>OX376183.1:0-2400000 GCA_947363495.1 Euzophera pinguis
ATGCGAGTCCAAAGACGTATCAGCAAAGGGTTCGAGGTATTCGAGTACTACACCAACAACCAGTGGGACTTCAAGTCAGACATCGCTCAAAGTGTGAGGCTCAAATTGAATGCGCGGGAAAAGAGAGATTACAAGGTCGACGCTGGAGGTGAGTGAATTATAATAATAAACACTTTATTGCAACAGGAAAATACAATTTTGAAACACATACATGTAGACATAATGATGTGTAGAATCTCTTACAGGCAACCCTTTTTGTAGGAAAAAATTTCAGGAAAAGAGATAGGCATGGTGCGGAAACATAAGCTTAATACAATAGTATTAAACTAAAATAAACTTACTTAAAAGTTACATATTAGTACACATATAAACTACAGAAATAAATAAATAAATGTACCATAATACCTCAAAAATGATTTAAGATCGATTTTAGGACCTAACGTAACATCTCACATCATTCACCCCCATCTAGAAAATGCTCTTTCACTTGTGCTTTAAATCTCGCAAGAGTTTGAGCACGCCGAATTTCAACTGGCAGAGCGTTCCAGAGTCTTACAGCTTGCACTGTGTAGGATTGAGAAAAAAAATGGGCCATTGTAATCAGGCATCAATAGACGAAGATTGTATTGAGCTGCGTAGAGCCCGCCCTTCAAATTCGCTGTGAAAAGTAAAAAGATTTTTTAGATATTGAGGATAGGAAGGATTAAACAGAATAGAAAACAGCAGACAGAATGTGCCAATCAAATTTTGAAATTGTGTCACCATATTGTCACAGAATTTTTAATAGTGCAAATGTACAGAACGGACACTCACACCCTCCCAACCGAAACGGATACTGCGCATCTCCGCGCAAATTTAGGGTAAAAATCGGGAAAAATAATGCAAGGAAGTCGCTTCAGCCGCCCGGCCGCTGCGACGACTATAACGCACACACGGTAAATAACCAACTCCACAAGTAACACACACATTGACGCGTGTGAGTACACGACCGAATCTAAGTAATCTTAATAGGTATCGCGCTTGCTGCTGTTGTATAGAGTCTGTGTGTATCTGTAACCCACAACTTGGCAAAATAGTATGTGGAGACGAAATAATTAAATGTGTCATTTAATACAAAATTTAATTTGTCGTAGCAAATGGAAATCCGTAGTCTCTGCCTACCCCTACGGGAATGGTATGTATGTATGTACGTATGTCATATAATACAATTTTATCCCACCGGGTTTTATTGGGAAGCAAGAAATTATTACGGTTTGATGTTTTTATTTGTTCTCGTTTACGCTTGAGAGAAATCATTGTCTCCGCCATAAATGCAAGGGCTAAGTCAGTTTTTAATTTAGATCTACAGTGATCTGAAAATAAAGATGAATTTAATATATTCTTCGTGTTTTAAATAAAATCACAACATAAATAGAAAAAAAGCAACTATACACCGTGAAATTTTAGTAGTTTTGGACCCATCGTCCAGTGACTCCATTCATGCAACTGAACAACTTTCCAACTAAAATTTCACGGTGTAGATACAGGAAAATGCATTAAATTTTAATTTTTTAACAGAATTTCAACAGAAATTTTAACAGAATTTCATGACGTTTCCAGGTCTGGACATCTCGAAATACTTCGAGGACTGTATCCACGCCGCGCGCATCTTCATCCTGAAGGAGTACGATGACACACTACCCGCAGCTAGAAGGCACATGAGAGTGTAAGTATATATTTCTTCCAGCTTTTGACTGCTTGAGGTCCAGAGGCACCTATTTTTGAAATGAATAGTCAAAAAATCCTTCGATATCGAACAAAAATTATTCGTCTCGCCGATTTTGGTCGAGTCACATTTTTAAAAATAGCACTCCAGTAGTTAACTTACGCTTTTTTCGTAGACATTTCGATCAATGATTCGATTCGTACGATGAGCATGGTAGGAATGTAGTGGGCTTTAGACAAAATCATCGATGTTTTATATCGACATCTGGTTAACGTTCATGGAAGCAGTAGTAATCTACAGTAACCTACTTGATATGAAGTGCAACTAGATAACAATTTTTTAGGGTTCTGTAAAGGGTAAAATGGGACCCTATTATTAAGACTTTGATGTCCGTTCTTCTGTTACCAAGCTGTATCTCATGAACTGTGGAACAGTTGAATTTATCACAGATTATGTAATTTCCGCTTTAACAACAAATAATAAAATACAGATTAGAATAAATGTTTATACATACAATAAACGTAATTTTTTTTACTCGTTTTTGCTCGATATTTACTTGTAATATTCTCAGAATATTTTGGTAAAATGAAATCTTCACTTTATAAATAAATAATAACTTAAATCAAAATAAAACGAATATGTTTCGGGAATATTAGAAACGTAATTTTTAGCGGACTCGAACTTGACCGGTTTTATTTTACAAATTTTTTGCCTACCCTCACATATTGCGATTAATATTATTGGCGTAGTAAATAACTCTTACTTTATGTCTTTCCAGAATGTACTGGGTAGACGTTATCGTTCGTTGCCTGTTCTGGTACTTCATGATCTCGTGGCTGCTGAAGCTGAGCGGCGTCGGCTCGCTCATGGCGGCCACGCCCGAGCCACAGCCGAGCGTCCTCGCAGCTTAGCGCCATTTTGTTTTAACGCCCTCAATAAAATGGCCGCGACAAACACGATAGCGAAATTACTTCAGTTTTGATTTAGGTTTAAAATGTGGTGTGTGTTTGTTTTGCCAACGTTTTTCTAGCGTCTTTTACAAAATGGCCGAGAAGAACACGATAGAGAAACTACTTCAATTTTGATTTAAGGTCTAAAATGGTGTGTGTTTGCTTTGTTAATGTTTTTTTAGTGCCTTTAAAATGGCCGCTGAGTGCCATCTTGGCTTTAACGACTTTAAAATTTTACCCGTTAGCGCCATCTTGATTAAGCGTTTTCAAAAAGGCCGCATAGCGCTTTTTTAATTTCTCCTTAAAATGACTCGATATTGCTTTCTTAATTAGTGAAAAAGTCCAATTATAGTTTTCAAGTTTTAAAATAGTTGGGATTATTTAACACTTGAAAACGAAATTATCTATACATTCTTCAAATATAATTAAAGTAGTGATATAATAAAAAATACATGAATGGTGATTAAATAAAAGAAGCAAATTGATATTGTTTAACGATGTGAAAAATTTGAGTCATTTCGAATATAATATACACTGTAATTTTGTTTTAATATAAATGTAAATATCGCAACATACAGTATATGGATATTCAAATATAATCTTCTAAAAGATTTTCTACTCCAATATTATATCTTGGTGTAGGTAGTACCTGTGTAGGTTTAACTTCGAATATTTTTTGTATTTTTATAATCAGAAATACGACCACCATCCACACTTCTCTATAAATGCGAAAGTCTCTCTGTTACGCTTTTACGGCCAAACCGCTGAACGGGTTTTCATAAAATTTGGTATGAATATAGTTGAAGACCCGGGGTCAAACATAGGCAACTTTTTGACGCAGGCGGAGCTGCTGGAAAAAGCTAGTATTCTTAAAAAATGTGAGTACTTAGTTCGTTTTCAAATGGCAAGCAAATAAATTTAAATCCTCGTAAATTGTAGCTACAAATATTGCTCAAAAAATAAATCGAATTCAAAGTAGTATTATAATAAGTCTAAGTCAATCAATATCACAGAATAGTTATTGTAATATTTAGTTGCTTTTTCATTTGTTAAATATAAATAAAATTTTAAAGGGCTTTTTGATTTCTAGACAAAAGATTATTATGTTATACATAAAAATAAGGCAATATAGATTATATTATATAACCTACATTAATTAAAAATATTTGGTGAATAGCTTTTACAATTTGTAGATTGTATTCAACTGCAATGATGTACTTTATATATTTGATTGTACATTATTTTTATAATGCGACAATAAATTTTTTTTTTTTATAAAAAACAAATGTTTTTTTTACAATACTTAATAATCTATATCTACTATATAAGTGACTATTATAAAGTTATAAACAAAGTAGTAATAGTAATTAACAAAAATGTTTTTAGAAAACAGGGGAAGGCAAGTTTAAAAAATTAAAACTATGAAACATTGTGTATCTACATTTATTACCAAAAGGTGACATTACAACACTTGTTGTGATGATATTGATAATTATATAGTGATATATAATAAAAATATCACAAATCTCTATTTCTCTTAAACTTAATATTTGCCATTGTCGGTATAAACTGCTTAAAATGTCAATATGCGTCACCGTTTCCCAAATATATTTGAATTAAAATGGTTAAAATATAAGTATATATGAAATAAAATGAAGCAAAATGTCGAAAATAAATCATTATTAAGTTATATTTCTAACATATACAAGTCTTGTAATGTTTGGGAAACACTGACAGTAATAATAATAAAAAACGTGTCATTAATTCTGTCAATATTCATAAAAAATGATTATTATCATGTTTAAAAATTTATTAAACAACATTTCGAGGGACTGAACATTTTTAAAATATTGAACACATTATACTATGACAGTAATATCAAGCTATAACATTTTATATTTGTAATGCTACAAAAAATAATTCTTATAACTACAAATATGGAATATAAATAATTTCTGTTTTAAAAAGCCGTGTTATCTGGTATTTTTAAAAAGGTCAAAAATAAATAAGTGTAGAAATTCAAAATTAAATATTCTCAAAATATAGTGTTGTCAGACCTTAGGAGACTCTTATTTATTTAAAAATATTCACAGTATATTTATGGCCATACATATCAATTATATAAAATTAATATTTATTTCTATATTTGCTGAGTGTTAATTTAATATCTTCCTGACAATTTGAGTATTAGCTTCATTGAAAATTGTGTTTTATATTTATTTGTTTATTTACACCTTTTCTTATAATATATTTCTTACGTTATATGTAATACTATTATAATAATCTCTTAACATGTGGATGAAATTAGCACAAGTCCAAATGTGCAGCAAAATAGCTTGACTTTTACAGTTTATTATAATTTGATTTATAAATTAATTACATTTCGATAGCGGTTGAATTTTATTGATTAATAATAAGGCACATTATTATTTGGTATGACGGTGAAATTTTTAAGTATATTTCACTTTAACAAAATATATGGATCATATTAATAAAATGTATGCAAGAATCCTGATCTTAAAAATTTGGTCTATTTATGCTGGACATTTATAATCTCTTATTTAAAGGTGGTAACTGGTAACTCCATTGGCAAATAAAAACCTAATAATCTTACTTGACCTCTTTAAGAAGAACATGATAGATTATTTTGCCACAAATGAATCTAGCTCTACTGGGTCGTAGAAACAGAATAAAAATAAACCCGTAAGGATTGCGAACGTAGATATTTTTGAAATGTATAACTCATACTTATGTCGAATGAAAATCTTTCGATTGTATGATTTATTTTGCACTAGACTGTACAATATGCTTAATCGGAGGAATGGGAAAAATATTCCCGCTCATCCTACCAATCGGAGTTCCGATCGGAGGAATGGGAAAACCCCCGACTCTCGATCGACGAATCTGAGAACTCACCGGTTTTGTGTGAGTTATACATTTTAAAAATAGGGCTCCATAATCCTTTGACATCGTCTGCCAGTGTCAATTATATGCGGTAGAAGTTTATGTTCTGTTGGATGTTGCACATACAATATTATGTATGTGATAAAAACTCAGGGATCTTATTTAAGAACTAATATCTCGATTCTATCGCATCCGCTTAAGCCAGAATTTAACTAGGTATATGCCTGTAGCAGCTTGCATCAACTTGTTCAGCCAGTATAACCTGAAACCAGAAAGAAATATAATAATTACTCGTATCTATAAACATAGATCCATAAATAGATACCCTAAGATTAGTTTATCACGCACGCCACCCTTGTTGAAGGTCCTTCTTAATATAGTCACAGTTAATATAACACTACATTGAGTAGTCACTAGATCATAAAATGTGTTGAAATTTTACTCGAGACGTGTTTGAACTACTGTTGAAATATTTAGGACTATCATTTTTGTCACAACCATTTCTAAGTGGCGGCATCAAGACATGACATAAAAGTCTGCGGTAGAGGAGAAAAGTTTCTACTTAACAACGAGGTATACATCCTCATTCATGTATAAAGCAAAGAATTGCGCTTTAGAGGATTTTTCCCACGTAGAAAAGCTGAAAATGTAGACCAAGCTAATGAGGTCTTTCAAAAAGGTCGTGAAAATGAATATCAAAAGTTAGCTATGCGCACGTGATGCTCCTGGACTGTACGTCTTGTGTAGAAAATAGTTTGATGGCACTAAGAAAGTTAAGTCATCATCAAAAATTTAAGAGCTGAGATCTTGTCGGTAAAGCTAAAACGTTAGTGATTTGATTTATACTCTCTTTGGGTGAAGCTTCTTCCATTTCTTTTGATTACTAGCGAGATCCATTAGTTTTTGATACGACACGGCGTTTACTTTCTCCTTTATTTGCTTCATGTGCTTCACCTTGATCTACCTGGAGCCCTTCATCTTTCCTTCGATGATATTTCTCGTGAATTTATTGTATTGTATCAATTGCACTAAGATGTTTCGCCTTCTATTTTCAATCACCCTCAAAATGTTTCTTTTTTCTCCTACTCCTGTTAACACTTTATTTGTTAGTCTTTCAGTCCAGCTTATTCTAATCTACGCCAACACAATATCTAATGCCTCTAGTTCTTTTAAAAATAAATTTTCAGTAACAAAGTTTCCTTACCTCCTCAACTTAGTCCTAGCCTGCACCAGCGAATCAGGTGTATCCTTCAAAATAAACCTCCTAATTCCTAGCATATACGCCCCGATATACGTCTCCCAATTAAATTCAGGCCAGTGGAAGAAACTAGCGCCATCTTTTGCCGCGATCGCGTCACTATGAAGTGAGGCGTACTCGGAGATGCCGAACTGCCATTCGTGGTTCGCGAAGTATTCCCCGGTAGCAGCGGCCATCTTGAATCTGCGGGCGATCTTCATCATGCTGCAAAAATAATGAAAAATATTATATTAAATTCACATGACACGGATCCAGTAAGAAATTTGTCTATGTAAACGCACTTATAGACACATAATTGTTTGTGTGTGTGTGGGTAAATTTCGTGTTCGTAAAAGCTACTGGATTTCCAGCACAGGATCCGTATATACCAGCCCTAAGCTAAGCAGCAGTGATTGCAATATTATTGTGTACCCAACTACCGAGTATAGTATCTTTAATGACCAGATAACAGCATAATATTTCCAGAGCTCTGAGATGTTTGAATTCGTCATATCGGACAATTCAAGCCTGTAATGTTCTGTTGGACTCGATACTCGAATTATCTAAACAAGGATGCCTTCCAGTTAGATTCATAACACTCTAAATCATAAGCAAGAATCATTACATTAAGCGACGGGCCTTCATTCACATATGGATTAAAAGTAAGGTCAATTCGACGAAGCCAAACTTGGTATCAGCGTTTGTTCAAACTACTTTACTTATCTTCTATTATCTGAATAGGCTATTGGTTTTCCTAGTCTATATGTCAATATAAAAATTGTACAACTTTGGATTTACTGAATTAGAAAAAAAATTTTTGCAAACGAAATTTGTGAGGTGTTACATACATAGCTTTCCTTCCCTGTGCTCGCAGTATGACGTCATAGAGAAAGGCCGGTAGGAAGTGTAGTGAGACTTCCCAGAAGGTGTTCACGAGACGAGACTCCGTGAACGAGAAGTTGGGGTACCACATCACGTACCTGGAATTATAATATCATCAATATATACCAAGAGGAATAAGTTGAAAATGTACGAAAAATTCCTATAGGTTTACCTTTTACGCCTCGTACGCCATAGGCTACTGTGACCAATTTTCATAAGGTGAGCCGTACTCTTGTTTACCTACTAAATAGTTTAAAAAAAGTTTCAGACCTTTGGGTGTTAATCATCTACCGAAGAAGTAATTCATTGAACCTCTTTTAATGAGCTCAAACACCCTACATTTAACAATTTTTCTGAGAAGGTTTGCCTCCCACAGACTTTCTTATGCTGCTACATCAACCAAAACAAATGTGGTCATACCAGGACCAGTCTTCAAATGATTTCACATTCAAAAATGCCAAAGAGCCTAAAAGAATTGGGGGAGAAAAAGCTGGAAAACAAACCTAAGAAAGAGAGACTGTCAGATGTTTGTTAAACAACTAAGTTGGCATACAGAAAAACGTTCCCGTGGTCTTTACAGTTACATTACTCCCTGCTTTACCCAAAGGTTGACTGTTAGATAATGTTTTTTTTTTTCACAATAAAGGTTAAATAAAAAAAAAAAAAAAAAAACAGCTTGACTTGATAATGAACTCACTTGGTAGGGTTTTCTCTGGCCCACTGCAGACACAGGCGGGTGAACTGCCCCCACTGCAGGGGGTTGATGGAGCCTGATGTCGCGTTGTATACTGGGCAACGACCGGGCCTAGTAATGTGTGAAGTTTTAGTAACAATTGAGTAAATAGAAGAAAGAAACAGAATATTTAAAGAAGAAGGGGCAGAAGAAGAATCATTCCAGCGCAGTCAGTTCACTGCTGGATAAAGGCCTTTACCAATGACACACAAAATATCCACAAACAATCATGAAATATTTAGTGATCATGATCAGATTTCATTCATATCTTGTAGGCGTACGTATGGTAACAGTTAATTTTAAGAGCTTAGGCTGAAATTGAAGGTTTAAGTTGATGTCAGTTATAGGCTGTAGGCATGTGTGAAAAAAAATATAATAAATATAATCAGCTCTTTTATTAACCCTCCAAGGTAAATGATCAGAGGCAAAATTGTTTTACGTCAAACGATGGGAGGCGTTGCAAGATTTCTCTTGTGCGGCTGAAATGCTAAACTTACTGTTTAGAACCTTGTCTCCAAGCAGCTAGGATACAGCAGTTGACGACCATATCCACCGGCACCAGGTCTACCACGTACCGCTCCCGGCAGTACCCCGAGCGGTAGGTGCCGCGGGAGATCTCCATTATCAGACCTGGAAGGTACGGGATTGAAAACCGAGAGACAACTTGTTTACTTCAAGGGCTGTTATTGTTTTAGGAAAATATTCCTTTTCAATCATCTTACTATAATTCTTTGTTACATTTAATGTAAAATAGTTTTGTCTCTCTCCATGAGGGGCAAAACATGAGGCTGTGTTGTGTGTGTGTGTTTCCTTTCTCTTTGTTAATCCACTATAATTCTTTGACAATTCCAATTTTAACTAAAATATTGTTCATCCCCCTCCATGGTCAGACCTGAAAGTTACGGGATTGTAAATCGAGAGATAACTGATTTACTAAGGGCTATAATTGTCTTAGTAAAATGTCTCCTTCGTCTTAATATTCCATAATAATATTAAGTCTGTCTGTCTGTTACGTTTTCACGGTTAAATTTCTGTACCGATTATGATGAAATTTGATATGAATATAGTTGAAGACTTGAGATCAAACAAAGGCTACTTTTTGACCCGGGTACTTTAATTCTTTGTAAAGCTCCATTTACACTAAAACATGTTTTGTCCCTAAGTCCACCTCGAATCGTTTTTTTTTTAACTTTTTATATTGTTTCGCTTAGAGAATAAGTGCAAATTTCATTAAAATCTGTATAGGAAGTCTAACTTTTCTATCATATTTCTCTGTCAACTTTTACAATCCTGACATTTAAGGTATGCACTGCACGTGTAGTTAGTGTAATTTGGTGCACCCACCAAATCTTCTCCATACGTTTAAAAGATAATATTTATTACTAAAAAGGTCTCATCTAGAATACGAATACACGATCAACTATTTATTTTCTCACCAGTTACTCCATAAACATTGTCGATCCAGCCTGGGAAAGGTTCTTGAAAAGCAGCAGTTACTGTAAACAAAACAACATCAATGAAACTCAAAACCTGAGAAAAGAAATATAAGAAACACGAGCAAACCCTTAGTCAAAAGAATTCTAAATCTATGTAAAATATAAAACCCACGAAAAAATATTTAAGTAGTTTAAAATGTCACAACAGTCTACGTCTACGTCTTTAAACATGAAATCGATAGCTTAAAGTAAACTCAGTCATTATAACATCGCCCTTCGTGCATATTATAATATGGGAATCACCGTTTGGTGCCTAATAATCAATAGTTATGACTATTGTATAGGGTTCATGAGAAAACTTTAGTGGGACACGGCTGTGGAATGTATAAATGTAGACGAGTTTCGATATATGGGGCACACGTGTTTGAATCAGGTAAAAATACTAATGTACATGTAATAAATCATTTAATCGATTGTTAAATTGCATGACTGACGTTATTATTCCGTGCTTTGGAAGGCACGTCAAGCTGTTGATCCCAGCCTTCTTTGATAATCGTTGAAAAACAAAGGACAGGAAAATACCACATCTGTCTGTTGTCTCGAAATAGTACCTCAAATTTTTTTTTGTTGTTCGTATACCTATTATTACCTACTTTGTAAAGCTTTGTACAATGAAACGTTTATTGATATCTTTTCAAAAACTTTACTTATATCAACAAAGGAGACCTATTTTTAAAAGTAAAACTCACGCAAAACCTTTCGACTCATCAAAAATCTCGAACGAAAATCGTTCGATATCGAACTGTAATCATTCGAATCAATGGTATTATGTGTGTCATACTTTTCAAAGATATGGTATCTGACCGTAGAATATGGATTCCGTTAGAAATTAGTAATAGATTATTTGGCAAACTCACCTATGGAAGGTCTCACTATGCAGACTGGCAGGTCAGTGTGGCTGTACACTATGGACTCCGCTAGGGACTTCGTCAACGTATACGGGTTGGGATGATCCGCCTAAAGACATACACAAATAAGGAAGATATTTATACAACGTTATCATATATATGTTTACATGTACGCTATAATTTATATTTTTCGGAACTGGTTTTTACAATGGAGCCAGTGCTGTCACAGTAACATTTTTTACAGTGATAAAGTTAACAGGACCGCAGTCCTTCAAGGTGTATTGTCTATCATATGGCGAATGGCAAGCAGAGAGTTCGTGAAATAAAAGTTCAGATGACTTGGAGAAACTCGCAGGCAAGATGCAGGGCATTTCCAACCGGTTATTCTGAAAATCCATGGGGGAGGTCACAGGCATGGTAGATTGCCGCAGTCGGAAACAATGACGATGATGATAGAATTTTTTTGATATTGTTACCAGGGATATGGACGGACACTATGTACACCCAAAAATTGCGGTCTATAAACTAGTAAAAAATTAGAGGTCGATCTTAGTGCTAAATAACTGGAGACAAATATTTTTGTAATTTTTGTTTTGGTGCAATAAAGAGTATTTTGTATTGTATTGTATATTTTTGGGTTAAATATTAAATACGGGTTTATTGAGCAGAACCGAATTCGATGTTAATGTATGAACAGAAAAATGTGCTGGTAAATTATTTTACTACGTTTTCGATCCCTGAATCGTACAAACCTGAAGGGTCCCACTAATGCTCTCGACAGTCTCCGGGGGCAGCAGCTTGGTGCACCTGACGATGCTGTCGGGGTCGTAAGGCGGGGGGTACACCAGCTCGTCGATGTGGGAGCGAGGGGCGTTGCTGTATGCTGTGGACACGTGGACCAGGGCCTGGGAAAATTGGGTAAAAAATGATGATTAATTAATATTTCTTCTGAAATCGAGCGTTTTCCCAGATGTACATTCAGTTTCTACTTCTAAGATAAGTACGGCGTTACAACCATGTTCTATTACTTGGCTGGTGTCGACTGGCGTCAGACCTCCAAAATTTGTTAATACAGAGAAACCAGACCCGACCAGATAAGCTTTTGATATTGTTAGTTTTAAATGGACACAAGTTGGCAGTCTGAACCAAAGGCCTTACGCATTATCGCACGAGCAGCATACGTATGGTCCGACGCTATCTGTAATTTTGTGGACTATCTTCAGGCAGCTTCAAAAAACTGATACCAATGTTGAGCAGTAGGCACATTCAATATGGAGTGCGTTACGAAAAGAAGAATGTAAGAGACTTACCTTCAGTCTAGGCATGTCTCCAGCCAGCTTAAGCAGAGTGGCGGTGCCCTGGACGTTCAGGATGGTAGCTGTATGCAGGGGCTCAGTGAAACGCACCGTCGCCGCAGAATGGAACAGGGTCGTCACCTGCAGAAGAAACGAGTTAGTAACTACTAGGGTATACTCTTAGGTGAAACCTCAATTTCCAGTTGGAACCTATTCCCTATCTGATCGCCATTTTAAATTTCCTTGTTCTGCAAGGTTGTCTGGAAGAGATTGCCTGTGCGATAGGTAGCCTTTTGTATACTGTACTGTGTTAGTATTATTACTAATTTCTAATATCCTGTATTGTAGTGTGCAAGAAAGTGTAAATAAATAAATAAAACATCATCAATGAGAGCTGATAACAGGAAGTAAAGCATACGGCCTGCGAATTGTCCACATCAGAGAAATTACAATATTGCGCAAAGTGCAATATGGAACAATGGCGGATTTATTGCTAAGCAATCTCTGTCAGCCAACCTTTGTGTACCTGGCTCTATTGACCCTGGTGATACCTTGAGGGCGACGCTCTGTCTACTCGAGGAAGTTACGCCATAATAGGTACCCAATAATTTCTCTGTCATTCTCTCTCTTTAAACTAGAACACAACGGTACAATCTCTGCGCTGAAATAGGTGAGAGTGAGGGACTCAAGCAGACGATCTTGTTGCAAGAATCTACCTACCACAAACTTCAATCCTTTTTGTATCCACGTTTTTAATTGGTTCGTAGTCCCTGGAATATTGTGTTAACAGCAAAGCAGGGCTAACGAGCCGGTGGTAGACCAGTATAGGGGAAACCCTATAGGCACACTCATGTGTCACGTAACCAAACTCACCACCACCCAGTCAGAGACCGAAAGGCGGCTCTGAAAAACTCTGCACCCTGGGGTGCACAGGGTACACCACTCGATGCATGTATTCATAGGCTTGGATATTTTACTTTCCACGTTTCTACCGGACCTGTTTAGAAGAGAACAGAAAACCTAAGAACTAAAAAGAATAGGGGAGAGAAAGGAAAAAGCAAAGAGAGAATAAGATATGAAGTACCTTTTTGAGGAGTTCCCTCTGTTCAGCGCTGACTCCAAGGTTTGGGGCGGAGACGTCTCCAGTAATGGGCGTCAGCTTGCCCAGGCGGTCGGGCCAGCGGGTCCTGATGCGGTCGAACACCTGGTAACATAGTAAACACTGCATTAGCATCAAATGAGGTATAAATGCCATGTGTCGGCCAGTTAAATCTCTCGAGTATAAACTTCATATGGCGAGGTTTAACTTTGGCGCACAGAAAACGCTTACATGACAATTCTTTCTAATCTTATTTTATTGATAGCATAGAAGACTACCTCCATATTCCGATTAATATCTTGACTTGAAGCAAGAAGTACTTTTTTACCGCGGTGGTCTATTGGATTAATTATTTTAATTGAGAAGATATTTTACTGTTCTTTTGAGCTTGTGCTGGTAATGCTTTTGATTTTATTTTATATTTTATTTTTGTGTTTTTTGAATAAGTAAACATTAAAAATACCTGATTCTTGAGCAGCTCCTTGTACCTCTGCTCTACTGTCAGGCCTCGTTTGGGCCTCATCAGGACGTAAATGGTGTCGATTCCTGGACAACTCCTCAGCAGTTTCTCCAGTAAGGCTTTACCAACGAACCCTGTGTTGAAGATATTATTTTTAATTCAACAATTTTTTTAGCTTGAACCGAAAATGAGAATGAGACATTTCCACTCCATCGAGGAAGGAAATTTCTAATCTCTTGTCCTTCCATACCTAAGTAGTTGTAGTTTACTTGGGATTCACGGGTAGCCCCGGTCCTTTGAGAGGCTTGCGCGGAGATATTGGTCCAACGAGTGGTCTACGCGTTGGAGAAGTTTATGTCACGTTGTGCTCCTGCCAAAACCCGTTCTCGGCTATATTAATAGTTAACATTACCATAAACAGGTCTCAGCAGAAGGAGGAACTATTTCTTATTTGTAGAAATTTTTTCAACAACAAAAATCCAGTGGAAAATTTTTTATAAAACAATTGTGTATAAATTTTAAAAACTGTAGAAAAATAGCCACAGAATAGAAATATTGGAAAATTCCCATAAATTTTCGTAAGTTTTTAGTAACTAGTTGGAAGTGTGTACAGTATGAGTAAAATGGTTTGAGGTTTACCTGTCCCTCCGGTGACCAGTATGATGGAGCCGTCGTACCAGTCCGCGATGGACTCCACGTCTTCAGCATTCTCTCGGTTCTGAGGATCATTCAGGTTTGGCGTGGCCGGGTCGTTGCCGTTCAGGAATTCCATGTTTTTGCTGTTGGTTTTCAAGACAAATTGAAATCATTTATTTGTGCTTATTAACCTATCAGTAGTCGTAATAATATAAACGTGAAAGTGAGTTAAAAAAGTATGAATTTACAATTTCTCTCAATGGCCCGTTGCGAGCCAAATGTTAGGGTTCCGTGCCCAAAGAGTAAAACTTGACCCTATAACTAAGACTTCCCTGTACGCCAGTCGGTTACCAGGCTGTATATCATGAACCGTGATAGTCAGACGTTAAAATTTTCTTAAATGATGTATTTCTATCGCTATAAAAATAAATACTAAAAACTAGAATAAGATTATTATTTATGGGAGATCCCTAACAATAGGAAGAACAATCCCTTACAATCTCCCGCCTATTGTAATTTGTACAATAAAGGTTAAATAAATAGACATGATTCTATTTGCGGTTTTTAGAGTTAATGGTGCGGAACCATTCGTGTGCGGAGTCCGACTCGCACTTGACCTGTTTTTTATCGTCTGGGCTAAGTTGTATTAGTATTATTTTTACAGGCAAATGTTTCTGGTGGAATTAACAGTTTTTATTAGTCTTCCATGAGAATAAGTTAGAATGAATACTTTTCTTGTCATTTCCTCTCTTGGGTCTGCTAGAAGAAATTTCTTTAGAAATAACCAGCTCCCTTGTAATTTCTATTCCTCTTATGTATAATCCTTTGCATTTTTTATTGTGTGCATGAATAAAGTAAATAAATGAATAAAGTTACTTAGCTTGGATTAATAATTGTTCTCGCGCGCGCTCGACTAGATACCGCGCTATGAAGAAAAATCAGTTTCCAGAATGCGCCAACTTTATATTGTAGTGTGTGTAAGACAATGTGCAAAGACGAAACGAGAAAGAGTTATTTCTTGTAGTTTGAATATGCAAACTGGTATTTTGCTTCTGTTTTTAAACTAAAATTTTATATTTATCTCGATGTCACTTATCGGTTGCGGCGTGACTGACGCGGGTATGCCGCAAGTACGCCGAATTAGCGTAGTTTTAGTTGCCGTATTTGTCTAGTACGCCGACGGTAACTAGTCGAACGCGCGCGAGACCAATTATTAATCTGTTACTTAGATTACTTACTCGTTGTACAGTTTGTCAGTTTCGGTAGAAATGTTTTTAATATCTGTAGACATTTTGGACGAATCAGCACGTCTGCCACAATACTTAGATCTGGAACAACGGCCAACAGTATTTATGCATGTTTACGTATTAAGCTTTTGATAAAATTTGCTCTATAATACATTTTTTCCCCCTTAACTTTTTTGCGCCAAACTATCTTTCCGTTTCTCCCAATGGTTAACTGGTAGAGAATGCTCTTATCATTAAGTCCGCCAATTGTTATAAGTAAATGTGTACTTTGTGGATAAAGTTTTAATAAATAAATAAACTGCCTTTTAAGTTAAATATAAGAACTAATGCTTTACAGCGTTCATGGTCGCAGGCAGACTAAGTTAACATTTGTCTTTGATGTCATAAGATTACAAACTACCGCCTGAAATTTTTATTGGGAACTATCCCGATTCACGCAGTATTGGCTCACAGTATCTAAGGGTCTTGCAGTCTGCTTCCGAGTTTGCGATTTTATTAAGTTAATGACTGGGTCCCAAGCTGGCGGTACCTGCCATCCATCCTCTCTATTGAAATTAGGATGTTTTTTAATTTCAATAGCTTCACGTAACATCCTTGGAATGAATCTGTTTTAAAGTAATAAACGCGATAAAACCGTATTAAAATAGTTTAATTTAATGAATAACAATCGCAAAAATATAAGAAAACATGAGAACTAATGGTACAATAAAGTGTATATCTATCTAAATGAAGTTTGTAAGTACTTAACTATTACATAAAACTTCTAAAAATGTTTGTGTGTTTCTTTCATTCATTCATTCTTTCATGTCCATGAGTGCTATTGAAACTAACTCGTTTTGCTATTGACTCAAAATCGACAGGGCCGTCAAATCTAGGTCCATGACTTACAGCGGACCCTAGGCTCCGAAGCGTAAGCAGGGGACGCCACTAGGAAAATACGCTTAGACGAAAAAAGTATGTAGCACCATTGCTCTATACCATGGGTATACTTTTAGTCGGTTTTTGGCGCCAAAACTACATCTTCAAATGAGCCAATTTTGATGTTTCTTTTTTGTTTTAAAGCTAATTTTACTGAAATGGTTCTCAGTTAAAGTGCATGGAGATGGGTTCAGCGATTCCGAACAACTCTGACAACAGGGTGTACATGGTCGATAGATAATGTAACCTACACGAAATGATGATGATGAGCTTATTTGCCATTTCCTCAACTTTTAGGAAGTTTTGATTTATTAGTAACCTTTTTTTAGTATTTCAAGTTATAGCATTCAGGAAGTCTGCGGATCTTCAACTCCTCACCCTCGCCCGTGTTTGGGCTCATATTGGGATAATGCCACGTGCCACAGTTCAGCTAACTTTGAAAAGTGCTGAGACTGTGGAATGAGCTCCCCAACATGGTTTTCCCAAGAGATTACAACATGGGGTCTTTCAAAAAGGGCGTTAAAGGATTTCTCAAGCGTCGGCAATACGCACGTGATGCCTCTGCTGTTGCGGGCGGTCATGGGCTACGGTGACCACTTACCATCAGGTGGGCCGTTTGCCTTTTTGTCTACTTAATTGTTTAAAAAAAAAGTGCGACTCACGCAAAATGGATGAGTCGAATGATTTACATTTGTCATTATTATCGGTTCCTGTGTGTATGTCTGAGGTTATTCCGCAAAGCTGTGCAGTTTTCTTAAATCCATATCCATCCATACTAATATAATAAATGCGAAAGTCTGTCTGTCTGTCTGTTACCCTTTCGCGGCCAAACCGCTTAACGGATTTTGATGAAATTTGGTATGAATATAGTCAAACATAGGCTACTTATTGAAGCGAGAAAAAGCTAGTAAACTTTAATTCTGAAAATATTTATTAATGTCTATCTAATACGCAAATAATTTGTTTATTTATTTTGTTGCAATAATGACTATTGGTATTGTATTGTACGCGGTTACTTAAAGGTTTTCACAGGAAATAATACTATTAAGTTTATTTTGTTTTACAAATATTATCTTACAAAAATAATGTTAATCGGAATAATTACTAAGAAAGTAACACAAAACAAAAAAAAAACATTTTGAAAGCATAAATTCGCATACGCATTCATATTTTTCAAATATGAATTAAACACATTTCTAGTTAGTAAGTAATTTCGTACTACCAATCATCAATTAAAAATAAATAAAATTTATTAAAAAAAAAAATGTAAGAAGAGTTAAAAACTCACAAAATACGGGTAAACGGCCAGTGTCCACTTTAAAACAAAATATAAAAAAAAAAAAAAACACGTATCACTTCATTTTCACAGCACCGACGCGGCCCGCCGCCTGGCTTTCACTGCTTGAAGCTAACGTAATACAGTCTTGTAACAGATTAGAAACACACGGTCGGAATCGTGATTGAAAACGTCAGGAAAACGCTGAGCATTTTCAGACTTACAAAAAAAATTCATTCGCTTATATTTATCACACAATACAGACTACAACTTCAACAATATTCTACTTACAAGCTGCAAACTAAACAGAAATTAAAACTGTAAATTTTTTCCAACTATAAATCACAGACAAAAAAATATGTCCAAATATAAATCACAGAGAAAACAATTTAAACTAAAAACTTAAAAATCATAAAAATGGTATCTTATTAATTATGTATATTGCGTCTAAAGGATATAAATGAATAACATTCTATTAATAAAACATTTCTTATATATGTTTCTGAAGTAAATAATAGAAATGATAAAAAATATTTAGCATTGGCCGGCCACTGTTGAATAGAAAGGTAAAAATAAGACTGCTAAATAATGAAAAACTTGTTGCTAAACAGAACTTATTCTAAGAGGATGTTGTTGTTTGCGAGCTGCAGGTAGATTTCTCGAGATTCTCGCACTTTTAGAGATATAGTCAAATGTGAGATTTTAAAGATAAAGTCAAATGTGGGACATTTCCGTAGTTAGTTGCCATGTTTTTAATTTTCGGCTAAAGGCTCTGGAATCGGCGGAAAACAGTATTTACTCCCGTGTGTTTCAAAAGATATTACATATTAAGGTGATCACGCGAGTTTCTGAATGATTTTCAAACATTGTGCCACTCGGTGACCCCGATCAAGCCGGACTTCTTTAGACTTTTCCTTAAAAAATAGGGGAAGTTGGATCCCATGTTATCGCGTACAGTACGCTTCAAACGGAATTTCCTCCCTCGTACACTGCGATTGTGGAATGAACTCCCTGCCATGGTTTTCCCTACTGACTATAACACGGGAGCCTTCAAAAAGGTCATGAAAAATTTCTTCAGGGTCGGCAACGCGCTCGTGATCTCCGGCGTTGCAGGCGTTCATAGGCTACGGTAACCAGTTACCCTCAGGTGGGTCGTACGCCTGTTTGCCTACTTAGTTGTATATAAAAAAAGAAGTGTCTTCAATGACCCTGTCATCGGCTACTAGAAACTATTTCAGATGCATTCGATGCCGATTAGGATATTATATATCAAATCTAAAAAGCACATCTAGCGTTTAGTATTCGTAAACAAAAATTCTTAAAGTCCTAACAAACGAGCGAAAGATTAATTTATTATATACTAGCTGTTTCCCGCAGCTCCGCCTGCGTCAAAAAGTAGCCTATATTTGACCCCGGGTCTTCAATAATATTCATCTCAAATTTCATTAAAATCCGTTCAGCGGTTTGGCCGTGAAAGCGTAACAGACAGACAGACGGACAGAAAGACAGACAGACTTTCGCATTTATAATATTAGTATGGGTATGAATATATTTCGAGACAGGACAATTTTGCTTTTGTGGAGAAATATGTTTGTTCCGGGCGGGCGTGTCACATCCATACTTATATTATAAATGCGCAAGTCTGTCTGCCTGTCTGTCTGTCTATCTGTCTGTCTGTCCGTCTGACTGTTACGCTTTAAATTTGGTATGAATATAGTTGAAGACCCATGGTCAAACATAGCCTACGTTTGATCATTGAGAGAAAATTATGGGCGAAAAACTGATTTCAATAATATTTGGTGGCGACATCGTATAAAGAATTTCCTACAGGTGTTGTAAAAAATCAAAGTTTTAAAAAGACATTGCTAGCTTTAATCACCTTGATTGTTTGAAAATTATGTCATGTATTCAGAAGGAACTTTGAGCCTTTGAGATTGCCAACTGGTGGTCGTTGAAGCACATCGTGATCGCAATCGGGTTTCGCTGTAAAGAGAATTCTGAAGGACGGATGTCACTCTATTGTGAACGAACCAGTACCAAATCTGAGACAATGATTAAAGTGTACCCTGGGCTTGGAAACGCTAGATTACTATGCAACTGGGTGACACGTTTGGACGAAGAGAGGATGATGTTACAGCTTCCCACCTCACTTGTGACAAATAAGCACATGTTATACACGATTGGGTATTCTACTCAATTCATTTTTATCATTCATATGAAACATTTCACTACCAGAAACTGAAAACAGAAAGATTTTTGAAATCCGTTCTTAAATAAGCAAGTTATAAGCTTTTGAAATTCGGTGGAAGGAGAAACTGTCAAAAACAAGAAAAGGATTAATTACAATAGGTTACGTAGCTGTATTCAAACTTGAGCAATACTTGCATACGAAACAATATGCACAATAAAAAGTAACGATTCTGAAAACAACAACGAATTTGATAATCCTCAAGTCCTTGCAAAGGAAAACAGATTCATTCCAAGGATGTGACGTGAAGCTATTGAAATTTAAAAAAAAACATCCTAATTTCAATAGAGAGGATGGATGGCAGGTACCGCCAGCTTGGGACCCAGTCATTAACTTAATAAAATCGCAAACTCGGAAGCAGACTGCAAGAACCTTAGATACTGTGAGCCAATACTGTGTGAATCGGAATAGTTTCCAATAAAATTTCAGGCGGTAGTTTTGTAATCTTATGACATCAAAGACAAATGTTAACTTAGTCTGCCTGCGACCATGAACGCTGTAAAGTGTTTGAAACGTCAGGTGTAAATAAATAAGTAATTAACGCGATAAAACCGTATTAAAATAGTTTAATTTTATGAATAACAATTGCGAAAACATTAACAACAACGAAATTGTTTGTTAATTAAGGCAGTTAATGCATTTTAAAGTTTTATCAAGAACAGTGGGAGCGTGGTCGGAACGTCTTGCTATCTCTTTTGTGTGCACGAAACCGAATGGCAGTGACGTCACTGCACCCACAGTGCATCCTTTTCTTGTTTTTTGACTGTTTTTCCTTTATTTATTATTTATTTAAGAACGGATTTTTAAAAAATCCTATTGTTTTCAGTTTCTGATAGTAAAATGTTTGATATGAATGATAAAAATAAATTGAGTACAAACTCCAATTGGTAGACAACGAGAATTCTGTCGTACCTATCGGGGGACTCCCTTCACGAGGAAAACCATATAATTTGGTTCTTAACAATGGGATTTTTATTGTTATCTAGTTTGCAGCAAACGAAGGGTTAAATACAATTTTGAATTCATGCTTGTTTGAAAGATTTGTTGACTTATTTTCATTCATAGAGTAGAAGTACTATTGACAGCTTATTTCGACATATTATATCTCATCAACTTGAGCAATCGGCGTTATTGACCTAATCTCGAAAGTTTATTTTGAAACTTACATATTATTCAAGGTAAATTTTAACATTATCCCTATATCCAAAATTGATTATTTTTCAATATGCTTTTACAATGTTTTCAAAATTTCGTCATTTTCAACTTTTCACGGAACCCTATAAATAACCCTATTGTGGAATCAAACTGGCACCAATGTGTATGAACGTTTCTTAACTAAGCTAATAACACAGAATTAATAATTGTACTAACGTACTATTGACTAAAAGGTAATAGTGCATAACATGTTAACAAATGGACATACTTAACAACTGATAATGAAATACTGATCTGGGATGTAATGCAATCGACTGAGCGAGCCGAGCGAACAAAAGTCTCTATTAAATTAAACTATTTTAATACGGTTTTATAGCGTTTATTACTTATTTATTTACACCTGACGTTTCAAACACTTTACAGCGTTCATGGTCGCAGGCAGACTAAGTTAACATTTGTCTTTGATGTCATAAGATTACAAAACTACCGCCTGAAATTTTTATTGGAAACTATTCACGCAGTATTGGCTCACCGTATCTAAGGGTAAGGCGATAAAACCGTATTAAAATAGTTTAATTTAATGAATAACAATCGCGAAAACATAAGAAAACAAAAGTCTCTATTTTGAGACTGATCAATTTTGCTTTTGTGGGGAATGTTTATTCCGGCCCAGAGGTCATATTTCTTTACGGATGCTTGCAAAACTTGGCACACGTGTTCCTTGAAGTATTTGGTTTTGTCGAGAACCTTTTTGACGAGGAAATGAGGGCATTATGGGTGAAAGTTTGCTGTAGCGATTATTTATGGACGGATTTTAATCATATCTGGTGGCAACATCGTATATAGGGTTTCCACAGGTGCTGTGATGAAGTGTTGTTTAGGGTTCCGTAGCAAACAGAAGGAAACCTTTTCCCACACATGGCATAGCAACTCTTATTGACAAAGAGGCTCCTAACAAGGACCTAGATACAATGAAATACTAAATCGTCAATTATAGACAAGGCCGCAAGTGACCGCGCTCGTTTTATTTTTATTCCTACAGTGGGCGGTGGCTATTATAGATATTGATAGGTTTGATTACTAGGCTTTTCTAGCAGACGAAGAAAAAAAATTAAATGTAAATTCTCCCATACATTTTTTTTCTTCATGTACCAGTTTCTCCAGTATTTTCTCATTGCCATAAAAAAAGTATTTGACAAATGTTGTAGTAATATTAAAACTCTATCGAATGGCATCTTTTTAGTTTTAAAAGCGGACTTTCATCCAAAAGTCGATTATTTTCGGATTTGAGTGCGGCGGCGTTCCGACTGAAGGATTTTTTGGGCTTCTTCAGTAGTTGGGAACCCTACATTGGTTTAAAAGCTAATTATGCCAAGATAGTTTTAGGACCGTTTACACTGACGCGTATCCCGCTCGCATGGCGGCACACCCACAGAAATAAAAATTTATAGTAGTATCATTAGCAGGCCAGTTAACTTTTTCATAGGCTACGGCACTTTTACCGATTCTTATTTCTATGGGCGTCCCGCCAGTCCCGCGGGATTAGCGTCAGTTTGGACGGTCCTTTTAGCTACAGTTATATAATCTGAGCTCATTTGATTAGTCCACGGGATTTCACCAATATTTGGGGCGGAGATTCGATTGTTGTCTTTTAACGAGACCACCAGGTGACAGCCAGGACCACCCTTACAAAGTTCATATATATAAAAATCAATTGCTGTTCGTTAGTCTCGCTAAAACTCGAGAACGGCTGAACCGATTTGGCTATTTTTGGTTTTGAATTATTTGTGGAAGTCCAGGGAAGGTTTAAAAGGTGAATATATTCGGAGGCGGTACGAAGTTTGCCGGGTCAGCTAGTACTAATTAAAAACTTTAACTACTTTTAAAACTCTGACTTCATCCACAAGATATAATCATTTCAGCCGCAGATTTCCAAAGTGACCTGCATCCAGCGACTGCCTGCGACCTTATTCAGGTCATCTGACCATTTGGTCCAGTGCTGCGATCCACACACACCACAACACATGCCCACACGATATAAATTAATCTAATTATATGACAATCAAGCGACTACCCCACCATCACCCAAATACCATTTGGTGGTCGTTAGAGAACATCACGATCCGTAAAGATCAGATTTTCCTATTAAAAAGGGTTGCGGAGGTCAGACGGCAGTCGCTCCAATGTAATATAACCAGTACTGCCAAATCTAGGTCCATGATTAAAGAGCCCAGAGTACGCTCTGGGCTCTGAAGCATAAGCTGACGACGGCATTTGGAACGATTGGATGAAGAGGAAATAGGACAATCAAGAGAGACAAAGCCTACAATGTACTTGTCTTCTACTATTCGATTAAAAAACTGCTCACAAAGAATGTGTTCTGGTGGGATTTGAAATCACGACCTGTGAATCGTGAGGCGATCGCCTAGACCACTAGACCACGACTGCAGTCGAATGACAAGATGAAATAGAGATTAGGGTCAATAAGCTAATGATTCGGTCACGTGTTCACTAGTGGGACAAGCACACGATGATGATGATGATGAAATCCAAATATTATGGCAGAGTAGGAACTCGACGAGTGAAAGTGGTCGCGCTTCAATGAGCGCTAGTGGTGGGACGCGGCGGAGAAATGTCGATATCGATGTTTTTTTTTTATGTTAATGTAAAAATGTCCAGCGATTGACCACGATCCCACCTGATGTTAAGTGCAGATGTGGTCTATGAATCTATGATAGAGCTCGCTGACTTATTATACTATTGTCGATAGTACATTAAATCTTTAAATTAATTCATTTTTGAGTGCTACATGCACATTCATTCAGGGAGAATTCATGAGAGTTAAGATCAATTGAGTTCAGGTGGTTAAAATTTTTATCCAATAAATCTGTGTTTAATTAAATATAAGAAAAAGTGTTGTTAAAATTGGATACTTATTTACTCCGCTGGCTCAGCGACCCGAAATGGACCTTGGCCTCCGAAACGAGAGAGATAATTCAAATTGTATACTTTTACAAATCGCTTTTTACCGTCTGGCTTAAATAATATGTATGTATATACTTAGTGTGTGGATACTATTATTATTTTATTTTAAACGTTAGCAAAATTATCTACACAGCTACATATAGCTAAAGTTATGCGATAACTTTTTGACAAACGAATTATTTCTAAGTTAATTTTCAATACGTACGTGTATAGATTCTTTCAGGGTCGGTAATAAGTTTCTGACATTACGGACATCTCTAAACCTAACCTAAATAGGTACCATTTATTTTTTGACTCCACCGAAATTGAGTAAATAACCCCAGTTTCCTTTACTATTTTTATACATTGTTGTTTTATCGACATACCAAAGTACAACACTAGCACGAGACCGGTTTTAAGTTACGCATGAAAATGTAGGCAGTGTTACGTCACCGTAACACTTAACATTCAATATTTATACCATTTTACTTAATAATGATTAGGAAAGGATCCTTAGATTCGATGACCCGAAAATGTTACCTGGACTTCGCGTTTTGAAATAATTACAGTGATTTTTAAATTCGCATGTTTTCCTGTATGCATGTTTGATATACAATGATCTTAGAATATTTAGAACTAGCTGTTTCCCGCAGCTCCGCCTGCGTCAAAAAGTAGCCTATGTTTGACCCTGGGTCTTCAACTATAATCATACCAAATTTCATTAAAATCCGTTCAGCGGTTTGGCTGTGAAAGCGTAATAGACAGACATACTTTCGCATTTATAATATTAGTATGGATATTTTCTACTATCCAAACATACTGATATAGTATTAGAGAATTATTATAAGGATCACACAAAGCTGATGAATCGAATGAAAATTGATCGACTCACCGTTTCAAAAAATAGGGTTCCAGTTGTTTAAATATGTCACACTTAAAAGATAAATAATAACCATGCTTTTTAAAATTAACCCATAAATTGTTTCTGTCCGTTCTATGTGACGTGTTGAAATTTTGTAATCAGCCGTCTCAATTCGCGCTCGTCAAGAATATTAATTTTATGTGGGAATTTCATTATTTCATGCTAATTTTACGTTTAATTTAGCTTTATTAATCATTGAATGATGGCGTTTGATTGTTTTGATTTGTAAATATTGAGAAATCTTCCCTCTATGTATATCCAAAAAATACAGATGTCCCTTGAAACGGATCTAACAAATTAGATACCGCACTTAAACATATTTACCTTTATCCCATAAAACAGACATTGCTCATAAGTGCTGAAGCCTTTGTCATTTATAGCGGACATTGCTAACTATTTATTTATTTAACACTTCTTTGCACACAGTAAAATAAAAATTAAGTATGTTACATTTAATGTGAACACAGTATGTATACAAAAGGCGGCCTTATCGCTCAAACAATCTCTTCCAGGCAACCTTAGGGTAGTTTGAAATATAAAAAAAAAGGAAAGATACGGATATGATGCATAAAGAACAGAACAACGCTAGGCAGAATAACAGAAGTACACGATACATAAACTGCTTAAAATAAATACTAATACACATAAATAAAAAATAAATAACTATAAAATATATATGTATATAATAAATAAGCTATAAAAATACATGAGAAGTGGAGACTGAAACAAGATGTACTGAAAAGGAACGAAGCTACAGTGAGGAAAGAAAGTGAGACTTTACTTGCGACATAAAACTGGTCAGAGTTTGAGGCGTTCGAATAGGCAGCGGAAGGGGATTACACACAACAAATAATGCATTAATTTCGACCAAATTTGATTTTCATAAAAACGGTTATTGTAAGTTAATCTTAAAAGATAGACATATACTGTCGCGGACATTTTTTAGATAATTTAAAGAGGAATAATTCTTTCATACATATTTTTTGGGTATCTCTAACGGTTTTCGCAGCGCACGCAACGGAACCCCTCAAAGATGAATAATTTTCCCCCTTTTTTCCACATTTTCGACTGTTTCTTCGCTTGCCTTCCTCGATAAATGATCTATCAAACACAAAAACAAAAATTTCAATTCGAACCAGTAGTTCCTGGGATTAGCGCGTTCAAACAAACAAACAAACTCTTCAGCTTTATAATATTAGTATAGATACGAGTAGTATAAAACAAAGTCGCTTTCTCTGTCTCTATATCCCTATGTATGCTTAAATCTTTAAAACTAAGCAACGGATTTTGATGCGGTTTTCTTTAATAGATAGAGTGTTTCAAGAGGAAGGTTTATAGTATAAGTATAATTCATGCTTAATATAGTCGAGAAACACTGATAATTTTAGAGGTTTCTGACGTGAGGTCGTAAATTTAACACTTTTTGGCGCTTTCATTGCAAACGCTGGCTTAACCCTGTGAGATAGATTAAAATAATTTGCAACAAGCTGAGGTCAGTAATTAGCAAGCTTTACATACTCAAATATAAATTACCTTTTAAGATCTTGAGATTATTATATTTTGCCTTGGCGGACTCTGTTGTCAATTATGGCCTAAGTAGTTATGGAAGAACGTATTCGACATACATTGAATCTATTTATAAATTACAACTAAAAATGTTAAAAATAATTGTTCCAAATAAAATCTTAAAAAAGCTAGCTAAGGATGATGCGGAGTTATTTAAATATTGCAATATAATGAGTGTCTATGATAAAATTCAATATCTTATTTTAACTGAATCATGTCAAAAAAATTGTTTAATGGAAAAAATGCGACCTAGCTACCTAAGAACACTTTGTTATTTAAATAAATATAGTCTTCCAAAATTTAATAATCAGTATGGGACAAGAATTCCTAATTATATGATACCAAACTATCTAAATAAGCTTCCCTCAGAACTTCAGGAGTTGTATAATAATAACTTTAAAAAATTTAAATTGAGTTTGAAAAAATACTTGAGTACTTTCTGAATGTAATAGCGACTCACCGAACACAGATAAACCCATCGAGGTTTCCGCGGTTCGGTAACTGTTTTATGTGTACATTTGATATTTACTGAATAAATGATTTAAAAAAAAAAAAAAATGTACTACAGTATTGTAGATCTTATAAAGCTCTACAAATATGCCATACGCATAATAACGTTTGAAAAATGAATTGTTTTTTAATTTGACATAATTTACAAAAATATTAGTTTTTAAACTAATGCTTTTTAAAAAAAAAAAAAAACTTTTGATTAGTTTGTTAAATAAGTAGTTTTAGTATTATATAACGTTTTTTTGTCAAATGATTGTTTGTCATACGTTTTTTATCTTATGATAGGATACCGACGCGTGGGTGTCGTTAAATGTATGATTATATCAGTCTAACTGTACATTCTGTGTTCCCAAGGAAGGTTGACGTTAGGCAGGACGATAGAAATGGAAACACCAAGAAGAGAAAGCGTCATGGAAGCGGGAGCTGAGGACGAAACTGGGAGAGTGCTAATAATTTTTGTAGTAAATTATAGATTAGTATTTCAAGAGTTTAATTTTACGTAGACTCCTTTTACCCAGTGAAGGGACTTGATGAAAATTATTGATACGCTTGATTATTTTTCTGGTGTAAGAATAAGGTTTCTTTTTATCCGAAAAGATATCAAATCTTCAGGATCAGCCAGGATTAATAAAAAAAAAAACACATTTAATTTCCATGAAAAATCGATCTTGACGGCTCCATGACGATCTTTTGACAATCTTCCTTGGAAATACATTTCTACAGTATTCGGTTATTAGGAACTACTCGGCGTCAGAAAGATCTATGTGGCCGGTTTTGAAAGAGATGATTAATGAAGTGTTTATCTTTAATTTAACTTAATACAAACTTTGTATAACCCGGACGAAGTCGGGGCGGGCTGCTGGAAGTTATAACTTCGAAAAAAATACTACTTTAACGTTATTCACTTTGAAACTGACGAGCAGTCTGAAAAACACACGCTACAAAATCACACATAGGTCTTTATAACTGTCTATTCAGATTATGATTGAATGAATTATTCATCTGGACACGCGGTAGCGTGTCAAGCCAAGTTCAAGTACAGAACTGGCGAGCAGCACTCGTAATATTACACGAACCATTTGGAGCCACTTTTGACTACTCAAAAACTATTTCACATAAACGTGTCAAATTTGGCTCATATATTGAGACTTGCAAGATACATATGTGCTCCAAATTTCATAAACACATCTCAAACGGTTATTTAGATATTAACGTCAAAAAATCGTCGTTTTTAACACTGACTGGCCTATAGATCAAAACTGTATTCGTCAGAATGGCGTACTACCGAATAAATCATAAATAACCTATATAAATATACGGAAAACGTACGTTTTTGTAAAAAAATGTGTATAAATGTACGTTAGCAATCCTTATTTTACAGTGAGCCGCCATTCTGATGTCAGTTGGAGGGTGATTTCTAATCCTATGAACTTTATGACTTTTCGCTTAATTGATTCTATTAGGATTAAGTGTTATACTTATTAGTGCCTGTACCTGTATGTAACTGTAATAATGGAAGAATCAGCAATCAGCAAGCAAAACATATGACAGCCGGTCTTTATGAGGATTTTAAGGTCTTCACGTGAATATTTTAACGAGTTGGAGTAGGTTTATGGCTAGCTGGATTATTCGGAGATTACTCAAGGAAACAATGGTGTTTACGAAAATATGCCGTGTATATACATACGAAAAGACAATTTAACAAAAGAAACTTTGAAATAAAGGCAAACGAAACAGATTAAATAAAATATATGGGAGCGGTGCGCGCTCGACCGTCTAGTTTGGATGCCGCAGGCAAAGAGAGAGAGCTTTCGCTCCCGGCTAGTGATGCGAATCGAATTAGTGATGGGCCATATCCATTCAGTTAATATAGCGTGCGGGCAACACTCCCTTGTTAGCTCTTAAAGGCTCCTAGAATATCTGCTCATACCTGTAAGGGCATGAAGAAACTGTATCGAGGCGAGGGCCTCTTGACTGTAGTCTCACGCGCCAGCCGTGGATACGGCCAGGTCCTGGGAGTGAGCACTGCCTCTGGAACGTTGGTTTGCTTACTTACACGCGCGGCTCGCGAGCTGCTCAAGCCGTGTGAACTACGGCGAGCTAGCTCAGCAAACTGGACTAAGCAAACCTATGTGTCGGGATCAGTGGAGGTCATATAGAGGACTCTGGCAAATTGTTTACGATCGGGAGGTCGTGCGTGGTACGGGGCCAGCTCCTATATGTGAGGCAGGGCCGACCCGTCTACACGCTCAAATAGCCTCCTCGTTAGCTTTCACTATATCTCGAAGTGATATCGACTGTTGTGCTTCCAGCTGTTTCCTGCGAGACTGGCCAGTCAGCGCGTACCAAGCCGGAGCGGCGTACGTAAGGCGAGGCCGTATGTATGTCTTATACACACCGAGTTTCACCTTTAAGGGGAGCTGAGAATCGAGCACTGGACGCAGTAGGGCTCGGGCAGCACGTGTAGAGTTTATAACAGCGGTCACGTGATCCTTCATCTATCGATTTGGACTCGTAGGTGTTTTACCGGGGAAGTCCAAGTGATGTCCTGACCTAGTAGACTGAGGGGAGGCGGTAGGGTTGTGTTACTAACATCTCAGCTCCAGTGGCTGGCTCCTCGCGCGGGCGCGGGCACTCGCTAGCGAAGTGCTCCTCACCGAAACGAATGCAGGCTGCACGTCGGTGGCAGTTGTGCCAGCTGTGTCAGAACTGCTTGCACCCGAGTAGCTTCTTCAGCTCCCGGAAGTGGTAGGCCCAGCCCGGGAGATGCTCCACGACGAGGGACGGGTAGCGTAGCGTTTCGACTTCACAAGAAGAAGTACCTTCAAAGATATTCAAGCAACCCGTGTTCAGTGATAGTTCATTATTTTTTAAGTATAATGTTACACTGTTATATCAAATTACTTATATGTAATTTTTATTTAAATGAATAAGTTCATTTAATGGCTTTTTTATTGTAAGTCATTTACAAATTTTAGTAACTAGAAGAAGCTATCTCTATTTATATTTCTTTTAGAGTAATTTTTTTTTAACAGATTAGTTGTTGTCATTTCTTTATAAAAATAAATTAAAATTCTTTTAAATTCTGTGTTTTTAAAAGACCTGGTCCTTGACTATGGACCTCATAAGAAAGCTCAAGGTCACCCAAAGAGCTATGGAGAGGGCGATTCTCAGTGTTTCCTTACGAGATCGAATCAGAAATGAAGAGATCCGTAGAACAAAAGTCACCGACATAGACCAGCGGAAGTGGCAGTGGGCGGGGCGGGGCACATAGCGCGGAGAACCGATGGTCGATGGGGCAGAAATGTTCTCTAATGGCGACCACGAACCGGCAATCGCAGCGTTGGACATTCATCCGACCAGATGGTCAGATGACAGAAGTGGACTGACTGCGGCTGAGATGATGATGATGTGTTTTTATAGCAGAATCCTATAATTTTCCCTTAAGACGCACTATCGTGCGGGTGGCGTCTGTACACCCAAGACGCACGATCGTGCGGGTACTTTTCTGAAAAAAGTAAAAGTATGAAATTTTATTTTTTATTTTTCCTGACCCTTTTGGTGTCCCAATATTAGAAAAAAAAACCATTGGAATAATAAATTTCAAAATTTTTTTCTCCCTTGAGTTATTAACTGTCACCCAGGGTGCACCGTCCCGAATCCCTTGTCAGCCCGCCCTCTCACCTGATCCTTGGGATCAAGTGAGAATGCAAAGCTTTCAAAGGACCGGGCACTCGAGGAGGTTCCCTGCCCTGCACCCCAACCTAAACTAAACCTAAGTCAACTCAAGTCCGAACGCTCAAAGTATTCCCTAACGCGGAATTTGAAGGTATGAAGAGAGGACGACTGTTTGATTTCCAGAGGAAGCTTGTTCCATAAACGTGCAGCAAGTATTGCAAAAGAGTTAACGTAGCACTGAGAGGAGTATTCACTAAAATCCAGTTTTAGTATAAAAGTAGTGAGCAAAGCACTGATATTCTGCTGTGACCTTGACATTAGCTTTCACTTTGTTCGGGAAGCGATATTGAATGAGGTGGTTGAAGTGTGTTACTAGCCTTTACAAGAAATGTTGCCAGATATGTTAACAAAATCTCTTTTAGGCCCCAAGATGAAAGTAGCTTTGTTAAGATTACCCAATAAGAGGGCGGAAATTAGGAACAAAGGGAATGAGTTAGTTTTAGTCTTTGTATAGTTTTATTTTATTTTTGTAATGGTTTAACTTAATCTTAAGGGTGCGAATTAATAATAATAATAATAAAATAAAATAAAAATAAAAATAAAAATGTTTATTTTCGGACAACTAAAGATCCATAACTTGTTAGTAAACTTATATCTAGTTGTGTTAGTACTTATATTCTACGAGTGATAGTGTGACTTTTATAAGATTTTTAACAAACGTACAGTCCTCGCTGTTGGCTATCTCCCTCAGGACACTGTGACCGCTGCCACGTAGTCGGCGCAGTAACGATGCCGCTTTTTTACGCAGGATGGTACTAAAGCTATCCACCTCTGCTAGTGCAAACATAGCCGAGGCACTACAAAAACGTGGCGGCTTTAACAGTGATCTGAAGGCGTTATTGAACTGGACTCGCAAGGCGCTGTACGATTTCTTCGTAAAGTTCGCCCACAGACTACTCGAGTAAAGCGAGGTACAGTACGCTTTGAAAAGCGTTATTTTTACTGCTGTAGAACATCTCGCGAATCTGCGGGCTAACATGTTTGCTCTAACCGACAGCGCCCTGCGTTCCCTCTCCATATCCACATCATCTTTTAGGTCTTCGGTTACAAAGTGCCCAAGGTATTTAAATTGTTTCACTCTGTTTAGAGGTTTATCGTAAAGTTTTATTGGCGGTACGACTTTTGGACACTTGTTGCCAGCCTTAAACACCATAAATTCACTCTTGGTGACATTATACAGGAGACCATGCGAACCTGCATAAGCCTCGCATACTTTAAGGAGTTTCCTGAGCGCGCTCACCGACGGAGCCAGCAGCACCATATCATCTGCGTAACTAATGTTATTAACGCATACATTACCAATGTGACAACCGATACGCATGCTGCTGAGCTCCTCGATCAGCCCATTCACATACAGGCTGAAGAGGTTGGGCGAGGTCCGTCCACCCTGCCTCACCCCGCACTCCATCCTGTATGGCTCAGAGAGCTCATCCGCCCATCTTACGAGGTTCATCTGATTCCCATACCAGTATTTAAACATGTCAAGTAGATCTCTTGGCAAACCAGATTTTTCTAACTTATCCCACATAAGGTAATACGAGACAAGATCAAAAGCCTTCGATAAGTCCAGGAAACAGGCGTATACAGGAGTATTCCTGTCCGTGTAGTACTTGACAGTGTGCTTTAAACTCAGTATCGCACTCTCCGTAGATAACCCGCGCTTAAATCCGTGCTGTGCAGCATGTATTTTAAGGATAACTTCTAGATGAGAATTAAGCACACTGTCAAACACCTTTGCAATAACAGTAGCCAGGGATATTGGCCTATAATTCGACCTGTCCGATATGTCCCCAGTTCTATTTTTTTTTTTGTGCGATTCTACATTTAATTGAACATTTGTATGATTCTGATGGGTGTGAAGGTCCTGATGATTGTTGAATAGATGTGGCAGAGCAGATGATGCTGGCTGCTAGATATTTATAATCTGTCACATGTACATTCGAACGAAATATATACTTCTGTAAAGTCATGTCTGAAATGAAGGTGTTTTATTTGTAAAACATATATAAAATATTATTCAGGACTGTGCAAAGGAGCCGAGGACTCTAGCGAGGATACTAGCAGCCTGTTCCGACTTCGCCCAGGCCTATAGCCTTCCTCGATAAATAGGCTATCCAACACTGCAAGAATTATTCAAATCGGACCAGTAGTTCCTGAGATTAGCCCGTTCAAACAAACAAACTCTTCAGCTTTATTTTATTATTCAGCTTTATTATATAACTAGCTGTGCCCGCGGCTTCGCCCGCGTGGAATTCCGTAGCCTATGTCACTCTCCAGGTCTCCAACTATCTCCACACAAAAAATCACATCAATCCGTTGCTCCGTTTTAACGTCAAAGAAGGACAAACAAACAAACACACTTTCACATTTATATTATTAAGTATGGACTAGTATGGATATTATTTAAAAATATAAAATAACATATGTATATAGTATAGGTAGGTATGTACTCACATAAGGATTATTAATAAAAAATTGTGAGCTTAAAGGTTTTTTGAAATTCATTCATTCATTAGATGGGGCGGGCGTATGCAGTGCTACTGGGATACTGCACTGAAATCCCAATTTAGTAATGTAAGGAAGTAACATTAGTATGCAAGTGTGTGTAATATGGACTACGGTCTGAAAGAAAAGATTTTATTATTTTATTATTTTTATTATTAGAGAGATGCCTATGTCCAGCTATGGAGTGACTGGGACTGACAATGATAAATGTACTCTTTCACTGACATTAACTTTTTTCGATTAATGCCAATTAGAGTGTGTGTAATATTTAAACTCATTAAAGAAAGTGTTGATTATTTTTTATTTTTTCAATTTTATGGCCTTATTTACAAGTAATCTCATCGAATTATTTTCCCGTCTAGTTACACCATCTAGCGTTGCATAGCATAATCTCCAATGGCAATTTTTACGGCAGCTAGTGAAATTCTTCATAGTGCTCACTTAAAGAGCAACGTTCTAGAGTGTGTTGTTACTGTCGCTATTCGGCAATAGATGGCACTGTTTTTTAACCATCTTACAAACAAATCCAAAGTACTGACATCTAGCAATACACAATACAATCCATACTTCTATACTTAATATTATAAATGCGAAAGTCTGTCTGTCTGTCTGTTACGCTTTCACGGCCGAACCGCTGAACGGATTTTGATGAAATTTGGTATAAATATAGTTGAAGACCCGGGGTCAAACATAGGCTACTTTTTAACGCAGGCGGAGCTGCGGGAAAAAGCTGGTACAATAAAACTTCATTGCCCACATCTGGGAAATTAAAACCACAGTACCAACAGCCTATGAACCTCAGATTCCTTCTTAAAAGATTTTGAATCATGGAGGAGCTAAAGATAAAAAGTGAGGACCAATCCAAATCGGGCCGCGCTCTCCATGGCTTGACAACCACGATCGTTACGAAACAAAACAAATGCTCCGCTACTATTAAGTCTATCTTAAAGCTAGTTGTTCCCTTGATATAAAAAGTCATCATCATTTCGTGTGGGTTACATTGTCAATCGACTATGTACACCCTGGTGTCAGAGTTTTGCGGAACCGTCTCTCGGCCTCTGGCTTGGATCCTTTAACGACCACCTAATGGCAGCCGGGACCAACTGCTTAGCGTGCCTTCAGAAGCACGGAATCATCTTTATTATCAGACAATCAGGTGATTCAAGCCTGCAATGTCCTAACCAAACTGGAAACAACTAAACAAAGTGTGCTTCCCGCGGGAATCGAACCCACGACATCGGGTCAAAGGCGAAGGCCTTAACCACTGAACCACGGAGGAGTTATAGGCAGCTATCCATACCATACTTAATATTATAAATGCGAAAGTCTGTCTGTCTGTCTGTTACGCTTTCACGGCCAAGCCGCTGAACGGATTCTGATGAAATTTGGTATGAATATAGTTCAAGACCCGGGGTCAAACATAGGCTATTTTTGGACGCATGCAGAGCTGCGCGTATAGGAGGTACGCAACGATGTCAAACTTGACATCTGTGCTTGACACAGACAGACAATCCTGTACCCCGTGTGACAGACCTGGTGCCCTCTTTTTGAAATGTATGACATACTAGCTTTTTCCCGCAGCTCCGCCTACGTCAAAAAGTAAGCTATATTTGACCCCGGGTCTTCAACTATATTCATACCAAATTTCATCAAAACCCGTTCAGCGGTTTGGCCGCGAAAGCGTAACAGACAGACAGATGTCGAATGCAAAATCGTTTGATATCGTTCAAAAATTATTCGAAATTCGTTATCGAATAAAAATTACTCCCCTCGCGGATTTCGCGTGAGTCTCACTTTCAAAAACACCACCTATCGTAGATTATTGCGAATTTTCAATTCATTTGTTGACAACAGAATTAATCGTACTAATAACATATGATGGGTTAAATAGAGTTAAAAATGCATACAACGTCATTTATGCGTGTTGTAATCATAACAATAAACGCAATACATTAGTTAACTATACGTTAATTGCAATTAGTTTTAATTAATTGAATATTATAATTTCAAATAGGTATTTAGCCGTGGGTTTTGCATTGTGCAATGTCATTGAGCAATCCTATAAACTGATTTCCAAAATCGAAATAATACCGATCAAGTGCGAGTGGAACTCGCGCAAGAAGAGTTCCTTACATTTAACTATAAAAACCGCAAAAAAAATCATGTCTGCTGTATGTGAGCTATGAAATAAATATTTAAGGGATGTTTAGAAAGAAAGAAATAGTTTATTTTATTCAGGTTTATGAAATACATCATCTGTGAACATTTCAACTGTCTAACTATCACGGTTCAATGTTTGGGTACAGAACCCTAAAAACGATGGAAACGTCCATTTTAAAACATATAAAACTACTAAAAAGAAATTAACTTGGCAACAAAAGTACCTAATCAAAGTAAAAAAAAAAACGGCCTAGTACGAGTCGGACTCGCGCACCGAGGGTTCCATACAAATCTGTTGGTATCGCGTTTACAAAGAAAAGGGCAGTAAGTTTAAAATTATAAAAAAAATATATATATCTGTGCTATAAGACGTCACTACTTAACAACATTTCAAGATTCTAAGTTCATGGGAAATACCACGGAAATACCCTGTAGGTTTTGATGCCCTTACGAGTGTAGAAAATTTGCGGAAATTTGTGGCATGAACGGCTGTATCTTTTGATTGCGTTGGCGTAGAAGTTTGATTTTTTCACAGCTGCAAGAGACAGTAGACCTGAGTATTTGATGTAAATTCCAGCTTGATACCTCCACGCGTTCCTGAGAAAAAGGGCCTTGACAGACAGACGAATGGACGGACAACAATGTGTTCCTATAAGGGTTCCGTTTTTTCCTTTCGAGGTACGGAACCATAAAAAACGCGAAATGAGAACTTTTTTGGATTATGGAAATCAGGTAACAATACTTAATTATGAAAAAACCTACACACCAAATTTCAGCGAACATGGAGCACTATTATTCAAATGTATGACATACTAGCTTGTCCCGCAGCTCCGTCTGCGTCAAAAATAGCCTATGTTTGACCCCGGGTCTTTCCATTCAGCGGTTTGGCCGTGAAAGCGTAACAGACAGACAGGCAGACTTTTGAACGAAAATCATTCGATAACGAACAAAAATAATTCGGCTCGCCGATTTTGCATAAGTCACACATTTCAAAAACAACACCCCTGTTGTCTAAATCTTAGATCCGGATGCAACCAGGATAACTCCATCAACAAAATAGCAATATACTAGCAAAATAAATCATTGTTGACCATCCTATAAATAATGTTCGTGAAAATATGCGTACTGAACTGTAATTTGTAATTTGTATACCATGCCTGTTCGCTTGGTTAATTCAATGGCGAATTGCGTAGTCTTTCTGACGTTGGCACCTCATAAACATTCGAAGCGGCCAGACTGGACAGAACTAGAAACGAGCATGTTACGGGTTATTTGGGAAAACCAACGATAGAACAACTACAACTAACAAGATGGATCAACATTGTGCGGAAGGTTGCAGAGGGCAGAGAATAGGTATAAACAATAAAGTCCGTAGTAGAGTTGTTTTTATCTATAGCGATAGTTTTGCTATACCGATAACAAAATCTTGACCTTCAAAAATAGTCGATAGTTCAATTAGGGCTATCGAAAATATCGGAATTCAGCGATAGTATCACGTAAAAACTATCGATGACATGTATCGATAGTTTAATTTAGTAACTATCAACAGGATTTCGACATTTATTAAGCTTATCGATTATTGTAAATTAATGTTCAACTATCAATATTACAAAGCTATCGATAGTATCCAAACTATCGACACAAAGCCTATTGACACTATAGACAATCATCAATACAATTACTTATTTTTAGCTATCGATCTATCGAAACTATCGTAAATTTTCGATAGTCTCAATAGTGCAACTGATTTTTGAGGCCACCATAGTATCATGACGATATCGATAGACTATCGCTATTGCAACAACTCTAGTCCATAGTTAGCGGAGTTAAATGATTGAAAGAACTATTTGTTGTTGTAATGCAACGTTTGTTGTCATTACAACAACAAATACTAAAAACTGAATAAAATAAATATTTAAGGGGGCTCATAATATCATGTCTGTTGTTTTAACAACAGACATGATATTTTGCAGTTTTATAGACAAGTAGCTATTCCCGCAGCTCCGCCTGCGTCAAAAAGTAGCCTCGGATCTTCAACTATATTCATACCAAATTTCATCATAATCCGTCCCGCGGTTTGGCCGTGAAAGCGTAACAGACAGACAGAAAGACAGACAGACTTTCGCATTTATAATATTTGTATGTATGAATGGTACGGAACTTTGGTGTACAGGGTTTTGTAGTGTATTGTAACTCTTCGTGCGCGAGTCCGAATTGCACTTGACTGTTTTTTTCTTTACTATCAAGAATTCTATCTAGCACATGAAAAGGTGTACCGTACAAATGTTACATGATTGGTGTAATTAACAGTTATTAGATTAATGATTCACCAAGAATGTCATTCATTATTTAATTGTCATTTAGTAGATTAATTTATGTAAAACTAGCTGATTCCCGCAGCTCGAAGAAGAAGTTCAGGATGTTGGTGCTTTTTTCTCTGAACAGCTCTGAAAATATTGTCATTATTAGGGGGAAATCTCCAACGTTCTCTACTGTCCGTTTTAGATTTCCTGTTGGTGAAAGTAGTATAATGAATGATAGTGATGGGATTGATGAAACAGCAGGCCTTCCACTTATCCAATACTAGCTGTTTCCCGCAGCTCTGCCTGCGTTAAAAAGTAGCCTATGTTTGACCCCGGGTCTTCAACTATATTCATAGCAAATTTCATCAAAATCCTTTCAGCAGTTTGGCCGTGAAAGCGTAACAGACAGACAAAAAGACAGACCGACAGAATTTCGCATTTATAATATTAGTATGGATGTCTAGTATTTTCCAACGATTTTCTGGTTCGAGCTCGAGGGAAAAATTCCCTTTTTACATGTGCTCCGTATCGCCGAATGACATCATACGTGGGGCGCACTATAAGTTTCCGGAATGAATATGAAAAAATACTATTAAAGGTACAAAATTAATTTATTGTTTTTCAAAATAATCTCCCTTGGCGTCTATGCACTTTTTCATTCGATGAAACCAGTTTTGAAAACTTTTGTGCCACTCCTCTGTGGTGACCTCTGAAACGTGTTTTTCATACTCCTCGACAGCCTCTTCTGGTGATGAAAATCGTTGACCGCGTAATTGGTTCTTAATTTTTGGGAACAGAAAAAAGTCACAAGGTGCCAGGTCGGGACTGTATGCAGGATGACTCATGAGTTCTACATTTTTCGCCTTCAAAAAGTCGTTTGTCTGTCTGGCCGTGTGAGAACTAGCATTGTCGTGGTGCAGGATGATACGGCGTTTACGGTTATTTTTACGGAGTTCTTCAATAACTTCCGGCAAACAAATGGTCGTGTACCAGTCACTATTCACTGTACGACCATTCTCTAAAGCAACAGTAGCCACGTGTCCAGTTTTATTAAAAAAAGAAGCAATCATCCGCTTAGATGCACTTTTCACGCGCGCCACTTTGGTTGGTTTCGGCTCATCTTGAAAGACCCATACGCTCGATTGCTGCTTTGTTTTGGGATCGTAGCAATAAATCCATGTTTCGTCACCTGTTACTATGTCCCACACCAAATTTGACGCACCTTCGTTGAATCTGGTAAGCATGGCACTGCACCAAGTGACGCGGTCCGTTTTTTGAGCCTCGGTCAAGTTGTGTGGGATCCACCGCGAGCACAGCTTTCTCACCCCAAATGTTTGTGTAGGATTAATTGTATTTGACTCATGTCTATTTCTAAGGATGCGCGAATTTCATGGTAGGTCACATGTCTGTCTGTTTCAATCATACGGCGCACAGCATTGATGTTTTTGTTGGTCACAGCGGTGGACGGCCGACCATCGCGAGATTCGTCACTGAGATTGATACGACCACGCTTGAATTCTGCAAACCAGCTATAAACAGTTGTCTTGCATGGTGCTTCATTGCCAAAAGCTGTTTCAAGCCGAGCGATGCTCTGTTGAGCTGTCAAATTACACTTAAAATCGTAGAAAATCATACTACGAAAATTTTCCCGAGTTAAATCCATGTTGATGCAGACACACAATTTTTTAAATGGCGCCACAAGGTAAAAACAAAAGACAGTCAGATGAAACAAACTGCATTCTACAGCCAAAGAGTTCTATTTTCAAATGTTGCAATAAATTTTTAAATATTGTTTATGTAAGTGGCCAGTTCCGGAAACTTACAGTGCGCCCTATGTATTTATGTTCTATGTAAAATGCGTAAAACTTTAGTGTATTTGAAAATCCTTGGCCAAATCACCTTTCAAGTCAGAAATTTCCTTGAATTTACTCGCAATATTATTTGTTCGCGTGTAAAAATTAGATTTACAAGCTGTTTGCCCAAAACTAGCCTTTAGATGTTCGACTCCGGGTCTTCGACTGTATCCATACCAAATTTAACTTAAATCGGTTCAGCTGTTTACCCATCCACACTTACTCACAAAACATATTTACACAATGTAGGAAGATAGTGAAAGTTCAAGTTATCTGTTAATATTTCTTAAATAAGCTTATTTTTGGGCGCGTTATGAAAAATGCATGAAAACAACTTCTTAAACAAACAAGTAAAAAGTCTTTTAAAATTTGATGAGACGTTACTAATGCTTATCTAAAGTGACGATGTGTTCGATTTTGAAATTCTACTATCAAGAGCCCAATTTTTGAAAAGGATGACTGACGAACAATCAGTCAGTCGAATGGGTTATGTTCTCTATCAATTATTCTCATTCGACATAATTGGTGAGTCGTACGATTTTCATTGGTCTCACCGGTTTTGAGTGAATCAGACATTTCAAAAATAGATTTTCGTTTACCTACTAAATTATTGTTTGTATCTAAATTTTATAAAGATAAAAAATTGATTGATATCGATACGACCTACTTTAATAGCATATGAACATCAGGCTTATTTGAAAAAAAAAACAAAAGAACCATATCACTTTTGAAACAAGATTGAGAAGAATAGTAATAAAACAAAACAACTAAAACCCCGACTGCTTTTCTGTGTAAATTGGAAATAAAAAACACCAAGAAATATCCTCCAATATGGTTTAATTTTAATTTTGATATCCCAGTCTCACTCTCAAAGTAAATGCAAATCTAACGATACCTCTCAAGCTAAAATCGAGTACCGCCAAATCATTCATTCATCAGTGATATGGCCAGTCGACCATATACAACCTGATATCAGAGTTGTTCGGAACCGTCCTTAGGCCTCTGACTTAGTTCCTTTAACGACTACCAGTTGGCAGCCGGGACCAATTGATTAACGTGCCTTCCGAAGCACGGAATCATCGTTATTATCAGACAATCAGGTGCTTCAAGCCTGCAATATTGTAACCAAACTGGAAAAAACTAAACAAAGTATGCTTTCATGGAAATCGAATCCACGCCTTATACACTGGACCACGGCGGCAGCTAGGATCATGATCAAAGCGTACCCTGCAAGCTCAAGACTGCACTTGGAAACCCGCTCAGACAAAGTCGAGAAAATGACCTATAAGTCAGCATAAATATACATAAGCAATTGGCACATCACATGATTGTTTCAATAGAAAGGGGCGGCCTAACATCGAAAAACTGTGACAGCGTTACGCCTTTTAAGAAACATACGCTCAAATTTTGCATGATATATTAATTTGTTGTAGATCATTGAGAATTTACAAAGAAAAAAACAGTAATGTACGATGACAGACAAGGAATCAATAGTATGTAAGACTCCGTTGTCCGTCCGTCCTTCTGTCCTTCTGTTTCTCATGAACCGTGATAGACTGTTGAAATTTTCACACATGATGTATTTATTTAAAAAAATATATTTATGCTCCTATACAACAGATTTGATTTGAAAGATAGTAGTGGTACGGGACCCCCGTGCGCGAGTTCGACTTGCACCTGACCGATTTTATTGACGGTAGAAATCACAGCATTTAATTATTTACCAAAGTAATTCTAATTACAATGAAGAGATATTTGTCTTTTAAACCCCTATTATCTGAGAAACAAGACCAATATTATTATGATCATAATCAGGTGAACAATCGCACTAATTTCGTAAAAAAAATATGTAGTTAACGAAACTTGGCTTTCGTGATCGTTGATTATATTTTTGTCGAGAACTTTTTTGATTGAGCGAAAAATGAGGCCAAAATGGGGGACTGTTTGGTGTAACATTATTTAACAAATTTCAATCATACTTATTTGATAAGCTTTGTAAGTCGGGTTCTGTACAAGTGCTGTAAAAAGTTCAAAAAAAGCATAGCAGCGTTTTGTGAATCTCTTATTTGGAGTTAGTTAGCGAAGTCTACTGTTCACAGAACTACTATTTTTTTTTGAGGATAGTACGATCATGATTTAGATTAAATAGTAACGTAGACTTTTTAAATTAACATGCATGCCAAGCTAGGATGTCGAGTTTCAACTGATTTTGTGTTATACGCAAGCCCATTACTTATTAGACAAATCTTCGTAAATTAAAATACAAATAACATTTTTCGCATGGTATACGGCTGTTAGCTTGACGTCAAACCGGTTTAAAAGTGATAAGTGGTTTAAGGCCAAACCTACTTTACTTATAGTCTTTCAACGTGTCCCATAGATATCTGTAGGTACCATGAAAATTATATTTACAATATTCTATTATTTCAGATTAGTATTCAATATTGTGTAAGTCATACAAACATTTAAAAAAGTTTTTGAAAAAATATCTGATTTGGCTTCAAACTCATTTGAAAATAAATAAATAATTTCCTGTTATATATAATCCTTTGCATTTTTATTGTGTACATGAATAAAGTAAATAAATAAAATAAATAAATAAAAGGAAGAAATAATCAATTAGTTGTTGGTTAATAAATGTGTATGTAAAAATATTTATTGTACACAAAGAACATAGTATCAGAATACAGGTTACAACAAAAGGCGGACTTATCCCAAATAGGGATCTCTTCCAGTCAACCAAACTAACATAGGACATAGACATATGGGCACAGAAGAGGGCACAACACCCAAAGAAATCCTAGGTACAAAGTATACATAGACTTACATCTAACATACAAATTTAATTACACATAAAAACAGTAAGCCCAACTCAAGTCCGATCGTTCGTAGTATTCCCTAACCCGAGATTTGAAAGAGTGGTTTCTTATCAAATATTTTAATTAATTTGAAGTCGGTGTCAAGTGCTGACTTAGGAAGAGAAAATTCACGTAGATAGACTCATGCCTAGAAATGGGTTGACGACAGCTGATTATGATGATCATGCTAAGTACACGATTTCTTTAACTATATATTTTTCGTATATTTTATGTATTACTTGGCTGCCGCCGACTTCAAATTAATTCCTTTTTTGAAGTCGGTTAAAAATAAGGCTATTGATGTATTTTCCACCAACCTTCGACCGGGTTCTATGAATCGAGTATCGGACAATCGAGTGATTCAAGTTTGAAATAATTCATATTGATTGGAGTAGGTTGCATGTTCAATACAATACAATACAATATTGCCCACATCTGGGAAACCATAAAATTAAAATTATAACATTGTTAACAATATGGAGCAAAGGCGGTCTTATTGCTAAGCAATCTCTTCCAGCCAACCTTTGTACAATAAGAGAACATGATGTAAGGGTAGGCCCAGTAGAATAAAAAATAAAAACACCCTATTTCCTTCTCAATAACTTATATCTATGTGTATTAAAAAATCCTCAAGAGGTAACCATTACCCTATAGCCTTATACAGGTAACTTTCGTATAACTTACTTAGGATAAACATTCGTTAGCCATTTAGCATGACTAAGCGTCTAAGCATCGCGCATCTCATAATATAATGATAGGATATAATGATTTGATGTAACAATCCATCGAATGAGCTCATTAGATCATCATTGCTGCATTTACGAACGACTGACGTCGTCGTGGTACTCGAATCATTTTTATATCAGACCGTGAGCTGTCCGGACGCGAAGTTATTATACGTACGATCACTCTTATCCTTTTCAAAGTATCAACGCGAGTGTTTGTGCTTTGAATAATTTAAAATATTTACGACAGCGTAAATAAAGTTGAAGTGATAAAGTGTCCACTGTTAGTGAAGTTGGTAAGTAATTGGTTTTTTTTTTACCTGTGCGCTTTCAAATATTATGAGGTGTGATATTTTTAAAATTCAAGTGGTAAAGTTGTTTAGGTATTCATCAAATACAATCATTTGTGACCAGAAGGCTGACTATACGTGGCTCAAAGAATCCCACTAGTTCTACCGAATAATTCTACGGTAGAATTAATGAGACATTTTATTTTCTGATTTTTTCCAAAAATTCTGATTAGTTCTACCGTAGATAATAAGTAGAACTAGTGGGAACGAAGGACACAGCGTGTCAATGCTGAACTGTTGCGATGCGATGCTGCGATTGCGATTACGATGCTGTTATCAAATGTATGATTGGAATGCGTTAAATGTTACACCTTTTTGCCCTCATTTTTCCTCTAAAATTCTAATAAACGTACTTGGAACATGTGTACCAAGTTTTGTAAGGATCCGTTAAGAAATCAATATACTTACAGCAAATTTATCCCCCATATAAACAAAATTTTCGACAATATTTAAGGAGCACATGGATCCGTTCAGAAAAGCGACCTCTAGCCTGGCACATATATTATTTCGCACAAAAGTAAAATTGGCCAGTCTCGAAATGGAGACATCACGAATTGTTAATTGTTTTATTATTTATTTACAAAAAAATTGCAGCTGTTTTCTTGACTAACAATATTTATCGTAAACTAAATATTTATAGTAAAGGTGAACGACACAATAAATATACGTGTATTTTCCTCTTTTGAGAAAAGATTCACACAAGTTTTTTATATGTTGTTAACTGAGTTATCACGTTAATGCATCTATATTTACTTAAAACAACATTTAAAATAGAATCGCAATCGAAACGATTTTGATTAGATGCGTAATCGGAGCTTTACCTTATAAATTTATCACACAGTAAAATAAAAGAAAAACAGGTATAGGCATGAACATATGGTCTATGTTTTAAATAAAAAAATTCTGAATATTTAATTAAATTAATTCATTTTCAACACATTTGCTTATAAAGTTTCTTTTATTTCATTGTATTAGGCCCCTTAATGGGGGTTGTAAATAACACGTTGTTTATATTATAATCGCACTTGTAAAGTAATGGTTTCCATGGTTACGATACTTTTTTTTAAATGTACGCCAAGAGGATTTTAAGTGTCAAACAAATGCATTGCTTTTGCAAAAAATATAAACTTCTTTAAGATTCCAAATGATAAATCAACACTAAATTTCATATTTATATTTATTTACTAAACATTAGCCGTTTTGAACTACAAATATTAATTTGTGTAGAAAATAAGAATACCTTGTATCCATGGCTATAAACCCATTGCTAAAACAATTTACTATTAGGTTGGGAAAAAAGTTTTTAAAAAGTAATAAAATCTCTTTGGCTATACTATTTGTAACTGGCTGGTTTTGGTATGATTAAAAGGTTAAATTTTAAAGAAGATAATTCCAAATTCAAATTAGGAAAATGTGTGATTTTCATTTGTTTTTCTCACTGTCAAGATGAGAGAATCTAATGAAGAAATTCGATAAATTTTAAAATTTTACTACAAAAAATGGAACGCAAACCGCGAAAAAAATTTTCGATGTTTATGGACCTAGTGCAGTGTCTGTGAGAGTAGCACAAATTTGGTTTAAGCGTTTTCAATCCGGAAATTTTGATGTCAAAGTTGCACGTCGCTCTGGTCGCCTATTACGGATAAAATGGATGCCTTTTTGAAAAAAGTGGAGCAAGTATATCAGTAGTTGCGCCGTAGCTGAAGAACTGGGAATTGAACACAAAACAATTTTGGTGCATTTGAAAAAAACTGGGTACACAAAAAAGTTCGATATTTGGGTACCTCACGAGCTCACTGAAAGAAACCTAATGAACCGTGTACTCATTTGTGATTCTTTATTACGACGTAATAAAACCGAACCATTTCGAAGAAGCTGATAACTGGATGAAAAGTGGATCACGTACGAGAAGAACGTGCGAAAAAGGTCGTGGTCAAAGGCCGGTCAGGCTTCACAGACTGTGGCGAAACCCGGGTTAACTCGCAACAAGGTGATGCTGTGTGTGTGTTGGGATTGGAAGGGCATTATTCATTATGACCTGTTACCACCAGGCAGGACCATCGATTCTGAACTCTACTGCGAAGAACTGATGAGATTAAAGCAAGAAGTTGAAAGAAAGCGGCCGGAATTAATCAACAGAAAGGATGTGGTTTTTCATCATCATAACGCTAGACCTCACACATCATTAGCCATTCGGCAAAAAATAAGAGAGTTTGGCTGGGAGGCGATAATGTATTTGTCTTAAACATGCGCGGAAATATTGTCATTAGTTTTGAATAAAGAACACGCGAAGTAACATATTTACGTAGGCTGAAAATCAAATTCACTTCCCGGCGCGTTCTTTGAATTTGGAACGAAGAGCGCGCCGGCAATGTTGTATGAAACGGTGAGCTGTTTGAACTCTTTTATCTATGGTACACATTGCGTTCTCGTGGCTGTATAGCCGCAGATGCGTTTACCTTTCGGCACAAACTGTAAAATAAATTAAATTTATTATGTAAAAGGCTCTTTTTTATTTCCTTGCATTTTTTTAAGAAAACCACTATATATATGCCTCGGCCGAAATGGCAATTGCCTGTCTCGTAACTCATACTCGACCTGCAATTGCCTATTTCGCTGCCTTTGCAATAATGTACTATTTTTCAATTCGTCCAGTAATAAATCCATCCATACTTCCATACTAATATTATAAGTGCAAAAATCTTTTTGTCTGTCTGTTTCACGGCCACTGAACGGATTTTGATAAAATTTGGTATGAATATAGTTGAAGAGGGGACAAACAAAGGTTACTTTTTGACGCAAGCGGAGCTGCGGGAAGCAGCTAGTAATTAATTAACAAGCCTTTGAAATCCCGTGGAACGGGTAATGGTTTCGTGCGTACAAAAGAGATAGCAAGACGTCCCCACCACGCTCCCACTTTTCTTCATTAATCTGCAAATGCTAATTACTGCTTTTATTAACAACCAATTTCTTTGATATTTTTGGAAATGGTTACTTTTTAGCGTATAGTTTATTTCGTAAAATATTAACCAAGTATGAACACACTGAAGTAGCCTATGCATTCGATTAGCGAGTGCGTTACATTGGCAACAGATCAGGTACACCTGGTAGCATTGTTGTTCGGAACCGCCTCTCGACCACTAACGTGGTTCCTTTAACGACTACCATATGCCAACCGATACGGGGTTAACGTGCCTTCCGAAGCACTATAAGTATATATAGCCTTATTAATTTTGTAGCTTAAAATGAATCAAATTGAGTTAATAATAGCCCCAAAACTATTCTTCCGGTAAAAATTCCGCTATATTCTGCAGGCTTTAAAAGTTGGTCACCTTCGTATATTTGTTTGACCTTACTACCATATAATACGTATTGTTGTGACCTCTACCACTCCTATTTTGACCCTAGCTCTCATCTTTCATTCATATCGAGTGAATAACATCCTTCTCAATTTTTATCTAAACTAAAACTTGAAGACCGTTTATAGAGACCTATTTTTGAAATGTATGACATACTTATATGTTGAAAATCCTCCGATATCGATCATAATTATTCGACACGCCCATTTTGCGTAAGTTACAATACAATATAACTTTATTGCCCACATCTGAAAATGAAAAAATCACAAAACTGAATCTGAGAAATTACAAAACAAAAAACATTGTTAACAATATGGAGCAAAGGCGGACTTATTGTTAAGCAATCTCTTAATGATTTGGATGCCCATTTATTAATTTAGTCACTCATTTAGTAATTCAGTCGCTCATTTAGTAATATAGTCGCTCATTTAGTAATTTGGTCACTTAGTAGGATTATTCGCCTCTCACAGTTCATTTCGGATTTTTTTACAGAGCAATGTTAGTAATCAGTGTAGTAATTTAGTTGCTGACTTAAATTAAAATAAATAAAATAAAATTCATTTATTTCAGGGATTGCCCATATAATGTTAGTCAATTAATGCCGCTCATTCTATAAAACAGTATATCATCGACAGTCGATAACAAAATTTTGTTCGCAATGAATAAATTAATGAAATGAATGAACTTTTTATTGCTGTAAAGATAAGTAGGCTATCCAACACTGAAATAATTTTACAAATCGGAATAATAGTTCCTGAATTATTATATTATACTAGCTTGTCCCGCAACTCCGCCTGCGTCAAAAAGTAGCCTATGTTTGACCCCGGGTCTTCAACTATATTCATAGCAAATTTCATCAAAATCCGTTCAGCGGTGTGGCCGTGAAAACGCAACAGACAGACTATCGCATTTATAATACTAGTATGGATTATATATTAATATATTATAATTATTATATAGTATAGATTAAATATAAAGTAAATAAATGTATTGCATGTTTAGTCAGTAACCAATATGCAACAGACAATGTCAAAATTACATAATTTTTTTTTCTAACAATTAATACCTCTATAGTTTGTTATTCTCCTTTACAAAATATTAGATTCTCAAAATATCAGATATTCCTAGGTAGTATGCTCTGCTCTCCAAAGTGATATCGACTCGACATACAGTTGTTAATAAGTGCAGTTTTGAATCGCATCGTAAGAAACACGGTTAAATCAGTACTTGTTAATCTTTTGTTCTCAGAGGTACTTGCGGCTTCCCACGATGTATCGTGTCGATCAGTTTATCAGTTATTGTTATAAATAAGTAGTTGTATAGTACTTATTACCACAGTTTAACCAAAACGAATGCTTGTCAATTTGACAGTTTAGAGGTATAGTGTTTGTTGTTTCGAAAATGATGTATAGCCCGACCAGGAAAATAGCAGCCTTGGCCATATTGCGGAAAAATATTAGAACTAATTTCTTTTACTGTTAGGTATTTAAGTAAAATTCTGTCATGTATTAGGGGGCGAATTTTGGTCTATAAAGATAAAGTAGAAAAAGAGATTTGTCGAAAAAAATAAACATCCGATTTTTCTACTTATCTAGAATTTGACTTTTTTACTCAAAAAGAGAGAATCGTCCCCACGGGTGCTATTTTTTAAAAGCGTGATCCACGCAAAATAGGCGAGTCGAATAATTTTCGTCCGAAAACGAAGGATTTTTGTTCGATATCGAACGATTTTTATTCGACATATGCGTCATGCATTGCAAAAATAGGGCTTTAGAACTTTATCCGGGATAAAATATTACTGTATTCTCGTAGGATCTAAGTTAGCGCACGCAGCCGCGGGCAAAAGTTAACTTATCAATTTTTACGATTTGCATACCTTATCATGCCTTACTGCAAATATTTCATAATACGTTTTAAAAAAAAAGCCGAATTCAAAACAGTCAAATTTTTTATTAAAGAGTTTCTTACTGTATTTATTAAATAATATTATTATAATATTATATATTGGCCATGTAACCCACTCGATATGAATGGATTTGACACTTTCGAAAAATGTCAGCATTGATAAACGTTAAAGCTTTAAATATTTTCTAATTACAAAATTTTTTTTTTTGAAATTTCTGAATTTCGTAAAATTCGTTTGTCACCTTTTGCTTTAGGTCATCTTTATGTGAAAGGTCAGGCTAAAAATAAAGTATTTATATATTTATAGACGTCTGCTGCCTATGAAAATTATTAAATGACGTTTTTAAAACTGTAATTAATTGATAATAATATTTGTAAGTCTAAAAACACAGAGCATAGCGATTTGTGTCTTTTACTTTGTTCGGTATAAATTTTAAATGTAAATTATTTTTTTATTAAATTCATCCATCAATCTTACAAATTAACATGTCAAAGAATTGTAATTGAATAATATTATAAATGCGAAAGTCTGTCTGTCTGTTGTGAAGTGTGAAGACCCGGGTATAGCTAGTCTACACTAATATTATAAAGAGGAAAGATTTGTATTTTTGTGTGTATGTTTGTAATGCATAAACATAAAAACTACTGTGACGATTTCAAAAATTATTTCACCATTGGAAAGCTACATTCACCCTGAGTAACATAGGCTATATACCGCAGGTGGAGCTGCGGGAAACAGCTAGTAAAATATAAATTTAATTTTAAATTAAAATTGATAGCATTATCTCCCAGTCAATCATTGGGTGTGAAATATAAAGATGATTATAAGCGTACCCTGGACCCTGAGCGCTCAATTCAATTAAATATTCTAATGCGGATAAAGATATGTTGAAACAGTCTACAGAGGTTGTCAAAGAAACAATCATTCGTACTGAACCATAATCTTCCTCTGTGCAGTCGGGCAATTAAACTCTTCAAAGCTTAGCATTAAGTGTTTAAATGGTTGCTTCACTTTTATTGATGGGAGTGGAGCTTTAACGAGCTTAGAGACGGTACAGAGATGTTGCGTAATTTTTTTCATGTCGTAGTGTGAAATTTGACATGATTTAAAATTTTATTTTAGATGTTTTTTTACGCCATTTTGCATCTTTCTTTCGTTGTTCCTGTCGCGGGTCTGCTGGAAGAAATTTCTTTAAAATAAGAAGAAGCCATGTACTAAGTTTTCCTTATAATATGTTTCTAATGTATTCGTGTGTACATGAAATAAATAAATAAATGACCGCCGATCTCTTGACATAAAAAAAAAACTTAGATTAATAATTGGTCTCGCGCGCGCTCGACTAGATACCGCGCTATGAAGAAAAATCAGTTTCCAGAATGCGCCAACTTTATATTGCAGTGTGTGTAAGACAATGTGCAAAGACGAAACGAGAAAGAGTTATTTCTTGTACTATTATTCTTACATAGTTTGAATATGCAAACTGGTTTTTTTTTTTTTTTTTGAATGACCTACAACTTTAGCTCCTGTGAGCTTTTAAATTTACAGCGGGACAGTTTGAGGCGAGGGCTATTAACCACTCAGCCTTTTCGGCAAATGCACAAGGGGCTCCCAGTTGGGACGAACCTCGGCCATGGGCTTTGCCTTTGATCAAGCGAGCGATGCAAACTCGCGAGCGGTAGCAAACGCTCAATGCCATAAGGGCCGACACTATTGTGCCTGAAGGGCCTACTGAGAACCTATCGGTGGCGTGAAGCGCCCTGGTACATTCTGGTACCTGGTAAACTGTCTACTGTTCCTACTACGTCGCACTACGCAAACTGGCATTTGCTTCTGTTTTTAAACTAAAATTTTAAATCTAATATCACCTCATAGAACTGGTTGATTTAACATCTTTTTTACCTGACTGTGGCAGAAAGAGGGTAATGTTTATTGCATTCGATTTATATTTACTGTGTGAGTGACACTGGGTACACCAAAATAAAAATGGCGGATTTTTCGGGGTTTTTTTCATTCCCAGTTAATTCCAATTCCCAAGAAACGCCATCGGGTGTTTTAGTTTTTTAAATTACAGATAACTTGTTTGATAAAACTATTAAAGAATTTATTTTGAAATATTATGATGTAGCTGAGGATTCGATTCAGATATCAATTATGTTTATTAGAGAAACTATGTAATTAAATTTTCTCAAATAAATAAATATTCCATCCACGGAGGCAACAAGTTATTTTTATCTATAAACTTGCCAAGTCTAAATTATGACAGTGACTGTAACTTGAATTGCATAGTCATGATTTCGTTCGTACAAATAAACAGATATTTGTTATTTTAACCGACTGTGAAGTCAAAAAGAAGGGTATTGGTAATCGCATCATTAAGTGTATTGTACACTAGGTGACCCGACACACGTCGTTGTCTTTGCATACATTTCCTAATAATAAACACAACAAAAAAGAATTAGCGAAAGTGTATTTATTCATTGTCACCCGGACCATAATTGGTCTAGCCATTTTTTTTTCCTTTTCATATCACTATTTTTTAGTATCAGAAACCGAAAATACAAATAATTTTTTTATTCGTTCAAAAATAAATCCATACTTCTACACTAATATTATAAAGAGGAAAGATTTGTATTTTTGTGTGTATGTTTGTAATGAATAAACTCAAAAACTACTGTGCCGATTTCAAAAATTATTTCACCATTGTAAAAGCTACATTCACCCTGAGTAACATAGGCTATATACCGCAGGTGGAGCTGCGGGAAACAGCTAGTATATTATAAATGCGAAAGTCTGTCTGTTAAGCTTTCACGGCCAAACCGATGAACGGATTTCGATAAATTTGGTATGAATATAGTTGAAGTTGCTGTCAGGATCGATTTTTCAGGGGGAAATTAAAAAATGTCATAAATCTTTAAAATTAATTACAGTATCAGAACGTCCCCATTTAAAACATACACGGGGTAAAAGGAGTATCTAGTCTACGTAAAATTAAACTCTTGATAATCCATACTAATATATACTTTACTACAAAAATTCTTAGCACTACTAGTTTCGTCCTCAGCTACCGCTTCCATGACGCGAGGGGAAGGTAGGGATATACCACTTTACCGGCCGCTAACATCTATTATTTCAGTCATACAAGAAACAGTGAAGTATGAACAGTCGAGTAAAGTAACTATACTTCATAAGTAGTCGGGTTTCAGTTTATATATATATACAGACAGAGAAATCATCTTTTTTTTTCAATATGCAGTTTAAGGTTTATTAAATAATATGAATTAGGTCACGAGGCGCGAGGTCGCTTGACACCGCATGCTACGAGTATAAATAAATTGTCTTTAAGATATCTTGATCCAAATTGTGTTAGTACATGATTGAAAAAATAAAAAAAAACAAAACTTACGACTAATGTTAGTAGGTACTGTCTAAAAGTAATAATTAAATATTTGTATGTATGGGGGCTTAGATTATTTATATCTCCTCATGCAATGCAACAGGCATAGTGCCCTTTACAAGGTGCCGCATTATTTGCGAGTGCGGTCTATCCGCCACAACTATAGACTTCTTCGAGATGTCTAGATAATACAACTAGAAAAGTAAGTGACAAGAACCAATGTCCGTAATTAATTGACTCTGACGTAATAACAATAAAATAATTACATTGTCGTAATATGTTAATTATTTTTAAATGTTGTAACTCATTATGGGGGAAAAACAACGGAAGTTTTTGTAGCTATTATCAATGTGTAACAATGAAACGGAAGGGCTAGCGGGGCGTGCGCGTTTGTGCGAACATGCGTGTGAGTTGGTGGCCACTAGTGGTATTTGTCTTGAGCTCCTCCGTGCTTCGGAAGACACGATAAGACTTTGGTTCCTGCTGTTAACGTGCTTACCAAAGCACGAAGGAGGTCGAGATAAAAAATGCCAATACAGGCGACCAATCCAATACGGGTCACTTGACACGCGCATTTGCTATGCTTATGTCGCGCTCGGAGATCCGCAGTCTCTCATTGCAGTGGCTACTACAATGTTATATAGACAAGCAGCTGTTACAGCTGATGCGTTTATATCAATCAGTGTTTAGTCATTTCACAAAAAGTTATTTTTGTTTTTTTTTCTGCAAGAAAGTTTAAAATATATTTATTTATAAAGCCTTGGTCCCGGCTGCCATCTGGCGGTGTTAAAGGAACCTCGTCAAAGTCAAGAACGTCAGGGTGTGCAGGGTCGTTATATACGAGTTATAACTCATAAAGTTGACAAAACTAAGAGAGTAATAAAAGACAACAACGCGAAAAATTTTGGTGCTAATTTCATACCCTCCCGTGTTTTATTGAAACAATCACTATTTCTTTGTTATTACTAGTATACTCATTAACAGCGACATAGTTATCAGATTTTAGAAGATTTTGACAAAAAGGCCCAATACGAAGCAAATGACATTTCCCATACATTTGACATAAGCAATATTACTAGATTTTTTTTTTTTTTTTTCAATTTGGCTCTTACTTTCGTATTTAGCCAGTAACAAGTAACAGTTTTTTAATAAAGTTGTTTAATTATACAAATATAAAGTCAAGTCAGTAGTTAAGTCAAGTCAAGTCTTAATCAAGTCGAGTCAGAAGAGTCGGGCTAAGTGAAGTGGTAGAAAAACTGCACTTAGCGATTTCTAGGAGCTTTTGGCAACAAGCAAATCACATAAATCGAACACTGTATCACTTCCCAACACTCACGCTTGTTCTTGAACACTTTGCGAATAATTATCCACCATCATTATGCACAAACACTCAAAAAAACACAAATTTTGGAAAATAAAATTCAGCGCCGATACTGCTTTTCACAGCTTCCCGCCAAAAACTCTTACTAGATTTTTGTAATAACAACGGTCTAATTTTATAATTATATCTTTTTAAGGAAAATAAAGAAGACGGTCACCTCCGGGATCTCAATACAAATATTTTTCCCAGATAAGATTCACAGAGATATGGAAGAAAAATCATTTTTAGATATCATTTCTTAACAAGTTTTTTAATGGTTAAAGTGATTGATTGATGATTTAGTTGAAAATTTTAAGAACGCCAGCACCTTGTTGATCGACCAAACAAACATGTTACAAAACATGTTTTAAAGCTTAGAATTGCTTCAGTCAAAGTTCTAGTGAACAGAGGAACGTGAAATTTTGCTAGTTCTCTTCTCTCGTTGGTATTAAAGACCATGATATTTCACGGCTTTGATATTTTACGGCCTTTGCATTTTTTGATCTTGACAATAAACAACTTAGACGTTGTAAGATATGGACGTTGTACTATCTTGATGTTTTCGAGACTTGACATTTTACGACTTTGAGGTTAAACTCCGGAGTAATTTAAGGTAAACTTTATCCAAAAGTCTTACTTACTGGCAGCTGGTTTAGCGGCCCAAGTTCCGACACAAGAGAGCACCAGAGTTCTAGTCTTCGCGATGGCTTATCTAAAAGTCTATTTCAATAATTAAAATTTCGTTTTCCGAGGAGTTGGATAGTCCAGCGCCACCCGCGTATCCGTAGCGAATGCGCGTGTCAAGCAACAACGAGACGCGACCACTATTGGATTTGTCGCCATTTAGTGGAATTTTCTATCACGAGCTCCTCCGTGCTTCGGACGGCACGTTAAGCCGTTGGTCCCGGTTGTTATCAGAGATAGCAGTCAGATGCCTTAGGGCAGCCAGAAAAATTCTGACAGTATTGGCCACTTACACACCTCGGATCTAGTTTCCCTGTAAAAAGGGTTACGGAGGTCAGACGGCTGTCGTTCCGTAAGTCCGCGGATAGTATATACGGCGGATAGTAAGGTAACTAAGGAATTCCAACGCGTTCGCTAGCGTCTGCGTTAATAAAATCTAGTGGTAAAGGTACAGCGGTGTGTTTGATTTAGTGTGAAAGCTGACAGACAGACTTTCACACTTACAATATTAGTATGGAAGTATTGATAGAATACAACGTAAAATAGTTAATTTCGACGATATTTTCTCAGAGTTAAAATGTTAATTAGTACATTATATCTATGCCTTAAGTACTGTAACCTAACCCAGTTCCCACTGTTTCTCGTGAACTAAATTCCATTATGTAACATTATCGGTAACGCATAACACAGATAATTATTAATTTTCTATTCATCATGAAATTTTAATTATAGTCTAGTCAGCTTACGCTTAGGAGCCTAGAGTACGCTATAAGTCATGGTCCTAGATTTAGCGGTACTGACTATTATAAGGGAGCGACTGCCGTCTGACCTCCGTAACCCTTTTTGGAACATGACCCGAGGTGTGTCAATGGCCAACACTGTCAGAATTTTTCAGTCTGCCTAAAGGTATCTGACACAGGCTCACGACTGCTATCTATCGAAAACAACCGGGACCAACGGCTTAAACGTGCCTTCCGAAGCACTGAGAAGCTTGCCCCACTAAATGGCGACCAATCCAATAGTAGTCGCGTCTCGCCGTCGCCTGACACGCGCATTCGCTAAAGATCCTCATAATACTAGCTCACAGTAAAAACATGGAATGCCCCTAACCACAAGATTAAAATTACAAATAAATAATCAGAGAGATAACAAGTTTGTGAACAACGAACTAATATAAAAAAATCGCTGGACAGATTCGGATTAATCTCAGTTTTTTGTTTGGACTAAGATTCTATTTTTATCGATTGTGAATTTTATTTTTAATTCAAACATGTACAATATGTAACTTAATCTATTTTACAATTTACATAAAAAGATTTTTATCCAGATAAGTAAGTACTTTCGTTACATGCTTTTAAGTATGCAATAATAGTATAAATGAATGGGCCGCCAAATCTAGGACCATGATTTACAGCGTACCCTAGGCTCCGAATCGTAAGCTGACGACGCAACTGCATGCATGTGTACGAGATATTACTAAGTCTGTGGTCATGTCACAATTTTCGCTTACATATTCACGCAAGCCGCTTGTAAACTATTCAAATAAAACCTCCCCTTTTTGTTATTGTAATAACATACATTTCGAATGTGAATTGTAAAGGCCATTAAAACATATTGTTATATTACGACAGCTATTGGTCAACGATAAAACATAAAGGTAACTTGTGCAATGACTGCAAAATTTACCTCTTACAATGATGTATCAAAATGGCCGCTAGAAATTATTTAAAATATTTGAAGGCCGACTTACGGTTTCATTGCTAAATCGTCAGCTGTTATCGCTTGGCAATCAATGTTTCTGTTTCCAATTAGTTGTTCGCCGCGACATATACCTCGCGATTATTTTATTTATGTAAATAGGATTCAAATAGACGTTATAGTTTGCGTGTTGTCGACCTTCAAACTATTTTGTAGACAAAAAGCATACGGCCAGCCAGCTAAAAGGTCAAAGTAGTCCATAGATACCTGCATCTTCTGGAGTATGGCAGAATTTGGAGATTATTATTATTTTTATTGACGTCTTACTTGTATCTAAATTTAAACAATAAAGGCTTTTTATCTTTTTTTATCACGTGTGCATTGCCGACCCTTAAATAATTTAGTAGGCAAGTATGCATAAGGCCCGCCTAATTGTGAGATTTCACAGTGGTTTATAGACAGCTACGTCCTGTATTCTGTCTTACACATGCAACACCTGGAGTATCACATGCGCATTGCCGACTCAGACCCTCAAAAAGTTTAGTAGGAAACAGGCATACGGCCTGCCTGATGGTAAGAGGTCTACTAAGACTACTGAGTCAATGGACAACGGCAACATATATGTGGAGATAAAAGTCACACTCCCGACACCATTAGGCTTGCGGTATGCTTGTTTGCCTACAAACTTGTTTGAAGGTTGGGTTTTAAGAGAGGTAGGACATTTTGTAAGGAGCAGTCCGTCTGGGGAAGTACCTCCACCCTACAGAACTCCGCAGCCAAATAACACTGTGATGCAGTGTTGTGTTCCTGCTGGTGAGATGGTTACCATCAGGTGGGCCGTACGCCTGTTTGCCTACTTAATTGTTTATAAATATAGCTTTCGCACGGGGATTCGCTCCCATTCATTGGACTCATAATATATTGTACGCCTGTAATGGCAGAATTTGGAGATTTTTGTTATTTTTATTGACATCTTACTTGTACCTAAATTCAAACAATATAGGCTTTTTATTTTTATTTATTTTTTATTTTTTAAGACATCCAAGTGACACTCCTTGTCTTATAAATGTCTATGGACTACTTGGAGAGTAGGTAAATCAAAAACATCAGTCATAAAAAATAATTATATGGTAAAAATAATCCTGCATTTAATAGCAGTCAACAGAGATCGGCTCCACGGTAAGTTTAGGCCATGGAGTAATTAATTGCAAAGAGGAGATGCCGTTTGAAATGGCGCAGTGATGTGTTCATTGGCGCCTCGCCGACACAAAAGTGGGCGGAGCTTGTCATTGGTCGTGCTCCGTGGTTGGAGCCACGGCCGAAACCAAGCATGTCGCACGTCTGCCTTCCGCCCTGTGTAGCCTCACGAATACTTTCTTACAAAACGCTTATTACGGCATCTCGTCTTTGTAATTGCTCCATGGTTTAGGCTAAAACCGGGAACACGCCACCCTTGTAGATTAACTTCATAACTTCAAAATATCTTTAAGTTGGTAACAGTTAAATGAAAAGAAAAAAAATCTTGTTTTTTGAATAAAAAAATATTATTTGTTTACTTGGACGACATGACCATCTATGTATTTTTTCAGTAATTTACATTTTATAACTAAACAACCAAACGGATTGCTTTAAAAACTTCAGGAGAATAAACTGAAAGTGTACGCTTAAAAATATAAAAACATTTTGCTGAATCGACGGTGTTATTAGGTAACAAATATGAAATAAACATCAAAACCTCCTATTTTTGAAAGTCGGTTTAAAACAACTAGAACTATTTTTATATTACATGTATTTCAACGTTTTCTACATACATTCTGAATATCCGCAAAATCCAACCAACGGCTTTGGAATTATTAAGAAATATTTGTTTTTTCCTTAATGCAAATACCTCAAAAACTACTAAGCCGATTTTGATGTCAAACGAACTTGAAAATTCCATGCATGTCTCCTAAACACCGTTTGAATTTCATCGAAATCGGACTAACGGCTCGAGAGTTATCACGGAACATATATACAATGTATTTTGGCCCCAACTTGATTTGTAGCTGGCTTCGCTCGCTCGGTCAATAAAGAAAAAATATTTTGAGATTTAATCCAGGTTTATAATAAAAATATAATATTTATTTCAGATGTCAAGATCCATACATTTTGTTAGTAACAGTTATCTTACAAAACTATGTTAATAAGAATTCAAATAATTTGAAATTGAAATTGAAATTAAAATTACATTGCATCACATGAATAGTTGAATTGAATTGTTAATAAATTATCAAAATTAATTATTAATTATATAAAATTCAATTACTACAATGAGACAGTTGTGTGGGGTCTCAACCCAGACAGCCAGAACCTCGTTATGTATCCTGAAGATTCGTGAACAGCAACAACGGCCAGCAGGCTATTAGAGGGCACCCCGAACCCTAGCCATCAGGGATACGTTTTACGAATTATCCATACTCCATACTAATATTATAAATGCGAAAGTCTGTCTGTTTGTCTTTCTGTCTGCCTGATAATCCATTTTTCAATTTTCCAGGCCGTTTAAAGGCATAACGAACTAGCTGTTTCTTGCAGCTATGCGATGTTTGACTCCGGGCCTTCAAATATATTCGTACCAAATGATATCAAAATACATTCAGCGGTTCGGCCGTGAAAGCGTAACAGACAGACAGACTTTCACACTTATAATATTACTAGCTGTTTCCCGCAGCTCCGCCTGCGTCAAAAAGTAGCCTATGTTTGACCCCGGGTCTTCAACTATATTCATACCAAATTTCATCAAAATCCGTTCAGCGGTTTGGCTGTGAAAGCGTAACAGACAGAAAGACAGACTTTCGCATTTATAATATTAGTATGGATTAGTAGGATAAGTATGGAAGTATGGATGACGAGCGTCTGAAGCTAACTTTAAGACAAAATAAATAAAGAAATCTTCAAAAAACTAAATATCTCAAGTGATCTTCCCGATAAGGGCTATGGAGGTCAGACGGTAGTCGCTTCATTGTAATAACCAGTGGCTCCAAATCTAGACTCATGTCTTGCAGCGTACCCTAGGCTCCGAAGCGTAATCTGAAGACGCGACTAGGAGAAACACGCTTGGACGAAGAACTACCTACTTTAATTTATCATTTAAAATCAGTTTACCATTACTTAACCACGGTACATATTTGCAAAGATTAATGACGCTGCAATTGTGTCATGTCATACATTTAACAGATGTTTGATTAGAATATTAATAGATGCTTAGTATATACCTTATACGTTTACAACCATTTACAACTATACCCATAAATTTTGTAGAGGTATGCGGATCTATATAATAACAAGATAATTCAGTCATCATCATCGTCTTATCGAGTGGTGTAAATGTACCATGACCATGGTCAATCGACTCTGTTCAACCTGGTGTCAGAATTTTTTGGAACCGCCTGTCAGCCTCTTGACGTGGCGGACCACCTAGTAGCCTGGCCACGGGGCAATCCCCCACGGCGAATTTCGTCGCGAAGCCACCGGCGACTGAAAGAAATGCACTAAAAAGCCATGGGAACTGGTGACTGGCGAGGAGAAATAAGGAGTAGTAAATTCGCTGTAGCGGATTGCCCCGTGGCCAGGCTGTAATGACAGCCGGGATTGTAACAAAGATGGAGAATAGTTTAGCATTTTAGTTATTGGTATATTTGAGTGAGTAAATATATACAAATAGCTCTAACCCCTAGCTCCGACTGCGTCAAAAAGTAGCCTATGTTTGACCCCAGGTCTTCAAATATATTCATTTCAAATTTCATCAAATTCACTGTAGAAGTTTAGCTGTGAAAACGCCACAGAAAGACAGACTGACTTTCGATGTGTCCTGAAAAAAAAAGTATATATACATAGATTAATAATTGGTCTCGCGTAGCGCCGCGGAGTCCAAATTATTAAGCTAAGAATAGATACTTATTTAAGCTGTTTCCCGCAGCTCCGCCTGCGTCAAAAAGTAGGCTGTTTAACCCCGGGTCTTCAATTATATTCATACCAAATCTCATCAAAATCCGTTCAGCGATTTGGCTGTGAAAGCGTAACAGACAGACATACAGACAGAAAGACAGACAGACAGACTTTCGCATTTATAATATTAGTATGGATTTAAAGTTCAAAACAAGAATAAATGATTAAATGATTATGATCAAGATGCACACTCACACACATACTTACGGCAGAAAAAACCGATCGTGCTTATTCAAAAGCCGCAAATTGCCATGACCTTATCGATGGAAGTTTTGACGTCAATGCGTGAGCTATCCGTGAATACCAGAACGTAGAATTGGATTTTGTGTTAAAAAAAACAGTACATACCACACTGCGTTTTTTTTTTCTTTGACTTCAATTTTGACAATTTATTGCACATAAATGAATATAAATGTGTATTTATTTATTCACAGCTACTCAATACTCTTAATATATACTATATCATTATGTTTTACTAGCTGTTTCCCGCAGCTTCGCCTGCGTCAAAAAGTTTTTGACCCCGGGTCTTTGACGTTATTCATACCAAATTTCATCAAAATCCGTTTGTTCGTTTGGCCGTGAAAACGTAACAGACAGACAGACTTTCGCATTTATAATATTAGGATGGATATGGATGCATGTACGAAAAAAGTAGTTAATCAATATTGTCATGTCTTTTATTTTTAAAATATTAACATGGTATTTAAATTTACATCATTTTAGCGTGTATTCCTAGTTGCGATGTCAGCTTACGCTTCGGAGCCTAGGTAACGCTGTAAGTCATGGTCCTAGATTTGGAGGAACTGGTTATTACAATGGAGCGATTGCCGTCTGACCTCCGTAACCCTTTTTACAGGGAAACCAGACCAACAGGAACATGACCCGAGGCGTGTTAGTGGCCAACATTGTCAGAATTTTTCAAGCTGCCCCAAGGCATCTGGACACAGCCTCACGACTGCTATCTATCGATAACAACCGGGACCAACGGATTAACGTGCCTTCCGAAGCACGAAGGAGCTCAAGATAGACAATGACACTAAATGGCGACCAATCCAATAGTCGCCGTCGCTTGACACGCGCATTCGCTACGGATACGCGGGTCGCGCTCGACTAACGAGCTCATGTTATTTAAATTTACGCTCGTAAACAAATCTACCAGTAGTGTAGGTCAGTTTGACAAGTCATTGTGACTTAATGAGGTCATTTCTAATAGTTTAAATGACCTAGGATGCAGTGACTTGCATCCCGTACCAGGTGCCCTATTTTAGAAATGTATGACATATTATATCGAATGAAAATCATTCGACTCACCGATTTTATGTGAGTCACGCTTCTGAAAAATAGCTCTCCAGCTGTGATATGGGTTTCCATTGGCAAAGAAAATAAACGAGAACGCTTGTGCCTCATCGGTAATCGGTTTTCCGCGCTATGTGCCCAGTCTGCTAAAATAATCCATAAGTACTATAATATTAAAAGTGCGAAAGTCTGTTTGTCTATCTGTCTGCCTGTCTGTCTGTAAAGCTTTAAAAATAAATGCGTGCAGTTAAACCGATAATGGGCAGGTTACTTGAGTAAAAAACACCCTTAAATTCTTCCTATCTTCATGAGCGTTTTTCTTATTTCGTCCTGCAGGAGAACTTTGTAGATCGCACCGTAAATTTATCGCAACTTTTCCTCCTCATAGCACTGCCTCATATTCTCATTCATTTTCTGTTCAAGCAGTCAGTTTACGGAACACTTTACCACCTAGCGTTCAAGAGTCCCAAACTCTGTCCACATTTTAGAAGCGAGTAAGAGATCATTATTTCTCCTTATACTCATAAATCGTATTATATATTAGTTATATATATTAGTAGGTATATTTATTGTATTTATTATTTAGTTAATTAGTATTATAAAATAGGGATAGTTCCTGTCGCGGGTCTGCTGGAAGAAATTTCTTTAGAAATAAGTAGAACCCTTGGCACAGTTTTCCTAATGTTAAGTTTCCGATGTATATTTACAGCGTGTACATGAAATAAATAAATAAAATATGCTCACAGAATGACTGTTTAACTATTATTATTGGGGCGGGACCACTGTTCAAAGGCTGTAAATAATTATTCGGCCATGTTACCTAGAAAATATTTTTAGAAAATTGTCTAAGTAAGATAGGTAGGCTTAAATTTTTTTTAACACATTTTCTCGTAAAGTTACTCTTTGTGTTTCAATTTATTGTATTTAGGTCCATAAAAGAGGTAATGAACTTAATTTTATAAGTTACTTTAAAATATTACTGTGTTTTACTTTACATTTTTAATTCTTACTAATTCGATTTACCGCTTTTCTGTCTGTGGCCCGCATCACCGACTAGACTTTTAGACTTGACGAAACTACACTGTAAGACTGAAGAAGATAGAAAAATTAAGAAGGGCTATAAAGGACTAGTATCCATGGCCGTAAAACCCATTACTTAAAAAAAAACTTGTGGCTCCTCAGAGTCTATTTGATTTTGTGTTTATTTTGTATTAGGGCATAGAAGGCTTACCACTATCTCTTAAAGCAAAACAGAAACGAATAAGTAGAAGAGATGGCGCGATCAAGCTGGACCATACAGCTTGCTTGCTTTAAGAGATGGTGGTAAGCCTTTAGGTGTGTTTTTCCCGGAAATGTGTTAAAAATCGTCGTTTATATTCGGATGCTATGATAATATTATACTCGGCTCATAATATTTGTCGATGCCAAAATTATCGCCTCTTAAAGTATGTAATTATCAACTTAGCACACTTATATCATAATGTACTATTATGGTACGATCAAACATACCTATTTAAAACAAATTGTGCGAATTTTCACATTGACATTTTTCACAACAATTTTTGAATTGTTTAAGTTACAAACTGAAACAAAAATTAGACCTATTTCCTACAGTACATTTAGGAAAAAATATATGTAATACTAGCTGTTTCCCGCAGCTCCGCCTGCATCAAAAAGTAGCCTATGTTTGACCCCGGGTCTTCAACTAGGTTCATACCAAATTTCATCAAAATCCGTTTTGTCCGTGAAAGCGTAACAGACAGAACGACAGACAGACTTTCGCATTTATAATATTAGTATGGAAGTATGGATTATATTCAATATTAAACAAAGGTATAAAATTAAAAAATAATCACCCGTTTACTACCGATGTCAATAAGATGAATTAATTTAAATTTTAATTTAAAAAATTAAATTTCTATTTTCTCTAATATGTAAAAATTAAAAGATATCTAATATTTGTTAATTTTAATTTTCAGATTACCGATACCATGGCGCCATCTCTTAGCGTGAAGGAGTACTATGCAAACAAAACAATATTCATAACGGGTGCTACGGGTTTTGTCGGAAAGGTCCTCATAGAGAAGCTGCTGTATTCGTGTCCAGATATAAAGAAAATTTATTTGTTGATGCGACCGAAGAAAGGGCAGTCTTGCAAGGAAAGATTAGATGCTTTTGTCAATTGTAAGGTAAGTGGAGCCATCTGTTGCCAAATAGCGGAATTAGTTAAAATGGCTTTAATATAAATCGTTTAAATAAATTTGCATGTATTTGTTTACTTGGCAATTCTTACGTTTGGAACAATATTATACAAATACTCTTTGCATGCAAATATAACAATAAGTGGTCAAGTGCGTGTCGGGTACGCGCAACGTGGGGTTTCGAAGTAGACCCAACAAGAAAGAGTTTAAACTTAAATTACACCTGTGGCATACAGAGATTTTATTGACGCGGGCGCTAGCGTTAACAATTTAGTATGACAAACCTGTACAGCGCCACTGGCGGATAATAAGGTAACCAAGAAATTCCATATTAAATCTTAACGCGGTCGCTAGCGTCCGCGTTTATAAAATCTCGTAGTATATAGTACTGTACTGTACTGTATTATTTCCATAAGCTGATTCGAGCACGGTCCGCGTATCCGTAAATTAGCTAATGCGCGTGTCAAACGTCGGCGAGACGCGACTTGCGACCCGTATATTGGATTGGTTTGCATTTTCTATCCCGACGGAGCCGTGCCGTGCTACCTGTAGGCCTACTGAGGCACGTTCAGCCGTTTAGTTCCAGTTGTTTTTGATAGATCAACAAACTGTGTCCGAAGTCTATAAGCTCCCCAGCTCGGCTATCTTGGCATGAGATTAATATATACGGGCCACACGAAGTAGACGAATAGGAATTTTGTGGTGGTATCTTCAGTAAAATTGCTTAAATCCGAGACTATATAGAACTAAATTTATTTCAATACTGATTCTCACACATTAATCACTGATTATAATGAAATTTATTTATAGGTACTTATTTAATTAAAAATACACAGAAATAAGTGGGGCTGATGAAAATGGAATGTGATGAGATGACGTGAAAACAATGTGGATCATCATCATCATTTCGTGTAGGTTACATTGTCAATCGACCATGTACACCCTGATGTCAGAGTTGTGCGGAACCGCCTCTCGGCCTCTGACGTGGTTCCTTTAACGACCACCAGATGGCGGCCGGGACCCACGGCTTAACGTGCCTTCCGAAGCACGGAATCATCTTTATTATCAGACAATCAGGTGATTCAAGCCTGCAATGTCCTAACCAAACTGGAAACAACTAAACAAAGTATGCTTCCCGTGGGAATTGAACCCACGACCCCCGGGCCAAAGGCGAACGCCTTAACCACTGGACCACGGAGGCAGTCAACGTGGATAAAAAAAGATGATTTGAAAAATGAAATGATTTCAAAATGAAAATGTGGTTATGATATTAAAAAGTATGGAGAGATGAGGAATGATACAAGCGCATCGTTACAGACTGAGTTTCTTTCGCAGTCTTTAAAAGTGTCAATGTCAGGTTGGGCCATTTTAATTTAAAAAATAAATAAATATAATATTAGAATATTAACCAAATCTTTCCCTCTAAATTTACAGGTGTTCGACCGCATCCACACATCATGCCCCAAGCGGCTGGACAAGCTGCAGATGATACCGGGTGACATACTTGTGGAGGGGCTCGACATTAGTCTGGAAGACCTGGAGTTGCTGCAGAGGGAGACGCAGATTGTCTTCCATGGAGCTGCTTGTGTCAGGTTAATTAATATTATCTTCTTCAAGTGCCTCTTAATTTAATGTACAAGGTTATAGGTAGACATGGAGTTGTTGCAGAGGGAGACAAAGATTGTATTCCATGGAGCTGCTTGCGTCACGTATATATTGCAGCAAAGAATATTATTGTTTTGTTAATACCAAAATAAATTATGTCTGTTGTATTATTTATAGTAAAGGTACATACATACATACATACATACCATCACGCCTTTTTCCCGTAGGGGTAGGGAGAGACTACGGATTTCCATTTGCTACGATCCTTACAGACTTCCCTCGCTTCTTCTACCCTCATCACTCTCATCATACACGCTCGTCGATTACGGGTACTCCTGACATCTCCCTTTTTTAATATGTCTGCGATTTGGTCGCAGCAAGGTGAATAAATGATGGTGATTTGAATATGTCTATGTCTAAGACGAATGCAAAAAGGGACGGTGTCCATTTTACAACTTCGTGGTCGGTATCGGGGATCTTCAGAATACAGTGGATATTGGCAGTAAGGTGCAACATGCTTTGAATATATTCACAGGAGCATGTTGTTCGAAAAACTCCACCTGCACAGCAACTCGGCACATCTTCCTTGCTAATTTCGGCACCTGTTTATATTTTTTCATAATTGAAGTTGGCTATCAGCTCCATAAACTTCTATCGATCTTTTGTCAGATCAAAAAGTTCGTCGACTTTAGCATTTCTGTCAACACGTCTGTGTTCAAGTTCTTCAGCCATGACTTACTTTGTATTCTAGCACACCTCTTCTATTGTATAACCATGCATCTGCAGCTAGTGTAAAAGTACTAAATAGTAGAGTTATAACTCTGGAAACCCCTACTTTCTCAATATATTTGTTATTTTACAATGTCCACAATTGCATCCTTGTGAAGCCCATGGAGTTATTAAAGTATTTTCCTCACATTTCAGATTCGACACTCCACTCAGAGAGGCTGTCAATATGAACACATCTGGCACAAAGAAGGTTCTAGATTTAGCAGACAGAATGACACGACTTGAGGTAGGTGGAATCTTGTCACCTTTTTCAAGGTCATGCTAAGAAAGGAAACATGCTTTGTTTAGTTTTCTTCAGTTTGGTTAGGACATTTTAGGCTTAATCCTGATTGTCTGATGTAATGATGATTTCGTACTTCAGAAGGCACCTTAAGCCGATGGTCCTGGCTGCCATTTGGTGGTCGTAAAAGGAACCACGTCAAAGACCGAAAAATTACCAAATACCAGAGAGTACAGGGTCGATTGACTATGTAACCCTTTCAATATGATCATTAACTTTATTGTACAAGCACAAAAGACGTGACTGATGCTAAAACATTAACTAACATCTAACTTCTTCAACGTTTGGGTCAAAAAAAGATCGTAATCGAGCCCAAATCGATACAGGAACAAATAATTGTACAATTACAAAAGCTTAAAAATATGGAGCAAAGGCGGACTTATTGCTAGGCAGTCTCTTCCAGCCAACCCTTACGTTTATGGTGATGGTGGTTTCAGGTTTTCGTCCACGTATCAACCTCCTACTGCCGCTGCGAGGTGCCCGTGCTCGAGGAGCGGCTGTACCCGGCCAATCACAGGCCGCAGGACGTGATGAACTGTGTGAAGTGGATGGACGATGACCTGCTAAGTCATTTACAGCCCAAGTGAGTGTCAATCTATATATTTAATCAGTATTCCATTTTCACTTAAGAAAAAGACTTACTTAAAGACGTACTTTCTTAAAAATTTGATTCAAAATCTCACGAAACTAAAATTTTCAATCATATACAGATTGTGTAGCAGTCCAAACGTGATAAATTTACAAATACGAACATAATGGCAATCAGTCATTCATTTATTTAGGTATTTCGATAGTTCATTTGAAATGTGTCGACTAGTTAACTGTATATGAGCGTTATTATAATTTCATATACATTTTTCAGACTGATCTATCCCCAACCCAATACATATGCTTACACCAAGAATCTGACAGAAGATTTAGTGAGCCAACATGCTGGAAAATACCCGGTCGTCATTGCGAGACCCTCCATTGGTAAGTAATAGAAGATAAGTCTTTTGATTATGTTATAGTTTTAGCTAGAATTTGCAAAGGCGTTTGATTTGATTGAAATGATAGCGGGTTCACCTCAAGGATCCATTTTAGATCCGCTAATATTTTTTAGTTCCAGTTTCTGATGTCAGAGAAGATGGAAAAGATTTTAACATTAGGCCGATTTAGTAATTGAATTACTAATATTATTACGTAGAATTGTTGTATTTAAATTCTAGAATTAAGTAATGGAATATAAACTTTCTATTTTAGTGACGGCAGCTCTGAAAGAGCCGCTACCTGGATGGGTGGACAACCTTAACGGACCTACTGGTTTACTAGTCGGCGCGGGCAAAGGTCAGTTAATATCAACGTCGTAATGATTTCCCGGTTGCATATTATATGTATTTCTTATTAGTGACTGTCCCTTGTTCCCAAATTATATATATGTCTGTGTTGATTTATCTATACAGTATTTTTAATTCTACTGGGCCCACCCTTACATCATGTTCTATTGTACAAAGGTTGGCTGGAAGAGACTGCTGAGCAATAAGTCCGCCTTTGCTCCATATTGTTAACAATGTTATAATTTCAGTTTTGTGATTTCCCAGATGTGGGCAATAAAGTTATATTGGTTGTTTATTTTCTCGACCTTTGTGATATCTATAGTACTAGCTGTTTCCCGCAGCTCCGCCTGCGTCAAAAAGTAGCCGATGTTTGACCCCGGGTCTACAACTATATTCATACCAAATTTCATCAAAATCCGTTCAGCGGTTTGACCGTGAAAGCTTAACAGACAGACAGACAGACAGAAAGACAGACAGACAGACAGACTTTCGCATTTATAATATTAATTATGTAAGTATGGATTGTATAGTATTGTTTTGTTGCATAAAAATGCTCCTTTCTTAATATTTATCCACATTTAGCAAGATATGTTAATATTTATGATGTATTTCCAGGTGTGATCCGCACAATGCACTGCAACGAAGACCTGGTGGCTGACGTGGTGCCGGTGGACATCGTCTCCAACGCCTGCATACTGCTGGCCTACTGCACCGCTTTGGAGAAGTAAGATGTTTTGACTCTTTTATTTTATTTTATTTTATTTTATTTATTTATAGCATAATCCTTTTCTTTGTCCACCCCTTATCCCAGTTTATCTGGGGTCGGGTCTCCTCGTACACTTGCGCCAGAGTCAAAAACAGCCTCCATAATCCAGTATTTAAATTCAAATTATTTTTATTGTGGAACTAGGGTACAAAAAGGTTTACAATGAATGCCAAGATCACCAAGCCCATTCTATTATTGGACGTACAATATATACTAACATTACTAAATTACACATCAACATCACTCACATTCTTTAAATTAATTTGATCATTCGTCTACGTGGGGCGCACTATAAGTTTCCGGAATGAATATGAAAAAATACTATTAAAGGTACAAAATTAATTTATTGTTTTTCAAAATAATCTCCCTTGGCGTCTATGCACTTTTTCATTCGATGAAACCAGTTTTGAAAACTTTTGTGCCACTCCTCTGTGGTGACCTCTGAAACGTGTTTTTCATACTCCTCGACAGCCTCTTCTGGTGATGAAAATCGTTGACCGCGTAATTGGTTCTTAATTTTTGGGAACAGAAAAAAGTCACAAGGTGCCAGGTCGGGACTGTATGCAGGATGACTCATGAGTTCTACATTTTTCGCCTTCAAAAAGTCGTTGGTCTGTCTGGCCGTGTGAGAACTAGCATTGTCGTGGTGCAGGATGATACGGCGTTTACGGTTATTTTTACGGAGTTCGTCAATAACTTCCGGCAAACAAATGGTCGTGTACCAGTCACTATTCACTGTACGACGATTCTCTAAAGCAACAGTAGCCACGTGTCCAGTTTTATTAAAAAAAGAAGCAATCATCCGCTTAGATGCACTTTTCACGCGTGCCACTTTGGTTGGTTTCGGCTCATCTTGAAAGACCCATACGCTCGATTGCTGCTTTGTTTTGGGATCGTAGCAATAAATCCATGTTTCGTCACCTGTTACTATGTCCCACACCAAATTTGACGCACCTTCGTTGAATCTGGTAAGCATGGCACTGCACCAAGTGACGCGGTCCGTTTTTTGAGCCTCGGTCAAGTTGTGTGGGATCCACCGCGAGCACAGCTTTCTCACACCCAAATGTTTGTGTAGGATTAATTGTTTTTGACTCATGCCTATTTCTAAGGATGCGCGAATTTCATGGTAGGTCACATGCCTGTCTGTTTCAATCATACGGCGCACAGCATTGATGTTTTTGTTGGTCACAGCGGTAGACGGCCGACCATCGCGAGATTCGTCACTGAGATTGATACGACCACGCTTGAATTCTGCAAACCAGCTATAAACAGTTGTCTTGCATGGTGCTTCATTGCCAAAAGCTGTTTCAAGCCGAGCGATGCTCTGTTGAGCTGTCAAATTACACTTAAAATCGTAGAAAATCATACTACGAAAATTTTCCCGAGTTAAATCCATGTTGATGCAGACACACAATTTTTTAAATGGCGCCACAAGGTAAAAACAAAAGACAGTCAGATGAAACAAACTGCATTCTACAGCCAAAGAGTTCTATTTTCAAATGTTGCAATAAATTTTTAAATATTGTTTATGTAAGTGGCCAGTTCCGGAAACTTACAGTGCGCCCTATGTATTACAATAGCATTTCTCTGTCAGCTATTTGTTCGTTCCCAGTTTGGTTAGGATATTGTATTATCAGATCAGAAGGCACTTTAAGCAGTCTCTTAAGTTAGTCTCGGCTGCAGTGTGGTAGTCGTTACAGGACCCACGTCAAAGGCCGAAAGCCGATACCGAAAACTCTCAAACCAGGGCATCTAAGGTTGACTGACCAAATAACCCACACAATATCAATGAATGAACTGTTCAGTCACTTTCACAGTATTATCGGTGGCTGTGAAAATGGCAGAGCGCGTTTCGGGAAGAGTTTGACCGGATCGTAGGAATGGAATCGATACACCAATTGTGTATGAAGACATGAGGTGGAATAAAGTTATCAATCAATTGCAATATCAATATGTCCTACTGCCCGGGCTTATAACAATGATAGCGTGTTTAGTCTCATTACATCGGAGTTCTGTATAATCCTATCTGCTTATTTATTTACTTATCGTCCTTTTCAAAGTATATTTGTCAATTAGATTGTATTCTTTACATTACAGACCAAAGGAAGTTCAAATATGCAACATCACACAATCTGGAATCAATTCAGTTACTTGGGGAGGAGCGTTGGACTTGGGTAAGTACCATTCACTCTTCATCATGCTAATCTGTTGTTGTCCATGACTTTGTCCACATCAAAAGTATTCTACGCCAATTATGCAATAAATCACGTCAATTTATTTTTTCAAAAATTATGATTTTCGGTAATTTGGACCTTTGAGCCGGATTGTGACACCTTAACTATTTCATTCCAGGCCGCATCAAGGTCCAAGAGTACCCGTTCTCGGTCTGCCTGTGGTACCCGGGCGGCTCTCCCAAGAGTTCCTGGCTGCAGCACCAGGTGGCGCTGCTGTTCACTCACCTGTTACCGGCTTACTTTGTAGATTTACTCATGTGTTTGATGGGGAAGAAGCCGTTGTGAGTATTTTTTTTTATTTTTATTCTGAATCAGACACGTCTTATCAATGCTTCATGTGTTTGATTTGCTTTTTATATTTTTTGCTGTCCTTTCCTACACAATTAAATAAATTATCTAAAGTGGCCTTCATGAAGTATTCCGCAACCGTTCTCCTACGACCCATTGGCCACTGGACTGTTCGTCGACAGGACAATTTACTTATTTCCGTTTCCCCGAAAGACTCTTTCACCTTTGGACATTACGCCAACAGAACCTTTCATCTTTGTTATTTTCGACGGCAGGTCTTTCCAGCTACAAAATTTTTCACTGACGTGACAATCAACCCATAACTCTTTTAACTACAGATCTTTGCGTCACCGTTAATCTTATTTGTAATTGATTGTTCTCGTCAACAAGAAACTTTAAAAGAGATTTCTCTTACTTACTATAATTTATCTATTCTTTTAATCACCTCAATCGACAATTTCACGAAAATGTCAAGTACGTTCTCTTAATCAGTTTCACTAGATATCAAAGCAGCGTTGTAACGCATGGTGGCCGTATTTGGTACACATATACAGACCACAAAATGCCCTAAAAATATATTTTATAACTTAATAATAAGCTCCTCCAAGACAGAACAGCTACATTAAAAAAAAACAATCGATTTTTAGGGCGATTTCCAGCTCTAATCATCATCTTACAAGCACGTACGTTGCATCAGAGACTTACGCTTCAGGGCCCAGAGCACCCTGAGTCCCCTAAATAATTTATGAATTGAACGATATGAACACAGTTTATTGCACCATTTTTTGATACTTATTGAACTCAATACTAAGTTGTGAGATCACCTTAGTCTTAAAAACTTCTCTGAACACTTGGTTAATTGCCAAACAAAGAGTTAGGTACGATGTTATTAATGATTCCCTGGTTTCCAGCATGGTGAAGATCCAGAAACGCGTAAACTACGGCTTGGACGTCCTCCAGTACTACACCACGAAGGAGTGGCACTTCAAGAACGACAACTTCTTGGCTCTGAGGAAGAAGATATCTGAAGAAGATGATAAGACCTTCTTCACTGATCTTCATGTGAGTAGCCGGGTCTTTGTAAGGAGCTAAAGTTGGCAATTTCATATTTAAACATAGAGCTGGTGCCTTTGTGGTTTAGTGGTTAAAGTTGCCAAAAGAATCAGAGGTCGCGGGTTCGATTCCGGTAGCAAACTTTGTTTAGTTGTTTCCAGTTTGGTTAGGATACTAGTAGGAATATAGGATACTAGCTTGAATCACCTGATTGTCTGATAATAAAGATGATTGGAGACGTGCTTCGGAAGGCATAGAGTCGTTTATTCTGACTGACATAATGGTAGTCGTTATAGGAATCACGTCAGAGGCGGTTCCAAAAAACTTTGACACCAAGATGTAGGTAGAGGGTCGGTTGACCACGAAACCCACTCGAGAAATTAATGAGTCATTTTTATTGTGACTTTGTGCCATCTGGTGGTAGCTAAAGAACATCGTGATCCTGTTGGTCTGGTTTCCCTGTTGACATCTTAAAATTGTTACAGATACCAGATGGAAGTTATTGTAAGAATGTTTTCAAACTTTGTATTTTTGAATTGCAGGAAATTGAATGGCTGGATTACGTGGGTAACTACATCAAAGGAGCGCGCGAATACTGCGTCAAGGAGGACCCCGCCACCATCCCTCAGGCGAAGAGGCTTCAGAAACAGTCAGCCTATTTCATTAACCTTTAAACTAGCAAATATATTTAAAACATAAAATTACAGGAGGCCTATTTTTGAAATTATGACATACATAAATGTCGAATGATAATCCTTCGATATCTCTATTGGAAAATTATTCGTCTCGTCGATTTTGCGTGAGTAACACTTTTCGAAAATAGTACTTTAGGATTAAGTGCGTACTGCCTTTATACTTCCGACGTTTCAACCGTGTCATAACGGTCGTGGTCACGGAACGACTGGGTCAGTATTTCTACAGCTCCGCACTTCCCTCGGAATTGTCTTGTGGCGACGCCGTCGCACAGCAAGTAATTACTACACGACTTAACAGATGGCGCTAAAAGCAAATAATCTCAAATCGCGCTATCGAAGTTTCTACGGGTTGGAGCATAAATACAACCTCCGACAGAACATCGTCGGAGCCGCGGCATAACACCTCGCCTGGCGGGAAGTAATTCCCTTTGCGGCGGTCGAGCATATCGTCATCAACGTCGCCGTATCTCCAAACCCAAAGACTTTATATTTAATCATATTTTGATTTCTTCAAGTACCGTCAGTAACACACTGTGTGTTACCTGAGGTATGGTATTATTATACGCAGTTGATCCTGTAATTTTATGTTTTAGTCTTATTTCATTATCCCTCAGGTGTTTGTCTTAGACCCGGAGGTCATGGGTTCGATTCCCACGGGAAGAATACTCTGTTTAAATTGTTTCTAGTTTGGTTAGGTCATTGCAGGCTTTAATCACCTGATTATCTGATAATAATGATGATTCCAGTTCCGCCATTATTTGAATAATTCTATTCATAATTTGAATAATATTATAATTGATTTATCTTATTTTTCAGGTTATACTACCTCGACTGGATCGTCAAAATAGTGTTCTACTCACTGTGCGTCTATTTTGTATGCAAGTATGTGAGATTGTTTCTAGGGCCTACTGCTAATGAATAATAATTTATTTAATGTATTTAATTTATAGCTTAATTGTAATGTTATTAGGGAGGAATAAATATTTTTAGTACATTGTGATATATTTATTGTTTTTTTTTTTCCTTTCTCCCCTAAAGTACGATGAATAATTATGAATTTCAACTATTCTAGTACAATAGTCCATACTAATATTATAAATGCAAAAGTCTGTCTGTCTGTCTGTCTATCTGTTACGCTTTCACGGCCAAACCGCTTAACGGATTTGATGAAATTTGGTATGAATATAGTTGAAGACCCGGGGTCAAACATAGGCTTTGACGCAGGAGGAGCTGCGGGAAACAGCTAGTAGGTTATAAATGTGACCCCCTTAATGACTGAGGGGTCAGGTTTATCTGTCTTCGACAGTACTTAAGTCAGTCAGATATATTAATTGCAGAATTAAATTTTTCAAAATGTATGTCACTGACATGACATAAAAGCCATGTCTATTGTATGGTAGTATTTAATATTTATTTTATTCTGTTTTTTAGTATTTGTTGTTATAAATAAATAACTCTATTATTGCACCAAATTGTAGTAAATTAAAGAGGCAGCAGAAATAAAACATTTGTGAAAAATTCAACTGTCTAATTAACACGGTTCATGAGATACAACCTAGTGACAGACAGACGGACGGAAAGCGAAATCTAGTAATAGGATCCCTCTGGGTACGGAACATTAAAAACTATATAATCTTATCGTCAGCTTCTGTTGTTTGTACAGAACTTTAAGCATTTAGTTGTGCATACCAGTGGGTGAACGTCAGCGCCGTGCTTAGAGATTTTCCATAGGGTAGGCAGTAACCACAGACATATAAGACGTAAACAGACGGAAGGTATGCTATTACTTAGCGTAGCACAAACACACACATGCAAAACTATGCAGCCTGGGCTGTATCTAGTCTAGGGTAAGATGTTTACGATTATGCTACCCATGATTTCAAGGAATGTATGAATGTTGTGTAGAGTGCATGATCTGAGATCATTTATACGGTATTCTGCTCTATTATTTTTAGTGTTCACCGATCCAACAACGTAGCTTACAAAATGGCGTCACGGCCAAAAATTGCCACGCGTAGCTTAATATCTGTGTGAGTGAATGTTGCTACAGGTGTAAAAAAGAGATATCGCCATATAGATCCGAATACGTAAGAAAAGAATAACAACAATTACTTGCTACATAAGTATAACTATTAACTTATGCTCCGTCTGTGTACATCTTATATGTCTGTGGCAGAAACAAATTTCAAGAGCTCTTTTCTTTTTATAATTTCCTTTAGGTACTTATTACCTAAATATATAATCTTACGAATGTTTATCTATTAAAATAGGTTGTATATTTTTTGTATAATAAGAAACAAATTATAGTTACAACTCCACAGGGTACAATTCCACGGGGTAGACAATGTCTAAACGTCTTTATGGTATGCAGGCCACTGGTAAACGTGATCATTTCAGCCACAGTCACTGCGGGACATAGACTCGATAGGTTGGATAGTTGGAAGCTACGTAGCGTCTTCTCGTCCAAAATACCTCAGTCCCTTAAAACTAAGGTCTTCGACCAGTGTGTGTTACCAGTGATGACATATGGGTCTGAAACGTGGTCTTTGACTATGGGCCTCATAAGAAAGCTCAAGGTCGCCCAGAGAGCTATGGAGAGGGCGATGCTCGGTGTTTCCCTACGAGATCGAATCACAAATGAAGAGATCCGTAGGAGAACAAAAGTCACCGACATAGCCCAGCGGATAAGTTCTTTGAAGTGGAAGTGGGCGGGGCACATAGCACGGAGAACAGATGGCCGATGGGGCAGAAAGGTTTTTGAATGGCGACCACGTACCGGTAAACGTAGCGTTGGACATCCACCGACCAGATGGTCAGATGACCTGAAAAGGTCGCAGGGAAACGCTGGATGCAGACTGCTGCCATCCGCTCATTTTGGAAATCATTGGGAGAGGCCTATGTCCAGCTGTGGACTGACTGCGGCTGAAATGATGATGATAATGATGATTACCCTTTTGGTACGAAAGCATAAAAATAAAAGGAAATGTGAGCTACAAGCAGCTAAAATGCAATGATGATCTAATAACAATGCAATTCAGGTGAAAATGCTAGTCTTAATATACGTAATTTTATATTCACTAGTCATGTTACTATTACATTGACCTGTACTTGCCCAATGCGAAACAAATATATGACGTAATCCAAACTAAATATGGTCGTCTTGTTAGTTAATAATCAATATGGTCGTCTTGTTAGTTAATAATCAAAGTAGTCGTCTTTATCCCAGTGTGTTGTCCAATGCTCCAGACCTTTCCGAACTCAGGGTATGTTTTATTTATGATCTAAGATTTGGAGATACTATTTGGATCATGGTTAAAGCGTACCTTGGGCTATCGTCGATGGAACGGTGGGTTAGAATTGACTGTGAATCATTTAGCAGTGAGAAGAAATGAGACGAGATATACTTAAGGCTAGGGCAAGAGAGAAATAGAGTTGCAGGCAGTTATCTATTCCCATGGTCTATTCCTTCTTCTTGTTCGTGAAAATGGCATAAAACTATATTAGTTTGGTCAAATAAGATGCAAAATCTACGGCCGAGTCAGCGACCACAGTCAAATCAGCCCACGTACATGCTGCAGGCCAGCTGGGGCGCGATAGCAGGTGGTCCATCGTTTGTACTGCGCCACAAAAACACCTATTGTTGCTGGACAGCCCCCACCTCTCCTTGGTCTCCATACATAGGCCCATGCCCCATCGTAGCCTGTCAAGTGAATTTCAATTGTATTTATTTGCCATAGTAACACCCATATTCTCAAATGTTTCCTCAAACTCGACTCAACCTTACTTCAACTCATTGGTATGATTAATCGTCACTCCTTGACTTAAGCGAGTTTCCATAATGGAGGTGAGTATCGAACTGTCAAATATAAGGTTGGTCTGGTACCTTGAGGCGGCCTCGAAAGTGGTTATAAATCAGTTTTTTGCCACTTTTTGCCTAGATAACCACTTACTTTGTTTATATTTTACTCTATTCTTTTGTATTTTTCAATTTTTGTGCTTTGAATTGTTTTTAACCTGTGTCGTTCCTCATTGGAGTTTGCTCAAGCAACCAACTAAGAATGTCGTTTTCAAGGAAAGTTCGAGGACTTCCTTGAGGCTCCAATGAGTTTGAGTGAAGGACGTCCTTAAGGTTATGTTTAAGAATACGGGTGTAAGTGTTACAGAGTGATCTTAAACAATTTAGAAGCGCAGGTTTTACAGGTAGATTTCAAATAGGAGTGATGAAATAGAAATGAATTCCACGCGGCCCATGGAAGTTGTTTTTTCCGAAGGCAGGATATTGTATGTGATAGTCTAGCATAAAGCTATTTTATAGATAATAAGGACGCAATTTATCCTACCTACCTAATAAAACAACGTAACTACTTGTTACCCGCGATCGCACTTTTTTTACTAGGATTATACTGTCAAAGTCTACCAACACAATTTTCAGGCATCATACTCGTATATTGAATCTGATGACACAATAGGCACCATTAGAGGGTAACTTTTTAAAAACCATAGAAATTTTAACAGTTTTTAGACATACTTATAACATCTGACACAGTTAATAGGCAATTATGCACCATTACTCGGTAACCTTTTTAAAGGCCATTGTAATTTTAACAGTTGTTTAGGCATCCTCCAATTATACTTTAATTTAAAATGCTGTTAAATTCGGATTTGTATTTATTTGTACCTGACACAGTCAATAGGCACCATTACAAGCCTTTTAACAGGGAGTTTAGTAGGCGAAACTAAACGGATTTCAATAAAATAACAAAATATGAAATACGAGAAAAAAATTCGAACTCTCATAATAATCTGTTAGCTGATCGCTGGATATTAAAAAAAACTGGCTAAGTGCGAGTCGGATTCGCGCACCGAGGGTTTCGTACAAATCTGTAGGTATCGCGTTCACCAGGAAAGGGGTAGTAAGTTTAAAATTATTAAAATTATTTTTATTATATGATGTAACTAAAAATTTACGGTTTTTGAAATTTTCTCCTTTATCTGTGCTATAAGACGTTGCTTCGTACCAAATTTCAAAATTCTGAGTTCACAGGAAGTACCCTGTAGGTTTTGATTCCCTTGCGAGTGTCGGAAATTTGCGAAAATGTGCGGCATAAACGGCTGTATCTTTTGATTGCGTTGGCTTACAAATTTTTAGTAAGATTTTTTCACAGCTCCAAGGGACCTGAGTATTTGATATAAATTCCAGCTTGACACCTCCACGCGTTCCTGAGATAAAGGCCCTTGACAGACAGACAGACGAATGGACGGACAACAAAGTGATCCTATAAGGGTTCCGTTTTTCCTTTCAAGGCACGAAACCCTAAAAATCTTGGTTAAAATATAAAAGTTATTTAATTTCACGTAGGTACTAAATATTGTGCGTAATAGTAAAAATTTGGCTGCTTAAAAGTCACTCTGTATAAGGGATGTGAAGATTCTCCTTAGACCTTTACTTAACCCTTTTTATAACCACGTCAGAAGCCGAAATTCGGTTCCGTAAAACTTTGGCAGGGTCGACTGACCTTGCATATCTATATTTATTGAAAGTGTTTTTTTCGCGTTGTAAAATTTTCAACAGACAGACATAAACATAAATATGTTCTACTTTATTATGTAACCATTTATAATAAGTATGTATGTATGTACTTCATTGTTGTATGACGAAGCAAATTAATTTTATAACTGGGTGCAGTGTGTTGCAATTTTTTAAGTGACTTTGACGTTTTATCGCGAATTTTTTGTTTTGTTTAAAAAAAAAAACGGTGTCATGGAGTCTAAAAAAGCAATATTGAGTTCAGGTACAAGTACAACTATACTATTATCGTTGGATCAAAAAAAAAAAAACATTATTTTATATTTTTACATTAATTAATCTATTACTTAGCCAATAGGATTTTATCCCACCAGAAGCCCTCTTTTTGGGGTTCTGTACCCAAAGGGTAAAACGGGAACATATTACTGAGAATCCGTAGTCCGTCCGTCCGTCTGTCACTAGGCTGTGTCTCATGAACTGTGATAGGTATGGTGATAGACAGTTGAAATTTTACAGATGATGTATTTCTGTAGCTGGTATATAACAAATGTTCATATCCATACTAATTCATTTTCCATACTAATATTATAAATGCGAATGTCTGTCTGTCTGCTTTCACGGCTAAACCTCTAGAACGATTTTGACAAAACTTGGTATAAATATAGTTGAAAACCCGGGGTCAAACATAGGTAACTTTTTAACGAGAGTAAAGCCGTCGAAAAGGCTAGTAATCCCTACTATCCATACTAATATTATAAATGCGAAAGTCTGTCTGTCTATCTGTAACGCGTTCACGGCCAAACCGCTGAACGGATTTTGATGAAACTTGGTATGAATATAGTTGAAGACCCGGGGTCAAACATAGGCTACTTGTTGACGCAGGCGGAGCTGCGGGAATCAGCTAGTACTTAATAAATAAAAAGATAAAATCCACAGACAAAACCCCACCAACTGCCCTCGAGGTGGAAAATACCGCGAAAGAAAGACTGATCCCAATCCAGGAAGCCACTGCGCGAGGAGACTCGGAAGTCCAGAAGTTCTACGCTGGCGCTGTGGTGCTGATCACTGGAGGCTCAGGGTTCGTGGGGAAGCAACTCATTGAGAAGCTGTTTAGGTATGAGGAGAAAAAGTAGTTTAATAAGTTAGGAATGATATGCGTGCTAACGGACTATCTGTCAGGGATGCCGAAGACCGGGCAAAGTGGAGACGTAAAAGTAGGAAAGCGGACCCTGGACTCCGAAGCAAACAGCTGAGGATGCAACCGGATAGGCGCTAAGATGATCATGATGATGATGATAATAAGTTAGGAATGCGATTCTTTCAAAGTGCGACATAGCGTAAAATTCCTTAAAGCTCTAAAGGTCCTATTTTCTGACCTTGATGAGAAAATGAAAAGTAGTCCTTCACAGATTGATCAAGGTCTTGAACTCACGAAGACAGGCAGTAATTAGTTGTTTTCTGCTAGTGAGGAGTTTGATACAACGGAACTGTAGCGGATGCATGTGTCACGCAACGGCGAGACGCGACCCGTATTGGATTGGTCGCTATTTAGTTGCATTTCGTATTCTGAGCTCCCCCGTGCTTCGGAAGCCACGTAAGTCCCTGTTGTTATCGATCGATGGCAGTTAGCCGTGTCAGATGCCTTAAGGCATCCTAAAAATTCTGACAGAGTTGGCCACTAACACAGAGTCTAGTCTCTAGAATAAGGATTGCCACTGTGGCCCAGTGGTTAAGTCGTTTGCATGTAGACCCAGAGATCTGGGTTTAAATTCCCGGGCAGACTTGTATTACCTGATCGTCTGATAATAAAGATGATTCTGCGCTTCGGCAGGCACCGGCTGCCATGGCTGTCGTTACAGACTTGTTCTCGTTTCTTCTTGAATCTGATTTCTAATGACCTGTTTTTTTTATTTATTTTTTATACAACTAAGTAGGCAAACAGGCGTTCGGCCCACCTGATGGTAAGGGGTTACCGTAGCCTATGAACGCCTGCAACACCGGAGATGTCACGAGCGCGTTGCCGATCCTGAAGGAATTTAATCACTCCCTTTTTTAAGGGTCCCAATGATAACATTGATGATTGATGAGATGACACTAGTCAAAACTATCTATCACTAGGGAAAACCATCTCATCTCATCAATCTCATCTCATTGAAATGTAAAAAGATATACATTTTTTTACGATGCAAGGGTCATAAAGTAGTGAGAAATATTACGCCTAAAGTCACGGCCACGAGTTATCAGCTTAACCTGTAGGTTTTAACCTTACTTTACGACTAGCTACGTTATGTTTCTATTACTATGCACATTAATCAATTAATTTACCGCCGCAGGTCAACAGGGTTTTAGTTATAAATTATAGAAACAGTACATTAGCTTTATTATCGGTTTTACGGATTTCATTGTCAATAAAATGTTATAAAACATTGATCAATAACTAAAGAACAATGTTATAAAACTTTAGAATTTATTTCAGACTAGCTGACCCGGCAAACTCGTACCGCCTCCGAATATATTCACCTTTTAAACCTTCCCTGGACTTCCACAAATAATTCAAAACCAAAAATAGCCAAATCGGTCTAGCCGTTCTCGAGTTTTAGCGAGACTAACGAACAGCAATTGATTTTTATATATATAGACTACGTAAGAATATCATCTTTTTTCCCAAGAAACAAACGACTTACATTCGTTTGCCGAGGCCATCTTGAAGATACTCTGAACCCAAGACGTTTATCACCATAGAAATACATTGCAAATGGGAATCACGCTTGGACGAAGAAGATGCCAAGGCAAACAGAGTAGATTGACCCCTCTGATACAAGTCCAAACTGCTTGTATTTTACTCAAGTAAGACTGTTCCCAAAAATATCATTATAATGGCCGTGAGGTGGTTTCGTGGTAATTACTGCTCATAGCTGGTTTGATGTCGTAAAGCAAGATATGCGTGCGTGCAAACAGACTTTCTGCCAAGGATGCTGAACATCGGGCGAAGTGGAGACGTAAAACTAGGAAGCGGACCCTGGGCTTCGAAGCAAACAGCGGAGGATGCAACCAGGATAACGCTAGGATGATGATGGTGGCCACGAGACTTATCTTTTAAAATGTATCACATATATGTAACAAGAAATTCGTTTGATATCGAACACAAATAATTCGAAATCGAACGAAAACTCGTCGATATCAAACAAAAACATTTTTATGTAAGTTTATTTATTTACAGAACATTTGACATCAAAAAGTTGTACATGCTCCTGCGCAGCAAAAAAGGCAAATCCACAGAGCAGCGTCTTGAATATATACTGCAAAATCCTGTAAGTTACATTTTGCTCGTCAGTTTCTGTAAGCAAATAGGGGCCAATACAATCAGCGCGATCGAATTGGCAAAATTATGCAAATGACGGTAACGTATTTACCAAAACCAAACCACAACTGCGAGGGATGTTTTTGTGTATTCACATACAATAATCGGTGACTCGATTCAAAATAGTTCGATTCAGCTATTAGGTCGAATGAAAAACGTTTGAAATCGAACGAAAATCATTCGACTCACCGGATTTGCATTCTCGAAAATAACCCTCGCCGTAATTTTTTTTATACAACTAAGCAGGCAAACAGGCTTACGGCCCACCTGATGGTAAGTGGTTACCGTGGCCTATAAACGCCTGCAACACCGGAGATGTCGCGAGCGCGTTGCCGACCCTGAAGGTATTTTTCACGCCCTTTTTAAAGGCTCGCATGTTATAGTCACTAGGGAAAACCAGGGATGTTTGGATTTGGTAAATAGGTACGTTAGTTTTGCAGTCTACGCGATCGGCCCCCAGTATCTTCATCGAGATTAGCGAGTGCAGACGCTAGCAGATTTAGTTCCATAGTTACTATCCGTTGCCAGGGGGCCTTATAGATTTGACATTAGGTTTGCCAGCTATATTGTTAAAAACAGTATTATACTGTTTTTTTTACTACATTATACTTTTTACTGTTACAACAAAAATAAAGTATACAAGATAATGTTTTCAGAAAAATGTGTATTTTTTTTTTCTCAGTAATGATGCGATGTGGCGGGACGACAGACACGGAGCAAGCATAAATTTTATCAAAAAATGAGCTCCTCATATATTTTAATTTTACTTAGAATTGTAGTGAGGCTTATGAAGCTTTTAAAAATGACAGTAAATTGTTAACTTATGTCAGAAGTTCGGAAAAATATGTATTCAAATAAAATAAATGAAATACTGGTAATTTTTCTTAACTAATGTTTAATATTTTTCTCAGACCTAAATTTATTTTATTATTTTTTTATTTTTTATTATTAATTTAAAAAAAAAAAACACTTGGTACAGTACATATATATTTGCCATACTAAATTGTCAACGCAGTCGCTAGCGTCTGCATTAGTAAAATCTCATGTACGGGGTTGACACTGCAAACACACTAAAAACTATTATGGACTAACTAACTAACTGGATGCCGAAGACCGTGCGATTGGAGAAGAAAAAGTAGGTAAGCGGACCCTGGGCTCCGAGGCAAGGATGCAACCGGGAAGGCGCTATGATGAATAGTAGTAGTACACACTAAAAACTATGTTTTTTTTTTTATAATCCACCAATTTTCTAATTAATTAATTTTATTTTAATTTTTTTACTGTTTGTACTGTTCAGGTGTATGACACACTCCGGGAAACTAAACCCTGGTTCGCAGACAGGATCGAAGCGGTCGAGGGAGATATCACGTTAGACCGGCTTGGAGTGGATGATGCCACTTGGGCTAGACTCGCCAGTGAGGTCAGTGAACTTACTTAAAATTAATTGTCATATCTTTAAATATGTTACGGGCAACTTGAGAAGTCTGGTTCCTATGAATAGTAATCGGCCTGTATACATAATGCCCATGTCACATTGGCAGTTTGATTAAAATTTCACCTAATCACTTTTCCCAAAATACTTTAAGTAAAACCGTAGCTTAGCTCGGTTAGGCTTGTGACCACACATAGCGGAGCGAGCGAAGCGAGCGGTAATCTTCTTCATCAACAGCCTGATCCACTGGTAAACATATGCCATTCCCAAGACTCGCCACCACACCCAGTCCTCCGCCTTCCGCATCCAGCCACCTACCCGCCACCTTATTCACGTCAACGGTCTATCTGGCCAAAATTCACTTTACCATAAACCCAACTTAAAATATGGTATAGTTGTGAAAATACGTAGGTACTTGGTTAAAAATATCTAAAATTATAAGACTTCTAAATTTGAACTTGGTTTTGAATTATTTGTGGAATAATATGAATATCTGACGCAGCTTAATGATTGTTATCTATCGACAACACCAAATGACTTAACGTGCCTTCTGAAGCACGGAGGAGGTCGAGATAGAATATGCCACTAATGGTAACCAATCCAATACGGGTCGAGTCACGTCTCGCCGTCGTTTGACACGAGTTTTTGTTATATCTGTTAGAGGACATTATGTAGGTGTGCTAGGTTTAAATTCTTTATTATTGGGATTGCTACAACGGAACCCTACATTGCGCGTGGCTTGACACGGCACTTGACCACTTATTGAAACCTGACACACATGTTCCTTATTTTATTAATTTTGGTTGGGGAAAAGTTGATGGTGTAAAGGCGGAATATTTGCTGTATATTATTTTTTTATACAATGAAGTAGGCAAACAGGCATACGGTCCACCTGATGGTAAGTGGAGCGATTTTACGGATCCTTATAAAACTTGGCATACATGGTCCTTGATTTATTTGTTTTTTTTTTTTTTTATCGAGAGAAAAATTTGTACAAATCGAGGGAATATTTGGTGTAACATTATATAACAGATTTCAATCATATTTATTTGCTGATACGAGTAACATATCGCATGTCGGGTTCTCTACAAGTGCTCGTGTTTGGAGGCAGTTTCCAAAGAATACTAAATAATATAGTTAATATTAGTATGGATGGAGAACAAGGGAAAAAGAGAGAGAGGTAGGACATTTTGTAAGGAGTAGTCCGTCTGGGGAAGTAAAGACCTACAGAAGACCGCAGCCAAATAACACTGTGATGGAGTGTTGTGTTCCTACTGGTGAGTAGAGTCACCAGGCTCCAAAGGGGTCGCTGTGCTGATAGTGGACAGGTCGGCAACGCGCTCGTGACATCTCCGGTGTTGCAGGCGTTCATAGGCTACGGTAACCATTCAGGTGCGCCGTACGCCGGTTTGCCTACTTAGTTGTTTAAAAACATATAAAAAAAGCTCTCTGAGCAACAAACTATCAATGAATCAACTCCATAAATTAATTTATGTATTTAAATTACAGGTGACAGTGATATTCCACAGTGCAGCCACAATAAACTTCAACGACTCTCTCAAAGTAGCTACGGAAATAAATGTGAAAGGCGCGATGGAGATGCTGAGCTTTGGGAAAGCTTGCGAGAACTTACGGTTGGTATTTGATGAATTCAAATTTTAATAAATGCGTATAGTAGGACAAAACCATGAGATCTGCCGTCGGATATATCTTTCACGACTTTTTGAGGTAGTGAGTCTAACTATAATATTCTGTACTGTCACACCCTCCTCAAGTACGGAATAACTCAAATAAAAATGCCACTAGTGATGAGTATAGATAGCATCTACCTACCCGGTGAAAAGCCGAAAGTTGGCACAAATATCTCACACTAGCAACCCGTCTCGACTTCGTCCTAGCCTATAGACTTCCTCAATAAATAGGATTTTTCAAATCAGATCAGCGGTTCCTGAAATTAGCGCGTTCAAACAAACTCTTCAGCATTATAATTGGTTGACTGTTAGATAATGCTTTTAGCATTAAGTCCGCCTATTGTGCTTTACAAATTGTAATTTGTACAATGAAGGTTAAATAAATAAATAAATAATATTAAATATTATATTAAATAGTATAAGATCATCTTTCTGTTATACTGCTATACATATAACCATGTCTGTCCCGGGCCATCGCATTTCAGTTGTTGCCAGATATTTTCCTGATATCATCAACCCACGTAGCAACTGGATGACCAGCACTTCGTCATTCATTACTTGGGCACCACTTCGTTACAGTCTTCACCTATGATGTAAATACCCATTAACAACTTGGGGTGAATGGGTCAGGGTTTTCAAGTCCTTGCACACTTTATCCCTCTAGCGGTTCCATGGGCTACCTACTGGTCGTTTTCCACTCGGTCTTCCCATGTAAGCTATTTTCATAGCTAAAGACAGACTGGCAAGCAATCGCGCAGAATAGGGAGGAGTGAAGAAGTGTTGTGTCGGAGGCTAAGATCCGTTTCACTGAGTCAATGCAGTAAGTATATGGGATAGGGAATTTAAATGGGTTTGTACTCCTAGTCTCGGGGTTTCACCTGGTAGACTCTCTGATGACAAACTCTGATGAGTGGCTAAACGCTCGGTTTAGATATCATATCAAAAACATTTAATGTTGAACTTAGGTAAATTTCATCATCATCCTAGGGTGTATTCCTAGTTGCATCGTCAGCTTACGCTTTGGACCCTAGGGTACGCTGTAAGTCATGGTCCTAGATTTGGCGGCACTGGTTATTACAATGGAGCGACTGCCGCCTGACGTCCGTAACCCCTTTTACAGGGAAACCAGATCAACAGGAACATGACCCGAGGTGTGTTAGTGGCCAACACTGTCAGAATTTTTCAGGCTGCCCAAAGGCATCTGACACAGCTTAACAATTGCTATCCATCGATAACAATCGGGACCAAAGGGTTGACGTGTGTTCTGAAGCACGGAGGAGCTCGAGATAGAAAATGCCACTAAATGGCCACCAATCCAATTATGGTCGCGTCTAGTCGTTGCTTGACACGCGCATTCGCTACGGATACACATGCCACGCTCGACTATCGATCGAACCTAGGTAAATTTGATCTTAAACAATGTTTTACTAACACTATGTCATGTGTAAGATCTGATATAGTTTTATTCGACTATCCTTACACATGTTCCTAATTAGACATACTCCTCAAATTTCTCCTTTTCCAGGACCTACGTCCACGTGTCCACGGCATACGTCCAGGCTCTGGACAGTCACGTGTACTCCGACATGCCTGAGGAGTTCGCAGCCGCCCCCCTGGCCCCCACCACTCTCGTAGACCTCGCGAAACGGACAGATCAACATGTGTTGGATCAGATGTTTCAGAAGTAAGTTCGTTATTTGAGCTGGTTGTGCAACAGTGGGGAATTGGAAATACTCTACGATCTAGTGGTTAATACGTTTGTCTGAATACCTAGCGATATATTAGTTACCTTACTATCCGCCAGAGGCGCTGTACAAGTTAGCAATACTAAATTATTATCGCAGTCAAATCAAATCATTTTTACGCTAGTCTACGTCAATAAAATCTAATGGTAGACGTACTGGGTTTTATTCCCACGGGAAAATAATGTGTTTAGTTGTGTTCAATATAGCTATGACCCTACAATTAAAGGATTATTTTAACGACCAACCAACGTTAATCCTCCACGCTTAATCAAACAATTTTAATAACCCTGCGACATACTGGGTTCCTCAAGAATCTGTCACAGAAAATTCGACTTCGGTGAAATTTATTCGCTTTCGACACACGCCACAATGAAGAGAATGATATATCCTTAAGCCGGAAACTACAAGGCCTTGGGAAATGTACACAATCCTAAAAAAAAGAGCATTCGATCCGCATATGAGATTGTAAAAACGGATCAATAAAAACAAAACATCCCTACGTGCGTCATCAGCAAAACCCAACTTAGTGTCATTGACCTTGAATGTATTCCGAAACACATTTATAGTTCTAAAAATAGCCACGAGCTTATTTTTAAATTGCATTCAATACGAAAATAAACTCACAATTTTGATTTTTTAGTACTAACATTGATCATAAAACATATAAAGTGATCTTTGATAACCTTTATTACGTGGCCATCATTCAACAGCTTAAACGGGTTATCTCATTTGCGACTATAGCACTAATCACAATTGAGATTTATCGTAGTTTCCGATGGTGGTCTTCAAATACTCGTCCAAAACGGGCGGTGGGCGCGTAACATCTTCCATATGAGAACGGGAAAAAGTTAAGGGGGAAAACATGTATTACTTATAGAGCAAATTTTATTGTAGGTAATTGTTTGATAATAATGATTCCGTGCTTCGGAACGCACGTGAAGCTATTGGTCACGGCACGGCTGCTATTTCCTGGTCGTTAAAAGAACCACGTTAGAGACCGAAAGTCAGGTCCGAAAAACTCTTACAACAATGTCGCCAGGGTCGATTAACCACTCGATATGAAGATGATGACTGTACCATAATAATAAATAAATGTTTCAAACTAATGTATAGTTTTCTCGTGTCCAGGTTTCTGTGCAACGGCTATCCTAACACGTATTCATACACCAAGGCAGTATCTGAGGAGGCTGTAAAGACCATGGCTGGAGACTTGCCCATATGTGTCGTCCGACCATCTATAGGTGAGACCATCGTCATCATCTTTCTTTTTGGGTGGGTTTTATTGCTATCCTTATTTATCTTTCTTAATTTCTAGCGCAATAGAGAGATAGGAATAGATTTGTCTTTTTTTTTTAATTTTGTATTGGTAAATGCGGGAGGCACGAACAGCAGTCGCCATATTTTTCTGGAGCCTGACTATAGTGGCCACGAGAGTGGCAGTTCCGAAAAAGTCTTCTAAATCTGATTAAGTATTTAACCCACTCAATATGAATAAATTATTATCTTTGTTTGTTAGTACCTACTAATTTTTTTCATCTACTTTCAGTGATTCCATCTTACACAGAGCCGTCACCGGGCTGGGTGGACAAGAACAACGTGTTTGGAGCTGGTGGGGTACGTACCTACAACACCCTACAAGCCAAGTATGAAGTAAAATAAATAAATAAAATTTATTTATTCAGACATTAGTTCCAAATCAATCCAATCGAATCTAATTTAAATAAACAAGGAAATTATCAATGCGATTACCAAGGGGAAACTTACTACCATTTCATAATTCCATCCAAATGCGTGTGAGTAAGCTAGATCGCCTTACATACCGTATAGCGCCATCTCTTCTGATCGATTAATGATTTTTACAGGTAATCCTTGGCCTGGGGTTGGGAGTAATTCACACACTTATATCTGACCCAGATATAAAGATAGACTTAATTCCCGTGGATTTCGTGAACAATGCCATCATTGTTGCTGGGTGGGAGACTGTTAGAAGGAGACAGCTGGGAGAGAAAGAGACGAAGATATATACTGTCAGCTCCTCGAATAGGAATTATATTACGTGGGGTATGTATTTTATTACCCACTAGCTTTTTCCCGCCGCTCCGCCTGCGTCAAAAAGTAGCCTATGTTTGACCCCGGGTCTTCAATTATATTCATACCAAATTTTATCAAATCCGTTCAGCAGTTTGACCGTAAAGCATAACAGACAGACAGACAGACTTTCGCATTTATAATATTAGTATGGATTGATCAAAACTGGCAGGTGACGTCACCCACGTGACTCAAGTGGAATAAACCGATTCTCACAAGTATAAAATGAAAATTTACAAATACCTGGTTATGTGTAGAACCAGAGTTCGGTTCTACACATAACCAGGTGGCATTCTACTGAACATTTAGACATGAATCGGTATAAATGTTCATATCGAGTGGATTAGATGGTCAATCAAAAATCTGTACATCCTGGTATCAGAGTTTCCTCATGCACACCATACATTTTCCTTATCTAACTTTTAATTCAATCGCTCAGACATACACCACGCATACTCCGTAAAGCTCTCATTTCAACTGCTTTTATTATTTTTCTGCCCGACCCAACTTTCATACATGAGAGAAATAAAACATAATAAGAAATTTCATTGCAGCCTTCCTCACAAACACCATGGACATCGACGCTCGGCACCACATCTCTCCCCAAGCAGTCTGGTACGCCTTCGCCTACCAGTCCAAGTATAAGTATATGTACTACATCTTAGCCTGGATATTCCACTTCATACCTGGATATGTTGTGGACGGGATCTTCTTACTGATGGGAAGGAAGGCAAGGTTGGTAAACACATTTATACGTCATCCTCTAAGCGGATTTAAAAGGCTTTTCTATCTGCTCTGCTGAGCTCTGGGTCTGCATTCGCGCAATGAAGAGGAATATGACGACTAGACATGTTATGTTAAACCGTTGTTTTGCTACTTTTCTAGTGGACTAAAGCAAATTTGTGATGACTAAAACTTCGCCTACTTGTTACTAGGAAATATAGAGATGACCATTCTATCTAGAACTTACAAATATACAATGGGCATGAAGGATGATGGGCCAATGTGTCAAGCTGTTAACATTCTACTAACACGTTTTGTAACCTGTGAGATATGCCAAGTATGGTATGCCATGTATTTAAATCGTATCATAAATGAAACGAGCGAGGTTTCTTCCTTCAAATTATGGCGCATCTTCTGTCATGTGCCCCAAACACCTGCACCATGTAAATGTCTTGTGCTTGGATTTTGACAGAGCTGTTAAGGTGGTTTATTTATTTATTTAAACTTTATTACAAAGAATGTAAATGGCGGACTTAAAGCCTTGGGCTTTTTCTACCAGTCAACCAACAGGTGGTGTTGAGAGACAAAAGTAAGTGCAAATAAAGAATAAACAAATAAAACATCTAATATTAATACATATATACCTACATACTATGTAACTACTTAAATAAATATAATTATGTATTCTCTGTGTGAAGATAATGTGCGCGCAGTAAACGTTTAAATAACGCACGGGCGCGGGCTTTACGAATAACGATTGGTAGGGCATTCCAGAGCAGCACGGCTTGAACCGTAAACGAATTCCTAAAAACCCCAGTTCGAAAAGGAAAAAAATGGTTTCTGAATGAATTTCTTTTTCAGAGCAACAAAAGTATACAAACAACTGCATACAATGTCGTACGTGTTCAGTTACTACATGGTACGAAGCTGGAACTTCCTAGACGACAACCTATTGAAAATGTACAAAACTTTATCAAAAACGGATCAGGAAATATTCAATTTCGACATCAAAACTGTTGATATAAAAGAGGCGATCCTTTTATGGCACATCGGGTTAAGAAGGTACTGCTTAAAGGACAAATTTGACGATGAAATGAAGTCAATTAAGAAACAATGGTATCTTAAAATTGTAACGTTAACTATAGCCCCAATTTACTTTTACATTTTATATAAAATATTTTTTTTTGCATTTTATGCACTGTATTGTCTGATTTCGATGTATATTTTTTAAGCCTTTGTGTTAATGAGAAAAAAATTTCATTCGGTTTCACTTGTTTAGTTATAATTCAGTCTCTTTGTTGTACCAATTTTTAAAACATATTTTTATTTCTTAGATAAATGTTTGTTTTATTATTTTTTTTTTAACTAATCTCTGGCACCGTGGTCTTTCCGGAGGTGGACGTAACCAGAAGAACGCATAGAATAATGAAATAACGCCTCCTATAAATATATTAGCAGCAATAATTTAAAAAAACAAATTTGCAATATTAAACCAGGTAGAGAACACATACTTACTCTTTTGTCCAATACTAATACATACTAAAATTATAAATGCGAAAGTCTGTCTGTCTGTCTATTACGCTTTCACGGCCAAACCGCTGAACGGATTTTGATGTAATTTGGTAGGAATATATTTGAAGACCAGGGGTCAAACATAGGCTATTTTTTGACGCAAGCGGAGCTGCGGGAAACAGCTAGTGCTAAATAAAATCAATTCATTCATCGTAGTACCAGAGTATTTCTAAATCGGCTCCCGACCTCTAACATGGATCCTTTAACGACCACTAGATGGCAACCAGGAATTGCCTGAAGACCGGAAGTCGTAGATTCGATTCCCACGGGAAGCATATTTTGTGTAGTTGTTTCCTGTTAGTTTAGGACATTTCATGGTTGAATCACCTGATTGTCTGATAGTAGTGATTTTAAGAGAGGTAGGACATTTTGTAAGAAGTAGTCCGTCTGTGGAAGTACCTCCACAATACAGAAGACCGCAGCCAAATAACACTGTGATGCAGTGTTGTGTTCCTGCTGGTGAGTAGGGTCGCCAGGCTCCAAAGGGGTCGCTGGGCTGATAGCGGACAGGTCGGCAACGCGCTCGTGACATCTCCAGTGTTGCAGGCGTTCATAGGCTACGGTAACCACTTACCATAAGGTGGGTCGTACGCCGGTTTGCCTACATAGTTGTATAAAAAAATAATAGTTAAGATGATTCTGTGCTTCGGAAGAAACGTTAAGACTTAAATACCAGTCGATATCGATAGATGATAGTCGTAAAGTCAGATTTTAGATTCAGCCTTTAGGCGACCTGAAAATTCTTAAAGTGTTGGCCACTAACACACCTTGAATATTCCTATTGGTCTGGTCTCCATGTAGTATTCCTGTCGCTCTATTGTAATAATCAGTGCCGCCAAATCTAGCACCATGACTTACAGCGTATCCTAATCCGAAGCGTAAGCCAAGAACTAGGAAAACACACTTGGACAAAGAAAGTGTTTTAGCATTTAATAGGACGGAAAATACCCAAACCATAAAACAAACAATGCCATTTAACGAAACAATGGTCCAATTTATGACGTTTTATTATACATGTGCATATGTTGATCTTTTACCTGTCCTTTGTCCCTTTCACTCAATAATTGATAGGTATGTTTTGTCTCGCACTGTCTTTTATTTCTGGATTTTAGGCGAAAGTCCCGTATTCATATCCTGTCGCTATACATTTGTCGTGTCGTCACAAGTGTATCGCAAACTACTTTCATTAACTTTTACATAGGTTAAATGTTTATGGGAATATTATATATTATTTGGCAAGACACCTACATTTTATGCAAATAAATGATTTGATTGATTGATTGATAGGTATGTAAACCTGTGAGAATTGCGGATCCCTTCAACAACACCAATAAAAATACATAAAAGTACAGTATTATGCGCTTAAAATACCTTTATACTTCCGACGTTTCAACCGTGTTACAACGGCCGTCACAGAATGGCCGTGACAACATGAACGGACGTGGTCATTCAGTGACCACGGATGAATCGTCGGAATATGTCCATACTTTCATACTAATATTATAAATGCGCAAGTCTGTCTGTCTGTTACGCTTTCACGGCCAAACCGCTGAACGGATTTGGATGAAATTTGGTATGAATATTGTTGAAGACCCAGGGTCAAACATAGGCTACTTTAAGGCGCAGGCGGAGCTGCGGGAAACAGCTACTTAGTTTATAAGTTAACACCATTATATGCTTATATGATATGGCTCGAATAATTTAATGAAAATCTTTAAAATTCTCAATATCTGGGCTCGTCAATGTTGCTTTTGTGAAGATTCATTTATTCATTCAGTTGCATGGTCAATTGATCCTGTGTACGCTAGTGTCAGAGTTTTTCGGAACCGCCTTTCAGCCTATGGCGTGGTTCCTTTAACGACCGCCAGATAGCAGCAGAAGCACGGTTATGTGGAGATGTTTTTGTGTGTCAAAGGTTGATTTATGTTTGATCCACGCTGGATCGTATTTCTGAACGGATACTTGCGAAACTTGGCAGAGCAAAAATATTCAATCGATTTTTAGGACTTTGACGTTATCAGTCAGACTCCATGGAGCAATTACAAAGAGGAGATGCCGTTTGAAATGGCGCAGTGATGTGATCATTGGCGCCTCGCCGACACTGCAGTGGGCAGAGCTTGTCATTGCTCGTGCTCCATGGTTGGAGCCATGGAACAATTACAAAGAGGAGATGCCGTAATAAGGGTTTTGTAAGAAAGTATTTGTGAGGCCACACGGGGTGGAAGGCAGACGTGCGGGTGCTTGGTTTCGGCCGTGGCTCCAACCATGGAGCACGAGCAACAACAAGCTCCGCCCACTTTTGTGTCGGCGATGCCAATGATCACATCACTGCGCCATTTCAAACGGCATCTCGTTTTTGTAATTGCTCCATGGTTAGACTCTCATTCGTTGCACAGAATGTAAGTACTGGCGGAAATAATATAATGTTTCGTTTTCCTTTCCAATCATAAATATAATTAAATTCTTAATCTCCAAATCACGCTGTGACAGTACTGTTCGTGAAGTCGTGGTTCACAAAACTACTAGTCATATTGTTCTTCTGTTTCCTCGTTCTCACTTACATAAAACTTTACGTTCAGTTTAGTACGACACCATTGTATTTTAAGTCATAAATCAAAAACATATAATCTCTTTTGTCGTTTAAAATACATCAGCAAGTATACTTTGTAAATTGTCTTGCAATGTGTTCTAATTTGCATATAAAATTGAGACTTGCATTAATTTGCGTTGTCAGCGCCGCAATTCAGTATTTCTCAACAATTTTTAACTAATCCAAGTACAAATTCGTGTAAATAAGTATAAATGGACAATCTACTCGGAAGGTAAGGAACAAATAGACATACGGAACTCTCCATGTTAATATGATCTCACGCTGGATCAGCTGTAAGTTTTTGAGGAGTTGAGTATCCCGCAGACATCATCTTAGAGATACTAGCGAAGTTACTGAACTCCTTTATATCAATCACTAGCTGTGCCCGCGACTTCGTCCGCGTGGAATAGTTATTTTGGGAATCATGGGCGAGCGCTCATCACGCGGCGCGTGTGAATTTTGTTTGTAATAATGCATTAATTTCGACCAAATTTGATTATCATAAAAACGGTTATTGTGAGTTAATCTTAAAAGATAGACATATACTGTCGCGGACATTTTTTTAGATAATTTAAAGGGGAATAATTCTTTAATACATATTTTTTGGGTATCTCGAACGGTTTTCGCAGCGCACGCAACGGAAGCCCTCAAAGGTGAATAATTTTCCCCGCTTTTTCCACATTTTCGAGTGTTTCTTCGCTCCTATTAGTCGCAACGTGATGTTATATAGCCTAAAGCCTTCCTCGATAAATGATCTATTCAACACAAAAATAATTTTTCAATTCGAACCAGTAGTTCCTGAGATTAGCGCGTTCAAACAAACAAACAAACTCTTCAGCTTTATAATATTAGTATAGATTAAGAGAGGTAGGACGTTTTGTAAGGAGTAGTCCGTCTGGGAAAGTACCTCCACCCTACAGAAGACCGCAGCCAAATAACACTGTGACGCAGTGTTGTGTTCCTGCTGGTGAGCAGGGTCGCCAAGCTCCAGAGGGGTCGCTGTGCTGACAGCAGCAACGCGCTCGTGACATCTCAGGTGTTGCAGACGTTCATAAGCTACGGTAACCACTTACCATCAGGTGGGCCGTACGCCTGTTTGTCTACTTTAGTTTAATAAAAAAAAACAGGATACCTATTTATAAATATATTTGAAAATAAAATTTGCTCATTGTCATCAAATGGCTGAACACCATACGCTATAGATCAATTCATCATCATAATTACAGCCGCAGTCCAATATCGAAGGATTTTCATTCGACATAATGTCAGAAATTTCAAAAATAGGGCTCCTAGATTGGCCAATATTGCTTTTGTTAACATTCATTCATTTATATCGAGTGGGTTACATGGTCAATCGATCCTGTACTGGTGTCAGAGTTGTTTCGTAACCGCCTTTCGGCTTCCGACGACCACCAAATGTCAATAGAGACCAACAGCTCAACGTGCCTTCCGAAGCACGCAATCATAATTCATTCTACTATTCAATCTAAGAAGCTACGCAATAATGACAAATCGTCTCATTGTCTTGCATTTTCCATCTCGGGAAAATTTATCATAGATTCTTAAGACGTAGTTTCGTCACAATGACGTAAAGGATTCAAAGGTTGACCAACGGTTGACCGCTTCTGCTAAGGGCTAACTGCTCGCGCCTTATTCAAACCCATTTTAGTCATCATTTGTCAGCTGGGCAATAAGGACGTGTTATTTTTAATTATATTTTTTCACAATTATATAAATTTTAGTAATTTTAAGTGATACGGTGATTTTGGAGTTAAGCGGTAAGTTTTTTATTTTAATGTGTTTTTTTTTACTATTGAGAAGGCTTCGAGTAAGAGGATCTTCTGAAGTGGTTACAGCAGCCTGTAGATTATACACTTGCTTAATTATACAGGGTGACTTTTGAAATACGAGTCCATTAAAACAATTTTTTTAAAAGTATCTACCTCAATCTCGACGACGCTCAAAACAAATGTGTGAAATCCATTCATATTTCATACTATCATACTAATATTATAAATGCGAGAGTCTGTTTGCTGTCTGTCTGTCTGTTAGCTTTCACGCCCAAACCGCTGAACGGATTTTGATGAAATTTGGTATGAATATAGTTGACGACCCGGGGTCAAACAAAGGCTACTTTTTGACGCAGGCGGAGCTGCGTGAAAAAGCTAGTAAGAAAATAAATGTTTGGACCTCATAACAAGTGTAGCATTCACCGGATTGGATTTTGATTAGAAGTTCGGAAATTTTTTGACTTTAAAGCGTAGATCTAATTGGAATGAGGGTTAAGTTAATAGTTAACTACTAAACAAACTGTAAATATAAACACATCACACACGTTAGACTTAACAATTTCCAAAAATGTTACTATATTTTGCACGAAAAAGTAAGCAGAAAGTTTTTGGAACTTTGTCCCAATTGCGACTTGCTAGAGGTATCCTGTATGGTTATGTTGTTTATGGGACATTAATCTACATAATTCTGTACTTGCCTCTTTTATAAGTTTTATTTATAACACTTACTTATAGTGGAGGGTTGATAACCTGAGATACAGGTTCAAGAGTACCTAATCCTAGTTCAGGTGTCAGTCTACAATATGAATATAGCATAGAATATTCGAACATATTCTGTGCCTTTTCTAAAACTTATTTTATTATTATTAATTAATTTATTTATATTATGTACATAGTTATAGGCATAACTTTTAACCTAAATTAATTTTATCCAGTCAATCTTAGTTACCGCGGATAACTTACTATGTTCTACATGAAATAAATAAAATGAATGTAATAAGTAAGATCCGATAATATGTACTCCTACTACAGTCACAGACTTTCGTCTGTTATAGTGGTTGACTGGAATAGATCCCTCATAGGGGTAAGTCCGCCATTGTACATTAATATTTAAGATTTTTTTTCTGTTGATGTTGCATAAACCGTTTTCTTTTATGTACATTAAAGAATTTTACATACATACATACATACAAACTAGTAATTCAGACTTCGCGAACTATCTCCACATACGAGAGTTATTCATAAAACGCTTTTTTTACAGCACATAAATAAGTATGATTGAAATCTGTTACATAAATCAAATTTAAATTGTTTAATTCGGACTTACATCCATATATTTTTTTATACAACTATGTAGGCAACCAGGCGTACGGCCCACTTAATGGTAAGTGGTTACCGTAGCCTATGAACGCCTGCAACACCGGAGATGTCACGAGATTTCTATTTAAACCAATATAATTTCTATTTTGAAAGAAAGAAAATATATTTATTTGGAACTAAATAACCTTTGTGTTTTTTTTTTTTTATGAGTAGTTGTTATTCACTGAATAAACTAATTCTTTCGGAACAAATTCAGTACCTTGTTTTTACCATAGGTTGTCACAAATGGGTACCAAAAAATTGGCTACGCCTAGCCAGGTCTCGAATCCGTACTCCATACTAATATTATAAATGTGAAAGTCTGTCTGTCTGCCTGTTACGCTTTCACGGCCAAATCGGTGAACGGATTTTGATGAAATTTGGTATGAATATAGTTGAAGACCCGGCTACTTTTTGACGCAGGCGGAGCTGCAGAAAAAGCTAGTAGGATATATGTAGGATCAACCAATTCTAGTTGCAGCCATGCCCTTGCTTAACGTGCCATATCGTTATTGACGTAACAGCCATTGATTTTGAGCAGCAGGTTTATATAAAAACAAGTTATAAAACCATTCAGTCGATAAAAATAGTTTTTTTTCTAAAAATATGTTTACAATCTGAGTTCTACCAATGTTTTTTGTCGATTACGTACATACGACAAGCTTTTTAGAGTTCCGCACTCAAAGCGTAAAACGGAATCTCAATGTATACATTGGAAGCATGTTCATATGTAAAGAAAAAATTGAATAATTTTAAGCAAATTGTGACCTAGATTGCTCTACGAAATAAAATACAAATAATTCCTCAACATACACCCAACCTTGGTTCAGAAATCTGTTTATGTTATCGGACCAAAACTATTTAATAATGAGCTTCCAGATTTAAAAGAATTGAAAAATAGACTTTTTAAAGTGAAACTTCAAGAAATATTAAAGAAAAATTTTTACTATAATAATAAATAATAATGATTATTTAGAGGATATGTCAATAAAATAGATAAATATATTTTAGCTAGTTAAAATAGAATGACAAATACTTGATAGGCTTTAAATGAATATAGAAATTAAAAATTTTTCTTCGACATATAAAAAGATTCAATAAATTCAAATTCAATCATTTATAATGTTTAGTATAGTTAAATGAGACAACGTATATTTGCACCTGTAGTTACCTGTGACTTATTTGTCAACTTTGTACTCGTACCTACCTACATTGATGCAAATAAAGGAACTTGAACTTGAACTTAAAGGACTCCGTTGCCCATCGGTCTATCCGTCTGTCACCAGGCTGTATCTTATGATTTTTAGGGTTCCGTACGTCGAAAGGAAAAAACGGAACCCATAGGATCACTTTGTTGTCCGTCCGTCCGCCTGTCTGTCTGTCTTTTTCTCAGGAACGCGCGGTATCAAGCTGGAATTTATATTAAATACTCAGATCTACTGTTCCTTGGAGCTGTGAAAAAATCAAACTTCTACACCAACGCAATCAAAAGATACAGCCGTTTATGCCGCAAATTTTTGACACTCGCAAGGGAATCAAAACCTACAGGGTATACTTCCCGTGAACTCATCTCAATCTTGAAATTTGTTACGTAGCAACGTCTTACAGCACAGATAAAGGAAAATTTTTTGTTACATCATATATTAAAAATATTTTTAATAACTTACCAACCGACTCGCACTTGGCCGTTTTTTTTTTTTTTTTGCGTTTTTACCGTTTGTACGACGGGAGTTCGACTGGCACTTCTTTTTTTTAAATTACAACGTCATCAACAAGCTGAATATAATTTTCCGTCAGTATTTCCTCCATCTTAAAAACTTGTTTCTTATATGTTGAGGTCGTAAAGAGCTTTTTAAGAAGGTAAAAGATTCGAAGATATCATTTCTTTTCTTCCTTCCTACTTTTTATAGTCATAGGTGAAAAGTACTTAGTATTAAGTTTCCTTTAAGTTCCGTAGATCAAAACTAATGGAAGGGAGGGTTCTCATCTCATATCTAGGTAACTAACCTAAAATTAGTGGTTGAATGGGAGAGAATGAGAACGCTTTCAGTATTAAGTCCGCTAATTATCAAAGTACGCACATAATCCTGTAAATTTATGTTTTAAATATGCTGTGCGTTAGTTTCAATGTTAATTGTCAACACTTGTGGTACAATAAAGATACATAACCTTTGTGAGGATAGTCGAATAAAACTGCTAATAATCTCTTGAAAACTTGTATTTCTGTTTCATCTTTTTCTCAAGTTATTCAGTTTTCAACTTTATTATTTTCTTTTCCCATTTACTGAATTAATCCAAGCCGCTCATGGCTCCCATCAGTCCACTGTCAAGTCCCACTTTGTTAAATTTATTAGTGTTGTCAAAAAAAATGCCACAATCATCATTAAGATTATTTACAGATTCTTTTAAAAATATTTATAAAATCTATCAGATCTTACACTACCAATGCATAAAAATTGAAACGAAATAGTCCTCGACAGAGATGTGTGGCAAGTGTCTTTTACCCAGCATTGGGACACAAAAAAGACACAAAAAATCTCTTAAAAATTAACTTTAACCAAAGAATACATACTTAATAGTCATTATCATCCTAGCATCTATACTTAGTTGCGTCGTCGGCTTACGCTTCGGAGCCTAGGGTACGCTGTAAGTCATGGTCATAGATTTGGCGGCACTGGGTATTACAATGGAGCGACTGCCTTCTGACCTCCGTAACCTCTTTTACAGGGAAACCAGACCAACAGGAACATGACCTGAGGTGTGTTAATGGCCGACACTGTCAGAATTTTTCAGTCTGAGCTAGAAAATGCTATTAAATGGCGACCAATTCAATAATGGTCGCGTCTCGACGTTGTTTGACACGCGCATTCGCTACGGATACGCGGGTCACGGTCGACTAATCCATACTATATACTATACTATAATACTATCCATACTAATATTATAAATGCGAAAGTCTGTCTGTCTGTCTGTTACGCTTTCACGGCCAAACCGCTGAACGGATTTTGATGAAATTTGGTATGAATATAGTTGAAGACCCGGGGTCAAACATAGGCTACTTTTTGACGCAGGTGGAGTTGTAGGAAAAAGATAGTAAGGTATACATCAAAATACATAAAACAAAATCTGGTTAGTAACACTAACACCATATAAACGCAATGAAATTTTATACGCAGTTATGGTATCATAAAGAACAATACATAGGCTCTTTCATCTTTAAAAATTTACATAGAAATCTACCTCACCTCTTGGTCGACAATAGAAAAAGCCTTTCGACTTTAAGTCCGCCCTTTGGTTTATTGTTATGAAGTGAATTCATAAAGCTAGTCTATATATATAAAAATCAATTGCTGTTCGTTAGTCTCGCTAAAACTCGAGAACGGCTAGACCGATTTGGCTATTTTTGTTTTTAATTATTTGTGGAAGTCCAGGGAAGGTTTAAAATGTGAATATATTCGGAGGCGGTACGAAGGCGGGTCAGCTAGTCATAGATAAATACTAATGCTCGGACGTTTCAATTACAAGCCTAGAGTAATCCTAATTGGTGCTACAACTACAATGTAAACCAGTTGGTCTTCAAGTTCACTGACATCAAAGTCTGCAGCCGTGGCAGTGAATATGACATGACTGTATGTAGTTCTGGTTGGATGAGGTTGTGTGTATGTAGGATTTATAACCGGATCCATGGCAAGTACTTAATGACAGTAGCAAAAGGAAATTTAGATCTTCTTCAGACGTACTCAGAGTTGATAATGACAATGCCATGGTGTTCCCTAGTGACTATAACATGGAAGCCTTCTAAAAGGGAGTGAAAGAATTCCTTTAGGTTCGGTAACGCGCTCGTGACATCTCCGGTGTTGCAGGCGTTCATAGGCTACGATAACCACTTACCATCAGGTGGGCCGTACGCCTGCTTGCCTACTTAGTTGTATAAAAAAAAATAAAAGCAAATTCTTTAAGCTCAAATAAAAAGTTTTTCGTGAGAGGGTGAATTTTTAAATTTCATTAGATTAACATAAGCAACTTCTAAGTTCTCAACTCTAGGTTTGACAGAAGAGAAAATAATCAATAATGCTAAACATGACATGACATGAGCTATGTGTTTCTTTCGTTTGTAAATAGTGCAATAAAGTGTCATTCATTCATTCATTCATGCATGACCTGGAGCCCTATTTTTGAAATGTACTCGTATGTATCATATATGTATGTCCATACTAATATTATAAATGCGAAAGTCTGTCTTTCTCTCTGTCTGTCTGTTACGCTTTCACGGCCAAGCCGCTGAACGGATTTTGATGAAATTTGCTATGAATATAGTTGAAGAACCGGGGTCAAACATAGGCTACTTTTTGACGCAGGCGGAGCTGCGGGAAACAGCTTCGTTAACGAACAAAAATTATTCTACTAGCCGATTTTGCCTAAGTCACAATTTTTAAAATTTGGCACCTGAACAATAATTTCATGGTTCTCTTTTACACAGTAGCTAAAACAAATTTGAATTTTTCCTTTTTTTAGGAAACTAGCTTATTATAGAAAAAAAAGTAACATTATCCGATGAATCGGACAAAGCAGTTGGACTAAATGTTCAAATATGCACCCCAAATTATGTACTTAGTATTGTATTAAATACTTTTAACTTAGATTAATAATTGGTCTCCGCGGCGCTACGTCGAGCGCGCGAGACCAATAATTAATCTATGACTTTTAAGTTAACTCGAAAAATGAAATAAAATATCGATACGAAACGTCACACGAAAAATATAAGATTGTCTGTATAAAATATTTTTACAAAATTGTATGAACACTTTAATGCAACATTTGTTTGGATAGAAATAATAAACAATGTTGTGTATTGCTATACAATTGCAAGTTTTTACAATAAGGTACAATAAACCTAGAAAAGAGGAAAATAATAATAAAGGAAATAATGAAAAGCGTGTAGCAAAGGAATGCCTCAGCTTGTGTTACCCTCGTTTAGCCTCGACTGGAGTAACGCTGTTTTTCAGGCTTCCCACTCCCTGAGGACGTAGACATAGGAGGATGGTAGGAATTGATAAAACCATGGCAGGTATTGTAGAACGTTTAGAAGAAAAAATCATAAAGACGTAATCGTAAAGAGAATGATGATGAGGGAAAATATAAAACGCAACCAGAAAAGCGCTAGGATAATAATGATATTACTAATCCATTAATAATCCATTTGTGATTCAATGCGTGTGGCCTCACACAATGGCCCGACCTTAAACTAATGCGTTTTTTAAACAACAGTCTATAAAAACGAGTATTTATAGATATGTACGGTACTGTGGACAGAACTAATAATAGACCAGATTCTATTTATAGATAAATATTAAGATTTTCTTGATAGCCTCGCGGTGAATGTCTGTTTTTAATGATCGTCGCCACTAGAAGCATTTTCTATTTTAAGCTCCGCCGTGCTTCGGGAGGCACGTAAATCGTTGGTCCTCTGTTATCATTAGATGGGGTACGCTGAACTTAAGGTAGCCATCATGGTTTCCCAGCTGAATCACAGATGTCTGCCGCCATTTCTAGAACAATAATTAAAGCGTACTGGGCTTTAAATCGTAAGCTGAAGATCATCATCATTGCAGCCGCTGTCAGTCCACTGCTGGAAATACGCCTCCACCAAATTGTGGGGATGTTGCTATACTCGCCACGCTTGGCAGGAGCATGTAAAAAGCAGGCAAGCGCTGAATGGGATAACAGGCGTCGAAATGAGAATTCGACAGGGAAAACGTTGAAAAGAGATGGAAAGAGAAATATTAAGTATTAGATCCTTGCTCCAATGTTACTATGCCAGTGACTTTGAACTTATTTTCCACATAATAACCACTCATTAGATATGTATTTTATTTCCTCATTTCAGAGTTAATAACAGTAATTTTGTTACAATATGCGTCTGCAAATTGCAATCCTTACTTATGACTTGAAAAAATGCCGATTTTGCTTAAAACCAACTTCGCAAAATGGAAAATTTGTTGCAAAACAATAACCGGAAAATTAAAAAAAACTTATGCATTACAATATTTAATGTTCCGAATATATGCAAGTATAGTGTATTCAATCTGCAAGCAGACGATTGATCTTGGCTACCGAAACGAAGAGGCGCCATTTCTTTCTGTCTTGCACCAGTCGCCTCTAGGCTCCTTAGGTCCTTATGCACCACATCGCCCCAGCGACACCAAGTACGTCCAATTGGTAAACATCCAATACCTTGTTTGTTTTAGCTGTAAATTACCCCAAAAATGAAATGAAAATAGTCATTTATTACAGTAATCTCGTTTACAATATGTAGCTAGGACTTCCCAAAAAATCTTAATAGGTCGCTAAATATTCCATAGAAAATCATAACTCAATAAAATCTCATGATCGTCATAGACAATTATATTGACAAAGTACTCACAATGTCAGCAAATAGTTCGGGTTTTGCGTTTTAATACCTACATTATTCGTCAATGCAGTGTTATGAGTTCGCATATTTAATACGTAAGACGTACATATTTTCACGTTCTTTGTACACTTAATTCAATTCTTCATCCGTATTTCCAGCTTATGATTCAAAGCCTATCTCTACTCTACTCTTTATCATGGTAGTTTGCACCAGTATAACATGGTTCGGTTTGGCAAAATACCAATATATTTTATAACTAGCTGTTTCCCGCAGCTCCACCTGCGGTACATAGCCTATGTTACTCAGGGTGAATGTAGCTTTCCAATGGTGAAAGAATTTTTGAAATCGGCACTGTAGTTTTTGAGTTTATTCATTACAAACATACACACATAAATACAAATCTTTCCTCTTTATAATATTAGTGTAGATTAGTGTAGACTAGTTGACCCGGCGAACTTCGTTCCGCCTAACAGTCGATTCTTTATTTTTTTAGTTTTTTTTTTTATCTGGTGACATGCGCGTGAATGCGCGCGGTACTGGACAGTACTTGGACATTGCAACATTAATTTATTTTTCTAAAATAAAAGAATTTTTCTCAAATAAACGTAGCCTAAGTTACTCTTTATTACATCGGCTACCTGCCAATAAAAGTCCCGTCAAAATCGGTCTAGGCATTTCAGAGATTAGCCGGAACAAACAGACAGACAGACAGACAAAAATTGTAAAAAATGTTATTTTGGTGCATGTACCCAATATATATTCATATGCATGTAGTAAAAAACGATTATTTCAATATTACAAACAGACACTCCAATTTTATTTCTATGTATAGAGTATAGATGTATTGATATAGATGTAGATGGAAGATTGACACGCAAAGAAGAAGGATTAAACAAAATGACGGATTGCATTTCTTGCAAGTGTAGAATACAGAAGCACAACTAGTTACACAAGGAATGATAATCCATCCAAAAATGCGAAAGTCTATTTCGCTTCCACGGCTAAATCGAATATAGTTGAAGACCGGGTCATGCCTAACAAAACACTGCCTTTTTTCAAAATTCAACCCTTATGGGTTTTAATAAATAAATGGGTTAGAATTGAGGGGTGAAAGTTTTTATTACAAACACATAAATTATTTTTGGCGGAGTCTACAATAAGAATAAGTGCATTTAATGACCACATAAACAGGCTTCAATGAAAGTAATTTTATCATCTTATAGACTTGCTACAAAGTTCACTGACTCATGGAAAGTCAGGTTTTTGTATTAATTTCTTATCTGTGTAAACACGATGGTATTTGTCATTTTCCGGGTTGGGATTCCCTTGAGCTTTGACCTACTTCAAAAAAGATAGCGCTAAATGTTAGCCCTTGAACTCCAATAGTATTTTTTTAAAATTATGATACATTCACATAGAATGTGTGTGGTCAATCGACCTTTCACCCTGGCGAGAGAGTTTTTCGGAACCGCCTGTCGTCTGACGCTCCTTTATTTCAACCAGAGACAAATGGTCAAGTAGAAAAAGAACTGGAGCCCTATCTTTGAAATGTATGACATAATGTCGAATGAAAATCGTTCGATAGCGATTTTGCGTGAGTTAGACTTTTCGAAAATGGCACTCCTGATAGTCTACATGACATTTAGTTGTCTCGGCACTCAGTACGAGTTCACAGCCTTTGGTGTCAAGACACTAGGCCCATGGGGCGCCGCGCCGGTGCGCGGGGTCTTCACAGGGAGATCAATAGACGCCTAAAAGGGGCAACGGGTGACCCTCGCGCGGGCAGCTTACTCGCTCAGCGAATAGCCATAGCTATTCAACGCGGGAATGCTGCCTGCGTGATGGAAACTCAGCCCAGGGGACCTAATTTAGATTATATTTAGTTTTTTGTATTTATTATTTTTAGTTAAGATAGTTAGTTTTAATTTTTATATGTTTACTTATGATATATCAATAAAAAGAAATACACCACAACACACAATTTCTTGTACCATTTGACTTTTGACGTATGAGCAGTAGTCGTCCGATATGCAAGTATGATTTTATTTGACGTCATACCGCTTGTTAGGAAAATAGTATGTTTGGCGGGGTTTTTATAGAGTAAATACTTACTACTTCAAAACCGGTTTGCATGATGAAAATAAATATTATTAAGAACGATCGAGCGTGTCTGTCTGACTCATCTGACTATTATTTATTTATTTACTAAACTCATGTACACAGTATATCGAACAGGATACAACATAGAACAGAACATTAGTACGAAACTTCGTGTTGTGGGATACTAACTCAACGATACTATATTTTATAACAAACTATCTTTTGCAGCTCCACCTGCGTCAAAAAGTAGCTTACGTTGGGTCTTCAACTTTCATACCTAATTTCATCAAACTCCGTTCAGCGGTTCGGCCGTGAAAGCGTAACAAACAGACAGACAGACAGACAGACTTTCGCATTTATAATATTAGTATGGATTATAGTTGACGTACTGTATATCTTTTTGTGTACAATAAAGCGTCGATCATCGACTAGAGTATTAAGAAACAAATGGATTATCAAATTAATCATTTACAGCAAAAAAACTGAGTATTGTTATATAGTTTCGCAAATTAACCTTCAATCTATGATCAGAGTTGTACAGGAAATGCTATATGTACCACTGTATTAGCATTGTGATGCAATGCAATGCTGATATTTACCTAGTATAAATGACGTCATGATTTAATAAGATCATGAATTAAGTTTTCTTATATTTTTTTATTTCGTTGTCGGTCGATTTAGTTTTATTCCATAAATAAAAGTTGTTTTAAATAAATCAATGAATTGTCTTTTTGTTTAAGTTTTTGTTTTTGTAATTCCGAATAATGTAATGTTGTTTATGAATTGTTCATTTACTCTAATAACGATGGATTATTTTCTATTGATGTGATATTTCTAATCTAATTCATATAATGAGTTTAATAAATGCAGATTATTTTCATCCAGGATAATTTCGTTCATGGTAAATGTAAAGTGTTTAAACCTTAGGTGTCAATGAAACAATGCTATCCATATCCACACTTCCATATAAATATTATAAGTGCGAAAGTCTGTCTGTCTGTCGTCTGTCTATCTGTCTATCTGTTAGCTTTCACGGCCAAACCGTTGAACGGATTTTGATGTTTGGTATGAATATAGTTGAAGACTTGGGGTCAAACATAGGCTACTTTTTGACGCAGGCGGAGCTGCGGGAAAAAGCTAGTAAGTAATAAAAAAAACTACAATATATAAAAAAAAATATCAACAAAATAATAAAACTTTAGACAATAATGATTTCTTATGTTTTCGCGATTGTTATTCATTAAATTAAACTATTTTAGGCAGACATGAGGCATGGTCTGCCTGCGACCATGAACGCTGTAAAGTGTTTGAAACGTCAGGTGTAAATAAATAAGTAATAAACGCGATAAAACCGTATTAAAATAGTTTAATTTAGACAATATTTATAATAATTAAAATTGTCTCTCAACCCGGCAACACGGGACATGTATGTCGAAGCAGTGCCGGATATAGGGGCAATCCTGTCTCGCTGCAATCATTTTCAGGACAGCGTTGGAGCTGGCCGGCACTCTGCGCACCATGGATGCGGCTCTCTTCCGCAAACATTCCTGATGCGCTACAGAAACGCGGGAGACCCAATACCGCCCTGAAAGCATTATTGAACTAATAAATTAGAAATAAACGCGATAAAACCGTATTAAAATAGTTAATAGTATAAACGTGACATCATCTATGTAAACAATAAATTTTGGTGTTTTACCACAATGACGATTTCACGTCTGGCCAACATCCGTATGTACAATTTTTTCGAAAAATCACAATTGTTTTTGTTTATATATACATTTTGTAATATGTGTCTAATGATATACCAGTTAGCGTGTCATCCAACACAAAAACTGGTGGAGCTCGATAGTCTAACGAGGTATGCGTGGGCTTTTTGGATTGATCATATCATAAAGTCGCTAACTTTGGACTGTTTACTAACTGGCTTGTGCTGGTGCTATTGTTGAGAAGAATTACCCATACAAAACCGATGAGTCGAATGATTTTTGTGCTACTTTATAGGTCAGTCGAAGGAATTCTCAAAAATTGCACTCCTAGACGTTATTGAGTGATCGTGAACAGAAACTTTGTCGTTTTTGATCGCTAGTGGCATTGCTGTATTGAACTCCTTGCTCCGTTGTGCTTTTTTTTTTTTGACATGACCTACAATTTTAGCTCCTGTGAGCTTTTAAATTTACAGCGGGACAGTTTGAGGCGAGAGCTATTAACCACTCAGCCTTTTCGGCAAATGCACAAGGGGCTCCCAGTTGGGACGAACCTCGGCCATGGGCTTTGCCTTTGATCAAGCGAGCGATGCAAACTCGCGAGCGGTAGCAAACGCTCAATGCCATAAGGGCCGACACTATTGTGCCTGAAGGGCCTACTGAGAACACTCCTTTGTGCTTCGAAAGGCACGTTAAGTAGCAGTTATGTTATGCCTGTCAGCATAACAATCCTTTTTTGGTCAGTCGTGTAATAAATGTAGTATCTACTGACTCATTACACATATCTCGAACTCACTTTGGGGAAGGATTTGTCTTCGCTCGCGTACTTCAATACATCAATAACTTTTCTTCCAGAAGAAAAGTAACCCTTTCCAATGAATGAATGAATGAATGAATGAACACTTTATTGCACCATTTACAAACAAAAGAATCTCTGTGCATAGCTTATAAATAAAAAATAAATCCAGGCATTTTTTCCATATTTTTAACAATGTTATAATCCAGTTTTGTGATTTCCCAGATGTGGGCAATAAAGTTAGGGCGCACTATAAGTTTCCGGAATGAATATGAAAAAATACTATTAAAGGTACAAAATTAATTTATTGTTTTTCAAAATAATCTCCCTTGGCGTCTATGCACTTTTTCATTCGATGAAACCACTTTTGAAAACTTTTGTGCCACTCCTCTGTGGTGGCCTCTGAAACGTGTTTTTCATACTCCTCGACAGCCTCTTCTGGTGATGAAAATCGTTGACCGCGTAATTGGTTCTTAATTTTTGGGAACAGAAAAAAGTCACAAGGTGCCAGGTCGGGACTGTATGCAGGATGACTCATGAGTTCTACATTTTTCGCCTTCAAAAAGTCGTTTGTCTGTCTGGCCGTGTGAGAACTAGCATTGTCGTGGTGCAGGATGATACGGCGTTTACGGTTATTTTTACGGAGTTCGTCAATAACTTCCGGCAAACAAATGGTCGTGTACCAGTCACTATTCACTGTACGACGATTCTCTAAAGCAACAGTAGCCACGTGTCCAGTTTTATTAAAAAAAGAAGCAATCATCCGCTTAGATGCACTTTTCACGCGCGCCACTTTGGTTGGTTTCGGCTCATCTTGAAAGACCCATACGCTCGATTGCTGCTTTGTTTTTGGGATCGTAGCAATAAATCCATGTTTCGTCACCTGTTACTATGTCCCACACCAAATTTGACGCACCTTCGTTGAATCTGGTAAGCATGGCACTGCACCAAGTGACGCGGTCCGTTTTTTGAGCCTCGGTCAAGTTGTGTGGGATCCACCGCGAGCACAGCTTTCTCACACCCAAATGTTTGTGTAGGATTAATTTTATTTGACTCATGCCTATTTCTAAGGATGCGCGAATTTCATGGTAGGTCACATGCCTGTCTGTTTCAATCATACGGCGCACAGCATTGATGTTTTTGTTGGTCACAGCGGTGGACGGCCGACCATCGCGAGATTCGTCACTGAGATTGATACGACCACGCTTGAATTCTGCAAACCAGCTATAAACAGTTGTCTTGCATGGTGCTTCATTGCCAAAAGCTGTTTCAAGCCGAGCGATGCTCTGTTGAGCTGTCAAATTACACTTAAAATCGTAGAAAATCATACTACGAAAATTTTCCCGAGTTAAATCCATGTTGATGCAGACACACAATTTTTTAAATGGCGCCACAAGGTAAAAACAAAAGACAGTCAGATGAAACAAACTGCATTCTACAGCCAAAGAGTTCTATTTTCAAATGTTGCAATAAATTTTTAAATATTGTTTATGTAAGTGGCCAGTTCCGGAAACTTACAGTGCGCCCTATGTATTGTATTGTATTTTAGAAAACTTTGGGGCAGGCCTATGTCCAGCTGTGGACTATCTACAGCTGAGATGATGGTGATGACTTGCGCAAATAAACACGTGTAATCACACGCAATACACTCATTAAATTCAATTGAAACCAGCCTATGTCATGGAAAGTTAGGTATAGTTAGTTACCGGTTTACTTTTTTTTGAACAACTGTTTTTCTCGCGCAGTGGGGTTTTTACTGATTGGCGATATAGTACGCAACAGTATTGAAACTTGTTTATTGGCATATAGATATTTGATACTTACACATTTTTCGTTCGTCTGAGCGTGTTTCTCAGTTTATCAGATTGCACTTCAGCGCCCAATGTACGCTTAAACTTGGTCCTTCATAAGGCGGTACTGGTTTCATTAGAGCGACTGCTGTTTGTCCCTGCTGTTAACCCTCTTTACAGGGAAACCAGACCAATATGACCACGATGTTCTTTAATACCACCTACGGAAGTCAGGACCAAGCTTACCATGTCTTCCGAAGCACGGAATAATTCACGGTAGCGTTATTATTTGTAGCAGTCTTCTTCTTGTCGAGTCGAAATGGCTGACTGTTCAGATTCATTTAAACAAATTTGGGGCCACAGTCACCGTTCGTTGGCTGTATCCAGTATCGTTGGCCGCTAACAGATCCTCATACGTGCAGGAGTCCGGGTATTTGGGACACACCGACAGATGCGCCATGGACTGAACATCCCCGCACTCACAAAGGCTGTCAGCCGAGAACACCCACCTAATTTAGCAGAAGAATTAATAGAAATTCTTTTACAGAATATGAACCACCTAACAGACTCACCTCTGAACAAGACAGACTTGACGAAGGAGAAGATGCAGCAATGGATGGAGAACCAGGTGAAAGGAGAGCGGGCTGCCGTGGACGTGTACGGAAAACCTTCAGAGAAGCAGCTGCGAGATCTGGAGAATGTCAGGAGTTTGAGCAAGGAGCTGCAGGATAACTTACATGTAATTGTGGTTTTATTTATTTATTTCAAACTTTATTACCTGAAATGGTACAATGGCTGGATGGAATGCTAAAGCACTCTCTACTAGTCTAAATCATATTATTGCGAAAGTAGTTTAAATAATAGTTAAAAGTTTTCAACAACTGTACACAACTACTACTGTTTTCTCCATTTGCCTTCCACACCATGGTTTCTGAACAAAAGCCCTTTTGACCAATTGGCCTATTCTTCAGCCTTCTGCCAGTCTTAATGGTGGAAGAAGCTTCACCAATAAGAGCCAGCTCTTAAATTTAAGATGATGATGTACAAAACTAAGCTTGCTCTGTGATAGTTCATTCACATCGAGTGGGTTACATGGTCGACCCTATGCACCCCTGTGTTAGAGTTATTCGGAACCGCCTTTCGGACTCCGACGTGGTTCCTATAACGACCACCAAGTGGCAGCCGGGATCAACGGCTTAACGTGCCTTCCGAAGCACGGAATCAAAATTATATCAAACAATCAGTTGATTCAAGCCTACAATGTTTCTCATGGGAATCGAACTCATGACTTCCGTATCTTAGGGAAACGCCTTTGGACCACGGAGGCACTCAGAGCCCTAACTGATTCTGTTCTCACAATTTCCAGGAGCTAGAAAACTCAGTCCGCATAGCCAGCGTGGACAACCAAGCCATGACGCCCACAGCTTCAATCCTGGACTACTCAGAAGACCACGAATTCGTCTCAGCTAATAACCTGGACAACTACTACTCACAGGAAGACAAAATGGACGCCAAAGAAGCCGAGAAGGAGAAACTAACAAAGGGTAATGGAGCCAGGACAGAGATTCAGGAGTTTTACAAGGATCAATGTGTATTTTTGACTGGAGGCACTGGGTTTCTGGGGAAAGGTGAGTGGCTTTGCATGCGTTTTGAAAAATTTCAAATAAATTATAAACAAATTACATATTTCCGGACACACATTATAAGTAAATTAACGTCAATAAATGATATTTATATCTTATATTGAAAATAAACAATTTCATTCCATTTCATTTCATAACTGACCGTCCGAGAATCGGTAATCTGAGTCTTTACCATGAAATTTCATATTCTCTTACGGAGTGTTAGAATAGATTTCGAATGGAATCTTTTAGTTATTTTTACTCAACTGCGCCTGGAGAAGGATTATGTTTTTCGAGAGTATGTTTGTATGTATGTATAATTGTTTGGCTCGCCCTGCAGCCTGAACGATTTAATAGATTTTAGCTTGAGAGGTGTCGTTATATTCGTATTTACTGTGGGAGTGACACGGGGTACATAAAATAAAATAAAAAAACAAAATGTCGGAACTTTTTGGTTTTTCGTTTCCAAATTACACATAAAGGCAGTCTGGTGTTTTTGTTTTTAAATTACCGTTATCTTGTTAGACAAAAAATTTCTTCCACTTACCTACCGTCGTTTGAAATATATCATGGAAGTTTTTTAGGAAAAGTATTTCGTAAAATTCTTTACGGCACATGACCCAAATGCGGCGCAAAAATTTAAAATTTCGTGTATCAAAATACATTTAAACATTTCCAGTATTTTTCAGTATATTCTTTTATCATTTTCAGTATATTTTAAAACATCTCTATGCGTTATCTTTGTTAACTAACTAAATCCAGACGCCTTAGATTCTTAATTGGTCTCGCGCCGCGGAGATCAATTATTAATCTGATGCTGCCGCCATCTATTAGCGTGGACTCTTCGTTTAATGAGACGCGCAGTTAAAATATTTAACCGTCTGCAAAAAAGGTGGGTATAAAAACTTTGACGTGACTATGCCTGTGTCCTAAACAGATTTGATTTGATAGCGATCGTTCTTTGCTTTTACTTCATGGAGATAGATTCAACCATTTGAACATAATATATGGTTTCCAAAAATCCGTTTTTTTTATACAACTAAGTAGGCAAACAGGTGTACAGCCCACTTGATGGTAAGTGGTTACGGTAGCCTATGAACGCCTGCAACACCGTCACTAGGAAAAATCTATGGCAGGTTCATTCCATAATCGCAGTGTACGAGGGAATGCGATAACATAGGATCCAAGGTATGGGGAAGAAATCCCTGACGATGGATCTATTTAAAACTCGCCAACAAAAAAAGTAGTTTAAGTATTACAATACATGTATATAAAAACTTTATTGTGCTCACCTACAGAAAGAAGAATTAAGTAGTGTAATAAATGATTTGTATGCTAATCTGAAACGGAGGTCTCAGTGTCAATCATGCGCATTTCTGTTCAGTAAGCATTATGTATGTATGAAGTTCACTCCGTAATGGCTCAGGTAACACATTATGTAGATTTTTGTACGTAAACAACGTTATTGTGAAGTATACGAACACAAAAAAGCTCTTTTTAGCAAACTACCCTGCGGTACGACATTAAATTTGAGATTTTGAATACCAATTTACTCGCTGACCCAGCAAACTTATTAACCTTCCCTGGACTTCCACAAAAGTAGGGTATTATTGGGGATTTCAAAACAGGTAGTTTTCATCACACCGCTCATTTCATTCGCTCAGTGTGATTAAAACTACCTATTTTGAAATCCCCAATAATACCTTTGGTTTTTCAGTTATGATCCCTCGTATAAAACACCTTACCTAAAAATAAAATAAATATAATTGCAAAGTTATAACGCTTCATTTTGTCAAGATATAGCATAGGCAACAGTCAAGTTGAATAGACTGTCTAATTATGAAATTTATAAAACAAAGAGAATCCTTAAAGTTACAATGTATTTGCCCTACTACGCTGACGAATGGGGTTAAGAGGCACGGTAACTTATTGCCGAATACTATTCGTTGCATTATATGCGGTCCATCCAATTGTGGAAAGACAAATTTAATGATAAGCCTATTGTTGCATGAAAATGGTCTACGATTTCATAATCTGTATGTGTATTCAAAATCCTTATACCAACCAAAATACTTATTTCTAGAAAAAGTATTAACTATGGTGCCTGGGGTATCGTTTTACAAATATAGTCATAATGCTGAAGTGTTGAATCCGCAGGAAGCTGCTCCAAACTCTATCATAATATTTGACGATATTGCCTCTGAAAATCAAAATAATGTACGGGACTATTTCGCTATGGGACGTCATAAAAATATTGACTCTTTTTATCTTAATCAAACTTATACCAAAATACCGAAGCAACTTGTGAGAGATAATTCCAATCTCATTGTATTATTCAAGCAAGATGATGTAAATTTAAAACACGTTTATGAAGAACACGTGGGTTCTGATATGTCATGGCACCAATTCCGTGAATTGTGTTCCATTGTATGGAAGGACCTGTATGGTTATGTTGTAATAAATAAGGATTGTCAACGAAATAAAGGATGTTACAGGATGAAATTTGATACATTTATAGTTATAGATTAGCATTCATAAGAAACTGTCATGATGATAACAGCTCAGTTTATGTGAGAATCTGAACAAGAACGGATTATAAAAATGGAAAAAAATCTAAAAGAACAAATTGTGAAATCCGCAGCGGCTGTAAAAAGAAAGGTTCGTATGATAAGAGATACAAAAAATGATAACAATATGGCTTTAGAAACGATATTCAAACCTATAGTTGATCCAATTAATCAACTTTCAAGTAAAAATAGTAAACAAAGTAGAAAATATGAAGAAGAACAAGAGATCAATTACACTAACGAAGAACCCGAAAGGAAAATAAAGAAATTAAGTGAAAATGAAGAATCATTTTTTAGTAAAGAAAATTTAAATGAATCATTTGACGAGGAAGAGCACGATGAAGAAAACTTTGATTCTCTTGAACATAATTCTAACAAAACCCTTACTGTATCACCCTCCGAACATAACATAAGTGACGAGTCTTTCAAATCACTTCGCTCATCACCGAGCTCTAAAGATCATACCTATCTTGATGATATGATGATGTCTTGGACATCCGAAGTACTAACCGATATTCCTTTTGGGATCAGACATGATCGCGGAAAAGTCTTGCTAGGCAACACACGTATCTTTGATCAAGACCTAACATGGAAAATAGGAACTCATATAATTAAAAAGTCACCAGGCTTACAAGAATTACTCTTTAAGAAAGTACCAAACTTGGATGTAATAACAGAAGAAGATTTACTACATTATAAATTGCTGCTTATTGAAACCAATGCTCATAGACGTAACTACGACCCGAAGAAACCTATTAATAGCAACAAAGGTTTCAAATACCTTAACATCATTAAACCTCTATTTAAATTTACAAGAACTCTAACTACTAGTACCGAGAGTCTTTCAGAGGGAGCAGGTATGAAACTGTTGAAAAATCTTTATAAAAATACTGATTTGGTTTATTGGAATGATCCGAATGAGTTGGTAGAACGATTAAAATTATTGTTAGGATCTCGGGCAGCTGGCAACACTGGATTAGACAACGAAATTATTGAAATTATAACAAAATTACAAGAAGCTGGGATTGTGAATGTAGAACTTAAAGAGCATTCACCAGGAAAATTAAGCAGTATTATCTCAGTTCTCAAATAAAATTGACGAGGACAGTATCGAGAATATTTTAAAGGAACTACAGGAAGCAAACATCATCGATAAAATTATATAAAGAGAATGCATTGAGTAATTTGAGCAGTCTTCTTATAATATTCGATGTTTATAGTTATTTTGCAATGAATATAGACAAATTTGGTCACCACATTCATAAGCGTTTAAGACTTTCTGAATATATTGACAGTCTTAACAATACATTAACAAAATCGGAAACAGGAGATTATAATCTAAAACAAGCAAGATTGAAGGGATTATTACATCCAGAGGAAGACAACGACGCTGTCAACAAAGCCTACTTAGATAAAGAAATTCAACATTTAAGAGCTGAACTAAAACAAATCCAAACGAATTTAAAAAATTATCTTAGTGTTTTGGAAAAAGTAGTTTCGTCTAATGTGAGTTCCAGGCACTATACAAAAATTGATACAGATTCAGCGAATTCAAAGTTAAATAAACAATGAATAAACAAAACATAGTTGACGAGCTCCATAGATCAGCGAGAAGGAATTTCCCGCGTCGTTGTACGATCATAAAAGGCATAGACGATTTATGGCAAGCTGATCTAATAGACTTACAAAAATATGCACAGTTCAATAAAGGATACAAATATGTATTAGTTGTTATAGATGCTTTATCAAAATATGTCTGGGTTGATCCCATAAAAGCAAAAACAAAAGACTGTGTTACGAATGCTATGCAGCACATCTTGACTGAATCAACCCGAAAACCTAGTAATTTGCAAACAGATTTAGGTAAGGAGTTTTACAACGAAAACTTTCAAAGATTGATGAAGAAATATAAAATAAATCATTATTCTACTTATTCTGTAAAAAAAGCATCAATAGTTGAACGAGTAATAAGAACACTAAAAGGTCATTTATACAAATTATTTAGTCTTTGCGGGCGGTATCAATGGTTAGGCAGTAATTTGAAATCCGTTGTTCAACGTTATAACATCACACCTCATAGAATAACAAAGTATAAACCAATAGACGTAAATAAGTATAATCAGACTTTGGTTAAGGCTAATATAAATAAAACTCAAAAACAACATATCACGAAATCTCTGTTTCATGTTGGTGATCATGTTCGTATTAGTAAGTATAAAGGAGATTTCAGCAAAGGTTATACCCCTAACTGGTCAACTGAAATATTTATAGTTAAAAAAGTTAACTGTACGAAACCACCAACTTATCAAATAGAAGACAGACATAAGCAACTTATTTTAGGAACATTTTACGATTACGAATTACAGAAGACTAAGTTTCCAGATCTTTATCTAATTGAAAAAGTTATAAAAAGAAAAGGAACTAAATTGTTTGTAAAATGGTTAGGACTTAGTGATTCCGAAAACAGTTGGGTTGACAAAAGTGCACTGTTGCAGTAATATAAGTCAAGTAATGGGGAGTTAAACATCAGTTTCTGCTTATTCATGAAGGAAGGAAGTGGTATTATTAACAGTTTAATTGATAAGTTACCGTTTGAACTACATTTACCTGGATATCAGTTTTGCGGTCCAGGAACAAAATTACAGAAAAGGTTATTAAGAGGTGATCGAGGTATTAACGAGTTAGACAGAGCGTGCATGTATCACGATATTGCTTATAATAACAGAGATATAAACATTCGACATAACGCTGATTTAGAACTTCTAAACATGGCAAATCAAAGGTTAAAATCCAAAAATGCTGGTAAAAGAGAAAAAATCGCCTCCTGGGTTGTAAAAAATGCTATGAAAGCTAAACTAAAAGCAGGCGCAGGAGCGCAATCATTTATGAAAGTTGTAAAAAAAATACATTCTGGTTTAAAAAAAATTAAATGTAAAGATAAAAACACTGCTATTAAATATGCGTATGCAGCTGCAAAAAAAATATTTACAAACAAACGTGGTATGCGCTTACCACGCTTTATACCCATTCCTAAGTGTGGTGGGTTTTTGCCTTTGATTCCAATCTTTGCTGGATTGTCGGCTCTCGGTTCACTAGCTGGCGGGGCAGCAGGTATAGCAAAAGCTGTAAATGATTACAAAGCCGCTAAACAGAATCTTCAAGAGTCTGAGCGTCACAACAAAACGATGGAAGCAGTTGCTCTTGGGAAAGGACTATACATCAAGCAGAACAAAAAAGGAGCAGGGTTATATCTGAAAGGTCCAAAAAACTAATGGAACGGCTACCCAAGCGACCACTTACTAATTTCGATTTATTAGAGTATGCTAACGATATACCTTATTTTCGTGGTGTGTTTATGAGAGATACTTTGCCTACGAAACCGAGAAAAATAGAGTGTGCAATACTCAACCTCGATAGTTGTAACAACCCTGGAACTCACTGGGTAGCCTACGTGAAGCTTGATAAGTATTCTGAATATTTTGATAGCTTTGGGAATCTAAAACCACCATTAGAGTTAATAAAATATTTGCAAAATACGTCAATTAAGTATAATTACATTCAACATCAGAACTTCGGTTCCACGAATTGTGGACATCATTGTTTGAATTTTTTAATAGATTTTTGGAAAAATGTATTTAAGTGAATAATAAATAAAAAAATATATCAGTACTAACATGTCTTTCACTGTATCCATAACTGGGGTGGGAGGCTCCTTAACAACAAACTATTCACCGACTCTAGAATTACGTGGAGATTATGAATGCGGTCTTTTATATTTTTCTACATTTAATTCGATTCCTAATATAGACGAGAGAAATAATAAATTCTACTATGGAAATGAAGTTATCGAGATCCCAGAAGGATCTTATGAACTTCAAGACATTCAAGATTTTTTAGAAAGTAATATTAAAAATGGTTCTTTTAAATTAACTTGTAACAACAATACACTAAAAACTAACATTTTCTGTTCCGAAGATGTTCATTTCGAAAAACGTGATTCAATTGGTAGAATTTTGGGATTCGGAAGAGAGACTGTGAAAGCTAATAAAATTACCGAATCTCGCTATCCTGTTAGCATTATATCAACTACCCTCGTGCGCATCGAATGCGATGTAGTGAGCGGATCTTTTGTGAACGGAAAAGCTAGTCATATTATTCATGAATTTGTACCCAACGTACCACCTGGTTATCGCATTATTGAAATTCCCAAGAACATAATCTATTTCCCAATCAATCAAAATTCAATTACTGATCTTAATATAAGATTGCTGGACGCTGAAAACAATCAAATCAATTTACGCGGTGAGGAGGTTCAGCTGTATTTACATTTTAGAAGAAAATGATTAATTTTAATAAAAACCCTGTTCCATCTTCTCTTCAAGTCAGTTTCAAGAAAACATCTCAGAAAAGAAGACCTCTACAGTCTTTACAGAAGAAACTTTCAAAAAATAACCAAGAATATTTGAAATTGGTAGGGTTATTAAAATGAATATTTTAAATATATCTCAACCAACAGCCTACGACAACAGCGTGGAAAGTTTCGAATTTCATTCATACAGGCCATACGTGACGAGTTTCAACAAGAATGATGAAATCCGAATACCTATTAACCAACAAGACTTGAACATATTACCATCTCTCAGCACTTTGTATATTGAGGGTAAAGCAAACTTATACAATAGTAAAACTAAAGAAATACTGTCAAGTGTTAGCTTTGTCAATAATCCTGCATTATTTCTATTTCAAGACATTCGGTATGAATTAAATGGAGTTGAAATAGATAGAATAAAAAATGCTGGTATTACTACAACCATAAAATCATATCTTTCCTTAAATGAAAATGAATCTAAATCTGCAAAAGTGTGGGGGTGGTCTCCTACTGGTACAACTAATGTTCATAACGGCTCATTCTCTGCTTCAATACCATTAAACAGAATATTGGGCTTCGCGGAAGATTATGAGAAAATCGTAATAAATTGTAAACATGAGTTAGTGTTACTAAGAAGCAACAGCAACCTTAATGCATTAAAATTAAATAGTGAAGAAATTGTTGACGATATAGTTATTAATAAAATAGTTTGGCGAGTTCCACACGTCAAAGTATCAGATCGTGAAAGAATTAATTTATTGAAACATCTAGAAAAAGATCGTGCTATAACATTAGCTTTTCGGAATTGGGATCTGTATGAGTACCCACTACTCCCCAGAACTCGCAAACATACTTGGGCAATTAAAACTACATCGCAAACTGAGAAACCGCGGTTCGTTATAATTGCGTTACAAACCAATCGTAAACATCAATCACAAATGTCAATGGCAGAATTCGATCATTGTAATGTTCGTGACATTAGAGTATTTTTGAATTCGTCGTATTACCCTTACGAAGGATTAAACATAAGTTTCTCAGAAAATAAGTTTTCTTTATTATACGAACAATATTCAAGATTTCAACAGTCTTATTATGGCCGTCGAGCAGAACCATTGATGAGCTTAAAAGAATTCAAAGATATTGCTCCATTATTTGTAATCGACTGTTCCCGTCAACAAGAGACTTTGAAGGGCTCTATAGATGTGAGAGTTGAAATAGAAACTGACCAAGAAATACCTGATCAGACAGCAGCATATTGCTTGATATTAAACGACTGTATATTTGAGTACAAGCCCTTGAGTAACATTGTTAAAAAGATATCATGAGCTCATATGTTTTTGTTGATATCCAAGGATTTAAAGATGACAATAATTACTTTATATTAAAAGAATTAGCAATAGCTACCCAAGAGTTTACTGAAGTGTTTTTAGTAAAACCTCCTTATTCATATACATATTTAACTAAAGAAGAAAAGAAACGCGTTCGATGGATTGAGCGACATAGAGGCATAACTTGGAGCGAAGGCTATATCGACTACAGAGAGTTCAAAAGGATAATTAAACACATTTTAACAGATAAAACAGTGATAATGAAGGGGCGTGAAAAGCAAAGTTGGATAAGTAATTTATGTAAAAATTGTTTTTTACTGGATATCGAAGAAGAAGGCAGCCCCAATTTCTCTATATTATATAAAACTTATTGTAAACCTGAAATTAAGTATAACTGTCTCAGTCATCAGCAAGTGTGTGCACTAAAAAATGTAATTTGTATTAAAAAATGGTATTATGATAATTGTATATTGTAATGACCAAAATTAATCTCTTAAATAAAACTTTTTAAATTAATATTTTTTTTCATTTATTGACTTAGCAAAAAAATTAATGTGTAAGAAATATTATAAGCCGTAATATTAACTAGTCTCAGTTTTTGGTGATGCTCTACTGTGATTATAATTACTCTATCTACATCATAAAAATTTAAAACAGCGACATCTACTGCGTTTATACTGAATCATTAAATGAATAAAAGTAAATATTAATTTGATCCAGTCAAATGCTAATAGATGGAGTTTTTTGATTAACATACAAAATTTGGTTTACTCTTTATTCTATATTCATAAACAAAGCTTATATTTTTACTCTTAGCCTAAAGGATAAAATTAAAAGTAAAATGATTGATTTAATATTTATTGATATAAATCACATTCTAACTATATAAGTAACTAATTATTGAATTTTCTTTATTACAAATAAGACATTGTTCTGTACAGATAAAACGTAATAATATTATAGAAACCTTAAAAAAGTAATTTACAAAATATTTATAAAACTCATATTACATACTAATTAAAACTAAAATTATCATTCGCTAATGTTTTTGCGATTTTATTAATAACATTTTCTGTGAGATCCAAAATATCGTCGACGGAGTCTTTTATGAGATACTGTGCATTTAATACCATTTTTTCCGAAACATCTCTGTTTACCAAGTCATTTTCTATGTCAAATACTTGTATTTTAATTACTTTTCTGGGTTTTCGATGCTCTTTTCTGATAACATAAGATGATGCTGACAATCCATCCATTTTTTTTCTCAACAAATCTTGTCGTTGTTCTTCCTTCTGTTTTTCAGCTGCTCTATTTCTTAACATTTCTTGGTAATACTCCTCCGCTTGTTCATAAGGGTCCTGAGCATCTTGAGAGAATAGTATCATTGTATCTTGAGAGTCAGACATGATCTGTAAAACAATGAATATTTTAATTTTTTACTAAACATTTTACATCATAATTAACAAAATTTGATTGTAATACTTACATTGCAATACCGATCAATTTTGTAAATTATAGATTTGATATGTGCAGCGTGTTAGAACCTCGTCTGTTTTAACGCGACTGACCACGATATGCAATATAAACTCGAATATCGGATTTCAAACTCCTGACAAAACAATTATTTTTCATTTTCGCAAGCCTTATCATATTATGCTGACATTTCAATAAAAGGTGATGCAAACAATCATGTCTTTACACGAATCGAATATATATGAGTTATTGAATTATCAGCATATTTGGCACTAAACATGATATCAAGGTTATGACAAAGGAAATTCAAATACATTTTATTATTTATTTATTATTTATTCTTAATATATTTTTATAACAAAAAAACTATAAAGTATTTAAAGAAGACTTACAATAATTTTCATACACTTATACTAGCCAATTAGTAAATTATATTCTAATATAAAAGAGTGTTATGTCCCCATGCCAAAGTAGAAATTTTATCCTTAAGTATAATTCTTTTGTCATCATTTGAAGACAAGGCTACTTTATTTACAGCTTGAGTAAATATTTCATGTTTAAGCGATTTAAATAATATATTTCTTTTACGCACAATCTTATTATACAGTAAAACATCATTGTAGTCATTAAAAGTTAGATCTTTTACAACTGCTTTCTTAACTCCTTTAGCTTTTTTTACAATTTTGTTTTCGGTTTTTAAACAATATAACTTTGACCTAAGTCCCACAAAGGAAATTATTAGAGAACCTGCTGTTTCATCTTTAAATAAACCAGGTATTTTTTTATTTTTAGGTATAATAGCAAATCTATTATTTTCATCATAATTACTTGTATCGAGATATGATTGAAAGTAAATATTCATATCTTTATATACATCTTCAGTTTCTATTGAATACAAAAAACTGTCAGTATCGGTATAGCATAATTTTAACCTTGTATCATAAAATGATTTCATGACCGAATAGTGGAAATCATACATATGATTTTTGGATATCTCTAGAACTGTGAAACCTATATAAATAGGTTTATCTAAAATAACAGTTTCAGGTTTCATTTGTACAGCTACAAAATTTTCACTAAACACTGTATTATTCTTAAAATTAGGTCTTGATATTAATTGTTCAGCGGAGTAGAACTTTTTTGTTTTATTTCTATCATCGTTCCAACGATTTACTAGATAAATGTTTACTCTTTTTTCGGTATCTTCTAGCGTTTTACCGAAAATGCTATTGTTTAATAATTTAAAGAAATCTTGTTCAAATGTAGAGTTAGCTTTTTGTCGAAATTCTGTATTTAAATCAATATACTGTTTCAGAAATGGTTGTTGTTTAAACTTGACCACTCTATGAATTTTTTTCAAAATAAGACCATTTTTTAAGCATGTTTTAAGATGTATATAATGAATAACATATTCAAATTTGTCATACAAATTTGGAATTAATTTAGGATTTTTAGAACCTGGGGGCGTAAATTTCTGTGGACAAAATGGTAAATCATTATGCAAATCGTGCAAATAATCCGGATATTCTAAGTCTACCTCTAAAATATACCCATAGTCTGAGTCATTAGGTACGTTAACAATATTAAGACTTCCAATTTCAACTTGATTCATCAACTCAAAATTTGAATATGGTAAATGTGAGCACATTGCATAACCGTACAGGTTGTTACAATCGATATATAACAAAAAGTTATCAGGTATTTCCGAATTATACCCGGAAATATATTTGTTATTCGCTGTGGAATATCTTGTAGGGCATAAACACACTCCACCGCGAATACCTTTTTGAATCAGTCGGATAATTTCTAGATTGTCTATTAGTTGCAGTTTGACTTTTGTTTTAAGCAACATTGCATCAAAACTCAAACCTGGTGCGGTTAAGTAAAATGCAGGATCCAATCTATAATTAGTTTTACAAGTTTGGCGAAATTTTTCAAAAACATCTGCTAGTAATATTACGTCTGTTTTCAAGTACAAATCAGTATATTCACCTAAATTTTTAATATTAAACATTGACCAAACAATTTTGGCGTGATTGTAATCGGATTCTGAAACAATATCATTTATTATAGTACTATAGAAACAGTCTCGCGGTGGTAATTTCTTTTCCTTATAACAATTCCAGTCCGTCATGTATTCATAAGGATAAACACCTTTACGAGTTAGTAAATCAAACTGTTCTTTCTTTGGGTAGAATTGAGATAAATGGACAAAACTGGCTTCATTCAAGTTGCTTACAAGCTTATCTAAGCTAGTACCTAAAAATTTAAAAGTATCCACAAATCGAACTGGCAAAAACTCCTGACGACCGGTTTTCACAAATTTTGTAAAAGATATGTAATTTTCTTTGTTTTTTGCTATTACTTTAATTCTGCCCTGAGATTCTCCCAACTGTTTAATAAAAAGATGACTGTCATACCCAGACAAATTATGAAAAAATACTGGTACAAATTTTGGTAACCTGTATTTAAGATTACAATAAGAGTGAACGGCCCCGCGAAACTTTCCAGTTAGATGACAATGATCTCTTACTTTGTTGTCAAAAAGTAATTGCTCACAGATAAAGCAGTATTTTGCAGTATCAAATTGTCTTTTCTCTTCTACACTTAATGGAATCATCGGAATAGTTTCTTTCAATAATTTATTAATTTCCGTAACATCTTCAAATAAATATTTCAGAAATTTGTCAACACAATCCTGCCCGCGATACGATACGTATTTATTGCGAGAGCTATCAAACGAGCAAACAATATAATAACCAAACGCAGCAGGCACATGTTTATGTAAGACTGTAGTGTTCACGTTATGCTTATTGTCACCATATTTTGGTTCTAACAATGATTCAAAGTCTGCGTAGATTACAAAAGGCACATCTTGCATCCGATCATAATGATTAAATTGGATGTAAGTATTCGAATCAGGCAAAACAGTACGTACTCCGCTGCAAATATGAGAATTGAATAATATTTCTTTATTAAAAAATATCATACATTCATCACAAAAATAAATTTTTTCCTTGTGTTTTGTGAGCTGTGATCTGACTAATTTGCTTAAATCTTTTATTAAACAATAATGTTTTTTTTCTCCCTTTTCCAAAAGTAATAAATTCACATGGTTCTTTCTTTTTTGTCGAGTCTTGTAAAGGGGTCCCACTACTTTATGGTTATTTACAAGACCGTATATGTTAACGCTTATATGAGTATTATTTCTCTCAAAAGTCTGAATATCTTTGAAGCCGACCGGAAACTTGATATCTCGAATGTTAAGTATGTTTTCGTAACTCGGATATGAGGTTATTCTATGCGCGTTATTTTTGGCGGGAAATAGCGCTGCCATTACACACCACACGAAACATAACGCATCCCCATTTTGTATATTAATACAAGCGCGTTTAGATTTAATACTTTTCGGCAATTCAATAAATTGACCAACTCTCAATGGATTATATTTATTAATATTGACCTCTAAGTAAAGATTACGTATCAAGGTCCACCCAGAATCTTTTTCCTGAAATTCAGAAATTTTTGTTGAAATTATGTCAATCATGTTAGAATAATAATCCTTAAAATCACAATCATTTTGAAATATTTTGTTTTGGGTTGCAAATGATTTTATGTCGGTGGTGCTATTTTTAGGTAAATTAAACTCCGCGAAAAATTCAAAGTTAACTTTTATACAATGAAATGTAGCCTGTCTAGCCGAAATCAATTGGTGTACACGAGAACGAAGTGTGCGCAAGAAGTCAGCGGGGGACACGGGGGACAAGTCTGACTCAGACTCGAGCACACGGTCCGCGTTTAGAGGTCTCACTCTATATGAGGCGATTCGACTTCTGAATGCACTACTTACTTTCTCAATACCTTCACTAACTTCTATTGAACTATTGTTTTTGTGGATATTACTTCGCAAGTGTGCAGATAACGAGCTAGACTTAACAGATATATCACACACTGTACAATATACTGTTCCCTTCCCCATTGTACTTATTCTTAAAACTAAGTGATTGCTTATTAAAGATATTGTTCTATTTAATTGACTACTTGCAATTAAAAGATGATATCAGAATATGATAAAAAATTAATTAAAACTCATGAATAAAATGGAAAACAGAATAAGTTTAGATTTATTTAATTATTGCAAGTTATTTAATTATAAAAAACGAAATTGGCATCGGGGCATAATAACCTAATAAAAATAAGTATATTAATAAAATGAAATAAAAACTTTTATTTGTATATAACATAAAATAGGTACTTAATTATAGAATGGTTCGCACACTAAATAATTTTTGTTGCAAAAAATTTACCCTCTTCAGTAAAGAGGGGCTTGCACTTATTAATAAGCTCCTTTGTGAGCATCAGTTGAGGGGAATCGGAATTCCCCTGAAATTTTAGCGCGACTACCGCGTGTTCCCAACGGTCTTTGGGATCGACCTTCTTTATATCAGCAACATTGTATACTTTTAAATCTATAAAGACATCGCCAGCGAGGTTAGCAGTGCGGCGCAGGACACCGTCTGCTACACGGCGCGACAGCACTGACAGCAACGGAGGGATCTTCTTAGCGGCGGCTGCTCGCTGGGCTTCCGCTTCCTCCTCGCTGTCGCTGTCGAGTTGCCAAGCTTTCTTCAGGCGTTTAGCCTTGGATGCTGGCTGTGCTCGACTTATCACCCGCTTCGTAGCTTTAGGTTCCTTTTTCTTATAACTGGAAACAAAACATACAATTACTTATACTAGAAACCGGGACCTCGTGAACAGTAGACAGGTATGTTAACCATTACACCACGGAGATTACAAGTATAAAGTTTTGATTGAACACAAACACACGTAGTTACTATCAATTTAGAATAATCAACACACACACACAACTGAGAACACACAGCCGAGAAACTAGTGATTGCTAACTGGGAATAGATAACGAAATTACATTAAACAACAATCATACATACATCAAGCTTGCAGCGGATACTTCTTCGGAATCTGAGGTGAAATCTTCAGCGAGCTTCTTCTTAGCCTGCTTGCAACGTTTATCGTAATACTCAGAGTCGGACCTGAAATAAACATGATAAATCATTTAATAACTCGCTAGACATAGTTACTTTATTAAAGATAATTTACACATAAATGAATATTATAAGTATGTTAAGAAAAATGAAATGATTTAAAATGTACTAATAATAATAATACCTATGTTAAAAAACTTACGAACATGATTGCAATGCAACGAATCTTCGTGTTTCTAAGTGTGGGTGGCACGCAGGACAACTGAGCGGCACAGTGGTAGGCGCGTAGGCAGGCAGCTGGCACAAGCACTCAGCAACCGACTAACTGCTGGTGGAACAACAGTAGGCGGGCTTCGCAACCAGGGCGGGCGGTACGACAGCGTCGAACAACGTTCTCTCAGTTATGAAAATATTTAAAGTTCACAACTATTGGTACGCGCGAATTTAAAGTAGATTTTTGCTTAATCGCTACTTTTTTTCAGGAATGGTCAACCAAGAATAAAAGCTATATTTTTACTTGGGTACATATATTTTATTTGAAAATATGCAAAGCCATCAAAAATTTTAAGTACCAAAATGTTGATGACCACTACATTTAATGTAAAGTCAGCATAATTTAATAATTATTGATAAATAATTTAATATCTCAATATTAAAAATATAGAAGTCAATAACAACGTGTAGTATTGCATAATTTCCTGTGAAATCGAATACTCAAAGTATGCCGCATGCATATGCACTATATGTAGGCATGTTATTCATGTTACTATTTACTTGCGTCATTATAAATAATCATTTATTTTGCTACCCATTATCAAAGAGGGTTATGTTTTTATTGAAAGGCTCGTCACATACAGAACGATAATTATCACGCGGCAAATTGCTTAGCGGTGTAATGATACGACTGGTTACGATTACCATTACGGGTACGATTTTATATTCTTACAGTAATTTACTACTTGATGTGCATAGAAAAAATTTTGGTTGGAGTATAACGCTTTGTGAGTTACTGTTATTCCTTCATATTTCGAGTAATTATAAACTTTTGACATATTTCTGTTATAAAGTGCTGTATGTACAAAATATTAAAAAATATTCCAAAAACGGTAAAAAGATAATATCGTAATCGTATCATCATAAAGTGTATAAGTGGTTATTTTCCCGCTTAATAAAAGACGTTGTAGTGTGCGAATAGCCATAAGTTACGAATATGAAACCGGAGGTACAGCCGTAGGCAGATAAAAATGTACTTTTACATATGGTAATACCTAGTACACATTTGGTCGGGTTTATATGCCGTCGGCTGTACACAGGTGTCGGCATACTGAGCAAAATTCAAGCACTAGTACTGAACTAGAGTTTATCGATAATTTCCGAAACTGCTTGACCTTTTTTGATGAAATTTTATATGTGTATTCAGTAGGTATGTCTGAGAATAGGTTGTAAACTATTTTATAGTGCAAAACAACGTTAGCTGGGTTAGCTAGAAACGATACAATAACTTCTCATTACTATTATACAGTAATATCATATACTTACTTATTATTTATAAATATGTAAGTGAAAATGTCTTCTAAAGTAATAGTTATACTACACTACGGACAAATAACCACAGTATTACAATAGTTTATAAATTGATTAGCGATCTTAGATTTTATTCAAGTAAGTACTTAGTAAAAGTCAATTCTTTTTTATCGATAGAACAAAATGCTATGAGCACAACACTTACACAATGTGCTTCTTACTTACTCCTTTTATCATTACCGTAATAACCATGATCGTGTATCGTTGTTACGAAACGAAGTGGATAAATTTATTGAATTCCTATTTTAAATTAAAGAAAAGCCTCTTTTGTTTTTTGATAAAGGAAATATTTGTTCTCCCGGATACCAACAGTCGAATTTGGTAAATATGTATCAGAAAGCGAGACATTCTCAATATCGGTCGCGGTGGGTACAGAATTGTCCATATTTAATGGTTTAAACTGAGATTCACTGGGTGCCACCAACCAAATGGTGAACGGTACGACCTAATCGAGGCCAGTTGAAAATCAGTGTCTTCCATTGACCTGGCTATTCAAGTACCAATGTCCTAAAAGGTGATAAAGAGTAATCTAGTTTACTGGGTGCCACCAACCAAACGGTGAACGGTACGACCTAATCGAGGCCAGTAATGGGATAACTCGGCGTCTACCAAGGGCGTCCCGAAGATCATTTGAGACACTGATCGTTAGTAAGATGCCAACCAATTTGATCATCGGTATGAGCAATCGGCCTGGGCAAACGATTTTCCTTGTTCATCAATTATTAATCACTAGAGTAATATGTATTTTGGTTGCAATATATTTATACTATTAAAAGTTGTTTAGTGTGAAAATGTAACAATCTAGTGTAGTGTGAACAAACAGCAATCGGATCAGGTGAGTCAAATTATCCTATTACTTATGCATACCATTTTACCAAGCGCCGTTGACTGATATTCCGTATTTTTTGAAAAACCAAAGGTATTATTGGGGATTTCAAAACAGGTAGTTTTCATCACACCGAGCGAATGAAATGAGCGGTGTGATGAAAACTACCTGTTTTGAAATCCCCAATAATACCCTACTCACAAATAATTCAAAACCAAAAATAGCCAAATCGGTCCAGCCGTTCTCGACTAACGAACAGCAATTGATTTTATATATATATATAATTTTTTTGGTGCATTAATGAGTATTTGTATTGTATTGTCATATATATGTTGGAATTCCCGGGGGGAGACTTTTGTCAGTGGACTGCCTGCAGCTGAAATGATGATGATAATGAAATCTGTACAGCGCCCCTAGCGGATAGTAAGGTACCTAAGAAATTCCACACAAAATCTGAAGGCGGTCGCTCGCGTCTACGTTTTAAAATGTAATGGTAGAGATAGAATACAATAGGTAGAATAAAAATACAAGTCATTATCATCCTCATCATCATTTCGTGTAGGTTACATTGTCAATCGACCATATACACCCTGGTGTCAGAGTTGTGCGGAACCGCCTCTCGGCCTCTGACGTGGTTCCTTTAACGACCACCAGATGGCGGCCGGGACCCGCGGCTTAACGTGCCTTCCAAAACACGGAATCATCTTTATTATCAGACAATCAGGTGATTCAAGCTTGCAATGTCCTAACCAAACTGACAGAAAAGGACATTTTGTAAGGAGTAGTCCGTCTGGGGAAGTACCTCCACCCTACAGAAGACCGCAGCCAAATAACACTGTGATGCAGTGTTGTGTTCCTGCTGGTGAGTAGGGTCGCCAGGCTCCAGAGGGGGCGCTGTGCTGATGGCGGACAGGTTGGCAACGCGCTCGTGACATCTCCGGTGTTGCAGGCGTTCATAGGCTACGGTAAACACTTACCATCAGGAGGGCCGTACGCCTGTTTGCCTACTTAGTTGTAATGTAATATCATCTTATTTAAGACAAACATCATAATATATCTTTAAGTGTATGGTTTTTCTTATTTTGGAATGTTGAGTGTGCTTATTTTTACTCCTTAAATTTTTGAGTTTGTTTTTTTGTGATTTCGGTGTGTGTGTTGTTTTTTGTTTTTTTTGTGAAAGCATGTTTTGGTTTTTGGAAAGAAAACTGTAAGTACACTATTTTGTATAATTATGTTATTTACATATCATTATTCACGTTTTAAATCATGACCCTATAAGTTCGTTTCCCTTAAAAAAGGTTATGAAGGTCTGGCCCAGTCCAGCCCAGATTGCAGCCAGCGTTCTTGCTAGCATGCAACACGGACAGGGTATATTTAATTTCAAATTTTTAGTATTTTCTTTTTTTTAAATTTGTTCTTTGTAACTGGAATACAATATATTTAGTACAAAACGGAAATTTAATAAATAAAGACCTAATATTTATTTTAACTCTACAGATGGTCGCATCAGCCTCAAAGCCAGTCGCATCGTGGAGAAGATTGTTCTATAATTATTTATTTTTGTCACCGAATGTTCATTTATTTGCCAATGTTGAATAAAAAAATACGCAGTTGTCTTTGGCTTTATTTTTCGTATTATCTTCCTAGAAAAAAACTTATATCTTAAGGCAAAAGGGACTGGGGGACGCAACCAGGACAGAGCTTCTTCATCCTAGCGTGTATTCCTAGTTGTGTTGTCAGCTTACGCTTCAGGGCCTAGTGTACGCTGTAAATCATGGTCCTAGATTTGGCGGAACTGGTAAACCAAACAAACAAGACAATACCCGAGGTGTGTCAGTGGCCAACACTGCACAGCCTCACGACTGCTATCTATCGATAACAACCGGGACCAATGGCTTAACGTGCCTTCAGAAGCACGAAGGAGCTCAAGATAGAAAATGCCACTTAATGGCGACCAATCCAATAGTGATCGCGTATATTCCACTGAAAGTAACTTCAAATATAAATTCAAGCCCTCTGGCTGCTGAAACACTACTTAAAACGAATGTCACACCTTGTGAGTCCAACTTTAAGTTTTCGCGTATTGATCCCAGTGATATTATTAATACATTTAAACAGCTTAACTTGAAAAAATCGGAAGATCACTGGGGTATGTCTGTTAGTGTAATTTATCACATCATTAGTATTGTTGCTCTTGACTTGACTTATATATTCGATGAATGTTTTGATCAAGGCATCTTCCCAAATTTAATGAAGTATAAGTAAATTAATTCAATTATTTAAGCCTGGCAATTTTAGACCTAATTCGAAAAAACAGGCACCGCGTTTGGCAACAGAGGGGCAATATTGGAATGAGCGGCTAAGGGTGCCGAGAGGTGCGGCTCCGGTTTCGCCATCGCGAGTTGCCTCGTGAGCGGGTTTCCCCGTTATTACGCAATTACGTGCAATACACTTACACCCTCGAGCATATAGCTCTTGCGACTCCACTCTGCCCGCCCGGCTAAGGCAAGCCAGAGGGAACCTGGCCCTCGTCGGTGTCCACGCCTACGCCTTTATTATTATTTTTTTATTTAATTTGAATAATCTGAAATCACAATAAAATATTGTGCAAAATGATGCCAAACATGTGAATTCGTTCATTTAACTAGTTAATTAAGGAAAGTTTTTTTATTTGTAAATTGACGTTTTGAAAAAAATGCTGCAGTGGAGTTTGTGGCGCCGCTTCTTCTCCACTTGCGCTTCGAAAGTGATGGTAAACTTTATATAATTAATAAATAATATTAAATTAAACTATTCCAATACGGTTTTATCGCGTTTATTACTTATTTATTTACACCTGACGTTTCAAACACTTTACAGCGTTCATGGTCGCAGGCAGACTAAGTTAACATTTGTCTTTGATGTCATAAGATTACAAAACTACCGCCTGAAATTTTTATTGGGAACTATTCCGATTCACACAGTATTGGCTCACAGTATCTAAGGGTCTTGCAGTCTGCTTCCGAGTTTGCGATTTTATTAAGTTAATGACTGGGTCCCAAGCTGGCGGTACCTGCCATCCATCCTCTCTATTGAAATTAGGATGTTTTTTAATTTCAATAGCTTCACGTAACATCCTTGGAATGAATCTGTTTTCCTTTGCAAGGACTTGAGGATTATCAAAACGCATATAGTGGTTGGGTTTGTCTAGAGCATATAGTGTTTGAAACGTCAGGTGTAAATAAATAAGTAATAAACGCGATAAAACCGTATTGGAATAGTTTAATTTAATGAATAACAATCGCGAAAACATAAGAAAACAATAAATAATATATTATATAATTAATAAATATAAAAAATTTACGTCAATAAGTGATATTTATATCCTATATTGAAACTGGACGATTTCATTTCATTTCACTCTTAATTATATGTTACTTGTGTTCGGAAATTTAAGTCAAGTTATAAAAAAAAAAATGTGGTAGATTTTTTTTTAAATTCGTTGATGTCTTTTCTACGTTAAGAAAGGAATGTCATTAATGAAGTTCCTGAATGCTTTTAAACGATTGTGCTTTCAAAAGACAACCGGGTGACCGGTTTATTTTATTACCCAACTGCAGAAGAAGAGTTATGTTTTTTTGAGAGTAGGTATGTATGTATAATTGTTTGGCACGCTCTGCAGCCTGAACGGCTCTATGGATTTAAGCTTGAGAGATGTCTTAAGATTCGTATTTACCGTAAGAGTGACACTTGGTATATCAAATAAAAATAAGTGGTCAAGTGCCGTATCAAGCCTCGCGCAATGTAGGGTTCCGTAGTAGTAGTCCCAATAATAAAGAATTTAAACTTAAAGCACACCTACATAATGTCCTTTAGCAGATATAACAAGAAGCTCGATAACCGAGCGCGGCGCGCGTATCCGAAGTACGAGTAGCTAATGCGCGTGTCAAACGACGGCGAGACGTGACTCGACCCATATTGGATTGGTCATCATTAGTGGCAATTTCAATCTCGACCTCCTCCGTGCTTCAGAAGGCACGTTTAATTATTTAGATAACAATTAATAAGCTGCGTCAGAAGTCTTTAGACAGCCTGAAAAAATGTCGCAGTTTTGGACACCCATGCTCCTGTTGGTCTGGTTTTCGAGTAAAAAGCGTTACGAAGGTCACACAGCAGTCGCTCCATTGTGGTAACCAACACCGAAATCAAGGTCCGTCTCGAGTAAAAAGCGTTTCGGCTCCGAAACGTAAGCTGAGGACGCAACTGGAAAACACGCTTGGACGAAGACCAATAAGAATTTAATAATGATTTAATCTAATAATTAGCCTTATCGACAAAAGGCAACTAAGGATGAACCTCGAGCGAAAGACATTTGGTCAAAATAGTATGAAAATTTAAATATTTACATTTTATACTCAATAATTGTACAACCACAAAACATTTTGTATAATTAAACATAGATACAAGCTTCAAATTGTAAACAATGAGAGCAATGCAAACTTGCCGAGACGTTCGATGCCATAGGGCCGACAGTATGGTGCCTGAAGGGCCTGCTAAGAGTGTGAATGGTCCCAAATTGATTGAAATTTTAAATGTTTTTAATTAATAAATGATTACTTGTAAACTATTATTAGCCTAATTCATTAAATTTACTACTGTCATGAATTTTTTCAAGTGTCCAAATGCAACGGTTTTCCGAAAAGTTGTTGGGGACACTCACCTCTAATTTTTTTTCAACGTTATAGTTAAATATCTCGTAAACGAAACCGTTAATTGAAAAACACTCTGAGAGTACTCATAATGTTTTTAGAGGCTTATTAAATGATACCCCACACGAATAGAAAGTAGAAAAAAATAATTTCAACCCCCACTTTACATGGCCCTCCATGCCGGAGGCACCTTAAAAAACACATTTTTCAAATTTTTATCTCACAATTCACTCCACGTGCATAATCATACCAAATTTTAGCTCACTAGTTCTAATAGTCTCTGAGAAAAACGTAGGAGAAACAGACATGACGAAACTATAAGGGTTCCTTGTGTTTACTACGGAACTCTAAAAAACTGACGGCGTATTTTTTTGGGTTTTTCATTTCCAAATGACACAGAAATGCAGTCGGTGTTTTACCTTTTTAACTTACCGATAACTTGATAATTAAATAATCTTGATAAAGTAGTTTATTCATTTATTTCAGTGTTGATAGAGAAACTGTTACGATCTTGTGGCGATATCGACACGATTTATGTACTGATTCGGAGTAAGAAGGGAAAAGATCCCCACACGAGGCTTCATGAGATGTTGGATGAATTCGTAAGTATCTATATTTCTATAATGAAACCTTTATCCCTCCGACGTTTCAACCGTGTTACAACGGCCGTGGTGTGAGCGTAACCACAGAACAGATTATCTGTTCTGTGAGCGTAACTGTCTCCGCATTTCAAGTCTGTAATATATAGTCGTGAAATCTGTAAGGATCGTAGCAAATGGAAATCCGTAGTCTCTGCCTGCCCCTACGGGAAAAACGCGTGATGGTATGTATGTATGTAATTGAACTACCCCGCACTACCATCTAGCTATTTCATTTCAGAAATTTCTCAAGGTTACCTGGAAGAAATTGCTTTCCGAAGAGTTGAAAAGTTGAAGAATACGTGTTTGTGAGCGTGGTTTGATTAGTAAACGTAAGCTCCTCCATACTACAGAAGGCACGCCGATTGGACCCGATTGTTATCGATATATGGTCAGTCATTAGGCTGTGTCAGATGCCTTTAGGCAGCCTGAAAAATCTGACAGTGTTATCACTCTTCAGGTCATGTTTTGTAAAAAGGGTTACGGAGGTCAGACTGCAGTCGCTCCATTACAATAACCAGTGCCGCCAAATCTAGGACCATGATTTACAGCGTGCCATGGGCTCTGAAATGTAAGCTGAAGACGCAACCTGGAAATTACGCTTGGACAAAGAAGGAGTATTGTATTTTATTTCAATTCAATAAAGCAAACATTATTTTTCAGCTATTCCACCGAGCTCACGAAGAAAACCCAAAAGGTATACACAAATTGGTTCCTATTGTTGGAGACATGGAACTACCTGGTTTGGGCATCAGCGAACATGACAGGAAAATGATCACAGGCAAGGTAGGTACAAGATAAAATAATTAATCATGACAGGTTGTATGAACCTGGGATTTAGAAAAAAAGGGCTTTAGAAACACAAAAATTAAGTGCGGTTTAATAACTTTTACATCTGAAATTTCTACTGTGTTACAACGCTTTTTCGGCTTTAGGAAATTTGAACTTTTGAGCATAGATTGAATGAATAAATGAACATTTTATTGCACCATTTACAAACAAAAGAAACACATAGTTAATCGAATAAACTTAAGTGCGTACAAAGGCGGACTCATCGCTAATGCAATTTATTCCAGCCAACCTTAGGGTAAAAATCAGCTGCGGAAAAATACACTTGCGTGAAATAGATTCGTTCAAGTTAGGGTTAAATTGGATCTTAAATACTTGAGCTAAAAAACTTTGACATTAAACTTTAAGAAACGTAAAAAAAAATATGAGTGTGCGGAAGCTGAATGCAACTAATATAGTAGATTAAGAAAATAGGTGAATATCTCTTTTGCTCTTTTCCGGTTAGATCCTCAGCTGATCAGTTTGTATCTGATTTGGCATATAGTTATAATGATAAACTTACACTCTTCGCCTACCAACCAGCGTGCAGTAACTGTCCACGAGTAGCAGTAGGGCAGGAAGGTAGTAAAGGAAGATATTGTAGAACAGAAACCGGGCGTAGAATCTTGTTGGGTTGCCACGTTTCATATTGTAACTATCCACAAGGATGTGTATGGGAAGCTACCTGATTAGCACAGGATGAGCACGGGTAAGGTCTTTTTCTTTTCGTGTCGACGGCTTTATAATGATGCCGCCTCCACAAGGTCCTGGTAAAAAGGATGCGTCCAAAAAATGCTGGCTTGACGTCGCAGAGACGGATGCTAACGGTCGGACGGTCTCAAAACTAGTAATACCGAAGACCGGGCGAAGTGGAGGGGAGAGAGTAGAAAAGCGGACCCTGGGCTCCGAGATAAACAGCTGAGGACGCAACCAGAAAGGCGCTGAGATGAGAGAGAGGTGTTATAAGGTACGATGGTGGATAAGACGAGGTGTTTAGGGGCTTCAGAATTCTCTTCTACATCTTGTTGCTTTTAAAGAATTATTTTATTTACTATATATTCCAGGTAACAATAATAATAAACGCAGCCGCCACAGTGAAGTTTGACGAAAAACTATCTATATCCACGGGCATCAACGTGCGAGGAACCAAGGAGGTCATTAAGTTGGCGAAAGAATGCCGAAACCTAAAGGCCATGACTCACGTGTCTACAGCGTTCTCTAACACACATGTGGATTATATTGAAGAGAAGTAAGTGTTCATAGTTTGTGTTGCCAGTGATATGGGCCCAAAACGTGGTCCCTGACTATGAGCCTCATAAGAAAGCTCAAGGTCGCCCAAAGAGCAGTGGAGAGGGCGATGCTCGGTGTTTCCCTATGAGATTGAATCAGAAATGAGGAGATCCGTAGCGTAGGAGAACAAAAGTCACTGACATAGCCCCGCGGATTAGTTCTTTAAAGTGGAGAACCGATGAAAGGGCAGAAAGGTTTTCAGTAATGGTTACGAACTGGCAAGCGCAGTGTTGGACATCCACCGATCAGATGGTCAGATGACCTGAAAAACGTCGCAGACAATCGCTGGATACAGCCCGCTTTCAACCGATCATTTTGGAAATCATTAGGAGAGGTCTGTGATCAGCAGTGGACTGACTGCGGCTGAAATGATTATGTTTTCTTAGAGTTTTAGTTTCTCTTTCCGGATTTTGTTTATTATTCAAAGGTTATCATGGAGGCATCCTAAGGCTTCGTCACAGATTAGATAAAAAGTCCTTTTTTTCACTTTACTTATGCTGTCCCACTATTGCGCAAAGGTCTCCCCATTAATCCGTGGTTGTGCTGTGATTGTTTTAAAAATGTACATAAATAAATATAATTTTCTTTTTTTTTTTTAATTTCTTTATTTAATGAAAAAATAATGGTTCACAGATTTTACGAGCCACCAATGTCAGTGGAAGCCCTGGAAGCAGTGTCAGAAATAAAGGAAGATGTTGTAGAGGCTATTCTACCCTCGTGAGTAAATAACTGAAGACCAATATTTTAAAAAATCTAACCGACTTATTTAAATTATTTTAACACGAGCTATTTAAAGTAGTTTAAGTAATTACTTGGACAAGAACAATCATATTGTAAATTAACAAAGAAAAAGATATGTGCGGAACAGATAGACATACAGAACTGTGGCAAGTGGCATTATCTACTGAACACTTGTACACGGTGACTGTTCATATGAGCACAAACACGCTACATCTGCTGTCAGTTGCTGAGGAGTTGAGGATCACGCAGACTTACCCCATATTTTTCTTTGTAAACTCCATGATTTACACCCAACGACATTTTGATAGAAAATCTTGGAGTACGTAGTAAGATGATGACTTTATACTGTTTACTTTAACTGTCTCCGTGGTTAAAATGTTTGCCATAGACCAGGAGGAGGTCATGGGTTCGACTCCCACGGGAAATATACTTTGTTTAGTTGTTTCCAGTTTGGTTAGGACATTGCAGGCTTGAATCACTGAGCCACCACCCATTGAGACGTCTGTCACGTACATTATAAACATGTAGCTTATGCTTCAGTCCTTTGCTGTACTTACGTGATTGCTTTCTCAATAAAGATATATTCTATTCTATTCTAATCACCTGATTGTCTGTTATTAATCATGAATCCGTGCTTCTGAAGTTAAGCCGTTCCGTGTTGGTCAGAAACTGAACGGCAGAATAACTCTGACACCAGGGTGTACAATGTCGATTGACCGACCATGTAACCCACTCGAAATGAATGACTGTTTTCTTTATAGGTTGCTTGGCAAGAGGCCCAATACATACTGCTTCACGAAGGCCGTAGCAGAGGAAGCTGTCAGAAAGTACGCCGAGGGGATGCCTGTCTGTATCCTCAGGCCATCTATAGGTGAACAATAGATAATTATGTCTTTATTCACAACTAGCTTTTTCCCGCAGCTCCGCCTGCGTCAAAAAGTAGCCTATGTTTAACCCCGAGTCTTCAACTATATTGTTTCATCAAAATCCGGTCAGCGGTTTGGCCGTGTAAGCGTAACAGACAGACACACACACACAAACAAACAGACAGACAGACTTTCGCATTTATAATATTAGAATAGATAATTATATCTTTATTCACAACTAGCTTTTTCCCGCAGCTCCGCCTGCGTCAAAAAGTAGCCTATGTTTGACCCCGATTCTTCATCTATATTCATACCAAATTTCACCAAAATCCGTCTAGCGTATTGGCTGTGAAAGCGTAATAGACAGACAGACTTTCGCATTTATAATATTAGTATGGATATCCAATTTGATTGACCGGAGGTGAGACAAAAATGTTTTTAGTTGAATCTTCTACTGACGCATCAGACCAGCATGAGCTAGCATTATGATCCTAGATATGGCGGTACTGGATAATACAATAGAGCGACTACCGTCTAAATCCGTTACCTTTTTTACAGGAAGGCAAACCATAAAATTGTATAGGATTCAAGGAATGTAGTAACCAACGCTGTCAGATTTTATACTACCGAAAAAATATATTTGTATGTATGTAAAAATCTTTATTGTACACAAAGAACATAGTATCAGAATACAGGTTACAACAAAAGGCGATCTTATACCAAATAGGGATCACTTCCAGTCAACCAAACTAACATAGGACATATGGGCACAGAAGATACAACACGCAAAGAAATCCTAGATACAAAGTATACATAGACTTACATCTAACATACAAATTTAATTACACATAAAAACAGTAAGCTATTTCTTCCTGACGATATTTTTCCATTTCAGTGGTGTCAACTTATGAGGAGCCGGTCCGTGGTTGGACAGACAGCGTGTACGGGCCCACGGGCATCGTCATTGGAATCGGTACTGGGGTGAGTAGATAGGTACTATGATATCATTTCATTATTTATGGCACATCTTAAACCCTCGACTAGTGGTCCAATTGTCAAAGCTCGTAAATTCGTTACTTAAACGAGTTCGTAAATTTGTTTCCTACGGGAAACATACTTCTTTTGTTTCTAGTTTGGTTGTGTTGACATAGAAGGCTTAAATCATCTTGATTGTTTGATAATAAAGAGTCCGTGCTTCGGAAGGCACGTTCAAAAACCTGACACTAGGGTGTTCATCGTCAAATCGACCTTGTTACCCAAATGATGATTAAGAAAAATACTTATTTGAAATTAACGGCGCACCTTTAGATGACAAAAAAATAGACAACGAGCTTTTAAAAAGAAAATTCAGAGGCTGATATGGTGCCAGTAGCTTTTCAAGAGAGCTAGGACATTTTGTAAGGAGTAGTCCGTCTGGGGAAGTACCTTCACCCTACAGAAAACCGCAGCCAAATAACACTGTGATGCAGTGTTGTGTTCCTGCTGGTGAGTAGGGTCGCTGTGCTGACAGCGGACAGGTCGGCAACGCGCTCGTGACATCTCCGGTGTTGCAGGCGTTCATAGGCTACGGTAACCTCTTACCATCAGGTGGGCCGTACGCCTGTTTGCCTACTTAGTTGTATAAAAAGATAAAAAAGAGACCTTTTTCCAGCACCTAAAGGCTGCAAAAATTACATTGTTTGCTTTCCTACAGGTGTTAAGAACTATGTACATGGACCTGAACAAAGTAGCTGATATGGTACCAGTGGACCTCACTGTCAATGCGATCCTGGCCTCAGCTTGGTACACAGCAAAGAACTTCAAAGAAAAGTTAGTATTATTTCATCATCAAATTAATTTTTACTGCTTACTGTAGTCTTTATAAGATTTTTTTTATATTACTAATATTATTAACGCGAAAGTTTGTGAGAAGGTACTTCAGTGTGAATGAAAAGTTTGCTAACTTTTTCACGGCTACGAAAAACCGCTGAATTCCTATTAGATGGTTACATGATGGGTATATTTTATTTTACAGTCAAACATCAGACATCCCCATCTACAACTTTGTGTCCGGCGCACAAAATCCCATCAATTGGGGCCAATTCATCGAAGTTAATAGGAAATACGGCACTGACAAACCTACAACTAAAGCTGTGTGGTAAGCTTAGCAAATTTTTCATAGAGGATAAAAACAAGCTCATATGAAAAAGAATAAATACCTATTATATTTTATTCAATTCAATAAAGTTACTTTACTGCACTTTAAAAAAACAATACTTAAGATCAACTTGGGATCTGTCAATCAAAATCATGTCAGTTTTTTGACATGATTGTTTTTAAGTCATGGAAGTCTCTGAACAGACTCCGAACTCAGGCCGGCCGGTGCAGGGAAAACATATTCAGGTGGGGCTACAGTTCAGAGGATTCCTGCCGTTGTGGTGCCTCTCCCCATGACTATGGCGCATCTTTTATCTTGCCCCGAGTGCCCAGTCACCTGCACCCTCGGGGACCTTTACGAGACCACTGACAATGCCTTGTCAGTGGCGGAATTTTGGTCTTCCCAAATTTGACTTTACCAGAATCGACTCGCTAAGAAGAAGAAGATGGACTATTAAATTGCATAACTAATTGACCTTGCACTGCAGTAGACATATATTATATTAATTATTTATGGAAATGAAAATAAGTACTTATTTTATATTTAACCAATCAGTTGACATGTGACAATAGTAATAAATAAATAAATAAATTGTAACATTTATATTCACGGCACTCGGGCGGGTGTCGTTATTGCATGTCAGTGATGACTAAACATGCGATACCTACATTGTAACTTTTATATCTAAGATCTTATTTGTGTCTATTTACCATGTTTATTGCAAATAAAGTTTCATTCATTCATTCAAACCTTGCAATAAATGTGCACATAAATTTGCTAACGGTTAATTTTGTACTTTCCCAGGTATTACGGCATCAACCCAACAAAATGCTACTCCCTGTTCCTGTTCTACAATTTCTTCCTTCACTACCTTCCTGCCCTACTCGTGGACTGTTACTGTACGCTGGTTGGTAGGCGACGAGTGTAAGTTTATCATTATTTTAACCCCTGACGAAAATGAGGGGCTTGACGTGTCTGTGGAATCGTAAAGACTAAGATTTTTTTTAAAGCATATTTAACCGAGATAGTCCTTATTTATTTATTTATTTCTTAACTAGTTTTTCCCGCAGCTCCGAATGTGTCAAGTCAACTATATTCATACCAAATTTCATCAAAATCCATTCATTTGGCCGTGAAAGCGTAACAGACCAAACAGAAAAACAGACAAACAGACAGTCTTTAGCATTTATAATATTAGTATGAATAGTATGGATAAGGTACACCAACAGAATTCACCTAAAAACTTAAAAACCTACAACATATCGTTTTTATATTTAGTACTAATGGAGTAATCTAATAGTATATGGAGATCGGCTCAGCCATTTAAAGAAAATCAGCTCATTTGATACTAGTCCACAAGATTTCAACTTTAAGTTTGCGAATACTCAACTCCTCTTCAACTGACAGATGTAGCGTGGTAGAGCTCATATGAACTGTCTCCATGAATATTGTTTAGTAGAGTAGCCACTTGCCACAGTCACACCCCGGATACTTACAACAGCGGCGAGCCCGATAGCTACTACTTCGATTTAGTCGATGTGTGATGTCAACCTTGCATTATTTTGCTCTAGATTTTAAACCTGAATTCTGAATCGTCGTATCGTAATATCCGATTCATGTTAATACCAGTTCTTTTTACTTTATCGTCTTTACAGAATGCTAAAACTGTACAGCAAAGTGATGAAAATGGCACACATACTGTTCTACTTTTCCACCCAAGACTGGAAGTTCGATGACCAAGGCGTGAGAAACATGTGGGCCGCGCTCTCCAGCGACGACAAAGCTATTTTCTTCTTCAGCTTGAAAGAGATGTCCTGGGAGAGGCTTTGCGAAACCTTTTTAGTTGGTAAGACATTCTCATATATAATATAATGAATGAATTAATGAACACATTCATAGATTAAATATGTTAACAGTTTGAAATTTTAAGTAAATGAATACAAAGGCGGATTTATCGCAAATGCAATCTCTACCAGCCAACCTTGAAGAATAATAGAATCTTCGTCCAAGCGTGTTTCCTAGTTATGTCCTTAGATGATTGCTCCAGTGCCCATGGTACGCTACGATGGTTCTTGATTTAGCGGTACCTACGGATTATTAGAATGGCGCGACTGCCGTCTGATCTCCGCAATCCCCTTTTACAGGAAAATCAGTCTAAGTGTGTAGTGGCCAACACTGTCAGATTTATATACGAGTATATAGGCTTCCTAAAGGCATCTGACACAGCCTCACGACAGCCATCTATCGATAACAACCGGTACCAATAGGTTACCGTGCCTCCAAGAAACTCAACATAGAAAATGCCACTAATGGCGACCAATCTATCGGGCCGCGTATTGCCATCGCTTGACACGCGCATCGTTACGCCATCTGTTAAAATCTCTGATACCAAGGTGTACCTTGTACTGTACAATTGTACATGGTCGATTGTAATGTTTATTTTTGCAGGTCTTCGAGTGTACCTTATAAAAGACGACCTCTCCACTTTGCCTGAAGCTAGAAAGAAATGGAACAGGTACCTTATGCTTATCACATTACATACATCTTTTAAGGCGCTCTGTATGCCTCAACCTTTCGGTGTTTGATATCGCGATATTTGATATAGTATGTATTTGTAATGAAATAAGATTGAATACCGGTTGGCCTGTCACCAGTCTCAGTTCAAACCCGTGTCTGCCATTTCGGTTGTTATTTTTCAGTTTTAATTTAATAGTTCAATAATTATAACCAAATATTGTAATTCTTTTGGGTATCTCTCTTGCTCATTAACTTATACTTTTTATAGACGCAAAAAAGTTGGTAATTGTCGCTGAAAATATCAAGTAATTCGCGACGAAACTTTTTCTTTATATAGCTTTTTTGCTATTTTATTTCGCTAGGTTTTAAATACTTTTTTGAAAATATTTTGATGTTATCGTTTATTTTGATCTTTTAACTGTACTTCATATTTTTTTCATGCTAGTTAGTATTCCATGGAAAATAAGGCTAACTGCGTGACGAAAAAATAGACGTTTTACCGTATTCCTTTGATGCACAGCGCCATAACAGGCCACTTAATAATGACGACCGCTATGACGAAATGGTTAACACGCTTGCTTGCTACACAGGTCCGGGTTCGATCGGGTCAAGATGGAAAATGATCATTTCTGATTGGCCTGAGTCTTGGATGTTTATTATATTTGTTATTCAATATACCTAAGTAGGTAGTATCATTGAGTTTAGTATCCCATAATAGCACGAGTCTCGAACTTACTTTGGGGCTAGCTCAATCTGTCTGATTTGTCCCATGGAGCAATTTACAAAGAGGAGATGGCGCAGTGATGTGATGACACTGCAGTGGGCGGAGCTTGTCGTTGCTCGTGCTCCATGGTTGGAGCCACGGCCGACACCAAGCATGTCGCACGTCTGCCTTCGGCGTCGTGAAGCTGAACAAATACTTTCTTACAAAACGCTTATTACGGCATCTCCTCTTTGTAATTGCTCCATGATTTGTCACTATAAAATAAGTATTTATTTACATGTTAGTGACTGTATCTTTATGACAAAGGACATAAACTACAGAAGATACTAAACTTATTTTTTTTAAACCCTAATCGGGTAAAACGGGAGTCAAAGTGTGTATGAAAATAGTTCTATGACGACATTTGGTATCCATATCCATACTTAATATTATAAATGCGAAAGTCTGTCTGTCTGTCTGTTAGCTTTCACGGCCAAACCGCTGAACGGATTTTGATGAAATTTGGTTTGAATATAGTTGTAGACCCGGGGTCAAACATAGGCTACTTTTTGACGCAGGCGGAGCTGCGGGAAACAGCTAGTAAGCAATATTTAAAGAACATAAACATCGTTCAGTTTTTGCAATACTTGTCCTAGGGCCCTATTTTTTAAAAGGATGACTCGTGTAAAATCGGTGAGTCTATTGATTTTCGTTCGACATAATCGGTGAGTCCGAATGACTTTCATTCGACATATGAGTCATACTTTCAAAAATAGCACTCGTGTCGGTGTGAAAAGAGATATCAAAAGTATGGAATTTCATCGATATTCATAACTTTTTTTTACTTCCAGATTGTTCTACCTCCATCAAATCGTCAAGTTGGTGACGCTGTGTTTAGTCTTAAATTTAGCGTATTTATTATTTAAATCAATAGCTTCAATTTTTTGTTAAACAATTTTGCGAATTATAAACATAAGGTAAACTTAAAATAGCGTACCGTGGGCTACGAGACAATCAGCCAAGGATGCAACCGGGAAGGCGCTAAGATGAGTAGTAGTGAACGTTCCTTTTTATGTAAAATGTGCTAGAGGCAAGAATATGTGCTGACTTACACCAGCGTCACACCCAGGACACTACATACAACAGCGGCGAGCCCGATTACCTTACTACTACAACGATTCGGTCGCGTACGCACGCGCGTCAATGTGTGTGTTACTCGTAAGGTTGATTTTATTAATAATTATTAATATATCATCCTTAACATCCTTACATTGTTTTGCTCTCGATGTTTCCCATAACTGCTTGGCTCGGTGCGGTATCTGTTTCGGGTCGGAGGGTGTGAGTGTCCGTTCTGTACGTTAGTAATATTTATTATTCTGTGCTAGTGCAACTAAGTATCGGTAAAGGCAGCTGTGCTTAAATGGTTCATTTATTACAAAGTATTTTTATTAGGTAACTGTATTTATGAACAATAGGTATACGTTCCAACAGAATTCATATTTATTGCGCGCAAGTAATAATTTCAATATTTTCTCCAGGACATTGGATCTGGATTTATTCGCCACAAGCGTGGCTAGAGCAAAGCGTTTACTTTATAAACATTTACTCCAGTAGCATAGGTTTTTCTGTTGTGTATTCATTTAAGTCTTTGAGTTAAACTTTTTATTATTCTTTTTCTATTTTGACCATAGCAATGTTGCGACTAATGTTTTGTTAGATCTCATACTTGTTATGTAGTTGTCTCACAACTGTGGCGTGTGTGTGATTACTATTCAACTTTTGTTAAGCTATTTTGGATCTATCTGTGAGGACCTGTAGTGGCTCACTTGCTTTATATAATTTTTACCTTACTACCTTTATACAAAAGAAGCTGTTGGTCTTCCTAATAAATAAATAAAAAATAAAATAGTTTTACATTCATACATACATACACTAGTGTAACAATTATAACAAATCAGTGGGCCTTAGAGACAAATCGAATTCGAGATTTCTCAAATAAACGTGGTGGTTAATTACAGTTAACCCTGTACATCAGCCACTTTTCACAAATATCGTATTGGACATAAAGTTAAGGAATCAGTGCCCTATTTTTCAAAAGTAAGATTTTTTTAAATTTGGTGAATCGAATGCAAATCATTCGATATCGAAAACCGATTACCGATCAACGAAAATAATTTGACCTGCTGGTTTTGCGTGAATCATTACTATTCAAAAATAGATCTCTAAAAGTATACACTCGCTAGAAACTTCGTTTTAAATATCTAACAGTACAGGTACTGGATACCTATTTTAGAAAAGTGTGTCTATCACACAGACATATATGACGGAAGGTAATAGCACTTTCCGGTCTGTTAAGACAATTTCTTAAACTGCACTTATCTCATAATGAACAAATCGCAAAATCATCTTTTCCCAAAATGACTGATTTTCTAAATGTCTTTGTTTTTGAATGTTGGAAATAAAACTGTCAAATTTGTGTACAGTCAGTTACAATTTGAGAGGTTTAGGTTAATATTAAAATTAAATAAAAAAACCTATATTCTATTGAAAAAAAAAAAAACTCTTAAACGTTAATGGTGGATTGGTGTCTTCTAAACTATCCGATACCAGTTTTGAAATTTTAACATTCGCTAACATTACAAAGTCATAAATGGCCAATAACTAAGGAGTATGTATATCTGTTGAATTGAAAACTATTTCGAGGGCGATGAATATATGCGAAATATTTCCGTGCTTAAAGATAATGTAGCAATAAGTACAGTTTAAGACATTGTCCAAACAGACCGGAGGCTGAATGTACCTTTTATGTCAGGCCTTACGGATTTCAAACATTTAATAATGAAGACCTATAGAAAATCAGTCATTTTGAGAAAAGTTCTTTTTGAAGTACGGTACTTTATGTGGATCAGTACATTTTCAAATTCAGACCCCAAAGGAAGTATAACTAATCTTATGTTCCGTCTGTTTACGTCTTATATCTCTGTGGTCTAAACACATAATCGATGAATCGAATGATTTTTTGCTCGGTATCGTTATTGATTTGCATTCGTCATAATCGGTGAGTCGAACGATTTTAATTCGACATATTATGAGTCATACATTTAATAATAAGGCGCCTGGTGTACACAATAAATAACGAAGTAACAAAAAGGATTTGCTCCATAACTTAAATCTTCAAAGAAAGAAATAAGGACGAAGCTTTTAAACAGAATCAAGAACTACCTATGTGTTTGGAGATACTAGCAATGCATTAACAAACACACAATCCCAATTTTACTCGAATGATGTGTCTAAATGTGAAAAGTGTTCAAAGTGTACCAACAAAAGTTAATGTGAAGAAATGTTTTGATATCGCTTTAGAATTTTTATTTATTGTGTAAATAATAAAAAGTTAAGTGTGATTTACCTCGCAAATGTTTTGAAAATCGTCGTATGACAACTCGTGAGCAAAGTTGGTCATATACTTGGCTTATACAGGCGCCTCGTAAATAATGACCAACTTCGCACCCTTGTATCATAATCTACTATTGTTTTTGTACAAAAAATTATTTTGGTGCAATAAAGAGTATTGTATTGTATTGTATTGTCTCTGAGTGCGGCTGTAAGTAATGAACAAGTATTTACATCAATTTAGCATACATGAAGCGGACCAACACCAAAATTATGCATATTAGGAAAACTTAAAGGATTTTTAATAAAATACAATTTTAAACAAGCAATTTTTATTTCTTTTCATAATATTTACATTATAAAATAAAATCAGTAAAAAAGGAATATTTCATAAGATAATATGTTATCTCACTTTACAAGAACCACTATATTTATAAAAATTTTTTAATACATAATGAAAAAATAATAAGTTTTAAATACAAGAAAAATATAAAATATCCTCATTTCTTACACAAAATTATACACATGTTTTTTTCATGTAAATTTTTACATACATATTTACATTATAATTGTAATAAAATCAAAGTGTAACTTAAAACAAAATTTTGAAACACTTTTGAAAAAATCAATTAAAAAAGTAAGAATTTTAAGAAAAGAAAATCAAGTTATGTTCAGTCACGAGCATTAACACATATACAAGTGTATTCAATTTTAGACCTTTTTTCAATTACTTATGAAGCAATATGTGTATACATATTAACGCTCGTGACTGTACTACTTTTTTCTTTCAATGGCTCTTACTCAGCTTCCCGCCAAAATTCCGACTGTACTACTTAGTCATTTTATTTTCCCGGTGTTTAAAACAATAAAATACCATAAAACGTCAACCTTTTTCTGGCGCAGTCTATAAAAATAAATCACCATTAAACTTAAATATATTTTTTTTAATTTTTTTGAAAAAAATATAAATTTTAAATTTTTCTGCTAGTTTATAAATAAAATATGTAAATAATATTTTGTCTAAAAATTCTCACACAAAATACTACAGTGCGTTTATTAAAAGTATACAAAAACACAAGAAACTTAGAAATAATAACATATGAACTAAAAAACTTGTTCAATTTCACACATATTTTTTTCATAATAAGGAATGTCACTAAGTTAATTAATAAAAATAGAACAATTTTTTCATATTATAAAATAAATAGTACGCCACTTGAAAAAAGGAAAATCTCTTTAAAATTAAGGAACACAATTCTTATTTTTGAGTAAAAACTAAAAAAAAAAAATTATATATATTTTTTTTAAAATAAGCTGTTAGACAATACAGACTTTTTAAATACCAGCCAAATTATTATTGTGTCCAAGAGCCGTATTAGTTGAAATCGGTTACTCTTATTATTTTTCACCCATTCCCAATTTTGAACCGCTCTTCGATTTCCAACGAGCAAATTCATTCAAATCCAAATAAACTCTTGTCCGTACCAGTCAAAATCATTCGAAACGCAGATTTTAAAAATAGGCATCAGTTCATGAAACTCGCATTCTTTCAAGAAATATACAGTGAAAAGGGTGTTTTTTTTTTCAATCTCCAACAAAAAACTTGGCTGATATGTAAAAAATGTATGGTTAACTAAAAAAATAATACAGTTTTTTTTTTTTTTTTTTTAGTTAACCCTGTTTGTGTATCTGCTGGGCAAAGGTCTCCCCCATCTTTCAATATTTATTATATTTTTGATTAATTATTTTAATTAACTGATTAATCATTGAGCTAATTTTGCCTATTCATATATCACACGCTTAACTATAATCACATTTTATATTTGTCCCATTTATTTATGCATTTCTCTATTTTTCGATAAATAACTATCGGTGATATAAAAACTAGTGTATCGATATACACCGTAAAATTTTTGTCGTTTTGGACCCATCGCCCAGTGACTCCATTCATGCAACCGAACAAATTTCCCCAAGGAACATAGCTCGAAACATGAAAATCAAATTTGGACTTCCCATAGTGAGTTAGGTCACGTGACGAGACGTTTTGTATGGGAGGTCCAAAAATTTACTCCATATTTCGACCCATGTATCTTGGGGATAGTTTCAGTTGCATGAATGGAGTCACTGGACGATGGGCCCAAAATGACTAAAATTTCACGGTGTATGACTGTTAACGACACTATTTTATATAGAGAACATTTTATACAGATATTTATCACTTATTTGAATTTACAATATCGAGAGATAAGTTATTTCGATATTTATTTAATATCGACGAATTAGCGATAATGTGGACTATTTGTCGATATCCAAGTATTACCAACAATATTTTATACAGAGAATGTTTAAATGTATACTAACTTGGCATTTCGTGAGATTTATTTTCGTTTTTCGTCGTATTGGAACTGTCGATATTATCTGATGTCGATAATTTCAAACTTTTATCAATATTTTTATCTACATCGCAAGTCTAGGGTGGTCTTGGCAAATTTTTAGGTAAATCTTTGCTGTAATTGTGGCAAGCGAGCCTCGTAGGTTTTACATATTAATATTCTTCTAAGCGTTATGCCGGTGGCGTCCTTAACCATATGTCAATCCCCATCATGAGGTAATTAAGATATATAAATTCATTACATTTTGATCGACATAGTTGGACAAGCCAACATTGCTTAAAATAGTTACACAACACAACTTTTTGAATTGAAATAGTCACTCTGTGCAAGTTATTGATGACAATAGAGCTTATTGAAGTCAAAAAGTGAGACTTCACAACTTTATGAAGTCAAATAGTAACGTTACACAAGTTTTCGCAAACATATAGTTACACTATGTAACTTTTTCAAGTCAAATAGTTGCACAACTTAAAGTCTGTCTAATGCTTATGCCCCATTGTCAGTAAAACCGACAACAGATGGTTAAACCATCCCATCTATAATAGGGAGTTAGTGTGTGTGAATGGTTGTTTTAGAAATACATGCTTTTTGGCAACAAATTGTTGTACGGTACAACTTTACAATGAAATTCATACACAATAACCCTTTTTGACATCAAATAGTTGCACTATACAACTTTTGAAACTTAAAGTGGCACTTACCAACTAGCTGAAATCAATACAACTTTTAGAAGTCAAAAAGTTACACTACGCAATTTTTCGCAATCAAATAGTTACATTATGCAACTTTTTAAAGTCAAATAGTTACACTACACAACTTATTGAAGTCAAATAGTCTAATGCTTATGGCCCATTGTCAATAAAACCGGTAACAGTGCTCCAACAGTTAAAATAACCATTTCAAAAAACTGTAAACCTCCAAACCCCTTCTTTGTAACCACCCCGTCTTGCATGGGGAGTAGTGCATGTGTATGTGAATGGTTATGTGTTAGTTCTGGTAACACATGTACGGTTGCTACGTAGAGAAACGTACCAGCTGAGAATAACATCGCAATACCTGCAAAGTAAATCCATCCATATTCATACTTCCATGCTATAATATTATAAATGCAAAAGTCTGTCTGTCTTTCTGTCTGTTACGCTTTCACGGCCAAACCGCTGAACGGATTTTGATGAAATTTGGTATGGATATAGTTGAAGACCCGAGGTCAAACATAGACTACTTTTTGACGCAGGCAGAGCTGCGGGAAACGGCTAGTATTGTATATGTTGTAGTCATCATCATTTCGTGTAGGTTACATTGTCAATCGACTATGTACACCCTGGTGTCAGAGTTGTTCGGAACTGCTCGGCCTCTGACGTGGTACCTTTAACGTCCACCTTATGGCAGCCGGGACCAACGGCTTAACGTGCCTTCCGAAGCACGGAATCATCTTTATTATCAGACAATCAGGTGGTTCAAACCTGCAATGTCCTAACCAAACTGAAAACAACTAAAATAGTATGCTTCCGTAGGAATCGAACCCACGACTCCCGGGCCGAAGGCGAACGCCTTAACCACTGGACCACGGAGGCAGTTGTAGCACACCATTGCACAACAAATAATTACAACAAGACACAACAGATGGCGCTAAAGTGAAAAATCCGAAATTCCCATACAAAAAAGCCTAAATAGGCTACTATTTGACACAGAGCCGCTGGAAACAGCTAGTATTTATTATTATAAATGCGAAAGTCTGTCTCTTAGCGGTTTGGCCATGAAAGCTTACGTAAAACGTTGAACAGATTTTGATGAAATTCAGCAAGAACATAGTTGAACGCTCAAAGGAGGGTGATTTGTATGAAAGACATAAAATAATACTTTTTGACGCACACGGAGCCGCGGGAAACAGTTAATCATAAAAAAATATTAATAAAAACAGAATTTTTAAAGAAATATGATGCAAAATGATTGATGAATCACTCACCAGTGGCATTGAAATCGCTGAGCGTCTGTTTGCTCTCGTTTCCGATCCCGAAGTACGTGATCAGGGCTCCGAGGGGAGCGGCCATTGAGAATGTTAGAAGGTGCTTCCTTATTCTATTCCTGGAGGAAAAGATAATAAAGGTCATATCCATACTATCCGCATATCCATACTAATATTACTGTTAGATAATGCTTTTAGGATTAAGTCTACATATTGTGCTTTACAATTGTATATGTATTTGTACAATAAGTAGAACCCTTGTACACAGTTTTCCTAATGTTAAATTTTCAATGTATATTTACAGCGTGTACATGAAATAAATAAATAAATAAATATTATAAGTGCGAAAAAACGAGTGCGAGGGGTTACGAACAACTTTGACATCAAGGTGTACATGCTCGATTGACAATGTAACCTACACGAAATGATGATGACGAGTGCGAACATCTGTCTGTCTGTCACGCTTTCACAGCCAAAGTGCTGCAACGGATTTTGAAAATATTTGATATGAATATAGCTCGGGGTCAAACATAGGCTACTTTTTGACGCAGACGGAGCTGCGGGAAACAGCTAGTTTCAAATTTATGTCCAAAAAGTGCTGGCCAGCAAAAAGGGGGTTATTCTGATAGATGTTGTCTGCCTTTGTAGTTACTATTTTCGAAAAATTCAGCGATTCTAATGATCCTTGTCCGATATCGAATAGTTTTCGTTCAATATCGAACGAATTTCATTCGACATATGATTCATACATTTCAAAAATAGGGCTCCGATTGACCAAAGGATTCCTTACCTCTCCAATCCAGCGTGCAACAGAAACGTGACAAGTCCGAAGGCTGCGGGCGCCTTGTGCAGCATTATAGCTAGAAACACTATCATTTCCACGTCGGCGTGAGACGTCGTCGCCGCCGCGCCCAGGGCTATGCCGTCCGCTAAGAGGAAATACAATTTGAATTTAAGTTTTATCTACTAGACCCATTAAATTAAACTATTTTAACACGGTTTTATCGCGTTTATTACTTATTTATTTACACCTGACGTTTCAAACACTTTACAGCGTTCATGGTCGCAGGCAGACTAAGTTAACATTTGTCTTTGATGTCATAAGATTACAAACTACCGCCTACTTCCCAACGTCAGGTGTAAATAAATAAGTAATAAACGCGATAAAACCGTATTAAAATAGTTTAATTTAATGAATAACAATCGCGAAAACATAAGAAATCATTACTGGACCCATCTTTCTGAAATATCGCATATTGGACTAATTGACTGAGCGTAAGCGACAAGGCTAACTGAATCTGTGTAATTTGTCAAAATATATTTATTTATTTACAAAAAAGAACGTAAGGTATCGTTCAACTCGGAAGAAGTATCGTTTTTGTAAAATTTAAATATGCGTGCGAAGCCGCGGTAAAAGCTACATCACCCTAAGATTCTGATGTCCAATTTTAATTAGCAGTGAAAAATATTTAAATTACTGTACTGCATGTTATTGTTCCCTGTGTTATCTCGTTTCGGTACACCAGTTTCGATAAAGACTGTTTTGAATTTTAACCAAAACATGATTCTTTTTACTGTTTTAAATAAAATGGCGGATCCCGCCTCGGCCATAGAATACATAAATCACAGAAATTAGGGTTTATACAACGTGTCGTGAACGCTACATTTACGGAAGCCATGGGGTTCCATTGTCAAAAAGAATTACACCCAACTACACTAATATTATAAAGAGGAAAGATTTGTATGTTTGTGTGTATGTTTGTAATGAATAAACTCAAAAACTACTGTGCCGATTTTAAAAATTCTTTCACCATTGGAAAGCTACATTCACCCTGAGTAACATAGGCTATGTACCGCCTAATTCGAGGAAGCCCTAAGGAAGTCCTCGAACTTTCCTTGAAAACGATATTCTGAGTTTGTTGCTTCAGCAAACTCTAATGAGGAACGTCACAGGTTATAATAACAATTTTAAACACAAAAATTGAAAATTACAAAAGAAAAGAGTAAAAAATATAATAAAGTAAGTAGATATCTAAGTCAAAAGTGACAAAAACCCGATTTGTATCGACTTTATTTCATTTCAAGGACGCCTCAAGGTACCTCTCGACCAACCTTATATTTGACAGTTCGATACTCACCTCCAATGAGAATTTATCTCAAATCAAGGAAGCTAGTGACGACTAATCATACCAATATGTTGGAGTGAGGTTGAGTGGAGTTTGAGGAAACGTTTGAGAATATGGCGTTCCCCTATCTGATAATCGGGCAGATATCTCTAATTTTTGGCGTAATAAAACACTGAATTTTTAAAACTTAATTTTTTACATTCTATCACAAGTTAATTTAGTGTTAATTATTTTGTATGCGAGTGCCCAGGATTAATCAAGAACGTTGGTGCGTTTTCACGTATAGCGGTTGAATATTCTGTAATCTGTGCGTAAGTGTCGCGAGTGAGCGATACTTTGAGAACTAGCGCTCGTGTTTATACAGGCTTCGCTAGTTGTCAGTCAAAGGAGTGCGCTACGCTTGTGTGAGTGCATCGTTTCGTTGTAAGGAACCGTTTCTTCTGTGGTTAATTGATTTATTCTGCGTCTGGTCCAATTATTGTTTTTAATACTGTATCCTACTTTTTATTTTGTGTACGTCCATACTAATATTATGAGTGTGAAAGTCTGTCTGTCTGTTACGCTTTCACGGCCAAACCGCTGAACGGATATTGATGAAAATTGGTATGAATATAGTTGAAGACCCATTGTTAAACATAGGCTACTTTATGACGCAGGCGGAGCTGCGGGAAACAGCTAGTAAATATGTAATTGAATATCATACCAGCAGCGTGCACCACTAAGCCAACTGTAGCGGTGACGCTCCTCTCAGTCGGGTTGCTTGTATCGTTGTATCTCGTTGACACTTGGTCTACAAGCAGCATAAAGATGAACCCTGAAAGTAAAAGCATGTTATATACGGCCTGCAAGATATAATTTATTTACCAAATTCATGTATATGTCGAAATGACGAAAAGGGTAGGCTGTCAACAAGTGACAGGACAGGATGGCGGTAATAAAAGCTCTCTTTAATGAGAGATCTTATTTAATTTGACAGTGGGCCTTTTCGTCCCGATAGTGGGTCGGTATCCCAAATCATGGTTAAAGCAGACGCACACGGCTCCCCGCGTCATACGATGATCCACAACCAAGAGTCTACCTGGATCTCTCCCATGCCAACATATTTGAAGACAATTCAAGAGTCAAGAGTCAGACTTAAACAAGGATAGATGCATCGAAGTGCACCTCACTGAGTCAGAGCCATGACTGGCCAAAACTCAGACTGACGATCCAGTTTTTTTTCTTTTTGTAATGACCTACAATTCTAGCTCCTGTGAGCTTTAAAATTTACAGCGGGACAGTTTGAGGCGAGGGCTATTAACACTCAGCCTTTTCGGCAAATGCACAAGGGGCTCCCAGTTGGGACGAACCTCGGCCATGGGCTTTGCCTTTGATCAAGCGAGCGATGCAAACTCGCGAGCGGTAGCAAACGCTCAATGCCATAAGGGCCGACACTATTGTGCCTGAAGGGCCTACTAAGAACCTATCGGTGGCGTGACGATTCAGTCATGGTGCGATCGATTTATACCCGTTGCAAAAGAAGGGGCAACTGTAGGAATATTGGTGGAGGTGGTAGGCGCACGTGTTGTTTACAACGATGCGCCACACCCCTCTCATTTTACTTTCTATATTAAATCATAGATAGGTTAGTCATATGCCGACATATAGGTACAGTAAATCGAACAGAACATTAGTACAAGTAAAATTTTAATATTTTTTTGTCATCTTAATTGCACCTGGGGGTAAATTCCCTCATTCCACTTGGATCTCACACACACAGTGGATCCAAGGATACTTTTTTCTCCTCACCACAAGTGACGGGATCCAATGACACAAATATTTCATATTCATTCATTTATCAATGATGAATCAATCCATGATCTCGGTCACAATCGTAGTTATATCGAGTGGGTTACATGGTCAATCGACCCTGCACACCCTAGTGTCATAGTTTTTCGGCAACGCTTTACGTCAACCAAATAACAGTTAAGTCTGGAGAGAAAATTGGGACAATTATCTGCCACTCTCACTGCTGGATATAGGCTTTTCTTATGAATTTATAATCACTCTGTAACACTTAGTATGGCAAACAAATAAAATTGAAATTTACTTTGTAATATAGAGATTTTTGCCATCATCGCGATGCTTGGCAGGCAGCTTGGCAAGCGCAGTTTAGATAGCTTTCACCGCACGCAAGTACTCTCAAAAGAGCACCATTATTTCCCAAAGCTTGTGACCGAAGCAATTGAAATAAGGAAAGATTCTAATAATTTTAACCAGGAAGATGGACTCAAATTATCATCTATGTGGAATCCGGGGATCGAAAAAAACAAAGCCCCATTTCAAAAGAAAAAAGTTGGTGCAATCCTACCAGACACATTGGTTGCGATACGTAATAAGGACACTGTTAGTGTATTTTGTGAAGGTACTTGGAGAAATCAAAATATGCCAGTGGAAGACGATTCCTCTGGAAGTATGGAGCTGTAGAAATACTGAGCCAGTCGTTTTGTGACCACGGCTGTTGTAACACGGTTGAAACTTTGGAAGTATGAAGGTATTTTACCCGCTTAATCCTGTAATTTTATGTTTAGATAGCTTATCGTACTTCCGACTTTACTGCCCATAGGAAGAATTTATGAACAAGGGATTGGCGGGATTTGGGGTACGAAGTCACTAGCATCAGCATTGAGTAGATAGCAAAAGCAGCTGAGGCAAATCGGGTTTGCATACCAAATGCTACATTTAATCAAAAATCAAAGTTAAGTAATCGGACAGATGCTTAATCATGCTACATGCATATGTGGACTATGGCTGTAAACACATTTTTAATACACATATCTCATTCAATCAGCCAATCAATGAACATACTGTGACCTCACCTAACACCAAAGATATTCCAATAACAGTGTGCAAATCATTATCATGCCCGGGCGGTTCGGCTGTGTAATCCTTGGTGACGACACTGGGGACCCTCTCGCTGAACAGTGAGCGCACCCCTTCCGGAATTATCACCGCTAACGCTGTGCCTACAAGCAGACCGGCGCCGAATACTGTTACTTTTTGAAGTTTGTCCTGAAATTAAATGAAATTAAAATGTAATGGAGAATCCATACTTTTATATCTATACTAATCCATACTAATATTTATACCACCATACTGATATTATGAAAGTGAAAGTCTGCCTGTCCTATCTATCTGCCGATATTGATGACATTTGTTACGGATATAGTCCTTTGACTATATCCGTATGGGTCTTTACCCAGGGTCAAACATAGGCTACTTTTTGATTCAGGAGACATCTAGTTTTATAAAGGTGTTTGTCTATCTGTCTGTTACGCTTTCACAGATAAACTTCTGCACTGTCTTTGATGAAATTTGGTATGGATATCATTGAAAACCCAGAGTCAAAAATAGGATTATTTTTGACAGGGGCAGAGTCACAAGAAACAGCTTGTCTATAACATAACAATTATTTTCATCTGGTTTTGAGTGGTATCAAATTTAAATACCTTGGTATCAAGAACACTGGCAGTATTTATATGATGAATTGCTACGTTTTCTTTTAGCACAGAAATATCCAACCCTTAATGTTTATTTTATATATAAATAAAAATTGTTTAATTTTTAAACATAAATATGTTAAACATATAAATAAATAAACAATAAACACATGGTGAGCTCTAGATAAAAAAAAATAAAGCCAGCCATATGGTAAATAACAATTGCCGTATTCTACATAGATTAAGTTCTAACTCTTAAAATTTTGTGAACAAAAACCTATTAAATACATAATTTACAATTAAGAAATGGTGGTTTATCATGTTTTAATCGAAACCAATTAGTTGCGGATAAGAATTTAATTGCAAAACGCTCTTTCGCAACATGAAGTTTGTTGGGCAATTTCGTTAAGAAATATACATAAATTGAGGGAATTAATGACCTTATTAACTTACCTCAGACATGTTCACGTTTAGAGGTATACTCCCAGCAACATAGGACCCTATCAACATGACTAAAACTAATAAAATAAGGACAACAGTTCCATCCATTTTGTCCGATTATTTTAAGCTAATTTTCACACTGAAAACTCAACAAGAGTGTTGGAATTTAACTGAGATAATAAAGAATTAAATAATCTATGTCAGTTAATTCATGCTTCACGGTTAATTAATATTTTAAAACTGCAAAAATTCTATTAAAACTAGACTGCACAGATATCTCGTCAGTATCCCAATGTTGACAACTCGACAATAAATGTCAGACTAATCAGCTGTCAACATCAAATTATCGCCAAATGCAGCAATGACGTGAACGTGACAATGACAAATGTAGACTAATCAGCTGTCAACATCAAATTATCGCCAAATGCAGCAATGACGTGAACGTGACAATGACAAATGTTTTGTTTTTCATTCACTCATTTCTAGTTCAAAGCATAGATTTAGAATTTTTTTAAAGGCAGGGCAAACAAAACCCAGTGAGCAAGCGAAATGTCGCCTTAAAGCTTCCGTATTGCGCCATCTCGCTTACTTACTCGTTTCTGTTTATTGAATTAAACTAAAAATTCTTCCACTAAGAAAGAGAATTTGTTTTGATAAAAAAGAAGTAAGCACCAATAAGCTTATTTTATAAGTGCATCCGCCTAACATAATTACTATTTTCACTTTCCTCAAAGGTGCTTGGAGCCTTATTTTTCAGATCTAACTCATTCAAAATCCGTGAGTCGAATTAAAATCGACTTATAAGTTAGGAAGCAACCAGCTGAAGATGGATCTGGAAAAACGCTAGGATGAATGATGGAGCTCGATAGCCGAGCGAGGACACACTTTAACATTTATAATTAATTCGTATAAAGTTCAAGGATCAGATAGTTGGAAATGGAACCGCCTTATTGTTCCAAAATAAGTTAATTTGGTCAATAATAAACACTTAAATATTAAACAGTTTTACTCACTTTATTGTTTACCAGTACTTAAGACCTCTCAAAATGTACCTAATTATTACATATTTATTTGAATTAAATTAAATTAATCTTTATTGCAGACAACATGTAAAGACAAGCCTAGAGCCTTTATTTTTGAAATGCATGACTCGAGCAAAATCGGCAAGTCGAACGATTTTTGTTCGATACAGGTAGGATAGGTAGGTAGGATTTTCATTCGTCATTAGAGATGGGCAGCGGGAAGAAATTCAAGAGGGAAAAAGTGAAATGTAAAGGGAACAAAAGGGATAAAAGCGCCCATCTCTATTCCTTATACGTACTTGATCGGTGACTTAAACTATTTTCATTCGATTCGCCGATTTTGCGTGAGTCATGCTTTTCAAAAATACGATCTCAAAAATTGCACCTCATTTTGGAGCGCTATTTTTGTGTTGAATGATTTTCGTTCGATATCGACGATTATCATTCGATATAAATATCATACAATATTTCAAAAGGCTCTTGGATTTATCTTATTTACATACTAGCGGTTTCCCGCAGCTTCGCCTGCGTTAAAAAGTAGCCTATGTTTGACCCCGGGTCTTCAATTATATGCATACCAAATTTCATCAAAATCCGTATAGCGGTTTGGCCGACAAACAGACAGACTTTCGCTTTTATAATATTAGTATGGATGGATTAATAACCCTGCATTTGTTGAGACTAAAAATCAAATGACGCGAAAACCGCAATAAAAAAAATAGTATTTGACCGGTTTAGCTTTTTAAAAATAAAACTATGATTAAAGGAACGTGTTGGCGGTCACATTGAATCGTCGAACATCTTACTTTTTTTTCTTGATTATAACTAGGTACAGAATTAAATAAAAATAATTTATTACGTAACACACAACACAATATTAATCTTCGATCATAATCATCTATAAATTATTCCCAGAATTTACGGATGTAAATGTGTTTTAATATTCAATTCAAACGAAAAGCTTTGTTGAATTAAAATGATCTACGATGTTCCATGTCAATGCAAAAGTGGCTAACCTTTAGAAGGACGTCTCTATTAGATTTTTCAGACTGGCTAAAACCATCTGAATCCGCTTATAGACCAGTTAATAGTACTAAGGTCTAAAGTACTGTTAAAACGATAGAATATTATTTATTATATATGCGCGCGATTCCGTAGACGTAGATAGAATTTATACCTTGAGACGTCACTCAAGCCCTGCCAACTTGTGACAATGACAAAACAGTATTTTTAATTTTTCTACTACTCCTCTCAACTTAGAAGCCCTTTTGAAATGTATGACATAGGTACTAGCTGTTTCTAGGAGCTCCGCCTACGACAAAAAGTAGCCTATGTTTGACCCTGGGTCTTCAGCTATATTCGAATACCAAATTTGATCAAAATCCGTTCAGCGATTTGATCGTGACAGCGTAACAGACAGACAGACTTTCGCACTTATAATATAAGTATGGATAATATGTCGAATAAAAATTGTTTGACAACGAACAAAAATCCTTTGATATCGAACAAAAATTATTCGACTCGCCGAGTCACACATTTCGAAAATAGCGCTCTCGAACACAACAATACGAGCACTGTTCGAAGGCAAACACAGGCCCTTTGCATTAAAATGACCTTTAAAGTAAACTAAAAAAAAAATGTAGTTCCTTGTCGCATGTAGAGTTCTTTAATCAGAAAAAGATTACGCATCGATTGCTTGAAAAACAAAATATTTAGCATATAGTACGCTCCGATTCCGGGGTGCTATTTTTGAAAAGTGAGACACGCAAAATAGGTGAGTTGAGTGATTTTCGTTCGATATCGCACGAATTCCATTTGTCATAATCGGAGAGAGTGAAAACCAACTTTCACTTGTAAAATTCACTTCTCTAAAATAGCCCTCCGGTACATTTTAAACAAGGACAAAATTATAATAGTACATGGTTATTACAATGGAAAGGCTGCCATCTGGTCTACATGAACATTTTATTAAAATATCAGATAAATATAGATTTGTAGTGACAAAAATAGAAAAAGGCATGTTAAGACGGTTTGGGCATGTAGAAAGGATGGATGAAAGGAGACTTACGAAAGGTATTTATAAAACAAAGGTGACAGGAAAAGTCGGTAAGGGCCGGCCTCGGAGAACATACTGCGACCAAATCGCAGACATATTAAAAAAGGGAGATGTCAAGAGTACCCGTAATCGACGAGCGTGTATAACGAGAGTGATGAGCGTAGAAGAAGCGATGGAAGTCTGTAAGGATCGTAGCAAATGGAAATCCGTAGTCTCTGCCTACTCCTACGGGAAAAAGGCATGATGGTATGTATGTAAGTATGTATCAGATTAACAGGATCACGATCCGCTGTTAATGAATAAACGAGCCCAATTTTTAAAATCTAAGACATTAACATAGCGCGCGTAATACATAGGGCACACTGTAAGTTTCCGGAACTGGCCACTTACATAAACAATATTTAAAAATTTATTGCAACATTTGAAAATATAACTCTTTGGCTGTAGAATGCAGTTTGTTTCATCTGACTGTCTTTTGTTTTTACCTTGTGGCGCCATTTAAAAAATTGTGTGTCTGCATCAACATGGATTTAACTCGGGAAAATTTTCGTAGTATGATTTTCTACGATTTTAAGTGTAATTTGACAGCTCAACAGAGCATCGCTCGGCTTGAAACAGCTTTTGGCAATGAAGCACCATGCAAGACAACTGTTTATAGCTGGTTTGCAGAATTCAAGCGTGGTCGTATCAATCTCAGTGACGAATCTCGCGATGGTCGGCCGTCCACCGCTGTGACCAACAAAAACATCAATGCTGTGCGCCGTATGATTGAAACAGACAGGCATGTGACCTACCATGAAATTCGCGCATCCTTAGAAATAGGCATGAGTCAAATACAATTAATCCTACACAAACATTTGGGTGTGAGAAAGCTGTGCTCGCGGTGGATCCCACACAATTTGACCGAGGCTCAAAAAACGGACCGCGTCACTTGGTGCAGTGCCATGCTTACCAGATTCAACGAAGGTGCGTCAAATTTGGTGTGGGACATAGTAACAGGTGACGAAACATGGATTTATTGCTACGATCCCAAACAAAGCAGCAATCGAGCGTATGGGTCTTTCAAGATGAGCCGAAACCAACCAAAGTGGCGCGCGTGAAAAGTGCATCTAAGCGGATGATTGCTTCTTTTTTTAATAAAACTGGACACGTGGCTACTGTTGCTTTAGAGAATCGTCGTACAGTGAATAGTGACTGGTACACGACCATTTGTTTGCCGGAAGTTATTGACGAACTCCGTAAAAATAACCGTAAACGCCGTATCATCCTGCACCACGACAATGCTAGTTCTCACACGGCCAGACAGACACGACTTTTTAAAGGCGAAAAATGTAGAACTCATGAGTCATCCTGCATACAGTCCCGACCTGGCACCTTGTGACTTTTATCTGTTCCCAAAAATTAAGAACCAATTACGCGGTCAACGATTTTCATCACCAGAAGAGGCTGTCGAGGAGTATGAAAAACACGTTTCAGAGGTCACCACAGAGGAGTGGCACAAAAGTTTTCAAAACTGGTTTCATCGAATGAAAAAGTGCATAGACGCCAAGGGAGATTATTTTGAAAAACAATAAATTAATTTTGTACCTTTAATAGTATTTTTTCATATTCATTCCGGAAACTTATAGTGCGCCCCACGTAACCTTAGACGTTTAAAAGAGAAACACAGGGAGAAAATTCAAAAATAGTTGTTCTCGAAATAATGTGTTTTTGGCCAACAGTGATAGATTTTTCTGCTCAGAGTATGATACAGCCTAACGTCAGTCATCTAGCGATAATGGCACCAACAACTTATCATGCCTTCCGAAACACACTCAAGTTAGAAATGCCACTAATACGATCCGGCCGCACTATGGTTTGCCATGTTTGCCCCGCTAGGCTTGCACCGCTCCATTGATTGTATACTATAGATAATTTTGTAACTGCCTTTAGTTTACGCGATATAACCGAACTGAAATACAAAGTTCACTCAACTCATCGACGGACGTCTTTTAATTAACTAAGGATATTAAGCGGGTTTGCTTGCTAAAAAATATTTTTATTGACAATCAATCTATCTTCGTACCAGCGAATTAACAGGAACACGATGCACGGAAAAATCTTTATTTTAGGTACACAAAAAACATAAGTAGTAATAGAATAGATAATCCGGAGACCAATCTAAGAGGCGGACTTAAGTTTCCCAAATAGGGATCTCTTTCATTCAACCTATGAAACAAAGGAAATAGAAAACGGCAGGAAATGGAATTCTAGATTTGAGATCAATGGCAAGGGCTCTGCTGGGTGCGACAGTTTGTGTACCCCTACACTCGTGGGAATACTATGATTTTGGGAAATAACTAAAATCTAAATGGCGGCAATGCGGTTCGCAAATCATTACGTCGAATGTGATTCAAATAATTTTTGTTCGATATCGAACGATTTTCATGCGACATATATCTATACTAATTTATAAATGCGAAATCCGTCTGTCTGTCTGTCTGTTACGTACCAAACCGCTGAACGGATTTTAATGAAATTTAGTATGAATATAATTGAAGACCCGGGGTCAAACATAGGCTACTTTTTGACGCAGGCGGAGCTGCGGGAAACAGCTAGTGTCATATATTTGAAAAATAGAGCTCCTAGAGCCCTGTTTATGAAATGTATCTATCATTATTACGAGACATACATACATTCGAATGAGAATGAATCGAGTCGAATGAAATATGATTTACATACCTACATTTAAAAATAGGGCTCAAACGCAAGCTAAGGATGTAACTGCGAAACATGATCGCAAAAAGAAACCATATAAATCGATTTTGAAATCCCTATAATTTTTGCAAACAGACAGCTGAAACAACATATCATTAAATCATACGTAGCGTGATTATGTTCCTACATAATTCATATTATGCCCTGCAGTTCAATTAAAACGTAGCCGGCAAACGGACGTGGTTTTAACACTTTTTTTTTGGTGAGTGCAATTTTTTTTTATAAATTTTTGAGGATTTAATTTTCCCCTTTTTAATTCAGGAGCGTTGAAGTGTTAAAAGTTGAAAAAAAAAACTTAAATTCAGTTTTCTAAAAAATCGGAAAAAAAAATCGGGAGACAAAATTGTGGTGATTTTTTTTAAAATTTTCTTGTTATGCATATTTCCGGATTTTCAAGCATGGACCTATTAGCCTTGTTCCTTACTTTAATTTTCAGATTCCGTACGGGAGTGTGATTTTTGAAAGTGTTACCCACGCAAACTCGGCTTTGAGTTGAGATACGTTAAGTCGAGAATCTGTTAAGTGTAAAGATTGTTTTCGATGATTTCTGTTTGATAAAAACGGCGTCTCAAATAAAAATCCCTCGACTCACCGGCTTTGTACGAGTCATAGTATAGATTATCAAAGATAAGCACTTCAGAAGCCCTATTTTTGAAATGTATGAATCAGAGTGAGTTTGAGGGGGACACTCGAAAGAAGCACGAGAGAGTCAGGAAATCATATTTCGATGTTTTCCAGGTTGACCGACTAGTTGGTCGACTAGTAGGTTGAGTCGGGTGACCAGATGTCGAATGTAAATCGTTCGACTTACCAATTGTAATGAATGATCATTTGATGTCGAACAAATGGTCCTAGATTTGACTCGAAATGTGGTGGCAAACTCTGTAATTTTTTTTAAACTGGCCTAAACGATTCTGACACAGCCTTACGATTGCTATCTATCAATAACAACAGGGACCAACGGCTTAACGTGTCTTCCAAAGCACGTAATGGCGACCAATTTCATAAGATTCATGTTTATTTACATATGGCATCTTCATTTATCGTAAAAAAAGAGGATATACCTAAGCTTATTTTTTGTAATACACTTTGGTTTGGCTGAGTCCGTGGCCGAGTCGCACTAAATGACCAAAAGTCAGTAAGGTCATTTTAATACTTTTGATCAATTTTTTCTACATCTTACGATCTTTTTTCACAACAAAAGATCGACAAAATTACGGGGTTATGGGGTATCTCTGGGGTAATTTTGGAAGTCGATTGAAAAGTAAGTGAAAACGTAAAAAACCCTACCATACAAAATCCTTTGAACTGAACTGAATCCTACTGGTTCTAAATTTTTTCTAGTTTATTACTTATTGTTTTATTGTAAGTGGCCTTGCCGTCTAAAAATTGAAAAAAAATTCCCATACAAATCTACTGATCAACGATACGATTTGGTATGGGTGGTCCAAAAAATTTAAGTAGATACTTAGTCTGTTTTTGGATTAGTTTTTTTTTTTTATTGAAAGTGGTTTAGTTTACTGACAACCCTGTTTTAAAATAGTTGACTGAGCGTAAGCGAAATCTCCATTTCGAGACAAGATTGCTTGTCAAATGTATGTTCATTGCTAGAGGTCGTATTTCTAACGGATCCTTGCGAAACTTGACACACGTGTTCCTTGATTTATTTATATATTTTTGTCGAGGGATTTTTTTCATTGGGGGAAAAAATGAAGGCAAAAAGGGGAAAAGTTTGATGTAATGTTATAATATTTCTTTAATCACACCTTTTCGATAACACCATCATTTGTCGGGTTCTCTGGTGTACAAGTGCTGTAAAAAAACGGATCAAAAGGGGTGTAAATGGGCAAATAAATGATTTGATTGATTGATTGAAGTTCATAGCACCAGTTTTATGAATAAAGTATAAAGTTCGCGAAATCTACTGTTTACAGAACTAATGCCTCCATGGTCCAGCGGTTAAGGCAACGCCTTCGACCCGGGGGTCGAGGGTTTGGTTAGGTCATTGCAGGCTTGAATCTCTGATAATAAAGATAATTCCGTGCTTCGGATGGCACGTTAAGCCGTTGGTCCCGGCTGCCATTAGGTGGTCATTAAAGGTATCACGTCAAAGGCCGAGAGGCGGTTCCGAACAACTCTGACACCAGGATATATATTGATTCGATTGAAAATGTCGATTGAAAATGTAACCTACACGAACGATGATGATGACAGAACTAATAGTTTAATGTGCAACAATCGTGAACATATTAGGGCATCGTGACATCTCCGGTGTTGCAGGCGTTTATAGGCTACGGTAACCACTTACCATCAGGTGGGCCGTACGCCTGTTTGCTTACTTAGTTGTATAAAAAAAAGACATCAATAACGGTTTTACAATGGTTAGAGAGTAACCAATTTTAAATATCTTGGTCATATATTGCATAACAAGCTGGCTCGCAGGTTCGCACGTTGTTCAGGATCTATAAAAATCACACTTTTCAGAGCCTTCTGCACTCTTTATACACGTGTGGCCTGTGGGCCCGGTATATACGCAAAAATCTTACAACGCTCTTCTCGTTATGTATAACGCATTCAGGGTACTGATGCAGCTCCCTCGCTTTTGAAGCGCGTTGATGTTCGCAGACGCGAGAGTAGGTACTTCTACACCACGATGCGCAAGAGATACGCTTCCCTGGTACGCCGGCTACGGCTAGATTGTCTGTACGTAAACCATTGCCGTGCCACTTCAACTAGATTGGTAAGGCAATGGGATGCGTAATATTACAATACAATACTCTTTACTGCACCAAAACACAAATTTAACACAACAAATATACAAAAAAAAATGAAGTAATAGGTAATATTTTATGAAATACTAGCTTACCCGGCAAACTTCGTACCGCCTCCGAATATATTCACCTTTCAAACCTTCCCTGGACTTCCACAAATAATTCAAAACCAAAAATAGCCAAATCGGTCCAGCCGTTCTTGAGTTTTAGCGAGACTAACGAACAGTAATTGATTTTTATACATATAGATAGATAGTTTAAAATTAGGTAACTAACACTATTAGCATAAGTTAATACTCATTCATTCATTGGATTCTAGAACTTTTCACTGCAGATTGCTATTTTTGAAAATGTGTGACTTATCCAAAATCGGTGAGTCGAATGATTATCATTCGACAAATAAGGACCTAGAAGCCAACTGGCGAAGCACTCGCTATTGGTCATATTTCTCGATTTTTTGCATATTAATACTTTTTGGTTGAATTTGCTTTATTAAAGGTATATTTTTAAGTATAAGAATATTTTTAAATGTCGTACAAGTTAGATTTTGGGCGGGTTTTAAATGATGTCCGTATAAATTATACAAATTAGAATTTTAAACTGTTCCTTAGAATTCGTACTTCATTGAAAAACCCGCCCCCTAGATACGGTCATGAGATACATACAGCCTAGTGACAGACGGACAGCAAAGTCTCAGTAATAGGGTCCCGTTCTACCCTTTAGATACGGAACCCTAAAATGAGTCAGTGACATACATAAATACAATTAAAGTTACATACCGTTACATCAATAATGATATTTAAAATATACTAATACTAAGGCGCGTACTTTTACGCGCGCTTATTTTGTTTTTAGCAACATCATGAAGTTAGCCGCAAAAAATATGCTACTCACACCCTCCAAATGTACCAAAGTGGTCGTCCAAGTCCGATACCTGGACGATAGATTAGATGAAATTTAATAACTTACAAGTTTTTGCGTCTAAACTGCTGTCAAACTTAATGAGAAAGTACTCGAGATTTATGAAGTATTCGAGTACTCATCTAAGTACTCGAATTTGTCCGAGACCTCTGACTCGAGTTCTAACTCGATTCTTTTTTTATTGAGTACTAAAATATCACTTATTGGAACGATTTTGTTTTTTTTTCTGGTAATTAAGGAGCTGCCGGATATACTTTTTATCATACATTACGGCCCTGGATAAGATATTTTAAAAAAGTATTTAGTAAGCAAACGAGTATTTGCCACCCTGATGGAATGCGGTAACCATAACCTATGTAGGCCTGAAATATCAAAGGTAACACCGGGTGCGTTGATGAGCTTGAAGATATTTTCACGCCTGTTTTGATAGCCATATTGTATTCATTTAAAAAAATACCATTATAATGGCCGGGGGAGGTCTAATAGTTTTGACACCAGGGCGGTAACCTATCATACGCACGAATTTTTTCTCTTAGAATTTCAATTGTTCGAAAACGGTACGACGAAGTTTTAAATGCCAAATGACTTCTTTACCATATTTTCTGCTTCTATAAACTAACAACTGTCGACCGAAAATCAAAACATGTAATTTTATTTTGATAATAAAATAGATTAGATTTGTACCAAATAAAAAAAGTAAAAGGGAGCACGGGGGGCGAAGCCCCCGCCACAACAAAACAACTTGTCCACGATGGGTAGGTTAGGTTCGTTAGGTTATCTTGTGACCAAAACATCACTCAAGCTTAGGGCGAAGAAAATAATTAAGATCCAAAATCAACTTTGTCGTGGAAAATAGGTTAGGTTTCCTTAAAAATACAACACCTACCTTTATATCTAATGATTGAAATATAAACAACATATAACTAAAACATAACATAACATAAAATATATACATAACATATATGCTTCATACTGCTACGATAGTACTTACTCTGTATATATAAACATTATGGATTTCAACATTATGATTTTAATTATTTATCATTTGAAATGCTGTCTTTTCATAATATGGAAATCAGTTTTTTGTTAAATAAAACATATGGCAATAGTATCTGCGGATTAACGTTGGATTGCAATACAAAGCATATAGCTTTCAAAAAAATAACAATCAAAAATCGGAATTTCAACAATATGGCAATTGAACTTTCGGTCAAATGAAATTATAGAAATCTTATCCTATTCTTGTTTCTGATAGGTAACACACCAGGGCACGTAGGATCAGTTGACATTAGAAAACTATTCTATATAAAAAGATCAAAAATTTTGAATTGTGTTTTTGATTTTACAATTAAACTACTAAAGCGATCTTAATAAATTTTCTATGGCACCTAATTGAAAGCATAACCTTTCGAACAAATAAAAGAATTTTTTAAATCCGTTCGGAAATGACGGAGTTATGCGGTAACAAACATAAAACAACTTTCATTTTAAACTTCTTCCATTTGGGTTCTGGAAGTCGGTTGAAAATCTCATAAAAGCATTATTGTTCTTGAGACTTTGGGGTCTTAGCTACCTATGAGCTATGAGATTTTCTGTCGATGGTGAGAGTTGCGGGCATAGAAGAGTAACTTTAATAATCCATTCAATCCAGATTTATGATTAAAAAATTCAAAAATATTGAATTTTAAAATAACAAAAACTAATCCCATCACTAACATGTACTCAGCCTTTGGAACTCTACGTGGAATATAATTTAATTGTTCCACCCTGCGCTCCTGCAAAAATATTGAAAGGAGCGCAGAGTGGAATACCTTTGAAGCACAAATCGGAGTGCAACAATTTAGGGATACGTCCCAAAAGTCTACTTACTTATTAGTCTACTATTCTGTGTCGAGGGATTTGAAACCAAAAGACCCAGAGCCGTTTGTGCTGCATGGTGATATGTCAGTCACTCGGAATCTTCTTTTATTTAAGTAGGGGTTGATGGAATTTCGAAAAATCCTTTTTTAGTGCACCCTTATTCCACAAAAGGAACCTACGTGCCAATTTTGGAACCAAAAGACCAAGCTGTTTGGTTGCGTTGATAAATCAGTTAGTCAGGACTTTGAATTTTATATTATAGTACGGAAGCCTTCGTGTGGAAGTCCAACTCGCACTTGACCAGTTTTTTTGGAGTATAAATTCCAAAAATCCCTTTCTCAGATTCCGGTGGAAGCTTCGATGACCTACGGATGTGTTCAATGCTACAGTGATATTTGATAAGGTTCATTGTCGCTGATAATTAAATGTCAACCAATAAGGACATTGATAAATTTAAAATTCTACGGATACGGTAAAAGTATTTTTGCCATAAATATAAACCTACATTCTCTTAAACAGATATTCTAAACCCTAGAGTTCATACAACCGGATGGCGGGGTCAACAGATCATATTTTTATTTATTACTTTGTGGTGGTACCAATGTGGTTAACATATATTAACAATAGGCGGCAATCGAACCAGTCAACCATTAGTGTCAGAAAGAAATGAAGCTACTTTATTTTCTAACGGACTAAAATTTTACTAAATTTTCTTTAATTATCATTAACGAATTTTTTAATTTAATTTATTTATTTTCAGACAATTTGAGCCCATTATGGTGTTAGTTACAGTGATACTTAATAGCTATGTTAGTAAAAATATATTATATTATTATCAATTTATAATATGCCATTGTGACAGAATTAATATTTTTAATAAAATAAAATAAAATGAATTAAAAATATAAACGATAAAATAATAAATAAATGTCATATTTAATAAATTTAAAATTGATTAACCAATAATAATATTTTACACTCCATCAACTTATTTACCAACAAGCTGGGTGCCCGTAATACACAGCTGAACCCACTGCTTCAGGATAGGAGAGTCACATCTCCAAGCCATTGTTCTCAGGATGGAGTTGGAGCTGGCTCGAGTTGTGTTCAGCAGTGAAGCAGTTCTCTTTCTAACAATGGCATAGAAATCATCAGTATGGTTTTGAGCGAACATACCTGATGCACTGCAGAACCGAGACAGCCCCATCAACATCCTGAAACCATTATTATACGGGACGCGCAGGGCGTTGATGGCCCGCCGTGTGCAGCTGACCCATAGATTGCACGTGTAAAATACTTGGCAGTAAGCTTTAAATAACATGTTTTTCACCTGCTGACTACAACGTGCAAACCTACGAGCCAACATATTAGACCGAACTGCCAGCGCCCTACGTTTCCTCTCAATATCAACTAGATCCTTAAGATCATCGGTAACAAAGTGGCCCAGATATTTTAATTTATACACCCGCTTTAGGTTACTCCCATTTAAAGTTATATCGGGCACCGCTGTGGGACACTTTCCACCGATAGCCTTAAACACCATAAACTCACTTTTTTTTACATTATAAAGCAAGCCATGGTTTAGCGCATACTTCTCACAGATTTTGAGAAGCACTCTCATCGCCTTGACTGTTGGGCTCAGCAGCACCATGTCATCTGCATAGCTAATGTTGTTAATAGTGACATCGTCGATACGGCATCCCAACTTCATGCAGATAAGCTCAACAATCAAGTCGTTGATATAGAGATTAAATAGCCTTGGACATGTAATCGCTCCTTGTCTCACACCACATTCCAATCCATATGCTTCAAACAACATCGGCCCATCTCACGTTATTCGACTGATGTTTATACCAGTACTGAAAAATACGCAGCATCTCAGCTGGTACCTTTCTCTCTCGGAATTTTTCCCACAGCACGTCATAGGACACTAAATCAAAGGCTCTTGAGAGATCAAGAAAACATGCGTAGATTGGTGTTCGCCTCTGCGTATAATATTGGACAGTATATATATGCTTGGATAGCGCTTTCAGTATATAGACCTGGACGAAAACCGAACTGAGCATCATGAAGGTTCAAATATGCATTGAGTCTGTTATCCAGCAATCCATCAAGCCTTGGCAATGACAGTGGCCAGGGAGATAGGCCGGTAGTTCCCCGCATCACTCACATCACCCTGCTGAGTGCAGCGGGTAATCTAATAAACGCACCAAGTCTTCTTCATCCTAGCGCTTTCTCGGTTGCGTCCTCGGTGGTTTGCTTCGGAGCCCAGGGTACGCTTTCTTGCTTTTACGTTTCCACTTCTATAGCGTACTCATAGGTCGATATTTAAAAAAAAAATAAGACGGTGTATCCATTATGAGTCAATCTCGCCTATCTGCTATATGTCACTGACTGTAAATGTTAATGTATGTTTAAATACGGTTCAAGGCTAAAAGTTCAAGGAATCATATTTTTTTTATACAACTAGGCAAACAGGCGTACGGCCCACCTGATGGTAAGTGGTTACCGTAGCCTGAGAACGCCTGCAACACCGGAGCTGTTACGAGCGCGTTGCCGACCCTGAAGGAATTTTTTCATGCCCTTTCTGAAGGCTCCCATGTCACTAGGGAAAACTATGGCAGAGAGTTCATTCCATAATCGCAATTATGTACAAAATACTTATTTAGTCGTATTCTCACACCTCACGTCATGTTCCTGTTGGTCTGATTTCCCTGTAGAAAGGCGTACGGAGGTCAGACGGCAGTCGCTCCATTGTAATAACCCGTTCCGGCAAATCTAAGACCATGACTTACAGCGAACCCTAGGCTCCGAAGCGTAAGCTGACGGCTCAACTAGGAACACACACTAGGATGATGATGACTTTTTTAGTCGTATTCTCTTAAACAAATACCACAAATCCATTCTCCTATATTAGACCACGCAGTATATGTGAAAAAAAAATAGAACTCCAGAGGCAGTTATAAAAAAATCTGATTATAAAGCGAATAAGTTACTTTCAGTTTCGTTGATTAAGATATGTCTTACTGACTATTCGGACATATTAGGTCCGAATTGACACTTTTAAATTAAAATATTTTTTCACTGACAATTCAGTCACCAATGTTTTACGTACAGTCAGAAACCAATTTCCGACGATAATTTAAAATATAACATTAAAAACTGTAAAAAAAAAATGAGTTATTGATGATTTCGTGCTTCGGAAGGCACGTTAAGCCGTTGGTCCCGGGTGTCATTTGGTGGTGAATCTTCACGGAGTCTCGTCCGGTTTACGATATGAAGGAAAATGATTTTTTTGAAATCGGTTTAGAAATCACGGAGTTGAAAATTTTTTAAAAATAAATCACTCCAATTGAGAACCTACATCTGTTTGGACTTTGGAAGTCTGTTGAAACAGGCTTTGTTTTCGAAAATCACGTGGTCGATTTTAACCTTATCGTGAATTCGCGACGAAGCACTACTTAATTAATACGATCGTTTCGTTTTAAATATGACTTTGGGGCTGGATAAAGAAGGTTACCTTGCCTCGGTGTATGCAATTTTTTATCGATTTGTTCGTTAATATTAAGCATGAAGTGGTAAGGATCAAACAAATTAACACTGGCTCTTGCACTATTTTCTAACTAGCAGTTTTCCGCGGCTTTGTATGCGTCTGAAAATAGCCTATGTTGGACACCGATTCTTTAACTATAACTATTAAGCCGCGAAAGCGTAACAGACAGTCAGACTTTTTCATTCATAATGTTATTTATTTATTAAAACTTTATAGTATCACAAGTAACATACAAAATAGGCTTAATGCTAAAAGTATTCTCTATTAGTCAAGAAAAAAATAATTATGGAAAGTATGAATGAATAGTTAAGAAAGTATGAATTTCAAGTGGAATATATTTAGTACAAGTTACTATTGCGTACCGGTAAACGCAGCGTTGGACATCCACCGACCAGATGGTCAGATGACCTGAAAAAGGTCGCAGGCAAACGCTGGATGCAGACTGCCGCCAACCGATCATTTTGGAAATCATTCGGAGAGGCCTATGTCCAGCAGTGGACTGACTGCTGCTGAAATGATGATGATGACTATTACATTCATCAGAGGTTTTACTCATGTGTAAATTTTGAGAGATAAAAAATGTCCTGTGCCTGTGTTATTCGTGTAATCAAATCTGAAGTATAGAAAAAAATTTGTGACTAACACGACTTTGTTTTAAATATGTTTAGTCTAGCTTATTCAATCTATACTTACAATGTTTTCGCATTTGCGAACACTGATGGTACAGGCACAATTGATTGAAACATATCAGATATTCCAATACGATTTCCTTCCGTTTAAAATTGCACATTTTTTGCACCTAATTCAAAGGATGTTTGCTAAACGCATAATAAGCAACGAAGGATGGTGTGTACATAATACTGCTTTATATTTCACTAATAGGCGCGTTATTTATTCACTCGACTGCGGCGAAGTCAAAAATGGAGGTTATGTAGGTTAAGTATATTTTTAAGAAAGCATGTCTGCCACTTTGTTTAAAAAAACGGCTGAACCAATTTTATTGAATCGTACGTCGTTAGATTCGTCTTTTGGTACGAGTGTCACTGTGTAGGTCAAATCAAAAAAAAATTTATTGTAAACCACTCGATATGAATAAATGAATGAGGATGATAGAGAGATAGATTGGCGTAGACAGAAGCTTATGCCCACATACATAGTGTTTCTTAGAAAAAATAATATATATTATAATAAGCTGATTCGTTCATTCATATCGAATGGTTTACATGATCAATCGACCTCGTACACCCGGAGTCGGAGTTTTCGGAACCACCATTAGACCTCTGACGTGGTTTCCTTAACGATCACCAAATAGCAGCCGGGACCAACGGCTTAACGTTCCTTCCGAAGCACGGAATCATCATTGTTGTGAGCCAATCTTTAAACCTAGTGATCTAGTCCTAACTAAACTGGAAACGACTAAACAAAGTATTCAACCCATGATGGGTTTGATTCCGGATCTAAAACAAACGCCTTTTGTTTACAGAATGAACCATGACTCCGACAGTGCAAGAGTACTACAGAGGCAAACGAATTTTCATCACGGGAGGCACTGGATTCCTTGGGAAGGTTGGTAGATTTATTATTCCTTGGATGTACAATACATTAAGAAAAAACTTATGCGCAAAAGGCGGTCTTATCGCAATAGCAATTTCTTCTAGGCAACCCTTCGGTATAATTTATTTTACAAGATAATTAAAAATAAAATCTACTACTACCTGTAGTCAGCCTTTGGAGCGCTAGGTGGAACATATTTTTATTATATTATTCCACCCAGCGTTCCTGCAAAATATTTAAAGGAGCGCAAAATGGAATACGTTTCAAATCGGAGCGCATGGTGACATACGTCGCTTATAAAACCCAGGCCAGGCACAGATTGTGGTGAACCTTTATCACCTTCGCCTTATTTGTGTCCTTCGCCTGCATCAAACTAGATAACAATAGAAAATCCATTGTTAAGAACAAAATATGGTTTCTGCGCAGGTGAAGGGAATTCGTGGGTTCGATTCCCACGAGAAGCAAACTTTGTTTAGCCATTTCCAGTTCACTCCGGAAATCCGTAGAAAGACAAAAGTTATCGACGTAGCCCAGAGGATTAGCTCTTTAAAGAGGTAGTGAACCAAGGCCGATGGGGCAGAAAGACTCGAATGGCGAGCACGTACTGGCAAGAGCAGTGTTGGACATTCACCTACCACGTGGTCAGGTTATCTGAAGAATGTCGCAGACAAGCGCTGGATGCCGGCTACTTCTAACCGGTCATTTTGGAAATCTTTGGGTGAGACCTGTGTCCGGCTGAAATAATGATATACTAACCTAGTTTATTTTCGATAGGCTCTGATTGAGAAACTGCTCCGAAGCTGCCCTGATGTGGAGACGATCTACTTACTTCTGAGGCAGAAGAAGGGCCTGAGCAGCGATGAGAGGCTTAAAGAACTATGCAATAATAAGGTAAACTACAATTTGTTTGCAATATCTTTATCAAACAAAACCCAAGTAATTGACATACTTCGTTCGCTCAGCGACTCGTAGTGGATCTTGTCATCTTCACGAGAGAGCGCCAGAGTGTTCCAGTCAGCGCGATGGCTGCCAGTTGTCAGCTCCCATCTCTTGCAGATCAGCACCAGATCGCTCCAGCGGTATCTGGGAGGTCGTGGGTTTGATTCCAACGGGAAGCATACTTTGTTCAGCTGTTTCCAATGTCCTAACATTGCAGGCTTGAATCATTGACTGATAATAATGATGAATCTAGGACCATGACTTATAGAGTACCCAAGGCTCTGAAGGGTAAGCTGACGAATCAAAGAAATATACGCTAGGAGGAAGAAGAATGATGATTCATTGCTTCTGAAGCAGTTAGTCCCGGCTGCTATTAGGTGGTCTTTTAACCACGTCAGAAGCCGAAAGTCGATTCCGAAAATCTTTGATAACAGGGTGCACAGGATCAATTGATAACCCACTCGATATGAATGAATATTGAAAGATTACAGTGTCCTTTCGTCTCCAGATGTTCGACCTGGTGCGAGAACAGAATCCTGAAGCCTTCAAGAAGCTAAGGTTGGTCGCTGGAGACATTCTCGAGGAGCGGCTGGGGCTGTCTCCTGAGGATGAGAAGGAACTGAGAGAAAAATGCAACATCGTATTTCATAGTGCTGCTTGTGTCAGGTAAGAATGGACTTCTTTTGCGGAGGAAGCTGCGACAGAATAAAATTTATAAAAAAAACAAAAATGCACATGAAAGTGCTTTGTTTGCATTGAATAGAAATTCCATTGATGTTGTGATTCTGATTATCAATGTGTAACATGCATTAAAGAATCATGTTTACCTAATTCTGACCGTTTCTTTCCATCGTAGGCAGAGACTAAATATTTCATCCTGCGACGATCCTTAATTCTTGGCTCTTTTTTCAAGAGATCTACGTATCGTATAAAATGAATGACAAGACTCAATTCTTCAATTCAAAGTCACAGGATTCTACCAAGATACCTGTAAAGCAAGCCTACTTAATTTTTTCGAAGCTCTTCGTCTAGGTAACCTATAAATTTAAAATAAAAGAGGTGCCTGAGCAAAGATCGAAGTGTGAGATCCTTAATATAAAAGGCCAACACTCACGTTTGGGTCACTGTGCTATTCAAGATAAAGTTTGTGTACTTAGTTAGGGCTATAGACCGATTTTCGACCTATCGTACTTCCTTGTGAGACCTTAATATTATTTTAGGAGCTTATTTGAAGCACTTAAATATCTAAGACCGCCGCGCGGATCAGGAAGCTTCTGAAATATAGGGGACTTAAAAAAGTCCAAAAAATGTCTTTTTTAGGATTCTTGCCGGCGTCGTTATGGACAATTTGTATTTCCAGACGTTTTAGGGGAAGCGTTTGAAAAATCAGACGGTTTTTGTAGGTGGAATTTTGACCGTGAAAATACGTTTGGACGAAACCACATTTAGGCGACGGGGCAAGACTCATACAAACACAAAATCAAATTCTGCCGACGACGGACTACTAGAACGTGTAGAGTAAAATCTTATCTCTATACTATAAGAAGTGATAACTTTTTGACAGTGCGATGCGAAACTATATCTATGTAAATACCATGTTTTAACAAATAAAGTGAACCATATTACCGTCTTGTCATGCATGGCCCCATTTTACATGAAATTTTTTTGATGTTATTAGTAGGTATTTTGTTAAAAAATACATTCAAAAATTCCAAAAAAAAGTCGATGACTTTCGCTTTCATTTCGCACTGATTCATTAGCATTCATGTCACATTGAATACACAATGCGAATACATAAATTAATAAAATTTAGGTCGATTATATTTAAATTATTTGTAAAATAAATTAACGATCCTGTGTCTGACCGTTAAGGCCTTTTCCAAGACCGAAAAATCTATACTAATATTATAAAGCTGAAGAGTTTGTTTGTTTGAACGCGCTAATCTCAGGAACTACTGGTTCGAATTGAAAAATTCTTTTTGTGTTGGATAGATCATTTATCCAGGAAGGCTTTAGGCTATATAACATCACGTTGCGACTAATAAGAGCGAAAAAACAGTCGAAATGTAGAAAAAACGGGGAAAATTATTGATCTTTGAGGGCTTCCGCCGCGTGCGCTGCGAAAACCGTTCGAGATACCCAGAAAATATGTATGAAAGAATTATTCCTCTTTAAATTATCTAAAAAAATATCCGTGACAGTATATGTCTATCTTTTAGGACTAACTCACAATAATCGTTTTTATGATAATCAAATTTGGTCGAAATTAATGCATTATTACAAATTATTTGTCAGAGTTGTATCAACATAATAATATTAATCTTTATGCAAATAAATGTGTTATTGATTAAGAGTATTTAACTGTGAACAAAATTGTCTTTGACATCACCTTATTTCAATAAACATCTTATAAGATAATACAATTTTAAAATAACTCTGAAACAAAATTCACACGCGCCGCATGATTCCCAAAATAACTATTCCGGACCGCGGACGAAGTCGCGGGCACAGCTAGTATATTATACTGCGATCGCTCGACGTCCAAAAAAGATCTTGGCCTCAGACACAACTGTTCAGCGCAACCTCCTGCCAGTCGGCTCTTTGGAGGCCCTTCGCGACTTCGTCTCTCTCGGCATCTGGGATGACAAACTGGTCCCTGTGCTAAGTGAGACGCCCCTCAAAAGTGAAAATATTTGTTCTCTGTGATACAAACAAACTATGGATACTTTTATCTTTCAACAGGTTTGATCAAAAACTGAAGGATGCTGTCCACATGAACACCAAAGGAACCCTGCGAATACTCCAGTTGGCTGAGACCATGCAGGAACTGGAGGTCCGTATATATATTTTTTTACACTACTTTTTTTTTTATACAACTAAGTAGGCAAACAGGCGTATGGCCCGTCTGATGGTAAGTGGTTACCGTAGCTTATGAACGCCTGCAACACCGGAGATGTCACGAGCGCGTTGCCGACCTGTCCGCTGTCAGCACAGCTACCCTACTTACCAGCAGGAACTCAACACTGCATCACAGTGTCATTTGGCTGCGGTCTTCTGTATGGTGGAGGTACTTCCCCAGACGGCCTACTCCTTACAAAATGTCCTACCTCTCTACGTATCTTGTTTGTAAACGTCCAACTAAAACATTGTTGTAAGTTAGACTCTAATAAGCTGTCTCCGTGGTCCAGTGGTTAAGACGTTCGCCCTGGTCGTTTGTTCGATTCCCACGGTAAGCATACTTTGTTTAGTTGTTTCCAGTTTGGTTAGGACATTGCAGGCTTGAATCTCCTGATTGCCTGATAAAAATTATGATTCCGTGCTTCGGAAGGCACGTTACGCTACTGGTGGCTGCCATTAGGTGGTCATTAAATTAGTTTCGATACATGTCCTATATCCTTACGACTACCATCTATCGATAACAACCGGAACCAACGGCTTAACGTGCCTTGAGAAGCACAGAGAAACTCGAGATAGAACATGGCACTACAATGGCGACCAATCCAAAACGGGTCGCGTCTCACCATCGATGGAGACGCGCATTCGCTACGGATATGTGCGCCCTCTCGACTACAGACTGAACTCCTCACTTCTACATTTTTATGTTTGTAGGTATTCCTCCACCTCTCAACAGCATACTGCCGTTGCCACCTCGAGGTTTTGGAGGAGAAGTCGTACCCGGCGGTGCACGACCCGCGACGGATCATGGAACTGGTGGAGTGGATGGATGACGAGACCCAGGCCTTTTTGGAGCCCAAGTGGGTATTATTTAAACTTTGTATGTATGTATGTATGTAAAAATCTTTATTGTACACAAAGGACATAGTATCAGAATACAGGTTACAACAAAAGGCGGACTTATCTCAAATAGGGATCTCTTCCAGTCAACCAAACTAACATAGGACATAGACATATGGGCACAGAAGAGGGCACAACACGCAAAGAAATCTTAGGTGCATAGACTTACATCTAACATACAAATTCAATTACACATAAAAAAGCTCACATTGTACAAATTACGAATTGTAAAAAAAAATTGTAAAGCAGAGAGCTCAAAAATGTGGGTTTACATGTTTTGCTAAATTGGCAAATATATTTAATTGATTCAGGCGTTGTAAATTGGCAAAACAATTCTATTGCAAAATTAACACTCCCTGCAGGTACATTACTATCGTATATCAAGGCTGCAACATTAACTACTGTTGGACATGGGCTTCTCCTACTGACTCCTAAAATGACCGGTTAGCAGCAGCTTGCCTCCAGCGTCTGCCTGCGACCTTTTTCAGGTCTAAATATTAGGTCGGTGGATGTCCAACGCTTGTCGGTTCGTGGTCGCCATTCGATAACCTTGCTGCCCCATCGACCATTGGTTTTCCGCGCTGTGCTCCACCCACCACTTCAAAGAATCCGCTGGGCTTTATCGGTGACTTTCGTTCTCCTATAGATCTCCTCAGATCTCCTCGGATCCTCCACGGATCTCCTCTTTCTGATTCGATCTCGATCTGCATTTCACACAAAATGTTCTACGTTCCAGACTGATATCATCAGAGCCCAACACTTACTCGTATACCAAGGCAATCACCGAGGAGCTGGTGGAGGAGTACAGGAGCAAGTTCCCCATCGCTATAGCCAGGCCCTCCATTGGTAAGTAATCTACACTAAAATGGAAGTATTTCAAAGTTTGAGGGATTGTCTCTCTACATTCCTTAATCTTTCGATACCTTCCTTTTCTTCGTACAAACGTGTTCTGCTATTTGCGTCCATAGCTTACGCTTCGGAGGTTAGGGTACGCTGTAAGTCGTGTTCATAGATTTGACGGCACTGGTTATTAGCACAGCGACTGCCGACTGACCTTCGTAACCCTTTTTTACAGGGAAACCAGACCAAGGAACATGCCCCGAAGTGTGTTAGTAGTCAACACTGTCAGATTTTTTCAGGCTGCCTAAAGACATCTGACACAGCCTACGACTGCCATCTATCGATCACAACCAGTAGCAACGGCTTATCGTGCCTTCCGAAGCACGGAGGAGCTCGAGATAAAAAAATGTTACTAAATGGCGACCAATCCAAAACTGCTTAGCTTGATACGCGCATTCGCTACGGATACGCGCGTCGCGCTCGTCTATCGACCTCCTTGCCAGATCTGGCCAACGTCCAATCTGAGCTTAGGTTAAGGCACTTCCATATCGGACAAATATCGGATAGGGTTTAAAGTGGCCTGATGTTAGTTTCTCTTCTGGTGGTACAAAGGTTTCGGATGTCCATCTTCTCTGTATGTGGAATGATGGAAGGCTAATGATGAAGATTGTTATGATAAGTTTTTTTTATACAACTAAGGGCAAACTGGCGTACGGCCCACCTGATGCTAAGTGGTTACCTTAGCCTATGAACGCCTGCAACACCGGATATGTCACGAGCGCGTTGCCGACCTGTCCGGTATCAGCACAGCGACCCTACTCACCAGCAGGAACACAACACTGCATCACAGTGTTATTTGGCTGCGGTCTTCTGTAGGGTGGAGATACTTCCCCAGACGGACTACTCCTTACAAAATGTCCTACCTCTCTTTATTTATTTATTTGCAAAAATTTAGTCTTTATTTATTCTTTCAGTGATAGCTGCATGGAAAGACCCAACCCCAGGGTGGGTGGACAACATGAATGGTCCCACTGGGCTCCTCATTGGCAGCGGCAAAGGTTTCATATCTCCTTTTTTTCTTCTTTATCCAAACTTATGATACCTTAATGATTTCTTATGTTTTCGCGATTGTTATTCATTAAATTAAACTATTTTGATACGGTTTGTAATCTTATGACATCAAAGACAAATTTTAACTTAGTCTGCCTGCGACCATGAACGCTGTAAAGTGTTTGAAACGTCAGGTGTAAATAAATAAGTAATAAACGCGATAAAACCGTATTAAAATAGTTTAATTTATGATACCTTGTAAGCAGCAACTTCAGAGCTCGGTATAAATGAATGAATGGACACTTTATTGTACCATTTACATACAAGATCACAGAAACCAATTAACATTAAGTGAAATGAGTACAAAGGCGGACTTATCGCTAATGCAATCTCTTCCAGCCAACCTTATGGTAGAAAGGTACAGAGAAAAAAAAGCATGGCGGCACTAGTGACAATGGAGCTAGCGATTGATGTCCATAATACTTGTAATAGGAGTACTAATCCTACCACCGCTGTCGGATTTTTAGGCTGCCCAAAGAAAAGACAGCTTAACGATCATCCAGCGATTACTTTGTTATTTTTTATACAACTAAGTAGGCAAACAGACGTACGCCCACCTGATGGTAAGTGGTTACCGTAGCCTGTGAACGCCTGCAACACTGGATATGTTACGAGACGTGTTCGCTATCAGCACAGCGATCCTAAAGCCTGGCGACCCTACTTACCTTGCTTGATTTACCTACCGACACTTGAAAGATAGAGCCGATTGAAAAAAAAACTCATTAAAAAAATATACTTGTGGCGACCAATCCAAATCAGCCCATTGACATACACCTAGCCAACGGCCCTGTTTAAGTCTCGCGATGGAGATACTGTGAAAGCATAAAATTAACAGTTTGACTATACTCATCTATTCATTACTTATTTTTAAATTAATGTGTTGATATTTCAGGATCCTGTACGTCTCTCTGCTGTAGGCCTTTACAGGGTTTTTCTAAATTGTCAATTGCTGTAAAACTTGTTTTTCTACTGGTTCCAGGGGTGATCAGGAGCATGCACTGCGAACCTTCCTACAAAGCTGATGCGTTGCCGGTCGACGTCACCGTCAACGGATGTCTGCTCATCGCTTATGCAACTGCACTTGATAGGTATAACTTTTAAATTCAAAATAATTGATTATTTATTGCTATAAATAATGTACAGGTCCCAAGCCACATCCCGGATACTCCATACAACAGCGGCGAGCGCGATACCTATTACGACTACGACGACTTGGTCGCGTACGCACACGCGTCAATGTGTTTGTTACTCATAGAGTTGGTTATTTACCGTATCTACGTCATAGCCGTCGCAGCGGCCGCGCGGCCGAATGATGATGATTCATTCTTATTGAGTTGGTTAAATGGTCAACGGACCCGGAATACCCTGGTGTTTTTCAGCACCTACCTACCATCTTTCGGACTCTGACGTGGTTCCTTTAAAAACCACTAAATGGCGGCCAGGACTAACGGCCTATAGGCCACATGTGTTCCGTTGCACAGAATCACTATTATTAACAGAAAATCAGGTGATTCAAGCCTTTTTTTTTTGTTAACGGAGGGGAAATGCATTTACGCACTGAGTGTGGGACTCCCAGGCAGAGTGCCTGGACTACCCACTAAAACCCCTCCGGCGTTTCCGCACCGGCTGCTGAGGGCGCCATGGGGTCGCGTTAGCATTCTACCACGACGCCCTCCAGCCATGGCCTTTCGGCCTCAACCATTGGCCTTTCGGCCACCCCCTAAATCAGACAGTGGCCCATAAATGGGCCACGCCCGTCCCCCAGACCCACATCCATTCGCCGTCTCATCATAGACGGCGGTGGAGTGGGCTGTTGGCAGAAATTGGCCGACAGTCAACAAGACCCCGACTACCAGGGAGTTATTAACTGTCGCCCAGGGTGCACCGTCCCGAATCCCTTGTCAGCCCGCCCTCTCACCGGATCCGTGAGATCAAATGAGAACGCAAAGCTTTCAAAGGACCGGGCACTCGAGGAGGTTCCCTGCCCTGCACCCCAGGTGATTCAAGCCTGGAATAACCTAAGCAAACTGGAAACAACTGTAGAATGTATGCTTCATGTGGTAAGTGAACCCACGACCTCACTGTCAAGACTCACCAAGACTCCACTGTCCGTCTGCCAGTCTGTCTATCTCATGAACTGTGATAGGCAGTTGAAATTTTCATTGATGTTTTAATTCTTTTGCTGCTTTATGAACAAATAGAATCAGAATAAGACTACACGCTTGTAATAGTCACAGAATATGGTACAAAATCCTTCGTGCACGAGTCCGACTTGCATTTCAATAAAAATCTCATCAAAATCGGCTCATCCGTTTAGACGTTACCATGTGGCAGACACAGACTCGTGAAACAACAACCTCTTTTTTCGTCGGGGGTTAACAGCGATTCATATCAATTAACTTCTACCAAACGAAGTGTATGAAATAGACAATATAATTATTTGTTTACGAAATGTGTTTTATAATAGTGTTAGTATATAGTCTTGTTGCACGCGATGCAGTTGCAAAAGAATGCACATGCTTTTACAAACTAGTCATCAATTGCCTCCGTGGTCCAGTGGTTAAGGCGTTCGTCTTCGACCCACCCGGAGGTCGTGGGCTCGATTTCCACGGGAAGCATACTTTGTTTAGTTGTTTCCAGTTTGGTTAGGACATTGAATCAGCTGATTTCCTGATAATGATGATTATTCCGTGCTTCTGAAAGCACGTTAAGCCGTTGTTCCCGGCAGCCATCTGGTTGCCGTTATAGAAACCAGCAACGTCATAGGCCGAATTGCGGTTTTAAATAACTGTGAGACCATGGTGTACATGGTCGATTGACAATGTAACCTACAAGAAATGATAACCAATCGTCCATTCACAACCTAGTGTCAGTGTTATGAATTTCTTTCTTTCTTTCTTTCTTTCTTTCTTTCCGGAACCGCTTCTCGGTCTTTTGACGTGGTTCCTGTAACGACCACCAGATGGAACTAGTTGTAGGTACCTACACTGCGACTTCTCGACTCTTAATTAACTGGGCGAGCGTGGCGAGCCAAAGACTCCATTTCGCGATTGGCCAATTTTGCTTGTGAAAACATGTTTGTTCTGGGCTATTTGATAAAGGCTGAATTTTACTCTTATTTTCAGGCCGAAAGAAGTGGTATACTACAATGTGACTTTGTCGGGAATCGTCAAAATAACGTGGGGGGAGATCATTGAATTAGGTAAGTAACGGGTTACGGAGGTCAGGCGGCAGTCGCTCCATTGTTAGAACTGTAAAATATTACCTACCATAATTAACAGCGTAACCTAGGATCTGTAGCATAAGTGGACGGCGAAATCGGGAAACACGCTAGGTCGAAGAAGTGGTTGCATTGAATTCATTTCACTATTAGAGCCAAGATTTTTGAAAATATTATTTATATTGGGCAGAGCCTGTTCGCTAGGTCTATTGTTCACTGATCTAAGTTCTATACTTAGATGCGTGAGTAAATATGGACGAAAAGAGGAAAAGAGAGAAAGAAGGAACTGGGGAAGGGAGAGGGGAAAGAGGGAAATAAGGAAGAAAGGAACCTCTTTCTTTCTTTCTATGTATACTTAGATGTAAGTAGGTATCATACTGAATTGATATTAATCAACACAGGCAAGAAATGGCTAGCGGTATACCCGCACACGCTGGCACTGTGGCACCCTGGTGGCGCCATCCGCTCGTACTACCTCCCGCACCAGATCTGCGTGTTCCTGTACCACCTCATACCGGCGTACCTCGTCGACGGCTTGCTGCTGTTGCTTGGGAAGAAGACTTTGTAAGTTGTAGCGACATCTTGTGTGAGCAATGCTTGGCGCCATTCTCTCTCTCTCTCTCTCTCTCTCTCTCTTTTAGCCTTTCTCGGGTCTCCTTCAGTCTGTCATTTCTCTAATGTCATTCCTGTCATTATTCATGAACCCTGATGTGACTCACACCCGTATTCTTAAACATAACTATAAAGACGTCCTTCACTCTAACTCATTGGAGGGCGCCTCAATCCTCGAACTTTGCTTGAAAACGATATTCTTAGTTGGTTGCTTAAGCAAACTCTAATGAGGAACGACACAGGTTATTATAACATTTCAAAGCACAAAAGAATAGAGTAAAAATTAAATAAAGTAAGTAGATAACTAGGCAAAAAGTGTCAAAAAACTGATTTTTAACCACTTCCGAGGCCGCCTCAAGGTGCCTCTCGACCGACCTTATATTTGACAGTTCGATACTCACCTCCAATAAGGAATCTCCTTAAGTCAAGGAAGCTAGTGACGACTAATCATACCAATGAGTTGGAGTAAGGTTGAGTCGAGTTTAAGGAAACGTTTGAGAATATGGGTGTCACTTGACAATATTACAGCATATGCATTAGCATACGCATGCCAAACGACGACGTGGAATTCGATTGGTCACCATTAGTGGCATATCATATCTCGATCTTCTCCTTGTTAAAAAAATGACTTAGCATACTTGAACCAGTAAAATAAACCCCTTTGTTTCAGCTTAGTAAATGCTCAGAAACGAATCAGCCATGGTCTCAGCGTGCTTCAATACTACACGACTAAGGAGTGGCACTTCGTAAACACCAACTTTAGATCGCTACGGGACCGTATCAGTAAGGTCGGTCATCTTATACATTGTTGACTTCCACCACCACAACCGCCAACTACCGAAGGGAATCGATCCTTACCCCAGAACCCAAATTATCACTAACAGGAGCGCTATTTTTGAAAAGTGTGACTGAAGCAAAATCGGCGAGTCTCATAATAAAATTATTGTTATATCTAATAATTTTCTTTCGATATCGAAGGATATTATTCGATATTAAACGATTTTCATTTAAAAATTACCAAAAATAGCGATTCAAAACCGGCAACGCACCCGTATACTTCTGCTATTGCAAACATTGTCCTAATTTCACTCAGTGTCAATAAAAAAATTTCTCTATAATAGTTTCCTTATCTCTACAGGAAGACGACGAAGTATTTTTCACCGATGTGAGTCAAATGAACTGCGAGGACTACCTGAAGAACTACATCCTGGGCGCGAGGTACTACGTCTGCAAAGAGGACCCCTCCACGCTGCCCAGGGCTAGGAAACTCTACAGAATGTATGTGCTTTAGTCATCATCATTCACTGACGCGAGGAGCTCGTTATTCGAGCGCGTATCCGTAGCGAATACGCGTGTCAAGCGACGGCGAGGCACGGCCTTTATTGGATAATAACCTCGTCCATAAATGAAAGAAACAGTGATGATTCGAAAAATAAATCCTGGTTGTTATCGATAGATGGCAGTTTTTGCCTGAAAAATCTGACAGTGTTGGCCACTAACACACCTCAGGTCATGTTGCTAATGGCCTGACCAGGGAAATTTTCATCCATCTGGTGGTATTCAAAGGAAGCCCTATTTTTGAAATGCACGACATATATGTCGCATGAAAATTGATCATTGTCGAACAAAAATCCTTCATTAAACATTCTTCCAGAGGCCTAAATGCAAAAAAATATCGAAATTGTAAATGTAACCGATACCACGTAATACAAACGATAAGAAGGAAAATTAAATGGAATCTTTTATCTTCCACAGCCGCTTCATGGTAGACCAGATCTTCCGTCTTCTCTTCTACATCCTTCTATTCTGGCTGCTGTACTCCTACAAAGACGTCTTCGTATCCTCAGTGGAAAGACTCGACAGTGCAATGAAGAGCCTCACGCCAATCAACGTGAAAGCTGAGGAAGTCTGCGAAATGCCGACAGACGCGTTATAATTTCTAGTAAATTAGTTTAACATCGCAAAAAAAAATTGACACCAGTGTGCAGGGTCGATTGACCTTGCCGGTATTAGAAAGCATTCTGTAGCCCTATTTTTGAAGTGTATGACATACATGTCGAATAAAAATTATTCGATATCGAACAAAAATTATTTGACTCGCCGATTTTGCGTCAGTCACGCTTTTTAAAAACAGCGCTCCTGGACTTGTGTCTTGGCTCCGCTATCCCTACTGAGGCCCTATTTTTGAAATGTATGACATACTTATATATCGAATGAAAATCGTTCGATATCGAACAAAACTCCTTCGTTATCGAATGAAAATCATTCGATACCATCGAATGAAAATCAATCGATAACATCGTACAAAAATTATTCGACTCGCCGCCGATTGATCGCCGCGTGAATCACCCTTTTCAAATAGTACTCCTGGTTGCACCACAGATATTATGATTAGTAGAAGTGCCATGTGGGCGTTTCCTGTGTGCCAAAGATAAGCCTAGCCGTATAAAGTTAAGACTCGAGAGGCTTAACTGGTCCACACATAGCACTTCTACCTATTGTGGGCATAGCAGTTGAGCCACGACACCAGACTAGAATATTTCGTTACATTCTTAATTATACACTGCCTGATAAATGTTTTAATGCATCGCTATTTATTTATTCTTTGTTATTGGTTTAATAAATATAAAAGTATGTAAGTAGGTTATAAAGGTCCAAGATACCAAATCCGTCTCTTTTACTCTCACTGATATTTTTACGTAAATGTTTCAATGAATCAATTGTACGTACGAATCATGAATTAAAAACATTGTAAATACCTATTTTCCTAAAATAATATAGATTAATTATGAGTAACCTATATTATGTGCTACTAAAAATAAGTTGTGTTGTGGTAAAGGTTCCTGTAATTAAAAGTTGAAAAATCTCTATTTGTTTCATTGAATTGTTAACATTATCAGTCCTTTCACAATATAAAAAACTAGCTGTTTCCCGCAGCTCCGCCTGCGGTATATAGCCTATGTTACTCAGGGTGAATATAGCTTTCCAATGGTGAAAGAATTTTTGAAATCGGCACAGTACACACAAATACAAATCTTTCCTCTTTATAATATTAGTGTAGATGAAATAAAAAAGCTTTTTATAGTTTCAGACAATAAAATGGTTATCCGTTTTAAATAATTATTATTTATTCATTAATTTAAACTTTATTGTACAAATACAATTGTAAAGCACAATAGGTGGACTTAATGCTAAAAGCATTATCTAACAGTTAACCATTGGGTCAAGCAGAGATCTGTATGTGTGTGTGTAAAATAAAGTTAAATTAACAGAAAAGCATAAAAAAGTAATATGCAATAATACGTGTGTGGGCTACTAGATTCCCACATCACTCAGCTGTGCGAGAAAATGCTCGTAAACAAGAGCTTTGAAACCCGCACGGCTGGAGGCTTTCCTAATTGATTCAGGTAGCGCGTTCCAGAGTCTGACAGCCGTGACGACGAAGGAGTTGGAGTAATGGTGAGAGGGAGTGGCAAGAGTCAAATTAAGTAATTATTAATTAATTAATTAAGTAGTTAACTAGGCTTCCTTGACTTGAGATGATTTCTCATTGGAGGTGAGTATCGAACTGTCAAATATAAGGTAGGTCGAGACTTCGAGAGGTACCTTGAAGCGTCCTCAAAATGAAATAAATGTGGTTATAAATCAGTTTTTTGCTACTTTTTGCCTAGGTATTTTTTACTTTTTTTTTTATTTCCTACTCAAAATTTTTTTTTTATAAATTCCTATTTTTGTTCTATGGATTGATATTTTAACCTAGGTATGTCGTTCGTTCCTCATTGGAGTTTGCCATGGACTTTTGCTCAAGCAACCAATTATGAATGTCATTTTCAAGGAAAGTTTGAGTACTTCCTTGAGGCTTCCTTCAATGAGTTGTGAAGGACCTCCATAAGGCCATAAGGTTTTCTTAAAGAATACGGGTGTAATCCATGGGCGCCATGGGCGCCACTGATCTAAATAATAGTAATATCTAAAAAATAATGGGTTTTAACTTTTACGGCCATAGATATAAGTCCTTTATAACCCTTCTTAATTTTTCTACACAAATTAATATTTGTAGTACAATACGGCTAATGTTCAGTGAAATAAATATAAATATTTTATAAATTTTGTATTGATTTGTCATTTGGGATCTAAAAAAGTTTATATTTTTTTAAAACAAAGAATTAATAATAATAAATAAATTGTCTTTATTTCAGACTAGCTGTTGCCCGCGGCTCCTCCCGCGGTTCCAAACACAGGATTACGAACAGAGCAAGCTCTGTAGACGGCAATATTAAACCAAATAATGGCCTCGACAGTAAGTAAACTTGTAAGCTTTGTTGCAAAAACGTAAAACGATCTGTTGATAGTGTAAGACAGTTGTGTCTCACTTCGGATATTAAAGCTCTGCAAGAAACTTGGCTATTGCCAAATGAACTCACTTTCCTGCAAAGTATCGATGGGAACTTCAGCGCGACTGGTACTTCCGCAATGAATATCTCGGTGGGTATACTGCAAGGTCGGCCCTACGGCGGGGTGGCCCTGCTGTGGAGGAGTGCGGTTTTCACCAATGTGTCTGTGCTGCCATGTGATAGTGATCGGTTATGTGCTATAAAATTTGTGACAGGGGAACATCCCATTATAGTGATATGTGTGTATATGCCTACGGATACCATTGCTAATTTACCGTAATTCACAGACTGTCTAGGTAAAATAAGTACTCTGGTAGATGAATATGGCAGTGAATCTATTTATGTATTGGGTGATTTTAATGCTCACCCGGGTGAGTTATTTCATGATGAGCTCACAGACTTTTGTCATGAATAAAACTGGTTTTGTGCAGATGTAAATAAGCTTGGATTGTTATCAGATACACCTTTATAAATGATGTTCATGGGTGTAGGCGATTGCTAGAACACTGTATTGTATCACAATATTTTATGTATACAGTAAGAATGGTGTATGTTAAACATAATGTAACATGGTCCGATTACTTTCCTTTGATACTGGAGTGTGACTTAAAGTTATATATCACCTAAGATAATCAAAAAAGATTTAGCTGCTAATCGCACTGTTGTGTGGGGGAAAGTTGCAGTGAACAGATATCTCTGTATAGGAAAAACTGTAATAAAAAATTAAATAAAATTGATTCACCATCTGAGTGTTTATCTTGTGATTGTAAATATAGTAATGCTGCTTCTCACAAATTACATATAGATCAATTTTATTGTGATATAGTGTCTGTTTTGAGGGAGGCTGCATCAATATCTAGAGGTAATGTAAAGTGTAAAAATAATAGACCGGTTATAGGATGAAATAAGCACGTCAAAGAGTATGACTCAGAGACGCATGACGTTCTGCATCCAAGAGTCGACGTGCCTGAGACTCCTCTGAGGTCTCGGCTCTAGAGGCGAATGACGTTCTGCGTCTTGTAGCGTTATGACCCGAGGTGAGCCATGGGCCGCAACGCCAACAATTATAAATTGTCGTGGTAGGGGTGGTAGGGGTGCAAGTCGGTAAAATTTGGAATGCCAAAAAAAAAAAATGTCACTCAAGCCGAAAATTTGACAGTGGCGACTAAGGCCTTTTTGAATTTTGAGAATTGTCACTCAACAGCCAAAGATCAATCAGTAATTATATCGGAAAATAAATGTATTTTTCACACGAGTCTCAAAACCCATCTGCCAAAAAAACATCAAAAAAAATCAAGTGTCACAAATAAAATTTTGAATATTGAATTTTGTCTTTTTTTCTTATAAGCTAGTCTAAAACAAGACCATAGACAAAAAAAAAAAAAAATCTGTGGCAAGCGCTACAGTCTGCAGCCCGGCGAAGTTCAGATTACTCCTGGCTTTCCTGGTTTCGAGCCATTTTTTGTGCTCGAGGTCTTGATGAGCTTTGTGACAAATTAGATTTATGTTTGCGAGGCATAATATTAGTTAAATCCGGAAATTACTCTTAATAACTTTTTAAGAAAACTTTTCCTATTAATTAAACTAATCGGTAGTGACAAATTAAACGAATTGACACGACACGCCCAACAATCCAACCAATATTTAAATACGAAAATTACTTATATACTTTACTTTATAAGTCTTATTAAAAAAAAAATCCTATTAACTAAACTAATTCTTAATAGGTACCACAGTACCTAAGTATTAAAATAAGAAACTGAACGAATCAACCGACACACACAACAATAAGACCAATATTTATTTTCTGGAAAAACAAACAACCAAGAATCTTCGCGAACAACAATAAAATACAACCACTTACATAGTCTTATTATTTCCGTACGACAAACTATATAGAGCTTAATTTTATGGTGGCGACATCTGTTGATGTATACATTTCAATATGTTTTATAAATTTTTTTTAATATAAGCAACGCCACCTATAACGAACAGCCAAACAATTAAATATATGAATATATGGCAGCGCCATTTTCTTTTAACAAATAGCCAAACAAATTTTCATACATATTTTCTTCTTTTATTGCAACAATTTCGGGACTGAATTTTGGAAAAAAAAGTAGCCTATGTTTGACCCTGGGTCTTAAAATATATCCATACCAAATTTCAACAAATTCCGTTCAGCGGTTTGGCCGTGAAAGCATAACAGACAGACAGACAGACTTTCGCATTTATAATATTAGTATGGATATCTAGATCCACATTGAATTGGTTTGAATTGAGACATAAAAGGACCGTTCAAACTGACGCGAATCCCTCGCGACTGGCGGGACGCCCATAGAAATAAGAACATATAGAAGTGTCATTAGCGGGCCAGTTAGATTTGGCACACGCTACGGCACTTCTACCGATTCTTATTTCTGTGGGCGTCCAGCCAGTCGCGCGGGATTCGCGTCAGTTTGAACGGTCCTAAAATCGTCTTGGCATATATTTTTTTAAAATGTACCGTAACCATAAAAATCATTACTTTACTAGTGCGATTATATTATAAACAACGTGTTGTTTATAACCCCCATTATGGGCCTAATTACAATGAAATAAAACACACTTTATGGGCAAATGTGTTGAAAATTCTTTTCTGCGATCTTTACTATAGATACCCCTCTCTAAAAAAACATAAAGTCACATGGTAGTTTGATTAAATTCATTCACTCATTCGTTCAAAAGTTCGGGTCGGCTGTCACCAAGCTGTCACACACAACAAAGTGTCAAAAAATTTAAGTCTGAAATTACGATTACTATTGTGAACTTATTGTAATATTTTTATTAATTCTACACATAATAATGGCTGATAACAAAGAAGTAGCTAAGAAGGATGTTGATCCCGAATTGGACGACTTATTGGACAGTAAGTACCATGTACTATAGTGTTTTTGTAATATGATATGTTACACAATATAACCTCGATTTAGACTGATAAATTAAACGCAGTTTTCCTTTGTTATTAATTATATAAAAAACTTAATTGTGAGAAATTTAAGTCACTAACACATTACCCATGGTGTAAAATTGTCAGAAGCTTTTATGAAGCTGATGAAATAATTTGTAATAAAGTGTCTTAAAAAAGTTTGAATGTATATCAGCTTTTAATGAACCTCAACGGCCAGTCGAATAAGGCAGTGGCTATGGCTATCCATTAAATCATAATAAAATTGATGATACTGGTGTCTTTGTCACGAAGAATAGGTTACTCTCCCATTAATTTATCTTGTCTAATGCTTGTTAAAATAATGATCTAAATGTCATACACAATCATGTGGCTAATGTGCCTGATATTGTATGGTCTTCAACTAAATTTGTACCAAATTTAATCAAAATTTGTTTAGCAGTTTGACTGTGAAAGCGTAACAGACAGATAGACTTTCACCCATATAATATTAAGTATGGATCTCTGTCTCACAGGTGCACTCCAAGACATGACAAAGAAGGATAACACTGATGAAGCAAAGCCCGAGGGCTCCGGCGAAGTGCCTCAAAACTTGTGGAGCGAGGAGTTCATAAAGGAAGCCGCTGCACAGTTCGAGAGCAACATGGCCGCTATACTCGGCAGTTTTAACGGTGTACCTGGTATGTAATTCTACACTTTCCTGAATATATGCAAGTTCTAGACGAAGTATGTAATATTACAGATTACAGATATCAACCGCCATACATTGAAATGCACCAAGTTTCTTGGTTACTTGGGCATGCTCATACAAAATCATTGTTACACCATCTATCGAAAACATGAGGAGTATGATGATGACTCCTTTTTTTTTTAATCTCTTTTTTTTTTGTGTGAGGCTTCAGTCACACATTGTGACTATGCCAGCCTCATGGGGAAAGTCAAAGGTGAAGCAAGCTTATCTTTTAGCCATGGCCGCTCTCCAGAAAGCGTAAATGGACTTGACTCCACCCGACAAAGGCAAACTCAATGTAACATTGAGACCGCCATTGTCAAGAGGAACGCCATCCAGAATACGACCCCTAAGCTCGGCATACTGACCACATTCCATGATGACTATCCTAACTTTTTAAATTGATATAGAACTAAATCAACTTGTTATAGAATCTCGTTTCGTTTATCCTTCAACTTCCTGCTCATAAATGATACCATACATAAAATTAAGTTTCTAATTTTGCCAAAAACAAGCGAAATGGTATACCATATAATATTAGTGCAGTGCCGGAAAATAGATCATGACTAATAGCGTACCCCAGGCTCTGAAGCATAAACTGAGGATGCAACTGGGAAACACTCTTAGATGAGACAGAGATGAAGAAGATGCTTTTAAAAAGTGGGTAAAAATTAAATTCTATTTGCTTTGTACTGTATATTTCCCAGAATTATAATTTTTATTTTTTTTGCAGAGGACCAAATAACACAGGACCAGATTGCCCAGACGTTTTCCAAAATGGCTGGTAAGAATCATTAAAATCCAATTTTTTAAAATTTATTAGGCCTCACCAAAAAAATTAAAAAAAAAAAAGTGTCTCTATGTAACTTTAGCACATTATTCAATTGAATAGAGTAGAATATTTCTTATGGATCACCATTACGTCTTGTTATTTTACATTGCTTACCGCTTAACTTTCTCAGCGTCGCCCATTTGGTTGGCTGGTAGATAAAGCCTCAGGCTTTAAGTCTGCCATTTACAATGTAATAAAGTTAAATAAATAAATATTTTTGTTATAAACAGCTAAATATTTAACAATACATAGATAGAACACCAGAAGTCTTTATGAAGTTACCGTTTATGAGTGTTTTTGTGGCATTTCAACTTGTTATCCATAGATAATAGGCAGGGTCGATTGACCTTCGAATATGAATAAAATAATGCCTCTTTAAACAGAGGCGGCCGCACAGGTACTGAAGCCTTCAGAAGCGGAAGCCGAAGCCCCGCCGGAACCGGCGTCGCAGGAGAAAATTGACGAGGTATGCAGGATATAATATACTAGCTGGATCCCGCAGCTTTGCTTGCGTCAAAAGTAGCCTATGTTTTACCCCGGGTCTACAACTATATTCATACCAAATTTCATCAAAATCCGATCAGCGGTTTGGCCGTGTAAGCGTAACAGACAGACAGACTTTTGCATTTATAATATTAGTATGGATTAATTTATAACTGAGTAATAGTTAAAAAGTGTAATGTAAACGGATCGCCTAATTTTAAGAACCAATTATATAAATGTTAATGTTGAGATGTACGGGGGCTATTCCTGACTTGACCCTGAACTGTTTGTCAATTAGTTGGTGATTTATTATATTGGTTACTAGCTGTTTCCCGCATCTCCCCCTATGGTATACAGCCTATGTTACTCGGGGTGAATGTAGCTTTCCAATGGTGAAAGAATTTTTGAAATCGGCACAGTAATTTTTGAGTTTATTCATTACAAACGTACACACAAAAATACAAATCTTTCCTCTTTATAATATTAGTGTAGATTTAATTTTTCCTTTATTTTTAGGTGTCGGCAGCGATATCACAAACACTACAGAATTTAAACATGAACTCAGAAACACTACAGACTCCGTTCTCCGACCAAGACCTGGCGAATATGTTCGGCAATTTCAATCTATCCGAAGGAGGACAGGTTAGTTATATTTTTCATAGCTTACGTCTTTGCTGTGGTATGGTTTTGCTTGATTGAACATTGATTGTTCACTATAAAGCTCTATTCAAACTGGCGGGACGCCCACAGAAATAAGGCCAGGCCAGTTAACTTTGGCACACGCTACGGCACTTCTAAAGGCTCTATGCTTTTAATATTTTATCTTGTATTAGTATCATAAATATTAAATTCGCTTGATTTGAATGCAACAGCATTTCTAAACAAACCTTAATTTTTTTTTGTATCATTTTTTGGATAATGTCAAATAAATAAATATCACTGGTTATTGACCGTGTCTGTGTCATAGTCGTCGCAGCGGCCGCGCGATTAAAGCGTCATCCTTACATTGTTTTGCTCTCGATGTTTCCCATAACTGCTCGGCTCGGTGCGGTATCTGTTTCGGGTGGGAGGGTGTGAGTGTCCGTTCTGTATGTTAGTAATATTAGGGTCGATTTCACCGAAGTCGGATAAGTTTTATTCCAAGGATACTGACGCAATTTACTCTCGTATAATTAAATTTACATTTCACCACACAGTTTACCGTAGAATATACTGTTTATCCCCGTAGAATTCCGGTTTATGGACTCAATACTTTCTAGAATAAAAATGTCTGCCATCCATTTTTTATGCTTAGATTAGTTACTCTTAGGAAGTGTGTTCTGAAGGAAGTGGAAGGAACGAACATACTGTGCCGGTCACACATAACAAGGTGGGACAAGGTGAAGAAGTTACTCTTAGACAGGAGTGATATTGGTGAAATCTGCCCCTAATAATTCTGTGGCATGTTCGCGAGGTCTACTACTCACAGAAGTACAAGTTCTCAATTTTATTTCCAGGACGGCAACATGTTCGTACCATTCATGCAAGGAATGATGCAGTCTTTACTTTCCAAAGAGGTGTTATACCCGTCTTTAAAGGAGTTAGTGGACAAGTATCCGACTTGGTTGGCTGAGAATAAAGGGAAGATTGAGCAGAGCGAGTATGACAGGTAAGTCATTCAGAAGTGGTATAGCCCGACCAGAAAAATAGCAGACTTGGCCTAATAACTATTTTTTTTTACTGGCAACTACGCATTCAAGTAACATTACATTCATCTCAATGTCATCTGCCAAAGAGAGACAGGAGTGGACGTTATGTATTTTGTGATTATCGAATAAAAATATTTATCAAAAAAGGGTAAAATTAATATATAGTAACGAGAGAAAAGTGATATATAAAAGACTGGCCTATGTCGGTACGCCTTTGCTCCATATTGTTAACAGTTTTTAACAATTTCCCAAATGTGAGCAATAAAGTTATATTGTATTGTATTGATTGATTGATTGATGCAATAAACAATATTGTATTGTACAGATTCGTTAAACAACAAGAGCTGATGCAGCAGGTTTGCGCGGAACTCGAACCGGAACAGGATTCCGATCCGGAGGATGTGAAACGGAGGCGGTTCGAGAAAGTTCTAGAAATGATGCAGAGGGTGAGTGCGTTCGTCTCGTCGGCTTTTACGTTTTAACAGATTTTCTAGCTCATCATTATTTCGTGTAGGTCACATTGTCAATCGACCGTGTACGCCATGGTGTCAGAGTTGTGCGGAACCGCCTCTCGCCCCCTGACTTGGCTCCTTTAAGCAGCCGGGGCCGACGGCTTAACGCGCCTTCCGAAGCACGGAATCATCTTTATTAACGGACAATCGGGTGATTCAAGCCTGCAATGTCCTAGCCAAACTGGAAACAACTAAACAAAGTATGCTTCCGATGGGAATCGGACCCACGACCTCCGGGCCGATGGTGAACGCCTTAACCACTGGGCCACGGCAGTTAATTTCTAGGTAAAGGCTACCGCTGGACGAAATTAGCTTAAGGCTAATGAAATTTCCCATACATTTGACATAAGCAATATCTACTTGTTTCTTTTTTTTTTATTGTTTAATTTTGACTGGCTTTTTTTGACCCTTGATTGATCCCGGGTTTTCAACTATATTCATACCAAATTTCATCAAAATCCATTCAGCGGTTCGGTCGTGAAAGCGTAACAGATAGACAGACTTTCACATTTATAATATACTAGCCTATGTTTGACCTTCATCTATATTCATACCAAATTTCATCAAAATCCGTTCAGCCGATTGGCCGTGAAAGCGTTAAAGACAGACAGACTTGCTTATTTATAATATTAGTATGGACTTTCGCATTTATATATAACTAGCTGTGCCCGAGACTTCGTCCGCGTGGAATAGTTATTTTGGGAATCATATTTATTTTTTGTTTACAAACCTACCTCCTCAGCTTATTAAAAGTGGGCATAAAGTTTCCCTCGCGAATTTCTTTGGCACCAAATGAAGTCACTGACAAATAATTTGTAATAATGCATTAATTTCGACCAATTTTGATTTTCATAAAAACGTTTATTGTGAGTTAATCTTATAAGATAGACATATACTGTTGCGGACATTTTTTAAGATAATTTAAAGAGGAATAATTCTTTCATACATATTTTTTGGGTATCTCGAACGGTTTTCGCAGCGCACGCAACGGAAGCCCTCGAAGATGAATAATTTTCCCCGTTTTTTCCACATTTTCGACTGTTTCTCCGCTTCTATTAGTCGCAACGTGATGTTATATAGCCTAAAGCCTTCCTCGATAAATGATCTATCTAACACAAAAAGAATTTTTCAATTCGAACCAGTAATTCCTGAGATTAGCGCGTTCAAACAAACAAACAAACTCTTCAGCTTTATAATATTAGTATAGATAATAAGAAAGATGGATGGTACTGCGCGAGCCCAATTCGCACCAGCAGGAAAAATTAAACGTTTTTAATGGGATTTTCATCAATTCATTATTGAGACGCAAAAGGTAAGATATTTATTTATTTACTTACAGATGCAAGATCTCGGTCAACCGCCAACAGAATTAGTAGGTGATATGGGAAATCCTCCCCAGGGATTTGCCCCACCCGCGCCCGATGCCTCGCAATGTAACATTATGTAGTAAACGAGACAAATATATTATGTTTTCACATGTTTTCGCGTTCGTTACACATTAAATTGAAATATTTGACTGAACGGAAGCGAAGTCTCCAATTAGAGACTGGTCGATTTTGAAAAACATTGTGATTTCACATGTTTGTGTGGTGCACGGTAGAGGACATAAAAAACAGCTTTTTAAAGGGTATGGCCTCTTATTCGTAAACTATTTGACTGAATGGAAGCGAAGTCTCCATTTAGAGGCAATTTTGAAAAATGTATGTAGAGGTCGCGTTTCTAAACGGATTCTTACGAAACTTGGCACACGTGTTCCTTGATTCATTTTGTTTGTCGAGAGATTTTAAAGAGATGTTAAAATATTTTAATTTAATGAGTAAAATCCAGTTAAAACACAGTTAAATTTAACCATGAGGTGATTTAGAAGGTTGACGTGCGAGATAACGCGTTCCGACATATTATTTGTGTTATTACGAAGCGCTACGTAAAGTGTGACGATCTTTGAAGTGAATTTGGGTAATATATAAGCGAGTAACGAGGGTTATTTTGTCCATTTTAAAACATCTTTGCAGTGAAATTTGAACATTTCGAAGTTAATAAAACGTAATAGGCTACTTGACTCAATTTTTTTATACATTTCATATCACAAATTTGAGTCTGTGAATTCGAAAACAGAAAGAATTTTAAGAATCCGTTCAATATTAAATAAGTTATAAGCCTTTGAAATCCTGTGGAAGGGGAAACTGTCAAGAAACAAGAAAAGGACGCACTTAATGGTGAGTGACGTCACTGCCACTTGATTTCGTGCGTACAAAAGAGATAGCAAGACGTCCCCACCACGCTCACAGTTTTCTTCATTAGAAAACTTTAAATACTAATTACTGCTTTAATTAATTACCAATTTTGTCGTTGTTTTCGGAATCGGTTACTTTTTAGTGTATGTATTGTTTCCGTAGTAAAAAATTTGGCAATATGTGAACACAGTCAAGTATTCTATTACGAACTTACAAAGCGCTTCGTAAAGAAAATGGTGCTTAGAAATCGTAGTATTTTATAATCATGTGAGCGATCGACTTATGAATTAGAAAGCTTATGCTTGAAGTAATAAGTGTCAAAATTGAGTAGCGGTATTCGTTTTATTTTAATCATTTAAATTCTACATAGAAATATGTATTTTAATTGTCTGAATGTGTTATATAGATTGTTCGTTTAAAAGTTTTAACAAAATGGCCACTGCGTTTTGTTTATGTGAGTTTTGCGTATAAATGTTTATGACAGTGTAAAGAAAACTTGAATCTTCGTAAAATCATTTGCGAGAATTTAAATTTATGACTTTCAAACTGATGAAAAAAAAAATTGAAGAATTGGAAATATTTAGTTTTAAATAATCAATTTACTAATACAAAATGTAGCATTTATTTATAACACAATTTTTGGTTACTTCTAAGACCCATTTTTACCAAAGCATCTTTAAACTTTAAACGTCTGTTTAAATCTAAATCGCCAATTTATTGACATATTGAATTTTTTGATGTTTGCCATTCAATCACATGCCAAATTATTTTGCTTACAGAATTGCCATGAAATTATGAACTGTGAAACTAGCTATTTTAAGATTTGCAATGATTCATAAAACTTATATAAAAATGTTATATTTCGTGCAAAGTAACCTTTTTAGATCCACTGTTGATCCCAAAATAATTTGGCAAGTGCTTGTAACTTTAACTTCCGCAAACTAACTGAATCCATACATATGTTCACTATTCACTAATCACTAATTAGCTCTTTGTGTTAACAAAGCGATCAAGTAATCAATGCTTAAGATATACATTGGTAAAAATGAGTCATAAAGACTTTGTCTTGTAACTTCAACTACGTTTCGTCTCACCTCTGGTCTAGGACCATGATTAAAGCGTACCCTGCTAAAGATGTTACGGGGATACACCGAACAATGATGATGATCTTAACAGAAGTGTGCGAGTTATTTTTGAGATGTAAGTCTCACTCAAATTAATGAGTCTAATTATTTTCGTTCTATTTCTAATGATTTTCATTCGATATAATCGGTGAGTCGAACTATTTTCATTCGATATAATCGGTGAGTCGTACGATTTTCATTCGATATAATCGGTGAGTCGAACTATTTTCATTCGATATAATCGGTGAGTCGTACGATTTTCATTCGATATAATCGGTGAGTCAAACTATTTTCATTCGATATAATCGGTGATACGAATGATTTTCATTTGATATAATCGGTGAGTCGAACAATTTTAGGTCGATTTCGAACGATTTTCATTCGACATATGAGTCGAGTCATAGATCTCAATAATAAAACCCCAGATTAGCAACTGTAATTTCCAAAAAAAAATGGTAGAGGTACGGGATTGGATTAAAAAAAAAGCTTTTAAAATGCCCCTTATTCATGAAAAATAACTAAAGTTTGTTAAACCTATTTTAACTGAAATGTGTTTTGATTCGTTTTTCTTTTTTAATTTAAAAAATAGATAAGAGGGCAAGGGACTAAACACATTTTAGTTAAAATGGGCTTAAAACACGTTTAAAGTTTTTATGGAGGCAGTATATTATTGGTGAAGGCTTTTGTGCCAAAGAATGTGACTACGTTTGTATGTTGAGGGCTAGATTATTGATGTTGAGAGGGCAATCGACCCTGCGTTATAATTTAAACTTTTTAAGCGCTTAGACGCAAAATGACCACTCTGCAAAACGTCCAATAGATACATAATGTCCACATCAGGCGATTCGATTCCCACGGGAACGATACTTTGTTTAGTTGTTTCCAGTTTGGTTGGGACATTGCAGGTTTGAATCAACTGATTGTCTGATAATGGAGATGATTCCGTGCTTTGGAAGGCACGTAATGCCGTTGGTCCCTGCCGCTGTCTGGCTGGGACCAACGGTTTAACCTCCAATGTCCTAACCAAACTGGAAGCAACTAAACAAAGTATACTACTCGTAGGAATCGAACCCACGACCTCCGGGTCTAAAACAAACGCCTTAACCATTGGACACGGAGGTAGTCTTTTCTTGTCGAAGTTATTGTATGATATTTGTTGACAAAAATTTCGTCCTTATTTAGGAACGTCTTTGCTCGTATTTTATTACTGTAATTACATAAAACTTTTTATTCTTCCTATGATGTTAGAAAGAGGAATACTTAAACTACATCTTTTTGATAGAGGGGCATTTTGCTAAACGGATTGATCTAATCATTAAATTTGCAAAATGGACATTCTGCGAATTGGGCGTTTTGCACCGAATGCACGTAACAAGGTTTATGAAGAATATTATAACAGAATTGGAATAAAATAAAAATATGTCAATCAGAGTTTTAATAATCTGTCGAGTGGATTGCAGTGTTCATGATGGCACAAATGACACAATTTATTTGTATTATCGTTTAATTTTATTGTGTTTAATTTATTAGTTGTTTAACTAGTTCAGTTGTTTAATAAAAATTGTATAGTTTATGCTTTGGGTTTTATTTTTTTATACTATTCAGATGCTATTTAGTAGACAAGAAAGCATACAACCCACGTGATGAGAAGCGATTACTGCGGTAGGTAGGCGGACGTAGGTAAGGCACCTTGCTCTGTCTGCAGCGAGTCTGTTAATGTTTGCCTGCCTCATAGATCTTGAATATTTCAAAAGGACAAACAAATGTATTAACGCAACTCGTTAGTGTTATACATGGAGTAATTACAAAGGGGAGATGCCGTACTAAGCGTTTTGTAAGAAACCATTTGTGAGGCTACACGGGGCGGAAGGCAGACGTGCGGGGTGCTTGGTTTCGGCCGTGGCTCCATACTTAATAATATCCATCTTACGGAAAGTAGCAGTACTACGTTATTTACAAATTATCAAGTGCTTCAGACACCCGACACTAGATGTCACTACTGTTTACTTACTGTTGTTTTTAATATTAGGTATAACTTTTAGAGCGCTAAATATATCTTATTTAACAGAAACCAAAGAAAATTATTTCTAATTAATACATTTATAAAACGTAACTAAGTACAACTTACCTGTGGAAAGATATTTGTTGATTATGTTCCAATTTTTTGTCAGAAAAGTTTTTACACTGAAGCACACAACACTTCATCCTTTATATTTATATGAAACAAAATTATTCAATGCTAAATTCCTAAAAAAGTCGTGGAAAATCGTGACAAACTTAGAAGCTCGCGATCTGTTTCTCGGTACGCTTTTGAAGTTTGAACGAGCAATGACAAGCTCCGCCCACTTTTGTGTCGGCAAGGCGCCAATGATTATATTACTGCGCCATTTCAAACGGCATCTCCCCTTTGTAATTACTCCATGGTGTTATACAATAAATGCTAAAGTGGATAATTATAGAAAAAAAGTGACATGTATCGGCCAGTAGAGACTGACTTTTTTATGCTTACCTCACTTTGACGTACCTACCTTGTCAAAAAGTTCCCAAATCTATGGGCGAGATTTATTTTTAGCGTAAATGAAACGTCAACTTGGCACAAATTCTGATTTTGTGGCAACGTGAACGCAACAATCAAGCAAATAAAAAAAGTACGAGACGTAAATGTCACTGTCAAAAAAGCATAAACTGAACTGTCACTGCCAGGCCATAACTTTTTGTCAGTGTCTGTCACTGTTACTGCCTTAAAAATTTGTTTTCATATTTCGCCGCGCAGATGTAATTAACATCGATTTATCACAAAAACTGATTTTATCTTAATTAAAATGCCTGAGACAATCATAGAAAGTGTCCTTAGTGGTAAAATTGATTCTGCCCTCCTTTTGAAGTGGCTAAATTGTGATGCATCGGAGGTACATAACCTAACCTGTTTGATATCTTTGTGTAAAATATTCTCTCTCAATAAAAAGTGTCATTATTGTGATTTTAGGATACTCCCGAAGATTCTGTGTTACTGTGCTGCAACAGGAGTGAATTTGTGGCACATTTTCTATCGTATTTAAGGAATCAAACTGATAGGCAAGTAAATATACAAACCTGAACATTGGGTGTGACCTCTTACTTTTTTTAAATTTAGATTGTATTCTTACGTCTTTCTTTATTACACAACTGTAGCTTTTACCCTTTTTCTTAGTTACTTAAAGGCTAATTACATCATATTTAGGATAAAAACGTCATGTTTCTTTAAAAAATTTTAGTTTTTATTGTCCATTCTTAATTTCAGCATACTACGTACTAACAGCAGTGCAATCCAATTACTCCATCATCAGAGTACACCAGAAAAGATCCTCAACTCGCGTCGTAAGCATCGCCGGTCAATTAGTGACCCCACCAGCGATGACCGTACTATGGACAGTCTCTCCGTCAAAACTGACCGACAGAGAAGTCACGAATCACCAAGCAAAGATAAAAAACGTACTGGTAGACGTGTTAAAACTAAACTTTTTACTGAAGAAAGACTTTCAAAGGAACAATCAATTTCTTCAGATGAATCAAGACTTAGTATTGGTATGGACAGAGTTGTTGTATCAAGCACTCCTCTCAAAAATAGCCGGGAATACCCACATATGCCTCTTACAAGTCCAGTTACTCCGAACAGGAGTTTTAAAGAGTATGAACGTTGTGACACACCAAGATTGAATCAAAGGCACACAAGATCGCATGAAAAGAGCTGCTTAGGTGACTATCTGGTCTCTGCTCAAAAAAGTTCCAAAAAAAAGAAAGGGAAAAATATATCTAATGACGATACGGATGTGAAAGTAGAGTTAGATTTGAGTAATTCAGATATGTTTCCAGAAATCGGGGTGAGAAAGTCTAGTTCATTACGTTCGGAAAGAAAAAGGATAAAACCAACGAATATAGATAAGAGTACTGCTCAAAAGAGTTTTTCGCTGAATAGTTTTAATTCGGAATGCTTTCAACAGCCTTCCCCATTAGCTCTGGAAGATAATATAGCATTTAAACCTCAAAACGTGCAAACCAAAGACATACCGAACAGTTTTGAAGCAGAACGGAGCATTTTAAAACAAGAGAGGCACAAATTGATGGAAAAATTCAATATTTTAAACACAGAATCACCGAAAGCTATCAAAACACCGCAAATAAACATTATACACAATAATTCATTTGAAAAAATTAATTACGTCAAATCTGATGCCACCAAAGTAATTTCAAAAGAAAAAATAGACGTTCTAGTCGAAATTTACGATGTTTTATTAAAAAACAATTTGATATTAAGCGTGATAACGGAAATATACTTTTTGATATCGATAATTTTGTCCAAACAAAATGAAATTGACTATGAAACTGCCGAATCAAATTTGAAAGATGATAATTTAGATTACTTATTGAAATCTATTCATAATAGTACCTATTTCGCGATTAAGTCTTTGTGGTGTCAACGAACTATATTGGAGGTTATTCTGGACAAGAGTTCATTGAAAACTCTTGGTGAGAACAAAAAGATACGTTCGTTTTACCCAGAATTGGCGAAGTTTTTGTTGAATTCGTACGGGTTGAAATGTGAAGCTGAGAAAACGAGTGATAAGAAGACTGTGTCAGAACTGAGGCCGTCAAACGGTGTAATATGCTTTAACTTTGAGACTGATAACGTTGATAATTTTCCGTCGGCTTTGAGCTTTCAAAGCTTCAAAAAGCAGAGGGATATGTTTTATGAAATACTCAGGTAAGATTATTCAAACAATCCGTCATTTATATTGTGAAAATGCATGTCAATTTTATTAAATAAATACTTAGATTTTTTTTTTACGGTGCGTGTGTTTACTGGCCTAATTTTTACTGTATGTTTATTTAGTAACTCAAATTAAAACACTTTCATTAAAATAAATAAGTGAAAACTGACAAAAAATTAACGACCTCTCATAAAAATGTAATGACCGACTAGTTTCTTTTTTTACGTAAAGTGATATAGTTTCATATAACACTGTAAAAATTTAGCTACTCCGTATTTGTGACCACCAGATGGTACCAGGACTGCCAGTCATCTGGCGGTTCCCGCGGCAGCTTGCGAGCGCGAATCAAGCCGTTATTGTCCGCGTCGTGCAGCGCCTCCAATTGTTTGCATCTCGCTACACTGTTCACTAAACATATGTTAGCCGGACTGCCTTCCAACACACAGGTATTGTATGCCCTTTATTTACAACTAGCTGTTTCCCGCAGCTCCGCCTGCGCCAAAAAGTAGCCTATGTTTGACCCCGGGTCTTCAACTATATTCATACCAAATTTTGTCAAAATCCATTCAGCGGTTTGGCCGTGATAGCGTAACAGACAGACAGACATTCGCACTTATTATATTTGTATGGATATGGATAATACAGGGAACTTCATGCTAAAAGCATTATCAAATCAAATCAACATAGATCGTCATCTATCCATACTAATATTATAAATGCGAAAGTCTGTCTGTCTGTCTGTTACGGTTTCACGGCCACAACGGATTTTGATAAAATTTGGTATGAATATAGTTAAAGACCCGGGGTCAAACATAGGCTACTTTTTGGCGCAGGCGGAGCTGCGGGAAACAGCTAGTTGTGATATACAATTGTGTTTTTATACAATAAAGTTTAACCTTCATATTAATAATAATTTATTAAGGCCATGTTAGCTAAAATGTGTTGCGTCTCGTTCTTTCTCGTTAACTATCGAATAGGAGAGAAAGAGACGAAACATGTTTTAACTAACATGTGGTTAACAAATGATTTTTAATACGAGGATAAATAAATAAAGTGGGTAACATGGTCAATCGACCCTTTACACTGTACACCCTAATTTCAGAGTTATTCGGAACCACCTTTCTATCTCTAATGTAACATTACAATGTTCTAACCAAACTGAAAACAACTAAACAAAGTAGGCTTCCCGTGGGGATCGAATCCACGACCACGGAAACTACATATAACAGCGGCGGCCGCGATACCTACGCACACGCGTCAATGTGTGTGTTACTCATACGGTTGGTTATTTACCGAGTCTGCGTCATAGTCGTCGCAGCGGCCGCGCGGATGAAGCGTCATCCTTGCATTGTTTCGCTCTCGATATTTCCCCTAAATCTGCTCGGCTCGGTGCGGTATCTTTTCGGGTGGGAGGGTGTGAGTGTCCGTTCTATACGTTAGTAATATTATTAAATCATGTGATTCAGGTCTATGGTAAACTCCTTATCCACTTGACCACGGAGGCAGTTTATAATATTTATATTTTTAACAGACTTCAAAAAAGGAGGAGGTTATCAATTCGACTGTATTTTTTTTTTGTATGTATGTTACGCGATATCTTCGTCAACCGTGAACCGATTTTGATGATTTCTTTTTTATTTGCCAGCCTTTACTACCAAGTTAATCCCATATTAATTTGTTGAAGACATGATGAAGAACTTTGGAGATATGGAAGAAACTCCTTAATAACCTATAGCATTTCGCGTAATATCTTCACCTAATGTGAACAAAATCTTATTCTTCACCATCTGTTTGGTGAATTATTACGTTATTTACGATAAAATAAATAAACGGCCAAGTGCGAGTCAGACTCGCGCACGAAGTTGAAGTCGGTAGTTTTTTTTAAAAAGTAATTATCTTTTATAAACAATTGTTTTGTTCAGGAATCAAAGCTTAGTAAGCTGCAACGTCGGCTCACGAGTCCTTCGGCCACCGAAAGCCACAGATTGCCACATTTCACAGCCAGCGAAATGTTTTACAAGTAAGTACTTTAAGTAAGGTTGGCTGGATGAAATTGCAATAGCGATAAGTCCGCCTTTGTACTCAATTTTCTAAATGTATCTCTTTCTAATTTTGTGATTGGTACAATAAATGAACGAATGAATGAACGAATGAATGAACACTTTATTGCGCCATTCACAAACAAAAGTAACGCACAGTTAAATCCAACACAACTAAATGGTCACAAAGGCGGACTTATCGCTAATGCAATTTCTTCCAGCCGACCTTAGGGTAGAAATGAGTTGCGGTAAAAAAAAATACTTGCGTGAGCGGTGCAGGAAGCTTAAATGTACATGCGTGCATTAAGACGCATATAATATACTTAACATAAAATAAGAATAAACTTATTTATTTATTTATTTAAGTACTTAAACTTACAAATAACATTCATATATACACAATAAAGTGTATAATCTATCTATCTACTATGATGAGAATAATCTAGTTTCCTAATTTGAGTTATGAATAAGAATGTATTTACTTTGTTCAGGACTATTTCTTTCCAATCCCCATCGAACTCTATGACTCCCTGTCATTAAGGTGGAAACAACCGGTCGAGTCCGAGTCGGACTCGCAGTGTCCTTTAGGTTTTGATTCCCTTGCGAGTAGATGCGAGTTTGAATATATTAAGAGCGGTAGGACATTTTGTAAGGAGTAATCCGTCTGGGGAAGTACCTCCACCATACAGAAGACCGCAACCAAATAACACTGTGATGCAGTGTTGTGTTCCTGCTGGTGAGTAGGGTCGCTGTGCTGACAGCGGACAGCTCGGCAACGCGCTCGTGACATCTCCGCTGTTGCAGGCGTTCATAGGCTACGGTAACCACTTACCATCAGGTGGACCGTATGCCTGTTTGCCTACTTAGTTGTATATTTTAAAAAAAAGTGGCTTATATTGCTGTTTCTTTTGATTGCGTTGACATAGAAGTTTGATTTTTTTAACAGCTTAAAGCTAATTTATAGACCTCCTGAGTATTTGATATGAGTTTCAGTTTAATATACCGTTTACGTTCACGAGGAAAGGTGTAGTAAGTTTAAAATTATTAAAAATATTTTTATTATATGTAACTAAATATTTACGTTTTTCGCAATTTTTTTTATCTGTGCTATATAGACGTTGCTTCGTAACAAATTTCAAGATTTTGAGTTCACGGAAAGTACCGTGGGTTTTGATTCCCATAAGAGAGTCGAAAATGTGCGCCATAAACGGCTGTATCTTTTGATTGCGTTGGCTTAGAAGTTTGATTTTTTCACAGCTCCAAGGGACAGTAGACCTGAGTATTTGATATAAATTCCAGCTTGATACCTCCACGCGTTCCTGACAGACGGACGGACAACAAAGTGATCTTATATTATTCCTTTTTTACCTTTTGAGGTACGGAACCCTAGAAAGAAGGCTTTTGCCCAGCAGTGGGACACAAAACAGCTAATAAAAAATAAATATTTAAATTTAAAAAAAAAATATAAGATCCAAGGAACAACATAGCTAACAAGCAACACAGCATTTTCCGTAAAAAAAAAAAAACCATGGCATAAGCTGGCAGTTTGTACCAAAATAGCCGGCGCTGATTCCATACCTAAAGGGTAAAACGGGGCCCTATTGCTAAGACTTCGCTGTCCGTCTGTCACGCGGATAGTTAGACAGTTGAAATTTTTAAAGATGAGCTTGAAATATTCACAGAGTATTTAGCGCACTTTGAAAAAATAATTAAAATGAAACAAATATTTAAGAGGAGCTCCCATACAACAGAACTCGTGTGATTTTTTTTTTTTATTTAACACTATTTTGCACACAGTAAAATAAAAATTAAATATGTGAACACAGTATGTACACTAAAGGCGGGCCTTATCGCTCGAGCAATCTGTAAAAAAATTAAATTTTTATTTTTTTTATTTTTGGGGTTGATCGATTAAAATACATTTTTTTTGTAATTTTATATTTTCAAACTTTAGCTATTTTAACTTATTTTTTAACTTACTTTTAGCTATTTTAACTTATTTTTTAACTTTTTTTTAGGTCAAGATTTCATAGTATGTATGTATTCTTTTTTTTTTCAGAGAATTTATAATGAACACAGACAACGAATCCTTTAGAGTGCATTTGAGAGACGCTTTAGCTTCTGAAATAGTCGCTTTGGATTCCACCCCATTTGCAGAAGATCGAAATAATTGTAAGTGCAGATATAAGTTTGTATCTCATAGTGCTTGTGTGGTGTGCAAAGTTAAGTTTCCAGTTTAATTTATGAAAATGACAATTCAAAGGAATTTATAACAAATATTATCTACACTAATATTATAAAGAGGAAAGATTTGTATTTTTGTGTGTATGTTTGTAATGAATAAACTCAAAACTACTGTGCCGATTTCAAAAATTCTTTCACCATTGGAAATCTACATTCACCCTGAGTAACATAGGCTATATACCGCAGGCGGAGCTGCGGGAAACAGCTAGTTTTAAATATTTGGTAAACTGCATGGACTCTGACGTGATTCCTTTAACGACCACCAGATGGCAGGCGGGCATCTGCTTAACGTGCCTTCCGAAGCACGGAATCATCTTTATTATCAGACAATCAGGTGATTCAAGCTTGCAATTCTTGTTTAGACTGAAAATTAATAAACAAAGTATGCTTCCAGTGGGAATAGAATCCATACCTCCATCTTTAAAACAGCTTAACCACTGGACCACAAAGATAAACTTTGTTAAAAATCTTTATACTGACTACTCAAAAGTGCTAAAATTGCCTAAATATCTAAAGAAATTGATTATAAGGTTAATTATTTGATTGATTGGTTTATTTACTTTGCATTAGTTGTAAGATCGTATGTTCTTATATGTTAGGTACTAGCGGTTTCCCGCAGCTCCGCCTGCGTTAAAAAGTAACGGTTAAAAAGGTCTTCAACTATATTCATACCAAATTTCATCAAGATCCGTTCAGCGGTTTGGCCGTGAAAGCGTAACAGACAGACTTTCGCATTTATAAAATTAGTATGGAAGGATTTTTATGCAATAATGGTATTGTATTTTATCTCCATTTTTACCTGACTGGGCTAGAAGAAGGGTTAGGTTTTTCGAGAGTATGTGTAATTGTTTGGCACGTTATGCAGCCTGAACGGCTCTTTAAATTCGAGTCTTTGAGAGTGACACTGGGTATATCAAAATAAAAAATATTAGCAAAATGCCCGATTTTTTTATAACTTTTTCATTTTGAAAATTACTCAGAAACGCAGACGGGTTTTTACCAACGCTTACAAAAAAAAATCTCAATTTTTTTTAAATAATTGCAGCAAACAACGCAGACTTATCACGGGAATACCTAAATTTGACCAAAAAACTGTGTCTTCTGTCGAAATTCCTCGGTTATTTAACATCTTTACCTTACACTCTCAATATGGAATCCAAAGTGGGAAGGACCGTTGTAAAGGAGTTAAATTTCACAGCGCCCAAGGAGAAAGTGTTGGAAAACGAACTCGCTTTGAGGAATTATGTAAGTATATATATTTTTTGTTTTGATTCACACAATTACAGCAGTAAAATGTATGATTCATATGTTGAATGAAAAACAAATATTATTCGAGTTGCCGATTATGCATAAGTCACACTTTTCAGAAATAGCACTCCAGATCTATCTATATCTATGTGTTTTCTGTCTCTGGTGTTTACAAACGACAAAATACTTCACTATTAAAAGTTCGATAATTGTCGCACAGAATTTTAGTAGTACCACAGATTACAGAATATATGCTTTACAGATGTTCAATCGCCATACATTGAAACGCGCTTACTTTCCTGGTTACTCTCAATACAAAGTCATTGTTACGCCATCTATCGAAAATATAAGAAGTTACAAATTAACATTTATAACTTTTGAAATACAGCTCTTAATCAACTTGTTATAGAATTTAAGTGCGTAAATAAATAGTGTTTTAAAAAGTCAGTTCTTTTTTCCTAAAATAAGCTAGATCAGTACTTAATTAAATATTTTTCTTTTTTAAGCGCCATCTTACATCAAATAGGGGAACTAATTCTTTTTATTAGGCAATGGGACCCCGTGGTAGTACTAACGTAGTCTTCTTACAACCTTTAAATTGAAGTAACCTTTGTCTGTTCACGATAAACAAGAAATAAGCAAGATGATTTTCTTACGGTTGTCACTGATAAATAAGTGATTCCCGGGGATAATTAAGTTATATTGGTTTTTAACACCGAAATAAGAATACGTAGAAGTGCCATATGCAAGCCAGTTAAGCCTCTCAAGTCTTAACATAGTGTGGCAATTGTCGAAGCTTAACTTTGTTATGGCACTTCTACCTAATCTTATTTATTGTTTGTTTGTTTGTTATATCTTTATTGTACAGAAAAAAACAAATAATTTTCACAACACAATAAGTACAATGTTGGACTTATCCCACTTAGGGATCTCATCTTATTTATTTTTATTTTATACAAACACTGACAGCACTTACAGTTTCCCAATGCGTGCTGTGAGTTAGGACAGGGCAAATTACACAGGTTTATGAGACACATACATTATACACAAATGAACAAAAGATTTCAGCTTATCATAAAAAATATCTACGTTTGGAAAATGAGCAATCAAGGCGCCAAAGAGTACCATGGTAGTACTTATTTCTGTGGTTTTCCATGAATTGGGTAAGGCAACTGAGAAATACTATCGAATGGTTATAAGTAGTTAAATTAATTTATTGTTCTTGTTTCAGAGTCAACCAAACATCGACCTAAAAGGCTTACTATCAAATGCACAAACGAATTCTCGACTATGTATAACCCTACCTTGGTTAATTCACTACCTATCGATGCTAGACTACACAACACTACGAATAAAATACTACCAAAGCCTAATAAAAACAATATTCGACATATATTCAAATTTGAAATTCGAAACGAAATACAAAAAGAACACTTTGATATTTTTAAAATCTATTCTCGGTTGGCTGTTCGATTTGCCGCATTATCCAATAGAAATTTATTATGAGAAATTTGAGTTTCGAAGTGTAGTTGCCGATGATAGTATTGATTGTATTGATTTGATTGATGAGCCGGTTTTATTTGAATTGTGTCCATATTTGAAGGATTTGAACGTTTTATTGTCTACGTGTAGGGTACACGAACAAAAGGAGAGTTTTAGACATATAACTCCCGTTAGTCTGAGCTTGAATCCGGAAGATCGTATTAGGAATAAGGAGAAAGAATTGCAGGTGAGTTTGTTTTTTGTTCACTTCCAAATGGTAAAACCTTTTTTTTTTATTTATATATTTATTATGATACACATAGCAAATGGTCACCTTAAGTTAACAATATTTCTATGTGTTAATACAAGCCCACATTTTAGACGCGTCTAGAAGAAGAACTCCTAAAAAGTCAGCCGGCTTCGACTCGTCGTGTTCTGGAACTAGTTTCTGAGCGAGTGACGTCACTGTGCGTGCGAGAACTATCTGCCAGGAACTTGGCAGAAGCGAGGGATAAGGCCAGGGAACAGGCTTCTTTGATGATCAAAACCCAGAGCGGAAATAAGGTATGTTTAGAATAATTTGTAATCCTTGTTCTGTCTCGAACTGATATAAAAGTACATTTTGCCTCTGACGTGGTTTCTTTAGCGACCACCAAATTACAGTCGTAATGTGGTTATTACAGTCCGACCAATAAAATGCAACCTTCGCCATATTGCGGAAAAATATTGAAACTAATTTCTTTTACTGGCAACTAGGTATTCATGTAACATTCCGTCATCTGCCAAAAAGAGACAGGATATACTTATCAAAAGGGTAAAAATAATTCATGGTAATGACAGAAAAACGAAGTTAGACTTCTATTTCATTCAACGTCATTGTCAATTTCGTCGTTGACATGACACATACAACATGTTGCCACCTAAAGGCGATCAGAAGCGTCACGGAGCAATTACAAAGAGGAGATGCCGTATTACGTGTTTTGTAAGAAAGTATTTGTGAGGCTACGCGGGGCGTTTGGTTTCGGCCGTGGCTCCAACCATAATGATATCCGTCTTACGGAAAGTAGCAGTACTACGTTATTTACAAATTATTGAGTACTTCAGACACTAGATGTCACTACTGTTCACGACCCGGTCGTTTTTTAAACCCTGCATTTATTTTATTTATTTATAAATCTTTATTGTACCACAAGTTTACAATTGGCGGACCATTAGGAAAAACAGAAAAGTTATGTGCGGCGCGAATTATTTTAAAAATACAATGAGAGAAAAAAAATACACTTAACTGCTAAATAAATATACATAGATTTACATACAGTATTCATAACTATACATATACATACATAAAAGAAGAGATGAAAACGGAAAAAGATGACGATTTAGGGTGATATTATGCTAGTGAGGTGAATTTTGACTTGAATGACTGCATATGAATATTTGTTTTAACGTTCCTGAACTTTTGCCAGCCCTGGCCTGGCCATTATTGACAAAGTTCCGCAACTTGTCAGTAGATGTTCAAAGTTCAGCTACTTGTCAATAGATGTCACCAGTACGTCGAAGTTACAATCTTAAAAACATTGCGCTATTTCATAAATTATGAACGTTTTAAATATTAGGTATATAACTTTTCGAGCCGTAAATATATCTTATTTAACCGAAACCAATTATTCAATGCTAAATTCGTGATGCACTTAGGAGCTCGCGATCTGTTTCTCGGTACGCTTTTCAACGAGTAGTGACAAGCTCCGCCCACTTTTGTGTCGGCGAGGCACCAATGATCGCATCACTGCGCCATTTCAAACGGCATCTCCTCTTAGTAAATGCTCCGTGAGTAGCGACGCCAATGCAGGGTTTTTATTTTCCTGGTCGGGCTATACATGTGACATAAAGCTTTGGATTTAGCTGAAACTGCAACTGGAAAACACAAAGTGATATGGGTATCTGAATCTATAATTAATTTTAAATAACAACGCTATCTCTCCCTAGGATCTCCTCCAATCACTCCAAACATTATACGCGACTCACGTACAACAGCTAAAGGCTTCTACTTTACAATCTGCCGAGATTTTAGTAAAATCGCGAACCGCCGCGGCTTTGCACGCCTTATTGCCGAACGCGCCGCCGCCCATCCTTGCTTTGGCCGTGAAGGGGTGCCTTAACCGGCTTAATAAGTGGATTAACGACAATTGGAATACTACTGGTGAGTTTTATACATATCATAATGAGTTTTGGATATATTATAAACTAGCTGTTTTCCGTAACTCCACCTACGTCTAAAAGTAGCCTATGTTTGACCCCGGGTCTTCAATTATATTCTTACCAAATTTCATTAAAATCCGTTCAGCGGTTCGGCCGTGAAAGCGTAACAGACAGACGGACAGAAAGACAGACATACTTTCGCATTTATAATATTAATATGGAAGTATGGATAAATAAATAATCATTTATTTCGGACAAAATCCATATATATCTCTTACGAAAGAGATTGCCTAGCAATAAGTCCGCGTTTGCTGTCTTCTGTTACGCTTTCTCGGCCGAACCGCTGAACGGATTTTGATGAAATTTGGTAATAATATAGTTGAAGACCCGGGTTAAAACGTAGGCTACTTTTTGACGCAGGCTGAGCTGCGGGAAACAGCTAGTAAGCAATAAAATAATTTAATTTAATGTATAACAATCACGAAAACATAATAAAACATTTTTTTTGTATTAACTTTCTAAAATTTCAATCTTTCAGCAATATTATGCAAGGACATAGAATCAGAAATGAAAACGTTATCAGTACTAGGAGAATGGGCCCCTGTTGGACAATCTAAACTTGATTTGGAAGCGCTCACGACGTCCGCAGCACACTTTGAAGCTCACAATGTTAGTCCGGCCGCTTGTATCATCAATTTGAAGGTACGTTGTCATGTTAGTGTGTCGACCAATCAATGGCAAAGAGGTGATGTCGAACACGATGTTTACAAAAAAGTGTGTGTGAGACTACGCGGCTAACGAAAATTGACGTAAGCCCCGCCCCTTTTTCTGATGTCACTGCACCGTTGACCGTAACGGTGCACCATTCGATATGCCGTCTCCCGTAGAGCAAATGCAAAGAGGAGACGGCGTATAGACTGGTGCACCGTTACGCTCATTGGCGCAGTGACGTAAAGAAAGAGACAGAACTTTACAGAAGATGTGTTGATGTGTGCGAGCTCTTATGTTTTTCTTATTTACGTCTCGTTTCTTAGCTTAGAATATTTAGTAAAATATTTTAAACCATTTAGTTTTAAGTGTTTTAATGCTGTACTCTTATGGGAGCACAAAAAACGTAAGTAAATAATGTATTTTCGAATTTATTTGATTGATTTAGTTGTTACAGAAAATATACATATGTTTTTAATTTTTGGAATGAGGAGCTCGTTAGTCTCACGCTCGCCGCGTATCCGTAGCTCTGCGCGTGTCAAGCGACGACGTGACGCGACCACTATTGGATTGGTCGCCATTTAGTGCCATTTTAAGCTCATCCGTGCTTCGGAATGTTTAGCCGTTGGTCCCGGTTGTTGTCGAAAGATAGCTTCGAGCTATGGAGCTTAAATTTACGATTTATTAAACAAAGGTAGATTGTTTATAGTTGGGTTACGTCAACTATTATACATTATTGTATACATAAGACCGGGGGCAGAACCCAGAGCGACTGATATTTTAGATGAACGATTTCAATGATACGTCATATAGAATATCGGTCGTATGATTGAAGTCGTTCAATTCATTCGTTCATGTCATCTTAGGAACAAATCTGCTTGCTCCTGGACGATCAGCCAGCGGATTTGGCCACATTGTTGCCGTCGGTGGCCGTATGCTGCTCTCCTAACAACGTGTTTGGTCGACCGCCGACGCAACGCGCGTTACTCACGCTGAGCGTGGAATTGTGCTTGGTTTTTGGTGAGTTACAACTTTACTGTTTAACAAGCTGACCCGGCAAACTTTTTAAATCTTCCCTGGGCTTCCGCAAAAGGTTCAAAACCAAAAATTACCAAATCGGTCCAGCCGTTCTCGAGTTTTAGCGAGACTAACGAACAGCAATTGATCTTTATATATAATTTTTTTTTTTTTTCTTTTTATATTTTTTATTTGCAATCAGCTATTAAATAGCTATAAGCAGATGTGTTGCAAGATGAGTTTGCTTTGCACACACTATAAAAAAAAATAAAAAAATTTTTTTTTTTTTTTTATAGTGTGTGCCCTCCAGTGAGAACCTCTACTCTTTTTCAGCTACTAATAATATGTTTTCTTTTAAGTATTTTCCGGTAATCGCGCGTTATCAGCTTGGCAGCCATCTGATTGGGGTGTCGCTCCAGTTTTTCTCGATATCCTTGAACTGTTAATAGAATCTCTTTATATATATATATGTACTAGCTGTGCCCGCGACTTCGTCCGCGTGGAATAGTTATTTTGGGAATCATGGGCGAGCGCTCATCATGCGGCGCGTGTGAATTTTGTTTCAGAGTTATTTTAAAATTGTATTATCTTATAAGATGTTTATTGAAATTAGGTGATGTCAAAGACAATTTTGTTTACAGTTAAACACATTTATTTGGATAAAGATTAATATTATTATGTTGATACAACTCTGACAAATAATTTGTAATAATGCATTAATTTCGACCAAATTTGACTATCATAAAAACGGTTATTGTGAGTTAATCTTAAAAGATAGACATATACTGTCGCGGACTTTTTTTAAATAATTTAATGAGGAATAATTCTTTCATACATATTTTCTGGGTATCTCGAACGGTTTTCGCAGCGCACGCAACGGAAGCCCTCAAAGATCAATAATTTGCCCCGTTTTTTCCACATTTTCGGCTGTTTTTTCGCTCCTTTTAGTCGCAACGTGGTGTTATATAGCCTAAAGCCTTCCTCGATAAATGATCTATCCAACACAAAAATAATTTTTCAATTCGAACCAGTAGTTCCTGAGATTAGCGCGTTCAAACAAACAAACAAACTCTTCAGCTTTATAATATTAGTATAGATATATATAGACTAGCAGCCCGTCTCTACTTCGTCCTAGCCTATTTGTGTAGCCTTCCTCGATAAATAGGCTATCCTGTTGGTTAAAATAATTAATTTTAATCGGACCTTTGGTTCCTGAAATTAGCGTGTTCAAACAAACACTTCAGCTTTATAATATATTAAGTACTAGTTATTTCCCGCAGCTCCGCCTGCGTCTAAAATTAGGCTATGTTTGACCCCGGGTCTTCAACTATATTCATACCAAATTACTAACTGCCTCCGTGGTCCAGTGGTTAAGGCGTCCGCCTTTGGCCCGGGGGTCGTGGGTTCGATTCCCACGGGAAGCATACTTTGTTTAGTTGTTTCCAGTTTGGTTAGGACATTGCAGGCTTGAATCACCTGATTGTCTGATAATAAAGATGATTCCGTGCTTCAGAAGGCACGTTAAGCCGTGGGTCCCGGCCGCCATCTGGTGGTCGTTAAAGAAACCACGTCAGAGGCCGAGAGGCAGTTCCGCACAACTCTGATACCCGGATGTTATTGGTCGATTGACAATGTAACCTACACGAAATGATGATGATGATGATACCAAATTTCATCAAAATCCGTTCAGCGGTTTGGCCGTGAAAGCGTAACAGACAGACAGACAGACTTTCGCATTTAAAATATTAGTATGGATAGTATGGATTGTTGTCACCTGTGGGCGGGAGCACCTGAATGTCAGCATAAGCCTTTTGACTCAATACAGAGACGCGCTGTCAGAATTGCCGAAGTTATAATAAAATTTAAACATTTTAAAATTGTTGATTTATTTATTTATGATTTTGTAATACAATGTAATTTGTTATATTAATATTCGAATATTTCGTATTAAATTGTTTCAGTGAGCAAAAAACCAACAGAAGTGAACGAAAAGTTCCTAAACCAACTCCACAACATATGGAACACATGTTGCCCGGACCGTAAAAAGAACCAACCTTTGGAATTATCCATTCCTGAAAGAAGGGAAGACCTTTCCCCGGATTTTCGTAACTTCGAAGACGACGATCGCGCCCCAACGCCGATATCCGATGATGAAAACGAAAAAGCGATTGCAGTCACAAGTGGTCAAGTTGAAGTCAAAAGTGACCAAGTTGAAGTCAAAAGTGACCAAGTTGAAGTCAAAAGTGGTCAAGTTGAAGTCACAACTGGCAAAGTGAGTTCGGACAACAGTGTAACAGTGATTGAGGACAATAATAGTGAATTGTTAGAGTATTTTGATAGGATTCTGTGCCCGAGAAATATAGCTTTGCTCAGTGAATCGAAATGCAGACAAAGCGAAGTGTGGGAATGTTTGGCTACCGTTTTGGTGTTTTTGTTGAAGAATGATTATTTAAGTGAAGATTCTTTGACTGAACAGTGTTTAGCAGTTTACAGACAGGATTGGCCTCAGGTAATATTTTCTTCATCGTCCTTGTCTTTCTTAGCTTCATCCACAGCTTACGCTATGCCTATGGTGCGCTGTAAGCCATGGTCCTAGATTTGGCGGCACACAATGGAGCGACTGCCGTCTGATTCCGTAACACTTTTTTTAATGAGAAACTAGGCTGGGAATGAAATGGAAATGAATCAAAGTGTGTTCAGTGCCTTAGTGGCCAATACTGTCAGATTTTGCAGGCTGCCTGAATCTGTCATAGCCTTAACAATTGCCATCTATCGAAAACAACCGAGACTAGTGATGTCCCGCTGGAAACTTTGTAAATTTACGAGATAGAGCACTATTAATATACAATACAATACAAAATATCTTTATTGCCCACATACTTTCTTTAACAATATCCAAAAATTATATATAAATTTACCAAAGTTCCCGGGGAATGTTTCCGAAAATTTCCGATGTACAGTACAGGCTATGATGTTAGCCATAACACCATACATGACGTGATGCTGATGATAAGTTGATGATGGTGTGGAGATACAAGACCACGTCACATAGTAAACTGGTTAATTGTTCTTGATAAATGTCACATCTGGATACTTGGGTGTGACTGGTGCTTTCTCGACGGCTGCTCGATAGTATCTCAATTTGTATTGATAAATTGATTTTAAATGAAAAGTAAAAACTCACCAACTGGGACCGACAGCTTACTTGCCTTCCGAAGCACGGAGGAGCTCTAGATAGAAAATGCTACTAAATGGCGACCAATCCCATACGGGTCGCGTCTCGGCGTCGCTTGAGACGCTCAGGTTATTAATTATTGGGTGGGTCCGTCGACCTTGTTAAAAATGGTGTCTAGAGTTTTTCGGAATGCCTCACGAGATGTGACGTGGTTCCTTTAACGACCACCAGATGGCAGTTGGCAGCCAGACCAAAGGCATAACGTGTCCTCCGAAGCTTAGAATCAACAGTTAAGCTGCAATGCCCTAACCAAACTGGAAACAACTAAACAAAGTATGCTTCCCTTCGGAATCGAACCCACCACCCTCGGGTCGAAGGCGAACGCCTTAACCACTGAACCATAGGGGAAGTTTTCTGTTTCTTGTAACTATGCCTTGACCGACGAAATTCAGAAATTGTATAGGACTTTATATAACTGATAATGTTATAACTCAGTATTTGGCATCAAAATTTGAGTTTAATAGTAAGTGTTCATTATCCACACCGAAATAAAACAATGTTTTTTTCAATTAACATCCAAAAAGAGCTGAATTTTCAGTAACCAAGCAAGCATTCTATAAACACAGTATATTTCAAACCAGCTGTTTCCCGCAGCTCCGCTGCGTCAGAAAGTAGCCTATGTTTGACCCCGGGGCTTCAACTATATTCATACCAAATTTCATCAAAATCCGTTCAGCGGTTTGGCCGTGAAAGCGTAACAGAAAGACAGACAGACATTCGCATTTATAATATTAGTATGGATATCATTAAATTTAAACGCCAGTAGTTTAAGAATTATAACTCATCAAAGTTTCTAAATTGTGTCATTTCTTTTTTCTCCGCAGAACATACTAGAGAGTCTATCGACTTGCATGAAGTCTGTGTCATCGAGATGGTCGCGGTCGTCAGCAGGAAAATTCACATTATTCCTAGATTTCCTAGCAGAGTACTGCGGAGACATGGACTACGAACCTATCGAATAATTATCGAAGTCACATAATTATTAATATTACTAACGTACAGAGCGGACGCTCGCACCCTCACACACGAAACGGATACCGCACCGAGCCGAGCTGATTTAGGGGAAACATCGAGAGCAAAATAATGCAAGGATGACGCTTTTGCCGCGCGGCCGCTGCGACGACTATGACGCAGATACGGTAAACAACACACACATTGACGCGTACGCGACGGTAACGTAGTAGTAATAAGTATCGCGCTCGCCGCTGTTGTATGGAGTGTGGCAGTCTCCATTCCGAGACTGGCCAATTTTTGTATATCTATGATTCGGATAGAGGTCGCATATCTGAACGGATCCTTTACGAAACTTGGCACATGTGATGTGATATTAAAAAAATGTCGATTGATTTTTGATTGGGGGCAAAAACGAAAATTGTTGTAGAATTACTTATTAGCGGATTTTCATCATATTTATAGGAAACATTGTTTATCAGATACACACAAGTTGAAAAAACAGGTTTAGTCTAAAATAGTGAAGAAGTTGTCTAACTACTGATTATTAAAAAAGTTGAATCGGTCCTTTCTAGAATCCGGCATTTACAGAATCAGTCATTTTGAGAACCGGCCCATTTTAGACATTTTTAGAAACTAAACGAAATAAAAAACGTAACAATTATTTTCAAAAAGTTATCGCGGATATAGGCACCGATAGGTAATTATTATGAGTATAAATTCTGAATAGAAGTAACAATTTATAAATATTTAAATGTTGTAAATTATATTGCTGTACAAAATCAAAGTAACCAAACTTTTTCTGGCACACTTCTATACAAATTATTGTGTCCCAATATTACTAAATAGTTATTAATTACTAAATATTGCAAATTATGTCAAAGCAATATTATACAAAATATATTTTAGGCAAAATATGACAAATAAATTGTACTGTTTAACACCATAATTAGTCTTATTGTATTAAGTGTTTGTAAATTATTAAAGGGTGGAAATATAAAAAATTGAAATCAAATTGTTTTTTTTGCGAATCGTAACTTTATGCGTACCGTTTTTAGGCAAAATATTGTTATGCTAAATGTGTTTCTGTTGTGATTGTTTTTGTATTATTGAATTAATGTTTTTAATAATTTTAGTTAAAAAAATAATAATCGGCCAATACATATATACACAGAGCTGAAATCAAATAGGGGGAACTAATTTTTGTTCATGAGCAATGGGACCTCGTGGTAATACACACACTTACATACTTATGTTAATTTGTTCATACCATGAAAAATACACTCTATATTGCATATAAACTGCCATATTTGTGTAGAAAAATAGAAAATAATATAAACAAGGACTGTTTAACCTATTGTTAAAAATAGGATTCTCGTGTTCAAAGCTGTATTCGAACTGACGCGAATCCCGCGCGTCTTGCGGGATGCCCACAGAAATAAGATTCGGTAGAAGTGAGAAGAGCTTTATACAACCTCAAAAATTGTTTTTTTATCCGACTTCTGCAGAGCCATAAAGGGTTAAATGTTTTTACCAGTCTGTTTTATCGGAACACTTTTTTATACCAGTTTATATGCTGAGTTGAAATAAAAATATCAATAGTTTTAAAAAAAACCTATGCTCTTAATTACGTAAGTTTGGAGGATAAATCTCATATAATATGTTGTGATTTGAAGGGTGAAGCAGTGACATAATTTGGGTACTTCCTATATTCTCACTGTCACAGAATTATGAAGTTAAAGTACTTACGTACAAAACGGACACTCACACCCTTCCACCCGAAAGATACCGCACCGAGCCAAGCAGATTTGTAAAAATCAAGAGCAAAATAATGTTTAAAACGCGAGAAAATCTTTAAAAATGCGTTATTTACTTTAACTGAATTGCCAAGCTTATATGTTGTATCATAAAACCACAGACATATAAGACGTAAACAGACGGAAGGTATGCTATTAATTAGCGTAACAAAAACACACACATGCAAAACTATGCAAGCCTGGGCTGTATCTAGGCTAGAGTAAACTGTTTACGATCATGTTCCCCATGGTTTCAAGAAATGTATGAATGTTGTGTGGTGTGCATGACCTGATCATTTATATGGTATTCTACTCTTATTATTTTTTAGTATTCACCAATCCAACAACGCAGCTTATGCTCGTTACAAAATGGAGTCACGAACAAAAAGTGCCACGCTTTGAATAATGTCTATGAGTGAGTGAATGTTGCTACAGGTGTAAAAAAGAGATGACGCCATATAGATCCGAATAAGTGTGACAAGGATAACAACAATTGCTTGCTACATAAGTACAACAAGTATCTTATGTTCCGTCTGTTTACGTCTTATATGTCTGTGCATAAAACTCAGATGTTGTATATTTTGTACTGTACTTGTGAATATTTATGTGCTTATGAAAAATGAGTCCTTTATGTAAAGTTGGAGTATAACTTTCTTTTAATATCCGTATTTTATTTCTTCTTACCTTTTTTGCTATATTTAAATAGTTCATTTTATTTTAACGCAAATCACTTGGGCGTCGATTTTCGCCAATGAGAAATATAAAGTCGAAAAAGGCAGCCGCCATTTTGTTTTGACTTATCCTTAATTCGACTTTTGCAAGACGCGAGAATATAGAACACTGGTGTACTTACTATTTTTGAATAACTCATTAAAATTGGCGAGTCGAATGAGTGAGAGCGACATAACATAGTATATAGTAGGAGTCGTGGAGTGCAATTTTCGAAATTATTCTATAAGGAGGTACGTTATGTGCAGAATGTGAAAAACCCACAGAAATAAGATTAATCGCGGGCGTTATCTGCGTGCCACAGTTAATCCTCGCCATATTATAAATTATAACACTCGAGACTTATCAGGAGTGCAATTTTTGAAGAACGTGACTCACGCAAAATCGACATATCGAATGGATTTTGTTGGATATCGAATGGTATTCATTCGACATATATGTCAAAAATAGCGCTCCTGATCCACACATGACACTTCTACCTAATATTATTTCTGTAGAAAAAAAGCAAAGATATTTAATCAAAACTATTTTATTTCTTATTATCACCAAACATCCATATTTGTGTATAATATTTTAAATCATACGCCTCTTTTCTGCTTACAATGAGATGAGGTGAAACATCCGACTCCTTAAAGGTGGACTTAAGTACTTCACATTCTCCGAAGTGAGTGGGGAACCAAGCTGAAAACATGAAATATCCCTACGAATTATATTTTTGAATCCCGTTAGCCTATTCATAAAAATACACGAATTTTCATCTCGGTGATTTTGGGTTAATCATACTTTTCAAAAATAGGTCTTCTGATCTGCTTTACGTGACGGACATTACAGGCCTATGAAAAATTACTTGCTTATCTAAACAATCTACCCAAAAAATAAAAACACATCTATGAAAAATGAAATAAAAAAAAAAAATACAAAATACTTACCAGGACCTGTTTCGGGACAAAAAAAATATCGAATTAATAATAAACTATCAAGATTTTATCCATTTATTTTAACTTTAAGGTATATTCAAACAGACGCGAAACCCGCGCGTCTTGCGGGACGCCCACAGAAATGAGAATCGGTAGAAGTGCCGTAGCGTGTGCCAAAGTTAACTGGGCCGCTAATGACACTTCTATATATTCTTTTTTCTGTGGGCGTCCCGCGAGTCGCGCGGGACTAGCGTCAGTTTGAATGGAACTTAATTGTGCCACAAGTAAAAAATCCAGGGAGTTAACCTCAAAACGTCGAACCATTATTAGATTTTATTAACGCAGACGCTAGCGACTGCGATAAATATTTAGTATGGCACACCAGCACAGCGCCTCTGGCGGATAGTAAGGTAACTATGAAATTCATTAAATCTTAACTCGGTCGCTAGCGTTTGCGTCAATAAAATCTCGTGGTAGAGGTGCTGGAGCCCTATTTTTGAAACATGACATATATGTTGAAAGAAAATTGTTCAATGAAATTCTCCAACTAGCCGATTTTGCGTAAGCGTAGTTCCTGAGATTAGCGCTTCAAACAAACTCTTCAGCTTTATAATATTAGTATAGGAGATATGTTTAAAAAATAGTACTGACTATGCGTTGCGTTCCTACAATTTTCGTACTCCATATCGCACATGTCGTTGAAATCCCTGAACTCCAGAATGTCCTTGCGGTCTCGTTCATTGAACCACCAACCGACCATCCAGGAGAACGATAAAAACCCTAAAAAGTCGTATGTTTGGGTTTCTTTGCGCTTCTCTACCCAACGTTGGGCACATATCTTTCCAGTGCTGAAACAAGTTACTCATCATCATCATTTCGAGTAGGTTATGTTGTCAATCGACCTTATACACCCTGGTGTCAGAGTTGTGCGAAACCGCCTCTCAGCCTCTGACGTGGTTCCTTTAACGACTACCAGATGGCAGCCGAGACCAACAGCTTAACGTGCCTTCAGAAGCACGGAATCATCTTTATCATTATCATCTTCATCAGACAATCAGGTGATTCAATCCTGCAACTATCTTTCCATTTCTCCTAATGGTTGACTGGTAGGGAATGCTCTTAGCATTAAGTCCGCCAATTGTTATAAGTATATGTGTACTTTGTGGAACAATAAAGTTTTAATAAATAAATAAATAAATGTTCTAACCAAACTGGAAACAACTAAACAAAGTATGCTTCACGTGGGAATCGAACCCACGACCCCCGGGTCAAAGGCGAACGCCTTAACCACTGGACCACGGAGGCAGTCTTTGAAATAAATAGTATCTATCGACAAATCTAGAACCATTATAGGCTGAGGACGCAACTAGGAAAATACGCTTAAAGGACCATTCAAACTGACGCGAATTCCGCGCGACTGGCGGGCCCCCATATAAATAAGAATCGGTAATCTGATCTATATTAGAATGTAACGAAAAATTAAAAGTAAAATTGTAAGCAGAATGTTCAGATGACAATATTTCGGCAGATTTTAATCTCGCGAGATAGATTTTAATGTAACGGTATTTACCATTTTACGGTGACATATATATTTAAGCTTTAAATACTTACGATTTATAAATTCTTAAGCAGTTTTGATTACAGTCAGGACTCCAAGTGGTTGGTACTGTAAATAAATAGAAATACCCTGATAATGCAAATAAAACAAACTGGTTTGAGTACTGGAGGCCTATTGTTGTTGTATTTTTTTTTTCATTTACCCTACAAACTTTAATAAAATCATATGATCTTGACTTAGATTACAAATGTGGGAGTTACCTAGTAATGTTGAAAAGAGTTAACAGGGACGGGGAGTCCCATGAATCACATGTGAGCAAATCAATTGTTATAACTGTTGTTGAAATTTTTGGACAGGGAATAGGTTAATAACCAATTGTAGTGGATGCACATAAAAACCTATCAAGGGTTTTGTGCATCTTTATACACCATGAAATTTTAGTCGTTTTTGACCCATCGTCTAGTGACTCCATTCATGCAACCGAACAAATTTCCCCAAGGAACATAGCTCGAAACATGAATAACAAATTTGGACTTCCCATAGTAAGTTAGGTCACGTGATGAGACATTTTGTATGGGAGGTCCAAAAATTTACTCCATATTTCGACTCATGTATCTTGGGGAAAGTTGTTCAATTCAATGAAAAGAATCACAGGGCAACGGGTTCAAAACGACTAAAATTTCACTGTATGTAGTATTTACTCTGTTGTGAAATAAAATTCACGAAAACCGGTAATATTCTTAATGTTTTCGTAAATTTAAGTTTCCGGAATTATTAGGAAAGTTTCCGAAATTCCCGGGATCGACACATGACTATCCTTACTATTTAATTATTATAAAGGTCCATTCAATCAAACTGACGCTCATCCCGCGCGACTGGCGGGACGCCCCTACGGCACTTTTACCGATTCTTATTTCTGTGGGAGTCCCGCAAATGGCGCGGGATGCGAAAATTAGATTTTACGTTTTTATTAAGGTTCCGTACCTAAAGGGGTAATACGAGACCCTATTATAAAAATATATTACCCTATTAGAGAAATAAATTTATTTTATTTATTTGATTTATTATACTAGACTCCGCTGTCCGTCCGTCCAATTGTGCGTCTGCAACCGCGATAAGTAATTAGATCTACCAATAGACGGGAAATGCGAAAGAGAAATATATAGGATATGCGTGTGTTAGAATGAGATAGAGAGCGAGACCATTTCATATACAAAAATAATGTCCCATAGCGGTCTTACGGATTTCTTGTCAAAAACAAATATTTAAATAATAAACAAAGTATTTAGTCGTACCTAAGTGTTAAAAAAGTGTTCAGTAGAAGCTCATAATAATAGTATCATGTGCAATGCCTAAATGTAACTCAAGTAACAAATAAAACCCACATAATTTCACATTTTACACATAAGTACCTACCACCAAAGTTTATCACTGTATAAATCCATGATTTCATAATTGTTTCGATAGTTTTTCCGCACTAAAATATGAGAACTATCATGAAGTTATATCACATGATTGTGCAAGATGCATAAGAATTTAAAATAAATATGTGAATTTTCACAATTTGCAACCAAATTCTTGAAGTTTAAACGATGTTTGAACATCATATCGATAGTATTGCACCCAAACGCTAGGAAGGAATAAATACCTACCTGGTATCAAAGGTAACTAAATATTTAAAATTCAGCAATCCGACACGGTTTATGAAAAAAAGTCCGCTACGAACGCAGGTTATGATTCTCGCGCCTCTTCGATAAGTCGAATTCGAGATTTCTCGAAAAAACTCTCACGCCTTTAGAGTTAAAGTCTAATTTGACAAATCGCAAAAAAACATGGCGGATTTCTACCGAAAACCCCGTGTTCGTATTCTCATTCGTCTCTCGTAATTGTAATATTACAATTTCTATACCTATTTTAATATTACGATTTATATACCATTTTCAGATTTCTATCTAATAGATAAAAGATATTTGCGAAAAATGGTTTAAATTGGTTGGCAGAGAAGAATGCTTTTCCAAAATATATTCAACTATATTATGTAGTAAACACTTTCAATGCAATTTTCAGTAGAGCGAGAATCGGCCAAATTTATAACAAAGTAAAGTTAATTAATGCCCACCTATTCGAAGTCGAGTCGGAGTGCTCGTTAAAAATAAAAAATACAGGTGACAGACAGACGGACAGCGGACTCGAAAGATGTTTTTAGGGTTTCGTGCCCGTTAGACTTACTAAATTTCGACGTGACTGCTTGTGCAGCGAGAGAGGGCGTGGGTCGTATAAAACGGTGGGAGACGGTTCTGGAACAAACATGAATCAAATTTTTATAAAACTCCCCCGATCTCAGAATTATTGATAGCACCACAGATTACAGTATATAAATACATTGAAACACGCCAACTTTCATGGTTAATTCTGGGTGAATCTCATACTACGTACAAACAGACAGACAAGGTTTATATAAAACATTTTTTTGTAATCTATTAACCATGTTCGCGCTAGATATCAACTTAGCAGTCATTAAATAAAATAAAGTATATTCCAAAACCTAGTATAATATATACTTTCAACATTGTTAACGGGTTGGACCAAAATGTCGCAATGTCCTTTGGCGAGTAGTTTTAAAAGTTTTTAAAGTCTGTTATCCGTACTTCATACTAATATTATAAATGGGAAAGTCTGTTTGTCTGTCTGTTACGCTTTCACGGCCAAACCGCTGAACGGATTTTGATGAAATTTGTTATGAATATAGTTGAAGACCTGGGGTCAAACGTAAGCTACTTTTTGACGCAGGCGGAGCTGCGGGAAACAGCTAGTACTAAATAAACTTGCCTGTCAAAAACGTAGTCTCCTCCCGGCCAAAACGGCATGCGTTCTTGTTCGTAATAATCAAATTTAGCTTTGCTCCCTTTACCAGGTATCTTGTGAAGGTATTCCTCAGGTACGACCCCGCTTTTCTCCATATCTAAAAGATCGGAGTATTTATGTTTCCCTATGATGCGGCGATAGTTTTTCAACCTAGAAATTAGTTTGGTAGGTAGATAAAATAAAATAAGAAAACTCATAGAATTAAAACATTTATATTCATGGATCTAAAGCTAAAGGGATAGCGCGAAGGCATACAATACGCTGAAGGCAGAAAATTTGACCTGAATGCATTTCGTTACCCAACTCTCTCTTTCTAACTCGTGATGTGTTAGGGTGTGAATCTGGGTTTCCTTACAGCACTTGATAACAACCACAAAAGTTGGACAAAATGATAAACAGTTACGTAGCAATATAATCTTTATTTTGAGGTAGATTTTTATTAAAAAGTGAAAAATAATTATACTTGTTTTTGATATAGAAATATAAAGCCCAATTATATTAAGCAAACTGACATTTTTATTTTACTGTATTTGCGACGAGGCAAAATTTTTGAAGTGATGGTAATAAATACTTTGGGAAAACGGGTTACTCCAGGTAAAATTTTCTGTCATCAGCCTATTGTATAGCGTTTTGATTTACATCTTTACCTTTAATTGCATGTATTACAATTATTAACATTACAATAAAAAATAAACAAATTTTCTAAAAAATATAATAGTTAATAATGCCTATTACAAATTGTAATTTGTAATAGGCATTATTATTTTTTATTGTAACCTAGTGGTGTAGTTTATTGTTAATTCTCATCTGTTTCCTGTTGACCATAACTCACTCGATAATGTTGTTGCGATAGTGATAATTTTGCTATTGATAGTTAGTTGGGCTTGAAAAATTGTCGATAGTTCAACTGCTGCTATCGAAAATATCGAAATTCAGCGATACTATCGATAGTGAAATTAAGGCGATAGTATCGAAATTTGTTGATACTATCGAATTTCGATATTATCACGTAAAAATGATTTTATTATCGTCGATAGTTTTGATTTAATAGACTTATCAATAGGATTTCGATACTATCGTCTGGAAACATTTACTTAGCATAACAACTTCAACTATCGATAGTATTGCTACTATCGAGGGTTATTCTACTGTTACTATCGATACTATCGACCCTCATCAACAACTTTTTATAATATCGATAGTATCAAAAATTTGCGATAGTTTCGATAGCCCTATAGATAGTTCAATTGATTTTCAACGCCACCCTAAGTATCATGATACAATCGATAGACTCGCTATCGCAACAACTCTCGATATTACGTTGTCAATTCTCACTTGTACTTACTTATTATCTTTATTTTGTAAAACACTTGTAATTACCGTTCTCAATGAATCCTATTCTCATCATCCTAGCGTGCGTTCCTAGTTACGTCGTCAGCTTACGCTTCGGAGCCTAGGGTACGCTGTAAGTCGTGGTTCTAGATCTGGCGGAACTGGTTATTACAATGGAGCGACTGCCGTCTGTGCTCCGTAACCCTTTTTACAGGGAACCCAGACAAACAGGAACATGACCCGAGGTGTGTTAGTGGCCAATACTGTCAGAATTTTTCAGGCTGCCCTAAGGCATCACGACTGCTAGTGCTATCTATAGACAACCGGGACCAACGGCTTAACGTGCCTTCAGAAGCACGGAGGAGCTCAAGATAGAAAATACCACTAAATGGCGACCAATCCAATAGTGGTCACGTCACGTCGTCGCTTGACACGCGTATTCGCTACGGATACGCGTGTCGCGCTTGACTAACGAGCTCCTCAAAAATTATATTCTATTCTATTCTTTAATACTGTTGTTTTGTTACTTTACCATTTCAGTCGTATTTCAGGACTTCGTGTTTCCTTAGCAGAGCCCATACCATCAGTTTCTGATGTGGCATCCGCATTTAACATCAAAAGTCTTAGCATTCGCGCCTTTTCGGGGGAATATTTCGGCTGACCGAACTCCGAAAACTTATCTTTCCTGAAATCATTTTTCAGTTAAGTGTCTCACACAAAAACGTTGAGTCAAATGGAAATTAGTTATTCAACTCGCCGGAGTGACTCACCCGTGGAGCCCTATTTTTAATGTATGTGATATACAGCGTGAAATTTTAGTAGTTTTGGACCCGTCGTCCAGTGACTCCATTCATGCAACCGAACAAATTTCCCCAAGGAACATGCTCGAAACATGAAAAACAAATTTGGAAACAAAAATGAGGCCCCTATTTTTGAAATGTATCCACACTCCATACTAATATTATAAATGCGAAAGTTGTTAAAATATGTTAACGCTTAAAAGGTTATTCTGAAATAAATGATTTATGTATCTCCTCTTGGGATTCACGGGTTACCGCGGTCTTTCGAGAGACGCGGGGAATGGGGATATTTATCCAACGTGTAGAGGCCCTTTGGAGAAGTTAATGTCATGTGGTGCTCCTGCCCAAACCCGTCCTCGGCTATATCAATAAATGACATATCATAATCATTTATTCTTTTGTAAACAAGTTTAATTCAAGATGGTACATTGAAAATATTAAGCACATACATGTTTAGCCTACTAGGCATACAAAAGTGAAGTCAGTGGTGTCACACATTATCCAAACAAAATCATGCAAAACAATATAAAACCAGAAAATAAAGGCGAGTTAATCTTACAAAAATTAGATCAGCTGTCCTTTAAAGTCACAATCAACATTTTGTCAGAAAAGAATTCATGCAAGTGATAATAACATTTGGTTACCAACAACTCTTTTAGATGAGCTTTAAATTTATTTAGGGGTAATTCCTTCTGTTCACGCGCCTACTGCAAGCTACTAGCAAATTGTCATAAAACCTTTATCTATCAATCAAACCAGGCGAATGCTGCATCTGTCAAAGCTACCGACCTCAAAACCACTAATCCACCAACCTTCGCAAAAGCTAGTTCAAAACCACAGGCCGCAGTTAATTGTGAAGTTTTCTAATTCAATATACCTTTAATTACCAAGATCTCCGGGATTTTTTTACTGTACCTAAACTTCCCTGGGGAACATCGTGTACGAGGAGACACCTTCAAATTCCGAGGCAGTTTATTATACACTTTTGGTGCCATGCTATAGATACTATTACTCATGAGCCTCGTTTTGCACTTTGGCAATAGCAATCTAGTAGGATCTCTTCTATTTCTATTATTGGCATCAGCTAGTCTTGTAAATAGACGAGGATTAGATTTTACAAATACACTAACCTCAAAGATATAGAGCGAATGCACAGTCAATAATTTAAATTTACGGAAATATGATTGGCAGCTATCTGAAGGTTTTAGTCCAAACATTGCTCTAATGCATCGCTTCTGGGCTTTGAAAATTTGGCTTTTATTAGTTGAGTTGCCCCAAAATTAACTCAGTACTCAGGATACCAGCCCATGGTACGCTGTCAGTATTGCTGTCTCATTAAGTACCGAGGAGATTTTATAAAGAGCAAACGATGATTTGTTTAGTCTTAAACAATTCTTCCGCGTGTGCTTTCCAATTAAGACTTTTGTCAATTATTATGCCTAGGAATTTCGTCTTATTTACTACATTAATAATATTATTTTGATAGTGAATGTCAGCATCCCGTTTGTTGTCAATTCTTTGTTTAAAGTGCATAATTAATGTTTTTTTTTTAATTTATTTTCAAATTATTATTATTAAGCCATTCTATAATTTTCGATAAATTATTATTAATATTATTAACATAATTTCCGATGTCCTGATCTTTACTTTCTATTGTAATTGCACTATCATCCGCAAATAATGACATTGGTTCATCCGTGATCCATGTTAGATCATTTATATAAATGATAAATAGTAAAGGCCGCAAAACACCGTAATTATTAACGCGTTCATTAGATCTAAAAACTTGTTCTATCTTTTTTTTTTTTAGATCTATTTTAGTAATTTCAGTTATCTGCGTTCTATTATTTAAATAAGATTTTATTAGTTCCAACATGTTTCCACGAATACCATACGCATATAGTTTAGCCAGTAGAACGTTCGGATTAACATAGTCAAAAGCCTGTGTCATGTCACAGTATATCGTACAAACGGGCCTTTTTTTATCTACATTTATGGTAACAGTTTTAAGAAAATCAAAAACTGCCATATTAATATTTTTGCCCTTTCGAAAACCTTTTTGTTCGTCGACGATAATACTCGTACCAAAATCGGGTCTGGGAAGGAGGGAGCTATTTCTAATGAATAGAAAGAATATTATGGCAAATAGTGAAGTTTGTGTGGAAATGAAACTGGGCTATTGTAATAGAAGTTCGTTCTTTATTATTATTATTTTACGGCCAAACCGATGAACGGATTTTTGATAAAATTTGGTGTGAATATAGTTGAAGACCCGGGGTCAAACATGCTACTTTTTGACGCAGGCAGAGCTGTGGGAAACAGCTAGTTAGTTATATTTCCTATATTTTATTCGACTCATTTATTTTGGAAGGAAGATAAAAAAGCACGAGGGAAAACGTGTGGGGTGCTATTTGTGAGACGTCTCGCAAAACCGGTGACTTTCGTATTTTTTTTCGAAATTTTTATTCGAAGAACAATTTTCATTCAACTCATTGGTTTTCGATATCACAAAGACTTTAAAGGACATGACACGAATGTATCCAAAATCTGGCCCTATTGTTTGTCACTTAAGAGAAAATTAACAACTGTGAAACGACACTCACACATGAGTGAACACATGTTCGATGACGATTCGTCTGTATTTCTTTTAAGTCTTTGGAGTTACAGACATGAAAAAATATAACATTTAATGGTCTTACGGTATAATGCTTCCGTCACTAAGCACTGGAGTAGAATTCTCGAAGTAACGTATGATTTTATAATATAAAGGCTTCAAATTTTCTATGAAATCCGTAGCGAACCCAATTTTGATAGGATACAAGTGAACTGAAATAATAAAAGTAGCTAATTAAAAAAAAATGGTAAATAAGAGAGGTAGGACATTTTGCAAGGAGTAGTCCGTCTGGGGAAGTACTCCCACCCTACAGAAGACCGCAGCCAAATAACACTGTGACGCAGTGTTGTGTTCCTGCTGGTGAGTAGGCTTCAGAGGGGTCGCTGTGCTGATAGCGGACAAGTCGGCAACGCGCTCGTGACATCTCTGGTGTTGCAGGCGTTCATAGGCTACGGTAACCACTTACCATCAGGTGGGCCGTACGCCTGTTTGCCTACTTAGTTGTATATAAAAAAACAAGTTTCATGTTCGCCAGAAAATTACCCACATTAAAATAATAAATTATACATTACAATTTAAATTAAAAATTCCACCAAAAAATATTTTTATTTTATTTTTTAGTTACTTACACGGTCAATAATTCGATATACCATGAAGGCACGTTATGGTCCCGGCTGCTATCTCGTGGTCGTCAGAGGCCGAGAGGCGGTTCCGAACAACTCGGACACCAAGGCGGACATGGTCGAAATGACTGAATGTCTGACTTACCGAGGAAAAGAAAATCCAAAATTAGAATACACGTCACTTTAGACTTTTTCATAATTTATATTTTGCTGCCTTGACTTCCAACCATGAAATATAAAAATAAATTAAAAATTGATTTGTGTACTTTTATGGACAATAAAATTAATGAAAAATCGAATTCTTGCATTTCTCGTGGAATATAAATTCATTCGTACCTACAGAAAAGATGAACTCTATGGTCAAAACAAGTTAAGGTCAATGAAGCCTGCGCATCTTGGTGTTAGTTTTTGAAATATGAATTTGTATGTGTCGTTGTGTGTCAAATCTTAAAATTGATCCTTATTTATTTCTTCAAACATTTTTAATTTAAAGTCTGTCTCAATGGAAAAAGACAATAATGTAAACAAATATGGCCGTCTGACATTGAGACAGGTTTTTCGATGGTGTTTTTGTGAAAATGATTTGTGGGTTCATTGAGATGTGAATGTGTTATGCGTTGATAATCGAATGTAAATGATCGATGAGTTATTTTAATAAATTGCCATAGTTCACATTATTTTTTCCCCCATTGAGAGAGACTAAATTATACGAAGAAATTTAAAATTATGTAATATAATTTTCCCTCATCTATTCGAAATGGAAAATAAAAATGCACCCAACCCTTCAAGTCCAATAATAGCATTACACTCGATTCATTTAAAAAATATATATTTTAGGTAATCTATATATATAAAAATCAATTGCTGTTCGTTAGTCTCGCTAAAACTCGAGAACGGCTGGACCGATTTGGCTATTTTTAGTTTTGAATTATTTATGGAAGTCCAGGGAAGGTTTAAAAGGTATTCGGAGACGTTACGAAGTTTGCCGGGTCAGCTAGTCTATATATATAAAAATCAATTGCTGTTCGTTAGTCCCGCTAAAACTCGAGAACGGCTGGACCGATTTGGCTATTTTTAGTAAACGGTGAATATATTCGGAGGCGGTACGAAGTTTGCCGGATCAGCTAGTTAATTAATAATTATTCATATTTTCAATCAAACTTTTTCGCGCCGTGCAAATTTTCTGTTTCACCATCTGGTTGACTGGTTATACAGCAAAATTTTAATAAATAAATAAAAGTAAAATTAATTTGTTATATAATTTATTTTTTAAATGCATTATAGATGTTAAACTAAGTAACATAAATATTTTTTTATTGAGACCAACACACTATCAGTGTCATCAGTTCCCCTTTTTACGAATACACCACCTTCCAATGTTTGTTTGGTAAGAAGCCACTAATGAAATAACAGGGGGGGGCAATTCTCACGCCTTTAGAGATAAACTCGAATTCGAGATATCTCGAACAACATGACATACCTAATTTACGAAATTTTTCTCTGGAGTTATAGAGAATTGATTGGCCTTTTTTAAAAATTAGTAGAATGGTTTCTTTTGATTTCGAATAGTTTTACCTCAATAATAAATCGCACTCCTGAAGACCAATTTAATTAGATTTTTAAGTTTTTACGTTTAATTTAATTTGTAGTTTAGTTTATGTTAAATTGAATAAAGATGCTATATAGTTTTATTTATTTAATGAATAAATAAGATACTTTGAAATATCAAAGTAAACAAGATCAAGGAAATATCGTTGTAGTGAATTCGTGATATTACAACGATCGAGTCGTGATAATACTGACAGTGTGACAGGACTGCTATCTTTGAAAAGTGTGACTCACGCAAAATCAAAATCAAATGTCGTTCATTGTTCGTAATGCATGTAAAAATGATGCAAAATACAGATTACAGTATCAGGGCAATGAATCGGCGATCATAATCGGTGAGTCAAACGATTTTTGTTCGAGATCGTACGATTTTCATGCGACATACGTCATACATTTCAAAAATAGCGCTTCAGGACGCAAACTACATCTAAAAATATTGCAAAACTTTTACAGAGGAACTTGTAAACTTAAATTATTCCATTAAAATATCTCTACTTACCCTCATATTTTTTTACGCTTTTCGCGAGTTGAAAATAAATTTTATATTTATAGTTTGATGTGAGCTAAGAATGGATTTCTCGAAATTAACACAAGACAAGAAATAAGCTTATAATATATATATTTACAAATATTTTATCGGACTCCTAATATTATTAATAACATTACATAAAATGTATTAGGTACTACCCGATGCCCGATTTCGATAAAATTCGCTACTGAGATACATCAGACCTTAAGGTCGCTTATCTTTGACGCCCTTCATCCACGACCGTAATCAAATTTTCAGTGTGAAAGCTTTATTAAAAAATACTTGCTTATTAATTTCTGTTAAGAGATAAACAAGATCAATACCAAAGAGAATTTTTATATTTTGGTATTGACTTTACCTACTGAACCAATCTACAAAGAAGTACTAAGTGCTTTAATTCATTTCAGAGATTGCTATTGCGATATGGCCGCCTTTGCACACCATTATGTCTACATGTACGTGTCTCAAAATTGTATTTTCCTGGTGCAATAAAGTGTTTATTATTATTCGTCTCAGAAAAGGCATTGGAGCCCTATTTTTTGAAATGCATAACTCATATGTCAAATGAATATCGTTCTACTCACAATGAAACCCATTCAATATCGATCGAAAATCATTCGACTAACCAATTTTTGAGTCATACCTTTCAAAAATAGCACACCGTGGAATTTACACGAGCAAACTATTATAACTAAGGCAAAATTTCAGTTTCATCAACTAATTCCTGCTTAATTTTCTTTTCCATAACCTCCTCCCAAATCTTAAGAGCAACTCCTGCATCGGTTAACTTCTCATCGTAGGTCGCATTCGGATGCTTCTTACTATAATGTCTTACAATATTCTGCTTATGTGAAAATTTCTTCGGACAATACTGACAGACAAAATGGAACTTTTCATCGCTGTGAATACGCATATGATATTTCAATCGACTCTCTTTAGGAAACTTCTTATTACACACCGGGCACGTTGTATGCTTTATCTTCTCATGCCTTAACGAATGCCTCTGCATGTTATGTTTATGAGAAAACTTTTTGCCACACACCGGACATTCGTAAGGTTTTTCACCGGTGTGAATCCTCATATGCGGTTTGATCAACCCCGGATGAGTAAAAGGCTTATTGCAGACTTTACATGCATAGATTTTACCACCATTATGCATTTGTACGTGACGGATTAACGTACTTTTGTATTTAAATGCCATTTCGCACTCGTCACAACTGTACGGTTTCTCTGTTGTGTGCCTTCGCAAATGACTTTTCAATAGAAATTCTTTCTGGAATATCTTATGACATATATGACATTGGATTGGTTCGTCTATTGGCCTTCTGCAGCGGCTTTTAGCTTGATGTTTAGCCAAATTAGCTTTTATAGCGAAATATCTATGACATTTCTCGCAAAAGTGTGGTTTAACATTCAAATGGCTTTTTTTATGTTGCTGTAAGTTGGAGGATGTGCGGAATACTTTTGGACATTCATCGCATGGGTACGTTCTTTCGTGTTGTGATGTAACATGCCGCTGTAACAAGTCTTCTCGTGTGAAATTTCTTGAGCATACATTGCATGTGTAGTTCTTTCTCGAGTGTAAGGTTATGTGTCGCCGCGCGTGGCCTTTGGTTGTGAACAGTTTCAGACATAACGGGCAGCTGTACTGGCCGTTTGGATGCTTTCGGGGTTCCGGTCCTGAAATTAAACGATTTATTTTAATTTATGTCACTTCAATTACGCCTAGAAAGCCGATTAACTGCCGCCTTGGTCTAGTGGTTTTGCCTTTTCGATTCGGAAAATTCGGAAGTTTGGTGAGGACATAGCAGGCTTGAATCACTAATAAAGATCATTCCATGCTTCGGAAGGCACCTTAAGCAATTTGGTACCTGCAGCCATTTGGCGGTCGTTGAAAGAACCATGTCAGAGGCGATTCCGAAAAAACTCTGACATCAGGGTGTACATGGTCGATTGACCATGTAATCACTTGTATTTGGATGGAATCACTATAAGATAAAATAGAATTGCTACGTATTGGCCAGTTAAGCCTCTCGAGGCTTAACTTTGCCACACAGGAAAAGCCCACATGCCACTTTTACGTAATCATATTTCTGTAATAAAAGCCATATAAGGCATTATTAACTCCATGGAGCAATTACAAAGAGGAGATGCCGTTTGAAATGGCTCCGTGATGTGATGCCACTGCAGTGGGCGGAGCTTGTCATTGCTCGTGCTCCATGGTTGGAGCCACGGCCGAAACCAAGCATGTCGCACGTCTGCCTTCCGCCCCGTGTAGCTGAACAAATACTTTCTTACAAAACGCTTAACTCCCATCTAATTTCTCGAATCGATTGTAAAATAACATAATAAACTCACGAGTATGGCTGCTTGTGACATTGGTTTCATATATTATCGGCGTGACCACTAATTGCTCAGGTTCCGTATGATTTATCTGGAAAGGCGAAGTGCTAAAATTATTATTAGTTTACTTATTTAACTCTTGTCGAACACATAAAGTAAAACATAACAGGAGACTTACTACGGTCTCTTAATTCCGCGAGCGAGATGGGGCAATACGGGAAGTAAGGTCGAAAGGCGATGTCGCATTTGGATGGAATTAAGAGATGATAGTAAGCCACCGTGAGTAAGTGAGATATCGCCTTAGCCATCCCTGGGAACGGAGGCAATAAACTGAGGATTCACTAGGACGAAGGGAAAACACTAGGATGAAGAAGTGACATTTATATCGCAATCATCCCATATTGCGCCATATCTCTTAAATATTGATGATAAATTTGATAATAATGATAATCATGTGCTTCGGAAGGCACGTTAAGTACGGTCCCAGCTGCCATTTGATGGTTGTTAAAGGAACCACATCAGAAGCCGAAAGACGATTCCAAATAACTCTGACACCTGGTGTACAGGGTCGATTGACTATATCCAAATGAATGAATGACCACATATTAAGAGACCATAACAGGAACTTACATATTAATTGAACTATTTTAAAATACGGTTTTTATCGCATTTAATACTTCTTTATTTACACCTAACGTTTCAGGCACAAAGCATTCATGGTCGCAGGAAAACATTAGATATCATTAGGTACTTACATTTTGATTGACAGTATAATCTAACGGCTCCTCTTTAACCTGCACCGTGACATTAGGCTCCAGAACATGCCAAGAGTCGTGACTCCTGTGAGCTTCCGTATCATCTTCATGATCAGAGATAGGTTCACATTTTACCCTGAAATATATAAAGAACTAGCAGCCCGTCCCAACTTCGACCAGGCCTATAGCCTTCCTCGATAAATAGGCTATTCAACACTGAAATAACTTTTCAAATCGGACCAGTAGTTCCCGAGATTAGCGCGTACAAACAAACTCTTCAGCTTTATAAGATTAGTATAGATAAATAAAGATTGGAATCCATAACACTAGTTTGTTCACTAATATATAGACCTCCAAGTCTTTCCATGTCAATCATTTTCTGTTTCTCTGTATGGTTGACTGGTAGAGGATGCTTTTAGCATAAAGTCCGCATATTGTGTAAGTATGTTTACTTGTGGTACAATCTATATATATAACAGTCATTTGCTGTTCGTTAGTCTCGCTAAAACTCGAGAACGGATGGACCGATTTGCCTGTTTTTGATTTTGAATTATTTGTGGAAGTCTAGGGAAGGTTTAAAAGGTGAATATATTTCGGAGGCGGTACGAAATTTGCCGGGTCAGCTAGTTGTTTTAATAATTATATAAATCAGTCCTGTGTTTTAAAGTTGTACAAAGTTTTTAAGTTATATTTTTATTTTTTTTCGTACTGGTATCTTGCAATCAGCCTTTCTTGGCTATGAGCAGATGTGTTGATTGATATTTAATTATCTGTTGAAACTTTATTGTGCCACAAGTAAACATACTAATAAATAAAATAGCCAGACTTAATGCTAGTTAACAACATTCTCTACCAGCTAACAATATGGAGAAACAGAAAATATGTGCAGATATTATATATAGAGATATAAATCTCTGATATTAGATTAGTTTTCATTGAAAATTTGTAAGTTATATTATAAACTAGCTTTTTCCTGCAGCTCCACCTGCGTCAAAAAGTAGCCTATGTTTGACCCCGGGTCTTTAACTATATTCATACCAAATTTCATCAAAATCTGTTCAGCAGTTTGGCCGTGAAAGCGTAACAGACAGACAGCAAGACTTTCGCATTTATAATATCTAACAAAATAATTAAGATATCACACATCGTAAAGTAATCAATTGTTTCGTTAATTATTAACCTAATAAGGTCAAATTACAAATAAGTATTAAGAATGAAAATATAAGAACCCGTTTCAAACTTTTCACTTTCGATTATAAACCTTCAGGGCTAATTCTTGTAAAAAAAGGTAGCCTATATTTCATGCCATGACTTCAACTACATTCATACCAAATTTCATAAAAATCAGTTCAGCAGTTTAACCGTGAAAGCGGAACAGACAAACTTTCACATTTATAATATTATGCATGGAAGTATGGATAAATCTTTGGACTAGTTGATTTACTGATCCAGTGGTTAAGATGTTTGCCTGAAAACTGAGTTTTATGGCATTGAATATATTTTTTTTAGTTCTCTTCGATTTAGATTGTACATTATCTGCTTAAATCACCACTTTGTATAATTACAAAAGCTATTCTGTGCTTCAGATAGCATGTTAGCAATGAGCCATTGGGTCTTGGGTATAGAAATAATTCTCCTTCAGTAAAAAATATAGTATAAAGAATTTGCATAACTAAGTAATCATTAAGCGAATGTGTGAGTGCAGCTGATAGATACTCAAAGTATTTATAGTATTTTATAGAGTAAGTGGGTCAGAGTGTCGGAAAGGGTGCGCAAATAAAAATTTCACGAAATGTCACGTTTTGTGACGAAGTCGAACGCTCGTCTGAAGATAACCTAACCTAATGACTCTTCCATAAAGTCGGTTCCAAGACTAAGGCGATCTTTCAGAAAAGTGACTCTAACTCGGAAAATATCACCCGCAGGATAAATATTCATATGACCTCAAATGATGTTTATAGTGATCCCCAAACCCTGATTTAAAAAAAAACAGGTGTTGATGGACATAAAAAAATCGATCAAAAAATTATCTAAGTCTCGTACCACTGCACACCCTTTCGTACACTCTAACCAGTAAGTGCGATATTTAAACTAATTTTATCATTAAATTAAGCACGAACAGCACAGCCCGATTCAAATAAAAAATTAACCATTAGAAATTGGGTGTAGAGAACTCCTGGTCGCACTATAAAATATCACGCAAGGAAAGTCGCGGAAAACAGCTAACTGTAAATAAACATTAAATATACCGTTACATACCTGATTTCAGCAGCTATAGGCTCAAATTCGATCTTAATATTAACTAAATCGTGTTTAATGTTTTCCGAGTCATCATTAGGATTTTGCTGTTCTTCTTCTTCTGTATTCGGTTCTGTCTTAATGAAAACACATTCGGAAGACATTTTATCGACTTGATTAATTAATTTCTAACACATTTTCACTGTTTTGTACGAAGTAATCGTAATTTTTTATAAAATTACAAGTACCGCTATGTGTACCACTAATACCACTATGGATTTTTTGACAGGTTAGGTACTTTGACTGACACTGACAGTTTGTTGTCTGCAAGGATCTAAAGCTAAAGGGATAGCGCGCGGGCATACAATACGCTGATGGCAGAAAATTTGACGTGAATGCATTTCGTTATCAACCTCTCTCTTTCTAACTCGTGATGTGTTTGGATGTAAATTTGGGTTTCCATCACAGCACTTGATAACAACCCCAAATTTGAAAAAATGATAAACAGTTACGTAGCAATATAATTTTTATTTTGAGGTAGATTTTTATTAAAAGATGAAAAATAATTATACTTGTTTTTGATTATGAAATATAAAGCTCAATTAAATTAACCAAACTGTCATTTTATTTTACTGTTTCTGACTAGGCAAAAATTTTTGAAGTGATGGTAATACTTTGGGAAAACAGGGGTTGCTCCAGGTCAAATTTTCTGGGGGTGCAGGGCAGGGAACCTCCTCGAGTGCCCGGTCCTTTGAAAGCTTTGCAGAATGCAAAACGAACTTGATCCCAAGATCCGGTGAGAGGGCGGGCTGACAAGGGATTTGGGACGGTGCACCCTGGGTGACAGTTAATAACTCCCTGGTAGTCGGGGGTTTTGTTGACTGTCGGCCAATTTCTGCCAACAGACCACTCCACCGCCGGCGCCGTCGACGTGAGACAGCGAACGGATGTTACTGAGTCAACCCATGTCCATCCGTGTCAGTAGCATCCTAGTACCTCATCCTTTCCCCAAAACCAACCACATCCCACCCTTCCCTAGCTTAAGAAAACTTCCGATGGGCAGCAGCGCCGGAAGTACAATACTCGTAAGCCGTTGAAACTGCGCTTGCCAACCCGCCTGCCAAGCGTGGCGAGTATGGCAACAACCCCTCAATTCGGGGGAGGCCTAAGTCCAGCAGTGGACTGATTGCGGCTGAAACGAACGAACTGTTTTTTCTACCTATAAACGGCTAAAGAAGGCTTTTTAATCAAAATTACAACATCTACAGACCATAAAATTGTTATATAATTCATACTACTTACCAACGAAAAAATGTTGAGTTTTTCTTTAGTAAAACATATAACCCACATTTTTAGGTTTAGCCGCAGTAGGGTAAAAATAGTGGGCTAGACAAGGCAGTTAAAATCGTTGTGTACTCAATCGATTCGGTCAAATGCAGAAGCCCTATTTTTGAATGTGTAATGATGTCGTAAGAAAATCCATCGTTAAAGAATGACGATCTTTCGGATATCGAACAAAAATTATTCGACTTGCCGTTTGTGTGTGACACATTCAAAAATAGCACTCTAGTAAGTCGTCGAAACTTCGCCCGTGGTCTAATGGTTGATACGTTTGTCTTAGACCCGGAGGTTGTAGGTTCGATTTCCACGGGAAGCATATTCGTTGTTCTATTCAGTTTGGTTTAGAACATTGCGAGCTTGGTTCTCCTGCTTGTCTGATAATAAAGATGATTCCGTTCTTTTTAAGTGAGAAATAACTTGACAGATGATTCTCAAGTAACGTTTCTCTACTACTGAAATACGACCACAAGGTTTCTATAGACATTTGACAATAGTTTCGAGATGTCTCTAATTAGACTTATCTCTAGCGGCATAAGAATTCGCTCCCAGGCCATAAAATAAAACACGCAATACAAATGACACGATTTTATTTCCATACAAAATACAAAGCTTTTAAGTACCTACCACAAGCTTTTCATACACACATAATATCAGTTGCCTTTTTAATTTTAAATAAGTTTTTAATTCAAATATTAAATTAAGTAAATAGGATTTTTTTTTTACTATGCAGGGTGTTTTCCCACACGAATGATAACATTTTTATATACTTTAGTTTAATCTTAGTTGCCAAAGAAATAAAATATATATTAATTTGTATATTTTTTTAATTATACTGTATGATAGAAAATTGCCGGTTAAAATAATGATTAACAACAGAAGAAAAAAACTTCTTTAAAATAGGCCAATTTAAAAAGCAATTATTAAAGGAAAAAAGTTTAATTAAAAAAAAAGAGTACATAGATTTTACTATGATACATACTTACTAAATTATATTTGCGTTTGTTTTCAAGAGATAAAAGATTGCAAGAATGTATTTGTCATATTTGAATCAAAAACTTCTTAAAAATTTCAAATAGACCTTTTGTAAATAAAATTCTTAAGCTACCACATTTTGTATATTTGTATCTTAAAATTAAATAAATAGGTAAAATGTGCGTCAAAAAAAGCACCTTCCTAAGACAGTTTTTACAATAAAAACATCTAATTTTAATATTTTTAAAAATATAAGTTATCAAAAGCGAGGGATACATAGAAAAAAAATATGTTGACAATATTAAGAGCTATTTATTATAAGGAAGTATATCAAAAGTATCTATTTTTTTTTTGAAAATTGCCAGAATTGTAAAGAATTATAAATAAAGAGAATATAAAAAGGACATATTTTTTCTACATTATTTACAAATCTGGCAATCATAAGAAGAAAATTATATTTTTTCAACCCGGTAATATGCGATAATGGCTGATAGTATTCTGTTTTCTATTATATTTATAATATTTAATAATCGCATTAATAAAAAGCGACATTTGTACATTGCTCACATAACTTAATATTCTTTTAGAATTACTATAAAGCCTATAATATCTAAGTCATGTCTAAAAATAATTAAATAACTTAAATTTAAACCTGATTGGACGGAAATAAAAATTATACAAAGTAATGTAAAAAAGATATATACGAATTTACTCTAAAATAAAGAAATAGTGGGGAAAAGAGATTTTATAGTTTATTAAATTAGTTGGTATAATTGGCTACTTGACTGTATTCATACTGGGGCAATATTTGAATACGAAACAATATCTACACTAAAAAGTAACCGATTCCGAAAACAACAACAAAATTGGTTGAAAATTAAGACAGTAATTAGATTTTAAAGTTTTCTCAAGAAGAAAAGTAGGAGCGTGATGGGGACGTCTTTCTATCTCTTTTGTACGCACGAAACCAAGTGTCAGTGACGTCACTGCAAACACAGTGCATACTTTTCTTGTTTTTGACAGTTTCCCCTTCCACCGAATTTCAAAGGCTTATAACTTATTTATTTTTGAACGGATTACAAAAATTCTTTCATAATTCTGTTTCTGGAAATAAAAATATTGATATGTTAGAAAAAATAAAAATTAGTAGAATACCCAATTGTTGTGATAATTATGGTTTTTAATTGTAATAAAGTTTTGTATTATATTCGTACTAGTAGCTTATTGTATTTTCGATTAATTAACAAACAATCTAAAGCCTCCAATGTTACCCTGATTGACGAATTAAAACATGAACCAAATCCCAATTTAACATCATTAAAAGCACACAAGTTCATATAATAAGTTAGGAATATAATGAGATTACTACACGATTTGGTCAACACTATAAAAATATTACTATAGAAAAACATGTAAATATACGAATGTAGTGTCAAAAATGTTGTAACACCAATTCATATTGTTATAATTATTATAAATTACATTAATAATGATGGCTCGTGTAAATAACGATTTAGCTATTTAAAGCAAACTGCATAAAGGCATTATATTTTTTTGTTAACCAAATCAACTTGATCGTATAAATATAGAAGATACTTAAATATAATATTTTTATAATTAACCTACAACATCTAAACACTACAACACCAAATTTTACTGAGATATTCTTTTGTATAATTTATTTAGAAATAAATTAATTATCTCGGTGGATCTCAATTAACTTTGTGATGAATTACATTTTATACTTTTATAAACTATCATTAATTATGACAATTAATGCTTAACATGTAACCATAAATAGGTAAAATTACGATACAATTAAATATGTGCGTTTTTCTAAGTCATTTTTTTTTTCTTTACATTAATTAATTTTACATGCAAAGTGAATTATATAAATACGTAGTCAAATTACTTTTACACAAAAATTAATAATAAATATTTCTTTACATTTACTGTAAAATTCTTATCAATATCTTTTGAATGTACGAGTATTACAAGATAAAATACTCAAAATTCATTATACATCGTATTAATTTTTATTTAATATAGATTTTGAAAATGCATCTTACAATATCAACTAATGGAATATAAAATGTATGTAGATATTTTTCGAATTTTACACGATTATTATTTATCTTAAATAGCACACAAAAGATTAATATTAAGACTTTAAACTGAAAAATTCTAAAACTGATTTGAATCTCTTTCCCATATCTCAAAATTACACAGAATATTCAGATGAAATTGGTAACCGCCCATTAGATTGGCATTATTTCATCATTAAAAATCGATGACAATGATGTATATTTATTTAAAGCGATTACTTGTCTATTCTTTAACTTCTTTCTGGTCTTTGTAGACGATTTCCGCGTATTCGGCTGAAGGGGGTGGAGGCTTCTCCGTTGGGGGCTGGTCGCCTAATGCTAGTTCTGCGTACACTACGCTTTTCTTCTCGTCCGACAGCGGCTGAAAATAGATTAATTATAATTATTTTCTGTATTTTTCTGCATTTCTACGTCGTTCAAAATTAATCATGAAATCATATATTTGACAGAATCAGAATGTTTGCATGTAACCAGTGTGCAATATATTTACTTATTTCATGTACACACTGTATATTGGAAACTTCCTCCTTATATCTGAAGAAACGAAAACAGTAAACAATTGTTCGCCTTTTGTACAGTACAAAACAATACAAATACTCTTTATTGGAACAAAATAAAAATTTAAACAAATGTTAAATAATTCATTTATATTTTTTAAACTACCGTTGTATTGTATTTTGTGCAATAAAATTTAACTAAATAAACTAACGTGAAAACTAAGTACTGAAAAAGAACTTAAAGTGTGATCATTAGGAAAACTTAGCTCCTGTACTTGTGCGATACAAGCATTGCTAAGTGCAGAGTCCAAAGTCCAACCTAAATGTACTAAACAAACTTACAAAACCACGGAGCAATTATAAAGAGGAGACGCCGTAATAAGCGTTTTGTAAGAAAGTATTTGTGAGGCTACACGGGGCGGAAGGCAGACGTGCGGGGTGCTTGGTTTCGGCCGTGGCTACAACCATAATGATATCCATCTTACGGAATGTAGCAGTACTACATTATTTACAAATTATCAAGTACTTTCAATAGATGTCACTAGTAGGTCGAAGTTCCAATCTTAAAAACATGGCGATATTTCATAAATTATGAACGTTTTAAATATTAGGTATAACTTTTAGAGCCGTAAATATATCTTATTTAACAGAAACCAATTATTCAATGCTAAATTTGTAAAAAAAGCCGTGGGAAGTCGTGATGCACATAGGAGCTCGCGATCTGTTTCTCGGTACGCTTTTGAACGAGAAGTGACAAGATCCGCCCACTTTTGTGAACGGCGAGGCGCCAATGATCACATCACTGCGCCATTTCAAACGGCATCTCCTCTTAGTAAATGCTCGATGTACAAAACCTACTGTAATGCATGTTTAGATTTTGTTTATTGGTAAATAAATAAATTTTTATTTTATTTACCCGCAGCTCCGCCTGCGTCAAAAAGTAGCCCATGTTTGACCCCGGATTCAACTATATCGTACCAAATTTCAATAAAGTCCGTTCAGCGGTTTGGCCGTGAAAGCGTAACAGACAGGCAGGCAGAAAGACTTTCTCGCATTTATAATATTAGTATGGATTATTTTTTTATTGCTAAAGAAACTAAAAACTTAACGCGTGACCTGTGAATATACCTTATCCTCGGTGTCGGCAGCGGCAGCCTCGGTGGCCTGCACCTTATCTTTAGCCTTCGGCAGCACGGCTCTCATCCGAGCGCCGAGCCCGGCCAAGCGCGAGCGCTCCCGTCCTCCCACCGCGCTCTCCGTGTCACTACTGACAGAATTACTGTTACACGAGCGCTTTTTTTGAAATGTGTGACATATAATGATATTTCGTACAAAAATTCTTCGTTATAGAAACAAAAATCCTTCGATAAAGAACTAAAATCATTAAATATCTAGCAAACATTATACGCTCCTGGTGTGCTCCTTTTGAAAATCGGTGATTTTAACGATTTTCGTTCGATATCGAATGATTTTCATTCAACAAGTAGTATTTTGGTGGTGGTGTTCGCCTGTGCAATGCTTTGCCTGTTAATGTACACATGGCTGAAACTATTACTAGTTTTAAGAGCCAGGTGAAGGAGCACTATCTGTCCCTTCAAGGTGTGTAGAATATATATCATATGTATTTCCTATTAGTGACTGTCCCTTGTTCCCAAATTGTATCTATGTCTGTGTTGATTTATCTATACAGTAGATATTATTTTTAATTCTACTGGGCCCACCCTTACATCATGTTCTCTTATTGTACAAAGATATTGCTTAGCAATAAGTCCGCCTTTGCTCCATATTGTTAACAATGTTATAATTTCAGTTTTGTGATTTCCCAGATGTGGGCAATAAAGTTATATTGTATTGTATTTTAAAAAGTAGTATTCCAGAGCGCCTGGCGACAGCTTAGATAAATAAATATATAGGAAACAAAACACACGGATTGCCAAAGTGAGTTTTTATAACCAAGACCCTATTTTCGAAATGTATGACTTATGTCGTACGTAAAATCGTGCGACTCATCTATTATGACTAATGAAATATTTTTATTCGACATATGAGTCAAACATTTCAAAAATAGGGTCTCCAGGTAGAGATAGGCGGCGAGTAAATTCTCAACGGTTGTAAACTCTGGTATTCTACCAAAATGGTTAAAAACTCGTTTCCTACCGTTGTTTACTATAAAATACGGTAGAAAACTTTACATACAGTTTTCAATTATTTCTATTAATTTTGGAGTTGGATTAGTATGTCAAGGATTCCATACCAGCCCATCCTAGAAAAACTAGGGTTCTTTTTATAAAATAATTTAAATTTTGAACACATTTGAATTTTGTATGAAAAAGTTTACAACCGTTACAACCGTAGATTTGGTATAATACCGGTAGAAAACAGTTGTTTATTCGGTATTCTACCATTTTGGTTTAATACCGTGTTGAAAAGCCATCACTAGCTCCAGGTGTTTTAGAAATTATAAAACTGACAATTTGTAAGTACTAAAACTTGCTGCTTTTTTTTTATGAATATAAAAATGTGTTTTTAGAGATTTAATTTAACATAGATACTTAAAAAGTAAAAGCATGCAATTAAATTTAAATTATCATTATTATGTTTAACTTGGTCACAAACAATTAAATAAAGAAAAATAAAGCAATTAAATTATTAAAAAAACCTATTCAACAGGCTAGTTTCCAGGGTCAAAAGATTAACATTAAAATTAGTCCGTCATTTAGGGAATCAAAATATATTAGTGACGTATTTTTTCTTTTGTCAATTGAGCGATAAATTATAAAGATATAACGCATCAAAGTTTAGGAGTGGGGGCTCGTGACGTCACATATTGCGAAAAAGTGTAGCACACTGTGACGTCACACGGAACTTTAACGCGCCATATCTTTACCATTCTTTGTTTAATTTTCAAAAGAAAAAATACGTCTCCAAAATTTTTTGATTGTCTAACTGATTGACTAATTCAATTTTTTTAGGAAACTAGCCTATTGTAAATACCAATATGAGCGACCAACTTAAACCACGACGTGTATTGCATGAAGCACGTTAAATATACAGGGCGCAAAGAACCACTGTCAGAACTATATTTATTATAGTTAATAATTTGAAGAAAAAAAATACTGACTGCCATTGATTGATTCTTTTTCATAATTATATCGATATTTATAACATATTGAAATTCGTCCGAAAGCTATTAATGGATGAATGGCAAAAAAACTTATATACACGCCCGAAAACCATAACTGTCCTCATGGCGATCAGGTTAATTTTTTTTATATCGGTGATCATTTTACAACATACAGGTTGTCGTCATAGATTATGAGCTGTAAACCATATCAGCATTTCAAAATTGAATTTGTGAGAAAAATCCAATAAAAGTAATAATATATTGTCTGTAACACGATGGAGAGTACTTATAAAATTCAATAATTTTATTTTTTTTATAATTGTATTTTTTTTTTTAATTTTACAAATTGTTTGCAAAGCCTCAGACCTATTGGGGTAACAGCAGTGGCAATAACGAAATGAGAGAATTCAGACCCTCTCACTTGCACAATATACAGAATAATAATGTGCGAGTGGGAGGAAACGACTTCCCTCTCTTAAATTAGATTCGTTTCCTTAGTTATATTATATTAATTAAGCAAAAGCAAAGATAAGATAGACATACGTTACGGGAAGCGCCATGCCCGACAAAAGCACATCCCCAGCAGGAGTCCTTGGAAAAAAGGCGTTATTTACATTGCTAATCTATAGTTATATATTTATTATTATTTGTTTAATTTGTTTAATTATAAAGTAAAAAAGTAGTCTATGTTGTGAAATGTAAAAAAGAACATTTTTTTAAATTATAAAGATTTATTTGTATAAACTTTTGCAAAACGTTTCGGGAAATAACATAATAATATAAATGAAATTGGTTAAAATAACGAGTTACTTATAAATTTCAACAAATAATTAATTAGGGTATTCAGACACATTTCACAACACAATGAATAAATTAAAACTCTCATCATTAATATTATTCGATTAATTAAATACAAATTATGGTTCCCAATTATTTACACACACAAAACAAATTTATTATTTACAATATTATTATTAGAAATGCCCAGCGGCTTATATTCTGCTAAAGTGAGCTTAATTAAAAAGCTGGCAACACTTTTTTAATTTTATTCATAACACAAAAAGGAAATTATTAATTTACAATAAATTAATTATGAAAAAAATAAAAAAAAAACGCTAAAAGCCAGTAGGTCATAATGCTACTTTTTGGGCTAAGCTGATTGTTTTATATCAAAAAGAAATATTTAAAATATACATACGATTCTCCAGAACTCTTGGCATTGTCTCTACCTCTGCTTCCTGTAAAATATAAATATGACATACAAAAATTAACATATAAATAAAAAATACCTGTAAAGTATACAATACACGTGACATAAAAAATTAAATATATTAAGTGGAACAGTTTCCTCGAGAGTGTCGTCAACACACCTTCAGATAAAAACAGATTGGACAACTTTATAAACTCTCGCAAATTTTTTTTTAGTTCATATGAAATTATAATTCCATAAATGACAGTATTTTGTAATTTCTTATAAAAAAATTAACGTTTTTTTTTTAATTACAGGAAATATATATTAAAAAGGCCATTTTGACTAAAACTCTAAAATGAGTTTTGAAAACATATTTTACATAATTTTAGTTAAAATGGGCCAGTAAATTATTTTTTATGAATAAGAATTCTCTGGTCTCATTGACTTACAAATTTTTCAGGTCCTCAATCAGGAAGTGATGTGTATGGATCCTGCCCGAATCAGTATGAACCTCTTATACGATGAAGATAGAAAAATAAAATGTTAATTTGTTTCTACATCATCATCCTAGCATGTATTCCTAGTTGCGTCGTCAGCTTACGCTTCGGAGCCTAGGGTACGCTGTAAGTGGGTCATGGTCCTAGATTTGGAGGAACTGGTAATTACAATGGAGCGACTGCCGTCTGACCTCCGTAACCCTTTTTACAGGGAAACCAGACCAAGAGGAACATGACCTGAGGTATGTTAGTGGCCAACACTTTCAGAATTTTTACAGGCTACAACAACCTGGACCAACGGCTTAACGTGCCTTCCGGAGCACGGAGGAGCTCAAGATAGAAAATGCCACTAAAACGGCGACCAATCCAATAGTGGTCCCTTCTACAATAATAGGTTTAAGCGCATACACATTAGGACACGACCTACTGTGTTTATCATCGTTACAAAATATATCTACCAATTTATTTTCAAATTCTTTTCCTTTGCCTGTATCTCTTGAAGTAATTTTTTTGGAAAAAACGGCTAAGTGCGAGTCGGACTCGCGCACTGAAGGTTCTGTACAAATCTGTAGATATCGCGTTCACGAGGAAAGGGATAGTAAGTTTAAAATATTTTTATTATATGATGTAACTAAAAATTTACGGTTTTCGCAATTTTTACTTTATCTGTGCTATAAGACGTTGCTTCGTAACATATTTCAAGATTCTGAGTTCACAGGACTTAATTCCCTTGCGAGTATCGTAAATTTGCGTCATAAACGGCTGTATCTTTTGATTGCGTTGGCTTAGAAGTTTGATTTTTTCACAGCTTTAAGGAACAGTAGACCTGAGTACTACGCGTTCCTGATAAAAAGGGTCTTGACACACAAACTGACGGACGGACAACAAAGTGATCCTATAAGGGTTCAATTTTTTTCTTTCGAGGTACGGAACCCTAAAAACTATGTAAAGCTCAAACTGATGTGAATTCAAATGAATTCCATTCTTAAGCAGGCCAATTAACTTTGGCACACGCTATGGCACTTCTACCTATTCTTATTTCTGTGGCGTTAGTTTGAATGGAGCTTCAGTTTAATAGACAACTAGTCAATATCCTAACTTATGCACTATACGGCATTTATGTTCAAAACTAAACGAGTATTCTCAGACTGTGATTCAGGACTATTTACATCCGACATTTTGTTGCGCCAAATTATTTCTATCTTTGAAACCCGACTGAGACCCGACACGAAAAATTAACAATTACGCAAAATTTTAAATAACTATTTTTATTTTATTGATTAATAGAATTGACAGTTTCTATATCAAATCAACTCTCATAAATGTTTTAGCTCCAAAATACTCCAAAGTCCAAATAGTATAAATATTTAAATGAAATTATAGGTACAAAAGTTTAAATTAAAAACTACAAATAAAACTAAATATTCTTATTTAATAAATACTTTATATTCATATCGTATCAACATAGCTTAAACGACGTAGTTATAGATATCAAAACGCTTCGTATTTTACTAAAAAAAGACAATCTAGTAAAATTTGTCAGAAGGAATATTTGTTTTTGCCACTGACGTAGAATTAATTATTTATCTCGATCTAATAGAATATTTTAAATATACAATACTCTGCACTGATTTTACTACAAATTAGCCAGTAGAAAATAATATGTTTAAAATAAATCCATCGATACAAAATAAACAAAAATAACAGTGACGAATATTATAATATAAAAAATGTTCGATCATGACAAATTTTATAGTAAGTTAAAATTGTGAATAAAACGGCTACATTCAGCTAATTTTAGAAGCATTATTTTGGCGTGCTTATGGCAGTGTTTCTCAAGTCATTTTATCAATAATTGACTGTTTACAGCGTTGGTTGCATAACATACAAAAATATAACTAAATTGGTACAAAAATAATTAGTAATGTAGGTACCTAAAATACTAAAAAAATCACAATGACGGTGACTTACACAACTAAAATTAAGACTATTTTTTTTTTACAAAAATAAGTTTTTAGAAATACGACGTTGGCTGCTATATTCGATTTCATTGTTTAAAAAATACAAAAAGTACTTAAGTAGTTAAACAGTTCGTATTTTTAGATAACTAACTACCTATACTTATATGAGTAAACTTAATTCCAAGCATTGTATATACAAAAATTTAGTAAACGTACAAAATGGTGGTTCGAACACAATAATTACTAAAATAACTAAAATACTTGAGACATGTAAAAAGACTAAACATTATAAGATATCAAAAGGCTTTACACATAGTTTACAGTAAGTATCATGATGACGCAATATATTATATCAAAAGAAACAAGTAACTATCAAATTCATGAACAGAGTTTAATATAAATTTATATAAAAAACTGCTTCCAATTCTAAAAATATAAATACCATATTTTAATTAAAATAGGTAAGTAAGTGTATATCAAACATAAATGCACGAGGAAATAAGCGTACAAATGTCCTAAATAACAATTGTACAAAAATCTACGTAGATATCAAACTTTTATTAATTCTGTGCGAATTTTTAAAATTGTTAAATTCGATTCACAATAGTGCTTGCCAAGTCATAAATAAGTAGAAATTTTGTCAAAGAAAATATAAATAAAATAAAACTTTAAATTCCACAAAAGTAAGAAATTTACTTACGACTGTTACGATGTTCAGAATAACATTTTTGTAAAATTTAAGAAAAATATTAAACAGAAATCTTTTCCTAATAGTATGAAATAGTTATATTTATGCAAATGCAACAGTCATCAAAACAGTTTTAATATACATTTTTTTTATATTATGTAAAACGAAAAAATAATTGAAATGATGACAAAATTATCCAGCTACGGCGGCATTTAATATTGCAATGGAGAGGTGGAAAGGAAATATTTTAGTAACCTACTTGTAGTTTTACAGTAATGATATTTTTTTATATACAAATATAAAAGTTGGTAATACATAATTGTAATGTCGATTAATATTAAAACTATTTAGATGACTATTTCCAGTTGTACTTATATTTTAGGATGCGTTAAAGTATTGATCTAAAATATCTGCAAAAATTTCCTTTTTGTCATTGCCCATAATCAAATTAATAATATTGATATAGTGGCTAAATAATTAATTGACAAAAAATATCGCATATTATAATCAAAAATCGATTTTAATTTAAACGTTGGGATTCGTTGTTAAAGTCCATTACTTTATGAGATTCTTGAAAAAATATTTCCACTGGTGTTGTACTGAGTATTAATATAATTTTAGAAATTAAATAAATACGCACGCAATTAACAGTAAAAAACTAGTGGAAATAGAACTTTATTTCGAGTATTTATAAAAACAGGACAGACCCTCATCACGATAGTACGTACTATTTTTACGATAATTATTATATGTAAATGGTTATGCTTAGTCCTGCTTTTATATATAATTGAAAAAACACCTTATATTTTACGATAGACAGTCAGAATAATGATACCTTGTATTTTAGAATGTTAAAAAGGTACTCTTAAAGTTAAAGTTCTAAATATCTGGACAACATTATTACGAAAATTCATCGAAACTGTTTATTTCTTACATTTAAATTTCTCTAAATCAATGTGCTATATAATTTTAATAATCTCTTAAAAACTCAATGTTAGAACATTTTATACTGCTTTAGATATAGCAGGGCTAACTGGCGCTACAAATAAGCGAATTAAAGGAGAAACAGACACATTTATCATCATGTCAAGCCCGTAGTTTTTATTACATTTCTTCTTTTCCATTAATTCAAGTGTTCCATAACTCTTTTTATGACAACAGAAGTTGTAATAAACGACAATATTTATATATACTATAATAATAACTAAATAAACTTAAATTACAAAATGATTACATTTTAAGCTGCCACTCTACGATTACATATTCATTATAAGCGTTTATATTTTTTATGAAAAGATTTATATACTCCCATTGCAGCTTTGAAAAACATACTGTATATTAGACATTTTATAATATTGACAAAAATATCGATTATTGTGATTATTTACTGGGACTATCGGAATTTATACACACACACCGTACACAATTTCTGAAGTACGAAAGCTTTTCGTTCTTACAAAAATAACTAATAAGACATTAAATAATTAGTAATTTTTTTTCAGACAAATGACAATAATAACAAAATCATTATTAACGGTAAACGATTCAGAGTGGCAGCCCTTTACAAATCCCTATAACAAGATATAACCCTTACAATTCGCGGGCAGTCAAATCGAGGTAATATTTCGTCTAAATAAAATTTATAAGTTTATCCGCGATTTTAGAGTATTATATCCTATTACAGCTGAGATTTCCGTCGACTTACAAACTTAAACAGCCGTGTCAGGCTTTTTCTCCGGGTGTTTCGTATTCCCATTGCTGATGTACTCTCCGTGGTCATGTGACGGGTTTTCTGAGCCCTTGATGTCATCATGAGAGGGCAGGGGCGCCTCTGAGTCAGCCCCGTCCGGAATGTCCGTGTGGTGCGAACGTCCTGAATAACGATATTAAGCGATCAAGTATCGATAAAAACGTTATTTTTAACGTTTCTGTGCTGTTGAGTGATTTTTATTAGTGCATTTTAAGCGCGCTATTTAAATTTGTGCTTAATGTACAATTGTGTATTTTATTTAATTGTGCTTTTAACTAAATGTTTAAAAAAATACTTTTGTTATAATTTCAATTGAAATATTATTCTAAATTTATTAGAAAGTAGCGTTCGAAATTAATTAAAATTTATTTTAGGTAGTCTAAATTGTTTTTGACTACGAAATCAAAACTCATCTGTTACTAATTATCATTGGATGTTATTAGCAATGTGAATTTTTCTTGTGTTCATCTGTTGCTTTTTATTTAATAGTTTTATTTCCCTGGCTAGTAATTTTATTTCGGCTAATTTATTTTCTTTTTTTCTGTATTTAGTATATAGTTTCAATAAGTAGTATTTAATGTTTTCTTATGTTTTCGCGATTGTTATTCATTAAATTTAACTTAACCGTATTAAAATAGTTTAATTTAATGAAGTAGTATTTATGTGGTATAATATGTGCCAGATACGTGTAACCAATTTCTCTTCGAAAAATAAGTAAAATAAAATTAATTTCGATAAAAATCTTTATTAAATAATTTTTATTTATTTATTTAAAGATCATAATATACACAATTCTATCATATCATTAAACATGTACTTTTTTATAGGATTAAATTCCTAAAATAAATTGAAGTAGACCAAATACAAACAAATTGTATTTTCGCATTATTTTTTGTTTTTGTTAACCATCACCAATTTATAAGAAACATTAAATATATGTGAAGGTTTATAATGCTGAAAAATATTATTATTAGTTATATTTAACATTTAATAATACAAAAGAAATGTTAATTCCATTAGTTTTTTTTAATTAAATTTGATAAGCATATTTTAAAGCTAAAGTGAAAAATTGTTAATTCCACCACCATACAAATATATATCAGACAATACACGTTTAAGTAATATTGAGGTATATTTTTTTTATGGAAGACAGTAGAATAAAATTAATTTTCTATCTTTGGAATAAAATGTAAATAAAAATCATGCAAACATTGACAGAGAATACCATGCCAACTTTAGAAAGACGAAAAAAGATAGTTTGAAAGAATTATAGAGAGAAGACATCGACATGCGATGAATAGGTTAATGTAAACATGCAAATTTTTGAAATTTTGTCATTTTAATTCATCTTGATCGCTTAATATAATGTTATGCGGGAAAATCACAAAACAGTACGAAATATAACAATTTAACAACTACACATACACAAGCAAATATAATAAAAAAACACTGCCATTTTTATTCTAGAACTACGCCAGCCAAAACATGATACGATTTTAATTTTATAACAGAAGGCTTCGAAATTTGGTGAAAGCCTCGCAGACGTGAATAAATAATATCTTTATTTTTTTTAATTACCTATCGACCCACGGCCCGTGAGCCTGTTAGAAAAGTATAGTAATTTAAAATATGTAATTATTATAAATTCAGTATGGGGAAAAGCATGCTTAAAAGGGAAATAAAGCATGTTGATAAAGCATGATCGTAAAATGCAGTAAAATATCGACTAAATGAAATTGTAACATCATAGTAATTTCGAATTGCATCAAACCTAAAATCTCTTACATTTAATAAAGATTTTTTCCTTTTTACGTTGGATTATTAATACTATATAACCTCATTTTGTCAGATCCGAAATAATGTAATTCAAAGAAATACGGAATTATTTACAGTCGCTGTTATAGGAATTGATTAAAATTTGATAAAATATGCCAGAATTGCTTTTTTTAACTAATCATTTGGAAAAAAGTAAGCTCCAATTGTTGAATTCCTCGTAAACTTTATACACCATTGAACAAAATAATGTCTTATTATGATAAAGCAACTGCTGAGATACTGAAATTTAATTTTTTTAACGCTAAATAATTTTAAGATGATTTACAAATCATTACTTAACATCAGTATTTATCAAGAAGAGCTATTTGTACCAAATATATATTTTTAATTACAATGTATAATAATTTAAAATTTGTAAAACATTCTCATTCTATAGCACTTTCCCAGTTGTATCCTCAGCTAGTAAAAGTTGTATCTTTTAGATCACAAAAAAAAAACTTTTTTTTTCTTTTTCACTTGAGTATTTTCCAGATACATCCTCAGTTTACGCTTTAGCGCCAAGGATTTGCTATACTCTCAAGCTAAATGTAATAAAGTGTTTAAATTCCAGTTTTTTTAAAGACCTTATTCACTTAATAACTAAGCCCAAAACCAGACGGTTCCACAAGTAACTACCTACAAAATGTACCTACTGTTCTCCAATTCGCATATTTTATTTCGACAGAAATGTTATTGTTATTCAATTAAAAATGATTTTCAATTATAATTAAATTGTATAATTTAATATCTATATATAATTATCTTACATTTACATGTTAAATATTGCATTACTTTTTATACACCAGCCCAATTTTTACATTGGTTTTAAATTATTTTTTATTGAAATGGGTCTAGTTTCACAAAATAAACACAGTGCAAAAAGTTGTTTGGTTATTTAAAAGCCACCTCATATATCTGTCAGAAATAAAATAATCGAAATAAAAAAAATAAGCTAAGATGATTGATAATATTTGATTTAAAAAAAAACTTACCCGCGAAGCACCACCGGTCGGTGGCTTTGGCGAAAACGATCAGGGTGATGGCAATAAGCAGGAGAAGTACCGCTATCACGATTCCTACTATCGCTCCAGCTTCTAACTCGACACCTGTGAACCGATTTTTTTTTCTTTATTTCAATTTTTTCCTATTTTATCGTGTCGATGACTAAATTTCGATATACTATTTACCTATTTTATATTGTTTTGATAACTTATATACATAAAGTTTTTTTTTTGTTTTTTTTACCTTCTATATTTATCTGTTTGTAGAAAAAATAAATCCTAATAATCTTATTCAAATTACTGACAACAATCTGACGGAAAAAACTACTAATAAATTTCCTTTCAGTACTATTTATATTATTTTATTTACTATCACTTTTCTAACTGATGAGCTATGAATGGACCTAAACATATAAATTTTCGCTAACACAATAAATAACAAATTGTTCAACCAAACAATACAGCTTAGCTGCAACAAGAAATCGCAAAATCTAGACAAACAGTACAATCAGCTAATTATTTATTTTTGTTAATTCACAAATATACCATGCAATAAGCTGATTTAATTAAAACAAAAAATATTTTTTCTTTTTTTTAATATTATCATTTTATATCTAACATGTCTTAACATGCCTTAGAATAATACCATGCAAACGGGCTGCATTAAACAACTAATATACAGCACTCAGAATAGTTAATTACTATTAATTGTTATAAATTTAATTCTTCAAACTTATTCAAAAATTTCTTTGTTAGAAGTACTTCGTTTAGATTTTAAAATTCTTCAAACTTAAATATATTTTTATATTTGAGTTTGAAGAATTAAGTTGAGTAGTCATTAATGAATCTGAGTGCGGCGGTTAGACTGTTTCAACAAATATCCTTTATATAATTCTTAGGCTACGAAATATTAGAAATCTAATATCTAGGCGTTTCACTAAAATTACTAAAATCGAAAAATTGACAGAAAATATAAAACTAAAATTTTCCTAGAACAGTGATCTCGAAAATTAATTATTTTCATGCCGAAACGTCAATTTTACATGCCCTAATTACGTAGAAAAACTGCAAAAATCAGTCGGGGCATTCATAGTCCTATTTTTTCTTACCGTAGATATCTATTACCAAGAACGATGACATCGCTTTGCGCGCTGTTAAAACATTAATATTTTGTCAATACATATTAAATAAATAGCACCGTTAGCGACACTGATGTTAGCTTTCTTATTTTATTGCAATTAATGTTTTTCATGTGTAGTATGCGAGAGATCTAGGAATACCAATAGTGTTCCTGCGTCGTGACGCGGGGAGTCACGTGCGTTTTTGCCATGAAATTAGGGATACGTCCCCCTATTGAGACAATATGCCCTCGCATGACCTTTGTACTATGTTAAAAATACCCCGTTGTAGTTTCGCTCTAAGCTATCATTCTGATATCTAACCTTGCTAAACATCTAAAATGTGTATAAATATGGACGTTACGTTAAAGTTGACGATATTCAGAGATTTTTCACAGTACATTACCGGAAATTGTAAAAAAGTATTTTTTTACTTGTGGTTACAAAAAAAAAAAAAAATTTTTAGACGAATAATATTGGAAGGCCGAAGCGCAGCCAAGGTAACGAGGACTTTAATTGCTATTTCGGCCGAGGCTTGCACTTGTACTGCGCTTTTCTTTAACACTTGCGAGGAAACAACATCGTTCCTACAAATCGGGTCAATAGTCTACAAACGTGGTCCGAATCGCCCCATAGCTTTATTGGACGGGTTCTTTTCCGACCACTTAATATATTTTTTAAATGGTGTCAGCCGCCAGACTTGGCAGCAATAGTAGCAGGTCCATTTCCGAATTTCAAATTTTAGCGGCCAGCAATGTTCATTACGCTCTGCAGATTAGGTTCTTTTTAGTAAGCCGGCTATTTTGTAACTAAAAATCAAGTATGTAATAATGAAAAAATGTATGTAATGTTCCCGGACGCTCCCGCTAAACTTATCTAAATATCCAAAAAGATTTTGGCCTGGACGCGAGAGATTTTTACAAAAATATCTCACCGCGCCTGATCTCCGCTGCCGGACAGTGAAGGCTGGTTGCTATTTAGCCCAACGGTAAAGCATTGCTATCCAACGGGGATAATGATCTATTTAATATCTAGTTTTAGTGTTTTATTTCTTTTTATTTTCTCCCCTGTTTTATATCAATAAACATGTCATCACAAAAAAAATAGGCATTTCAACTTACCAGTAGGTTCGTCGAGAGTGCTAATAAGTACAGTGAACTCCTCGCTGCCGAGGTCGTTGGACACCCGCAGGTAGTACTTCCTGTCGACATCCTCCTTCTCGATGTGGGAGAGTAGGAGTGTCACGTTGTAGTAGCCGCCGCCCTGTGGGGTTGTTATGTATTAAAATCTAGACCATTTTGACTCGAAAATTACATACAAATACGCTTATTGTGGCTGTAATTGGGTATTCTACTAAATTAATTTTTATCATTCATATGAAACATTTCACTACCAGAAACTGAAAACAGAAAGATTTTTTAAAATCCGTTCTTAAATAAGTATGTTATAAGCCTTTGAAATTCGGTTGAAGGGGAAACTGTCAAAAAACAAGAAAAAGATGCACTGTGTGTGCAGTGACGTCACTGTCATTCGGTTTCGTGCGTACAAAAGATATTAGCAAGACGACCCGATCACGCTCCCACTTTTTTTTTGAAAAACCTTTAAAATCCAATTACTGCCTTAATTAACAACCAATTTTGTTGTTGTTTTTAGAATCGGTTACTTTTTAGTGTACATATTGTGTCGTATGCAAATATTGCCCAAGTATGAATACAGTCAAGTAGCTTATTAGGGTTGAAATTTGAAAAATTTGGCAACCAGGTCAAGACGCGTAAAACTCTCGAGATTTAAAAGTTTGTTTTGTTATTAGTTTAATCAAATGCACAGGCTGCAGTTAGGGTTGAATGAATGAATGAATTTGATTTGCAAGTGTGTGGGTTGCCACCTCATCTCTGCGTATCAGCGTCATAGTCGTCGATCTTTGTACTGCTTTGCTCTTGACGTTTCCCCTAAATCTGCTTGGCTCGGTGCGGTATCTGTTTCGGGTTGGAGGGTGTGAGTGTCCGTTCTGTTCATTAGTGTACATTGACTTAGTGTGTCTCACTGTTGTTAATATTTATTTTTCTTCTATCTGAAATGTTTCCTCTTTTGATGCAATAAAGAAAGTCAGTATTTTTATTTTGTTACTACTATTAATAATTCAGTGGTTTGGATATGTAGGTTTAATATGTGGTATGGATTCTATTTATTCTTTGAGGAGCTCGTTAGTAGAGCGCGACCCGCGTATCCGTAGCGAATGCGCGTGTCAAGCGACGACGTGACGCAACCACTATTGGATTGGTCGCTGTTTAGTGGCATTTTCTATCTGAAGGCAGCTTTAAAATTTTGACAGTGTTGGCCACTAACACACCTGGGCTCATGTTCCTGTTGGTCTGGTTTCCCTGTAAAAAAAAGGGTTACGGAGGTCAGACGGCAGTCGCTCCATTGTAATAACCAGCAATGCCAAATCTAGGACCATGACGTACCCTAGGCTCCGAAGCGTAAGCTGACGACGCAACTAGGAATACACGCTAGAATGATGATGATGGATTCAATTTATTAGGGATTCGTAGTAAACACAAGGAACGTAGTCTCACCAAATGCACAGGCTGCAGCGCAGTGACGGCGCCGTCCCCGTCGCCGGCGGACAGCGCGGTGGCGCCGACGGTCCACTCCGCTCGCGGCGGCGGGTTGGCGCGCACCGTCACGTTGAGGCGGCCTTCCGCGCCTAACTTCAGACCGAAGATTGTGATTGTGGACGATTCGAGACGTTTCGGGGGGTCTGTAGGCGAGATTGTTATTTAATAAAATACATTACTAATACGGTTACACGCATGGAACAATAACAAAGTGGAGATATATTTTTTTGTATTGAATTGGTGGCGCCACCGTCACGTAAACAAAGAGCTCCGCGTATTTAATGTTTTAAAAATATAAGCAAGTCAATAATTGAACATAAGATATAGTGAAAAAGTAAGGAACGAGGAAAATAAAAGAATTGATGTTTTATGTGTTACGGAACATTTTATTAAGATTGGTTATGAGAATTTCCTGTCTATTCCCAACTTTCAATTGGCGGCATGCTACTCAAGAGACATAACGAGAGGTGGTGCATGCATACTAGTCAGAAATGGGTACCAATGGAAAGAAATTGTAGAAGTTAGAAAATATTCAATACCTGATGATTTTGAATGTTGTGCGATAGAGCTACTTGATTATAAAATTATTGTAGTTTGTATTTATAGGACACCAGTAACCAATAATTTGCCAGTATTTTCCCAGCGACTAGAATGTATATTAAACGTTTTAAGTAAACTTAAAAAAAAATATGTTATTTTAACTGGCGATTTTAACATTAACTTGCTGAAGAGAAATAATGTAACTATACATTTTGAAAATATGTTACTGGGTTATAATTTGGTACCGCAAATGTACCAACCAACTAGGCTAAAAAAACAAACTTGTATAGATAATTTTATTCATGACTTTAGTAAAAAATGAAAATCTGAGGTAATAGAATTGGCATTGTCAGATCACACCTGTCAGATATTTCAATGTACGGTCAAGAAAATATGCAAACTTAAGTATTGGAGATTGGAGGGTGAAAAGAAGAGATTATAACATGGCAAATTTGATAAAATTCAAAAACGGTATTAATTTTGTAAAACTAACTGACATATATTTAACTGACGATCCAAATAAGGCGTATGACATATTTTTAAATAATTTTTAACTATTTTATGACCTTTGTTTTCCTTATAAATTAATAATTATTCACACAAACAAAAAAAACTAAATGGATCTCGCGTGGTGTCAAAATATGTAGTAAAAAAAGAGAGAACTTTAGTGGAAATACAGACATAATGCAACACCTGAAAATAAAGCATCATTTATTAATTATACATAGTTATATAGAAAAATAATAAAACTTACACAATTGACACAAAATACATATAAAATACAAACATCTAAAAATAAATCAAAAACGACATGGCAAATTATTAATGATAAGAAACAAAATGTTCGAAAAGAAAATATACCAGTTATAGAACACGACGGCAAGATCATAACGAACCCCGTTGACATAACAAATGCATTTAATAATTATTTTATCGATAAAATAACTCCAATTCCAAATCATGGAAAAGATACGACAAAAAATATAAATGGCTCATGTAGCTTAATATTCGTTGCACCAAGTACTGTTGATGAAATACACAGAATTATAAAATCTTTAAATAACACTAAAAGTGTTGGATACGATGGCATCTGCACCATGGTATTAAAGTTTGTAGCTGCAGATATTTGTGAGCATCTAAGTCATATCATTAATTTGTGTATCAGTGCTGGTATGTTTCCCGAAAGCCTTAAGAACACTATTATAAAACCTCTATATAAAAAAGGAGACAAAAAAGATCCAAGTAATTACAGACAAATAGCCTTTATATCAGTATTCTCAAAGGTATTTGAAAATTATATCACGGAGCAATTAAATAAATATTTGGACAAGAATAATATTATCGTCGACGAACAAAAAGGTTTTCGAAAGAGCAAAAATATTAATATGGCAGTTTTTGATTTTCTTAAAACTGTTACCTTAAATGTAGATGAAAAAAGGCCCGTTTGTACGATATACTGTGACATGACACAGGCTTTTGACTATGTTGATCCGAACGTTCTACTGGCTAAACTATATGCGTATGGTATTCGTGGAAACATGTTGGAACTAATAAAATCTTATTTAAATAATAGAACGCAGATAACTGAAATTACTAAAATAGATGTAAATTAAAAGATAGAAAAAGTTTTTAGATCTAATGAACGCGTTAATAATTACGGTGTACCACAAGGCAGTATTTTGGGGCCTTTACTATTTATCATTTATATAAATGATCTAACATGGATCACGGATGAACCATTGTCATTATTTGCGGATGATAGTGCAATTACAATAGAAAGTAAAGATCAAGACATTGGAAATTATGTTAATAATATCAATAATAATTTATCGAAAATTATAGAATGGCTTAATAATAATAATTTAAAAAATAAATTAAAAAAAAAACATTAATTATGCACTTTAATCAAAGAATTGACAACAAACCGGATGCTGACATTCACTATCAAAATAATATTATTAATGTAGTAAATAAGACGAAATTCCTAGGCATAATAATTGACAAAAGTCTTAATTGGAAAGCACACCGGAAGAATTGTTTAAAAGACTAAACAAATCATCGTTTGCACTTTATAAAATCTCCTCGGTACTTAATGAGACAGCAATATAAGAATAAATGATTATGATTATGATTATTATGATTATGATATCGTAATAAGCGTTTTGTAAGAAAGTATTTGTGAGGCTACACGGGGCGGAAGGCAGACGTGCGGGGTGCTTGGTTTCGGCCGTGGCTCCAACCATGGAGCACGAGCAATGACAAGCTCCGCCCACTTTTGTGTCGGCGAGGCGCCAATGATCATCACATCACTGCGCCATTTCAAACGGCATCTCCTCTTTGTAATTGCTTCATGCTTACACACATGGAGCGATTACGAAGAGAAGACGACATATCGACTGGTAACGGTTATCGGCGCAGTGGCGTGGAAAAAAGGGCGGAGCTTATGCGGGGTCTAGATTCACAGGTTTTTCTCGTGAGAACGCGAGAAAAGTCCGAAAACTATGAATGTGGACAGCGTTCTCGTACTCTTCACTCTTCTCGCCGAGAATTCTCGCGAGAGTCTGATTGCACTTTATCGCCGCAGTTCTCGGCGAGAAGCGAGAAAAGTACGAGAACGCTGTCTACATTCTCGTTGTGCAACGCGAACCGACTGAAATTTCTCGCGAGAATTGCCGGGGCCCTTTCTCGCCGAGTTCATGTATGTTTGTATGTATGTGAGATTCTTTATTCCAAAACAAGTCAAGAATGGCTTATCAAATATAGACGTATGAGGTGTCTTTAAATTCCGCAAATTTAGCTTGTTAATGTTCATTTTTTATGTTGAAATCTTCGATTTGCTAGCGGCATCTAATGACCAGTAGAGAGGATCATCAATAGGGGCGGAGTCACGGCCAAACCCAGCTCCCCTCACGTCTGCCTCCGCCCCGTGTAGCCTCACACAATTTTTGTAAGGAAGCTCTCGATATGACATCTCCTCTTTGTTATTACTCCATGGTTACTCACCACAGATTAAAAAAAATATTACAGACAGATAGAGTCATCGAACACTTTTAATAATAATAACGATTAATATATAAATATATCTATATAAAAGAAGACTGGGTGGCTTACATATCACCGCGCAACCCAAAACCCTGTGTTTTAGTTTCAAAATTGGCACATGAGCTCCTTTTATGGTCTAGGGGTGCAGAAGTTGATTTTTCAAAATCCATTCCATAAGGGGGTTAAATCGGGGTGTATACTTTGTAAGGAGAAACGAGTTTAGTTACACCAATTTTTTTTTAAACTTTTCAAGAGCATACACAAAAACATCATCGACATATTTGTTTACCTTATTGTCTTTTTCCATTGAGACAAACTATACGTCTTAAAATGCTACAAGTTTAACACCTATGTAGATGGATTTTTTGACTTACAGAAGACAATAAACTGCCTTTTTGCCTCCCTAAGCTGGTCCAAAGCTGGATGTTCAGCTCTGCAGGTCAACACCAGATTGTTATCATCAGCAGTCAATACACGGCTGATGTTCTGACTGACAGTTTGTAGGTCGCTGCCGGGAGGAGTGGTGATGACGGGTTGGTATAAACCGTCTAGGAGTTCGTTGTCATCTGTGGAAGGTAGAATTAGTTTTTTAAAAGGATTATGTAGGCAGTCACGGGCGTTGGTGTAATCGAATGCTAGTTTGCGAAAAGCTTCTAGAAATCGCTTAGCCTGATTATATATAGACTTGACTACGTATCTAATTTTTATTTGAAATAACAATTTAATAGTAAAAATCCGGTCAAGTGCGAGCCAGACTCGCGCACGAAGGGTTCCGTACTTTCATTTAAATAAAAAAAAACACAACAAATCACGTTTGTTGTATGGGAGCCCCCTTAAATACGTATTTATTTTATTCTGTTTTTTAGTATATGTTGTTTTAGCGGCAACATAAATATACAGCATCTATGAAAATGTCTAATGTCTAACTATCACGGCTCATGAGATACACAGCCTTGTGACAGACAAACGGACAATGACATACATACATAATAAGGGTACGCAGCCCTGAAAAACAACCAACCTTTTTTACATCAAGGCTCCCCGGATCACAAATAATATTTTCATGCTCCCCCCCCACCCAATAAATTTTTCAGTAGCGCATTTTAACAACATTTATTTTAATGTAATTTGTACAAATAGAATCACAAAATGAACTTTGACTAATGTGATATTCTACCTGCAGTGTTTATTTCATTAACGCATTGAAATATGTTTTCTATTGAAAACACAAACGTCTCAAGCCCCCCTTGACATCCCTCTATGCCCCACTAGCCCCCCCCCCCCCCCCTGCTTTAGAGTGTAGTATCAAAATAAAATGTTTTTAAAGGCGATTCGAAAATATTGAAAACGAGGATATTTTTTCACATCAACTTTTGTTTGAATCTGCGAAATTCTTCAAATTTTTTGCATATCTTTGCCGGTTAAATATAATCATAGATATGAAAAAAATATATATTTGAGATGGCCACAAGAAGCCCTGTCGTGTGGTTATATCACACGGTACAGGTTAATAAACCTTCTTTTTTATTATGTTACCACTTAACCCCCCAAAAATGACCCCCCCCCCCCCCCATTTTATAGGATGTACCTACTTCTTATTATTTTTCCTGTAAAGTTCAAGGCAAGATCCATTTTCTATGATTTTCGCAAAATTTTACATAAGTGAGACTATAAGGGATCCTTTTTTACCTTTTGAGGTACGGAACCATAAAAAAGAACAGTTAAATAAAATAACAAATATAGAAAAAATCGTCCAACGCGTTACACCGAGACAACGAACCCAAAATGCTGGCAGCATTTCCACGTTGTACAGCGAGACTTATTATTTGCTGTACAAACGCTGTTCGGTCTCCAGTGGTCTCGGTGAGACGCGTGGAGATTTCATTTTTTTTTAATTTGCGCCAAAAGCAAGTCGTGTATTTACTTGACTACCGACTAGACATTTATAATCATGCATTATAACACTAATATTTTGATCGACTTGGTATACACGAATTGTGACAACAAGAGGCCTTTTAATTATTTTGACAACCAGAAAATAACACATTTTGAAGAAAGTCACTCGGACACTTACCAAGGAACCACTTGATCTTGGCAGCGGGTCTACCATCAGGCACGATGCATTGCGCCAGGAACCTCTCTCCCTCCTTGAAGGACGGCGTCGCGGGGCCTTCCAGCCGAGGATCGCTGGGGGGTCCTGAGGAAGACACATGCTGTTAGGAAGGACAATACTTCACAATAAGAAGACTACTTATCTTTGTCTTTGTCATTCCTCATTCCCACTTCAGGTGGGTTCGGCTCTCCTAGTTAATTTGCGCCACGACAGTTTAAACCACACTTTTAAAAGCTCTTTTTAAGACATCTTATCAGCGAAGAAAAAGTATAGATACACGCAGTTTTTATTGGGGAAATGTCAATTAGCGCTGGGTCACAATCTGTCCTGTCCAGTCCACAGAATAAGTAGAAGTCCCAGTTAAGCCTCTTAACTACCTCCGTGGGCCAGTGGTCAAGTGGAACAGGAGATGGTAGGTTCGATTCCAAGAGAAAGCATACTTTGTTTAGTTGTTTCCAGTTTGGTCAGGACATTGCAGGCTTGAATCACCTGTCTGATTTGGTCCCGGCTGCCATGTCAGATGACGTAAGGCGGTTATGAAAAACTCTAACACCAGGGTGTACAGGGTAGGTTGACGATGTAACCCAGTCAATATGAATCAATGACATCAGGGCTCGAGAAGCCCTAAATATGGTGAGGCTTGTAAGCTTAACTAAGGTATTTTTCGTAGTCCTGTCCGATGACTTGATAAAGTCAAACCGAAAAGCTTGATAAAGTCAAACCGAAAAGCTTGATAAAGTCAATCCAGATGGCCTCCTTCTGGGCTAATCAAGTAAGAAACCTTAGAACATTAATAGGAGAAGAAGAAGACAAGTAAGGATGTTCTACTTCTTTTCGTGTCGACTAGTTCAAACTCAGGCCTTGTTTTTCTAGAAACATCCCACTCTTAGATTAATAATTAGTCATGAGCGCGCGTGAGATCAATTATTAATCAAAGCATCCAACTTCTATACCACTTTCCAGGGCTGACATTAGGTCTTGATTCGTGAAAGAGGGGCATGATAATAGATTACTTAGAGTATCATTCATTGAGACATGATCGCAAAATCAGACACAAAGCTACATTAGCTCTTAACATGAGCGTGATCCGACCACGTCTGAATAGGCGTGGCCTCAGCTTTACGCTAGGTATCGGTGACACGACAATACCCAGCAATGATTTTCAGTGGCCATCTGTTGAAGCATCACGGACAAACATTTCTTTCAAAAAATTTAAATAATTAAATACGGCATTGTTATACTTACTGGCTACTATCAGTCTCATAGTGGCAGTGATCTCGACAGGTCCTCGCTCCGGAGGCAGCGTACACGAGATGTTCCCGTTCAGATCTTCAGACACTTGACGGATGTGCGCGCCACATTCTCCGTTCTGGGGGCAGAGACAATCTATTTAGTTAGGTTTCATATATAATCTTGAATAGAATTCCGCTTGTGTTATTAGTACAATGAACCATCTCCAGTTACATTTACAGGTAACGTTTCAGAGCCCAGTGGGCGTACTATCATCTCTAACAGCAGGGCAGAAACGAGTAAGAGAGATGGCGCAATACATGAAAGGCTCGCTTACTCACTCTCTTCTGCTCTGCTGGTTAAGAGATGGTGGTGAGCCTTTAGGGAACACTTTTTGATAGTTTTAGTGGTCTCCGCCACTAAAAGAGGAAGTATGTTATTATCTTGGGTCTTAGGTCCCGAAGTGTACAGGTGGCTAGAAAAATGGTACCTTGGTCTGGGAGAGACACCACACTGGTATCCACTGAGCTACAGATACCTTATGGACGATGGCCTATTCCTGCTTCGGACGGCTTGGGTCCAATGTTAGTTATAAACGTGCATGTAAATCCATTAAGGTAGTCAATTACATTCAAGTAGTTTGATCAATCTGACATTAATTCCGACCACTACACAAATGAAAAGATGAAGACGCATCTTCTACTTACCTCTAGTCCATTGCCAGCATAGATCACGTTCTCGCGAGCATCATTCTCGTTGGGTTTCAGCCGGTATGAGGTCTGCGCGGGACCCAGCGTTATCCTGAAACAGAGGGTGGAATTGCATCAGCTTTTAAGGACTTGTACAAGGCCGCTGACGGTGACAGAGTATTGGTCTTCGTGAATATAAAAAACGAAGTATGAAAAGTTATCTTTCTTATCGAACAGCCTTTCAAGGCTTGCCAAGGCACCAGACTTCTAATAACTGGTATTCGTGACATTTGAACTATTTTATCGGAGACTCCCAGAGCCAGCACCTTTAGGGTTTCGCACGGTCATATAGTCTCCTATGGTCTTATACATCACATCTGATGTTGTTGAGACGAACAGCACGGAGAACAGAAAGGTTCTCGAACGTTGGAACCTTTCTCTTTCAGAAAGGTTGACCCGAACGCTGCGCTACCACCGGCAAGCGCAGCGTTCGGGTTAACCTTTAGAAATAAGGTTACGTAGAAGTTCATGTGAGTGCAGGCCAGTTAAGCCTCTTGAGCCTTAATCTAATATGGCGAGGCATGCAGGAAACGCCGACATGGAACTTCTACCTAATATTATATCTGTGGGGTCACCCACCGACTAGATGTTCAGATGATCAGAAGATCGCATGCAAGCTCTAGATGCAGGCCGCTTCTAATCGGTCATTCTGGAAATAATTGGGGAGGTATATTTCCATCAGTGGACTGACTACGGCTGAAATGATGAGAGAATAAGAGAACTGGATTGCAATGGCTAAGGACAGAGATGGTCGGCGTAGACAGAGGGAGGCTTATGCCCAGCAGTGGGTAATAGAAATCTGATAATGATGACTTACCGACAGGAATCAATGGGGTAGTTGACCTTGCATAGCACAGTCAGGTTGTCTCCAACCTTTCTGATGGCTTCGTGTGGCTCGATCGAGATCAGCTGGCCTGGAAACAAAGAGAAAGGAAATTGATTATTTTGTAACTTAAAAGTACCTGTAAGTCAATTTACAATTTTTTAAAGTCCTTATCTAGCTTTGCCTAGAGGTTAAGGCATTTGCCTGAAGACCCAGAGGTCATGAATTTGATTCCCATGGGAAGCATTCTTTGTTTAGTTGTTTCCAGCTTGAGTAGGCTGATGAGTTTGGGTTCGGAAGAAAGTTAAGCCGTTAGACCTGCCTGACTATTATCTAGTCGTTAAATGACACCAATCCTACTAGTCAGATTTCCATGTAAAACAGTTAATAACCAGTACCACGTGGCCACAATCAGCGTACTTTGAAGCGTAAGATGAAATGCAACTAGGAAATACGCTGTGACAAAGTTAAGCTTAAAGAGGGGTTGGGTTACATACATATTGTTTTGCACTTCATAACCATAATACACAGTTGTAATAAGTTTACCAGTAGTAAGTACCCGAGGGGATAAAACAGTGTTCCGCTGTTAGCAAGTTTGTCAAATGCGAAAATTATGTTTTGGTTAGTGTATACGCATGAACATAATGTAGACAGATTAGTTAAATACGAGCAAATTAGGAGTTTGACGTAGGAATTTTTAATCGACTTCTGAAATATCAGAACCGCACATTTTTATTCATTGAAACTTCTCATATTCGCAACATTTGCTTCTTCATCGTTGCGTGTCGATTGCAACCCACCCAACCCAGAAGAAGCCATCTGAACAGCTCTGTCAGAGGCCAAGCACAAGTCATTCCTGGTGCAGGTGTTTGCACCCCCAGCACACGACAGTAGATGTGCCAAAGTTTGAGGGAAGAAACCACATTCGCACTGTTTTTTTTTTTTACAACTAAGTAGGCAAACAGACGTACGGCCCACCTGATGGTAAGTGGTTACCGTAGCCTATGAACGCCTGTAACACCGGAGATGTCACGAGCGCGTTGCCGACCTGTCCGCTATCAGCACAGCGACCCTACTCACCAGCAGGAACACAACACTGCATCACAGTGTTAATTGGCTGTATTTTGGCACTCTTCTGTAGGGTGGAGGTACTTCCCCAGACGGACTACTCCTTACAAAATGTCCTACCTCTCTTTTGTTTTGTGTGCCGTCAGTAATTCCCTACTTACATCTGCTGTAAGTTGCTGAGAAGTTGAGTATCTCACAGACTGCCTCTTGCAATAACATCAGTTTTTACGCCTATATAAGAATATGTTTATCTTTAGTTCGTTAGATTCCCTGGTGATTAGGTCAATAGACCCCGCCAGTCTCGGATTCAGAATATCTTTAAGTTGGCCCCAGTACACGTTATTCATTTTTGTGTTTTGTGGGGAATATTATACACACAACTAGTGTATGAATGGATTCCACATGGACCCCAACCGCACATACAGGTCTTAATGATGTCCGAAGCTTCTCAAATGAAGCTTTTACCATTTTCTCATTTCATACATTCACAAAGCTGAAAGTAATTCACTGGCGCACAAAATATCTAAATCACAGAAAATACTAAAAACAGAACGGGAAGAGTCTCATGTCATGAAAATCACATGACTCAAACTTGCAATGTCCTCACCTACCTAGGCTTACCAGCATCTTTTAAAACAAATGAGCAAGCGAGATGTCGCCTTAAACTGCCTGCTTGAAGAGACTGATATGACCTATGGAAACAACTAAACAAAGTGTACTTCCTTCCCTTGACATAAGTCTGCAGGCAATTGCCATAACCAAGCAGTGGTGAACTAAGACCAATAGTTTTCTCAATATTAAATTGTTCTAATCAGGCAAACGTGACAGGAAGAACTCGCCAGCACGCACTGGCCAGCATGGCGTTTTAGGGCTAACGCCTTCTACATTTTTGCATGTTTATCACACCAACAAGGAATTTATCATTGAGAGGCTTTCTTTGCAGTGGACAAAATAGGAGCTACTAATAACAGCGAAGGATAAAAACGTCTGATCTGACCGAACCAAAATGCTTCTGAAGATACGTTAAGTCGTCTGCAATCTAGTGGTCGTTAGAGAAACCACGTCAGAGACCGAAAGGCTATTTCGAAAAACTCTAACATACAAAATTTTCAGGATCAACCAACGTCGTACGCATTTGTAGGTAATCAATGAATGAGAGATACTGGCAAAAGCTTGCATCACGAATAGGATAGTAGAGGCCGCGCCAAACGTTATTGCGAGTCCGAAGTTAGCTGCGAGTGCTTACATGCTCCGGTACAGTGGCCTACACGTTAGTAGCGGGCGTTATTTAACGTTAAGCGTTGCGGCAACCTTACCGTTTTTATTTACTTTATTATTACCCGACTGGGTATTGGTTTAACAGTCTATGTATGTATGTATGTATGTGGGTTTGTACCAACGAAACGACCAAGAAAACGATAACAGAAAACGATAACAATAACAGAAAACGATGTTTTTGCAGCCCAATGTACATCAAGAGTACTTAACACGCGCGTGTGTTCGTATACGAATGCAACACTCACACTGAAACCGAGTCGGTTTAATCGACAAGCGCGGGGATGTGGTGTGGTGCGCGAGCGGCGGTGCCTCCTCCTCTCTCCGCATTACGTCCCGCTGCTTCCCGCTGACACACAAAATTCGCTACTGCGACGCGTCTTGCGATCAACTTCGGACTCGCAATAAAGTTTGGCGCTGCCTATATTATTCAAACAGCGTTTGAAATGTTACATCTATAACCTCATTAATTTATGACTTGAATATAACTCTTTTAGGATAATCTTCTGAGAAAAATAATAGAAATAACATCCATTAGACTGCATTAAAAAACAATATTGTTTGAATAATGTATCGGTAAGGCCGTTTTCACAATAGGCAAGTGCCTAACTCCGACACCAGGGTGTACAGTCGATTGACAACGTAACCCACTCGATATGAATGAAGGGCCTAACTATCCGCTACATGAGTTTGAGCGAAAATATAAGGGCCGTAAGCCTATTTTCATGATGGTTTATAATGAGTACGTACGTATGCTAAGATTATCTACAAAAAAATGTATTTTTCGATACTAAAGCGTTCATTCAAAAATTCAACTATTTATTTTCACAAAATTTTAATTGCACGAAATACGTCAATATTACATCAAACCACGAATTAAGTATATTATATGTATTTTCTAATAAATTTTTACGACATCCAAAAAAACATATCGACATAAAAAATGCCTTGTAACTGTATTATTTTTCATATTTTCTAAGACACTTCGGCCAAGTTTTGGCGCACAGGGACACCCCTAACCCTTGGCCCTACCCTTGGTAATAAAATGGCGAAAGAACATTGTTGGCTAATAACAAGGGAATTCAATTTCCGAAGCTTTTACCGAAAATTAGGAGCTTTTAAATCATTTGTTGTTAGGCTTAACGAGTGTTAGGCGAAACGAATTTGTTGATTTCGATTAGCTAAAATTGTTTAACTGCCCCGTGGTCCAGTGGTGGTTAAGGCGTTTGCTTTAGACCCGGAGGTCGTAGGTTCGATTCCCACGGGAAGCATACTTTGTTTAGTTGTTTCCTGTTTGGTTAGGACATTGCAGGCTTGAATCACCTGATTGTCAAGTGAAAGACCATTATCTTTCTATCACCTAAACCTCTTCCCGTGAAAATCTTTTCGTCTGCTGTTCGAATATTACCCACCATAGTTGTAATTTTCACTCATTAAATTGTTCATTTATTGATACGCTTAAAAATAAGTATGTATATTTATTAACGTTGTGTAATGCATGCGTATATGTGCACCACATATATTTACATTGGTATATTTTTTGTATGTGCTGGATAGGTACGTTATGCTTTTATGTTTCACTTTTTCCAATCGTTAATTTGCGCCTACCTTCCTGTTTCATACCATGAAGTCCTACCTGTTGGTTGCCTGGAAGAAATTGCTCTAGCGATAAGGCCGGCCGCCTTTGTACGATACATCTATACATATAAATAAAACTGGAGTGTCTGTTCGTAATATTGAAATAACCGTTTTTTATTACATACAAATGAATATATATATATACGGTACATGCACCAAAATAACATTTTTTACAATTTTTGTATGTCTGTCTGTTTGTTCCGGCTAATCTACGAAATGGCTGGACCGATTTTGACGGGATTTTTATTGACAGGTAGTTGATGTAATAAGGAGTAACTTAGTCTACGTTTATTTTAGAAAAAATCTTGTATTTTAGAAAAATTAAGTAAAAAACTAAAAAATTAAAGAATCGGCTGTTAGGCGGAACGAAGTTCACCGGGTCAGCTAGTAGATAATACTCGTATTCATGTACTTTCTACAATTTGGTTTGGTAAAGAGTTATTTATTTATTTATTGTCTGATAATAATGATAATACCATATTCTGATGGTCGTTAAAGAAACCAAGTCAGAGGCCGAAAGGCGGTTCTGAACAAATCTGACACCAGGAAGTATAGACATAAGCCAATATCATCAAAAATTCCGGCTTATCGCTTAACAGCTTACAGTTTGGTAAAAGCTATAGGTATTAGGTAGTCCTTAAAAGTTAGTGCTTCGAATACCTGAGTAAATATGGAACAGAGAGAAAGATTGCCTTGACCTCCGCTTTACAATACAACACTTTTTATTGCACCACAATAAAAAAATTACAAAACAAATATATTGTTACGAAATCAAAAATAAATAAAAATAAAATGCGGCCCGCGGAAGTTTGAGTAGCGCTGTCCGCGGAAAATTCTCGTACAATCGTCGCGTGTTTCCATACGGGAATAATATCGCGAACGATCTAGTACATCGATTATCTCGCTCTGACATATTGCTTTGTCTCGCTCTCGCACTTCTAGTATGTACTAAGGGAACGAAACAGAGAGTATCCCTCTCTCTCTATTCCGGAGTAGTTGTGATCTTTCTAGAAACTTATGGAGCGGGTTTCCCGGGCCATATAAATATCGGAAGGTGCCTCAGGAGAGCAGTTCTAATTTAACTGAGCTACAAGTGCGATCAAGAAGCGATATCCGGAGCGAATAACAAGTGATACAAGCGACCTCGGCAAGTTATAGTGACTGTGATTAGCAAGTGTTTTGGACATTGTTAGTGATAAGTGAAGTGAAGTGACGTCGGCGACCATCCTTGTGGGAATAAACGTTTTTAAGAGTCATCAGGTGTTTTTCTCCAAATTGCGAACCCCGGAGCTCGTAACAATTGGTGTCATAAGTGGATTTGGAGATGCCATTGACTCCGAGAGAGGACGTCACCAGTGAGGGTGTGAAGACGAGGGCGAAGCGTGCTGCGGAAGCCAGTTCTACTGGATCTGCTGACCAGGCCGCTCCCACCGCGGCCACCGGCCACCAGGTTACGTCCAACGCCAACCAGGCCACGTCCAACACCAACCAGGCCACGTCCAACGCCTACCAGGACACGTCCAACGCCTGCCAGGACACGTCCAACGCCCACCAGGCCATGCCCAACACTAATCAGGCCACGTCCAACACCAACCAGGCCACGTCCAACGCCCACCAGGACAAGTCCAACGCCCACCAGGCTGCGCCTATCTTTGATTTTGGGGAATTGATGCGAATGCTGGACAACAAATTTACAATGCTGGACAACAAATTTACAATGCAGGAGAAGCTTCAACAAAAGGCTCAACAACAACTCCTGTCAGCTATTGGTGAAGTTAGTGGCGTGGTTACCAAATTACGCAAGGATGTTGATTTGGTGGAGGAACGCGTCACGACTCTGGGGAACGACATGGAAAATATGAAGACGGACCTTTCCACATTACAGAAGAAGTTCGTGCGCCTTGAAACAACGGGAGTAGCAGTTGCATCTGGCGGAACAGTCATTGCCCACCACGGACCCAGCGTGAAATTGCCGCCATATGACGGAACCTCGTCCTGGACCGCATACCGTCAACAGTTCCAGACCATCGCAGCTGCTAACGGATGGACAGATGAACAGTGCCTGACAGCTCTCACCGTCGCACTCCGAGGACAGGCTTTGACGGTCTTGGAGGTTCTTCCGTCGGGTAGTGGATTCAAGGACCTGCTGGAGGCACTGGAGTTGCGATACGGAGAACGGCATTTGGAGCACGTCTTCCGCGCTCAACTCCGCGACAGAGTCCAGCGCTCAGAAGAGGGTCTGCAGCAATGGGCACTGGAAATAGAAAAACTCGTCCGCAAGGCGTACCCAGGGGCTGATTTGAAGATGCTTGAGTCCAACACCGTGCAGGCGTTCGTCGACGGCATCAAGGATTCGGAAGTCAGAGCTGCGGTAAGGTTAAACCGTCATGCCTCATTGAAAGATGCACTGGCCCACGCTTTGGAGGTGGAAGCCGTCAGACATGACATTCGTCATTCCGCGACTCACAAAGTGCGCGAAGTAGTGGAGGAAGTTAGAGAAGTAAAAGCTCCGCTAAGGAAGAGACCTGGATCCATGTGTTATAGGTGCGGCGAACGAGGGCACCTACAAATGAACTGCCCAAAGATCAAGAAGCTTGAAGACGACGTGAAGGGACTGAAGATGAAACAGGAGGCTTCATTATCGGAGAAACGAGTAAGAGCTGGCGCGGAGGAAGCCCCGACAACTATTATCTCTCAGGCATGCAACGGAAACAGTCTCGTAATATCTGGAACTGTAAATGGGGTCAATTGCAGGATGACGCTGGATACCGGAGCATCAAGAACAATAGTCCGACCTCACTTAGTAAGGACCATAATGAGAAGCATGAGGAGACTGGACTGTCGGCTTCTTTCTGCCTCCGGCCAGCCAATACCCGTCCTGGGAGAAGTGTCTGTAAAAATGTCTATGGGAGAAACCACATATACCCACAACGTCATCGTGGCTGAAATTATGGACGATTGTGTATTGGGATTAGATTTCATGAAAAAGTACAACTGTAGAATAGACGTTGCTAGTGGTGTATTCAAGTGTGGTGAAGAGGAGATCATCATCTTAGGAGGCATTAACGGGAGAGTGACATGTTTAAAGCAAACGGTCATACCTGGGAAAGCAGAAGCCCAAGTACTAGTAAAGTTACCAGTAACAAGGAACAAGAAATCTACCGGATGCGTGTTGATTGAGGAGATAGCTAATAAACCTGCGGCTCGAGGACTCATGACCGCGAGGACTCTCGTGAAAGGAAGAAACACCGCAGTAGTAAGAGTACTTAATCTAGGCGACCAAGAGAGGACCTTAAACAAAGGCGACATCATTGGAAAATGTGAGGAAGTTGTCTGGCTGAAAAAGTGCAGTACAACACAAAGCTCAGATACAACGAGTACCAGTGATTCTACAGTCAAGGAGCTTCTAAGTAACTGCAAAAGCAATCTAACGTACTCGCAGAGCATTAAAGTTAAGAAGTTTCTACTGCGCTACGCCGACATCTTCACCAGCCAAGAAGGAGACTTAGGAAGAACGTCGCTAGTACAACACAGGATTGACACCGGAAATGAGAGACCCATCCGACAGCGAGCGAGAAGAATCCCTATAGCCAAAGAAATAGAAGTCAAAGAGCTGCTGGCGGATATGGAAAGGAATAAAATTATTGAACCATCAGCAAGTCCATGGTGTTCACCAGTCGTGCTAGTAAAGAAGAAGGACGGAAGCACGCGGTTCTGTGTTGACTACAGACGACTTAATGACATCACCAAGAAGGACAGTTACCCGCTGCCTCGAATTGATGACACCTTGGATACCCTTAGTGGCATGAAATGGTTTTCAACATTGGATTTAAAATCTGGGTACTGGCAAGTGGAAATCCATCCGAAGGATAAGGAGAAGACTGCATTCTCGACGGGCAAGGGATTATGGCAGTTCAACGTCATGCCATTCGGATTATGTAACGCGCCAGCTACCTTCGAGCGACTGATGGAATGTGTACTAGCAGGATTGGTTGGAGAAGCCTGTCTAGTATATTTGGATGACGTTATCATCGTTGGCCGAGACTTTGAGGACCACTTGCGGAACTTGGAGCAAGTCTTCGAGAAAATTCATGGAGCCAACCTAAAATTGAATGCGAAAAAGTGCCGCTTATTCAGGAACGAAGTGAGCTATCTAGGCCATGTCATTACCAGTGAAGGAATCCTGACTAACCCGGAGAAAGTTGAAGCCGTTCAGAAGTGGCCTACCCCCAAGGACAAGACAGAAGTACGGGCATTCCTTGGCCTTTGCTCGTACTATAGACGTTTCGTGAAAGGATTCTCGGAGATTGCAAAGCCATTACACCGACTAACTGAAGATAAACGTCAATTTAGTTGGGATGAAGCTTGCGAAATTGCCTTCGAAAAACTGAAGAAACATCTGTGCGAAACACCAGTCTTGGGATACCCTCAACCAGAAGGTCAATTTATAGTGGATACGGATGCAAGTAATACCGCAATCGGTGGGGTACTATCTCAAAAGCAGGAAGACAGGGAAGTTGTTATAGCGTACTTCAGTAAGTCGCTGTCTAAACCGGAAAGGAATTATTGTGTGACAAGAAGGGAGCTACTGGCAGTAGTGAAGACGCTACAACACTTCAGCAAATACCTCATCGGTAGGCAGTTTTTACTTCGCACGGATCATGCAGCGTTAAAATGGCTGTTGCAATTTAAGAACCCAGAAGGTCAAGTTGCTCGATGGATTGAACAACTTCAGGAATATGACTTCATTATCGAACACCGTCGAGGACAGGCCCATGGAAACGCGGATGCGCTGTCACGCAGACCCTGCCCAGAAGATTGTAAGCACTGTATCAGGCAGGAGTTAAAAGAAATGACAGTAAAGCTAACTCGGACAGAACCATTAGAGACCTGGGAGAACGATGCGATGAGAAAGGAGCAAGAGAATGATGATGACCTACGGCACATCATCAGGTGGATGGCACAAAGTTATGATAAGCCAAAATGGAGTGAAGTTGCACCGACAGGCACTGTTTCCAAGGCGTACTGGGCGCAATGGGATAGCCTCGTTGTACAAAACGGAATACTCTACCGGAAATGGGATAAACCTAACGGCAGAGAGTTTCAACTGCAAATTGTGGTTCCAAGAACAAAAATACGTGATGTTCTTCGGGAAGTACACGACGGCGTGTCCGGTGGACATTTGGGAGTCAAGAGGACGCTAACGAAAATCCGCGAAAGGTTCTACTGGCTCCATTGTCGGGAGGATGTGGAGGACTGGTGCCGCAAGTGTACAACTTGTGCTGCCGTAAAAGGGCCACATACCAGGAGCCGAGGGAATCTACGACTGTACAACGTCGGTGCACCTTGGGAACGCATTGCAGTCGACGTAGCTGGACCATTTCCTGTCACTGACTCAGGAAACAAGTATTTCATGGTTGTCATGGACTACTTCACTAAGTGGCCGGAAGTGTTCGCCATACCAAACCAAGAAGCTACGACAGTTGCAACCAAGATAGTGGAAGAAGTGATTTGTCGCTTTGGCGTGCCCTTGGAAATCCATTCCGACCAAGGCAGGAATTTTGAGTCACAGGTTTTTTCAAGAAGTTTGCAGGATTATGGGAATGAACAAAACCCGAACCACGGCTTACCATCCTCAGTCAGACGGGATGGTCGAACGGTTTAATCAGACGATCGAGAGACATCTGGCAAAAATAGTGGAAAGCCATCAAAGGGACTGGGACAAGTACATTTCACTGTTCCTGCTAGCGTACAGAACCGCGGAACATGAAAGCATAAAGGCAACTCCGGCATATGTCAACTACGGTCGTGAGCTGCGGTTGCCAGTGGACCTCCTAACAGGAGGCTCACCAGATGAACCTCAAAGTGTTCAAGACTACGTTTCTGATCTGCGTGACCGAATGCGAGAAATACACGCCGCAGTTCGAGAAAACGGGTTGCAGTCGAGTCAGAACATGAAGACCAGATACGACAGAATGTCGAATACAAATGGCTTCGAGGAAGGCGCTCTAGTCTGGCTTCACAACCCGACTCGCCGGAAAGGGAAATCGCCAAAGTTACAAACCAAGTGGGAGGGCCCATACAAGGTGGTAACGCGACTAAATGATGTGACGTATCGGATACAGCGTCAACCAAGAGGAGCAATGAAGATTGTTCACATCGACCGCTTGGCGAAATATCACGGAAGTAATGATGATGCTCGGGACGAGCATCTCTAAGAAGGGGGCAGTGTTACGAAATCAAAAATAAATAAAAATAAAATGCGGCCCGCGGAAGTTTGAGTAGCGCTGTCCGCGGAAAATTCTCGTACAATCGTCGCGTGTTTCCATACGGGAATAATATCGCGAACGATCTAGTACATCGATTATCTCGCTCTGACATATTGCTTTGTCTCGCTCTCGCACTTCTAGTATGTACTAAGGGAACGAAACAGAGAGTATCCCTCTCTCTCTATTCCGGAGTAGTTGTGATCTTTCTAGAAACTTATGGAGCGGGTTTCCCGGGCCATATAAATATCGGAAGGTGCCTCAGGAGAGCAGTTCTAATTTAACTGAGCTACAAGTGCGATCAAGAAGCGATATCCGGAGCGAATAACAAGTGATACAAGCGACCTCGGCAAGTTATAGTGACTGTGATTAGCAAGTGTTTTGGACATTGTTAGTGATAAGTGAAGTGAAGTGACGTCGGCGACCATCCTTGTGGGAATAAACGTTTTTAAGAGTCATCAGGTGTTTTTCTCCAAATTGCGAACCCCGGAGCTCGTAACAATATCTACATTGATGTACAAAGGCGGACCTATCGCTAACGCCCTGAGTCTTTCCCACTAGTCCCACTGACCCAGTCCCATGAATGGACAAATTAGTCCCACTTGTCCCATAGTGGGACTGGGATTTGTCCCATGGGGCAACTGACATTAGCCCGCCAGACGGCAGCCACGTTTAGGGTGTCTACCGAATTGGAGGAGCACGAGATAGGAAAATGTCACTAATGGCGACCAAACAAATACGGACCGCGTTTCACTATCGCTTGACACACGCAATCGTTACGGATACGAATGCTGCCGCGCTAGGCTATTGAATTCCCCCAGTGCCTCTACCAAGAATTTTTTTATATGAAACTAGCTGTTTCAAAAATCCTGCGTCAAAAAGTAGCCTATGTTTGACCCCGGGTCTTCAACTACATTCATACCAAATTCAACATAATCCGTTCAGCGGCCAAACCGGCCGTGAAAGCGTAACAGACTGACAGATTTTCGCACTTATAATATACTAGCTGTGCCCGCGACTTCGTCCGCGTGGAATAGTTATTTTGGGAATCATATTTATTTTTTGTTTACAAACCTACCTCCTCAGCTTTATTATAAATTACCTATAGCTGTTACCCACGACTTATTTAAGACGATTTAGTTACATTCTGTGAAGCTAAACGTTGAGAACGTTCAGCGCTTGATTTCCGACCGATAATATACTGTAGCGGACATTATTTTAGATAATTTAAAGAGGAATAATTCTTTCATATATATTTTTGGGTATCTCGAACGGTTTTCGCAGCGCACGCAACGGAAGCCCTCAAAGATGAAAAATTTTCCCCGTTTTTTCCACATTTTCGACTGTTACTTCGCTCCTATTAGTCGCAACGTGATGTTATATAGCCTAAAGCCTTCCTCGATAAATGATCTATCCAACACAAAAATAATTTTTCAATTCGAACCAGTAGTTCCTGAGATTAGCGCGTTCAAACAAACAAACAAACTCTTCAGCTTTATAATATCTATGGATTTCTTAGTTCTTTCCGCCAGAGGCGCTGTACAGATTCTCCATACAAAATTGTTATTTATATATTAAATTCACTTGTGTATCTCAACGCAATATCAAAGACTATAAGCTCTCAGATTCGCTTTGTATGCAAAATATGCACTTTGTTGCATAGAAAATGCGTTTTGCAGCGAGCCCGCGAAGTTCCGAACTATGCGGGGGTTTAGTGGATTTTTTTCTATTTTGTTTAATGCTTTACAAAATGTTTCGTGTGGTCATTTGTAGTTTTATATTTTAACGATGGATTAACGAGCGTAGCGTACATGTCCGTAAAAAGTTCGTGTCCAGCGAGGATAACTGGCCTGACATTACTGTGAAAGAAACGTTTATTTTTAAGAGGTGTGCATTTGAATGTATATTTTCGATACTCTCTACCTGACATGGATGTAGTCAAATCTTCATCTTACGGTCCTCCGTTCTTAGAAGGTCATTCGATGTGACAGATGCCCGCTGAGCCGTTGGTTATGCGCGAATGAATTAGTGTTCTTGTCTATTCTACTGAGTTCTCGAATCTTTTGACTAAAAAAAACCGACATTGAACGGAGAACACGTCGAGAAAAGTGCCAGAACAGGCTCGTGCAGTTCTCGTGTTATTGTGAATGTAGAGCCTGGAAAGTCTTATAGTGTTGGCCCCTAACACACCCTCAGGACATGGTTTTGTTCCTGTAAAATAATTTACGCAATACGTCAGTCGCTCCATTATATCAGTCAGTGCCATATCTAAGATCACGATTAAAGACCTGTGGTAAATAAAATAAAATGTCTTTAGCTCTTGTGATGTTGAGAATCTGAAATCATCAGATTGTTTGATATTTAATGATTTAGCGCTTCGGAAAGCACGTTAAGCCGTCGGAAGCCATTGTGTGCTGTGTTTGGTGGACGTTAAAGACTCCGATTCTCTGACACCAGTACAGGGTCGAATGAGCATCCACTTGAACTGATTTTTATTTTCTAAAGTGAAGTATGTGATATCGGCAACCCCAGCATACAAACATTAGTAAGGATTGATTAAATGAGAAGTAGGAATACCAATCTCGCTAAACTAGGTCGTCGCTCGGCTCCGCTCGAGATCAACCATTGCCGTATGACTTCATTGTAATCAACGCCTGTTGGCGGAACAACCATACCGTGGAGTCGACTTCTACAGTGGTGTTATAAATTTTGTTTATGAATTTTGAAATATTTCGATCAGCGTATTAATAATTCCCACGACGACTGCGAAGGTAGTAAAATTTCCGAGCGCTGCCAATTTGTGGCATTTTGTTCTAGTGCCCAGTTATCCAAACTGTTCTTACTTTTCAAAGTTGATTCCGTCAAATTACAAGTGCTGAATTTCTTCTTGAGTGAAAGTGGCTGTAACTCCCGTATTCTTAAACATAACCTCAAAGACGTCTCTCACTCAAACTCATTGGAGAAGGCCTCAAGGAAATCCTCGAACTTTCCTTGAAAACGATATTCTTAATTGGTTGCTTGAGAAAACTCTAATGAGGAACGACACAGGTTACAATAACAATCCGAAGCACAAAAATTAAAAAATACAAAAGAATAGAGTAAAAAATAAATAAGTAGTTGTTTATAAGTAGTGATTTATAACCGCTTTCGAAGCCTCCTAAAGGTACCTCTTGACCAACCTTATATTTGACAGTTCGATACTCACCTCCAATGAGGAATCTCCTTAAGTCAAGGAAGCTAGTGACGACAAATCATACCAATGAATTGGAGTAAGGTTGAGTCGAGTTTGAGGAAACGTTTGAGAATATGGGTGTTAATCTCAGGGTCCACTGAAAAACAATGTGTTATTGAGCACTCCATTCCAAAAATAATTCTAAATCTATGGTACCAAAGGGAAGGCTGGACAAAAGTTAAAATAAGGTGTTCGATTTTAAACAGTCAATAAATCGCTTAGTTACGAGAAAGGTTTTGTTGTCTTACACCTCATGGCCAACTCCACACATTTCTCTGTGCCAAAGTTTTTCCGTCACCGCCAAATTGTCTTTATATTAGGATCTATGACGCTTATTAAGAGCCGCCATTTTGTCTTAACCTCGGAGACTTCCAAACTTATAACATATTCCAGCCTCTACTATAAGACTCAAGACATGAGATATCTAGAATTTTTGTACTTATACATTTTTCATGCGATATTCATCAAGAATATCATAGGATATTATCGAGAAGAATACTTTGTTTAGTAGTTTCTAGTTTGGTTAGGACATTGCAGGCTTGAATCAACTGATTGATGTTTTCCATGAACTCATCGTGTTGTATCAAATCATTTGTCTAAATTTTTTTTTTTTCATCGTGTTGTATCAAATGCACTAACATGTTTCCCCTTCTATCCTCACCCAAAATGCTTCTCTTTTCTCCTACTCTTGTTAACACTCCTTCATTTAGTCTTTCAGTCCAGCTTATTCTAGTAAACATCGTGTTGTATCAAAAACTAAAGGATTTTGTTTATAATCAGAAAGAAAGGAGGAAGCTCCAGCGACAAGAGCTTCTTTTTTGATGCGTTTGACCAATAAATCGGCCGGTCGATCGACTAAGCTCTCGACCAAGAGTTCGATAATACTTTTCAAATAAAAACTTCACACAATTGAGTGTCGTTTGCGAAAACTCATGGTAGAAGCAAGTAACAGTTTCTAAACTCACGGTCTGTCTGTTAGAAGTCCTAAGTTTTGGAGATTATTCGCTAGACACACTTACAAACTTTAGCTCTAAGTATTATTAAAGTACCTTAGTACATTTTAGTTGGAGATACACTTCACAAAGACGGTTACTGATTTTGCATAATGTCTTAGCATTAAGTCCGCCAATAATTATTCATTCATTCAGTCAGAGGCCGAAGCAGTTCCGTAAAACTCTTACACCAGGATGTACAGAGTAGATTAATCATATGAATGAATTGTTATTTAAGGGCCTTCGCTGCGTTAAGCGCTCCGCTCCGCGTGCTGTTTTGATGTCATCTCATCTCACAGCGCTGCGAGGGCTCCTACATATTAACACGATACGACGTTGCGTCGTACCACGATGCGGTGTCGTTTCACAATGCGACGTCGCGTCGTGGAAATATACGACGAGCATCGTAAAAAATTACGACGCGACATCGTAACGTACGACGTTGAACGGCAAGACGCCGTCGATAGAATGCAGGGATTGTCGCAGTTAACTTCGAAAAATGGACCGCACTAGATGCGTAAATTTTCGCACACCTCTTTCCATGCTTTTGTTTTTATATTTTTATTTTTGTATTCTTTAGATGTTTTTCCCCATAGTACGGGACGCTGCTCGACTTTAAATGATCGACCTCAATATCGTCCGTCATCTTTGAATTTCGAATAAGAACGGAAATGCATCGCGAGTTTTGACGATGCGACGTCGTGCCGTGCACGTTACGATGTCGCTTGGTAAAAAAAAAACAGATACTCGTACGATGCGACGTCGCATCGTGGTACGACGCGACGTCGTATCGTGTTTACGTGTGGGAGCCCTGACGCCTTTGTTCATGTCGGCGTATTTTGGCTAAGTAATATATCAATATAGTTATCGACTGTACACCTACGCGGTCGGAATTATACTGGCGGCGCTGCGTGAGACGAGACGAGAGTCCTACGAGGACGCAGCAGGCGGGTGCACGGCGCGGGCGCCCGCTTAACTCAGCGAAGGCCCTAAGTATTTTATTAGTTTTTTTAAGGAGGGCAATTTTTATTACTTGTGCAACAATTATGTTTTTATAAATAAATAAATAAACCATGGTACGCTTTAATTACGGTTGCAAATATAGCAGTAGGTATTGGTTATCACAATGGAACGACAGCTGCCAGATCTTCTATTTTAAGAAGAACACGATCCGGTGTTTTATGACTCTGTCAGATGTTTCAAATTGCCTAAAGGAGACTGTCATCTAGTGATAACAGCCGGGGCTTAACGTGCCTTCCGGAGCACGGAAGAGCTCGAGATAGTAATACCACAGACCACAAATCCAATAATAATATAAAATACAAAATATCCGCCGCGCTCGGCCATAGAGCTCAAACAAACAAAGACACAAATTATAACACCTCTTTTTCCTTGAAGGTTAGTAAAATCTCGAAATGTTTTTTAACCAAGTATACATACATACAATCACGCCTTTTTCCCGTAGGGGTAGGCAGAGACTACGGATTTCCATAAACCAAGTATACGGAACACTAAAAACTACTAGCAGTGTTACGAAGACAAATTCCATCCGCAAATTGTGAAGTATAAAGTGTCGCCCGAAGCTTCACTTTGAGACAAGCTAAGGCTTTCAAGGCGAGAGCTTTAAGCTGCTTACCGCTAACAGCTTGAACGCAAGCTGTTGGTACTGAGAGCTTAGGGAAACTTAAGACGATATCACAAAGCTTCATGTATAGTTTGAATTAATTTTCGACAGCTTTTTACTGGCAGATGGTTATTACAAGTGTAGGGTATGCATATCCATACTTCCATACTAATATTATAAATGCGAAAGTCTGTCTGTCTGTCTGTTACGCCTGAACGGATTTTGATGTTTGGTATGAATATAGTTGAAGACCAGGGGTCAAACATAGGCTACTTTTTGACGCTGACGGAGCTGCGGGAATATACTAGTCAATTATAAAGCGGTAGTCGTATTTTGTATGTGCAAGCATTCCAATAAAACACATTACCAAGTGGTTGTTTCATTGTGAATATTCTATAACAAGGAGTAACTTAGCTAGGAGTTACCTTACATCGAAAAGGGTTTTAATTCCAATGAAAAATATACCGTAGTACAATAACAGTATAGATAATAGTGCTGACAAAACAAGTCTTAAAACAATCTCTGGCTTTTGATTGACAAGGTAGGTAAGTACAAAACATTTTCACTATATAAGTTCCTCAGTGCTTCGGAAGGCATGTTAAGACGTTGGTCCCAGTTTTTATGGATAGATGGCAGTCGTTAGGCTGTGTCAGATGCCCTAAGGCAACCTGAACAACTCTGACAGTGTTGGCCACTAACACACCTCGGGTCATGTTCCTATTGATCTGCCTTTCCTGTAAAAAGGGTTACGAAGACGGTAGTCGCTCCATTGTAATAACACCTTACAGCGTACCCTAGGCACCTTAGCGTAAGCTGAGGACGTAACTAGTAAAAAAAACACGTTTGACGTGACATTTGAAACACGAAGACATTTTCCCCTCAGACAAATATTCCGTAGAAACCAACACAATTATACCAAGACATCGAGCCAAACTCAGTTAGGGTCCCGGGGGTCGCGGGTTCGAATCCCAACGGCTCCTGTGGGACCAGGGACAATCGGCTTGATTCATTGCGTAATTTGTCTATGGCCAGTTCATTATTCCAACCTTGTTTTTTTTAATTTCTGTTATTTTGTCTGCCTTGAAATAAATTTACGTCTTTCAAGATTTTTCATGAAATTCCGTTTGGATTTATTGAAAGACAGGCACAGGAGAAGCCGCGGGAAACAGCTAGTCCATACTAATATTATAAGTGCGAAAGTTTGTCTGTCTGTTTGAATTTTGATGAAATTTGGTATGAATATAGTTGAAGACACGGGGTCAAACATAAGCTACTTTTTGACGCATAAGGACGAAGTTGTGAAATACAGCTAGAACTACCTTCACAAAATTTTTACGAGATATATTTTTTTTATTTTACGATTTTTTTAAAGAAAGTCTTTTTCCGGACTAAGCACACCGTAAACAAAAACTATGCTTTTCAAAATGTCAAATTCAAATCATTTATTGCGTTTCATATAGTACCTACACCAACAGTTCCCAACTAGGTACACACACTGTTTTTATAATATAAGTACAATACGAACCCTGTCGGGCATTGCAACTTAGAAATGGAACGGCAAGCGGTTAGTTGCAGCGGATGTTAATAACTTATTTGTAAAGAAAATTAAAATAAAATATAAAAAATTAAAATAATGTCACCCAATATACTTAGATGATACATAACATAACTATATCTCATACCATAGTCAATTAGTTTTAACTACCACGACTCAAACACCGTTTTAAAATGAGGGTAGCTTTATGGTCATCGTTAATTTTATTAGGTGATAGTTTGAGTGGCTTTACAGATTCGTAAGTTATGGACAAAAGTTATTTTGTTATTTCTTTAAAAGCGTGAAAAGCTTTAAGATGGCGACAGGTTGTAAAATTAATTTAATGTCTTATTAAAATATATGGGGATTATGTTTTAAAGTTGAATCGGGTGTGAAAGCCCGAAGCTTGTGACTTGATCAGGAAAACGGTAGAACATTGTAATAATCAATACCGCTAAGAGTAAGAGAGGTAGGACATTTTGTAAGGAGTAGTCCGTCTGGGGAAGTACCTCCACCCTACTGAAGACCGCAGCCAAATAACACTGTGATGCAGTGTTGTGTTCCCGCTGGTGAGTAGGGTCCCCAGGCTCCAGAGGGGTCGCTGTGCTGATAGCGGACAGGTCGGCAACGCGCTAGTGACATCTCCGGTGTTGCAGGCGTTCGGTAACCACTTACCATCAGGTGGGCCATACGCCTGTTTGCCTTCTTAGTTGTATAAAAAAAAACCAGTAACGCTAAATCTAGGACCATGATAAATAAGCGTACCTTAGGCTCTGAAATCTGAAGCGCAAACTGATCACGCAAGTGGAAACACGCTTTGACGAAAGGAGAACGGTAGAACGAGACAAAGATAAAGTGCAACTAACTAATATGAAAGGTATCCAAAAAAAAATAAGTCGCTCTAATCTTTAGCCAAAATAGAAATCACTCTCTACACTCGTCATTCATTCATATCGGTTACATGGTCAAACAACACCCGGTATCAGAGTTATTCGAAACAGCGTTTCGTCTCTGACGTGGTTCCTTTAACGACTACCAATGGCTTTCTGAAGCAAGCAATCATCATTATCATCAGACAATCAGGTGATTCAAGCCTGCAATGTCCTAACCAAATTGGAATCAACTAACAAAGTATGCTTCCCGTGGGAACCATGACCTCTGGGTCTAAGGCCTTAACCACTGGACCACGTAGGCACTGACAAACACGGTAATATCACTATTTCGTGATTTGAAAAATAAAAAATTGGCTAAATTGTATAACACAATATTCTATGCGCAGACCTCAAAACCCCTCCCCACCAATCAGGTTTTATTTCAAATTTAATAAGCGAGTGATCATTAATTATAATATAATCCAGTATAGATAACGATGATATATTAAAGAACAAAAAGTGAAGGGTCCGGCACAAATTTGTTACAATTGTCGGAGAGCCCTCTCCATTAAGTTAAGCACCTGTTTTATTGAATTCCGGGACAATTACATTTTGGTAGAGAATGTTGCGTTATTTTTAAATGTATATCCAAAACGCCAAACACCATAAATATGTGATCACGTATGTCAAGCGACGAGCGTGATCTGATTCGGATTGGTGGCAGTTCTATCCTTGGCTCCTTTATTCTATTTGAGACGCAAACTTAGACTATTGAAGAAGGAACTTTTACCTTGTTTGCGATGCTCTTTTCTTTAGACCATTAGTGGTTTCAATGCTCTTTGCTTTACAGTCTGGCCACGGGGCAATCCGCCACGGATTGCCCCGTGATACACGCCATACAAATGCATATGTTTCAGTGCACTAATCGTTACTACTCCTCATTTCGCCTCGCCAGTCACCAGTTCCCATGTCGTTTTAGTGCAATTGTATATGTATTTATTTTATTCGCCGGAGGCATCGCGGCGAAATTCGCCGTGGCGGATTGCTTCGTGGCCAGGCTGTCAAGCAGATCTAGAGAGGCAATAAAATCTAGCACTGTTGACTGATAAAAACCCTGAACTTATTGGTTGGTGTAAAATGTTACGGAGTTCAGACAGCAGTCGCTCCATTGTAAACAGTGTAGTTATATCTAGAAGTCTAGAACCATGGTAAAACGTATTAAAGTTTAGTTCCGAAGAAGGTTCGAAAGCTTAAAATAAAGATGTACTGCAAAACATACTAGGATGAAGAAGAGAAGATAAGTGCGATTCTTGTAGTATTAAGACTTCTAGTTTCGAGACCTAATGACTCGTTAAAAACTGGCGAGTCGAATGAAAACTGAGTTGAAATTGTCTGTGAAACCAAACAGCAATTCCAAATGGTCTTAACATCGTTCTGACCCACAATCAAACTTCAAAGGTGCCCAAATAAAAAAGGATACTAATATATTCATCCTTTATGCATACCCCAATAAAGTACCCTCCTAATTGCTTATTGGCACACCCTGTATCGCACTTAATAAAATCAGGATCGCCCTGTTTTCGAGGGTCGGTCCCCTAAGATGGCCGTCATTTGGAGGGAAAGCTACTGAATTTATCTGTGAATATAATTCTTCAATCATCTTGAAATGATTTTCTTGTTTTAGACTTATATGTTGGTTATGTGCAGTCTAAAGATGTAATAAAATTATATGTGCCACGTATTACACTTCTTCAGTACCTTGTTATTACCATAATCGATATTTTATTTAATTAAAAAATTGTACATTGTTCACCGAGGGAAGAAAGTGACCGATTACTAACGAAGGCATAGTTTAAGGCCCGAAGCGCAGCTGAGGGCCTTAATATGCCCGTGTTAGGAATTGCACTTTCTACCGAGTGATACATAGTGCTTTATACTACACGTGCGAGGAGAATAAGACATGTTTAAGTGGAATCCACATTTAAAAATGTTTGTTAGCGGAATGGGTCACTAGTATTAATGTATGAAGAAAGTGTATGTCAATTAATGCTTTAAAAAGTGTTCCTTTCTGAAATCAGAAACACGTGGAATTAAGTAGGTATTTAATAATATTAGATACTTAAATTTACCATAAAAAATTAGTTAAAGAAAATCAACAATTGATAAGTAAATTAAAGCTTGGAACAGAGACTATCTATGACGCTACTCTGAAATTAAAAAGTAAAAATACGAAGGAATCCTTGATCAAGGAAGCATTCAGTATTATTTTGTTTGAAACATCAGGGCAATAATGGATTTTCATATGACATTATGGACCTGTTAAACAGATCTTTAACTTTTCCGCCCGCATTTTTTATTAAACGGCTGTATCTTTTGATTGCGTTGGCTTAGAAGTTTGATTTTTTTACAGCTCCAAGGGACAGTAGACCTGAGTATTTGATATAAATTCCAGCTTGACGCGTTCCTGAGTAAAAGGATCTTGACAGGCAGACAGACGGACGGACAACGAAGTGGTCCTATAAAGGATCCGTTTTTTTCCTTTCGAGCTATGGAACCCTAAAAATACATCAAAATCCGTTCAGCGGTTTGGCCGTGAAAGCTTTAAGTGGGTGATAGACGCACGAACTTAAAGTACGCGGTTTTTAAGCTTGCGAACTTACTCCGCTCGACGTCGGTGACACACGTGAAGCTTGCTCGCGATGTCGTCGACAGAAGAAGCTTTATAACATTTAGGAATAATGGCTGGTTTACACACGATCCAGTGGCGGCAATCCAGTGGCGTCATGGACACGAAATTACCCACCGTCTTGACCGTCAATAAGAATGCTTGTGGAATATAAAATCAATTTATTACCGGAATAGAGATACTAGGGCTACAGCGTTAGTAAATATTTGTCTAGGAATGAATATTGGGGGTTTGACTAATTCGGACCTGAAAAACAAAATGATAGATAAACATAATACTTGGAAGTTGATAAAATAAAAAAATCTACACGGTCAGGGGCTGGTGCTAACCAATATATTTCCAGAATAAAGTGGTTAAACGAATTGGATGCATTCATAAGAGTTGTAGCTGTGCAGGATCGTGTGAAGGGCGTATATATATATATAGTAAATGAATGCTTTATTTACTTCGATTAAAGAAAAATATAATTTATTTTTTTAACGTTTAAAATTACGTGTCGTTTCAAATTCGTATGGTATTCGAGTGAAGTTCGTATAGATCGCGCTCCCACCAGTCGTGACGTCGTGGCTACGTCATGGATACGCGTACAAGCATCGCTAACTTCATGGTCGTTCCCTTGCTCGGCTGCTGTCGTATAATACCGCTAGATGGCGCACCAACATAGCTAACAAAAGACAAACAATGGTAGGGTTTTTATATAGAAATGAGTCCGTGAAAGCACTGGATCGCCGCACTGGATCGTGTGTAAATCAGCCATTAATGGCGGCTCGCGGCTCGCAGTGCTGCCACACGTACGAGCCGAGACTAGCTACGAGCAAGATTTCAAATCGGTTGGATCGCCGACGAACTTGCGCGACGGTTTTAAAGTACGCGTATTTACGGTGACACACGGGCGAAAAAGCTCGTCGAGCCATAAGTTCGCGTACTTACTCGCACGTCTGTCACCCACTTTACAGACAAGACTTTAGCACTTATAAGTATGGCAATTCAATTTAAAACAGATTTTAAAGCACATCGGTAGAGATTAATCTAAAAAAATATTAGTGAAAATACAATAAAAACTACTGGCCCTAAAAATCTTTAAATGAAAATAACATGACATCACGATTCACTTTCTCGCAGTCAGGTAAACCGTTGTATCACTTTCACAAAAAATCTCCCAATATTATTCCACTGGGATTCAAAGTAATTCCTACAAGTAGTTCTCGATGTGACAATGAAAATCATTGGGGTGTCTCTGTTGCAGTAATAATATGCAACTGTAGGGTGACCACGAGAGACATGAAAATTTCCTAAAATTTGAAAATATTTTCGAATTAAATTAATCTAATTTAATACGGTTTTTATCGCGTTTATTGCTCATTTATTTAGACCTAACGTTTCAAACACTGCGTTCATGGTCGCAGATAGACAAAGTTTATATTTGTCTGTGGTCGATGCACGCAGTACTTGCTCACAATATCCAAGGGTCTTGCAGTCTTCTGCAATCGCGAAATCATAAGAAATAATTGTATTAAAGGATTTTTATACAATACTTCAGCACGTCACAAGCGCAGTATTACTCTTATTAAGATTGGGAATAAAAAAAAACCGGCCAAGTGCGAGTCGGACTCGCGAACCGAGGGTTCCGTACAAACCTGTAGTTATATAAGTAAAAGTTCACCCATCACGACAATCGTGAATTTCAATTTAATAACTCTACGCGTTAACGAGGATAGGGGTAGTAAGTTTAAAATTATTAAAAATATTTTTATGACATAATGTAACTAAAAATGTACGGTGTTTATACCGCAAATTGCCCCTGTCAGGTATGTTTTGATTGCGTTGACTTAGAAATTTGATATTTTCACAGCTCCAAGGGACAGTAGACCTGAGTATTTGATATAAATTCCAGCTTGATACCTCCACGCGTTCCTGAGAAAAAGGTCCTGACAGACAGACAGACGGACGGACAACAAAGTGATCCTATAAGTGTTCCGTTTTACCTTTCGCGGTACGGAACCCTAAAAATCAAAAAATGGTAAGTATTCTAAAGAATATTTACAGTGAAAAATCTCGCGAAATATGTTACAGATAAAAAATCCAACTTTGTTTTACGATATGACAGTAGAGTATGTGAACCAATAAGTTAATATAAACGGTTTTTAGTAACGATGTATGAATTATTTCATTTTGTTTTCAAATCATTTCTATGGTATTGGGTAACAACCAAATGATGATAAATCAGCTAATAAATACTTGTCTTCCAATACGTTAGTTACCCAAACCAGTCATACATACCACATAATATATTCACCCCGCAAGATGACCGCTCTAATTGGGATATTGTTATGAATATTAATACAATCATTTACATGTGTGTATTGGTTTTGGAGATACGGAGCATATATTCTCATGCCAATCATAAACACGGCTCAGGAGGCTTTGATATGCTAAATTGGGATGTGTGCCGATTAAATAATGTTGAATCTTATAAATGTTTTAAGTATTTCGTGAATGGGACAATAAATAAATAGACTTCAGGCTGGTGTAAGAAGTTGTCAGGGAAACAGAATGAGGTGGGAGTTATTATGTAACAAGTTTTGCGGGGCTGTCCAGTCTATGGCTCATGAAGTGTCTCAATTGTCCAGATTTCTAGACGGATGAGGAATCTTGGAGTGACCAACGACAGAGCGGTGAGCGTTGCCACGTATTGGTCTAGCCTGGTATGCCATCGTAGCTATTTCGAATCGAAAAGAAGACGAGGTCAATAAAATACAACTGGGTTTCAAAGTTTAAGATGTAAGTAAAATAACGCTTAGATAATGATAAACATTACTCGTGGTATTCACAAACACGAGAGCAACTAGGAAGTGAATTTTGACATTTTTTGGTTCCGAAATCTCTGACATCAGGGAGTACAAGATCGATTGACCATGTAACCAACACGATATGAATAACCTTAATTACCTGAAAATCGTAGTGTACTTAAATGTCATTTTGTGATTTTCCAGATGTAGGAAATAAATATATTGTATTGCTATATTTTTACTAACTGAAAAACTAACAACAATTTTATATCAAAAATCAACATACGATTTCTCTAACCAATACTACGTTAGTACTATTCGTCAATACCTTGATAAAAAATATACCCGATAAATCAAAATAATGGTCACCCTACACCACCCCAATCCTAAACGCAAATAATAATATGTGGTTATTTGTACAGAGATTAGCGGTTTCCATTGTCCGCGGGCGCGTGTCCAATTGGTCACCCTACTTTAAAACTTAATCTCTTTGAGTGTGGCAGATTTGGCCACCCTACTGGGTTAGGGATGATTTATATTGCGTTTTATTGTGGTCGTTAAAATTGTCACTTTTTAGATAATTTGACAGGTTCATAAAAATATATCTTTCCCGTAGGTAGTTCATAATTATGACAAATAGAAAACTATGCCAGTACAGATGTTGATACAAGACGATTTTTAGATTCAATTGTAAATATTATAGTGATAGAAAATGAAAATTGGGAAAAGCATTATTATTTCAATTTATTAAAATGGTGGGAGTTCTCTGACTTACAGCATTGTATCAATTTCATCGAAACATTCACATTTGTGTTTTTTTGGCAGCCCAATAGAGTAGAGACGGCTTCACATATCTTCCGGAAAACGGAATCAACTGCATCCCTGGTACTTAGCCCCGGAGGTGGTGGGTTCGTTTTCCACGGGACGAATACATTGTTTCTAGTTTGGTTAGGTAGGACAATGCAGGCTTAAATGATGATAATGATGATGATGTGCTTCGAAAGACAAGTTGGTCCACGCTGCCATTTAATGATCGTTGCAGGAACTACGTCAAAAGGCCGAAAGGTCGTTCCGAAACCTCTAACACCCCCGGTGTACAAGGTCTATTGACCACGAAGCCCACTCGAGATTAATGAATCAGATGATTCCACTTTACAAAGTATGGTTCCCAGGGTTGCCAGGTCGCCAAACCTAATAGCAGGACAGGCCAGCCAGTTTGGCCGGACATTTGGCTAAAACGGCCGGACACCCTGCATTATTGAGGATTTTGTATCTCAGTATTTAAAGCTGTTCTGATTATTACCATGAACCTTGTTAAATTAAATAAAATGTAAAAAGCCTAACAAAAGCCGGACAAGCTGGACACCGTTTATTTTGGTCGTACACGCAATCAAAAAGCCTAACTATGTCCGGTTTATCCGGACGCCTGACAACGCTATTCCCAAGGGAACCAATATTTCCAAACCTACTCCAGATAGAGAAACCACAACAAAACTACAATAAAAACATCAATACAATTATTTCCACCAAATATACCACTATCGGTGTCAAAAAACTAAAAAAAAAAACGCACATCTGCACTCATAAGTACCTATTGTGACAGTTTCAATGGGACAAAAGCACAATGGTAGCCGCAGTAGTCCCCAGCGACATTGGTTACGGGTTTTATCCAATTTTTTTCGTCTTACTCCTGTTTAGGGCGATTATAAGGGGTGGATAACTAGCTAGGATCATTGTTGGAAGTTTGCGCAAGTTGTGGGCTATCCTATTCTAATCTTGGCAATCTAAATGCGGAGTAAGCCGTGAGGTGGATTAGAGTAATATGACATCAGTAACAGAAGATTCTTGGAATTCTTTCTGTGAACATAACCGTACAGTACATAGGTACAGTTCTTACAATTTTAAACAGTCAATGAGGAGCTCGTTAGTCGAGCGCGTGTCAAGCGACGATATGACGCGACCACTTTTGGATTGGTCGCCATTTAGTGGCATTTTCTATCTTGAGCTCCTCCGTGCTTTGGAAGGCACCTTTGGTTGTTGTCGATAAATAGCAGTCGTTAGGCTCTGTCAGATGCCTTAAGGCAGCCTGAAAAATTCTGACAATGTTGGCCACTAACACACCTCGTGTCATGTTCCTGTTGGTCCGGTATCGCTGTAAAAAAGGGGTTACGGAGGTCAGACGGCAGTCGCTCTATTGTAATAACCAGTACTGCCAAATCTAGGACTACGACTTACAGCGTACCCTAGGCTCCGAAGCGTAAGCTGACGACGCAACTAGGAATACACGCTAGGATGATGATGACGTACAGTTCTTACAATTTCATGAATGAATGTTGATCATGGTCCATTTTTGTCTGGTTTCCTTGTAAAAAGGTTTGGATCGCACTGCATATGTTCCTTTATACACCTACCTAATATGTTGGTGCACCGTGACTCCTCAGGAGGCGGCGGCTGAAAACCAGTGCTAGTCATGCTGCCATGTCTAGCGTAATACTGAGCCGCCACCTATTGAGACGTTTGTCATGCATATATTGTATGTAGAAAGGATGGATAAAAGGTGGCCTGCCAGTGCGGTATCTCTCCCCAAACCATGACGCATCTCCTGTCCTGTCCCACGTGTCCAGCCACCTGCACGCTCAGGGACCGCTACGAAGCCACTGACAATGCCATGTTGGTGGCGGAGTTTTGGTCCTCTGAAGTTTAATAACAGCCATAGTGGCAACCGCCACAGACTAGTGGCAGGTGTCAATCACATCACTTGCCGCGTCACAATCAATCATTTTCTGTATATTGATAAACGTTTCAATTCTATTCTATTCTTTGTAGTAATTAGTGCGGCGTATCTATACACGTGATTGATTAAACCGTACCTCGGGCTCTGAAGCGTAAACTGAGGATGTGACGAAGTGTTTGGAAGAAAATTAAAGCATATACTTACCAGTCTGCAATTTTTTTGCAGGAATTGAATTATAGATTACACAATAAAATCGAGAGCATAATAATGCAAGGATGACGACTATGACGCAGATATGGTAAATCACCATGGAGCAATTACAAAGAGGAGATGCCTTAATAAGCGTTTTGTAAGAAAGTATTTGTTCAGCTCCACTTGGCGGAAGGCAGACGTGCGGGGTGCTTTGTTTCGGCCGTGGCTCCAACCATGGAGCACGAGCAATGACAAGCTCCGCCAAATAACCAACTCTACGACTAACATACACATTGACGCGTGTGCGTACGCTACCGAATCGTAGTAGTAGTAATAGGTATCGCGGTCGCCGCTGTAGTATGGAGTCTCCGGGGATTGATTATGGGGTATAATACATACAACTAAATAAATAAAGTAATATTATTATTCAAAGTATGTAGTTTTCAATAATGAGAAACAATAGCAATATTTATACTCTTCGTATATTTGCATTATGATATTTACTTTGAAAAATATATATGAAAATATTGCTTCAGGATTGCTTTATACCTTTTTGGGTAAACAGTGCTTCCAGTCAATAAACTCATAATTTTAATATGTGATGTTATATTGTTACAATTCGATATTGAGTTCTGGTTTAGACGGTTCCAGTGTTGGCAATCTAGATGCGTTCATAATCACGCAATTTACTTACACACACCAACAATAGCATGTCCATGAGCGAGTCTACAAAGACAATTTCGCTACTGTTTTGCCCGTATAAAATAATACTAGAGTTTGCTTTAGCTGGTTTCCGGAGTCCATCCAGTCCATTTTAATTTTGGTGTGTTAGATATTTTGGGTATTCGTGAGCCAAATCGAGATAATTTACATAAATAATACCCAATGTCCAACTGAATCTGAACAGGAGCACATTTACCCTTTATGATCACAAAAGTTTTTTTTTTAAATTCATCTTCATCATTTCTTGCGGTCAGTACATTGTTGGACATAAGCCTCTTCCAATGATATCCAAAATGCCCGATTGGAAGCGGCTTAAAAAGGAAACTTAAAAATTTATGAAGTTAAAACACAATCTTAATTACTATCGAGGCTACTAAATTATGTAGTTTTACAATAAGTAGATGTTAATAAGGTATTTTTCGAAAATCCCACGAGAACAGGAGCAGTCACTAGCAGTGTACATAAGTCGTTACTTTAAAATTTTCACAGTTTAACTAAAAATTTAAATTCAGAATTTCTTTTGATGACAATTGCAGCCGTACAAAACGTATTCACAATTTAAACAAAGAAATTCAAATGAACACAGCAAATCGTACAAACGCAATTTGAATTCATAACGAAGCAGCCTCTTCAAACTACTGGCAGCTCACGCTTGGCTTGCAGGGGCCATGAATGGAGGTACGTCCCCGTAAAATTTCAAATCACTGTCAAATTCACATAGCGTGATTAATATAGGGTGATTTATTTGCATACAAAAGTGTCCCGACAATTATCTGGTCACCATACTTCGTGGGTAAACAAAATGGTGGACGTTATTAATTATAGTGCAGGTGTTCGTAAGTGTTAGGTGGTGAAATCGTAATTAGTTATAAAGGGAAATGCAAGTCAGTCTTTTTGTTGGTAACATTTCCCTTCTAGGTTTTTTATCGAAGCGTGTTTCTCAGGTACATTGTCATCTGACGTTTCAGAGCTTAAGCTAATTTAATTTAATCATACGACAATGAAGCAAATGCTTCTTGAACACCGCGACCCTAAAAGTAAACATTGTTACGGGAAATCTGACTATTTTTAAGGCAGCCTAAACTAAAGACACATAGAGGATTTACACCGCCTGACGTCTACATAGCTACGTGTTGACACTCTCGATCGTTACAAACTCGTATGCCTCACTATTTGACCTCCTTTCTTATATTTTGACACTTGCGGTAAAATATCTATTTTGTTACCGGGCTCCAAAGATTCCACCATAAAAATGTTTGGATGAGTCAGGATGAGGTAGATAGGGCGACCACACTACTAACACAAGAAATTGGAAAAAATAAGCCTTTCCTAAAACTATAATTCGATCCAAAAAGCAACGCGGTCGGTGACCATTTTTCAAAGCCGTTCGCCAAAGATACACTGCCAAAACCTTCTTGTAATAAAAAAAGGATTACGTCCATGCGATAACCGCCCCTGGTCCGAAAGGGTCCCTAAGCCCTTAATATCGACCACAGCCCTTTATTTGTGGTAGCTGATGCAAAATAGCAGAGTACAGAAGTGTAACATGCTTAGCTTATGACTCTGTGCTTTCGTCATTAGCCTTAGACTGACGTGCATTATTTTTTGTGTATTTAATGTGATTTAGATAAATCTAGGATTAATAGAGCGGTCAGCGTTGCCACGTATTGGTCTAGCCCGTCTTGCCTTATAGGACATCATAGCCATTTCGACTCGAGAAGAAGAAGAATATAAATCTTAATTAAATGAAACATGTTCACCCATTTGTAGGTAATCAGCGCACGCCTTTGACTGATTGAAAAATATGCTGGAAACCGCGGAACTGTGTGTTGCTTCAAATACTCACGAAACCAATCAATTTTACCTGAAACAAAAAAACATAATTTGTTAAAAATTATGACACAGAATCCAATTATTAATCAGCGGACTAATATTGAGTTAAATTCTGTAACATATGATAGAAGTCTCACTGTACTCATACCACACTTATACTTAGTTCTTGAGCATCAAAAGAAAAACAAGTTTCGGCGACTTCAGTTCAGTTCAGTTCTGTGCCCTCCCAGCCAGTGTTTATAGCTGCAAGAGTACAGAACTGAGCTTCAATTCGGGGAGGTGTAGCTACCCTATCATTGAGTTAGAGTCTGTACGGGGATGCACTGGCTCTTTCTCGTCATGTGTAGTTACGTCGCTCCGCCCTGAAGCACTAGCTAAGACTCGAGAAACCAGTTGGGCACGTAGATAGGGACGGAAATGTAGGAAGCTGCAGTGGAGGATGTTTGATGAGATGGAAGTGTAGAACCAGCCGAATACTAGCATCAAACCAGTGTGGGGAAATAGATATGATACTTGGTGTGTAATATATACTTTGGAGAGGATATCACTGCATGAGAAAAAAATCTTTTTTTTTTCTTTTTCTTTTCTTTCGTTCTTGGTGTTTCTCTGCGTTGCGTTGGTGTAGTCCCTTCTCTTTGGTTTGGAGAAACAACTTGAAAGAAAAATAATACGATATATTATCACATCTTGTAGCCATAATGAGGACACAAAAGTTTTAGGCAGAGCATGTGCTCTGTGACAAATTACTATTAGTGCAATCGAATTTCGAATCAAAGTCGAAATATTAAAAGCTTGAATTGCATTTCACTTAGATACAAAAGATGTTATTTAGTACAAGTTTAAAGCATGAACATTGCAAATACAGTATACAGTCACTCAAGTCAAACAGCTGAATTGAAAGAGTCTCATCTATAACGTCGTTATTTTGTTTCGAAACTCTATATGACGTTTGCATTGTCTATATTAAAACGTGCCGTACGTCTTGTGGTGGGAATTAAATTTATATAATTTGATTTATAGCGACACAACATATGACTATTAAATGAAGGCAAGCGTAGTGTAAGTAGGATTGGGCATGAGCGAATTGAGCGAGCGCATTTCTATCCGAAAGCCGAGTCGCGACCCGCATTCAATTGGTCGCCATTACTGACATTTTCTCTTCATTTGTCTCATTTACATTGTGTGTGATTGTGATCATTTCTTAATAAACAATATTCTACTCTATTCCGTGCTTAGGAAGGCTCTTTAAGCCATTGATCCCGATTGCTATCGTTAGGCTAAGTTAGATGCGCCTTTAAGGGGGTGCAGGGCAGAGAACCTCCTCGAGTGTCCGGTCCTTTGAAAGCTTTGCATTCTCACTTGATCCCAAGGATCCGGTGAGAGGGCGGGCTGACAAGGGATTCGGAACGGTGCACCCTGGGTGACAGTTAATAACTCCCTGGTAGTGGTAGTCGGGGTCTTGTTGACTGTGGGCCAATTTCTGCCAACAGCCAGTGGGCTGTTTGCAGAAATTGGTGGTGAAGTGCCACCGCCGTCTATGATGAGACGGCGAATGGATGTGGGTCTGGGGGACGGGCGTGGTCCATTTATGGGCCACTGTCCGATTTGGGGGGGGGGGGGGCGAAAGGCCATGGCTGGAGTGCGTCGTGGTAGAATGCTAACGCGACCCCATGGCGCCCTCAACAGCCGGTGCGGAAACGCCGGAGGGGTTTTAGTGGGTAGTCCAGGCACTCTGCCTGGGAGTACCACACTCAGTGCGTAAATGCATTTCCCCTGCGTTAACAAAAAAAAAGATGCGCCTTGAAGCAGCTAACTCCAGTGCCAATGCGACGGCTATACTATACCTACGATTTCCCAACTTCCTTGAAAGGTCAAATTAGTATACGTAATGTGGTTACCGTGACAAATAAAGGGTTTAAAATAGAACTGTGAATAGATATGCCCCGGAGGAGTAGATTTATCTTACAGGCTTCACACAATAACGAAAGCATGAGTAAATATACATTAGTAGAGGTTTCCCGCAGCTCCGTCTGCACCAAAAAGTAGCCGATGTTTGACCCCGTGTCTTCAACTTTATTTATACCAAATTTCAATCTAAAATAAAAATCCGTTCAGCGGTTTGGCCGTGAAAGCGTAACAGACAGACAGACAGATAGACAGACAGACAGACTTTCGCATTAATAATATTAGTATGGAAGCCACAATTACTAATGTCATACATATAATAATGCTAATTTTGATTGATTAAACATCACGAACTTATACAATAGATTTAAAAAAAAAAATGTGAATTTGACAGCCATATTTTTCGCATAGATATCGCAAAGCACAGTTAAAATAAATATGGTCGAAATCGAAGTCTCCAAACCATGGGCACAGAATTGTGTACTAACCTACCATGGGAGTACCTCAGGTCATCTTCCTGTTGGTCTGGCTTCCCTGTAAAAAGGGTTACGGAGGTCAGACGGCGGTAGCTCCATTGTAATAACCAATTCCGCCAAATCTAGGAGCATGACTTACAGCGTACCCTAGGCTCCGAAGCGTAAGCTGACGACGCAACTAGGAATACACGCTAGAATGACGATGACCATGGGAGTACCTTGAGATCATCACTAAACTAACGCTGCCAAATCGCGGACAGGATGATTTGCTATAAGTACCTAACGTTGTGTCCCTTTCTCTGTATCGATTTTTACAGCGACTTAGCGAGATTTTATTTCCATGGGCTTAACAAATGTTTGCTAATGATTCCTTTGTTTTCGTGATTTAACACATTAAATTAATACGGTTTTTGTCGTGTTTATTACTTATTTATTAACACCCAAAGTTTCAAACACGTTGCAGCGTTCATCAGTTTACTTGCGATTGCGACCATGAACGCTTTAAAGTGTTTGAAACGTTACGTGTAAACAAATCCATACTTATTAATAACTAGCTATTTTCCGCAGCTCCGCCTACGCCAAAAAGTAGCCTATGTTTGACCCCGGTCTTCAACTATATTCATACCAAATTTCATCAAAATCCGTTCAGCGGTTTGGCCTTGAAAGCGTAACAGACAGACAGACTTTCGCATTTAAAATATTAGTATGGATATGGATATTAGTTATAAGTGCGAAAGTCTGTCTGCCTTTTACGCTTTCACGGCGAACTTAAATTTAGTATGAATTTAGTTGAAGACCCGGGGTCACACATAGGCTACTTTTTGACGCATGCGGAGCTGCGGGAAACAGCTAGTAAGTAATAAACTCGTTTAAAAACCGTTTTAAAATAGTTTAATCGAAACATTTGCTATTTTTTACGAATAAGGGGTAAGAGTTAAAGGAAATAATCTCAGCTCAGTCGAAGCTTTCCCTGTGTTCCGTGTATTTACTCATGTTTAAACCTTGTTGCCACCCGACCCACGTCATCGTAAGTACTGACAACTATTGAAGACACCATTCTTCGGGGAAATGGGAAATTATTTATTATTTTCTGGATTGAAAACTATTTTGCAAAAGTCAATTTTTGTTATTTAATATTTTTATTACATACTAGCTGTTTGCCGCAGCTCCGCCTGCGTCTTGGCAGGCTTGAATCGCCCGATTGTCTGATAATAAAGATGAAGATGGCAGAGACCGTGAGGCGGTTCCGGACAACACTGACACCAGGGTGTGCATAGTCGATAGACAATGTAACCTAGACGATATGATGATGATTATGAATACGGTTTTAACGGTGTGTGTGTGTAACAATCGCGCCAAAACATCAAAACATCATTAAAACCTACGTACGTACGTATTCACAATATCTTTTCAGAACATGACCCTTTGTTTACCTCTTTTAAGTTACGAACCTCGCGACCTAAACACAAATTTGTATTACGTCGAAACTTTGGGTCGATTAATTGGGAGGAATTTTGGGCCGATATCCATGAGTTGCACTGGGACTCTATTTGTTCTATTCCGGATGTTAATTGTAAACTAGACACCTTCAATTCTTTTCTCCTTTCAGTTTATGACAAACATGCACCGGTGGAACAAGTTAGGGTCAAACATTTTCCGGCTCCATGGCTGACACCTGAATTGTAACAACTTATGGCTAAAAGGGACAAGTTCAGGTTAAAATTGCGACGTTGTAATTCTGAGGAAAACAAGGAGAAATATGTTTATTTGCGTAACCTTTGTAATAAACGTTGTAGGGACGCTAAAAGGAAACACATTCATAATAATGTTGAGAATCGTTCTCCTAATAAGCTATGGAAGTTTCTTAAAGGTATGGGTGTGGGTAGGCAGGCTCCGGACAACAATATTGCTTTGAATATCAATGATCTGAATAAATTTTTCTGTTCTACTACTTCTGTTCTTGCACCAAATGCAAAGCAAAAAACACTAGCTGATCTGCACACTGGTCCCATATCAAGTTGCCCGGAATTTAAATTTGATCCGATTACTGTAGACGATGTTATGAAAATTTTTGGCAGCCTTAAATCCAATGCGATTGGTAATGACAACGTATCCCTTGAAATGTTGAGACCGATAATAAAACTGGTTGCACCTTTTTTAGTTGACATAATTAATAGTTCACTGTCTTCAGGCATATTTCCGTCTGCATGGAAATATGCGCATATAATTCCGCTGCCTAAAGTATCTAACCCTTCGTTAAATTGTCACTTTCGACCAATTTCAATTCTTCCAGTCCTTTCCAAAATTATAGAACAGTTCGTCCAGCAACAGCTATCGAAACATCTAACACACTATAATTTATTAAGCCAAAATCAGTCGGGTTTCCGTTCTGGGCACAGCACTACAACAGCCTTGTTGAAAATTACGGATGACATTCGTTATAACATTGAGAAAAAAGAACTAACTGTTCTTGTACTACTTGATTTCTCAACTGCCTTTAATATGGTTGACTGTTATATAATGCTAGGTGTTCTTAAGTCTTTAAATTTTTCTTGCTCTTCAATCAATTGGTTTTCCTCTTACCTTTTGGGTCGCCATCAATTAGTTAAGTGTGATCGACGTAAATCGGATTGGTGCGAGTTGGCAACTGGAGTCCCTCAAGGTGGAGTACTTTCTCCTATACTTTTTTCAATGTTCATTGATGGCATCACAAAACTTCTTTCCTCTTCATTTCACCTTTATGCAGATGATCTGCAGATATATATGTCTGCTCCTCTTGATGACTTTGATCGTGCTATTGCCGTCATTAATTCTGATCTTAATATTATTACATCATGGTCACGCAACTTTGGACTTAAGTTGAATGCAAATAAAACTCAAGCCATTATTATCGGTAGCTCATATTTCATTTCTAAATTGAATTCTTTATCTTTTTCTAATTTAGTTCTTGATGGTAATATTATTCCTTTTTCTCCTAGTGTTAAAAACTTGGGCATTATATTTGATCAAACCCTGTCCTGGTTACCACAAATTAATGATGTTAGTCGTAAAATGTTTGTAGCTCTACATTCATTACGACGTCTACAAAATTTTCTCCCTTTTCAAACCAAAATATTATTAGCGCAGTCTTTGTTGATACCTATCTTAGATTATGCTGGCGTTGCTTACTTGGATCCAACGGAAGAACTTTTAAATAAATTGGAGAGGCTGCAGAATCAGTGCATTAGCATATTTGGATTGCGTAAATTTGACCATATTTCGGAATTCCGTAATAAGCTAAAGTGGTTGTCTATTAGATTACGTAGAAACGTTCATATCTTGTATCTTCTTTTTAAAGTTCTCTTTATCCCTTCTTCTCCTATCTATTTAAATGAAAAATTTTCCTTTCGTCGGATTGATGACCGGTTACGCTCTGCCGCGCCTTGTTCATCACATTCGTACTCAAAGTCGTTTGCTGTTGTGGCAGCTAAGCTTTGGAATTCGCTTCCTGTTGAAGTAAGGTTGTCACAAAGTTTAAACGCTTTTAAAATTAATCTTTCAAATTCTCCTTTGCTGAACTCAGACATTTAAAGTATAAGCTAGTTACATGGATGTATGTATGTTTATTTATATGTATGTATGATTATTATATATAGGTATGTAGGTTTATTTGATGTATGTGTATATCTATATATTTTTATAATAATATTATATTGTACACACTTATACCCTTCTGGTAAGCATATCTTCTCCTGTCACTCGCTGGTTGACTGTAAGAGATCCCTAAGTGGGATAAGTCCGCCATTGTACTTATTGTTATTTCATGCTTGTGTATGTAATTATTTGTTTTATTCTGTACAATAAAGATATTACAAACAAACAAACAAATCTTTTTATTCTTATATCTTGTGAAGTCGTGAAGGACGCCCAGATTATTTATCAAAATGAATTAAATTAGTTTTATTTATTACAAACTAGCTGACCCGGCAAACTTCGTACCGCCTCCGAATATATTGTTACGAGCTCGGGGTTCCGATTTGGAGAAAAACACCTGATGACTCTTAAAAACGTTTATTCCCACAAGGATGGTCGCCGACGTCACTTCACTTCACTTATCACTAACAATGTCCCAAACACTTGCTAATCACAGTCACTATAACTTGCCGAGGTCGCTTGTATCACATGTTATTCGCTCCGGATATCGCTTCTTGATCGCACTTGTAGCTCAGTTAAATTAGAACTGCACTCCTGAGGCACCTTCCGATATTTATATGGCCCGGGAAACCCGCTCCATAAGTTTCTAGAAAGATCACAACTACTCCGGAATAGAGAGAGAGGGATACCCTCTGTCTCGTTCCCTTAGTTACATACTAGAAGTGAGAGAGCGAGACAAAGCGATATGTCAGAGCGAGATAATCGATCGTTCGCGATATTATTCCCGTATGGAAACACGCGACGATTGTACGAGAATTTTCTGCGGACAGCGCTACTCAAACTTCCGCGGGCCGCATTTTATTTTTATTTTTGAGTTCGTAATTTTAAACCTTCCCTGGACTTAGTTTAAAACCAAAAATAGCCAATCGTTCCAGCCGTTCTCGAGTTTTAGCATGACTAACGAACAGCAATTGATTTATAAATATATAGAAGACAGAAGATGAAAATGTCAAAGAATTACATTAAATATGTAAAAGAATTATATTTCAAATAAGTCAGTGATATAATATACTTTAAAGTAAAATTACAACCCGCTCCATAGTGTTTCTTGTGACATTTTTTTTTTTTTTGACATGACCTACAATTTTAGCTCCTGTGAGCTTTTAAATTTACAGCGGGACAGTTTGAGGCGAGGGCTATTAACCACTCAACCTTTTCGGCAAATGCACAAGGGGCTCCCAGTTGGGACGAACCTCGGCCATGGGTTTTGCCTTTGATCAAGCGAGCGATGCAAACTCGCGAGCGGTAGCAAACGCTCAATGCCATAAGGGCCGACACTATTGTGCCAGAAGGGCCTACTGAGAACCTATCGGTGGCGGTTTCTTGTGACAAGGTGCTCAGAGCTTTTATACCATGACCTCTAATAGCAGGGCAGAAACGAGTGAGTGAACGAGATGGCGCAATACAAGCTGTAAGGCGACATCTCGCTGGTCATTGTTTGTACCAGAAACGAGCCAGAGCGGGAGTCCCCAGTCTTCGCGGCAATACGGTGCCCTATCTCCCTTAAAAGGCGCTTAGCGTCCGATCCCCAACTGCCCGTGATCTTAAACCAACAAAATTTATTAAAATTGATAAAATATTTTACAAATCTTTGCCCAAGCGTAGAAAAAAACAACATAAAAAGCAGACAAGTCGTTGCATTTTATTTTCCCTGCGACATAAAACTAGTGAAGTGAAAATCCTGGCAAATCCCACCAAGTGCAAGAGTGCGCGCGGTAGTGTTTCAGCCAAGAAGATGATGAAAAATATTTTATTCAAAAATTCTTAAACAATAAAATTTCAAATAATTTTTAATTTATAGTTGTTTGAAAATATATAAAACAAAATAGTTACCTATTGAAAGAATGTAAAAAAATTTAAAGTATGGTTTCGATCTTTCTTAAATAGTTAATCGATTTTATTACTGTGATGCATACAAGTATAGCAAACAAACACTGCGTAGAAATTAATTTTAACGTTTACCCGGTCATGTTCGTATTTTTTTTTTTTTTTAATATTTAGTTGATTACTTGAGAGCTTACAAGCTTAAAATTAAAAATACATTAATCTTCCTCAGTTCTCCTGTGCGTGGCCAGGGTTAAAATTGCAAATAATTAATTTTCATTTTATTTAAAAAAGCTTTAACGTACAAACGTAAATAAGGATAACGATTAACAATCTTCCTATCAATAATAAATTATGCCATTTCCTTACTCAATAGCATAAAAAATAAGTATTTAACTAATATTCGTACCTAATCAAGACAAAACTATTTCACCATAATATGCATCATCATCCTAGCGTGTATTCTTAGTTACGTAATCAGCTTACGCTTCGGTGCCTAGGCCAAAAATGCCACTAAATGGCGACCAATCCAATAGTGGTCGCGTCACGTCGTCGCTTGACACGCGCATTCACTACGGATACGCGGGTCGCGCTCGACTATCGACCTCCTTAATTTCACCAAAATATGCACTTGGCTGTTAATTCGCCGTGCATCTCCAAATAAATACAATATCAAACCGGAAATGAAGGCTGTATGTTCTATGCAAGTAATAAATTACAGGGGGTGAGCATAGACCAGAATCAATGACTTCCGGTATGCTCCCGGTATTACGCTAAGTATTGGGGTTCGAATCCCGAAATGACTGTTAGTCTTTAGAGGGTTGTATTGTATTTTTGTTCGGACGTTATTTAAGATAGGGTAGCTTGTAGTACATATTTTGAAAGGGGTTTTTTTTATGAGTAATAAATAAATATATAGCGACAAATCAAACAGATTGAGTTAACCCCAAAATCAATTCAAGATTTGTGATATGGGATGGGTTATAACTTAACAATAAAAGTTTAAACGGTTTATTCTTCTCCAACATGAATTAGTGCACTCTTCTCTCAGCATCGAACATGTACGTAGCTACAAGAATGTAGTCCTTAATTTGAGGTTATGATTTAGCAAAATTGTCGATCCAAAATTAGATTAAGATAATTTTATCAGTGGAGACTTTTAAATGTTGTTTTTTAAACTATATTGTAGCAACCATGTATAAATAGTTCATAGTCTTCCAAAAGTGAAATATAAAATATAAAGAAAACAATACTATATTTTACAATAATTACATATTTTAGATAAACATCCAAGACCAAGGCCAATGAGAAAAAGATCATTTTCCATCTTGATCTGACCGGGGACGGAGCCCGGAACCTCTTGAGTAACGGGCAGGCATGTTAACCTTCATGCCACGGAGGTGACGGAGGTTGTCAAAAGAGGGTTTTATACAACACTAAGTTTTGTTTAGTTTTAACAGAATGTATGAAAAGTAAAGAATACAAGTCAGGTGTAAAGCTATCTTAGTCTTGGCTTAAATTCCTCGCTTCACTAAGTATCCAGTGTAAACTCCCTCGCTACGTGTGGGAGTAAATAAAACACTACTAAAACTTACACACTTTTTTTTTGCTGCACCGCCGCCGATGACGCAGGAGATGGCGCAGGATAGATCTAAGTAGAGATCCTTATTATCGTAGACCAAGACTCACTTTGGGTCGCTGCGCTATCTTAGTAAGTAAAACTTTTTAACTTTAGAAGCCTTCGATCCGTTCGGAATTAAAACAAAAACCGCGATTTTGATACTTCGCCCTGATTAAAATGAGTCCGTGGTCCTGTGGCGAAGTGGTGAAGAGTTCAATTCCCAAGGGAAGTATACTTTGTTTAGTTGTTTCCAGTTCAGTTAGGACATTGCAGACTTGAATCACCCGATTGCTTCTGAAGGCAAGTCAATCCGTTGGTCCCGACTGTTATTTGGTGGTTGTTAAAGGAACACATCTGAGGCTGTAAGGCGGTTTCAAAAGACTCTAACACCAGGGTGTACATGGTCGACTGATCACGTATAGACTTACTGGATATGAATGAATTTCTATTTGTCCAAATTGTTTATAAGAAATTAATAATAATGATTAAGAAATTAGCTTTTTGTATGACTAGCCGCGCCCTGTGTTTTTATCTTCCTCTAGAAGGAATCTATAACCCATTAACTTTTTAAATCAGTCTGTTGGCAAAGTAATGGGATTCAAACGTTCATACTCTCCAGCTTGCATATATGAGCGAAGTCGTGATCAGAAACTAGTATGTTCTCAAAACTATGTCAGTCAATATCTCTGAGCTCCCAGGAGTCACATATCAGAGGAATTCGATTCGCCAGCGATGCTTAGTGCAGTCTACAATTCCGACATGATGAGGAAACATACGGACGTGTTTTGCGAACGGGCACGGTGCGTTTTTTGACGAAATTCGCCAGGCCTTACCTGTCGGAAGAGCTACGCTTTGCGCGGGCTTTTCACTATCCAAATATATTTGATTAACTAACTGTTTTAATTTCATAAATTTCAATAAATTAACAAAAGTCCATTTAAATACACACTCAAAATAAAACAAACGTATGATGCTATTTCATACTTTTTAACTTGTTTAACCGCTTATTTCATACTTTTATTCAACTGCAATAAAACAATACAAGCACTTTTCAGTGTTCAGTAATAAGTTCGAGTGAAGTCGCCGAGACGAGCTTTGCACAAAATATGTAGCAAAAATATTTCCATACACAAACAAACGTGTATTTTCATTTCGCACAAAAAACGTCTTCCTCGTAAAATATATAACGTTTGCGATCGTAAAACGCACCCGTATGTCACTCCAATAAAACAAAATGACCACATATGTATGCCGAGCGACTACACTACCGAGTTACGTCGAACGATAGAGTGAATATGAACTGTAAAGTGCGGAGATGGCATAAATATTAATTTTATTAAACCCTCTACGCAAAATAGCGGTATCATAAGTCCATTTTGTCATATATAACTATGCAAGGTCCAGCTTGAAAAATTAGCATTTCCACCTTCTACCACCACCACCTGTTGTGCTTTACAATTGTATTTGTACAATAAAGTTTAAAATAAATAAATATTGTGTACAAATAAGAACATGAGTAAATTATCACTTTCTTAACAGACCTAAAAATAAATTAAGCAGGAAATGTTCTTTTAACCGTATATTGAATATGGAAATAACAATGAACACCGGATCCACGAGTATGGGCCGATTTCACCAACATCGTTCCTATCCAAGAGTAACTAAGTCTAAGCATAAAAATGAATGGTAGACATTTTTATTCTAGAGACAGAGTTCTTGTACCGAAATTATGCGTAGATTATCAGTATATTCTCGGGTTAACTGTGTGGTGAAATATAAACTTCAATAAACGAGAGTAAATTGCGTTATTATCCTTGAATAAAATTAATCCGACTTTGGTGAAATCGGCCCTAAATGAGACAAATATCTAAATATTGCAGGGGCGCTCCTAAAAAGAGTTGGCTTGACGTCGTAAAGCAGGATATCAGCGTACCAATGGACTCTCTGTCAAGGATGTCAAAGACCGGGCGAAATGGAGACGTCAAATCAAGAAACTGACTCTGGGGTCCGAAGTAAACAGTTGAGGACGCAACCGGGAAAGCGCTAGGATGAAGAAAAGAAGCTAGGGGGCGAAGCACACTCTAGTACAAACATGTAATGCTAACTCTATATCGACGTATAAACATTTACTTAGGATTATTATTGTGTACTTAACCAACTACACAGAAAATGAGAGATAGGTAAAACATTCCGACCTTGTTTGTCCATGGTATGATTATTTCAAAATCGCTACTACTGTATAATCTTTATTCCGTTAGCTATTGACCCTGCCACCCTGGTGTAACCTCTCGGTTTCAGAATATCTTTAAGTTTGGCCCCAATAGAAGTATGTTATTGAGACTTGGTTTTTTTACCAGTTTTGTTTTTGAAGGTATTGGTTTTTTTAGGAAAAAATATCATTTCTATACTAGCTGTTACCAGCGATTCCGCCTGCCCCCGAAAGTAGCCTATGTTTGACTCCGGGTCTTCAACTACATCCATCCAAACCAAACATCATTGAAATCGGTTTAGCGGATTAACCGAGAAACAGTAACAAATATCCATCTACATATATTCAAGTAAGTTGTGAGAATGAATGAAATAAGATGGTTCATTTTATACGTTTTGGCAAAACATTTTCAACTAAAACCTGTTGAAATGTTAACGAGTTAAATTGAAAACTCAGTTTGGCAGTGCGACAGCCAAGTCTTGCGATTAGCATCCGCTAAATGCACGCGTCGAGCGCATCACGAAATACAATTTTGTACGCAAATCGTGCGAAATGCTAACTCGCGAATTGAATGCTAGTCGGATTCGTTAGGTTTACTAGATGAGCCTAGCCTAGCGGGGTATACGTCATCGTAATGATAAGAGCGCGGCTAGTCGCCATTAGTTGTATTTTGTACACGATTGACAAAAAAAGGAGGAAAATGATTCATACATACATACATACCATCACACCTTTTTCCCGTAGGGGTAGGCAGAGACTACGGATTTCCATTTGCTACGATCCTTACAGACTTCCCTCGCTTCTTCTACGCTCATCACCCACGTCATACACGCTCGTCAATTACGGGTACTCCTGACATCTCCCTTTTTTAATATGTCTGCGATTTAGTCACAGTATGTTCTCCGAGGCCGGCCCATACCGACTTTTCCTGTCACCTTTGATTTATAAATACCTTTCGTAAGTCTCCTTTCATCCATCCTTTCTACATGCCCAAACCATCTTAACAAGCATTTTTTCTATCTTTGTCACTACATCCACATTCACCATGATTCACCTGTGGAGAATCCGTTAACAATCATCTTCAATCAGACAATCAGGTGAAGCAAGCCTGCAATGCCCCTTACCAAACTGGAAACAACCAAACAAAGTATGCTTCCCTTGGAAATCGAGCCTACGACCTGTGGGTCTAAAACAAAAGCTTTAAGTGTATTGTATGACTAGACCACGGCAGTTAATCCATTCTAATCCATCCCATACCTTCTATTCTAGACATCCTTACATTGTTTTGCTCCTGAATTTACCCTGAATCTGCGGGGTGAGGTGCGGTATCTATTACAGGTGGGAGGGGGCGAGTGTCCGTTCTGTATGTTTGTACAATTAATAATTCCGTGGTACAGCCATTGGTAAAGGATGGCACAAATAAATTGAATGGCTGACATCTTGTTAAGAGCGGGAGGCGCCGCGCGTCAAACTTATGCTCGTAATTTCCGGTTGTCAAGAAGTTCACTACTCTCTGTACTGTTTGATACAAATAAAATAATATTTAAATGGTTGATTGAAAAAGCATACTACAGTGTAAAAGAGTTCCTTACCGACAAGTTTCAAAATGCTGTCCAATAGGACAAACACGTTGCATGCCGTACGGCTCTTTGTGGTCTAAGATCTTGTAATTGCTATATATAATAACATCATTGTACACCCATAATACGCAATAAAGTTGATTGATTGATTTAATACTGAGTTTTTGTTGCATCGTTTGCCGTTATTCATCATCATTTCGTGTAGGTTACATTGTCAATCAACCACGTACACCCTGGTGCCAATGTTGTTCGGATCCGTCTCTCAGCCTCTAACGACCGCCAGATAGCAGCCGGGGCCAACGGCTTAACGTGCCTTCAAAAGCACGCAATCATCTTTAATAACAGACAAATCAGTTGATTCAAGCCTGTAACGTCTTAACCAAACTGGAAACAACTAAACAAAGTATGCTTCCCGTGGGAATGGGAATCAAACCCACCACTACGGATCGACAGCGAACGCCTTAAACACTGAACCACGGAGGCACTTTTTTTATACAACTAAGTAGGCAAAGAGGCGTACGGCCCACCTGAAGGTAAGTGGTTACCGTAGCCTATGAACGCCTGCAACAACGGAGATGTCACATGCGCGATGCCGACCTGTCCGCTGTCAGCACAGCGACCCCTCTGGAGCCTGGCGACCCTACTAACCAGCAGGAATACAACACTGCATCACAGTGTTATTTGGCTGCTGTCTTCTGTAGGGTAGAGGTACTTCCCCAGACGGACTACTCCTTACAAAATCTCCTACCTAACAGTTTTTCCATAATTAAGAAACTCCGATAGGGTACGGTCATACATACAGAACTGAGGCAAGTAGCCAATCAATGCTGGCTTTATCTACTAAACACTTATACACGGCGACCGTTCATATAAGAACAAACACGCTACATTTGCAGCTTTTGAGGAGTTGTGTAGGCCGCACCCTTCTTTTTTTTGTAGACTAGAAAAACTTAATTACCTAATTAGATTAATTTTTTTCTTGCCTTACTGCCAAAAATTAAAGTTTCGACCTTTTTTTTAAGACCAAATTTATTAAAACTTACAAGAAATATACATGGTCATCAAACAGACGTCTCTATGCGAAATTTCAGTTAACTACCATATTTTATGCAGTCGGTTAATTGATAAAGATCATACACGCATCATACAATCGGGGACAGACAGTGACACAGTTTAAGGAACCGTTACATCGCGTGGCCACGTTTCATACATACATACAAGAAAGTATATCTAGTCTTCTTTATCATATTAAACCGCCCCTATGGTCTTAAGTAGGCGTTTACCCGCAGACCCGGAGGTCATTCGATTCCCATGGGAAGCATACATCCATACGAATATTATAAATGCGAAAGTCTGTCTGTTACGCTTTCACGGCCAAACCGCAGAACGGATTTTGATGAAATTTGGTATGAATATAGTTGAAGACCCGTGGTTAAATATAGGCTACTTTTTGACGCAGGCAGAGCTGCAGGAAAAAGCTAGTTGTTTAATAATTTTCTGCTTCGGCTGTGAGTGTTTCGACCTAATGGGCCGAATATATTTAGGTTTAGCCATCGACACGAAAGTAGAAGTTTGGTTAGGCCATTGCAGATTCGAATCTCCTGTTTTTTTTATACAACTAAGTAGGCAAACAGGCGTACGGCCCACCTGATGGTAAGTGGTTACCGTAGCCTATGAGCGCCTGCAACACCGGAGATGTCACAAGCGCGGTGCCGACCTGTCCGCTGGCGACCCTACTCACCAGCAGGAACACAACACTGCATCACAGTGTTATTTGGCTGCGGTCTTCTGTAGAGTACTTGCCCAGACGGACTACTCCTTACATAATGTCCTACATCTCTTAAACTGATTGTCTGATAATTATAATTCCGTGCTTCGGAAGGCACGTTAATTTGGTACCGGTGGTCGTTAAAGGAGCGAAAGGCGGTTGCGAAAAACTCTGACACAAGGTTGTACCCTTTCTTAGATTTTTCAGACTGCTGAAAGGCATAAGGGTATATGACACAGTCTAATAACTGTCATCTAGTGATAAAGTTCCATAACATTTTTTACGGTACCCTAAAAGGACCACAAGTACGGCATCATATAAAAAGCTGACCCATATCAAACAAAGGACGTCTCTGGGTTGCTTAACCTCTATTACTGCATAGTTCAGTAATATACTACCCTCGTCAACAAAACTATTCAAATTCTATTAATTAAAACTGTCCAGGATTCCCTTTTCAGCATAAATATAATTATCCGATTGCAAGTTATTAAAGGAAGGTTATGTGTTTGGCTTGCATTGTATATTACACCGTGAAATTTTGGTCGTTTTGGACCCATCGTCCAGTGACTCCATTCATGCAACTGAACAACTTTCCCCAAGATACATGGGTCGAAATATGGAGTAAATTTTTGGACCTCCCATACAAAATGTCTCATCACGTGACCTAACTTACTATGGGAAGTCCAAATTTGTTTTTCATGTTTCGAGCTATGTTCCTTGGGGAAATTTGTTCGATTGCACGAATGAAGTCACTGGACGATGGGTCCAAAACGACAAAAATTTCACGGTGTATATCGTCCATCCGATTTGCTTTATATTAAAATTCATAAAATATTGTTATTTCATTATTGAATCTAGTATAACTATTACTGTTATTTGAAATTTTAAAAAAATATACTGAGTCTGAAGTCTAATATAAGCATAGATTAAAGATGTTTTGCTAACACCCGTATTCTTAAACATAACCTTAAAAACGTCCTTCACTCAAACTCATTGGAGGAAGCCTCAAGGAAATCCTCGAACTTTCCTTGAAAACGATATTCTAAGTTGGTAGGAACGTCACCGGTTATAATAACAATTGTAAGCACAAAAATTTAAAATTACACAAGAATAGAGTAAAAAATTAAATAAAGTAATGGATCTAGGTCAATAGTGGCAAAAAACCGATTTATTTATTCCTTCCACTTTGTTTCATTTCAAGGACGCCTCAAGGTACCCCTCTCGACCAACCTTATATTTGACCTCAAGGAAGCTAGTGACGACTAATCATACAAATGAGTAGGAGTAAAGTTGAGTCGAGTTTGAGCAAACGTTTGAGAATATGGGGAAATATATGGCATTTATTTTATATGTCAACAAACTTAGCCCAAGAGCCAGGCCCTGTTTATCACAGTTAGATTAACATCTTTATGCTAAAATGTGTACATATTTTTACGTGAGCAGAATAGCCAACATAATAATAATAAGCTCGATAGTCTAGTGGGCAAATGGTACATTGTAGTTGTTACAGGTCCTTTGTTTTATTACCAACGTAAAAATAATATGAAAACAATCAACTTGACCATAAAATATAAACATAATAAAAAAAATCACGAGCTACAAATTCAAACAACGAATCCCAACAAACAAAATGAACTTATAAAATTGATTTAAAAGGGTTTAACTCAAGTAGTTGTTTTAAAAGAGCATGTTTTATGGAAATATATCACATAATGATAGTCTTTTGCTCTTATAATTTGAGCCCAGACGCACCCTTATTAGCGATGATATGGCTGTTATAGAATACAATTTTTGGCAATCTAAGTCACTACAAGAGCAATTTTTGTTAGTTGGTATATTACAATTTAAATTAAGTCTATGCTTTTTTAAACATATCATGCGCTATTTCATCTATGGTTTCTGTAAAAATATCACAATGTCCAAAGAAATATGAACTCTCTTAAGAGGCCTTTCTTTCATTCGTCTATGACAAAGTTAGTTTGATATATGAAAGGTCTTTGTCAAATAAATTCTGATGAATAGTTTCAGTTTTTCTCACACGTTCTGACAATTTTATAAGTTACTTTCTTGGGCGACCTTTTGATGAAACTCAAAACTCTTTTCGACATTGACCGCGTCCGTGGTCTAGTTTGCCTTAGATACATCCAGAGATCATGGGTTCGAATCCCATGGGAAGAATATTTTGTACAAATCGCAATGAAAGGAGGCATTAAGTTTTCTAAAAATCGACATCCATTTAGCTTTTTCCCAACTTTTTTAAACATTCCCCAATTTATCAAAAATGTTCAATGCAAATACTTTATTTCATTCAGTAAACACTAGTGCGTTTGTTCGTTACAAATTAATTCATGTCAAAGGGATAACGTTAAATTCGAATTTAATGAAAATGAATAAAAATGGCGTCAGCTTTTCTGACTATTAATAAAAGAATTCGTCAAGCGCGATCCGATTTTACTACTGAAGTTCCGTATGGTTCAAAATAATACTTAATTAAAGAACTCTATAAAAATCTAACTGAACTTCTTCAATCGACTGATACATCGTATTTGAAATCGAATAAAATATCGAACAAAGATGGTCGGCACTAGTGGCATTTCTATCTGAAGCTTTTTCGTTTGTAAGCAGTGAACTATAACAATGTATTCGTAGTTTGTAAGATGTAAAGCCGGCTGTTATCGCTAGATGGCATTCGTTAGGCTGTGTCATATTTAGTAAAAATCTAAAAGTTTACCTAAAAAGGGTAATGGTATTACGAAGATCAGACGGCATTCGTTTCAACGATCGATTTCTGTTTTCCTAAAGGTTGATTGGTGGAGTTATGCTTTAGCGTTAAGTCCGCCCATTATACAATTTTAGGAAATAAAGTTTGAAATAAATAAATAAAGCGTACCCTATGCGCGAAAACTGAATACTATACAAATCCTAAAACACAACACTACTTTTAGAACAGTATTAGTAACGTTCTTTCATCCATCTTTCGGGACCCTAAAAATGTTCGCTCTGACAATCGGTAGGCAATTTTTCGTTTAGGATTAAATTAAAATACTCTGACAACTTTATGAATGAGTTTCTTAACTGAAGAAGAATCTAACAAGTCCATTGTCAAATGGAAATTCCAAAAATTACTTTATTGAAATAGTCGAAAAGCTGCCGATGGAAAAATATATTTTCTCTATTATTAGCGACATATTTTAAGTTGAGCCGCTTCATTTATAAAAGTTAACATATGGTTTGAACAGCATATTTCAACTAAAACATGTCCTTTTTTACCGATTTTTGTTGTGAAAGGACGATACACTTGTTAATCTCATTTTAACAAATTATCAAATGTTAACAAATGTTCGAATCGAATCGAAGGTTACGCAGAATTTTTAATAATAAATCCAAATATTATCGAAATTTGTCCACAAAATAAAGCACAGTCGCGGAGCCCTATTTTCGAAATGTAAGACTGTAATGAGTACATCATCATCATCATCATTTCGTGTAGGTTACATTGTCAGTCGACTATGTACGTACACCCTGTACACCCGATTTTGCGTGATACTTTTCAAAAATAGCACTGTCCCGGTGCCAGCAAGGAGAGTGAGCATTTGTGCAGCTAGCTCTTATACTAACGACCGCCATCGCTTAGTTTTTCTTTCTTTGGAGTTCCCAACAAAGTTACGTTCGGATTTTTTAAATTTTGTATTATTAAATTAAAAAAAACTTTTGGAGTAAAAAGCATATGAAGTTTAGCAAGGGGCGCAACCAGGGACACGCTAGGATAACGATGACTGTATAAATTAAATACCATACAAATTGACGTGAGAGCGTCCTAGTCACGCAAAGACAACAAGAGCAAATAAATGGCTCAAATAGTTTTAATGGAAGTATTAATTACTAAGACGCTGGCAACGCTGTCGAGTCATAGACAATTGACACAGTGATTAGCAGGAAATGAGGTCATTATGCTTTTTGGGGTCCAATGCCTAGAAATAACTGAAGGTCGGCTACTTTTACTTCGGTCGAGCATTTTTCAAATTGCGACCTTAGCTTACGCTTCGGAGCCTAGGGTACGCTGTAAGTCGTGGTCCTAGATTTGGCGGCACTGGTTATTTCTTACAATAGAGCGACTGCCGTCTGACCTCCGTAACCCTTTTTACACTTTCTTACAAAACGCTTATTACGGCTACTCCTCTTTGTAATTACTCCATGGTGACTACTCACTCATGCTGCTGGTTTGAAATATTTTATTACCTTAAAACAAACATATTTTATTAGTCAACAGAATAAGGTTAAATCATATAGTTGGCTGGTAGAAATTGCAATAGCGATAAGTCCGCCTTTGTACACATTGTTTAAATAAATTAGTATCAATATGAATATCTATATTGTGAATAGTACAATAAAGAGTATCTATCTAAATCAAATCTTACGAGAAGTTGCAGAGTTTAAGGCGTTTAAAGAAACAAACAATTCCAACTTTGTTATATTAGTCTACGTAATTGTCTCGGAAATGTCAGTCGCTCCATTAAAACAACCAGTGCCTGATCTCTGGTTTTCAAACCAACCAGAAAAACAGTACGATAACCGGATCACAATACCCTTGACAGTTGCATCTACACTTTTGCATTCAGATATCATATTGCACGTAATACAGTGCTCCACTGACCTAATTAAATTTATTGAAAGAAACGGAACGTGATAGTGCTTGTTATTCTATAGCTGTTCTTCTGAGTGGACTAATTTATTGACATAGCATCTAAGCGGTGTACCGGTCTATTTTTGAAAAGTGTGACTCATGCAAATTCGGTGAGTCTTCGATATCTAACGATTTTCATTCGAATTCACACATTTCAAAAATAGGGCTTCTGAATACACAAACGGAAAATCTCTAAGGATGAGAGATAATGTAGTAGGTATACAACAAAGAATATAATATAATAATTTTAGACTATTTATTTGATGGACAATAGTAATTTAAAAAAATAATCTTACTTAATAAAACTAAACTATATCTGAAACAAAAAGAAAACTTAAAAACTAAATTTAATCAAAAGTGGAAGAGAGATTATTAACTCGTCAAAAGTAAAATCTTAGAGCAAAACATCCTGTACTAAATTTTATTGCGAAATTGTATTAAATGCTAGCGAAAGAAATGCCATTTGTCGTACATTCGCTCACACAAGCGCTCGTTAAATTTTACAACAAATGTATCTACAAGGAAACGCTTTTAAACTCTGATCTCGAGAGTACATAGTGCGGGGACACGAGATGACAACGGTAGTGCTTTTAACGATAATTTCTAGATGAATTTGTCTATAGGTTTATCATGTTTGATACACTTAAGAAACCATCTGTATAACAGGTGGTGTAAATAACGAGTTAAATGTGGTTTCACTGAGTAAAACTAAATTGTTTAATATTTAATGAATTTCTTAGTGCAGCAGCATTACAAACGTTACAAGATATAAAGGAAGAAGAAGGTGTTGCCACAAACAAAAAATATTTATAAATTTATTTGTGTTTCCAACAGGTGGTCTAGAATCTTTACATTTGGACCATGGTATATGAAATAGCGGCAATTACAATGAAGCGATTGCCTGATCTCTTTACAAATACACCAGATCCATGTGATAACGATTTGTATTAATTTGTGTCTGTTTGCCATTAATTGCGACCAATCCAGCTTGACAAGCGCGATCGATAAGCACACACAAACGCTATCGATTACTTTAATCCCTGGTAAAGTTTGGAAAACAGTTAAAATCCAGTCTTGATTTCTTTACAAACAAACGTACAGGTGACGCTAATAATGTGTTAATGAAAGAGAGACGAGCAAAGTCATGATCGAAAGTTAGTTTAAAAACAAACACAAAATCATCCCAATTCGTACCGAAACTTCGAATCTACACGAAAGTTGATACAGAAACTCTACAACTCCGTAACAAAATATTTATTCAGCCTGAATACTCAAATATTTGACGGTTACGTAGATTGGAAAATTTAATTATAGCCTTTCCTCCATCTATCTGTTTTCACTGAACAGTCATTAAATTACTTTTTTTTAATTCTCATAAAATTAATAGGCGATTGAATAAGTGAGAACTGAATAGCAAGCGAGGGAGGTCTGCTGCGAGGATCGTAGCAAGTAGAAATCCTTGTCCTCAGGTTAACCCTGCATAAAATAGGCGTGATAATAAGCATTTATACTTATCAATTATGTCGTTCAACAAATCAATATTTCCTTCTAATAGAGAACAAGTTGTTATTACGCAATATAGCCACATGTGTTAGAATCGTCATGATTCTAATCTACGCTAAATGTATCATTGAAATCTGTGTGTATTGGTGCTCTATCGCAATAGCCTTGTAAGAAATGGTACATTAAAGAAGAGTAGAAAAATGCGTTAGTTCCCTGCGTGCACTTCTTCTTTGCATGTCAACTTTCCCAAGGATTTACTAAACTCCCCCCGACTAATGTTAGGCTATCACCACAGCCTCGGTCGTTGCCAAAAATATGTCTTCCGGCACTGACAATGTTGCTAATCTGATTTATGTATGAGTTAGACTCTTACTTCCATTAAATAGATTTAATGTGAGAAAATATTAGGATTAGACTATATTCATTAAACATCATAATCATAAAATTAAGTGCATGGTGCTTCTTCCGTTCCTCTCGAGCGAGATCTTTTAGTTTTAGATACGACAAAATGTTGAATGGCAACAAACTAATCTACTGTAATAACCGACACACAAAATACCAAAAGTTTTTATCGATATTGCTATACTAAGTACAACACTACCTCTCAACTGGCATACAAAGGAATTTTTACGCGGCATATACTAGCATTGTGCCGTGCATTTCTCCGAACTCGATAAAGACATACGACACGTCAAAATATATGTCATAAGTAACATGACAGTTGTATGTTGTTTTGTTTTATGGTATGGTAAGTGGTATACTACTTCATGATCATAATTTCAGCCGCAGTCAGTCCACTGCTGGATATAGGCACCCCCTAAGAATTTCCAGAATTAAAGGTATCGTCAATGTAAAGAATGGCCGATGGGGCAGAAAGGTTCTCGATTGGCCACCACCGACGACGCACCAGCAAGCGCAGCATTAAACGAACACCCATCGACCATAGATAGATAGATATACACTTTATTGTACCAATCACAAAATTAAAATTAAAAGAAATACATTTAGAAAATTGAGTACAAAGGCGGATTTATCGCTATTACAATTTCTTCCGGCCGACCTTAGTGTAGATAGGATAAAAAGTGAAAAATAAAAGGCGGTAATAAAATACTAAAACTAAACCATACGGTCAGATGAACTGAAGAAGGTCTTAGGCATGGTCCTAGGTTTGGCGCCACTGGTTATTACAGCGAAAGCAGTCCAACAGGAACATGATCCGAGGTGTGTTGGTAACACGGTCAGATAATCAGATTTTTTCAGGCTGCCCAAATGCACCTCAGCACAACTGCCATCTAGCGATAACAGCCGGCCCTTTTCGAAGAACGGAGGAGATCGTGAGTGACTGGGCCACAAAGATATACCTTGTAAATGTAACGATGGCACAGAATTATTAATAGTGCTAACGTACAGAACGGACACTTACACCCCCCCCCTGCCCCCCATCCCCCAAAATAGACACCGCACCTCACCGATCAGATTTAATTTAAAAATCGAAAGCAAAACAATGCAAGGATGACGCTTCGGCCGCCCGGCCGCTGCGACTACTATCACATACGGTAAATAATTGGTTATTATACCCTACGAGTAACACACACATTGACGCGTGTGCGTACGCGACCGAATCGTAGTAGTCGTAATAGGTCAGCCGCAGTTGGAAGGAATGTCCACGTCGGTCCAACACTTAGCCTTTCACTAACCAGACTTATGATCTGGGTTTGTGAAAGTACTAACTTTCTAGGGTCCAAAATAACATTGACTAGTTATTTACTATATGCTAGATTAATATCTGGTTTATTTGTGAGAGTGTTGTTGTCTTATGGACGGGATCTTTTGCGTTGTAATTGGCTACTTGACTGTATTCATACTTGGTTAATATTGTTATACTAAACAAAATATGCACTAAAATGTAACCGATTCTGAAAACAACAACAAAATTGGTTGTTAATTAGGGCAGTAATTCGATTTTAAAGTTTTCTCTAAAAGAAAAGTGGGAGCGTGGTGGGGACGTCTTGCATCTCTTTTGTACACACGAAACCGAGTGGCAGTGACGTCACAGCTCACACAGTGCATCCTTTTCTTGTTTTTTGACAGTTTCCCCTTCCACCGAATTTCAAATGCTTATAACTTATTTATTTTTGAACGGATTACAAAAATTCTTTCATAATTCTGTTTCTGGAAATAAAAGTATTGATATGAAAGAAGAAATAAAAATTAGTAGAATACCCAATTCTATGTGTAGATACCATCTGATTGTGCAGAGTATAGGTACTAGCGATGAAAATTGTGAAAACCACATTTTGTTTTTTTTTTTTTTGTATTTTGATTATTATTTCATCGTAAATATGTAAGTACCATAAGTAAGTTTATTATCATTCCAACTTTTTGTATTTATAGCTATACATTTTTAATACCCACATGACGATATCTGTTTAACCCAAAGGTTGACTGTTAGATAATGCTTTTAGCATTAAGTTCGCCTATTGTGCTATACAACTGTATTATGTACAATAAAGTTTAAATAAATAAACATTCAATGCTTTCTGTAAATACATGTAATTTTATTATTAAACAGATTGAAGATCAGGCTCAAAAATACACAAATGTAAAATGTTTATTTAATATGTATTCTAGCTCTTAAATTTATGAATGAATAATGCAATGTAACAAAGAATTCCACAGCTTCGACCAGCTCTGCATCAGTCGAAACGCAGCCTTTGGACTTTGTTAGGAAATTCTTATTAACTTCACTATCCGCCAGGGGCGCTTTACACTTACCTGGTTTTTTGTCCGTATTTTGCCCTTTAACAAATTCCCTTTGGCCATCAAGTGCACTCAGCGACTCCTAAGAAAACTCAGGTTAAAACAATCCATTACACTTTGTGGTGTTGATGGTCCTTCTACACAAAATGATGATAGCACAGAAATGACACTTGAATTAATTATTAAAAATTATTAAATTCTTTCTACCCAAAGTTAAGGTGGAAGAAATTGCATTTGCGATAAGTCCGCTTTGTACGCATTTTGTTTCATTCAATAAAGCTGTGTTACTTTTCATTGTAAATAGTGCAATAAAGTGTTCATTCATTCTGTCATCGGCGTTAAAGATAATACAATACCCGGCAGATAAGTTGACTAAGTGTGAGCGAGACAAATCCATACCAAATATTCACATTGGTGTTTTGGAAGGCACGTTAAGCCGTTGGACCCGGCTGCCCTTTGGTGGTAATCAAAGGAACTACACCAGAGTCCGAAAGGCGGTTTCGAAACACTCTCAAATGGTGTACAAGGTTTATTAACCAAGTAACCCACTCGGTATGAATTAATGAATCGGCGTACAATGCGCTCAATTGAGTAAGATAGCATTTAGTGTTTCTTTGTATCTAGTATAGTGTGAAATACCAAATTGTAAAAATCTTTTTTGAAAATAAAGTTTTTTTTCTTTTTTTTATCTGGTCTTCGAATTAAAGAATTTTGGTTACTAGTAGTGGAATTCCTATCTAGTAATCCAAGCTATGATAACACGTCTTAGACCCAGCTGTTGCTGGATGGAAGTTGTAAGGCTAGGACTGTGTCAAATGCCTTTCGGCAGGATCAAAATCCTATTTGTTTGGTTTATATGTAAAAATGGTTCACATGGCAGTCAATCTTTTGAACAAGTGCAGTGGTTGTTAAAGGAACCAAGTCCGAAAGGCAGTTCCGAGAAACTCTGACACCGAGAAACTCTGACACTTACATTTTCAGTCGACCGTGGTGTACGCGGTCGACCTACAGAACCTACAGAAAATGATGATGGCCAGTGCCGCCATGTCCAAGACCAAAATCTGAAGGAAAGGAAGAAACTGCGGAAAAGTTGCGAGAGACTACTCTATGGTCTCCATATTTTGCGCCCTGTCCAACGAACCTTACATCACATGGATCTGACAGCCCGCGGAAATGGGATAAAATCACGTTCTTTTTTTTTTTAATATTTTTATTTTTTCTAATTACGAATTAAATATTTAATAATTTTCACGGTTCGATGTTTGAAAAATGTCAGTTGCCAGTAATTTTGATGCCAATTCACATGATGGCCACCGGAATTTATTTGATAAATATCGTAAAACTCTGTGGAAATTATGGTTATTGTAAGCCTTAAGATTCATAAGACTACAAGAGTGTTTCTTTTTGTACGCGGAAAGGCACGCGGCCCACCTGATGGTAAGCAACCTCGAGTTTTTCTTCTTCGACCCGGGGGTTGTGGGTTCGATTACCACCGGAAGCATGCTTTGTCTAGTTATTTCCAGTTTGGTTAGGACTTTGCAGGCTTGAATCACCTGATTGTCTAATAATAAAGATGATTCCGTGCTTCTGAAGGCACGTTGAGCCGTTGGTCCTGGCAGAGGCCGAGAGGCGATTCTGAACTACTTTGACACCAGCGTGTACATGGTCGATAAACAATGTAACCTACACGAAATGATGATGAACGAACTGCTAATTAAGACGAAACTCGTTAACACATACGGTCTTAAACAAAACCTTTCTTCGAGCAGACGCGTAAAAGAAAATTCATTGCAATAATAAATTACTTTCGCCTTGTATGAGTTTTAATATGGCAATCTATTTAGAAGGGCCTACAAAAACTAATAAAATGGAATACCTGCATTTTTTATTTGCTTTCAGTAAGTTATTGATATTGCTTGTCTAGTGAACACCTGGGACTGATAGATATGTAATCGATTTTCTATCAAGAAAGGTAAAAACCTTGACTGTTTCGTGGAAAGACTTCGTGGCAATCGTTATACTGTATTCAGATGTCTTTAGGCTGTCTAAAAATATAACAGTGTTGGCCACTATCACACCTCAAAAGGGCCAAAATGAATTGCACTGAATCGCGATCTACTAGACTTATGAAGCTGAAATTTGACGAGTTGATACTCGGAAGATTATATTTCCCGTGAATATCCACAGAAATATACGGGTGAGTGATACTACATTTTTTAAAAAGGTCGATTTTCTACTTCATTAACTGGAAATCGAACCCCGAACCATCCAGAACCTCCAGATAAGCGAAATGTTGATCATTAGCATTAAATCCACCTATTGTGCTTTACAATTTTGTACAATAAAGTTAAAATAAATAAATAAAGTAAAACACTTTATTGCACCAAAGAACAAAGATATGTTGTCTGTAACAATGATAGGTGGCCTTATGGCTAGTGCATTTCTTTCAGGCGCCGAGGATCCTATCCCCAAATTTCACTTGCATTCAAATAAGTCTTTTTACATGAAAGAAAAAACAATGGTTTTCGTTTGTATTTCTAAGGTCCAATTGTAAAGCATTAATAAATCCCAGAGAGAGATACATCCCAAACTGTTATTTTTCTAAGAAATTGAGTTTTCAGCTTCTGGGATAATCCCCTTATCGCACTGCGCCGGCTGCTCCTATGACGTAGTAACGTTACGAATATAATTTCGTATGATATTAGTTTCTTCCCGCGCTTCGCATTGGTTGGAATTTCAGAAGAAAAAGTTATTTAAGCGTTGAGGAGCTAGGATAGCGTATTGGATTGGTCGCCATCGCCATTTAGTGGTTTTTTCTATCCCGAGCTCCTTTGTAATTCAAAAGGCATGTTAAGCCGTTGGTCCCGGTTGTTATAACAGTCGTGAGACTGTGTCAGATATCAAGGCCTGTAAAAAGGGTTACGAAGCACGTCATGATGATGATATTATCAACGCGCGATATCTATGATATTTATGATATCTTATCATTGACTTGAAACGTACTTGACGAGCAAAATCCTTATATCAAAGAAAAACTTTTTCAGAATAAATTGAAAACCGGCAAACTCACGGACAGCAGTAATATATTAAAAACTAAAAGGTAATATTAAAACTAGGTACATAGTGCAAACAAACTTTAATTTGGATTCATGACCACCACAAAGGAGTGACGCTGTAATGGGGTAAAATTGCATTCCGTGACAAAAAGCTTTCATGCTCAGAAAACGGAGATACTTTTTTACACAACTTGGTAAGCAAATGGAGAAAGAAGTAATTTTTCATTATTTAATGGAAGAAGCTAATGGAAGTGAGTTAACAAAACTATTGTTTTCTTTGAAAAATATTGTGTCACGGGGGCGTTTCCGATCCTGGAGGATTTCTTCCAAGTTTTCTTGAAGACGCTGTTTAAGCAACTTGGGAAATCACCTTGGGAGCTTAACCATGGCAGGGAGTTCATCATCATTACTGCGTATGGCATTTATCCTGCGCGAATCAAACATTTACCTACATCCAAGTTTCAGTATAATTCCGTCATACCATTACCAAACGTCCACGTTCATGCCATGCGAAGATAATAAAAAAAAAGTAAAGTTTACACGATTGACCTGCGCTAATAGTTTACACCCGTGTCGCAGTGGTTGTATCTTTCACAGCTTGCACCATTAGTCGCAACAGTTCTCTAAAATGAGACGCATTGAAAAGTGTACCACTTTTCTTTTACAACGTAGATATACATACTATGTGACTTGACTGTACGTAACTGCGACTACGACTTCCTCAAAGTAACGCTTAAATCAATTAAATAGCAAATAATTCGAAAGGGACGGATTTGTAACTAAAAACTAATCTTTAGCACGCCGAAACAAACATAATTCACCCACAAAGAGGTCGCCGGTACGACACTAATGGGCACAAATAGGGTAAAACACCCGCTGACTGACATTAAGGAGTAGTGTCCTATTTCCGACTGAATACATAATGGTGGTTGGATTGTATCTATCTTTGTGACACATTTTTCTGAAGGTATTTTTCATTCATAATAATCTATTTTTTTTTAAATTGAGCGACTTTCTTGCCTCCCTCGGGGACATGATTCTCACGCCTAGAGGTAAAGACGAATGCGAGACTTGACAAAAAAAAATTGCAGACATGTACAGTTTTGTGAAGTCAGCCTCCATGTTTTTTCGAGAAATGTCGAATTCGACTTATCTATCTCTAAACGCGCCAGAATCACACAGTTCGACAACTCTTATATATATTACTAGCTGTTTCCCGCAGTTCCGCCTGCGGTATATAGCCTATGTTAATCATGGTGAATGTAGCTTTCCAATGATGAAAGAATTTTTAAAATCGGCACAGTAGTTTTTGAGTTTATTCATTACAAACATACACACAAAAATACAAATCTTTCCTCTTTATAATATTAGTGTAGATCTAGATTTATTCTATACCAGCATTTTCCCGCAGCTCCGCCTGCGTCTTAAAGTAGCCTATGTTTGACCCCGGGTCTTCAACTATATTCATACCAAATTTCTTAAAAATCCGTTCAGCGGTTTGGTTGTGAAAGCGTAACACACAGACAGACAGACTTTAGCATTTATAATATTAGTATGGATATTCTACATATATTATGGCATTCCGCAAAGAAAATGTCGACTCTGTATTTATTTTACAAAACCCTCCGTGCAATGCTAAAGACTCTGAGCGCTCTGTGTGTCCAATGTAGTAATGCTGCAATGGTGCTGTTGGGGCTGCCGAGGTTCTGCAGCGCATCAGCTATGTATTTGACAATGTTACCTTGTTGTGCAATAAAGAGTTTTGTATTGTATTCTATGTTTGCGGAAACTCAAGTCGACAGTCTTTCTTCGCTGCTGCGTAAAACAATCTGCGTCGCTCCTTGACAGAACTCGGGACAGCTCCAACAGCCTCTTGAAGGTCATAGGTGCGAGGATCGGATGCCCATTAATAAGCCACCTCATCAATACAAAATTTGTCCCTAGTTAAGTACATACACTAACATATAATAGCTCTTTACTAACATAAAATTTAATATAAATAAAAATAATAATATGATTTTGAACATTTAAAGAACGATAACGGGAAAACGCTACAACGAAAGACACGTAAGCCCTTCCGTGTTAAAACAACATCAGGGATTCAGTAACCCAGTTCGCGCTGAAATTAGAATTTTGAAATAATTTCGCGTCCCGTGGCTAACACGCCTTTTAGCTTAACACACCTCTATGGGCTAATTAATTCGACGTGCTTAAAAGTATGAAAACAGAAGGTGTGTCCTTTGTGAAAAAGCTATAGCATTCGTATGATAAATATATTTTTTTTTTGTATTTTATCTAAAAATACTAAAAAATTTCGACATACACAAAATATTGTGATCTATTTAAAAAGTTCAGTTTGTGTGATGATTACCTTTTCTTACTTATTCAAGTGACGCAAGTTTTTTCAAATTTCGCACACATATGGAGAGGAGTACAAAGAAGGACAATGAAACTCACCTTTTATCTAGGCATAATAGGTACTATCTAGTTTACAATCAACATAGACTTAACTATTACTAAAATCTCTAATTTGGCTAATTATCGACTGATTCATTAGTGCAAGTGCTCGAAATAAAACAGATTACTGTTTTACGGCGGTAAATAACTGCAGTTTACACGCACCACAAAATGGCGTCCGCAACAAAATGGCGGAGTTTAATTTGCGCGCGAAACACTTACCTGCTAATTCGATTTCTCTCGGGGACTTGATTAAATGCTCTTTTATTTCCTGTGTACGCGTTTTAATATACGTTCGTAGTTTCAAATTACTATTATGGGTAAAAATTACTTATATTAAAGTAAACTGTCATGATGGATAGGATGTCGTATAAATAAGATGAAAATGATATTTTATTTTTACAACATCGGAGTGTCATACTGGGTTTCCGACTATCCATTATTTCGATACTGTCTCTGTTTTGAAAATCATTAGGTCGACGACTACTTTTCGATTCGAAAGAACATTATAGCGAGTGATTTTTGTCTGAAAAAATTTATTTCGACCATACATACCTTCGAAAGACATTAGTTCGACAGAACATTTCTTCGAAATGCACTTGTTCATGCTATAATCATTTATTAAATGTAGCTTTATTAATTACAGATTGCTAATTTAAACGCATAACGTAGAACTACTAGTTGCATTTGAAAAATATTTCTGCTTAATGAATTGATAGCCTGATTCTTGGAGAATACATATTTTTTTCTTGTACTACTAGTAGTGTACTAGCTGTTTCCCGCAGCTCCGCCTGCATCAAAAAGTAGCCAATGTTTGACCCCGTGTCTTTAACTATATTTATACCAAATTTCATCAAAATCCGTTCAGCGGTTTGGCCGGGAAAGCATATCAGACAGACTTTCGCATTTATCATATTAGTATGGATGTTTTTATTTTATTTTTTATGTACAATAAAGATATTACAAACAAACAAACATATTACACACCATGGGATAGTAAGACATGTCGACGTCTTGTAGCTTTAATATCTGAAATAAATAATTTCGAACAGGGGTTATATTTATCAGTAAAGTTATTTAACTACAACCATCCACATTGAGTTAACTAAAGCGTACTCTGATATTAAGTTACCCTGTAGGCTCCTATTAAATTACTCGTATCTCGACCCTCGTTATTGGGTTATAAGATTCAACTGTTGCTTTGTTAGGGGAAAAGTAACTGTTTAAGATGAGGCGGTATGATTATGAAGTCATAAAGTCAACCTTTTTCTTCTTTTCGTGTCGAAAGCTCAAAAAAATCCAAATTTTTTACTCCAGAAACGCGCCACCTTCGTTGCACTTTCCGTCCCCTTTTGTACGGCTCACAGGGCAAGCAGGGCACATCAGAAGATGATGAACAGTTTGGACGGGATGACCACACTGGCATTGGACCTCTGTTGGCTCTATGTAACCTCAGTTATCCCGGAAACGGCCTACACGATTTACCGAATTCCATAAGGGCCACTATAATTTATATAAGTCATGCTAACAATACATCTGTTTCAACTAAGCGTTCTCTTAAAACCTTGATGGTATTATACTCTTCCAACTAAGAAACAAGCCACTTACACAGCTCTGTCAGAGGCTAAGAAGTATAAATCATTAATGGTGCAGGTGTTAGGGCACTTAGAACGCGACATTAGATGTATCATAATTTAAAGGTAGATATGGGCTGTATTTGCAGCGGGTTTCCGCAGCTTCGCCTGCGTTAAAAGTAGCCTATGTTTGACCCCGGGTCTTCAACTATATGCATACCAAATTTCATCACAATCCGTTCATTTGTTTGACCGTGAAAGCGTAACAGACAGACAGACAGACTTTCGCATTTATAATATTATTTGTATGGATAAGATACGAGTAGATAGGTAGTATCTAAGCGCCGGAAAAAGCTGGTATAATGAAAAACCCTATAACGAGTATCACGTCACGGCCTCACGGTACAAATAAAGGTGTTAAAAAAGCCAGGGTGTGCCTGGAACTCGTAAAATAAACATATTCGCACAAAAATAACTGTTGTAACCAACCCAGCTTAACCTAGTTAAGAGGGGTGTGCCACACACACGTGTCATACTAACGAATTACTAGATATGACGTCACTGCAGGTGTGGTTTAGTAACTTTTAAGGTATTGTGTCAATGAACTAGGACCAAAGTTCGAGCCGGACAGGACGAGTTGGAAAATAGGGAGGTAACTTAAGATATAGGACATTTTGTAAGGAGTAGTCCGTCTGGGGAAGTACCTCCACCCTACAGAAGACCGCAGCTAAACAACACTGTGATGCAGCGTTGTGTTCCAGCTGGTGAGTATGGTCGCCAGGCTCCAGAGGGGTCGCTGTGCTGACAGCGGACAGGTCGGCAACGCGCTCGTGACATCTCCGGTGTTGCAGGCGTTCATAGGCTACGATAACCACTTACCATCAGGTGGGCCGTACGCCTGTTTGCCTACTTAGTTGTATAAAAAAAAAAAAAAAAGATTTTTTTATTTTATTTATCACAGCGAAGTGGATTGCAAGATAAATACGTCGCGTAAAATCTATCCTATACAAATACCTAAAACTAATCATAGTTAGCTATTGACGTCATCTTCTTCTGGTAGTCGTATTAAACTGAAAATAACCTTTTCTAAAAATTATGTTTTACTCAAATTCGAACCCACGCCCTCCGTGTTTTAAGGCAATGTCTAGGACACGGAGGCAGTCATTACTTCAAGTAACAGGAAAATATAGAATTAACGATGGCGTAAAATGTCCTGTAGTTAAAAGGACGTAAAAAGCTACTAATTAAAACTCCCTTAGTATTCTATTATTGTCTTTAGTTGTCTTTTTTTGTACTAATTAGGTAAAAAAGCTTACACTAAGCTACCTAATGGAATGCTATTACCGCTACGTAACCTGAGATGTCTACATCACCCAGAAATTATCAAGCGTGTGGCACAGTAAAAAAAATAATCTAAATTTATTCCCTTTTTTAGTGCAAATGTAAGTACACATTGAAGTCACTTGGGAGAACCATGACGTGAAAGCAAAAATTTTTAAGCAAGAAAAAAAATCTTAATGTAACCATTTTTCTTTATCTTATTTTTGCTAATGGACAATCGCTTCAAATGCAACAATGCTAAAGCTACATTTTTACTAAGAGTGAGCGAAGTCGCAGGCAGCATGCTAGTAACAAAATACAGGAATAAAATAAAACCATTGTTATTAGAAAAAACAAGAAGCAGATATGTTATAGGCGCGCGCTGTGAAGACTCAAAGACGTCCTAATTGGGACGTCTTGTTATCAGTCTGCGTCGAGCGCAACCACGAGCATAACGCTCCGTAAGTTCCTGTGTCCTTGCCAAAATAAATTAAAAATGCCGTCCTGTGTTTCCATTGTGTACCAAATATGACTCTAAAGTAAACGAAATACAAGGTTGCCCTTACCGCATGTGAGTATGCAAAAATACTTTGATTAATTATTAATTTCATTTTTTCCCAATAATATGAGAAGAAAAGGCGCCATGAATCATGATCAGATGATGAAAGAGAGAGGACACTGCGGACATAGATTATTAGTGTAGAATCGTATACTAATGGTGACTTCAATTAGTTGTCTGTTGTTCTGTGCTATTGTTTTTTATTGCCTTGTCGTGTTTCACTAAATTTGTTTTTCTAATATTCTAATACAGTATATACAGTGTTTAGTTATTAAAATGTCATGGTAGTGGCACTGTTAGCGTGTTCTACTATTCAAAGAACCACTAGTGGATTATTTTGTTCAAATTGCCAATAAATATAATTTATTTTTATAAGATGTTTTATTTCTTACCCATGGTACTTTCTCTTGAACCAAGTGTACACTCTATAACAATAAATGTTATTCTATGCACAAGAAACATTTTAAGTGGGAATCATTGAAAATTATAGCTGTCTCTTTCGTTTTACTCATCAGTATTATTATTAATCGCATGGCAAAATTTAAGTCGTTCCTTAACTAATAACTATTTATAAAAACTTTTAGACTAAAGACTTTTTTTTTACTTTGATGAGTAAATCATCTATGAAACTTGTCAATGTGTGTGGTTCTGTTCTGCTGGAAACAGATTTAAAAATCAAATTACTATGAACGTAACACATCTGTTATTTCTAATATCATTGAATAAAATTAAAAACACTTACAATACAATAAAAGAGAATTCAATAAGTCAATGAACTAGGGACGTAACGTGTACAATCTTATCGACTATCGACGTGTAAACAAAAGAGTGACGTATCGATAACACTGACAATAGCATTATTGTAGTCGTAATTGGTAATGTTTTGTGTGTTCATTGTTTGTTGTGTGTGATAGGCCAAATCGGCTTTGGATTAATTAGCTTAACCTTTAATTATTGTCCCAGGGCCCAAGCCCTTGAGTGTTGAATGCAAGGGTTTTGCCCGTTTCGTGGGCATTTCAGAAAACTCCCTCTTAGATCTGTATGTCCTTAAACTATGAATAGATGTAAACCCAATGTTTTTTTTTGCTTCACTTCTAGTTTTAAGTAGATACTAGTGAAAAGAGATTCAGAAGTTACTTGCTTTAAAGTGAGACTAAAAAGAAATTACGAACGCTACATGAGGTGACCCATTAAGGCATTTAATTTCGATGTCAAACGATTTTATTAAGTAGAGTCCCCAAAATGACTGAAATATCGATAAAACATATCCCTTCACTAAAACCAGTAAGCTTTTAGCGTTATTACAGGTCGATACCACAGGGTATACAATGTTTACTGACATAAAACTGACAGCTTTATTTTTTCCGCGAATTCACCGTGTTTCTTTGTTAACCGGCTTCGAAAAAGGTGCGATTGGTAGATTAGTATGTCATGGTCAGAGTGTAAAGAATGCGAGAAAAATAGCTTAGCGTTATTCTAATAATAAGTTTTGTCATACACTAGGACCATATGACCATAATAAAGCGTACCTGGGCTATGAAGCGTAAGCCGAGAATGCAACTGGGGAAACACATTGGTATGATGATGAATGAATTATTCATTTGGCAATACTTAAACATACACAGGCTAACACAATGCATATGAAAAACTTATAAGATTTTATTTATTTAACATTATTACATAATTGTAAATGGCGGACTTAAAGCCTGAGGCTTTATCTACAAGTCAACCAAATGGGCGATGCTGAGAAAGTTAAGCGGTAAGTCAATGTAAAATAACAAGCTGTAATGGAGATCCATAAGAAATATTAGGCATAAACTACTTACAAATAATACATAATATTATTGTATACAAATATAAACAATACATAAACTACATATACAATTACTAATCGTCTGACAAACTGTGGAGAAAATGATCACGTACTTAAGATATAAGATGACTATTACTAACAAGTAACAATGCAATGAACATAAACTACCCGAGTATTTTCTACTAATCTTATTTAATCTTTATTGCACTTCATACAAAAAGATACAAAAGGTGGAATTAATGCCTTAAGGCATTCTATGCCAGTCAATCCTTAGGGCCAAAAAGAGAAGAAAATAATCTTCAGTCATATAAATAGTTGGCGCTTACCATAGTATCACAAAGTGATAAAAAACCACGAATTTCGACTGTGATCGAAGCGTTGCACTTTGTTGAAAACATACCTGTAACAAAAAAAAAAAAACAGAAATAATTTTTTTGTTATTCGCAGTGACAGCACAGCTTTCGCGATAGAGTGCATCGAAGTCGAGTTTTATCGAGCTTCTTAATCATCCATATTGTCTGTATGCACCGTACCGTAAGTATTAGATTACTTTCAAACAAGTATTAAAAATATTAGTGTTAATGGTGAAAGTACGCTAATGTCAACTTTCAACAACTGTGTCAATTATTACGGAGAAATTCTGATAATGTCAGTCTTCACAAGAATATTTTTGTACCCGTTGTTCCTCGATTTTTCCGATGCAATGTTCTAACTAAACTGGAAAAGATTTAACAAATAAGCTTCCCGTGGGAATCGAACCCACGACCCATCACGACTTTGACCACAGAGATTTTTCTCTAGTTAGTTCTTAAGTTTACTTGTATATCTTTATCCCCATAAAAATAATACATACTTTTTACTGCCCGTTTTCTGATAGCGTGACACTTGCCTACGAGCTTTCTTTTGCAAAAATTCAACCTATCTCTTAACAAAATTTCGTCAATATCAATTCTGCGATCGTAAAAAGATAACAGATTTAACTTTCTCATTTACAATATTTACGGATAATGCCGCTAAACGAAAATTAATGCCATTTACCGTTAGTGAAAGCTGTCGGCTGTAAGTTAAACTTATAATAACTTCATTAACTTATTTCAAATTTATCATCTGTCAATCAATCCGAGCCGAGGGATACTTGGTTTAGGTAACAGCATGATATTTTTTCTCATGTAATATACGTGTAAAGAGGAATTACTACGAACGTCATCATCATGATCATTTCGTGTAGGTAACACATCTATCGACTGTGTACACCCTGGTGTCAGAGTTGGTCGGAACCGCCTCTCGGCCTCTGACCTGGTTCCTTTAACGACTGCCAATTGGTAGCCGGGACCAACGGCTTAACGTGCCTTCAGAAGCACGGAATCATCTTTATTATCAGACAATCAGGTGATTCAAGCCTGCAAAGTCCTAACCAAACTGGAAACAACTAAGCAAAGTATGCTTCCGGTGGGAATCGAATCCACCACCCCCGGTTCGAAGGCAAACGCCTTAACCACTGGACCACGGAGGCTGTCACTACGAACTTTAATTATAAGGAGTTTTAGTCAAAGTACTTTTAAGCCAAAAATTGAGGAACTACTCGTAGTAAATAACAGGGAAGAATGGAAAAAAACTTCATCGACAAGAACCTAGCTCTTAAATTCATGATGATGCGATTTTAGGTTTTGTATTCTTGTAAGAAGGATCACGCATGACATTAGACGACATTCTATCTATTCAATTCAATTCATTCAATTATGGTGAGGAAGGACCATGAACTGAGCATTAGCAGGAGATGCAAGACACTCGGATGAAGATAGTTTAACGAAATAGAGTATCAATTTTATTCAATCAATCAATCAAATCATTTATTTGTGAAAACATAGGTAGTACATAAAAGTGTTAGTGTTAGAGCAGCAATTCTGAATCACTATGATTTTGCTGATAGCCACAGCTTACAAATATACCTTTATTAAAATGTCAAATCATTAGAATTATCATGCAAGAAGTCATTGAAAGAATAGCGTGAATTTTCTTTAATACATTCACTGTCGAAACATGTAAGTATGTCGTAAACAATTGAAACTTCACGAAGAAATGAGTTAAGGTCTAGTGGTTTAGTACGCTTTCCCGAAATCCTACTGTAAACATACTTTTTGTGGCAGACTTGAATCACGTGATTGACTGAGAACCTTCTTTTTAAAGTTGGTTATTAAACCCGCTCCCCTCCATGACGTAAATTCCTTAGTATATGGTGATTCAATGGGAAATAGCGTGAGGAGCAAGGGGTCGTCTGCACGCGATTTCATTTTCGTGGTATTCCATCAGACTAGAATAAATTATGATGGATTTCTATAGAGTGATGATGTGATGGACTATTTTTGAAATATTATGACTCACTCAAACTTAAACACTCTCATGACGATGAGACATACAATATCCATACTAATATTATAAATGTGAAAGTCTGTCTGTCTAACTGTCTGTTATGCTTTCGCGGCCAAACCGCTGAACGGAATTTGATGAAACTTGGTATGAATATAGTTGAAGACCCGGGGTCAAACATAGACTACTTTTTGACGCAGGCGGAGCTGCGGGAAACAGCTAGTAAATGAATAAATGACAAACAATATCTGTTTAAAAAACTCATGTCGCAATCCCTTTGCGATAATTATACAGTAAAAAAAATATATAGCATACTGGCCACTGATAAAAAAGTGATTTTTAAAACAAAACAATAGACTACATTATATAAACGTTAGAGAAACAAAGAGAATTCATGCCATGTTGTTTGTCGTAAAAACAAATTGAATTTTTATTTATTGTAAAAACTGTAAAAATTCATATAAGATTAATTAATTATAACAAGTAAGTACATACGTTTATTTAATGCAAAAGTAAATTATATTAAGTGGTTACTAAAAGTGCATTCTGTTTAACTCGTCCCAAGTCAACACCTCACCTAGACAGCAGCAGCATCAACCATTCTTAACAATATCATCCAATTCGTCGAACTCAAATTTCGAAAATTGATCTTGTCGGTGAAACGATAGATCGAAGAAAGATTCGTCGAAATAGTGGTTTTTCAAAGTAAGTTATATCGTACTAAAACGTAAAGTCGTATTTGGTTAAGTCAAAGTAATGAGCAGTAGAACCATTACGCGGTAGCCGGCTGTCGGTTGTAAACATTAATATTTAAAGAAGCCAGAGCATTCCGAAATAATCACGAGGGCGCAGTCGCGGGCTTAATCTGTTTTTAGAAACAACTTACAAATGGACAGGCAGATCTGTAAGATTTAATGAGATAAACGGAATTAACACAAATTTGCATTATGCGGCCATGAAACAAACGATTTATACTTGTACTGAACGACTAGTAGCTGAATGTGTGTTCGTTCATCTGCCCCGGCTGAATCCGTGTTTATGGTGTCATAATATTTAGGATCTTGACTTGACCATCGTGACATTTCGTGTTAGTTACAATGTCAATCGACCATGTACACCCTGGTGTCGGAGTTGTACGGAACCGCCTCTCTGACGTGGTTCCCTTAACGACCACCAGATGGCAGCCGGGACCAACAACGGCTTAATTGCTTTCCGAAGCACGGAATTAACTTGACCATGAATACCTTGGATTCTGAAGCATAAGCTGAAGATATCACTGAGAAAAGTTGCTCTTGCTCTTAGTTGAGTGGTAGAAAAAGTTAAATAAATAAAAGTCAGGTAAGAGAGATAAATTAATGAGCCAAATAAACACTCCTGTTCTAATAATAGGTACTGTAAAAATGATTTGATTTTGTTGAAATAATTCTACTTTCATATAATCATAATCATTTATTCTTTTGTAAAAATGTTGAATTCAAGATGGTACATTGAAAATACTAAGCACATACATATTTAGCCTACTAGGCATACAAAAGTAAATTCAGTGGTGTCACACATTATCCAAACAAAATCATGCAAAAAAATACAAAACCAGAAAATAAATGAGAGTTAATCTTACAAAAAATAGATCAGCTGTCCTTTAAAGTCACAATCAACATTTTGTCAGAAAAGAATTCATGCAAGTGATAATAACATTTGGTTACCAACAACTCGTTCAGATGAGCTTTAAATTTATTTAGGGGTATTTTCTTCAAATTCCGAGACAGTTTATTATACACTTTTGGTGCCATGCTATAGATACTATTGCTCATGAGCCTCGTATTGCACTTTGGTAATAGCAATGTAATTCTATGAACAATAATGAAATCACATTATACATTCCCCCTAAAACCCCACTTTTCCTGGCCACACAGAGGGACGACCCGGTTATATAAAAACAAATTATCTGTTTAACTGCGTTGTAAACTGCAAGTTAACTGTTTTAACTGGGAGTTAAACTGGGGCAATTATTTAGTATGGCTGTCGTGTCATGGTGACACGATTATTTTATTGTCGCCATTAAATAACTCGCATGAATACTAAAATTATTATGTTTAAGGATCGATAACCTAGTGGCGAATGCGTGTCTGGAAAGATTGTGAGTCAAGCGACGTCAAACGTGGCGTGACTTGGATTGGTCGCCGCTAGTGACAATTTATCTCCTCCGTGCTGTTGAAGACACGTTGGTATCGGTTGTTATCGATAGATGGCAGTCGTTAGGCTGTGTCGGATGACTTTTTATACACACATTCTCATAGTACATAACTGCTAACAGTATACAAAAACCAAGCATTAGGTTTGAACGTACATACATTGAACGTACATACGTACATACACTGGCATGACGTAACTTAATTTGACAGTGTTGGCCCCTACCATACTTTTTATTATTAGCAGGTGGTGAAATCTTCATGGACCAGCATCGCCTTTAGGACAAAAGCTCTGGAGTGTAAGCGGAGGACTCAACATTCGAACAGAAGCATTTCTGTCTTAAGCACCTCAGTGCTTCGGAAGACACGTTAGTACAGAATTATCAATAGTACTAACGTAGGTGCAATCAATCAATCAAATCATTTATTTGTGAAAACATAGGTAGTACATAAAGGTGTTACTGTTAGAGCAGAAATTCAGAATCACTATGATTTCGCTGATAGTCACAGCTTACAAATGTAACTTTATAAAATGTCAAATTATTAGAATTATCATGCGAGAAGTCATTTACAGAATAGTAACTTTAGAGACACTCACACCCTCCCACCAGACACAGATACCGCACCTAACCGCGCAGATTTAGGGTAACAATAGAGAGAAATTTAATGCAAGGATGTCGCTTCAGCCCCCCGGCCGCTGCCACGACTATGACTCAGATACGGTAAACAACCAAGCCCACAAGTAACACACACATTGACGCGTGTTCGTACGCGACCGAATCGTAGTAGTCGTAATAGATATCGCGCTCGCCGCTGTTGTATGGAGTGTCCGGAGTGTTTCGGTTATCACTATGGCATGCAGGCCTGAATCACCTAATTGTCTGATACATAAAAAACTTTAGAAGATTGACGTTAAACCGCCACAAAGGCCCGTATGTTTCTGGTCGGGAGGAAATCAGACAAGCGTATAAAGTTCCCAACGAGTTGAAAGTTCAAAAGCTCAAGTTTGGTTAATCAATCTTGACAGAATGATGTACGAAGCTTATCTTCGAGCTTTAGGTATAAGTTGATTACTCGTACTCGTCACATCTAACTAGGTTATTGCTGTCAGTCAAATCAACTTATTTTCTTTAACCGACTTCAAAAAAAAGGTTTAAATTCGTCTGCATGTATTTTTTTTTTTTACTTTTTTAGCAAGCAGTCGAGATATAAATTCAAATAAATTAGGAACTCTTTTAATACAAGTGCGGGTCGGACTAGCGCAGGGTTCCGTACAAAGTTAAGTCGCTGTACCCCTTTACCCTTCGGTATTTCATATCGCGATATTAGATTATAGTACTACTTTTATGCCCAGGGGACCTAATTTAGATTTCATTTAATTTATTATTTTTAGATAGGATAGTGTAATATATTTTTTCTTTTCTTTGTGTATAAGATTATAAAAAAAAAAAAAAAAAAAAAAAAAATTGTACGTACCTACTCGTAATGAAATAAGGTTGAAAGATGGCGATACCGGTTGGCCTGTCACCAGTCTCAGTTTTAAACCCGTGTCTGCAATTTTGGTTGTTTTTTTTTCAGTTTTAATTTCATAATTCTATAATTGTCCAAATATTGTAATTTTTTGCTGATATAATAACGAAATAAATTTATGCTCATTAAGTTATACTTTTTATAGAGGCAAAAAAGTTGGTAGTTGTCGCTGAAAATATCAAGTAATTCGCGACGAAACTTATATATAGATATAGCTTTTTTGCTATTTTATTTTGCTAGGTTTTAAATACTTTTTTGAAAATACTTTGATGTAATCATTTATTTTGATCTTTGAACTGTACTTCATATTTTTTTTCATGCTAGTATTCCATGGAAAATAAGGCTAACTGCGCAACGAACAAATAGACGTTTTACGGTATTCTTCTGATGCACAGCGCCTTGCGTTTGCGTGAAAAAATTGCGTTGATTGTGTGGTATCCATTGTATTGTATTTATTTTGTTATTAGTATTTGTTGGGTTAGTCTAGAAAGTAGTCTAGTCTGCAAAAATTTTAACTGTCTAGCTATCGCGGTTAGAGATACCCTCTTATAATTCTTTATTTTAGAATTTGAAGAGTTGAGAGAAATAAAAGAATTCATGCTAAGTTATAACTAAGCAGTTTATTGACTAATATAGCAATACTTAGCTTCAGACGCGAAGTGAAGAATGGTCTACTAAATAGGTTTTTTTTAAACATCTAAGTAGGCAAACATGCGTACGGCCCACCTGATGGTAAGTGGTTACCGTAGCCTATGAACGCCTGCAACACCGGAAATGTCACGAGCGCGTTGCCGACCTGTCCGCTGTCAGCACAGCGACCCTACTCACCAGCAGGAACACAACACTGCATCACAGTGTTATTTGGCTGCGGTCTTCTGTAGGGTGGAGGTACTTCCCCAGACGGACTACTCCTTACAAAATGTCCTACCTCGCTTAAATAGGTGTTTCGTTCGCATAAATAGGGAGCGAGGGACGTACGCGGTGAGGAGAGAGGTAGCAACGTCACATCCTAGTCAGCGCAGACGGATAGTAGTCTTAAAAATAGGGTTCTCTTTTTACCCTTTGGGCCCTAAGAAGGGGTGACCACTTTCTTAGACAAATTACTTCTATAATGACAATACTCCATATTATTCATTGTCATTTGTACTATCAATGGAGTGTCATTGACTCTAGTAGTGGCCCAATGGTACAGTACAGGTGGTCTGGCGGGGTACTGTTGTGTTGTGTAATGTGTTTATTACTAGCTGTTTCCCGCAGCTCCGCCTGCGTTAAAAGTAGCCTATGTTTGACCCCGGGTCTTCAACTATATTCATACCAAATTTCATCAAAATCCGTTCAGCGGTTTGGCCGTGAAAGCGTAACAGACAGACAGTCTTTCGCATTTATAATATTAGTATGGATTTATTAAAACTTTATTTCTCCACAAGTTACTTATGTCAATTCGCGGAATTAATGCTAAGAGCATTCTCTACCAGTCAACCATTGGGAGAAACAGAAAGATAGTTTGCCGCAAAAAAGTTATGAGGAAAAAATGTTTATAGAGCAAATTTTATCAACAGCTTTGCGTAGTTGATTTACGACTTTTTGCTAAATTGTTAACCACACAGACGTCGTTCATATCATTCAAATAAGTTATCGTACAATTAAACTTCTTTCACTTATTTACTGCAACTCCTTAAACTCTCCCTTGCAGAACCACTCTCACTGCTAACCAGTTATTTAATAAACACCTCTATTACACACCAATAAGAGCTAAATTGCAATAAACTAAAAGGTTTTAACTTGGACGTTGGAAAGTCCAGTCCTATGCTGGGAAAAACATTATGGGTACTGATATATTTATTTATATTTTTATCAGTTCACAGCACACTAGCGTTTACACGCAGTTTCGCACGCGTAGGTACTTAAATATGTACTTCTACCATGAGATTTTAATAACGCAGACGCTATTTAATATGGGTTACTTAGCAAGAGGCGCTGTACAGGTTTGCCATACTATTTACCATATTAGTTAAGAGAGGTAGGACATTTTGTCAGGAGTAGTCCGTCTAGGGAAGTACCTCCACCATACAGAAGACCGCAGCCAAATAACACTGTGATGCAGTGTTGTGTTCCTGCTGGTGAGTAGGGTCGCCCGCCAGGCTCCAGAATGGTCGCTGTGCTGATAGCGGTCAGGGCGGCAACGCGCTCGTGACATCTCCGGTGTTGCAGGCGTTCATAGGCTACGGTAACCACTTACCATCAGGTGGGCCGTACGCCTATATGCCTAATTAGTTGTATAAAAAGAAACTATTGTTAACGCATTCGCTAGCGTCTGTGTCAATAAAATCCTCATGATTGACGTGCTGATTTTGACTGATACAGTATTTTATAAACCCCGCTAAAACAGCGGTATCATAAGTTTGATGTATATAAGATGGATTTAAATTAAATACAAATACTTTCTGGGCTAAATAATTAAGTCATAAAAAACAGTTTTATGTTGGTTTCATAAATTTCTACACGCTAGTTTTCGAGAAAATCTATCTTTTATGTTAGTTATAATTAAGACATCCTGTAGTGGTTTTCCTTTTTTATTTTACTTCTATTTTGCTGGCAATACTGGCAGAAGTTGTAAAACTCATTTTGCCTCTGTCTATCACAAACGAAATGAGGAAGATAGCAAATAAATTCCCTTAATACGTAGTTTGGGGAGTGAGCATTGATAGATTGTTACGACGAATAAGTTTTCTAGTGCGCTTACAGTTATCTGAAAAAAATTAAAATTAGTTTTGTTAGGAAAATGTAAAAAAAGCTAGCGTGTAGATTTTAAAAATTTTGCTCTTAGTACTTTTTATTGGCCTAAATAAACCACCCCTCAAAATATTTGAACTAAATAAAAGTCCACCCTATATGGTAGTATAAGCGTATATAATTCGCAAAAAAAAAATTAAAAAAATTATGTAATCAACCAATTTCAAAGTTGTATCGATCGATTGATTCTAAAGTACTGTTCATTACCAGTGTTGCCATCTCAGAAATAATTAAATCGAAAGTTTACAAACTGTAATGATGTTTAGGGCATGCTCTTTGAGTTTGTGACATTCAATCTAACGTAATTAGTCGCTCATTGATATTAATATCACAAAATTATTATCATTGATGTAAAATATCTAGATATTCAAATGTGGCTTCCAAAGTTTTATATCAAATTAAAATTGAAAGGTTGCTTATGCTATACAATTAATCAGAATAAAAAATTATCAGCGGGCAGCGAATACATAAATTCAATATCCTTTTATAGCTGATAGAATTACAGGGGAGCGATTCTCGCACCTTTAGAGATAAAGTCGAATATGAGATTCGTCGGCCATTTACGTTTCGACTTTCGACAAATCTCGAAGATTTATGACCAAAAGCGGATGAAACGCCCTACAGAGCTAGAGCCATGGAGTAATTACAAAGGGGAGATGCCGTTTGAAATGGCGCAGTGACGTGATCATTGGCGCCTCGCCGACACTGCAGTGGGCGGAGCTTGTCATTGCTCGTGCTCTATGATTGGAGCCACGGCCGAAACCAAGCACCCCGCACGTCTGCCTTCCGCCCCGTGTAGCCTCACAAACGCTTTCTTACAAAACGCTTATTACGGCATCTCCTCTTTGTAATTACTCCATGGCTAGAGCTCTCAATTTAGTCATACATGTCCTAATGGTGACGGATTCTACAAACTTATGCAATTTAAATTTAAATAAATCATGTTCTGTCCCATTCTCTCTAATGAAAATTTGTAGTGACGAGTATGAAACGTCAAGTGAAACAATTGTATAAATATCCACATTAATTATCACGCCATATCCAGTTAAACAAAAATCCATGACCACATAATCTGCGCTAATGAGCCGCCATTTTGTCCGCCATCTTTGTGCGGATGATAGCTGTCACTCTTCCCGCCTTTTCGTGCCCATTGGCGCGCGACGAAATTAAAATGTGGACATGCAAAGGCATTCTCATTAGTGTAGGACGCCGCTCGTGTTATTTTGAATCATTGTGTATTTGTCCTTTGAAAGGATAATGTGCGGAGTTATGGAGTAAATTGGATTGTGCTGGGTCCCAGAATACGGGAGCTCGGTAGTCAAGCAACCCGTATTGGATTGATAGCCATTTATTGGCCTTTTCTATCTCAAGCTCCTCCGTGCTTCGGAAGGCACGTGGTTCCCGGCTGTTATCAATAGATGGCAGTTAGGCTTTGTCAGATTTAGGTAGCCTGGAAAAACCTGACAGTGTTGGCCACTAATACACCTCGAGTCATGTCCTTATTGGTCTGGTTTCCCTGTGAAAAGTGTTACGGAGGTCAAACGGTAGTCGCTTCATTGTAATAACCAGCGCCGCCAAATCTAGGACCATGACATAGTGAACCTAGGCCATGAAGCGTAAGCAGAGGACGCAACGACGAAAATACGATTGGACGACACAGACAGACGTTTAGTCGTTTTCAGTAAGCGTTAAGTCTACTAAGTCAAGCCAACAGGCTAGTTTCCAGGGTCAACAGACTAACATTAAAATTAGTCTACTACAGAGGGTTTATATATTGAAATATCTTGGTCATATGTTGACTCCTGACCTCAAGGACGATGAAGACATTGAGAGGAAGCGGAGGGCTCTGTCGGTGAGAGCAAACATGCTTGCCCGCAGATTTGCTCGTTGTTCCGGAGAAGTTAAAATTACCTTGTTTAAAGCTTTTTGCTGTTATTTTTACACGTGCAGTCTGTGGGCAAGGTATACTCAAAAACCATACAGGACTCTTCGTGTGCAGTACAATAATGCGTTCAGGATGCTGTTGAGGTTACCTCGTTTTTGTAGTGTATCAGGACGCTGATGCACGGGTGGATTGTTTGAACACAATAATGCGTAAACGATGTGCGGCTCTGGTGCGCCGAGTGCGGGAGAGCAGGAACGGCATCCTGCGTATGGTCGCAAGCAGGCTGGACAGTGCTTATGTTAACCATTGCTGCACTATAGCCGGGGGGTTAGTGCGGGAATGGCCTCCGCAATAAAGTAAAATTCCTGTATTACTCATTAAAATATTACTAACATAGCATAAGTTTTACTAACAGACGAGTCCTGGTCACTTGAAAAAATAATTTTTCATTCATTCATTCATTTAGGGAATCAAAATATTTTATTTGACGTATTTTTTCTTTTGTCAATTGAGCGATAAATCATAAAGATATAACGCATCAAAGTTTAGGAGTGGGGGCTCGTGACGTCACATATTGCGAAAAAGTGTAGCACACTGTGACGTCACACGGAACTTTAACGTGCCATATCTTTACCATTCTTTGTTTAATTTTCAAAAGAAAAAATACGTCTCCAACATTTTTTGATTATCTAACTGACGGACTAATTATATTTTTTTAAGAAACTAGCCTATTGCATACGTTGATTTTACTAGTGTACAACAAGAAAAATAAAATAGCCATTGAATCTACATGCCACATGTATGGATTGCTAGATGAACACCCGATGTTGTATGGAGTTCCCATATGGTTTCCCAAAGATCCCACGCGTGGGAATTTTATACAATAAGTGATTATATATGTAACCTTTATGTACACACAATAGGGCTAGAAAGGAGATGTTAAAAGCCTTGGTCATAATACTCGTTTACTTTCATAATCGTCTCAGCGATTTCCCAGTTGCATTCTCAGCTTACGTTTCAGAGAATCCATACTAATATTATAAATGGGAAAGTCTGTCTGTCTTTCTGTCTGTCTGTCTGTTACGCTTTCACGGCCAAACCGCTGAACGGATTTTGATGAAATTTGATATGAATATAGTTGAAGACCCAGGGTCACAAATAGGCTACTTTTTGACGCAGGCGGAGCTGCGGGAAACAGCTAGTACAATCTAAAACCGTTAAGCCGTTGGTCTCGACTGCCATTTGGCTAACCACGTCAGAGGAACAGTGTTGGCCACTAAAACACCTCGGGTCATGTTCCTGTTGCTTTGGTTCCCCTGTAAAAAAAGGGTTACGGAGGTAAGACAGCAGTCACTCCATTGTAATAACCAGTGCCGCCAGATCTAGGACCATGACTTACAGCGTACCCTAGGCTCTTAAGCGTAACTAGGAAAACACGCTTAGACGAAGAAGAACCGCGTCAGAATCCGAGAGGCTGTTTCGAAAAACTCTCGACACCATGGTGTACAGTGTCGATTGACCATGTAACCCACTCTATATGAATTATTTATTTATTGGGCAAGGAAATTTTTAGTAAATCGTTGGGAGAGCTCATTTAATAAATGTATCATTTTAATAAATGTATATGTATGGGTAGTGCGAGAGATGCAGCTACCATCTGACCTCCGTAACCCTTAGCTTATCTTAATTCATGAAAATCTGTTTTACAATCGCAAAAACAAAAGAAATCATTAAAATCTGTTAAAACATTTGAATATAATCAGCAAATTCGAAACTCCGCTACAGGATTTCCCAACTTTCAATGACCGGATTGTTATGAAAGTTTTATAGAATTATTGCGTTCGAAAAAATACGTTAAAATTGTAACGTCAAGGGACATCTAATTTCGCATGATATCCGACCACCTGTAGGGTGCCGCGTGGGGTGCCCCCTGGCCCGTGAAATGTGCCCTGCAGGTGACAGCCCTGAACTAGACGAATATATGGTGATCCGTTTGACTTGCAAAACAATGGATTTGTTTTTATTACAAGCATATATTAAAGGGAAAGCGTGAAAAAATTCAAATTCACAATCAGAACAGATAACCATACACATGGAGCAATTACAAAGAGGAGATGCCATTTGAAATGGCGCAGTGATGTGATCATTGGCGCCTCGCCGACACAAAAGTAGGCGGAGCTTGTAATTGCTCGTGCTCCATGGTTGGAGCCACGGCCGCAACCAAGCACCCCGCACGTCTGCCTTCCGCCCCGTGTAGCCTCACAAACACTTTCTTACAAAACGCTTATTACGGCATCTCCTCTTTGTAATTACTCCATGGACAGACAGAACAGTGGCAATTATTTACTGAACCCTCGTACATGGAGACCGTTCATATGAGCACACGCTACAACTGCTGTCAGTAGCTGAGGAGTTGATTAACCTGCAGACTTCCACTTTTTATGGAATTCAATGTTACTTTACATAAAAAAATTAATTCGTAAAAGCGTTTTATGAATAGATTTCGTATTTGAAGGATGTTCGCGATGTCTACTGTTCACAGAACACCTAGTTAATTATCGGCCATCGACGGAAGTAGATGGTGCTAAAGTTGGACAGAAGTAAGAAGAACTCAAGCCAGGCAGTCGCTCCATTGTGCGGTCATATCCCGGGACACAGAAATGTACGCTGAAGATACGATTGTGTACCATGTTCCACGCTTGGATGAAGACAGGTTGTAACTTGAAGTTTTTGAAGAAAATGCTGCAGTGGAGTTTGTGGCGCCGCTTCTTCTCCACTTTTGCTATGGAAGTGCTGGTAAACTTATAGTAAATTGACGTCAATAAGTGCTATTTACCTTTTTTTTAAATTTAATAATAAATAGAAACATTTATAATAATTAGTATTTTTTTAAATAGTTTGCGAACGAATGAAATGAATAATTCACTATTTTATTTTTGTACAGATTACAATTAAATTAAACCTAATAAAAGAAGAAAGAGGGAGAAAGAGCTAAAGAAAACAAAACAAATCTTAAATACCTAAAAATACCTGGATCTTTATCTATACTTCTATACTAATAATAATAATAAAAAGGCGTAGGGATGTGACGACCAGTCACGTCAGTCTCCGCAGGGCAGCTTGTGGCGAGCTGTTGGTGAGTGGCGACACCGCGGACCTGAGTGCTCCCAGGGGAGACATCCGTCCCTCACCTTCGGCCTTCCTTCGCCAAGGTCGGAGTGGACGCCGATGAGGGACAGGACCCCTACCTCTGGCTTGCCTTAGCCGGCCGACCAGAGTGGAGTCGCAAGAGCTATATGCTCGAGGGTGGAAGTGTATTGCACGTAATGGCGTAATAACGGGGAAACCCGCTCACGAGGTAACTCGCGATGGCGAAACCGGAGCCGCACCTCTCGGCACCTCTCATTCCAATGTTGCCCCTCTGTTGCCAAATGCGGCGACTATTTGGGGGACCCATTCACTGAATGGCGAGTCACCGCCTGCCACTAATAGTCAGTAATCACGATTATGGCAGGTGTCCGAATTCCTATATAATAACCCAGATTTAAACCACCCAAACTTCATCACCATAACCCATTTATTCTTTTCACTCATTAGAAATAGTTCCTCCTCCTGCCGAGACCTTTTTAATGGAAATGTCAACTATTGATATGGCCGAGAACGGGTTTTGGCAGGAGCACCACATAACATCAACTTCTCCAAAGTACCTCTACGCGTTGGATCAATATTCCCCGCGCAAGCCTCTCAAAGGACCGGGGTAACCCGTGAAATCCAAAAGGAGATATAATAATAATATTATTATAAAGCTGAAGAGTTTGCTTGTTTGTTTGAACGTGTTAATCTCAGGAACTACTGGTCCGATTTGAAAAACTCTTTCAGTGTTGGATAGCCTATTTATCGAGGAAGGGTATAATAAGAGTCGATACGGTCTGCTGAAAATGAACGATTTCATTTCGTTTCCCAAAGAATGTCATTCACCGATGATATCGGACCGAAATGATAGGTAACAATAACAGAAGTAAAGCGATGGTGCCCGCCGGAAGAGCAATTACTAACGGGCGAGTTTCCGGTGATCACGCTTGGCCGATCACTGGGTCAGTGGGGGCCGAATTGTATATTTATTTGTATAAAGAAACTATTTGTTACCTATAAATAAAGTTTATAAAAAAATTGCTGTTTTGTGTGGAGTGTACGTAGAGTGTAGAATAGGCTACTTGACTGTATTCATACTTGGTTAATATTGTTATACTAAACAAAATATACACTAAAAAGTAACCGATTCTGAAAACGACAACAAAATTGGTTGTTAATTATAGCAGTTATTAGCATTTAAAAATGTTTCATGATAAAATGTGGGAGCGTGGTGTTTGTACGCACGACACCAAGTGGCAGCGACGTCACTGCACACACAGTGCATCCTTTTCTTGTTTTTTGATAGTTACTCCTTCCACCGAATTTCAAAGGCTTTTAACTTAGTATTTATTTTTAAACAGATTGCAAAAATTGTATGATATGAAAGAAAAAATAAAAATTTATAGAACACCCAATTAGAATAGGATATAGATAGAATATCAGTTTGGTTTGGTTGGGACATTGACAATCACCTGTTTGCCTGATAATAAAGATGATTCACAAAGAGTACAGCCTGATGGTAAGTGGTTACCGCGGCCTATGAACACCTGCAACACCGGAGATGTCACGAGCGCTTTGCCAACCCTGAAGGAAATTTTTCATGACCTTTTTGAAGGCTCCCATGTTATAGTCGCTAGGGAAAACCATGGCAGGAAGTTCATTCCATAATCGCAGTGTACGAGGGAGGAAATTCCGTTTGAAGCGTACTGTACGCGATAACATGGGATCCAAGGTATGGGGATGAAATCCCTGACGATGGCGAGAGGTGCGATGGTAGTGGCTGTTGGCATCATGTCAAACAATTTCTCCAAGCAAAGCCCATTATACAAGCGGTATTATTACACGCATAAGGAAGCGAAGTCTCTTCTGAGACTCAAAGGCTCAATACCGCTTGTAATCACGGTATCTTCGGCAATTCTGACAGCGCGTCTCTGTATTGAGTCAAACGGCTTAAGCTGACATTCAAGTGCTTAGCCCAGGGTTTTACAGGGAAACCAGACCAAACACAAATAAAGTTATTCTGTACAACAGGAACATGTGACCCGTATGTCAGTGGCCAACACTGTCAATTTTTTTAGACTGATTAAAAGCATTGACTCAGCATATCGATGTATCTCTTACATCATGGATTCAGGATACCTTCAAGATGGGCCATTAACGAATGGTGTCTGTTTTTTTTTGTGAAAAAAGATTATAATGTATACCCATATTCATACTAATATTATAAATGCGGAACTCTGTCGGTCTGTCTTTCTGTCTGTCTGTCTGTTACGCTTTCACGGCCAAACCACTGAACGTATTTTGATAAAATTTGGTATGAATATAGTTGAAGACCCGGGGTCAAACATAGGCTACTTTTTGACGCAGGCGGAGCTGCGGGAAACAGCTAGTTGTGTATATATACTTTAAGCACTTACTAAATTATTTTGCGTGCCTCCGCCACCAGTCAGTTAATGCAAACTATTGCCGGCCGGCACCCACCCACTACTATTAGTCCCAATATGCCCGCCGCCAACTTTGTTACAACATTTGTTTGCATGTGCAAACTAATGGTGGCGGGTATGGGTGGCGGCAAAGTAGGGGGTGGGTGCCGGCCGGCAATAGTTTGCATGAACTAATTGGTGGCGGAATAGAATATAAATTTTATTTGCACGCAAAATAATTTGTAACCTTAACTTCAGCAAAGTAACGCCTGAATCAATTAAATATATATAATATGTTCATTATTATTAGATGCCGTAAATAAACAGGGACACTGGCTGTCCCTTAAAAAAACAATCCTGGCGTCTTTATAAAAATATTACGAAGAAAATCCCACACCCAGCTAGTTGAAAATACTCGTAATTTACATAATTATTCAAATAAATCACTTTTCAAGTATGAAATATGTACTCTGTGTAATTCGTGGTGTCATGGCGGTTGAAAAATGGCGGGAGAAAATGTATCTAATCTTTTTTTTTCTTTATTTGTCTTTATTGACATTTCTTGTTGTTATCTATGGAAACTTATTACAAAACTGTAACAACTATTAGCCTAACTGCTAATTTTAAAGTATTTTGATATTTTTTTAAAAAAGAGCGTTTTTTTCGATAAAATTATATGACTACCAATAATTAATTTCATGACATTAATAGTTCTTTACGCTCTATTGTTGGTACTGGCCACTAATAAAGTAAAAGTTACTCCGATTGTTTTCCCAAACGATACATTTAAAAAAAACCCCTTTGAAATTCATAAACCAAAACTAGTAAAAATAAACTCTAAAACTAAGCCCCTTAAACTGCAATTCGGTTGTGTGACATAGAAAAAGAATTTTAAAAACAAAATTTGATAAAATCAACTCCATAATTCAACCCTATATCTAATAAGCTTAGGCTTAAATTCCAATGTGAATTTAGTGTGTCCACCTGCCATATGCCGTGGCAGGTGTAGGTTAGGCCGTGTTTTTTTTCTTTTGTTATTTTTTGATGGATTTTTGATATTTCGGAGGGTAGAGTGTAGTTTCTAAAACGTTTTACATTATCTTAGGCGTTACTTTAATACGAACGGGCAGGCAGGTAAATATAGATGTCTTTTTTTTTCATATGGCTCTTACTTTCGTATTTAGCCAGTATCAAGTAAATTTTTGAATTAAGTTGTTTAGTCAAGCAAGTCTAAAGTCACGTCAGTAGTTAAGTGAAGTCAAGTCGAGTCAAAAGAGTCAGACTAAGTGAAGTGGTAGAAAAACTGCACTTAGCGATTTCCAGGAGCTTTTAGCAACAAGCATGGAAATCACATAAATCGAACACTGTATCACTTCCCAACACTCACGCTTGTTCTTAAATACTTTGCGAATAATAATCCACCATTATTAAGCACAAACACTCAAAAAAACACAAATTTTGGACAATAAAATACAGCGCCGATACTGCTCTTCACAGCTTCCCGCCAAAAGTCCCCATAGAAGTGTCTTGCTTGTCTATTATCTTTTCGCGCCTAAACTCTGTGGTTCAGTGGTAAAGGAGTTTGACTTTGATTCGGAAGTAGTGAGTTCGATTCCAACGGGAAGCATACTTTTTTTGTTTCCAGTTTGCTTAGGACATTGCAGGCTTAAAACACCTGGTTGTCTGATAATAAAGATGATTCCGTGCTTCGGAAAGACAGGTGGTAGAAGTTGTAGTCTTCGTGTTGCATCACAAATAAAATGTAAAATTAATGTTAATACGGATTAGGTTAAAACAAAATGACTCCCTCGCGATTTCAACAAGTGAATCCCTTATACGCGTATCTTTTTTAATTCCCGTCACGGTCCCGTACCCGGGCCGTGTTCCAGAATATTCATGAGCGGCTCATTACCCTGGTATAATTAGGACTTTTTGTTGGATTCACACGGATTTCGTATTTGTATGTTGCGCTACTGACAACATAAATGTAACTTACAGTCTGGCCACGGGGCAATCCGCCACGGCGAATTTCTAAACGATGCCACCGGCGACTAAAAGAAATACGTACAAATGCATTTGTTTCAGTGCACTAATCGTTACTACTCCTCATTTTGCCTCGCCAGTCACCTGTTCCCGTGGTTTGTTAGTGCATTTGTTATGTATTTCTTTCAGTCGCCGGTGGCATAGCGGCGAAATTCACCGTGGCGGGTTGCCACGTGGCCAGGCTGTTAGGTAAATATCCGAAATCTCCATCTATCATCCGTGCTTTTCAATAAAATCGGTAGAGTGGTTCAGTATTATGAGATTTTACTAACGCAGTCGCTAACGACCGCGTTACATACAAAAAGAGAATCTCATAGTAGACGCACAGGCGTCATTCATCGTCATCGTGTGGTTTATATGGTCAATCGACCATGAAAAAACCCTGAAAACTCGCGAAAATGCGAACGCCTTAACCACTGGACCACGGAGGCAATTAAGGTTAGGTTTTATTTATAAATCTTTTTGTACCATAAGTTTACAATTGACGGACTTAATGCTAAAAGCATTCTCTCCCAGTCAACCATTAGAAAAAACAGAAAAGTTTTGTGCGGCGCGAATTATTTTGAAAATACAATGAAAGTAAAAAAAAAACACTTAACTGCTAAATAAACATACATAGATTTACATACAGTATTCATAGCTATACATATAGTTACATACATAAAAGAAGAGATGAAATCGGAAAAAGATGACGATTTAGGGTGATATTATGCTAGTGAGGTGAATTTTGACTTTTGAAAGCGAATTTAGTAATGGTCTCTTTGATGTCATCGGGTAGAGCTGTCCAGAGCCGTGTGGATTGTAAGGTAAATGAATTAGACATAAAACTGGACCGAAATAGGGGAGTATAGAAAGGGTAAGTTTTTTGGAAGATCTAAGTTGCCTATCGTGACCGTCAGAAAGATACTTGAACTTTAGATACTCCGGGGACTGAGGCTCCTTGAGAATTGAAAAAAGAGAAGTAAGCAACCGAAGTTGACGACGTTGGCGGATCGGAAGCCATTCCAGTTCGGATCGATAAGAAGAGATGTGGTCATGTTTACGTAGACAGAAAATAAAACGAATACAGTTATATATGAGGCGATAGTTAACTACTAGGATTTCAGAAATTATGGGGAAGTGTGATTATTATTACCTCATTATCATATAATTAATAATCCTACCAATGTCCATCTGTCACGGATCTTCACCAAAAAGGCAAACAGGCCGTCTAGCTTATTTCATAATTACCTGAAACAAAAAATATATAAATAAATATAAATTAGGAATATTATTAAAAAGGACAAACGGATTCCGAAGTACGGAAGAGCTCAAGATGGTATATTTATTATGCTAATAGCGAACAATAAAAATTTGGCCCCTTTTTTGGAAATTTACGAGAAAACCGGTGAATCGAACGATTTACATTCGACTGTACGGTTTTGATAGCTATACTTTTTAAAAACCTCGCAGTCGTTTGACTTGTGCGATCTTTACAAACACGTATGCGCCGCTACGCTATCGAGCTTCCTTTATTTTTGTATTGACTATCCATACTAATATGTTAAATGCGAAAGTCTGTCTGTTACGCTTTCACGGCCAAACCGCTGAAAGGATTTTGATGAAATTTGGTATGAATATAGTTAAAGACCCGGTGTAAAACATAGGTTAATTTTTGACGCAGGCGGAGCTGCGTGAAATAGCTAGTAGTTTTATATAACGTATGGTAGAAGTACTAAACTAGACAAAGAAGAAACTGCATACGCCAAAGAAATTTAAAACATTACATACATAAATTCAACAATTCCTTTGTGCAGAGCTGACGTCGGTGTAAAGTGGGTTCTTAGTGTTGTTTTATAGCTAGTTTCGTACAGTATGGATAGTTTAGTCTATGTATAAATTGAAAATTTACAAAATCCTTCGAAAGGTATTGAGCACACAAATCTAAAGACTACATGTGGCTTACTAATCGTTTTCCACCCAACACGTTATCTTTATCAAGAACCTGCTTCCAAGATCCAATTTTGATTATCTATTTTTTTATAATTTGAGTTAAGTAATTGTATTATTTACACTTAAAAACACTAACGTAAAGTAAAACTTAAAATTAAAAAAATAAATACTAAAAATTTAAATCTAAGCAATGTCCGTGTGGCATGGTGCCAAGAACACTGGCTGCATTCCTACGTTGAATTGCAATTGCAATTCTGCGCTAGGAAAGAGCCAGCCCTCTTTTCACCTACGGTGTCAGCAAGCTTAGGAGAAATTTCCTCAAAAAAAATTCTTTAAGTTAGGACCCCATGGGCCCAATGTTTCGACACCAAGCGGCACAAATATGTACTCACTATTGAGATAAACATATTTGCATCGCTTGGCATCTTCTGCAGCGTCAGCCGCGGCTCCAGCCCTATTATTTTGATTTTTTCAAGATTCTCCTATGTTGCTGTTTCCCTCAGTTCCGCTTGCGTCAAAAAGTAGCCTGAGTTCGGCCCCGGGTCTTCAACTATATTCATACCAAATTTCGTCAAAATCCGTTTAGCGGTTTGGTCGTGAAAGCGTAACAGACAGACTTTCGCACTTATAATATTCATATGGATCTTTTAATGAGCCCAAACACGTTACTATCTGCTGTACATACGACTGGAAAATTTGTGAAATAGTTTCCATAAATTATACACCGTGAAATTTTAGTCGTTTTGGACCCATCGTCCAGTGACTCCATTCATGCAACCGAACAAATTTCCCCAAGGAACATAGCTCAAAACATGAAAAACAAGTTTGGACTTCCCACAGTAAGTTAGGTCATGTGATGAGACATTTTGTATGGGAGGTCCACAAATTTACTCCATATTCCGACCCATGATCTTGGGGAAAGTTTTTCAATTGCATGAATGGAGTCACTGGACGATGGGTCCAAAACGACTAAAATTTCACGGTGTAGATGAGAACCATCCAAATCTAACCTTTCAAAAATAAACTGCATCAATTTTAGAACTTCAAGTTTAGGCGCTAGTTTTAAAATTATTTATATAGATAAGTTTCTAACTCTACTGACTGACCTTTATCTGAATTGTATAAAATTTTTATTATCTGTTCTATCGAACAATTTTATCCTAATACATATCAAATAGGGACTATCTGACCTATGAATATAAAGTGTTAAATTTGAAAGTATAATTTTTCACGTATGTATTTTCATGCCTCTAAAATAAATAAGCTTACGGCCCACTACAAAATGGTTACTGCGGCGTAGTTTGTTACAGAAATAATTGCGTTATTTCAGCAAATTTCTAGCGGCTAAGTCCGTCTTTGTACCTCATTTTCATGTAACTATATTTTTAATTTTCAGAATAAATGCAGAGTTTCATGAGTATTCAGGGTAAATGTCGACAATACACAATAATTCAGCGATAATTTATTTATTTATCATCTTACGAAATTGACGATTTCAAGCACGGGGTAAACTTTTCTTCCTTCTTCTAACATAGAAAAAAATCTTGTGGTTAGTTAAATGGAATCGGCCATAAAACAGTTGTACAAATTGATCACTTATAAGAAGGGAGTGATCTATTCAATAGCTCAAAATGAGTCAATTGTTTTCGTAGCCATTCGAATTTTTACGACAAAACAACGACATGAAAACATCCAGCTTTCATGTTTTATTCAAGATTTTACGTCGTCTTGAACTTACTTTCTGACGGTAAAATGTCCATTTTGATCTATTTTTAGACACATTAACATAACAAACGTCAACAGACTAATCATTAATAAGACCGGTCAAGTGCGAGTTGAACTTGTTGAAGTATTAATGAAAGTTATAGATTAGTTGAAGACCCGGACACTCCAACAGCGACACCTATTACTACTACTTGGATACGGTAGCGTGCGCACGCGCGTCAATGTGTGTGTTAGTCGGTAGGGTTGGTTATTTACTGTATCTGACGCGACATTCTTGCATTGTTTTGCTCTCAAATTTTACTTTTATCTGCGCGGTGAGGTGTGGTATATGTTTCGGGTGGGAGGGTGTGAGTGTCCGTTCTGTACGTTAGTACTTTTAATAATTCTACTACTTTTTTGACGCGGGCAGAGCTAGGAAACAGCTAGTATAAAATATATTGTTCAAATGTGAACGTAATATAGTCATTATCATTTAGCACAAACGGAGGTCTGTGAGGTCAGAGCACCAGCATTCCGTAGTGAGTCACCACCGAGGTATTTATGACATGATGCTACTGCAGACCACATGCTGCATATTAATGACTTTATTGGACAAATCGTCCTTAAAGATGTCAATAATTTGCGTTACTTCGTCGAAATGGATAATGAGTCATTTATTTATGGATTTCTAACTTCATAACAAAATAGCTAATTGACGGACTCAAATCTGTAGGCTTTATCTCATCAATCAACCAACTAAATGTTAAGTAAGATTTTGAGATTTGAGAGAGACAATGTGTATTAGCGTAGTCAACAAGTTCCTAAGTTTGTTCCTAAAAGTTCATAGTGGTGATATTAGGAATCTACTTTAAATTAATTTATTTTTCTGTCCATAAATTTAACAGCTATTTTACCAGTTTTAATTGATCATTATATCTTACGTGGTTGTGCCAGAAAATTTATATCGGGCACGACCGCTTTAGGTATGCTGGAACGTCGAAAATAGAAGAGTACAACTTTTTTGTTCAAAAGTACATTAAAGTACACCTTTTTTCATGAAGACGTACCACAATTAAATTATGAAAATCCTCTATAGTCGTGCCAGAAAGAATAACATGTTTTAAGGCCGTTATTTTTGGGTCTAAAAATATCGGCATACCAATTTGAAATACTAGCTTAAGATACTTACTAGTTACGGGGTTAGGGTACTTGAAGGAACACACCGACGAGAGAGCGGCTCTCCAATTGTTAAAGCCGTCAAGTTTGCAACTAACTGATGAAAAATCTATGATAATTTGTCTTTGAATTTCACTCGCAATTTTTTTTATAAACGCAAAAAACAGTTGGGCATAGCAGTGAAGACACGAGACTAGAAGGAAGTATCTGGCAATACTACCGCCAAGTCAAGCAAACAAAAGACGAATACGCTCCGTGCTATCTCATCTGGAAGCAATTCGGGGTCACTTTGACACTCTTTAACTTCGTTTAGAACCTGAATTTTCTTAGAGATTGCTTTAAAACTTTTCCAATCTCAAAATTTTATGTATCACTGCCTCAATCGTCCAAAGGAGTTCCCTCAGTTCGTGGAAAACACCGAATTGAAAAATTATGTCATTGGTAGTTTTGTACCTCACTTGCATAATCCTGCCACGTAAAATTTCTACATCACCCATCTTTTACCAAGACACTGCAGTTCACCGCCCCAGCAAGACCTAAGGAGTCGTTACCCTGTCTGGTACACTAGGTAACTGAACTTGAGACTCACAGTTACCCAGGATGGACGACTAACCATCATCCATCAGCTATCATCGATAGATGACGACACATTCATTTCTTCTATTCAGAAATCTAGTATCTTTTGGCAACAGCTTATGTACATTATGTAGCAATTTTTTTATATACAATTAAGTAGGCAAACAGGCGTACGGCCCACCTGATGGTAAGTGGTTACCGTAGCCTATGAACGCCTGCAACACCAGCGATGTCACTAGCGCGTTACCGACCCTGTAGGAGTTTCTTTAAAATCTTATCATTTAACTCATAGGTTTTCGTCTATTATAGTGGTTGCCTGTCAACCGTGTCAGTCAGCAATCACTCATAGGTATAAGTCCGCCATTGTACGGTCATCTTCTTCTTGTTCTTTGCGTGTCGATGGTATTCAATCCCAACCCAGAGAGAAGTCACCTCAACTGACAGCTCTGTCAGAGGTCAAGCACAAGTTCTTTATAATTATTTTTGTTATTCTTTTTATTTATTTTTACTGTGTTTTTAGTCTGGGAGATACTTAATTCCTCAGTAACTTACAGCTGTCGCGTGTTTGGGCTTTTATGAACGATCCCCATGCATATCATAAATGTCCAGTAGTATCCCACATGTAGAGTTACGTTTGTTTATCTGCAAATTTTTAATTGATTTGTTCATCATCCAAGCCGTCTGTATGTCAGTTTAATATAAAAGGTAAAAGCAATTTAGAATGTACATAGTTGTCTTGTATTACTCCTTCAGCTGATTTCATTTTGCTAGATTCATCTGAGCGTATTTCCCAGTTACGTTCTCAACTTCGAAATATATGGTCATACTTGGATGAGTGTTGTGGTCTGATGTTTTCCGCAGCTCCGCCTGCGTCAAAAAGTATCTATGTGGGAATGTTTGTATACCCTATGTCCTATGTTTGTATACGACATTGTATCAAAATCCTTTATGCGGTTTTGCCGTAAAAGCGTAACATACAGACAGACTCTCGCACTAATAATATTAATATGGAAAGTATGGATGGATATGGATGTGTACGAGCTTACCTCGCACATTTCGCCGGCACGCGGCCGCATACATGCAGGTCGCGTGTCAGCTGTTTTTAGTTTTCATTTTAAATTAATTATCAATACAAATTGAGATACTATCGAGCAGCCGTCGAGAAAGGACCCGTCACACCCAAGTATCAAGATGTGACATTTATCAAGAACAATAAACCAGTTTACTATGTGACGTGGTCTTGTATCTCCACACCATCATCAACTTACAACAGCAATACTTCATGTATGGTGTTATGGCTAACACCATGGCCTGCACCGTACATTATGGTCCTTCGAGCCGGATCAGTGCTGCTTGCATATCCTTATTGCTATAGCGAATCGGTTCACTGGCCTCCCACAAGCGGGTCTCACCAGTGAATTGAGAAGGCGCATATATCGTAAGGGTGCGAACACACTTAACACAGAATTAGCGGTCAACAGGAAGTATGGAAAGCCGCTCAACAGCCAGACATTATCGAATATCATCAGGAGTCCACCTAGTCATCTCAGCAAGATTTCAAGGAGTCATTGAAACATCACTCAAGCAAGAGAGTAGTGTCTTCGTCGTCTAGCTAGATTTCATTATCATCACCTCAATCATTGAGGCTTTGCTGCATCAAGGCGGTCAAGTCTCGTGTCCCGCTGGATGCTATCAAGCAATATGGAGCTTCACTACAATCAAGGTGGTGAAGTCTTCGTGTCCAGCCGGGCATTATATCAAGAAAACATGAAGCTACACCGTATCAAGTAGGTGGAGTCTTCAAGTTCAGCTAGACATTATCAAGCAATCATTGAAGCTTCGCCGTATCAAGAAAGCGGAGTATTCACGTCTACTGGACACCCTCATCATAGCAATCATTGGGGCTTCGCCGTATCAAGGAGACGGAGCCACCACGTCTAGCTGGACACCAACATTATCAACATATCAATCACTGAAGCTTCGCTGCAATCAGTAACGAAGTTCTTGCGTCCAACAGGACAACATCTTTATATTATGATCAAGAATAATCTTTGAAATATCAAGATATTTACTGCACACAGATGACTGGGAAGGATCTCCATTTTATAACTTTTGAAAACTCAGAAGGAGTACATGCAATGCACATCATGGAAAATTATTAATCAAGGGGTTGAAAAATCATTCGCAAACCATAGCTAATAACATAAAGATATTCAATAGAACAATTCATAGAGCTAATTAAGTAAATTACGGAAACAAATACATATTACGAAAACATCGTATGATTTCAAGAATGTACTTATACTTTGTAATATGATCATACGTTTGACGCAATATCGGCAGTCGACGACATTGACAACAACAAGAACAAATTGCAAACTTGCAAAACGCCCAGTCAAATGAACACCTACTTAAAATATAGGTCGAATTCATTATCACATTTTATCATTCTGAAGAAAACAATCAACACATCCTACGTCGGGGTACTTAGTTGAAGCGCTGATATGAACCAAGCCAACATCACATCAAGATCATTCGATAACTATCACAAATAACACTTCAATCAAGTTGTTGAACCTATACACCAAACTGAATTACGGAACCATTATCATCTCAAAATGCCGTCTCAATCATTCGTCATGAATTGGGTTCAACTACAACAGCTGAGTTTCGAGAGGCTTGCTCCTGTGGAAGGGGTCGTCGGGAGGGTGCGCTGCCGCAGCAGACACGAACAACGCCGAGATGACCTCACAGAGCTCCTAAAGCACGAACAATAATTTTTACTTATTTTTTATATTTACTTGTTTTAAATTTTATTTATTTTAACATGTACATTTGTGGCGGTTCCCCTTCTCGATTGGTCCATCATCTTTTGCCGTCGGGAGCATGTACGAGCTTACCTCGCACATTTCGCCGGCACGCGGCCGCATACATGCAGGTCGCGTGTCTGCTGTTTTTAGTTTTCATTTTAAATTAATTATCAATACAAATTGAGATACTATCGAGCAGCCGTCGAGAAAGGACCCGTCACACCCAAGTATCAAGATGTGACATTTATCAAGAACAATAAACCAGTTTACTATGTGACGTGGTCTTGTATCTCCACACCATCATCAACTTATCATCAGCATCACTTCATGTATGGTGTTATGGCTAACACCATGGCCTGCACCGTACAGGATGAATGAATATTTTGTGTGGAAGAAAGTGACTTGGCACTTTTTTAGCTTTTGTAAATACGGTAGTGTAGTTAGATTTTAACTGTAATTGCTAAACATCCCGTTAAGACAATGTTTACATACCCCTCATTGTTTAGTGGTGTTGATAATCAACAATAGACTGGGATTGGTCGTGGGTTCGGTTCCTGCTTCACGTCTAGGTCAAAGCAAAGGTCAAAGGTCAAGTTTCATTGTGGTAAAAGCGTGACCTTTTTACTCGATTGCGGCGAAGCCTAAAAAAGTTATATTTTTACCCGACTGCGCCAGAAAGAGTGCTATTGACCTTAGGACTTAAAGCTTAAATAAAACAGTAATCTATGTGGTCTAGTGGCTAAGTTGCTTGAAGACCCGGAGGTCGTGGGTCCAATCCCACGGAAAGCATACTTTGTTAAATCTTTTCCAGTTTGGTTAGGAGATTGCAGGCTTGAATCACCTGATTGTCTGATAATAATAATGTCGTACTTCTGAAGCCATGAACCTGGCTTTTAAAACGTAGAGTTAAAATCTTTGAAACTTCATCTCAGCCTCTGGTCTGAGTGTGCAGGAATATCGGACTAAATACAAATATTTTTATTACAAAATAGCTGTTTCCCGCATCTCCGCCTGCGTCAAAAAGTAGAGTATGTTTGTCTCCTCCTGTATTCATACCAAACATCAGCGTAACAGACAGACATATAGACTTTTGCATTTAAATATTAGTATGGTCACATTATTGAGGCTACCTCAAGACTAACAGGCAACTCATACCGTCGCTTGACACGCGATATCGTTACAAATACTCATGCCCCGGTTGGCTTTCGTTTGTTTATAGGTTAGTAAGTTAGTATTAGTATAGATTCTTATGAATAATAGATTCAATGAACGAATTACTTTTTCAGATAACGCAAGACCAAGCGTCATACAATTAAATTGTGCCAATAACGGTACAGTTATTAATAACAGTGATTGTTTAAAGCTAACTATAAATAAATTTAAATTAACGTTATTATTGAAACAGGCGAATCTGCACTTGAAGTGAATTAAATATGTATTCTGAAGTGTAGTTCATTGCACCCAGGGCGTTGAACTTTAGTAAGTGCAGTCGAAATAATTGCACTAACTATTGACTGCAGCTTTGCGTAAAAAGAACAACAACAAAATTTACATAATTCGCCGATAATTGGTACGAAACAGAAAGACATACAGAACTGTGGCAAGCGGCATTATCTACTGAACACTTGTACACGGAGACCGTTTATATGAGCACAAACACGCTACATCTGCTGTCTGTCGCTGAGGAGTTGTGTATCCGCAGACGACACTAGCTGCAGCATCAGACTGAATATGATATAACTTCGAAGCCACCAAAGATAATGACATCAAACATACCAATCGGATCACTTAAAGTTGGTGAAAGCATGTGGACTATTATCAAATGAGCCGGTAATCTTCAAATGGCTGAACCGATCTCCATAAATTATAGTTGAGATAAGATCCATCCATCAGATCAGCTTTCAAGCAAAATAATAACATCGGTTTATACGTTTAGACGCTACGATGCAACACAGACGCACAATCACGTAAAAAAAACCCTCCTCTCTTTTTTCGTCATTGATTAAAAATCATCGCGACAATGGAATAAGGAATACATTGCAGCAAAATGTGGAAACAAATCGATTAGTTGCTGCATTTATTCAATGTTATTTTATATATTATTATATATTAGAATGCATTACAGATTTTACAATTTTGTTCTATAAAATGGAAAGAAAAGCTGATCTGAAATAATTTGACACGTGCAGTGGAGATAAGATCCTGTAATTTCACTGTACCTTCCATCTTCACCATATAGGGTACGCTTCATGTTCCTAAATAGGGCGGCACTGATTATTTTTATTACAGTGGAGCGACTACCATCAGATAGGCTGTCTACCACTGTCTTTCAAACCGGAGTCCGTAACCATGATAATGACTTGTCGAACCAGTTCGTGACCTTCGCCTAAACAAACACACAAACATGTTTAGTATAGACTGCAGACTGCGTGGGTGTAGGTTCGATTCCTCGTTTGCTCTCGTGGGCGTTACTATTTATAGTTCTCAGAGGTAAGAGTATAAGCTTTTTGTCTCGACGCAAGAATTTGAAGAAATAAACACCCACATATGAAAGGGGTTTGAGTACCTTAGTCTATGAATGTCTTGAATTCGCGCACGAAGAGTTTTGTACAAGATTTTTAGAAAGACAACCAGATTACTACCACTAAGACACATAATTATTATTAGGTACTAACGTACAGAACGGACACTCACACCCTCCCACCCGAAACAGATAAAATCAGACCAATAGGAAGAAAAACTAAAACAAGTCCATAAGTTAGCTGGAATCAACAACTTACGTGCTTTCTTACGCACGCAAACATCTCTATTAACAGACAATCAGGCGATTTAAGCCTACAATGTCCTAAGTAAACTGGAAATAACAAAGTATGCTTCCCGTGGGAATCCGATTCGGAACCAAACACAAGAGTCTTCAGACCTTAAACTCCTTAATTCTTCTTCCTAACGTGTAACGTGCACGCTTTAAAAATGGTCGTAGATTTGGCTGGTATATTGGAGCGACTGCCAGCCTAAAACACAGAACAGAAATCCTATTAACAAATGGAATTTACCCTGTAAATTGCCATTGTTACAAGGCATTGGTTATGAAGAGATATGCCAAGAATTAGTTCAGAGGAGGCCCGTACTTGACGTGTGTTCGTCAAGGATTATTCGCATTTCGCCATTACTATTCTATGTTGGATAGGGTTGGCAGAGGCTGTGAATTTGTTTTACTTGTTAACGGTACATTCAAATGAAGGGCTTGAATCACCTGATTGACTGATAATAATGATTCCTTGCTTCGGACGACATGTTAAGACGTTGGTGCTGACTGCTATTAGATGGTCGTTCAAGGAACTACGTCCGAGGCTGAATGGCGGTTCCGAATACTCTGAGACCGGGCGCACAGGGTCGATTGACCTTGTAATTCGATATGAATGAATGAAATGGTAAATTAAGGTTCAGTTAAACTGTTAAAAATAGCATTAAACTAACTATACTAAATAAAAAAAAATGGAAAACCTAATTTAAAAAAATAATACATAGCTTATTAAAAAAAACATAAAAATGGCTAATGGTGTAGATGATAATCTCTATTCAAACTGACGCAAATGCTGCAAAATTTTGCTGGACGCCCACAGAAGAAAGAATATGTAGAAGTGACATAAGCAGGCCAGTTAATCTTCGAAAAAAAAAAAAAAATCACACGCCACGGCACTTCTACCGAATCTTATTTCTGTGGTTTCCCGCAAATCGCGCGGGATCCGCGTCAGTTTGAATAGAGCTTTACTGAGAAACACGCTATGATGAAGACGAAATGCAGTGCTATACTTCTTAAAACAAGAAAAAAGAATAGTAATAATTTGAAAGCACATTCAAATTTTTCATATGGAGTCGTCTCGGTGATAACCCTGAATGCTCTCTGCCAGACAGCTGTCAGATATTCAGACTGCCGTAAATATTATACCAGGATGCAAGCTGGGATTTCGTGGGAATATGCCATATCGATTAGCAGAATACCATCTCAGAACGACTTTAGGAAGTTATCATTTATGGAATTTGGCAATTTAGAAAGTTGTCATTCACAGTCTGAGGAAGATCTAGGATCATGATTAGAAAGCACCACCTCTGTGGCCCAGTGGTTAAGACGTTTGCCTAAAGACCCAGTCAGTTCAATTCCCACGGAAAGCATTCATTGCTTAGTTGTTTCCAGTTTGTTTAGGACATTGTAGGCTTATTTCACCGGACTGATAATAAAGATGACTCAGTGCTTCGGAAGGCAAGTTAAGCTGTTGTTGTTGCCAGTGGTCGTTAAAACACATCATGATCCTATTAGCCTGATTCCTTTTACGAGGTACTTTAGAAAGATTTAGAAGGATTACGGAGGCCAGAAGACAGTCGCCCTATCAAAGTTGTACCACCAAATCTAAGACCATGATTAGAACGAACCCTGAGTGCTGAAAAGTAAGCTGAAGATGAAACTGGAAAACACACTTTTTTGAAAAAAATACATTGAAAACGTTTATCGCAAAACCAACAACGACCCAAAAATTAGCCAAAGAATGTTCTAATTAGAAATCTTTGGGGACGAAATGTTAATTATTCTATTTAATTGTACTCTCTTAATTAAAGTCCCTTCTTTGCATACATTTGAGTTGATAAGGACCTCGATGGTTTTCTGAATCAACAGGAATGATTGCGCAATTGAAGTCGTTTGTGGGTTAAGGATTCCGTGCAGAACTCGATGCCATAGAGGGGAATACGTGTACGCAACTTTTGTACATATTAAGTCAAGCGTGGCCTCATATGAAATGACAACTACTAGTAACATTTCCATTCGAGCTCCTCCGAGCGTCAATGTAGTCATTTTCACTCGAAAGGAAGAATAAGAATGTTCGACACCAGGATTTAGGAATTGGAAATCTGGTTCCACATCGACGAGCGTGTATGACGAGAGCGATAGGTATCGACGGCGAGGGAGGTCTGTAAGGATCGTAGCAATTGGAAATGTCACTACTACGGGAAATAGGAGTGATTATACGCCGTTTGTAAAATCAACCTGCATTTTTCAGCTCAAAAATAGTATTTTTGGCCAACTTTCCATCTATGCCAGTATCAGCGTGTGTGTGAGTTGATTAAAATACCTACTTGTCACCTTTCAAATCGGTATCTATTATTACCTGTAACAATCGAATTTATTTGATTAGAATCGACCAAAACCAACTTTCTACAGTCACGACTTATTTTATCATCGATTTGTCCAAGTCACATAATGGTTATGTAAGTCTTCAAATTATTCAGCGTAGTCAAAATGGTCACAGATGATATAAGCTGTCAAAATAGACAATGTTTCTAGAGAGAAGACTAGCAATAACTACTCGTAGTTGCGTCCTCAGATTACGCTTAGGGCACGCTGTAATTCATGGTCAAATGAAATCATTTATCGGTCCTAGATTTGGCGACAATGATTATTACATCAGACTACCGATTGACCTCCGTAACACTTTTTACACTTAAACCAGACCAACAGGATCATGACCCGAGGTGTGTTAGTGCCAACACTGTTAGATTTTTTTAGGCTGTCTAAAGGCATCTGACACAGCGTAACGACAGCCAGCTATCGATAACAACCTGGACCACCGGCTTAACAAGACTTGTGTCTTCCGTTCTATACTCATGTGCCCGCTTCCCTACACCCACACCCCGGACACTCCATACAACAGCGCCGAGATTACAACTACTACGATTCGGTCGTGTACGCACGCGCGTCACGTCAGTTTGGTGACTGCGTCATATTTGTCCGTCGCGGCCGACGTGTCAATCCTTGTATTGTTTGGCTCCCGATTTTTACCCTAAATGACTGTTCTGTACGTTAGTACTATTCATATTTCTACACTATCCAGCAGAGCATCAAAGCTATTATTTGGCAGTGAATTGACAATTATTATTGTCCAAAACGTACCGTTGTACAGTCAGGTCGTTCAAAACGCATTAGCTGGGAAAATTAACCCACTTCAAAAACGTAACGGTGCTGAAAATAGGTACTACTTGAATTAATGTACTTCTTCCTCTTTAGTTATATTCTCGCTTAGCTTCAGACTTTTATAAACAAATAAACATAAAAAATTAGGAAGCATCCCCACTTTTTCAAACTAGATTGTCCGATCTTCGAAGATAGATTCGACGTGACTCTGGTCAAATCTAACGAGTTAGCCATTTTGAGTCAACAAGTAGAAGGATCTAGATGTTAGGTTAGTGGACAATTTTCAGTAGTACAATCGATAACTCCGAAAATAATACGAAACTAATTTCAGTTGTGTCACCAGTGATAGCCCCAATTATATAGATCTATACCACGAATAGACCTATATCAAAAGACCTTGTGTTCCCGCTGAGTATAGACACATCATAACTAACATTGTTTTATCAGTATCTGCAATAAAGGCGCGCTGATGAAAAGTTCTACGCGTCGAATTTATGGCGCGAAATACGACCAATTTCGATGTGACACAGCGCTAGGGATGTACAGCGTCGAATGCCGATATATCGATATCGATTTTGGTCATTCCTGCTCTCAAGTTTGGCACATGGTATTGAACTACACGGGAAAATTATGACGAACTAGCTTTTACCTAAATCTTCGCACGCGTACTAAAAACCCGCTTATATTTTGAGATAATCGGTACCACATGTCCGTTTCAGTAATCGAAATAGCAATTCTATATTTATGTGAAATTTAAGTAGATAAATCGTTTACAGGTAACAAATTCTCAGAACTGATACGTATGGTGAGTATCAATCAGATTTTACGAAATGTTGCAATTTTATAGACTTGTTAATAGGCTACTTGACAGTATTCATACTTGGGCAATGTAGTATAAGCTAAAACTAATCTTCTTCGTCCAAGCGTGTTTTCCAAAATGCGTCTCCAGCTTACGCTTCAGAACCAAGGGTATGCTGTCAGTCATGATCCTCCTGAATGAACTCCTCATGAACTCCAACTGATCTGCTGAATACTATTTCTGATTTAAAATTCGAATTATGCAGCTAAACGTAATCCACCACCGAACCTGCGGCCTTGTGGTCTACAATCGACATAATTGTGCCAATACAATACAACATTACCAGCACATACTCGTAATTACATGGGCCACAGCTGACCGCATCATTACCTGATGTTATTGTTAGCTTTTCACCGTACAATTCGTAATTTAGGTCAAAGTCAAATAATTTATTCTACTAGGCTTAATTTTAGCACTTTGTTCAGAAGCCCCATGTTCTTTGGTAGTGAACTTCCTTCATGGAGTAATTACAAAGAGGAGATGCCGTAATAAGCGTTTTATAAGAAAGTGTTTGTGAGGCTACACGGGACGGAAGGCGTGCAGGGTGCTTGGTTTCGGCCGTCGCTCCAATCATGGAGTACGAGCAATGACAAGCTCCGCCCACTTTTGTGTCGGCGGGTAAAGTTGATCAAGTTATCGATAAAAATTGAAAACATCGATACACTACCGCGTCACTATCCCGTGTCCTGGCAAATATAGAAACAAATAACGCCTTCTCTACAAAACCTGTTTTTTTAACTCGATCGCTGAACTGTGAATGAATTAGAATTCGTTGGTACGTAGGTGTCCATTGTACTACGATATTTGAATAAAACCGAGCTACATATTTATACCGCTGGAAGTTGGTCTTCTGTTTGAGACCGAGTATATTGTTCTGAATAGATATTATATTTATTTAAACTTTATTGTTCTACAAGTAAAAAATACTTAATAACAATTGGCGGCGTTAATGCTAAGAGCCGATATATTAGAATGACGCAGTGTAGGCTGATTTGCGCGAGTAGGGAACTGAACCCTCCACCTCCCATGGCTCTAAGAACCTTGCGGTTAGCCGAATTTCGGCAGAGTGCGCTGTTCTTGCTCGAGGCTTTTCCTAGTAGCACCTGCTTGATCTCCCTACAAATTTTCTAATGTTATCTCTATTGTTCCGGCCACACTCTCGCGATAACGCAAAGGTTTGGGTTGTCGCGACACGTCTGGCCGAAGAATTCGTTTGTCGCGAATTCTTCTTCGCACACTATATATAGTTTTCTCGTGACAACGCGAACTCGAATTTTCACGATCAAGTGTGGCCCCAGCATATGATAACTCTTCCCTTCTTTAAGGCTACCCACTGGTAACCAAACTTTCTTTTCGTAATCCAAAATCTACTTCGAGTTGCTAAGTAAAATGTTTAGATTACCTGACGTTACAAATGTAAAGCCGTTTTCCATTTTCGAATTTAGTAAAACCGTGAGACAGTGGACCCGTTAATCTAGGCTTAGCACGTAAAAAAGGGATTTGCCTACATTTGTTTTTCGTTTCACCGGCTATAATGAAGGTATTATGTTTGTTCAGGTGCTTGTTTTATAGGGTTCCGCTACAGAACGTCAAAAACCCTTAGTGTCAACCGGTTACCTAAACTACTCAATAATCCCTGTAGTCAACTGGTTGTAAAACAGATGTGATAGCGTCGATTATTTTTTCCGGTACTCTACTAGTTGTGAAACAGGACTGAATAATCTTGGACACGCAACTGGTTGCCAATAAATACTAAAAGTCCTCTTTGACAACCAGTTGCGAAAATCAGTTGCGGGCGAAAGGCTTTAATAAGAGTGTGTTTTCAGTTTATAGTTAGTCAGTTTACGTTTTAGAGCAAAATTAGTTAAAGATAAACTTATAAAAACAAAAGTAAAAATAAAAAATTGCACTAGGCTACACACGCTTGGGTGAGAAGCTTAGAAGTCAGAACATTTTCCGAGAAGAGTATACGATAAGAGTGACCTATCCCAATTTTATAGTTTATTCAGTTTACGTTTTAGAGCTTAAAGCAAAAATTTTTAATCTTAAAAATTAAATAAACAAAATTTAAAAGTCACACTAGGCTACATACGCATAGACGAAGACGTCAGAACACTATTCGAGAAGTGTGAGACCGTCGTTGGAACTGTATCGACACGCCAAGAAGAAGAAATGGAACAATCCGAACAGCGGCGTTTGGTTCTAAGCAATTTGTATTATCCTTTAAAATTCTCGCGATGCGACACACGCTTGACCGATTTTTTCCGACGCGGAAATTCGGCAAAGGAAAAACAAGGTAAACCTTACGGATTCCAGCCACGACTCATCTTTTATTATTTCGAATTGCTTTTTAAACAAGTAAAATGTTTTTTTACAAGTATATATGTGAATAAGTGTTTCAAGTTTTTTACCCTACTGTGGAGAAGCTTATCATGTATCCTCACTAGTCCATACTTTACTTACTAATATTATAAATGCGAAAGTCTGTCTGTCTATTACGCTTTCACAGCTAAACCTCTGTACCGATTTTGATGACATAGGATACCTTTTGACGCGGGTAGAGCCGCGGGAATTAGCCTAGCCTAGTTTTAGCCTAACTCTTCTAGACTTAGTTATCTTCTATCTTACGACACTACCAATACGGGCGTACGCCCCACCTGATGGTGAGTGGTTACCGTAGCCTATGAACTCATGCAACACCAAAAATGTCACGAGCGCGTTGCTGACCCTGAAGAAATTCTTTCACTCCCTTTTTGAAGGCTCATCCCATGTTATAGTCACAAGGGAAAACAATGGCAGAGTCCTAGATATGGCGTCACTAGTTGTTAGAATGGAGCGACTGACTTCTGCAACCTTATTTACAATACTATCAAACGACTTAGGGAAGTCTGCTACTTTGTGCCAATTGCATATACCGTGCTTTCCGAAGCACGGAACCATCATTATCATCAGACAATCGGGTGATTGAAGCCTGCAATGTCATAACAAAACTGGAAACAACTAAACAATTGTTTCCCGCGAGAATCCAGCTCCATCTTCAGGCCTTAACCACTGGACCACAGAGGCAGTATATAAATGACTCAATTTCATAATCATAATGACTTTGGTATGCTCGGAAGCGTATATTGAAGTCCTACCAGTATTCAGAACCTCCATAGTTCTGAGCTGCAGTAGCCTTTAAGCAATTGAATTCGCAGTTTCATAGATTGAAAGTTTTTTACAAACATATATTACCGTCGTGTTTATTGAATTCCTACCGCTATTCAGATTAGCCATACCCTCTGTGCTCTTACTTAGCTCTGCGGATGGGAAAGACAAACGCAATACTAGTGTAGAGTTCGTAGTATCCTACTATTACTCCAAAAATTAGTACCTACAGGTTTTACAGTATGTGGTGTAAGTAAACGAGCGAAGGTTAAAGAAAATATGAATGTCATACTAGACAGGTAATAAAAATAATTTGATTTATGTTATTATATGTATTCGAGTTTGAAATTTCATTTTTAAATTAAAACTATCTTGACTATATATATATGTGTGTGTTTTTAGACCTTTATAAAGGCACTTTTTAAGCGAGATCCGGTTTTTGGATTTGAGTAGGTACCTTTTTACTCTTATTAAGTTTACTCTTATTAAGTTAAAATACTTTTGTAAATAAATCTAAAATAATTAATGCAGACAAATTTTCATACTTGCATAAATATTGTGAAACTTACAAAACAGGTAAGATTCTTCAAAATTCTTTTCAAAACTTTATGCTTGTGTATTTTAGTATTCGAAACGGTAGCTAAACTCTTGGCATGTGCCAAGAGATCTGAGATCGCGGAGTACTAGAGTGCGATCTCTCCCGCGTATCAGCTCGCACTAAGTGATCTGAATTAAGGAAGCGTTTTGAAAGTGGTATCGAATAAAGAACCTGAAACAATACCCGAATCCAGATTGTTCGTAGCTCTGAATAGCGAAATGGTTTAAGGCAGTTTTCTGTGAACTCATGTTAGTAAACTCTCCCGTATCTCAGAACTACCGGGGTTCTGAATCCTGGAAGGGTTTTCATATACGTTGCTCGGAACAAATTGTAATTACATACCTACCATAGTTACATCTCACGTTGTTACCATACTAATACGAGTACCGAGAATGATGCATACTGAGTCATTCTCAGGTGCATTGATAAGGACGTTACGTTATTCGTTCTGTGAACAGGTGGTTAAATATTATCGCCTCAAAGTATATGAATATCAGTCGTTAGACTGTGTCAGATGGCATCCTGAAAAATCTGTCAGTGTTGGCCACCAACACACCAACATGATCCTAGCTGGAGCTCTGAAGGCAATCGCTCCATTGTAATAAACAGCCAAACTTAGCAGACGTATACCCATTTATTTCGATTGTCATTCATTCAATTTTACATAAACTAAAATTACAAAATAAAATTAAATTAAAACTAAAAACTTAAAAATCTAAAAACTGGTGTCCCTGTCGCATGGTTCCAAAAACGCCAGCCGCATTTCCGCGCTGAATAGCAATTGCTATTCTGACACAGTCTTTAGGCATAAACAATTTAGTAACTGCCTCCGTGGTCCAGTGGTTGAGGCGTTAGCCTTGGACCCGGAATTCGTGCGTTCGATTCCCACGGGAAGCCTACTTTGTTTAGTTGTTTCCAGTGTAGTAAGGACGTTACAGGCTTGAATCCCTTGTTTGTCTGATAATGAATGATTCCGTGCTTCGGAAGGCACTTTAAGGTCCCGACTGTCATTTGATGGTCGTTACAGGAACCACGTCAGAGGTCGAAAGGCGGTTCCGGAAAACTCTTGACGCCAAGGTGTAGATGGTTTTTTTATACAACTAAGTAGGCAAAGGCGTACGGCCCATCTGATGGTAAGTGGTAACCGTGGCCTATGAACGCCTGCAACACCGGAGATGTCACGGGCGTTGCCGACCTGCCCGCTATCACCACAGCGACCCTACTCACCAGCAGGAACACAACCCTGCATCACAGTGTTGTTTGGCTGCGGTCTTCTGTAGGATGGAGGTACTTCCCCAGACAGACTACTCGTTACAAAATGTCCTTCCTCCCTTAAAAAACTTAAATGGTTGATTGATACTAAACCCACTGGATATTAATGAATGAACAATTAAATACTCGCTTTTCAATAAAGTTTAGCTCGAATTGTAAATGAGCCTCTTGATAAAACCAATAAAAACGTGAATAAACATTGCAATTGAGCGCAGTACGGAAATGCAAAACGATTGCAATACTGAGTCAACGCTGAGTCAGTCTGAGTCATGGCTCAAGGCTGCCGGTTTCCACTTGGGACACGTCATGGCATTTGTCAAATCTTTGTTGACAACTGGTACTCGTAATTTATTTTTATATTGACTAGATTGTACTAAATAAATGCCAGTTACAAGTTAAAAAATAAAACACTGGCGTGGTGGATTCTTTTTTCTTAACGTTTATAAAGATGCACCCATAAAACCTAATGAATATTGTAACACGTAATCGTATTTACCAAAAACCAAACCACTATCGCGATGGCTTTTTTTGAGAATGCAAATTAGTTAATTTTTGATAATCCATACTTCCATACTAATGTTATAAATGCGAAAGTCTGTCTGCCTGTCAAACATAGACTACTTTTTGACGCAGGTGCACCTGCGGGTAACAACTAGCAAATTAATAATTTGCTGGTGAGTAGGGTCGCCAGGCTCCAGAGTGGTCGCTGTGCTGACAGCGGACAGGTCGGCAATGAGCTCATGACATCTCCGGTGTTGCAGGCGTTCATAGGCTACGGGAACTACTTACCATCAGGTGGCCCGTACGCCTGTTTGCCTACTTAGCAGTAAAAAAAAAATATATGGAGATTCTCGTTATCTTCACTAGCTCAGTCAACTGCAGCAAATGGTAATCGTAGGAATATCATACGATACGAGTACAAGAGTAATTAATAAGTAGTTACTACCTACTCTAATCCCACAATATGTGTAAGGTGCCTGGCCTTACAATTAAGTACGATAAGATAGGAGAGGTAGGACATTTTGTAAGGAGTAGCCCATCTGGGGAAGTACCTCCACCATACAGAAGACCACAGCCAAATAACACTGTGATGCAGTGTTGTGTTCCAGCTGGTGAGTAGGGTCGCCAGGCTCCAGAGGGGTCGCTGTGCTGATAGCGGCCAGCTCGGCGACAAAAAAAAATCCAAAAAAATATTAAAGACTAGAGACGCCTATTTTTGAAATGACAAGAGGTCGAACCGATTCGTCGATTTAGCGTGAGTCCCGCTTTTGAGAATAGCACTCCTGAACTACATATATTTTATTAAAACTCCTCAAAAACGTATTCTCCTACATTCAAACAAACTTTGTCATTAGTGCTGTCCGTTACGAGCTACCCTCAACTTCATTTTTCCCAACTACCGAGTGAAAAGTTTGGGACAGAATGAGGAATTCAAATTAATGTTGTGAAACTTCCTTCGCGGTAAACTTGCTCTTGTTTTTGGGTGTTTTCTTTTTAGGGTTCCGTAGTAAACACAAGGAACCCTTATAGTTTCGTCATGCCTGTCCTACGTTTTTCAAAGATACTATTAGACCTAGTGAGCTAAAATTTGGTACGCCTATGCATATTACTCACGCGGAGCGAATTGTGTGATAAAAATATGAATTTTTTTTTAGGGTACCCCTTTATGTTAAGTAGGGGTTGAAATTATTTTTTTCTACTTTCGATTTCTGTGGGGTATCATTTAATAGGTCTTTAAAAAACATTATCACATGAAAAACACTCTGAGAGTGCGATTAACGGTTTCGTTTACGAGATATTTAGCTATAACGTTGAAAAAAAACTGAGGTGAGTGTCCCCAACCACTTTTGAGAATTCTGTTGCATATAGACACCAGAAAAAATTCATGACAGTAGTAAATATAATGAATTTCAAAGGAAAATTATCACTGCCGTTAGGCTTATAATGTTTACGAGTAATAATCCTTTAATTAAAAACATGTAAAATTCCAATACATTGAAATAGGCATCTCACGTAAGCAAATAGTTTGACATATTTTGACATTTGACATTTCCAATATCAAGATTTCAAGGCGCTATTTATGAAACTTGCCGTGATTTCGTTTCAGGTTTGCTTTAACATGAAAATTTGAATGCTTAGATTAATAATTATATGCTTCATATTATAGTTAAACATGTTTCGAGTTTGTGTAAATTTACAAATTATATCTGGCCATTGTGTAATTTTAAATTTAATATGTAAAAGAGTTGACTAAAAACAACTTGCAACAACCAGTGAAAAAGTGAAACAACATGCAAGATGTGTGTCGATGTCCGCTCGCTCACCGTGACGGTACGTATATATAAATACGTATTGTCTGTCTGTACGTTGAATGGGTTACGTGAACCGTGGTAGTAAAATGTGGTTGTTATCTGGATGGAACTATGGCGATACTAGTTTGCTCTGTTTTAAGGTGGATTTGATCGTAGTAGGAATCTGGTCTAACGGAAACCTGCTCGATAGCCGATGCGTGTAGTTATACGTAGCGAATGCGAGTGTCAAGCGACGGCGAGACGCGAGCCGTATTAGTCGCTATTTAGTGGCATTTTCTGTCTTGAGCTCCTCCGTGCTTCGGAAGGTACGTTAAGTCATTGGTCCCGGTTGTTGGGCCCGGTTGTTATTGATAGATAGTAGTCGGCTGCGTCGGGTGCCTTAAGACAGCCTGAAAAATTTGACAGTGTTGGCTACTAACACACCTTGTCTTTTATACACCAGTTACGTTATTTGCGCGTTGGGCGTTCTGTAAAATAGTTAGTGCTATTTTTCAAAGTGTTCACGCAAAATCGAAATTAACATTCGACATGTGGCATATATTAAAAAAATAGGCCTACAGGTGTCTTGAGTACTTAATGAAGTAAGAAATAAATTTATTCGAAGTCTGTTTCGGTTTAAAATACCAGTTTAATGCCTTTCATTGCCTAGTTAGATTTAAAAAAAATGTTTACAAACGGTGAGGTAGGTCGTCTTTTTATGGCGCCAAAAATAACAGAAACTGTTGTTAGATCGTTAACTTTAACCGTAAGGTTACGTTTATCCGTATGCGATCTGAAAAGGTCATGTTTTTATTAACAACTCACGGGATTATTGACCTTTTGAATAGTTTAGCGATGGGCCTCCTGCTCAGATGCTAAATATACGTCACTAGCTGCTTTCCGTAACTTCGTCTGCATCAAAAAGTAACCTATGTTTGACCCCGGGTCTTTAACCCAAATTTCATCCAACCGCGTTCAGCGTTTGGTCGTGAAAGCGTAACAGACAGACAGATAGATAGACTTTTGCACTTATAATATTAAAGTATGGATTGTGATGGTAACAGTAGGTAACAATATTTCATATTGAATTTTCTATGATTTAGTTTAAAACTTTTGTGATTCCCTGAGTCGCCTCTTACGACACTCACGGCAAGAGAACACAGATGCGGTTTTTCACGAACACTTGTAAACAGGATATCATCTACGTATTTGAACTTTAAACAAATGCATTCTGTAAACACGTGTACATTGTTAAGTTGCGTCTCAATCCTGGCGGTTAAAGTAAACAAGTCGTTTTAAAGGATTTTAGGGTACCGTAGAGAAATAACTCTCTGGCGCTGTCTTGTTTCGGTGGTCAAGATCGCTTTAGGTCGTTGAGCCAGCGGAGTGAGAAAGTAGTAGAGAAATAAAGCGTGTAAAAGAAATTACGTCTAAAGATTGACTACAACACAACTTAATGTGATTTTGAGCGCAGATGTGGTCTAAGAATAAATTTTTAAGGATGTTAATTTTGATAATTCTTCTTCTCGAGTCGAAATTTTTGATAATTTTAAGACTATATTTTATTTAATTTCTTATTTATAACAAAAATAAAGTTTTTTTTCCGACAAAAAATAACTGTTTAACTCTCTAAAACAGATCTATCCCAAAAATAGGTATACTGATAGTTTAAACAACCAAGGGTGAATTTCCGTGGTAAATTTTATTTATCAAAGTAAATCATATTTTTTTTATAGACTTGATTAATTGAAAAATCGATATCTTCACGGTGTATACGGTGAGATTTGGAAACATACAAATTTATATGAATATGACGTATCAATTGATCTTAATGCCATGTTACTTGTAAAAAGAGAAACATACGGAACCAAATAAACAAATTAAACGTCAAGCACACAAGCGCACAAGTGTGTTATCCCAATGTTTACAAAACCTGGTTTGTTATTCCATAATGATTTCGTGTTTATTTTCACTAAGATACGGCATGGAACGTCGAATTTTTTAATTTTTTTAAATTATTGATGAATGAATGTATGGACACTTTATTTTCATGGGAAATTTGTTATCGAGTGGTTGATCGAATGCCTTCGGAACTCAGACAACCAGTACGAGATGAGTCTTGGCGCTTACCTGATGATTCATTGATAACCGAATCTCATTATAAACTTCATACAACTTTTATAGCCAAAGGGCTTGAATCACTTGAATATATGGTAAATTTTCTGCCTCTTTCTATCCATTATATATTCTCTACATCCTACTTTATTTATGTAGGATCGGCACCGCATCTAGCTAGTACATTGAGAAAGGAAACGATTTACTATTTCAATATAGGTAATATTCTTTAATCTAATACATAGGCTTGTTCCTCTTTGTTCGTCAGTAGTTAGTCATGTCTCTTTCTATCTTAACGACCATTGATTCACTAAGAACAACCAGTTTCCAGTGACTTCGTAGTTATATATGTTTTTTACTTTACTTTACTTCAACAGATTACAGATTCCTACAAAAATATTAAAATTTCCCATCAATATCGTGGGGCACGACCGTTCATTTCGTCAATTTAATAACAAAACTTGTGGTATTCATTTTACACTCTGTTCTAATGAAATAAAGAAGGGTTTAGGCATGCGTGAACAGGTTGTAAATACACCAGGGAGAGCTTGTCAGATGTATCAGATGCCTTTATTAAGCTTGAAAAATGTGACAGTGTTGGCCACTAACACATCTCGGATTCTGTTGGTCTGGTTTCCCTGTGACTGTTACGGAGGTCGGACGCAGTCGCTCCATCGTAAAACTAGTACCACCAAATCTCGGACCATGATACAGCAGAATTAGCGTGTTTGTGCTCATATGAACGGTCTTCATGTACACAACAATGTCACAGCAAAAAGTTACAACACAATGCAACAGATGGCGCTAAAAGAGAAAACTAGAAATTCCCAAACAAGACGTCCAATCAGCATGAAAATACTAAATCATGCAATTGAAGTTTCTAAGGATTGGAGCAATATATACAACCTCCGACAGAACACCGTCGGAGCCGCGAATCCCCAGGCAGAACACCACGTCTGGCGGGAAGTAATTCCCTTTGCGGCGGTCGAGCATAACACCATCGTTCCCGCCGTACTCCAAAAAGTGTTCAGTAGATAATACCGCTTCTCACAGTTTTGTAAGTTCTGTCTTCCTTCCCTAGCGGGGGATTTTTGTAAAATTTTTAACCGACTTCAAAAAAGGAGAACGTTATATTTCGTACCGTATAAAATTTTTCAAAATGTATCTAGACTATATGATAATAAACCCTTTTAGGTAATAAAGTTTCGAGATAAATAAATACATCTTTCACCTGCCAAGACTAGGCTTTAGAATCATGCCCGGGGGCGACTGAAAAGTTACAAAGTTAAAATCAACGTTAACAGATGTTTGAACTGTAATTACCGCCGTACTTTGTTATACTAGCGGCTACAGATAATGTATATTTTATTTAATCCATGAGTGAATTTATCACTTCCTTCAGTGATATCATGTCATGTTACTAATATGCTCATTGTAATAGTAAATAACATTTAAGTACAGTTATTTTATGCCACTTCATTCCCGCGCAAACTTTTAAAAATCCAGGTTTTAAAGACCCATGCACAAAAAACCTACACACACAACAAAAGAATAGACTAAAATAATAAGCATGTTATTTCCAGAGACAATTTAAATATTGCACCGCTTAGTCTTCGTTTGTTCTCGGAATCACCATAATTCGAAACAGAACACTTAAAAATATAGTCACGAATTGCAATTTGCCAATAAAGGTCACTCACCTGTTACAACAGTCGCCATTAACAGTCCAAAAAGAGCGGGAAAATACGCCATCTTGTTTTCCACTTTCAAAAAGTACACTACACTTTCAAACACCAATGGCCCACTAGCATCACTAGACACGATCAAAAACGGTCACTATTCCTTTTTCAAACTGGTTTCGAATCGAACACTGTATCTATCCTCTTCTAGCACGCGTAGTTTCACAGCTCTCTCGCTCGCACTGTAACAAAAAAGGTTTATTTTTAATTTTATTGGGCCAGGATCATAGGATTATGTAATTGATGTGGCCAGTATTTTTTGAGCCGTTTTAAAGGTAGTATTGTTTGAAAAAATAAGGAAGGAGAAAGTTTTTTTAAGGTTGGCGTTGTTTATGAAAGATGGACGCTCGATGGGGAACGTTTTTTTTTTTATTTTTTCTTGGCGCAGGTGTAGTCTTACTTGATCCTGATAATCATTTTTAGGTGAAGGATACGCAATTTGGTTTAGAAAATAAAGACAAGCCTAGTTGTTGGATAATTAATTTCTCGATACTACTAAAAGTTGAAAAGTTTTGTTTGTTGTTTCTACGCTTATAACTTCGCAACTAACCGAGGGATTTTCATAATCCTTTAAGCTTTTGATAACCCAACTCTTAAGGAAGATAACAGGATATGATTAGAGTACATAACCGCCACATTTGTATGCATGTTGACATTACAAAGGAATAAACGTGTTTTTTTAGCATTTCTGGCCTTATAAGCAGCCATAAGATGATTGATTGACATGCAACCGGGAAAACGCTTAAACGGGAGACAGTGGGAACATGAAACAAGTTCCAAAGGGAACAAACTTCACCTGAGGCAACCGTAGTCTAGTTGCCTGAATCAAATTAAAACGAATACGACGTTAAGGCGTTTCATATTTTTATAACATTTTCCTTACGATTGCTTGAATATTTTACTTTGGTTCGCTTAGAAATGATTACGTTCTCAAAGGACGAAAACGCGGTTCTATTACCAAGTCTCCGCTGTCTGTCTGTCATCAGGCTGTATCTCGTGAACCGTGATAGCTAGACAGTTGAAATATTCACAGATGATGTATTTCTGTTGCGGCTTTAACAACAAAATAAATATTGAAGTGTTTTTATTATATGAGAAAGTTGAAGAAATTATAAGGAAAACTTATTTGTCTCGTCGCGAAATTCCCACGCGATAGATACTACCAATGATAGTTATATAGTAGTGTTTGTTTGTTAGGTAACGTAATCAAGACAATAATGCTATTGTCTGTTACAAGGTATACCTTTCTGTCGGATTTGAACCTACAACCACTAAGGCTACTATAAACAGACCTAAGCTTTTATTCAACACTCGTCTGTCTTACGTCACTACAGACTAACTAAGCCCTTTATCTGTTACTCGTGGTCATTGAAAGTATATTTCAAAGAATCTCATTCACATCACCAACCTCAACAACGACAAGAAAAGTCTGTAATAAGTACCTACTTAACAGATAATATTTCATTCATAACAGTACTATAAGTGTGAAAGTCTGTTTAAAGTGTGGTTTCTCTATTCTGCTAGATAACCAAGATGAATCATAGAAGAGAGGACATTTTGTAAGGAGTAGTCCGTCTGGGGAAGTACCTCCACCTTACAGAAAATAACACTGTGATGCAGTGTTGTGTTCCTGCTGGTGAGTAGGGTCGCCAGGCTCCAGCGGGGTCGCTGTGCTGACAGCGGACAGGTCGGCAATGCGCTCATGACATCTCCGGTGTTGCAGGCGTTCATAGGCTACGGTAACCACTTACCATCTGGTAGGCCGTACGCCTGTTTGCCTACATAGTTGTATAAAACAAAATAACCAAACACCTGAACCAATAATGATTTATACTTGGCCTCTGACAGAGCTGTTCAGATGGCTTATTTCTGGGTTAGAAGATTTACTAACTGGCGAGCCACCACGCAAAATATATATAAAGATCTCTCTCGCTTCAAGATAAAATATCCACTTTGATTCCCTGCGCCAACGCCACACCCTGGACACTCCATACAACAGCGGCGAGCCCGACTACTACTAAGATTCGGTCGCGTACGCACACACGTCAATGTGTGTTAGTCGTAGGGTTGATAATTTACCGTATCTGCATCAGTCGTCGCAGCGGTCGCGCGGCAAAAACGACATCCTTGCTTTTGCTCTCCATCCATAGTTTTTGCTCTCGATTTCTACCCTACATCTAAATCTGCGCGGTTCGGTGTTTCGGGTGGGAGGGTGTGAGTGTTCGTTGTGTACGTTAGACTTAGTCGATAAATGCCTAATTCCTAAAATGCCTAGCATTCTACAAATGCCTTATTCCGAAAAAGGTTAATTCGTAAAAGGACTAATTCTTAAAATGACCAATTGAGTAAAAGGACTAGTTCTTAAAATGGCCAATTGAGTAAAAGGACTAGTTCTTAAAATGGCAAATTTTCTACTATACTTTTTTCTTTATAGTGCAAAAAGTAATTTAAATAAAAATAAACAGACTTCAAAACAATCGATATTTTGATGACATTACTATTCATAATTTTGTGCAACGCCGTGTAGGCATATTTCTGTACTCTAAATACTTTATGCCTTTTAAAGCATACCACGACTTAAATATAATAGGATGCCTTCATTCAGTGAAATTCATGAAATTCCTGAATTGTTACAACATTTCTTAACTAGATTACGAATCCTACTTTGTTTGCATACTCGGCATGTTTCTGAGAATTGTTTACGCTAAATGTTTAATTGTATGTTTTCGGAAACTCACTGAAGACGGCATAATTACTTATCAGTTGTACAGAATTTCTAGCATTTAAAAGTATCTTCAAATACCTAGCTATTATTTAATTAGATAAAAGTTGCGCCACTGATTTAAGTATGTTTTAACAGTCCGTGTGATCCAGTGGTAAAGGCCAGAGGTCGCGGGTTCGATTCCCACGGGAAGCATACTTTGTTTAGTTGTTTCCAGTTTGGTCAGGACATTGCAGGCTTGAATCACCCGATTGTCTGATCGAAGATGTGTGTTTGCGACGCGTAGCGAATGCGAGTGTCAAGCGACTGCGGGACGCAACCGGTAATTAATTGGTTGCTGTGACTAACGCTATCGTACAAAAAATGCTGTTATGATGATAGACAAAGAACATCGAAACCACATAAACGTTCCTTTCTCAATGGATGATAGATGACGAATTTATTTTGATTTCGGCTTACGAACGGGATTCAACCAACCCTAAAACAAAAGAAGCAACATTTTACGAGTTCCTCATACCTCCAAACAGACGAACTTTGTGTATATTTATACATTGAAAGTTTATTTGTTTGTCTGCTACCGTGCCCGTTCACACGCATATGCGGTGTACGGTTGGCAAAAAAGAAAAGGATATTGAATATTTTTTATTTTGGCTACAAAAATCTGGCTAAAGCTACTGCTTTTGCATAGACTTACCATTACTCCGTTACGCTAATGTCCCCATTAAGAATGATTCAATTGTGAAATTTCTTAAAACACTAAGTTAGCGATTAGCTATACGCTGGGAACCCCAAAGAAAAGATCTTCCCGCCAATCCAAAAAGTAGCTCTAACAACAACGTCTAGTCGAAGGTTGTATATGTCTCGAAATTGAGTAAACTTTACTGTCGGCACAAGTTTACTTAGAGCACTCAGTTTTTAGACAAAATTACCTACCATATAAACGTTTCAGTATTTCTCGCATTGATATTGCTATTCGCAAACAAAATTTTGTGTATGCAAAACAAAGAAACGAAAAGAAATATGCAAGCCGAAAAAAATAAAAATAAATACAATTTTTTTTGCTGTCCTTACATTCTCCCGACGCGCCGGCGCATCCGCCCGTCCGAAAATAGCGCGGTTTGTCAAACTGTAGTCCTTGCACGCACTCCTAACCGATGCGTTTTTATTGAAGAGATTCAGATCACGTCTTTATCAATTACGGGGCGTACAGAGCTTTGACTAGCGACTTTGAAGCTTGTTCTTCATCTTACAAACGTCATTGCGCATGGAATCTTGTTGCGTGGATTAAATATCTACATCCAGGTTTCTCAGCCAGCAGCCAGCCTGCGGCGGCAGGCGTGAGATTGTGTTCTGTCATGTCACCAGAAAAACAGCGAAGTGGTCATTTGTTTACCATGTGGGATAGGAGTTGGTTAGGTGTTCCGCAATAGCACTGTTCAAATCTTACTTTCTTTCATACAAACTGTTCCGGGTTTTTGAAATTCAGACAGTGCGACGTCTATATCTTACAACGGCCAAGTCGGTGTATAACCACCAGTCAACAGATCAGACTGTGTTAATCTCCAACACTAGACGAATTATCTTTCAGTTTCCCAAAAAAAAAATTAAATAATTCTAGAAAGACGTTTGCCTAGTTTCGTAAGGATCCGTTCAGAAATGTGACATCTAGCCATTTTTCCATATAAAAACAAAATCTAGGCTAGTCTTGAAATGCAGACTTCGCTTTCGCTCAGTCAACTAATGGCGACCAATCCAAATCAGGCCACGCTCGTCGCTGCTTGACTCACGTACGTTTCGAACACGAAAACTAATCTATCGAGCTTCTCAATTACTTAATATTCTGTCTTAATCATCCTAGCGTATATTCCTAGTTGCGTCGTGAGCTTACGCTTCGGAGCCTAGGGTACGCTGTAAGTCATGGTCCTAGATTTGGCGTAATCCTTTTTACTGGGAAACCAGACCAACAGGAACATGACCCGAGGTGTGTTAGTGGCCAACACTGTCAGAATTCTTCAGGCTGCCTTAAGGCATCTGACACAGTCTTAAGACTGCCATCGATAACAATTGTGACGCTTAACCTGCCTTCCGAAGCACAGAGGAGCTCGAGATAGAAAATGCCATCAAATGGCGACCAATCCAATACGGGTCGCGTCCCGCCGTCGCTTAACAAGCGCATTCGCTGCGGATACGCTTGACGTTCGCCTATCGAACTCCTCAATTACATAATGTAATAAATAATAGCTCGTGTCATTGGATCGAGGTGGTCAACCCAAGATCGATGGTTGCCTAGTTACGAAGGTACAACAAATGGGGTCCAGGTTATAATGACTGCGCAATGATTATCATGACAATGTGTTCCGATTTCTTTTTACCCGACTGCGGCGATGCCTAAAAGGGGCGGGTTATGTTTTCGTCCTGGTTATAAGTATTTATGTAGGTCGTCTGTATCTTTGTTCCCTCGTAGCTAAACTACTGAACTCATTTTGATAAATAATACGTAGTTAGATTAGTTTTTTTGCGTGATTGTCATTAGCTAGAGGTAAATCGTAAGAAAACAAAGTGGCGGTTTTAAAAAGTTAAAAGGTTTAGTCGGATGCCTTTACGGAGCCTGAAAAGTCTTGGCCACTATCACACCCATCGCATAGAAAAGTTAGTAAAAGTGAATTTTCCTCATAATATACTTAGCTACCGAGCCGTGACAAGTGAATTCGGGTGAATAATGCTTGTTTATTGAACATACGGGCATGGTTTTTGCTCGATAACGCTGCGTTTTTGACGTGACAACGTCTAATAACTAGATACTACGTCACGAAAATGATGACGTCATTGTCCCGTTATGCTCTTTGCCGCGTTCCGCAAGCGAGAGCGCGGCACGAACGAGAGAGAGGCATGATCATGTGTATTATACTACTGTAATGTTTGACGTTGTCACGTCAAACCACCATCCGTAAACCGACTTTACAGACAACCAATTTTTAAGTATTTTTTTTTTCTATACTGTCGGTCAGTTAATATATTATGATAGTTCACTACAATTTAGACTCTTCTTTACTTGCTTCCGAGCCTAGCGTCATATTCAGCCAAACAAACCTACTAAGTAACTAAAGTAAGTAAGTAAAACTAAAGTATAACTAAGTAAATATATCATCTTCCTTCCTTCCATTCACTTCAAACACACGAGTACCTTCCATTTGTGCTTTTACATTGCAAGCTCTTAAAATTCATGATACACGTTTACAAGAACTACCATGCAAAAAATTAAGTAAATTTGCGTTTTTGCTGTTTCAGAACGGTATCACATGGTAATATTGCTTCTTACTGGTCCTAATTAATATAATTTTATGACGTCGACACGAAAGAAACGCGGCTGAAACGCCACGGTAACGACAGCAGCCGTGCGGATTGCCGACCCGTGTGTTTCACAAAATACCAACACGTACGCGTCTTAGACGCTTTGGAAATTATTTTTTTACGTTTTGCCCATAAAAAAGTTTGCCCTACATTATCTTTTGAAAGCGTTTCAATGTATCAATGTGTTGAATGGAATTATGTAAGACAGTTACGTAGGTATATTGTCTGCAGGTAAGTAGGTGGTGTTATAATTAATTTTAAATTATTTGCGAAAGAAATATAAGCAAATAGATTTAATGGGGGAAAGGAAATCTAATTTTTAGGTTGGTTTTTTAAACATCAATATATTGGCACTTTATGTTGTAAGCCTCTGCCAATTGCGAGTCACAGTTTAGCTACTTCTGTGGCCTGAAAACATAGAGGTCGTGGATGCGATTCCCACGGAAAGCATTCCAGTTTGATTAGAACATTGCAGGCTTGAATCACTTGATTGTCTGATAATACTGATTTTTCACTTTTAGGAACAATGCACACCTTTCCAGTTCGTCTGGGGTCAGGCTTCTCGTATTTTTTTTACCCGACTGCACCAGCCGGAAGAGTTATGTTTTTCGATAGTATGTATGTAGTGTATGTATGTAGTGTATGTATGTAGGTATGTTTGTATGTACGTATAATTGTTTGGCACGCCCTGCAGACTGAACGGCTCGATGGATTTTAGCTTGAAAGGTGTCGTTAGATTCGTATTTACTGTGAGAGTGACACTGGTTACAAAAAAAATAATAGCGATTTTTTTTGGATTTTTCATTTCCGAATTACACAGAAAGGCAGTCAGGATTTTTGTTTTTTTACAGCTTGGCCACGAAACAATTCGCCGCAATGCCACCGGCGACTAAAAGAAATACATTTGTTCCAGTGCACTAATCGTTACTACTCCTCATTTCGCCTCGCCAGTCACCAGTTTGTTATGTATTTCTTAAAGTCGCCGGTGGCATCACGGCGAATTGTTTCGTGGCCAGGTTGTTAACTTATCGTTATCCAGTAAGGCTTGGGCCTCCGTCTTTCTTTCGGCCTAGAGGCTATCGATTGCCCTCTTCGCAGCATGGTCAACATGTAAAAACGCTTTGATGTAATAAGAATTATTAAGCCACTAATGAGTATAAGTTTCCGACATGACAATGTGCATTAGAAACAAACAAACAAATATCCCGGTGTCAAATATATCATTTCTGAACTGTTCCGTGAGAATTCTTAGACGACGGAAGACACATGCTCGCATTATGTATTGTTTGTTATTGATTACTAGCTGTTTATCGCGGTTCTGTCCGCGGCAATAAGTAGGTATGTTTTATGTGTTTTTCATTCAATCTTTCCTTAAGATATCTTGGTTTTTGTGAATATTTACATTTAGCTATCTTGACATTTTACGACCTTTGTATTTTGCTATTTTGGCATTTTACGACTTTGTCGTTTTAAGATCTTGGCATTCAATGACTCGGACGTTGTAAGATATAGATTTTGTACAATTTGTACGTACTCTCGAGGCTTGATATTTTACGATTTTGACGTTATACTCCGCAGCTAGGGTTGCCAGGTCACCAAACCTAATAGCCGGACAGACCAGCCAGTTTGGCCGGACATTTGGCTAAAACGGCCGGACACCCTACATTATTGAGGATTTTGTGTCTCAGTATTTAAAGCTTTTTTGATTATTATCATAAGTCTTGTTAAATTTAAAAAAATGTAAAAAGCCTAGCTATGTCCGGCTTTATCCGGACGCCTGGCAACGCTATCCGCAGCGTTTTATTGTTCGTCAACCGGTTGATCGCTCGCTGAGGCTCGACGAGGTGCTGAAGGACCTACGAAGCCTGGGAGTGAGCGACTGAACGAGCGTACAAGACCACAAGAAATGGCGCCTTCTCGTGTCGGAGGCCCGCTGGACCCTCTTCTTGCAGCTTTGAAATGCAACATCCAAGAGGTCATACAAACGGTAAAGAATAAATTAGCCTGGAAGAAACTAACTATCAAATTGGATTGTTGTATTTGAATCCACCGAACAGTGGATCGAAAAGGACAAAAAGTATCCTAATATCCACTGGTGGATCGTATGGGTGGTTCTAGCAGGGGTCAACAATCACAACCAAATACAACCTTACTGAAAACTACTTTGTAGAAGAAGAATTTTATAATTTTATCTGTTTGTTTGCATTATAATATGTTTATTGCGCATTAAAAATTTAAGTAAAAATTATTTCTTTGTGTAATTTATAGTAGACACTAGCTGTGCCCGCGGTTTCGCCCGCGTGGAATTCCGTTTGAGTCACGGAAAAAAGTAGCCTATGTCACTCTCCAGGTCTCCAACTATCTTCACACAAAAAATCACATCAATCCGTTGCTCCGTTTTAACGTGAAAGAAGGACAAACAAACAAACACACTTTCACATTTATAATATTAGTATAAATATTATTTCCAAATTGATTTTCCATTCTTAATAACCCTCGTTCATTTTAAATCGTGATTTTACCCGAAAACTATTAATTAAAAATGTCCGACAAATAATTAATTTCCTCTACGCGCTGTTTGGCATCCATTCCGATGTATTTTTTTAAATTATCATTATCAGATAGTATGACAATCAATTAGATTAATTAATTTTCTTTCAATATCGACTGAATAACAAAAATACAAACTTAAAGAATTCATTTTTATCAATGGGTGACATCCTTAATCGAAGCCTGCTGTCAGAATTATTAGGTAGGAATAACCTTTCGGGCTCTGACGTGGTTCCTTTAACGACCACTAAATGACAGCCGGGACCAATTCGGAGACCGGAGTCATCATTATTACCAGACAATCAGGTGATTCAAGCCTGCAATGTCCTAACGCGGCCCGTATGCTTGCCATGGAGCAATTACAAAGGGGATGTGATCATTGGCGCCTCGCCGACACAAAGTGGGCGGAGCTTGTCATTGCTCGTGCTCCATGGTTGGAGCCACGGCCGAAACCAAGCACCCCGCACGTCTGCCTTCCGCCAAGTGGAGCTGAACAAATACTTTCTTACAAAACGCTTATTACGGCATCTCCTCTTTGTAATTGCTCCATGATGCTTGCCTGCCGATAACAATATAAAACATTTCGTTTCGCAGCCTCATTCTTTGCTTGATAAACAAATAAAATACCGTTGGTACATTTATCGCTGTTTGAAATTTTCTCCGCTAATAAAATCGCCATATTGCAACCATGGAGAATATAGAGTTGTAATCTTTTTAGGCCAACGCAATATTACGGTATTATCAGAGGTAGACCTCGATTGGTTGCTGCTACACGTGAATTTGCAACGATAATGCATGTTTAGCAACCTAAATGGTGGTCATGATTTTTGTGGGTGGCCGCCACTAGTAAATGTGACATGTTATCGTCATGTGATCTTACGATTATCAATGGTTTCGAAGGCTCGGGCGCCGGTCCCAGTTGCTATCATGTCAGTCGTTAGGCTGTGTCATGCCTTGTAGGCAGCCTGAAAAATCTGACAGTGTTGGCCACTAACATACCCCGGGTCATGTTCCTGTTGGTCTGGTTTTCTATTTAAAAAGTCAAGTGGCCAGTACCGTATGTAGCATGGAGCAATTACAAAGAGGAGATGCCGTTTGAAACGGCGCAGTGATGTGATCATTGGCGCCTCGCCACTCGCAGAAGTGGGCGAAGCTTGTCACTACTCGTTCAAAAGCGTACCGTGAAACAGATCGCGAGCTACTAAGTGTATCACGACTTCCACGGCCTTTTTACATATTTAGCATTGAATAATTGGTTTCTGTTAAATAAGATATATTTACGGGTCTAAAATTTAAAACGTTCATAATAGTTATGAAATATCGCAATGTTTTTAAGATTGGAACTTCAACGTACTAGTGACATCTATTGACAAGTACTTGATAATTTGTAAATAACGTAGTACTGCTACTTTCCGTTATCATTATGGTTGGAGCCACAGGCGAAACCAAGCACCCCGCGCGTCTGCCTTCCGCCCCGTGTAGCTGAACAAATACTTTCTTACAAAACGCTTATTACGGCATCTCCTCTCTGTAATTGCTCCATGGTACGTAGGACCATGGTAAAGCGCATCCTGGGTTTTCCAGCGCAAAAATACTGAAATGAAGAATAAGGAAGAATTTGACGATTTGATTTCATTTGCTTAAGCACAGACTGACCCACATACTTTAAAATACTTATAGTAAAAGATTCGCAATATTATAATGTACTAAAACTACTATCAAGAAGTAGCCCAATAGGGAAACATTAGAAATTCAATCTTATTCCTCTACAATTGAAACCAAATTCGAACACCACTAATTGAATAAACAAGTACCTAGTAAATTATGTACACATTGAAAAAGCGTTCCTATTTCTTTCCTATTAAGCTTACAATCATTCGCGATTTTCCGACAAAGACTTGCCAATTCGTTGGCAAAGGAAAATGTATTTTTCCTCATTGTGATAAAGCTGAAATTGGATTGATACAAATAAGCAACATGATCTGCCCTTCGCACGGTGAAAGGCGGACGCGCATCTTAGTCTAAGAGATAGTTCAGAAAAAATATGCGAATTTGTTTTAAGAGAGTACTTCTATAGGTACTTGCATTGTTGTGTTTTTTTGGCTGCATAAATATGCTTGTTGAGCAATAACAGCCGGGTCCAATAGCTTGACGTGCTTTCCGAACGAAGCTCAAGATAGAAACATAACCACTTCCAGTCTTGCCACTCTAGCTGTTGCTTGACACATACGATCGTTACAAACATGCATGGCTACAGAGTCCTCGGGTTAACAACAGTAGTATTTCAGGAGACAGTGTCTGACTTTATCGTAATAATAAAAATAAAGAATTATCTCTTTTATCGTCATAATTTCTGGATTTACAAAAAAAAAAGTCGCAGAGTACCCCTAGTACAGAATATCTTACTAACGCATATAGCACACTTGTATATATCTCTGTAATGTCACATATTGCCATGTTCACACACTCATCACTATTAATCTTGACGTCTCCTTGCCGCCGGCAATTTGGCAGCATTAGCAAAATAATGGCGTACCATTATTCAAGGTTCGTGTTACAGTGGCGTTACCTCAGTCTTCGAGCCTACACGATTTAAATAGACGCGGTAGTGTGACAAGCCAAGTAAAAAATGTCACATGGCTAATCTTTTCTTAAGAATTTCTAATGTTTTAATGATTGTTACAAATTAAAAGTAATAAATGCGATAAAGACCGCATTAAAAAAGTTTAACTTTTCTGTTTTCTTTTCTTATATGTATGTAAATGGTGCAATAAAGTGTTCATTCATTCATTCATTTTTATATGTTCAAGAAACCGAAATTTGGTAGCCGCCTAGCAACAAGCCAAGTATTAAATAAGACTGTCTGGTAAAGCTCATATTTTTTCGGGAAACCGAAATATATAATTTTAAATCAAAGAGTTATGTGCCTGTTACAATCCCAGTAATGCAGCTTCAGAAATTACCTGTAACAAAGAGATACAAAAAAATATAGAATTGGTTTAGAAATACTTGGAAGTCTAAAAATAATTTAATCTTAAGATAACAAAAACATATGTAACCAAATTATAATCTTTTTAGTATTTTCAGTGTATATTGATCGTGAAATTAACGAGATAGTGAAAGTAAATTTCTATCACACTTAAGACTAAATTGAATTAACTAACTAAAATTAATAATAAACTATATACTTGAAAAACTAGGTTTATACACTAAGAAAAAGAAAGTATGACATATATAAAATAAATATTGCCTAGGTAATTTAGGAGTCGTAGAATTCATCCACATGGATTTCTACCGGAAGTGTCTAGAAGGAAGACGCTGTACGATAGCAATGCTGATACTTTGAGACAAGTATAGTCCTACCGGTCACTTGCGGCGTCGATTTTGCGCTTCGTTAATTCTCTGTACAGAGAACGGGCACTTGGAAGTTACATTAATATCAGTTTTATATTTTTTTCCTAGCCTCTAGATGTTGTCTCATTGCCGGGCAAAGGACTTTCGTCACCCTCACCATTCGTCTCTCGTTAAAGTTTCCTACACCCAATCCGGCTGGAAACTGTCCATATCGTCTCACCATCTTCGCCTTGGTCTTTCTCTACCTCGGCGACCGTCCGCTATCCAGAAGGATCTCGCCTAGCGTTCTGGCCGCATACGACAAACATGTCCTGCCCAGTCCCACTTCAGCCTAGCAGTTTTTGCATCTACACCTGTATTTAAGTTAGAGAGCGCAACTTGGTGATTCTATCTTTTTCGAGTATGCCTATGCCTACGCTGCGCTCCATTTTCGATCTTGCCTGTTATCGAAGGATGCTATCTGGCCCAGGTATAGATAAGTAGGGTATTATTGGGGATTTCAAAACAGGTAGTTTTCATCACACCGCTCATTTCATTCGCTCGGTGTGATGAAAACTACCTGTTTTGAAATCCCCAATAATACCTTTGGTTTTTCAAAAAATACGGAATATCAGTCAACGGCGCTTGGTAAAATGGTATGCATAAGTAATAGGATAATTTGACTCACCTGATCCGATTGCTGTTTGTTCACACTACACTAGATTGTTACATTTTCACACTAAACAACTTTTAATAGTATAAATATATTGCAACCAAAATACATATTACTCTAGTGATTAATAATTGATGAACAAGGAAAATCGTTTGCCCAGGCCGATTGCTCATACCGATGATCAAATTGGTTGGCATCTTACTAACGATCAGTGTCTCAAATGATCTTCGGGACGCCCTTGGTAGACGCCGAGTTATCCCATTACTGGCCTCGATTAGGTCGTACCGTTCACCGTTTGGTTGGTGGCACCCAGTAAACTAGATTACTCTTTATCACCTTTTAGGACATTGGTACTTGAATAGCCAGGTCAATGGAAGACACTGATTTTCAACTGGCCTCGATTAGGTCGTACCGTTCACCATTTGGTTGGTGGCACCCAGTGAATCTCAGTTTAAACCATTAAATATGGACAATTCTGTACCCACCGCGACCGATATTGAGAATGTCTCGCTTTCTGATACATATTTACCAAATTCGACTGTTGGTATCCGGGAGAACAAATATTTCCTTTATCAAAAAACAAAAGAGGCTTTTCTTTAATTTAAAATAGGAATTCAATAAATTTATCCACTTCGTTTCGTAACAACGATACACGATCATGGTTATTACGGTAATGATAAAAGGAGTAAGTAAGAAGCACATTGTGTAAGTGTTGTGCTCATAGCATTTTGTTCTATCGATAAAAAAGAATTGACTTTTACTAAGTACTTACTTGAATAAAATCTAAGATCGCTAATCAATTTATAAACTATTGTAATACTGTGGTTATTTGTCCGTAGTGTAGTATAACTATTACTTTAGAAGACATTTTCACTTACATATTTATAAATAATAAGTAAGTATATGATATTACTGTATAATAGTAATGAGAAGTTATTGTATCGTTTCTAGCTAACCCAGCTAACGTTGTTTTGCACTATAAAATAGTTTACAACCTATTCTCAGACATACCTACTGAATACACATATAAAATTTCATCAAAAAAGGTCAAGCAGTTTCGGAAATTATCGATAAACTCTAGTTCAGTACTAGTGCTTGAATTTTGCTCAGTATGCCGACACCTGTGTACAGCCGACGGCATATAAACCCGACCAAATGTGTACTAGGTATTACCATATGTAAAAGTACATTTTTATCTGCCTACGGCTGTACCTCCGGTTTCATATTCGTAACTTATGGCTATTCGCACACTACAACGTCTTTTATTAAGCGGGAAAATAACCACTTATACACTTTATGATGATACGATTACGATATTATCTTTTTACCGTTTTTGGAATATTTTTTAATATTTTGTACATACAGCACTTTATAACAGAAATATGTCAAAAGTTTATAATTACTCGAAATATGAAGGAATAACAGTAACTCACAAAGCGTTATACTCCAACCAAAATTTTTTCTATGCACATCAAGTAGTAAATTACTGTAAGAATATAAAATCGTACCCGTAATGGTAATCGTAACCAGTCGTATCATTACACCGCTAAGCAATTTGCCGCGTGATAATTATCGTTCTGTATGTGACGAGCCTTTCAATAAAAACATAACCCTCTTTGATAATGGGTAGCAAAATAAATGATTATTTATAATGACGCAAGTAAATAGTAACATGAATAACATGCCTACATATAGTGCATATGCATGCGGCATACTTTGAGTATTCGATTTCACAGGAAATTATGCAATACTACACGTTGTTATTGACTTCTATATTTTTAATATTGAGATATTAAATTATTTATCAATAATTATTAAATTATGCTGACTTTACATTAAATGTAGTGGTCATCAACATTTTGGTACTTAAAATTTTTGATGGCTTTGCATATTTTCAAATAAAATATATGTACCCAAGTAAAAATATAGCTTTTATTCTTGGTTGACCATTCCTGAAAAAAAGTAGCGATTAAGCAAAAATCTACTTTAAATTCGCGCGTACCAATAGTTGTGAACTTTAAATATTTTCATAACTGAGAGAACGTTGTTCGACGCTGTCGTACCGCCCGCCCTGGTTGCGAAGCCCGCCTACTGTTGTTCCACCAGCAGTTAGTCGGTTGCTGAGTGCTTGTGCCAGCTGCCTGCCTACGCGCCTACCACTGTGCCGCTCAGTTGTCCTGCGTGCCACCCACACTTAGAAACACGAAGATTCGTTGCATTGCAATCATGTTCGTAAGTTTTTTAACATAGGTATTATTATTATTAGTACATTTTAAATCATTTCATTTTTCTTAACATACTTATAATATTCATTTATGTGTAAATTATCTTTAATAAAGTAACTATGTCTAGCGAGTTATTAAATGATTTATCATGTTTATTTCAGGTCCGACTCTGAGTATTACGATAAACGTTGCAAGCAGGCTAAGAAGAAGCTCGCTGAAGATTTCACCTCAGATTCCGAAGAAGTATCCGCTGCAAGCTTGATGTATGTATGATTGTTGTTTAATGTAATTTCGTTATCTATTCCCAGTTAGCAATCACTAGTTTCTCGGCTGTGTGTTCTCAGTTGTGTGTGTGTGTTGATTATTCTAAATTGATAGTAACTACGTGTGTTTGTGTTCAATCAAAACTTTATACTTGTAATCTCCGTGGTGTAATGGTTAACATACCTGTCTACTGTTCACGAGGTCCCGGTTTCTAGTATAAGTAATTGTATGTTTTGTTTCCAGTTATAAGAAAAAGGAACCTAAAGCTACGAAGCGGGTGATAAGTCGAGCACAGCCAGCATCCAAGGCTAAACGCCTGAAGAAAGCTTGGCAACTCGACAGCGACAGCGAGGAGGAAGCGGAAGCCCAGCGAGCAGCCGCCGCTAAGAAGATCCCTCCGTTGCTGTCAGTGCTGTCGCGCCGTGTAGCAGACGGTGTCCTGCGCCGCACTGCTAACCTCGCTGGCGATGTCTTTATAGATTTAAAAGTATACAATGTTGCTGATATAAAGAAGGTCGATCCCAAAGACCGTTGGGAACACGCGGTAGTCGCGCTAAAATTTCAGGGGAATTCCGATTCCCCTCAACTGATGCTCACAAAGGAGCTTATTAATAAGTGCAAGCCCCTCTTTACTGAAGAGGGTAAATTTTTTGCAACAAAAATTATTTAGTGTGCGAACCATTCTATAATTAAGTACCTATTTTATGTTATATACAAATAAAAGTTTTTATTTCATTTTATTAATATACTTATTTTTATTAGGTTATTATGCCCCGATGCCAATTTCGTTTTTTATAATTAAATAACTTGCAATAATTAAATAAATCTAAACTTATTCTGTTTTCCATTTTATTCATGAGTTTTAATTAATTTTTTATCATATTCTGATATCATCTTTTAATTGCAAGTAGTCAATTAAATAGAACAATATCTTTAATAAGCAATCACTTAGTTTTAAGAATAAGTACAATGGGGAAGGGAACAGTATATTGTACAGTGTGTGATATATCTGTTAAGTCTAGCTCGTTATCTGCACACTTGCGAAGTAATATCCACAAAAACAATAGTTCAATAGAAGTTAGTGAAGGTATTGAGAAAGTAAGTAGTGCATTCAGAAGTCGAATCGCCTCATATAGAGTGAGACCTCTAAACGCGGACCGTGTGCTCGAGTCTGAGTCAGACTTGTCCCCCGTGTCCCCCGCTGACTTCTTGCGCACACTTCGTTCTCGTGTACACCAATTGATTTCGGCTAGACAGGCTACATTTCATTGTATAAAAGTTAACTTTGAATTTTTCGCGGAGTTTAATTTACCTAAAAATAGCACCACCGACATAAAATCATTTGCAACCCAAAACAAAATATTTCAAAATGATTGTGATTTTAAGGATTATTATTCTAACATGATTGACATAATTTCAACAAAAATTTCTGAATTTCAGGAAAAAGATTCTGGGTGGACCTTGATACGTAATCTTTACTTAGAGGTCAATATTAATAAATATAATCCATTGAGAGTTGGTCAATTTATTGAATTGCCGAAAAGTATTAAATCTAAACGCGCTTGTATTAATATACAAAATGGGGATGCGTTATGTTTCGTGTGGTGTGTAATGGCAGCGCTATTTCCCGCCAAAAATAACGCGCATAGAATAACCTCATATCCGAGTTACGAAAACATACTTAACATTCGAGATATCAAGTTTCCGGTCGGCTTCAAAGATATTCAGACTTTTGAGAGAAATAATACTCATATAAGCGTTAACATATACGGTCTTGTAAATAACCATAAAGTAGTGGGACCCCTTTACAAGACTCGACAAAAAAGAAAGAACCATGTGAATTTATTACTTTTGGAAAAGGGAGAAAAAAAACATTATTGTTTAATAAAAGATTTAAGCAAATTAGTCAGATCACAGCTCACAAAACACAAGGAAAAAATTTATTTTTGTGATGAATGTATGATATTTTTTAATAAAGAAATATTATTCAATTCTCATATTTGCAGCGGAGTACGTACTGTTTTGCCTGATTCGAATACTTACATCCAATTTAATCATTATGATCGGATGCAAGATGTGCCTTTTGTAATCTACGCAGACTTTGAATCATTGTTAGAACCAAAATATGGTGACAATAAGCATAACGTGAACACTACAGTCTTACATAAACATGTGCCTGCTGCGTTTGGTTATTATATTGTTTGCTCGTTTGATAGCTCTCGCAATAAATACGTATCGTATCGCGGGCAGGATTGTGTTGACAAATTTCTGAAATATTTATTTGAAGATGTTACGGAAATTAATAAATTATTGAAAGAAACTATTCCGATGATTCCATTAAGTGTAGAAGAGAAAAGACAATTTGATACTGCAAAATACTGCTTTATCTGTGAGCAATTACTTTTTGACAACAAAGTAAGAGATCATTGTCATCTAACTGGAAAGTTTCGCGGGGCCGTTCACTCTTATTGTAATCTTAAATACAGGTTACCAAAATTTGTACCAGTATTTTTTCATAATTTGTCTGGGTATGACAGTCATCTTTTTATTAAACAGTTGGGAGAATCTCAGGGCAGAATTAAAGTAATAGCAAAAAACAAAGAAAATTACATATCTTTTACAAAATTTGTGAAAACCGGTCGTCAGGAGTTTTTGCCAGTTCGATTTGTGGATACTTTTAAATTTTTAGGTACTAGCTTAGATAAGCTTGTAAGCAACTTGAATGAAGCCAGTTTTGTCCATTTATCTCAATTCTACCCAAAGAAAGAACAGTTTGATTTACTAACTCGTAAAGGTGTTTATCCTTATGAATACATGACGGACTGGAATTGTTATAAGGAAAAGAAATTACCACCGCGAGACTGTTTCTATAGTACTATAATAAATGATATTGTTTCAGAATCCGATTACAATCACGCCAAAATTGTTTGGTCAATGTTTAATATTAAAAATTTAGGTGAATATACTGATTTGTACTTGAAAACAGACGTAATATTACTAGCAGATGTTTTTGAAAAATTTCGCCAAACTTGTAAAACTAATTATAGATTGGATCCTGCATTTTACTTAACCGCACCAGGTTTGAGTTTTGATGCAATGTTGCTTAAAACAAAAGTCAAACTGCAACTAATAGACAATCTAGAAATTATCCGACTGATTCAAAAAGGTATTCGCGGTGGAGTGTGTTTATGCCCTACAAGATATTCCACAGCGAATAACAAATATATTTCCGGGTATAATTCGGAAATACCTGATAACTTTTTGTTATATATCGATTGTAACAACCTGTACGGTTATGCAATGTGCTCACATTTACCATATTCAAATTTTGAGTTGATGAATCAAGTTGAAATTGGAAGTCTTAATATTGTTAACGTACCTAATGACTCAGACTATGGGTATATTTTAGAGGTAGACTTAGAATATCCGGATTATTTGCACGATTTGCATAATGATTTACCATTTTGTCCACAGAAATTTACGCCCCCAGGTTCTAAAAATCCTAAATTAATTCCAAATTTGTATGACAAATTTGAATATGTTATTCATTATATACATCTTAAAACATGCTTAAAAAATGGTCTTATTTTGAAAAAAATTCATAGAGTGGTCAAGTTTAAACAACAACCATTTCTGAAACAGTATATTGATTTAAATACAGAATTTCGACAAAAAGCTAACTCTACATTTGAACAAGATTTCTTTAAATTATTAAACAATAGCATTTTCGGTAAAACGCTAGAAGATACCGAAAAAAGAGTAAACATTTATCTAGTAAATCGTTGGAACGATGATAGAAATAAAACAAAAAAGTTCTACTCCGCTGAACAATTAATATCAAGACCTAATTTTAAGAATAATACAGTGTTTAGTGAAAATTTTGTAGCTGTACAAATGAAACCTGAAACTGTTATTTTAGATAAACCTATTTATATAGGTTTCACAGTTCTAGAGATATCCAAAAATCATATGTATGATTTCCACTATTCGGTCATGAAATCATTTTATGATACAAGGTTAAAATTATGCTATACCGATACTGACAGTTTTTTGTATTCAATAGAAACTGAAGATGTATATAAAGATATGAATATTTACTTTCAATCATATCTCGATACAAGTAATTATGATGAAAATAATAGATTTGCTATTATACCTAAAAATAAAAAAATACCTGGTTTATTTAAAGATGAAACAGCAGGTTCTCTAATAATTTCCTTTGTGGGACTTAGGTCAAAGTTATATTGTTTAAAAACCGAAAACAAAATTGTAAAAAAAGCTAAAGGAGTTAAGAAAGCAGTTGTAAAAGATCTAACTTTTAATGACTACAATGATGTTTTACTGTATAATAAGATTGTGCGTAAAAGAAATATATTATTTAAATCGCTTAAACATGAAATATTTACTCAAGCTGTAAATAAAGTAGCCTTGTCTTCAAATGATGACAAAAGAATTATACTTAAGGATAAAATTTCTACTTTGGCATGGGGACATAACACTCTTTTATATTAGAATATAATTTACTAATTGGCTAGTATAAGTGTATGAAAATTATTGTAAGTCTTCTTTAAATACTTTATAGTTTTTTTGTTATAAAAATATATTAAGAATAAATAATAAATAAATAATAAAATGTATTTGAATTTCCTTTGTCATAACCTTGATATCATGTTTAGTGCCAAATATGCTGATAATTCAATAACTCATATATATTCGATTCGTGTAAAGACATGATTGTTTGCATCACCTTTTATTGAAATGTCAGCATAATATGATAAGGCTTGCGAAAATGAAAAATAATTGTTTTGTCAGGAGTTTGAAATCCGATATTCGAGTTTATATTGCATATCGTGGTCAGTCGCGTTAAAACAGACGAGGTTCTAACACGCTGCACATATCAAATCTATAATTTACAAAATTGATCGGTATTGCAATGTAAGTATTACAATCAAATTTTGTTAATTATGATGTAAAATGTTTAGTAAAAAATTAAAATATTCATTGTTTTACAGATCATGTCTGACTCTCAAGATACAATGATACTATTCTCTCAAGATGCTCAGGACCCTTATGAACAAGCGGAGGAGTATTACCAAGAAATGTTAAGAAATAGAGCAGCTGAAAAACAGAAGGAAGAACAACGACAAGATTTGTTGAGAAAAAAAATGGATGGATTGTCAGCATCATCTTATGTTATCAGAAAAGAGCATCGAAAACCCAGAAAAGTAATTAAAATACAAGTATTTGACATAGAAAATGACTTGGTAAACAGAGATGTTTCGGAAAAAATGGTATTAAATGCACAGTATCTCATAAAAGACTCCGTCGACGATATTTTGGATCTCACAGAAAATGTTATTAATAAAATCGCAAAAACATTAGCGAATGATAATTTTAGTTTTAATTAGTATGTAATATGAGTTTTATAAATATTTTGTAAATTACTTTTTTAAGGTTTCTATAATATTATTACGTTTTATCTGTACAGAACAATGTCTTATTTGTAATAAAGAAAATTCAATAATTAGTTACTTATATAGTTAGAATGTGATTTATATCAATAAATATTAAATCAATCATTTTACTTTTAATTTTATCCTTTAGGCTAAGAGTAAAAATATAAGCTTTGTTTATGAATATAGAATAAAGAGTAAACCAAATTTTGTATGTTAATCAAAAAACTCCATCTATTAGCATTTGACTGGATCAAATTAATATTTACTTTTATTCATTTAATGATTCAGTATAAACGCAGTAGATGTCGCTGTTTTAAATTTTTATGATGTAGATAGAGTAATTATAATCACAGTAGAGCATCACCAAAAACTGAGACTAGTTAATATTACGGCTTATAATATTTCTTACACATTAATTTTTTTGCTAAGTCAATAAATGAAAAAAAATATTAATTTAAAAAGTTTTATTTAAGAGATTAATTTTGGTCATTACAATATACAATTATCATAATACCATTTTTTAATACAAATTACATTTTTTAGTGCACACACTTGCTGATGACTGAGACAGTTATACTTAATTTCAGGTTTACAATAAGTTTTATATAATATAGAGAAATTGGGGCTGCCTTCTTCTTCGATATCCAGTAAAAAACAATTTTTACATAAATTACTTATCCAACTTTGCTTTTCACGCCCCTTCATTATCACTGTTTTATCTGTTAAAATGTGTTTAATTATCCTTTTGAACTCTCTGTAGTCGATATAGCCTTCGCTCCAAGTTATGCCTCTATGTCGCTCAATCCATCGAACGCGTTTCTTTTCTTCTTTAGTTAAATATGTATATGAATAAGGAGGTTTTACTAAAAACACTTCAGTAAACTCTTGGGTAGCTATTGCTAATTCTTTTAATATAAAGTAATTATTGTCATCTTTAAATCCTTGGATATCAACAAAAACATATGAGCTCATGATATCTTTTTAACAATGTTACTCAAGGGCTTGTACTCAAATATACAGTCGTTTAATATCAAGCAATATGCTGCTGTCTGATCAGGTATTTCTTGGTCAGTTTCTATTTCAACTCTCACATCTATAGAGCCCTTCAAAGTCTCTTGTTGACGGGAACAGTCGATTACAAATAATGGAGCAATATCTTTGAATTCTTTTAAGCTCATCAATGGTTCTGCTCGACGGCCATAATAAGACTGTTGAAATCTTGAATATTGTTCGTATAATAAAGAAAACTTATTTTCTGAGAAACTTATGTTTAATCCTTCGTAAGGGTAATACGACGAATTCAAAAATACTCTAATGTCACGAACATTACAATGATCGAATTCTGCCATTGACATTTGTGATTGATGTTTACGATTGGTTTGTAACGCAATTATAACGAACCGCGGTTTCTCAGTTTGCGATGTAGTTTTAATTGCCCAAGTATGTTTGCGAGTTCTGGGGAGTAGTGGGTACTCATACAGATCCCAATTCCGAAAAGCTAATGTTATAGCACGATCTTTTTCTAGATGTTTCAATAAATTAATTCTTTCACGATCTGATACTTTGACGTGTGGAACTCGCCAAACTATTTTATTAATAACTATATCGTCAACAATTTCTTCACTATTTAATTTTAATGCATTAAGGTTGCTGTTGCTTCTTAGTAACACTAACTCATGTTTACAATTTATTACGATTTTCTCATAATCTTCCGCGAAGCCCAATATTCTGTTTAATGGTATTGAAGCAGAGAATGAGCCGTTATGAACATTAGTTGTACCAGTAGGAGACCACCCCCACACTTTTGCAGATTTAGATTCATTTTCATTTAAGGAAAGATATGATTTTATGGTTGTAGTAATACCAGCATTTTTTATTCTATCTATTTCAACTCCATTTAATTCATACCGAATGTCTTGAAATAGAAATAATGCAGGATTATTGACAAAGCTAACACTTGACAGTATTTCTTTAGTTTTACTATTGTATAAGTTTGCTTTACCCTCAATATACAAAGTGCTGAGAGATGGTAATATGTTCAAGTCTTGTTGGTTAATAGGTATTCGGATTTCATCATTCTTGTTGAAACTCGTCACGTATGGCCTGTATGAATGAAATTCGAAACTTTCCACGCTGTTGTCGTAGGCTGTTGGTTGAGATATATTTAAAATATTCATTTTAATAACCCTACCAATTTCAAATATTCTTGGTTATTTTTTGAAAGTTTCTTCTGTAAAGACTGTAGAGGTCTTCTTTTCTGAGATGTTTTCTTGAAACTGACTTGAAGAGAAGATGGAACAGGGTTTTTATTAAAATTAATCATTTTCTTCTAAAATGTAAATACAGCTGAACCTCCTCACCGCGTAAATTGATTTGATTGTTTTCAGCGTCCAGCAATCTTATATTAAGATCAGTAATTGAATTTTGATTGATTGGGAAATAGATTATGTTCTTGGGAATTTCAATAATGCGATAACCAGGTGGTACGTTGGGTACAAATTCATGAATAATATGACTAGCTTTTCCGTTCACAAAAGATCCGCTCACTACATCGCATTCGATGCGCACGAGGGTAGTTGATATAATGCTAACAGGATAGCGAGATTCGGTAATTTTATTAGCTTTCACAGTCTCTCTTCCGAATCCCAAAATTCTACCAATTGAATCACGTTTTTCGAAATGAACATCTTCGGAACAGAAAATGTTAGTTTTTAGTGTATTGTTGTTACAAGTTAATTTAAAAGAACCATTTTTAATATTACTTTCTAAAAAATCTTGAATGTCTTGAAGTTCATAAGATCCTTCTGGGATCTCGATAACTTCATTTCCATAGTAGAATTTATTATTTCTCTCGTCTATATTAGGAATCGAATTAAATGTAGAAAAATATAAAAGACCGCATTCATAATCTCCACGTAATTCTAGAGTCGGTGAATAGTTTGTTGTTAAGGAGCCTCCCACCCCAGTTATGGATACAGTGAAAGACATGTTAGTACTGATATATTTTTTTATTTATTATTCACTTAAATACATTTTTCCAAAAATCTATTAAAAAATTCAAACAATGATGTCCACAATTCGTGGAACCGAAGTTCTGATGTTGAATGTAATTATACTTAATTGACGTATTTTGCAAATATTTTATTAACTCTAATGGTGGTTTTAGATTCCCAAAGCTATCAAAATATTCAGAATACTTATCAAGCTTCACGTAGGCTACCCAGTGAGTTCCAGGGTTGTTACAACTATCGAGGTTGAGTATTGCACACTCTATTTTTCTCGGTTTCGTAGGCAAAGTATCTCTCATAAACACACCACGAAAATAAGGTATATCGTTAGCATACTCTAATAAATCGAAATTAGTAAGTGGTCGCTTGGGTAGCCGTTCCATTAGTTTTTTGGACCTTTCAGATATAACCCTGCTCCTTTTTTGTTCTGCTTGATGTATAGTCCTTTCCCAAGAGCAACTGCTTCCATCGTTTTGTTGTGACGCTCAGACTCTTGAAGATTCTGTTTAGCGGCTTTGTAATCATTTACAGCTTTTGCTATACCTGCTGCCCCGCCAGCTAGTGAACCGAGAGCCGACAATCCAGCAAAGATTGGAATCAAAGGCAAAAACCCACCACACTTAGGAATGGGTATAAAGCGTGGTAAGCGCATACCACGTTTGTTTGTAAATATTTTTTTTGCAGCTGCATACGCATATTTAATAGCAGTGTTTTTATCTTTACATTTAATTTTTTTTAAACCAGAATGTATTTTTTTTACAACTTTCATAAATGATTGCGCTCCTGCGCCTGCTTTTAGTTTAGCTTTCATAGCATTTTTTACAACCCAGGAGGCGATTTTTTCTCTTTTACCAGCATTTTTGGATTTTAACCTTTGATTTGCCATGTTTAGAAGTTCTAAATCAGCGTTATGTCGAATGTTTATATCTCTGTTATTATAAGCAATATCGTGATACATGCACGCTCTGTCTAACTCGTTAATACCTCGATCACCTCTTAATAACCTTTTCTGTAATTTTGTTCCTGGACCGCAAAACTGATATCCAGGTAAATGTAGTTCAAACGGTAACTTATCAATTAAACTGTTAATAATACCACTTCCTTCCTTCATGAATAAGCAGAAACTGATGTTTAACTCCCCATTACTTGACTTATATTACTGCAACAGTGCACTTTTGTCAACCCAACTGTTTTCGGAATCACTAAGTCCTAACCATTTTACAAACAATTTAGTTCCTTTTCTTTTTATAACTTTTTCAATTAGATAAAGATCTGGAAACTTAGTCTTCTGTAATTCGTAATCGTAAAATGTTCCTAAAATAAGTTGCTTATGTCTGTCTTCTATTTGATAAGTTGGTGGTTTCGTACAGTTAACTTTTTTAACTATAAATATTTCAGTTGACCAGTTAGGGGTATAACCTTTGCTGAAATCTCCTTTATACTTACTAATACGAACATGATCACCAACATGAAACAGAGATTTCGTGATATGTTGTTTTTGAGTTTTATTTATATTAGCCTTAACCAAAGTCTGATTATACTTATTTACGTCTATTGGTTTATACTTTGTTATTCTATGAGGTGTGATGTTATAACGTTGAACAACGGATTTCAAATTACTGCCTAACCATTGATACCGCCCGCAAAGACTAAATAATTTGTATAAATGACCTTTTAGTGTTCTTATTACTCGTTCAACTATTGATGCTTTTTTTACAGAATAAGTAGAATAATGATTTATTTTATATTTCTTCATCAATCTTTGAAAGTTTTCGTTGTAAAACTCCTTACCTAAATCTGTTTGCAAATTACTAGGTTTTCGGGTTGATTCAGTCAAGATGTGCTGCATAGCATTCGTAACACAGTCTTTTGTTTTTGCTTTTATGGGATCAACCCAGACATATTTTGATAAAGCATCTATAACAACTAATACATATTTGTATCCTTTATTGAACTGTGCATATTTTTGTAAGTCTATTAGATCAGCTTGCCATAAATCGTCTATGCCTTTTATGATCGTACAACGACGCGGGAAATTCCTTCTCGCTGATCTATGGAGCTCGTCAACTATGTTTTGTTTATTCATTGTTTATTTAACTTTGAATTCGCTGAATCTGTATCAATTTTTGTATAGTGCCTGGAACTCACATTAGACGAAACTACTTTTTCCAAAACACTAAGATAATTTTTTAAATTCGTTTGGATTTGTTTTAGTTCAGCTCTTAAATGTTGAATTTCTTTATCTAAGTAGGCTTTGTTGACAGCGTCGTTGTCTTCCTCTGGATGTAATAATCCCTTCAATCTTGCTTGTTTTAGATTATAATCTCCTGTTTCCGATTTTGTTAATGTATTGTTAAGACTGTCAATATATTCAGAAAGTCTTAAACGCTTATGAATGTGGTGACCAAATTTGTCTATATTCATTGCAAAATAACTATAAACATCGAATATTATAAGAAGACTGCTCAAATTACTCAATGCATTCTCTTTATATAATTTTATCGATGATGTTTGCTTCCTGTAGTTCCTTTAAAATATTCTCGATACTGTCCTCGTCAATTTTATTTGAGAACTGAGATAATACTGCTTAATTTTCCTGGTGAATGCTCTTTAAGTTCTACATTCACAATCCCAGCTTCTTGTAATTTTGTTATAATTTCAATAATTTCGTTGTCTAATCCAGTGTTGCCAGCTGCCCGAGATCCTAACAATAATTTTAATCGTTCTACCAACTCATTCGGATCATTCCAATAAACCAAATCAGTATTTTTATAAAGATTTTTCAACAGTTTCATACCTGCTCCCTCTGAAAGACTCTCGGTACTAGTAGTTAGAGTTCTTGTAAATTTAAATAGAGGTTTAATGATGTTAAGGTATTTGAAACCTTTGTTGCTATTAATAGGTTTCTTCGGGTCGTAGTTACGTCTATGAGCATTGGTTTCAATAAGCAGCAATTTATAATGTAGTAAATCTTCTTCTGTTATTACATCCAAGTTTGGTACTTTCTTAAAGAGTAATTCTTGTAAGCCTGGTGACTTTTTAATTATATGAGTTCCTATTTTCCATGTTAGGTCTTGATCAAAGATACGTGTGTTGCCTAGCAAGACTTTTCCGCGATCATGTCTGATCCCAAAAGGAATATCGGTTAGTACTTCGGATGTCCAAGACATCATCATATCATCAAGATAGGTATGATCTTTAGAGCTCGGTGATGAGCGAAGTGATTTGAAAGACTCGTCACTTATGTTATGTTCGGAGGGTGATACAGTAAGGGTTTTGTTAGAATTATGTTCAAGAGAATCAAAGTTTTCTTCATCGTGCTCTTCCTCGTCAAATGATTCATTTAAATTTTCTTTACTAAAAAATGATTCTTCATTTTCACTTAATTTCTTTATTTTCCTTTCGGGTTCTTCGTTAGTGTAATTGATCTCTTGTTCTTCTTCATATTTTCTACTTTGTTTACTATTTTTACTTGAAAGTTGATTAATTGGATCAACTATAGGTTTGAATATCGTTTCTAAAGCCATATTGTTATCATTTTTTGTATCTCTTATCATACGAACCTTTCTTTTTACAGCCGCTGCGGATTTCACAATTTGTTCTTTTAGATTTTTTTCCATTTTTATAATCCGTTCTTGTTCAGATTCTCACATAAACTGAGCTGTTATCATCATGACAGTTTCTTATGAATGCTAATCTATAACTATAAATGTATCAAATTTCATCCTGTAACATCCTTTATTTCGTTGACAATCCTTATTTATTACAACATAACCATACAGGTCCTTCCATACAATGGAACACAATTCACGGAATTGGTGCCATGACATATCAGAACCCACGTGTTCTTCATAAACGTGTTTTAAATTTACATCATCTTGCTTGAATAATACAATGAGATTGGAATTATCTCTCACAAGTTGCTTCGGTATTTTGGTATAAGTTTGATTAAGATAAAAAGAGTCAATATTTTTATGACGTCCCATAGCGAAATAGTCCCGTACATTATTTTGATTTTCAGAGGCAATATCGTCAAATATTATGATAGAGTTTGGAGCAGCTTCCTGCGGATTCAACACTTCAGCATTATGACTATATTTGTAAAACGATACCCCAGGCACCATAGTTAATACTTTTTCTAGAAATAAGTATTTTGGTTGGTATAAGGATTTTGAATACACATACAGATTATGAAATCGTAGACCATTTTCATGCAACAATAGGCTTATCATTAAATTTGTCTTTCCACAATTGGATGGACCGCATATAATGCAACGAATAGTATTCGGCAATAAGTTACCGTGCCTCTTAACCCCATTCGTCAGCGTAGTAGGGCAAATACATTGTAACTTTAAGGATTCTCTTTGTTTTATAAATTTCATAATTAGACAGTCTATTCAACTTGACTGTTGCCTATGCTATATCTTGACAAAATGAAGCGTTATAACTTTGCAATTATATTTATTTTATTTTTAGGTAAGGTGTTTTATACGAGGGATCATAACTGAAAAACCAAAGGTATTATTGGGGATTTCAAAATAGGTAGTTTTAATCACACTGAGCGAATGAAATGAGCGGTGTGATGAAAACTACCTGTTTTGAAATCCCCAATAATACCCTACTTAGATATTCCTCAACATAGATAGTTTTATATTATTCAATTTAAAAAAAATCCAATTGTTTAGAGTACATGGAGTATATAAGTTAATACACATTAATTGCAAAATGGCTTCCATTATAGATTGTTATCGAGTCCATTATAGAAATGGTGTGTTAATTTTAAAATGAAACGTTACTTTCATTATTTTGTGTCTTCATTGTAATAGTATTATTAAACAAGGAGTAGTATTTTTTTTTGTTTAAACTTTATGGTACAACAAAATACATGTATGTAAATGTTTTTGTGTATGGCTAAAAGCATATATGTAACAGTCAATCTTTGTGTTAATAGTATTTCTTTTCTTAAGTCTCCATTAACTATAAATTGATCAATACTTTATGCTTATGCAATTTTTAAATAATAAACTAATCCCCTCGCCTATTACACTAGATATTATAAAAGTCTAAGAATTCTTTCACGACAAATCTAAAATGACGTTGTAACAAAAAGTACCGGTCAACATCCTTGCATTTGGAAGTGTCCAATTAAAGACACGTCTGTGAACCGGTTTGACCAGCTATGCCATGATTGCTTGGCTAGTAATATTAGTCTCTCATCTCATCATAGAATTTTCTTCTAGGAGATTATTCCATAGGAGTTTGATAAACCACAATTGTTTTAATTTCTCCATTAATATATGTAAATGACATATTCACCGAATGAAAGGACGGTTATGTAAAACTGCTTCTAAGGGTTTCTCGCTAGTTTTAAACCTAAGGAGCTAAACAGACTATTTAGTCATAATTATTCAAAATAAAATTGAATTTAATAAATTTGCTATTGTTACATTTGTGGTTTTTAAATCTTTCGAAATAAATAAATTTTTATTCATGCAAAGCTAGCAAAATATCCTGTCATTATGTAAAACTATTTTTAAAATCTGCCTATTACTGGTCTATTACCTAACTTCTTTCAAACATCGTGAAAAGTAGTTAAACTTACTCAAAGCCATTGCGGAAACTTTTTCAGTTTTCTAATAACCAATGTAAAAGATCGTAAAATGCTAATGCCAACTTGACTACGTGACTCTACGTTGTCGTTTCAGAAGAAATTTCACAAGTTTAAGTTTCTTTTTCATAGACATTTAAACTGTTTTCTTGTAAAAGGGGGCTCGAGTTTACTGGCTCACTATTTCTTTGTCTAAACGTGTTGCCCAGTTGCGTTCTCCGCTTTCGTTTCGAAGCACAGGTTACCAAGTTTATGGTTTGATTATAAATCGAGCTGAGGAGCTTATCAGTCGAGCGCGACCCGCGTATCCGTCGCGAATGCACGCGATCATTATTGGATTGGTCGCCATTTTAGTGCCATTTTCTATTTTGAGCTTCTCCGTGCTTCGGTAGGCTCGTTAAGCCGTTGGTCCCGGTTGTTATCGATAGATAGCAGTCGTGAGGCTGTGTCAGATGCCTTAGGGCAGCCTGAAAAATTCTGACAATGTTGGCCAATAACACCTCAGGTCATGTTCCTGTTGGTCTGGTTCCGGAAGTCAGAAGGGAGTCGCTCCATTGTAATTACCAGTTCTGCCAAATATAGGACCATGACTTACATTGTACCCTAGGCTCCGAAGCGTAAGCTGACGACGCAACTAGGAATACACGTTAAGATGATAAAAATATAAATCGAGCTGCCAGATTACATTGTTTATACATAATTAGTTTTTAAACACCAGCTAAATTACTGTGTGTTGTATTGAAATGAAACTAAACCATTTGTCATTCTGATGGATGACCGATGCGGCCGTGAAAGTGGTAGAAATCTTCTCGGTAAAATATAACTATTTCGTTGGAAGGACATCGACACACCAAGAAGGAAATCGTTGATGCCAAAATACATATTTTTGACCCTTGGTTTGCGGACACAACTCACGCTGCTGCCTCCGTGGGCCAGTGGTTAAGGCGTTAGACCCGGGGGTCGTGGGTTCTATTCCCACGGGAAGCAACTTTGTTTGTTTCCAGTTTGCCTAGGATATTGCAGGCTTGAATCACCTGATTGTCTGATAACAATGATGATTCCGTGCTTCGGAACGCACGTTTCGCCGTTGGTTACGGTTGCCATCAAAGGAACCACGTCAGGGGCCGAAAGACGGTTCCGAAAAACTCTGAGACTCGAGTGTGCAGGGTCGATTGACCACGTAAAGCACATGAATTAATAACTCACGCTCAACCGATTTTTAACATAATCATAAACAGCAAAATCTTATCTCTATAACGTGCCAACACGAAAAATTCTCAGTCCCATTAAAATATATTTAAACAAGGTAATAAAAGTAAAATCAGTTCGAGTCGTGACCGCACCGTCACGCACGCGGACGTAACAGAGCTCAATATAACACCCGCCGGGCTAACTGATAGTTAAATAATTTTTCTTTACATGATACCAAATTTAATGTAATGGATTTTTTATGAATTTTCGTTCTAGAAATTTTTGGTTTTTAGGGTTCCGTACCCAAATGGTAAAAGGGGACCCGATTAATAAGACTTGACTGTCTGTCCGTCCGTCTGTCACCAGGCTGTATCTCATGAACCGTGATAGTTAGACAATCGAATTTTTACTGATGATGTATTTCGGTTGCCGTTATAAACAACAAATACCAAAAACAGAATAAAATAAATATTGAAAGGTTATAAAAGTTTTTATAGATAATGATACGGAACCCTTCGTGTGCGAGTTCCATTGGCGCTTGACAGGTTTTGTTTTTTTATTGATTTTAATTGACATTTTTTAACAAATTCATGCAGCATTCTACATATAGTTGTTGAATGGGACCGTGGAGGGACCTCTAAAGTTTGCGAAGTTAAAATTCAAATATCTTCAACGATATCATTAAAAGTTATTCCAAAGCAGTTTTTGAGGTAAGCACCGCTTTATATAAAGTGAACTCAACTTTAGTTATGTGCGAGATTTAAAGGCATGATAAAATATAAATATTTTTATTTTTATTGCATATTTTTTAAATTTATATATGCATCTTTTTTGTTTTTGTTTGTCATACGCAATATTGAAGTACTGCGTTAACTTTAGCTATGTATTACAAAATCAATCAAATTAAAAAAAAAAACATCGTGGACAACATAACATTCCGTCCCGTCAAAAACTCTTCAAAAGCAATAAAAATTGGTTTTAATTTTAATGCACTACAAAACAATGCACGGTTCCACAGATTTTACTTACAAATAAAAAAGAAAGAAAAAAAACATGGCCGCTCAAAAATGTTACTTTGTTTTTTTTTTCTGCCTCACCGCTCCTGGTCTAGCCGAGCCGCAAAAAGTCGGTTGAGTGACCCGTTTTTTTTAACTAGGATGCTACCTACCTGCATTTTTAGTGTTGTTTTCATAATTAAGAAACTTTTTAAGGTATTTTTTTAGTTGGTCTTTCGAACTCACGTGTTTCTTACACAATCGTCGAATGCAATGTTTTATTAATTACTTACTTACTAAGATAGCGCAGCGACCCAAAGTGAGTCTTGGCCTCCGATAATATAGATCTCCACTTCGATTTATCCTGAGCCACCTCCTGCCAGTCATCGGCGTGCAGCTCGCGCAGATCCCTCCGCACCTCGTCAATCCAGCGATATCTAGGACGGTCGACCGGACGCCTTTATTTATACACCGTGAAATTTTAGTCGTTTTGGACCCATCGTCCAGTGACTCCATTCATGCAACTGAACAACTTTCCCCAAGATACATGGGTCGAAATATGGAGTAAATTTTTGGACCTCCCATACAAAATGTCTCATCACGTGACCTAACTCACTATGGGAAGTCCAAATTTGTTTTTCATGTTTCGAGCTATGTCCCTTGGGGAAATTTGTTCGGTTGCATGAATGGAGTCATTAGACGATGGGTCCAAAACGACTAAAATTTCACGGTGTATGACGGTTTTATTTATTAAATTTAACTATTTTAATACTTTTTATCGCGTTTTTTTTTATTGCAAAGTAACTTAAGGTTCTGAGATATCTAAATCTTTCTTCAAAGAACTGACTTCAGGTGAGTCGAGCGTTATTCTCAACAATGCAAACGTTAGTATTCACTTTCTCAAAGTAACCATTAGTAGACCTATTATTGTAAAGAATTGTTTGTATGTAGGTCGGTTACAACACGCTTTTGTTGTTATACATAGTTACACAATAATGTAGTACATGTTTTTTTTTTATTATTGGGTTTTACGGCCATGAATACAAGTCCTTTATAGCCCTTCTTAATTTTTCTATCTTCTTCAGTCCTACAGCGTGGTTTCGTCAAGTCCTAGTCAAGTCTAAAAGTGTAGTCGGTAGTCTAGTCAGACAAACAGGCTAAGTGAAGTGGTAGAAAAACTGCACTTAGCGATTACTAGGAGCTTTTGGCAACAAGCATAAAAAGACACACAAATCAAACACTGTATCACTTCCCAACACTCACGCTTGATAACGAACACTTTGCAAATAATAATCTACCATTATTATGCACAAACACTCAAAAAACACACAAATTTTGGAAAATAAAATACAACGCCGATACTGTTCTTCACAGCTTCCCGCCAAAAGTCCGTAGTACATGGTATAAATGGTCTACATTTTAAACCCCGACGATAAAAAAAGGTATATGTGTATATGAGTCTTTGTTGCATCGTAAAAGAATGAGGCGATTTTGATCATTTTTGGTTTGCTCAAAAACCGAGATGGTTCTTTTAGCTATTAATAGAGATACGTTCAGCCGTTTAAAAATATTCGGCTCATTTGATTTTCCTCGAGGTTATTGCTATGGTATGATAAACAGCATATTCAAACGAATGCTGCAGCTGGTGTCGTCTGCGGATACTCAACTCCTCATCAACTGACAGCAGATGTAGCGTGTTTGTGCTCGTATGAACAGTCTCCGTGTACAAGTGTTCAGTAGATGTGGCCACAAGAAGAATTCGTTATGTTTTTATTTGTATTTGTTCGTAATTTATAGGGGGTCCCGGTAAATTTTCAACTATAAGAAAAACTTCCTAACCATAACTTTTTTTTTCTTTCCTTCTCTCAATTGTTATCTGGTAAAGAATGCTCTTAGCATTAAAACCGCCAATTTATTTATTTATTTAAACTTTATTACAAGGAACGTAAATGGCGGACCGTGGGCTTTTTCTACCAGTCAACCAACAGGTGGTTTTGGAAGACAAAAGTAAGTGCAAAAATAGAATAATTAATTATAATTACCTAATTATACATTTGAACAAATAAAATATCCAATATTAATACATAGACTACATATATATAAATAATTGATAATGATTAATGATTTGTTTTATCTATACTAATATTATAAAGCTGAAGAGTTTCTTTGTTTAAACGCGCTAATTTCAGGGACCACAGGAACCTATTTTCGAAATATGTGACATATATGTCGAACAAAAATCCTTTAAAAACAAACGAAAATTATTCGATATCGAACTAAAATTATTCGACTAGCCAATTTTGCGTGAGTCACACTTTTCAAAAATAGTCAAATACATGTAATCCATACTAATATACTAATAATATTATAAATGCAAAAGTCTGACTGTCTGTTACGCTTTCACGGCCAAACCGCTGAACGGATTTTGATGAAATTTGGTATGAATATAGTTGAAGACCCGGGGTCAAACATAGGCTACTTTTTGACGCAGGCGGAGCTGCGGGAAACAGCTAGTAATAAATATATGAATGAAATAAAAACTTACATGTTTTTTTAATGGAAATAAAATGTAGAATTAACTGAATAATAAATGGCTTTCGCGTGAATTTGCCAAAAAGGTTCTAAGAAGTTAAAAATGAAATACAATCAGAACTTTTCAGTAGAATCAATATTAGCTGACATCATCTTGAAGGTATTTGACAAGAGCAGATAACTAACCAAAGTTGTCCAAGAGTTAATGATTTCTTGCGATTGTTACACATTTAAATAAACTATTTTATTACGGTTTTTATCGCATTTATTACTTATTTATTTCTCTCTAATTCTCTATATCGAAATCGGATCGGAACCTCGGATCTATTTACACCTAACAACAACAATAGGTATTTGAGTACCTCGCTCTAGCAGTGCTCGCATTATGTTTCGGTTTAAAGGTTGAGTAAAGCGAAGATATTCAACATGTTTCGGCTTTACCAACTCTAGATCTTAGACATTGTAGTGTCTAAACGGATGAGCCCTTCGCCCTAAAACACTGACATCAGGGGGTACAGGCGCAAAGTAAGGAGGAATATTTATTATTCTGTGTGACAGGGTCGACTGATCATGTAACCCACTCGATATGAATGAACGAACGGATGAGCCGATTTAGAAGAGTATTTTATTTTAAAAATTATTTGCCCGTGGTTCTTAGCTATAGTTAATGGAAATCGGATTAGCCTTGCCATTATTCTAAAAGTATGTATGTAAAATTATTTATTGTACAAAAAAGATCGCAGTTAAAAAGCAACAGAAAAAGGATATCTGGTCTGGACCTGTCGGAAGGATTTTTCAATTTGTACTTGTTCTGTACAATTGTAGTAATTAATGCTTATGAGAATTCTCTACCTTTCTATAAATGCATGCATTGTCACCTCCAATTACATAGCTCAATGTCTGACGCCCTCAAAGCCGTGTAAATGGTACCAGACACCCTTCGCACTAATGGCAGTTCCATAAAGTTTAGCGGTGGTTTGTAAAGCATTGTCTATGCGTTTTAAGTTTGTAACACTTTAGTATTGACTGTATATAGCTATATAAACTGAGGAGCTTGGTAGATTACAGGGGCATGCATGCGTGTGTTCGAAACAGCGCATGGAGTGCTATTTTTAAAAGCGTGACTCATAAAAAAATCGGTGACTTAAATGAGTTTTCGTTCGATATCGAATGATTTTCGTTCCTCATAATCTCGAACGATTTTTATTCGACATATTTCGTACATATCGAAAACTTCTCACTTAAGTTGGTTGGCACGATTGGCTAATAGTATTTCTATTTTGAGCTCTTCCGTACTTCGGAACATTCGGAAGGAAGGTTGGTTGGGGATAACTATAGCAATCATTTGATGGTATTGGCACATAATTATTAATTCTCCATCATCATCCTAGCGTGTATTCCTAGTTGCGTCGTCAGCTTACGCTTCGGAGCCTAGGGTACGCTGTAAGTCATGCTCCTAGATTTGGCGGAACTGGTTATCACAATGGAGCGACTTTTTACAGGGAAACCAAACCAACAAGATCATGACCTGAGGTGTGTTAGTGGCCAGCACAGTCAGAATTTTTCAGGCTGCCCTAAGGTATCTGACAGAGCCTTACGACTGCAATCTATTGATAACAACCGGGACCAACGGCTTAACGTGCCTTCCGAATAGAAAATGCCACTAAAACGGCGACCAATCCAATAGTGGTCGACTAACGAGCTCCTCAAATAATTATTAATAGTACTAATATATTACTATACCCCTGATGAGCTTTTCGGATTTGCCATACAAAACTAACGCAGTCGCTAGCTTCTTCGTCAATCCAGTATCTTCTATATCGTCTTTGCTCATTCCCACTTCAAGTTGGGTTGGCAGCCAGGACTGTCTGTCCTGGGCCCGTAGACAGAGTCACAATTTGAAACACGATAACTACGTTCGTGTTCGCGATCTTTCGGAATCAGTATAAAAATGGACCACGTGATTTAGCGCGGCTAATGTCAATCCCATACATTTTTTCGTATGCCGTTATCATTTTCAAATTGTGACTTTGTCTACGGGCCCTGGGTTGTATCATATTATCATACCTATTTACCTGGGTTGTGTATATTATATGCGTCTTAATGTAGACATGTACATTTAAGCTTCCTGCGCCGCTCACGCAAGTGTTTTTTTTACCGCAGCTCATTTCTACCCTAAGGTTGGCTGGAAGAAATTGCATTAGCGATAAGTCTAAGCCTTTGTACCCATTTAGTTGTATTGGATTTAGCTATTATTTTTTTGTTTGTAAATGGTACAATAAAGTGTTCATTCATTCATTCATCATCTTAAAATCCTATTATAGAGGTACTGATCTCGATGGTGCTTAAGTAAGAAGTCCGTCTTAGCCTCATATGTTTAATTTTTTGTAATTGTAAAATTAGTTTCTTTATGTGGACAATAAACATATTTTGTATTGTATTTGTCCGCCATTGTCTCTCACTCTCATTTTGTTATTGTAAGTACATACACATGCCTTTTCTTAAGCTTAAGCCCCACACTACCAGACCATCGACAAAACGATCCGACTCCTTATCGGCTGATGTAGTAATTTGTGCGACAATTTATTACTCGTATCTCCGTCCTAGATCTTATGTGAATCAATTGTTAGAAAACATCGGCAGTTTTTGTGTTGGCTCTTAATGATTTTTATTAACGACCGCTCAGTCAATAGACGAATTACACTAAGAACAATGGCCCGAAAAAAAATCGAATTTGTGTTCCAATTTCATTTAAATTTCAAACTGGCTGTATGATTCGAGATATTTTCGTTCCAAATTCAAAGAGCTTCTCTTTTTGAATTTGGACCGAAAAGTTCCTTGGGTCTGCTGACGTTTGACAGTTGTAAAGTATGATAAATTGCTGTCTCGAATTCGAAAATTTAGAAAACTGTACTCTTTTAGTTATTAAAATAGGATGCCCTGACTCTTGCACATAGAAAATCTGAGAAAGATTACGAGAGAGCGGTGGAGATGACCAAGCGCTGATCAGAGTTAATAAAGGTTCTAACTATATAGTGTATTATATACCTATCTATTGAATTTTTTAAAAGTAACACACCTTCTGAACAAAATTAATCTTTTCTAATACCATAGTCAACATGGACAGAAAAAATTGGAGCGTCCTTTGTCCGAGTTGATTAACCTCAAATGTCCCCTATACCCTATCAAGCATGTCTGTCCGTCTGCTTCTAAGATCAATTGTTTAATTACTACGTGACCTTCCGCCTGAGCACGTTTTGAAACTTTTTTTGAGTTTTTTTTCGTCCGCCATGTTGGTTTAGAAAGGACTATAACCTCAAATTGTAGCTAGAGGCGCGAATTTTCTATTTTTTTTTCTTAGTTCCTCTATTCGATTTTTAAAACTGTTCTCTTTTACGGCGTCTGTTCCCGATTTGATTGATTTTATTTGCGACAAATATGTTTCCACCGAATTTGTTTTCAATATCTATTAATTATTTTACAGCCGGACAAAAATAAGGATTATTTGAATTGCAACAGAGACCAATAAAATGTATGCTATGAGTCTTCCTTTCACCACATTTTTACATGTCAAATATTTCTGCAATATTTTTGCGGTGCAATAAACCATATAATAATTGAAATATATGGATTACTAGCTTTTTACCGCAGCTCCGCCTGCGTCAAAAAATAGCCTATGTTTGTCCCCGGGTCTTCAACTATATTCATACCAAATTTCATCAAAATCCGTTGAGCGGTTTGGCCGTGAAAGCTTAACAGACAGACAGACAGATTTCGCATTTTTAATATTAGGATGCATGGATGTAGATGGAAGTCGATAAATCATTAAACTGAGTGATAAAATCGGTCAATGACTGATATCAAACTAACAAAAACTAATTGACATCAGTTACACAATACCATTAAAACAATTGCCAATTTGACCTTGGTTCGCTTTAGAGCTTAACTTTTGTTTTCGCGCATCGACGGCTCGACCTTCTGAAAACTGTTTATTTGATCTGTTAACTTACCGTTAAATGCATATTTTTTTTACAGCTGATCAAAGAATGTGTAGGTACTAATAGAACAGAATGGGCACTGATAGCAACATAGAAAATGAGTTATCTAGAAGTAGTTCTCTGGTATAAAAGAGGCAGAAACTAGTATTACATTCGAAAACAAAAAAATGTATGGGATTGACATTAGCCGTGCTAAATCACGTGGTCGATTATCATACTAATTCCGAAAGATCGCGAATTCGAATGTTGGTACCGTTTTTCATATTGTACCTTGTCTACGGACCCTGGATAGTATAGATTCTGGACTGGATAGGATAGTTATCTGTTATCTATGGCTAGTCTGCAGCCAACACTGATAGTATTCATTTGTTGCGACTTGCTGTAAAAAAATCAATATGCGTGTTGTTCTTACATGAAAATATTTCACTGGGCGAGTCGAAAAACATGTTGGGATTCACACATAACCAAAACATACACATTTTTTTTTTATCAAACCTCTTGACTTACAATTTGGCAGGTAATTTTTATTAGGGCACAATGTGACGCATATAAAAATAATATATGCGTCACATTGTGCCCTAATAAAAATTACCTGCCAAATTATAAGTCAAGAGATTTGATAAAAAAAATTGTGTATGTTTTGGTGTTGGCATACGGTCGACAAACATCACCCTACTTTTGGCACAAGAAAAACTAACATACAATATACCCACCGACTCTCTCCAAACTACTGATTTTTGATAAAGCACCGAAGGGATTTTAACGGTAGATTTTTACCTGAAAAGAAAAACACAGACGTTATTAACTCGATCCAGGTCCTATCGGATAATCGGAGCTCATAATCGATAATCGATAAGCATTATTCGATATCACAATTGGGGTGCTTAGGTTATCTGTATTCGAATCTCGTGTTTTCAGAAGACTGAACGGGGATACGAAAAATTCAAATTTAGAACGAACAAATTGACTCTGAATGGTTTGAATGGATCGGTATAGAAACATCCACACACAGCTTCCATAGAATATATTGAATGAAATTGTAGATAATTTTTTTTTTTTTCAATAAACTTGTTAAAATCGTAAGATCGTAACGATAGACTGTTCTAATTTTGAACGTAAGTATTCAAAATTAGAACAGTCTATGGTTTTTTTTTTTCTATTTTACTCGTTTGCTCAGGATTTCCCAACGGATAACGATCACGGCATTAATATACGCAAGAAATAGCAACAACCAACGTTCTTGTTACGTGTTGCGTGTATGCACGCAGTTTATAAGTAAAAGAGGCAGACCATTAACATGTAGGGATATTTTAAAATGTAGTACAGTATAGAACACGTTCAAATCACTTAAAAAGAAAACATACGAAATGGCAAAAGACGCTAACGACTGGATAACGTTACCAAATAAAGGAAGATTTTTTTATTTGCTAATGACCAGAGATTGATGTATATCCCTCCTGTTAATTGTAGATGTGGTCTTGGTCTTCGGGCCCATGCAATTACAAAGCAGATGCCGTTTGAAATGGCGCAGTGATGTGATCATTGGCGCCTCGCCGACACAAAGTGGGCGGAGCTTGTCATTGCCCGTGCTCCATGGTTGGAGCCACGGCCGAAACCAAGCATCCCGCACGTCTGCCTTCCGCCCCGTGTAGCTGAACAAATATTTACTTACAAAACGCTTATTACGACATCTCCTCTTTGTAATTGCTCCATGTTCGGGCCCTATAGGATTCTGGCCAGAGTTGAGTTAGTGGCCAACACAGGCAGGCTATAGGTATCTGTCACAGGATAACGATGTATTATTTGGGTTTAGTTAGAACATCTTTAAAATACTTCAGTAAGAGAATAGAAGTCGGTTACCGTTTTTTGTGGCTTTATTATGAAGTAAAACAAAATATATGTTCGCGGCGAACACTTAAACTTACGTTTATCCTAATGTACTTTTTGTTTATGGTTTTTTTTTTCTTATGTTGCAATCTATAGTTGCAATATCCATTCAGTTCCACGCTCCTTGCCGCCGGCTGACAAGGTCAAAGACCCGGTAACGGCATCACCGTTAGTTCTATCGACGAGTAAAAAGTTCGCATTTACGCGGTCATACTTCATCATAACCTTAGATGGATTGCTAGGTCGATCTACCCTGCCTGCCTTGGTGTTGAAGAAAGCTGATGACGTAACTTCTAAACCATAATAAAATATGACGTTTGTTAAAAACACCGGCCAAGTGGGAGTCGATTTTGCCACCATATACAGTGTTCTGTGAATACTCAAGAGTCTAAGCTTCCGTAAAAGCGCTAAAACAATAACGCATGTTATATAGGAAGCCCCACTCAAATATTCATTTTATTCTCTCTAGTATTTGTTGTTACAGCGGCAACAGAAATGCGTCATTTATGAAAATTCCAACTATCTAACCATCAGCGGTTCATGAGACACAGCACAATTACGTCTTAGTAGGCCCCATTTCTTAAACTTTAGGTACGGAATACTAAAATATGCCACTTCTTCCGCTTGACTTGTAATAAAAAATTAAGATAGAAATTATCAGTATCAAAACCACGACAAACGGAAACAAGATAATTTTAACGAAGTGACTTCCTTGCCAAGAAAATATTTCTTGTTGGAACGAAATTGTCGATATCACGTCAATATTAACCGGTTCGAAGTTTTAATTAAGATAGTAGAGTTATTCAGATGTTGCTTCGGTTAGCAAGGCCCAGGGGCCGTATCTTTGAAATGTATGACATATTTATCGAATGAAAATCGTTTGATATCGAACAAAAAAACCTTCGATTTCGCACGAAAATCATTTGATATCGAATAAAAATTATTCAACTCGCCGTATTTTCGTGAGAGAGCGTAAAAATTTACGAAAAAAACGATTTTAAGTATAACGTAGGGAAAGTTTTCTATTTAAGGTATGTGTGAGGAGAGAAGATAAATTCAGGATTCGGGGAATAGTACAATATTTATTATTCTTACTGTTGTGGACTGTAGAGGTTTTTTCGTTTTTCGATTGTTCTTGGTGAGTCGTCGAATTAAAAAATTTGTTTCTGCAGATCTTCTTTATTTCTCACTATACACAATTCACTGCGAGTACAAGTTGTTACACGTATTTACTACTATTACAATTCACTTATTCACTACAATTTATTCTACATATTTACAGATATTTATCCTAACTTACAACTATTCTTAACGCTACTAGTAGGCGAAAGTGGGCAGCCAATCACAGGCCGCGTCGCTCCCCCCGTACACGCATTGAGTGATACCGCTGCGTGACTCATCCGGTCGTATCAATCGGTGAGCGGTATCAATCTTTGCTGCGTGTACTAGGCGCGTTCATTGAATGCGACGCCCTGATTGGCTGCTGGCGGCCGCTCCTATTTTGAAGCTGCTGTCCGCAACATCCTCCCCCCGGCGAAGACTCGGCGGAGCCTCTTCTCTGGGCAGGACGGCGAGCTTCGACGTAGGCCGCATGAATGTTCCGCCTCTTGTTTTTATCTCGGCGTTTCGTATTTCTCCATCGGGGCCGGGGAACACTCGTTCGACGATTCCTCTCGGCCAGGTGTTTCGAGGTAGCGAAGCGTCCACCACTATGACGAGATCTCCTTCCTTTAGTGGTGGTTTTTCTTCTCCTTTCGATCTTCCTCGTGCTACCAATGTTGGGAGGTACTCTCTCACCCATCTTCGCCAGAATTCATTGGCGAGAGCTTGGCTAGCACGCCACATACGGCGATCACTGGGGTTGCACGGTCCCGGGGTCGGAAGGCCAGTTGATGTGCCAATCAAAAAGTGATTCGGGGTGAGCGCCTCTGGATCGTCGGGCTCAACAGGAACATGGGTAAGCGGACGTGCGTTGATGCTGTGCTCCGCTTCTGTCAGCACCGTATGCAGTACTTCTTCCTTTGGTTTCTTGTCGTGTAGTACTGCTCCTAACGCCACTTTTACGGAGCGTACCAATCGCTCCCATGCTCCCCCCTGGTTCGGTGCTCCGGGTGCGATGTAGCGCCATGTGACTCGATGCTTGAGTCCATATTCCTCCAGGGCAGGCTGCCACTCGGCGTAGGCGGCACGTAGTTCGACGTCTGCTCCTTTGAAATTCGTCGCGTTGTCGCTGTAGATTGTTGAAGGCCATCCGCGCCTCGCTGCCATTCTTCTCAGCGCCATAATTGCTGAGTCCGTTGTTAGGCTTCCCACAAGCTCGATGTGGACGGCTCGCGTCGTGAGGCACGTGAAGAGAGCGCCCCATCTTTTTTCGTTTCTTCGGCCAATTGTTACTGTCATGGGGCCAAAGTAGTCGACCCCGCAGTTGGTGAAGGGTCGGTGGTACGGGTCTAGTCGTGCTGCAGGTAGGTCTCCGAACGTCAGTGTGCTGGGCTTCGCTTTTCTTATTTTGCACAGGGCGCATGTACGTTCGACAGTACGTACGGTGGGCCGAAGTCGCAGCATCCAGTAGCGCTGTCTTAAATCGTTGACTACGCGCTCTCGTCCCGCGTGGCCGGCGTTAACGTGTTCTTGTAGCACGATTAATTTGGCTAACGGATGTCTTCCGTCCAAAATCACGGGCCGCTTTGTGTGTTGCGGTGATTGGGCGGCGTTTATTCGGCCGCGTACTCGTAGCAGGCCGTCTTCGTCAATTTCAGGGTCCAGCTTTGCGAGTCGGCTTGTGCGGGCGATTGGTTTGCCAGCGCGCAGGCGTGTTAACTCGTCCAGGAAGCTGTCTTCTTGAGCTTGAGCAAGCCATAGTGTCTCGGCGCGGTTGATGTGTGAAGCGTTCAGCTTTCTATCTCGTCGCCGGCACTTATCAATGAAAAGTATCATCATTGCGGTCGCTCGTAGTAGACGATACAGGCTTGAAAACCTCTCTATTTTTGGTAGAGGTCGTCGTTCGGCATCTGATTGCACCAAGTTGATCATTTCTTGTTCTTCATCTTCGTGGATCGTGATTTCTTCGGGCCATGATTCTTCTTTTTGTCGCAGGAATGAGGGCCCGGTGAACCACCAGTCTTCCGCGTTCACAGGCACGTAACCTGTTCGGGTGGCTGTGTCGGCTACGTTATCGTGCGTAGGCGTCCATCTCCATTGTCGTGTCTCGGTGCGTTCTGCTATCTCTCCGAGACGATGCGCGACGAATGGCGTGTATTTCTGAGCGTCTTTCCTTATCCAGTGGAGGACAGTTTGAGAGTCCGTCCAATAGATGGTCTTGTCAGCGGTCCAGCGGTGTCCTTGCTTGATTGCTTCGGCTAGTCGAGTGCCTATCAGTGCGGCTTGCAACTCGAGGCGAGGGATGCTCTGGCTCTTCATCGGGGCCACCTTCGCTTTGGCGGCGGCGAGGACGACGTTGATTGTTCCGTCGCTGTTTTCGAGACGCCAATACGCGGCTGAGGCGTATGCGTCCTGGCTGGCATCACAGAACACGTGGAGTTGCTTGCTGACGACGCTTCGGGCTTCATTGTAGCATCGTGGCAGGCGGAGCGTGGCAACTTGCTCTAGATTTTCCAGCCAGTCCATTATTCCGTCGGCGTGTTCTGTCGGAAGCTGCTCATCCCATCCAATTTGCAATCGCCATAATCTTTGTAGGTAGATTTTGGCACTTATTGTAAAGCAGCTAAGGAGTCCCAGTGGGTCGTAAATTGACATGACCGCACTGAGAGCTTCTCTCTTGGTCGGTGCGCGACGTCGTGCTCGTACATCTTCAGGGACTCGAGGCATCGTGGTGTTGAAGCCGAGCTTGTCTGCATTCGGGTCCCACACAAGTCCAAGTGTCTTGTTTTCATGTCCCAGCTGTGTCGTCGTTCGTGCTCGCAGCTCGGAGGGCACATCGTTCAAGGCTCCTTCCTTATTTGAATTCCAGCTGCGTAGCTTGAAGCCAGCTTTCCCGTGGACTTCAATTACTTCTTTGATCGTCGCGATGGCCTCTTCTTCTGTCTCGTAGCTGTTAACGAAGTCGTCCATATAGTGGCTTTCAGTTATGGCTTTGAGAGCCGCAGGATGACTTTGCGCGTGGACACGTGCGTTATGATCTCGCACGCTGTGTGCCAAAAATGGTGAGCACGTTGCGCCGAAGATCATTGACGTCATCTTCATTTCTCGTGGCGGGAGCGTTCGATCGGAGCCGTGCCACAAGAACATCTGCGCTGCTTGGTCTTGTCTTCTTATTTTCACGCGCAGGAACATCTCCTCTATGTCTGCTGAGATGGCCACAGGCATTTCTCGAAACTTGAACAGTATGCCCAGTAGTGATTGTAGCAAGTCTGGGCCCTCTAACAGCTTGTCGTTCAGGCTCGTTCCGTATGCCTTTGCTGCTGCGTCGAAGACAAGTCGTACTTTTCCGGGTTTGTTCGGGTTGTTCACGGCGAAATGTGGGAGGTACCATTTGTGTTGGCACTCCTTCTCAGACCCGTCGCACTCCACAGCGTACCCCTTTCTTATCAAATTTTCAATCTGGGCACTGTATTCTCTTGCGAAGTCTGGGTCTCTGTCCATCTTGCTCTCGATGTTTCGCAGCCTTCTGAGCGCGTTGTTGTAACTGGGCGGCATGGTAGGCTCGTCTTCTTTCCATATCAGCCCAACTTCGTAGCGGCCGTTCTTGCACGTTACGGTCTTGGCGAAGATGTCGAGTGCTCGTTGGTTCGATGGCGACACTTTGGTTGTGAGTGTCACGCCTATTGCATCGACTTTAAAGTGCTCTTCGACTTGTTTGTGCAATCGATCTTCATCTTGCACGTGCAGGTGGAGAACGGAGGCTTCATCCTTGTAGATGACACTCGGGGCGGTGCCATGAATCACCCATCCCAGCTGAGTCTTCGAAGCGACAGGTTCATGTTTTCTGCCGGTTCTCAGCTCGCGGGTGACGATCATCTCCCAGTTGTCGGCGCCAATGAGCAGCAGGGGTTTAGCTACGTCATAGCTCAACTCGTTCGCAGGGAGGTCTCGAAGATGCTTGCATTCCAACAAGCGTGCAGGGACTGTTTGGCTCGAGAGGTTAAGTCCCTCGATGGTGCGTGCTCCAATTTCCCAATCGCGACCATCGGCTTTCACGTGGATCTTGACACGGCGGCTGTCGTTCTCACGTCGTGTCGTGTTGACTCCGTGAATGCGGAGCGGTGAGGCAGGCCCGCGCGCGTCAATGTTTCGCGCGAGCTCTGCGTCGATCAATGTTGTGGTCGATCCTTCATCCAGCAAGGCGTAGGTCTTGATGTCACCTCTTGGGCCACTCACTGTCACAGGGCACACTTTCAGCAGTACCGTCCGCTGATTGGTTCTCGTTCTCACTGAGAGCACAGATTCACTGTTTTCGGGCGTAACGGTACGCGACGCGGGCGCGGGTATGCGCGCGGGCGCAGGCGCGGGTGGGGGCGCGCGCGCGGGCGCGAACACGGATGCAGTGCTAGCAGGCGCTGCCGCGTGCAGTAGCGAGTGGTGGGGGCGTCTGCAGTTGTCGATTCCGCACGGCTTGGCTCGGCAATTGAGGCGTCGATGCATCTTGTTTATGCATTTGAAGCATATCCTCTTCTCCTTGATCCACTGCCATCGTTGCTCCGTAGTCAGTGTGCGGAATTTCTCACACTGTGGGACTGTGTGTGGTCCCCCGCAGTGAAGACACTGATCCTCTTCGACATCGGCGGTTGCTGAGTATGTCGCGGCTCTGCGACTCGGTTCATGTCGCCGCGCTGCGGGTGCGTTGCCAGTCGTCTTCATACTTCGCGATGGCGTCGCGGCACTCGGCGCGTAGGCGTGTTTTAGAGCCCGATCTGCTTCTTTCATCAGGAACTTTGACATCGTCACTATCTGCGGGTCGTCGCGCTGGCTGTGTTCCTCGGCGTAGTCACACCAACGTGAGCGTAGGTGTGGGCTCAGTTTCTCGACGACTTCTCGTGTCAGCATGGGATTGTAGAGATATCCACGCTGATCGAGATCACTTAGCACATGAACTGTGTTCTGGAGTTTCACTGCCAAGTTGTTTAGTTCGGCCGCGCTAGTTCCCGGGCGCGGAAGTCGCTTGATTTCATCCAGGGCTTGGTCGACTATCACTTCAGGGCGACCGAAGCACTGTTCCAACGTCTTCATGATGGGTTCCGGATCTTGGCTCGTATGCAGCATCGCTCGTACCACGTCGCGTGCTTCTCCTCTCAGGCTGTTGCGCAGTCTCGCCATGTTCTCGATGTTGCTGAACTTGTAGATGGCGGCAGAGTCTTTCATGGCTGCTTTGAAGGGCAACCATTCACCGGGCGCTCCGGAGAACACAGGTAACTCTGTGACTTGTCTCGGCGGCGCACGAACTCTTGCCATTTGCGAGATAGCTTCGGCGAGTTGCTCTATTCCTCTTTTCGTGCTGAGGCTTCTGTTATGGCCAGGCGTCGGCGAACGCGGGCGTTCATACTGTTGCTGTCTCGGAGTTTCATCCCATCTTGTTTGCCTCTGTCTTGCTCGGCGCTCCTCCGGTTGCTCGTGCTGCGTTACGTGCTCCCCCCGCAGTGGATGAGCATGGTCGGCGTGCGTTCGTGCCGGCGTCTCCATCCGCGATGCTATCGGCGGGCGGGGCGCAAGCTCGGGCTCGGCGGCGGCGGCTGCAGTGGCGTATTCTCGCTGCGGTAGTGAACTCGTGCAGGTAACTTGTTCAGTGGCGGTTGGCTCGTTTTGGCTGAGCCACCGGTCGACTCGCTCGTGGATGCTGGCCGCTTCGCTCTCTTCCGCTTGAATGTTCTCGATATCAAGCGCCAACTTCTTTTGTATGAGGTCGGCTTCCAGTCGCAGCTCCCGGCGTCTCAGCTCGGCGAGCTTCTCTTCTGCGGCGAGTTCAGCTTGCTTGATACGGACGGCTGCACTAGCGGAGGACATGTGAGAGCGTCCTGAGCGGACGGACCCGGCGTGGGACCGTTGAATCCGTCGTGAAGTGTGGGCGAAGCTTGTGGTCTGCTCTTCTGATGTGGGTTCCAAGGCTGTCATCGTGGGCTGGATGGCGGTGGATTGCCTCTCTGGGATGCGATGCCCGGCCCGAGTGCTTCGTTCGGTAGCGCTCGGCGATCCGGCTCGAAGGACCAAAGATGTTGTGGACTGTAGAGGTTTTTTCGTTTTTCGATTGTTCTTGGTGAGTCGTCGAATTAAAAAATTTGTTTCTGCAGATCTTCTTTATTTCTCACTATACACAATTCACTGCGAGTACAAGTTGTTACACGTATTTACTACTATTACAATTCACTTATTCACTACAATTTATTCTACATATTTACAGATATTTATCCTAACTTACAACTATTCTTAACGCTACTAGTAGGCGAAAGTGGGCAGCCAATCACAGGCCGCGTCGCTCCCCCCGTACACGCATTGAGTGATACCGCTGCGTGACTCATCCGGTCGTATCAATCGGTGAGCGGTATCAATCTTTGCTGCGTGTACTAGGCGCGTTCATTGAATGCGACGCCCTGATTGGCTGCTGGCGGCCGCTCCTATTTTGAAGCTGCTGTCCGCAACACTTACTTTACAAATTTTGGTAAATTTAGACTCTAAGGATACACGTTAATAAGAAATATAGATAGGGGTCGTGAGATTGAAGTAGGCACGAGATCCAGTCAGGTAGCCGCTATGAAATAGCCAGCCACTTAACTTGGAGATGACGAGATGATCCGAGGGAGACCTCTGGTAGACGCGCGCAGGCTTATATATGCCCTCGGGGTGATGCGGTGAGGGAAAGGGCAGCCGTTGACGAAGCCACGACGTCTCACTTAAGTACTCTATCTCTAATCTATTCTTGCAAGTTGTGACTGCTCTGGAATTTAACTATTCCGACTTCCGTTTTTAAGGGTTAAAGAGACAGTGTGATAATTCATTAACATATTTGAATATTGTTTATCAAAATAGGATGAACATAATAAATAGGTAACTATCAAACCTAAAAGTTATAGTACCTACAAACCCATCAACAACAAAGTACAGACTAAAAAGTTTCAGATTCCCGCCAAACGAGCGGCGGCTCGGAAAATTGTCTATGACAGCTGACCGACGCAATCTAAGTTTCGTAATTTTGCCTGTGGTCGTCGGCCATTACTGCTAGATTTCTCTGACCCTTAGCTGGAAAAAAAAGTGGGGATTAACGACTTTTTTGTTGACAGATTAGCGACAATTATTGGTAAAGTATCAACAACGTTAGCAAATACGAAATATGTTATACTTTCTCAGGCCAATTAATGTCATTTAGCTTTAGGGCGCACCCCTTCCGCCAGGCACTGGTAGAAGGAGTGGCTCCAAAAAGTGCTGGCTTGTTATAGGGACGGATATGCGAGCTAATAGTTTCACAATTAGGGATGCCGAAGACCGGGCGAAGTGGAGTAAAGAGCAAGAAAGGAGGCAACCGGGAAGGCACTGAGGAGAGAGAAATGTCATTCGTTTTTAACCTACTTCAAAAAAGGAAGAGGTTCTTCGTTTGGGTGTATGTGTTTTTAAAAATAATCAACATCGAAACAACTTATTATTGGTAGGTTAGGTAGTTTATATAATCTGAACATATGAACCTCCATTTTCGAACCATGTAAAACAAAATCAGCTACCTTCACCTCTTGATGACGTATCACAATTTAAGAGCCTGTGAGAATTGGAGCACGCAAAAGTTACACATTTGTTGATTTACGTTCACACCTCGAGTTCTGACTTGCTAGCACTGAATATGGTTCCGTACATATTATCTATTTGCTTCTGTTTATCACTATCACAAGTTGCATTGATTCTGGGAGCTCTGCATACACCAGTGTCAGGGCATGTCAGGGTTATTCGACACTGCCTCTGAGGTTGCTTTTTCAGCTAAAATGTCAGCCGTGATCGGGAGCCTTCAAAGGGACTGCGAAAGGACCTACTGAGAACAAAGGGCCGATGCCGGGAACAGCTTGTGTCTTCCGAAGCACAAAATCATCTGATCAGACAATTATTTCAATCACAATCACTGTGTACAAGAATTGTCATTTTGAAACTGTAAACACTGAACCCTTTTACTAAGACTTCTCTGACCGTCTTGTGAATCAGAAACTCTAATAGAGAAAATTAGTACGTAACTACTATATTACCTTGCTCGCAAGATTCTTCAAAAAAATATGAAGAAAATAGATAAAATCTTAAAAATTCTTCACAGCCTGAAGATATTTCCACTGCTTTGTGGCTGTAAAATCCAACAGTAAGTATTTTAGACTTTTAATTATAACGGAACGCCTTTTGTATACCAGAAATTCCAGTGTTTTTAACGAAGCGCGAACGATGGAAATACTTCAAAATTCAATTTGTTCTTCATAATTTCAAAAGGAATATTTGGTTCTAGAACACTCTCTAATGATTTTCGCTATTTTACCCATTTAGTTGCAGGAAATTAATTTACGCAAAATTTCTTGCCAGTTTAAATTTAAACAAATGGAGGTATTTTTTTATTCCTTTTCACACGTAAATAACGCATTTTTTGCGCCATCTGTGACAACGCGAAAGAAAATGTTAGTTCCATTTTTAACATTCCCGACCTCACGAATATGGACCCGAGGCATTTCGTCCGAATCCATCGTTCATTCCCATCTGTGACCAGAAAGGAAGACCGATCGCTCCATTTTTGAAATTTGAAATTCGAAAGTTTTACAATTTCATTTCGTTTAAAAAGTGTGTTGAGTTGTTGAGCTGCGCTGTCTGGTCGACATGATTTCTATATTTCTATGTAACGTCTTACTTTTTACACATCATAGCATAGATTTAGAATTTTTTTGACTACATCATAGAATGACTAGCGAATAGATCAGTCACACTCTCTGAGAAGAATACATTTTTACATACATAATAGTGATATCCATATGATATCCTACAACGGAGTAAGTACCGGTTGAACTGGTTCTCACAAAACAAATTTATTCAGCAGGGATCGACACGGTAAGAAGATTGTCTTGATTGATTTAGATACACGGACTGTTATAACAATTTTATATCTCAAACAAGATTACAAAATAACAATAAAACCGGCGAGAACTATAGTTTCACAACAGCTGTATGACAGACGCGGGAACCACGTTCTCTTTTCAAATGCCGAAATGACGTAAGCTGTCAAAACGACCTCATGTCGCGTGGTGCGAATACGCAAATTCCTTTGCCTTTTATTTATGGCCAGTATCGTAGTATAGTACTACTATTAACTATATATTCTGTGCCAGTATTTGGTGTTATCATCATGTTCACTGAGTCTTGAAAAAGAATTAAGCATATAAATAACAACAATGAATAGTAAGTAAAAATCTGTCAAGTGCGAGTCGGACCCAAGCTAAGGGTTCCGTTCCATTATTTACAAAAACCATAAATAAAATCACGTATTTATTTTATTGTTTTTTAGTATTTGTTGTTATAGCGGCAACAGTAATACATTATCTGTGAAAATTTCAACTGTCTAACTATCACGGTTCATGAGATACAGCCTGGTGACAGACGGACAGCGATGTCTCAGTATTAGGGTCCTGTTTTACCCTTTGGGTACAAAACCCTAGAAAAAAGAATTATCCTAAATATAAAGAAAGAATAATTACAAAATAAAAATGAAAATTCCTGAACGCTAAATCAAACCAAACAAATAACCTAATTAATAATCAATAGGAATTTGTAACACTCGAGAGATTGATGGCGGAACTAATTACAGGGTCGATTGGGCAGTAAACGCTCCAACAAGTGAAACAAACTTGTAATTAGGGATACGAGATTGAAGCCTAGCGGGGCAGGCATGTTCGTTATAATCGTGGATTGACTGGATTGGTCGGTACTAGTAGCATTTCTGACTTCAGCTTTTCCGTGCTTCTAAAGGTCGATCTTTTCCCTACATATCGTGACACATGAATGAATGAAAACTTTATTACATCATTTACATACATAGAAAAAATATAACACTGAATCAGCGACGTGCTTCGAGATTTTCCATAGGGTAGGCAGAAACAAATTTCAAGCGCTCTTTACATTTTATTATTTTCTTTAGGTACTTATTACCTAAATATAAAATCTTACGAATGTTTATCTATTGAAATAGGTTGAAAAAAATAATATTTTTTGTATAATAAGAAATAAATTATAGTTACTACTCCACAGGGTAGACAATGTCTAAACGGCTTTATGGTATGCACGCCACTGACTGAATCCAATCACCATTAAAAGAAATGAGTACAAAGGCGGACTTATTGCTAATGCAATTTCTTCCGGCTAACCTTATGGTAGAAAGGAGCAGAGGAAAAATACTTGATTTGTGGTTTATTCGGTTCATCTGGATCATAATCTTATTGGTCTGGTTTCCCTGTTAAAATTGTTAAGAAGTTCAGACGGCAGTCTCTCCATTGTGTAAAGTAAGACCAGTGCAGCCATATTTAGTTCCATGATTAAATCGTACACTATTTTCGGGTAAGCTGTGCAGCAGGGAAACACGCTATGATGATGAAGCATGTCAACGAACACAATAACCTTCAGGCAAAGTCGGGTATAAAATACACTTATAGAAATTTAAAACGTCTCTTATAGGGAACAAAGAAGTGCATTAGTTAAACAAACCCATCACTGTCTTTTAATTAAGTAAAAAACGCGGAAGAACTGAAGAATTCGTTTAACTGAAAGATCCTTTGTTAATCGTTATAACTGCTTATAACGGTTGTTTTGTGAAAATTAACGTTGTAACGTTAATTCGTGTTATGTTAGTGACTGTTCTTTGTTAGATGCGGTGTGTGGCCCACTCGGCTGCCGGCTTCAGAGTAGATGAAATTAAAAAAAAAAAACAAAACAATTACAAGTAGATAATATTTCTAATTTATGGTTCGTATACCGTAACACTACTTTTAAGAGGACTTTTGGCGGGAAGCTGTGAAGAGCAGTATAGGCGCTGTATTTTATTTTCCAATATTTGTGTTTTTTTTTAGTGTTTGTGCATAATAATGGTGGATTATTATTCGCAAAGTGTTCGATAACAAGCGTGAGTGTTGGAAAGTGATACAGTGTTTGATTTATGTGATTTTCATGCTTGTTGCCAAAAGCTCCTAGTAATCGCTAAGTGCAATTTTTCTACCACTTAACTTAGCCTGATTTTCTAACTAGACTTGACTACCGACTAGACTTGACTAGGACTTGACGAAACCACACTGTAAGACTAAAGAAGATAGAAAAATTAAGAAGGGGTATAAAGGACTTGTATTCATGGCCGTAAAACCCATTAATAAACACTACCATTTTTTTTGTGAAACCAGGATCCAGGCCAATAGGATATTGATATTATCTGTGTTAGATTTTTTAAGGAAGATTTTTTAGAGGTGACAATATCAAAAGACAGTCTAGGTTTATTTCATGTTTATAGGATTCTTTGTGGACACGGGACGCTGTTAATAGACTCAGATGTTAACGCGCTCAGGGTCGGCAACGCGCTCGTGACATCTCCTGTGTTGCAGGCGTTCATAGGCTACGGTAACCACTTACCATCAGGTAGGCCGTACGCCTGTTTGCTAATTAGTTGTATAAAAAAAAAATGACCGTTTTTATTTTGTTTCCCAGTATTCAGAACAATACAAATATTAGCAATTTATTGTCGTATTCCAGTTCCTCATTAAATCTTATAGAAGGAATGCCACAGATTAGAATACTAACATGCAAAACTTAATTTTTTAATTAAATGGCAATATTATTCTGGAAACGAAGTCTCATAGAAAATACCAGTGGAGCATTTAATTAAAACCGCTTCAAAGTGAACCAAATCGCTGGTTGTCGCGGCGAAACTCAGTTCGAGGGAAAAATTTAAGACGCCGAGGGCTGTAATCGTCCAATTTCTGCCAACAGACTACTCCACCGCCGTCAATAATGAGACGGCGAATGGATGAGCGTCTGGGGGACGGCCGAGGTCCATTTATGGGCCACTGTCTGGTTTAGGGGCCGAAAGGCCATGGCTGGAGGGCGTCGTGGTAGAATGCTAACGCGACCCCATGGCGCCCTCAAAAGCCGGTACGGAAACGCCGTAGGGGTTTTAGTGGGTAGTCCAGGCGGTCTGGTAGGCCTGGGAGTTTCACACTTTGTGCGTAAATGCATTTCCCCTACGTTAAAGAAAAAAAAAAATTCTATCACAGAATAGATATAGTAACTACTAGTGATTTATTGAAGACTTTCAACAATCGTTTTAGACGTAAACACACGTTAAAAAATTTAACATAACAATGGCTCTATATCGTAGTGGAAGTAATGTATTTATAATTTTGTTATTTATAATATTGTTCAATAAATTAAACTATTTTAATACGGTTTTATCGCGTTTATTACTTATTTATTTACACCTGACGTTTCAAACACTTTACAGCGTTCATGGTCGCAGGCAGACTTAATTAAATTATTATTAGACTTTAATTTAATGAATAACAATCGCGAAAACTGAAAACATTATAATATTGTTATTTAAATATTGTTATTTATAATTTAATAATTCTGTAATACAGGTTTCTTTGGAAACCTATCTCAGACACCACTCTCTCACAACACTGGTATTATCAGTTGCTTTTATATTGTACCTACTATTAAGCACTTGCCAATTGTGTTGAGAAAATTTTTTTTTTTTTTTTTTTTTTTTTTTTTTAATTTATCCAAATGACAACATGGATGTGACCATTTGGAAGACTAGTATAGACAACAAGATGACTAGTATATGTATAAATAAGCACAATGTACATTTTATGAATTGTTAATCAGAGGATAAATAAAGGACACATGTGCCGAACCGGTTAGAAATAGGGGAAAAAAGGTTATAAACGAAACCTGGGCTAGCACGAGAAAGAGATAGTTGATTCTCCCATAAACCACTGTTAGAACTACAAAGTATTTCAGCTACGATGAAAGTATGACTTCCCCGCGCTCAGTCTATAAATTTTCCTAACAGAAGCCGAACTTCAATATACTGCTAATTTTATTTTCTTAGCCGGACCGTCATTTATCATAGTCGCTCCGCTGCGCAGGGGTGCCAATACCAAGATTTAAAATGTTTGTTTTTAAAACGTTTACACGATTTATGGAGATTCATTCCACGCTTGGAGAGGTTTTAGTATTTCATCTTATCACAAGGTGGCGTTGATCCGGGCTTAAAATTTAAATGATCGATATGTACTTATTACCTCTATGCTCTTTTCAGACGCCTGCAAGCATATCCTAGGTACTTATTACTTACTTACCGACCATTTTTCACGCTCTTTGAAGACCCGAGCCAACGCTGAAAGTGTTTTAAAGCACTTCTTGTCACTACGAGACGAATCTCAAAGCTAATCTACTGTGTATCGACAATTATTGTCAAAAAATCCATTTGACTGTTAGTTCCAAATGTTTTTGAATGCTTTTTTGGTGCATTAAGAGTATTTTTGTGAGTTACCCTCTCTCGCCAAAGTTTCAGAGTAAATAAATCCTAAAGTTCATCTCTTTTCCTGTTTCCCCTGTAGTTTGTCAGTCTGTCACTAATTGTTGTTAACGCGTAGCACATTTATCTTTATACGCTGAGTGTACACTTCACCGACGATCTGCAGTACGGCAGCACAACCGCCAAGTCGGAGCGAAAAAAGGGAGACGGACATACTATATTTTCTGGAAGCCATTTAGGCCATAATTGATCAATTTTGAATTGATGATTCTAAGAAATCTATTTTCATTTGAAATACTTATACCATTTGATCAGGAGAAATTTCATTAAAATCGGTACATTTTATGCCTACGAATTTACATTTCTAGCTCTACCGTACGCCAGTCCTGTCGCTAGATATCAGTCATTAGGCGGAGTCAGATGCCCTTAAGCATCCTTAATAATCTACCAATGTTGGTCACTAGCACACCCGGATCTAGCTTCATAGGTTCAGTAACTAGTATCAAAATAAGTTTTTACCACTTTTATCTCATTCTCGTTAAAGCTAAGTGTTATCAATTTCTGCGTGTGTGCGAAGTGACCTTTCCCTTTTGAATACATCTATATACTACAAAAAAGTGCACTAAATACTCGCCGAGTGTGAAGAAGATACAATCTATTACGAAAACTGTTACATAAATGACTACAATCACTTCATTACAAATTACAATTACAATACACGAGTGCTTTCATGTGCCTGGGAACCTATTGTTTGTTGATGCGATTTCTATATTTAATTATTGGTTTTTTGATTGACATGTACAGGGCGACCGTTGTATAAAGACAAGTCATAGTAAAAAGCAAGCAAGAAAAAAGAATCATGAATGAAGTTATAGGGCGGCAAAAATGGCTCGAATGAATTTCAGAAAACATAGTACAGCTCAGCATTTTGCATCTAATGGCCATCATTTAATTGCCAACATTTCATACAATTGCATATCTTTCATTAGGGCTGTATTTCATATCATGTTCTGGTTGGATGTCACATGGTACCTCACCAATTTTGCAGCTTGCTTGTGTCGGTTTGAAAGGTGACTTTACTGGTCTCTATGGCACTGGTGTTAAAATCTTGCATATCTATGGTTTGCTGTACGTAAGGGTGCACCTGGGCTATTGCAACTATGGGGCGAATGCAACTTATCTGCATAGTTATCGGCATACGAGTTTTGCTGAGAAGTGCATTATGTGATCTTAAACTGCAATGATTATTTGTCGTAATAACCCACAGATTTCGCTAGTAGGATCAAAACTTTGCGAATGGCCAAGCATTTTGTCCAACCGCCTTTTTTAATTTCTTCTACTATGATGCGTGGCATAGTGTTTAATTACGACAAAAATATTTCTACCTAGTTTTTCGATTGTTATCAATTTTGTTTGTGATAAACGATTAACGTAAGTAACATTTGTTGTATTTTCTTGTTTCAATGTTCTGTTTATAGTCGGTAAAAGGCATAGTTACATTTGCCCCATCAAAAATGACACATGAGGATGATATCTAATAATAGTTGCAATAGCCCCGTGAAATTAAGTATGAAATTGTAATCACTATTGATGTCTTGAATCGATGTGGTAATTTCGATTAATACTCTCAATAAGTAATCAATATCATGTGCATAAATTATATCTTACGGTCGAATCTCGTAGGTTTGATTTTAATCTTTGTTTTATTTTTATTCGCAAAGCTTATTAGAATTTCTTTTTGTGGTATTTAATTGCTTTTGTAGGATAAATGTAACTACGAGTATTTCTGCCTTCAACAAATTAATTATATATTTGACCCCTAAATATAAAATTTTTCGTTACGTAATTAATATTAAAATATTCTGTATTAAATATACAATGATACGCATTCGAAATGTATACTAAAATGGTTAACAGGTAACAGTTACGAAACTTCAAAATTAATAATAATTTTTAGTTGCAATAGCCCCGGTGCACCTTAAATACGAAACATGGATAGGAACGTCATTTTCGATGCTCTTTGTTACGATGGGTATAAACAGAAACACATAACTCTCCTTTTGGCTTTTTGCTTTGGGTAATAAGATTAAACAACCCTTTTCAAAACAAAAACCTTAAATGACAGAAAGCCAAGAAAGTATAAGTAAGTACTTACTAAGTTAATTTTGTTGTTACTACACGTACACCCTCTAATCCCGGAAACTTATAAATCCAATTAGTTACAAGGATATGAGGACCGTGCGTGTCAAGCGACGGCGAACACGGTCTGTCTTGGATGGATCGCCATTGGTGGCATTGTTATTTCGAATTCTATAACTTTCTCATACTTGGAAGGAGTAGGACCAACGGGTCCCAGCTGTTATCGCTAGATGGCAGCCATTACTCTGTGTCAGATATCTGCAAAATTCAGTATGTCGTTTCCCTGTTGATGAATGAATTAATGTGTTCATATCTTTTTTGCACCATTTACATGCCTTTTTGCCTACTTAATTATATAAAAAAATGGATTATATAGGTTAAAATAGTTAAATGGGTTACTAAAGTCAAACCGCAGTCGTTTTATGTTAAAACCCAGTACTGCCAAATCTAGGCCCACGAACAAATCATATTCTGGGCTCTGAAGGGTAAAAATGCTAATCATAATCATTTATTCTTTTGTAAACATGTTGAATTCAAGATAGGACATTGAAAATATTACGCACATACATGTTTAGCCTACCAGGCATACAAAAGTGAAGTCAGTGGTGTCACACATCATCCAAACAAAATCATGCAAAACAATATAAAACCAGAAAATAAATGCGAGTTAATCTTACAAAAATTAGATCAGCTGCCCTTTAAAGTCACAATCAACATTTTGTCAGAAAAGAATTCATGCAAGTGATAATAACATTTGGTTACCAACAACTCTTTCAGATGAGCTTTAAATTTATTTAGGGGTAATTCCTTCAAATTCCGAGGCAGTTTATTATACACTTTTGGTGCCATGCTAAAGATACTATTTCTCAAGAGCCTCGTTTTGCAATAGCAATGTAGTAGGATCTCTTCTATTTCTATTATTGGCATCAGGTATGGTACTTAAGAACTTCAAATTACACTGTATTTATGAAGCAGGATTTATTTTCTATCCAAAGCAATTACATTCTCACAGCACAGCTAGGAAAGTGTACCAACCGGTCTAGGACCACAGAAAACATAATAGTTGCCCACCGAAAGAACATTTCTCACTCTAACCTATAGCGATATCCCTTTCTATCATAGACACGAGATCATAATGATAGGTTGGTTCAGCATTTTTACAATTTACCGACTTGTCTTGCTCGGGGCTAATTATGACTTTCCAAAGGACTAATTTAATCAGCTATTTAGGTCCCACTGCTGGGCATACATCAATTTCCATAACTTTCGATTCGTTGATGTTACTCTCTTTATCAGAATCTCTAAGGTCGTCTTTTCATGTTTTCCTACATCTGCCCCCTTTTCTCCGTCCGTTCTGGAGTCCCGCTTGTAGCAATATGTGCCCTTCTTTCGGGATTTAAGTGTCCCATCCTCCCATTGTTCGATTTCGAATGAAAATCATTCGTAATCAAACAAAAATTATTCGACAAAAATTGCGCTCTTGGGTTCGGCTCGAAGTCCGCGAGAGACTTCCAAGTCTACCAGGGTAAACTATGTCCGGGCCTACCGCCCGTTCTCCGACAGCGGTGAGAATGATGTCTTTGCCTACTCTAAACACCGGTATAGGTAACTTTGTCGATGACTTCCTATAAAGCGTGTGGTAGCTAACTACCTGTGGTTAGAACGTAACTATCAGTTTCGAAATACCATATAAAGATCAAAGTAACCACATCAAGATACTTTTTGGTGGTTTTATAAAATTACACTGTAAAAATTTTGAGAAAGATTCAACCTACTCGGTCCTAGAAATAACTACTTTGACGTGGTTCATGCGGATCAGAATAGTTTTTAGTTTTAGTTTATGCAAAATTAACTAGTTAAAGAGATTATTTTAGGGTTCCGTATCCAAAGGGTAAAACGAGACCCTATTACTAACCCCCATATTCTCAAACGTTTGCTCAAACTCGACTCAACCTTACTCACACTCATTGGTATGATTAGTCGTCACTAGCTTCCTTGACTTAAAGAGATTCCTCATTGGAGGTGAGAAACGAACTGTCAAATATAAGGTTGGTCGAGAGGTACCTTGAGGCGTCCTTGAAATGAAACAAAGTAGTTATAAATCAGTTTTTTTGCCACTTTCTGCCTAGGTATCCATTACTTTATTTAATTTTTTACTCTATTCATTTGTAATTTTGAATTTTTGTGCTAAGAATTGTTATTATACTGTTATAACATGTGACGTTCCTCACAGGAATTTGCTCAAGCAACCAACTAGGCATATCGTTATCAAGAAAAGTTCGAGGACTTCCTTGAGTCCTTGAGGCGCCCTCCAATGAGTTTGAGTGAAGGACGTCCTTAAGGTTCAGAAGTTCTTTTAAGAATACGGGTGTAAGACTCCGCTGTCCGTCCTTCTGTCTGTCGTCACCAGTTCTCAGGAACCATGATGCTTGGACAGTTAACATTGTCACATTTTGTTGTATTTTTGTCGCCGTTTTGCTTTTTTGTTTTTTTGCGTTTTTTTATCGATTATGATACGGAACCCTTCGTGAGCGAATCCGACGCACTTGACCGATTTTATTTCATCATTAGTCTTTTCCTACCCTATAGAAAGGAGAGTTATGTTTTTCGAGAAGATATTTCTACAATATACGAGCATAAGTGCCTATTCTATCTCTACATAAAGGTGACTAGTAAATTGTTTAGTTCCGGCAATACTGTTATTTTCCTTCGTCATCGAAAAAAGGCTAAAATTAGGTAAGTAGGTGAAACAAAGACTTGATGACTAATAGAAACACTTTGTCTCGTTCTACTTTTGCGAACCTGTGCAAATTATCTGCTCTAGATATCTTTCTAGCCATACAAATACTATAAATGCCAACATAACCATTGAGTGAATTTATAGGTATAAAAAAATGTGGCGGCCAAAATTCTTATAGCATCTTGACTTGAAGCATAACTTGAAGCCATATGGGAGTAGGGCGTATTCCCGCCAAGTCCAAGCAAAAAAAAAGACGGATTCATAGTATCTGCTCCATGATCTGTTTACTCCGTACCTACTTTCTCTTCTGAAAGCAATTTGGTCCCATTTTTGACACTCTGATCTAGGAATTTTTTACCTCAAAACCAATTCCGAATTCAAATATTTCGAACACTCCTTTATGACATTAAAAAAACCCAATAACACCGCCGCCGCCTCACGCCATTCCCAGTCGGGTAAATACCATGAGCATCTTTTTTTTTAAAGTAACCTTTACAATCTTTCATTTTTAACTTTAGACAGAATAAACAGTTTTTGTTTTTTCGTATAGGCGATTTTATCATACGTTACATATTAAGTTGCGTTGTTTTTGCTTCGAAGTCCGCTAAAATATGAAAAAAACATTTAATATGTTTTCGTTCAAGGTTCTAATAAAATTTGTAACAATTTTTTTCGACCCGCGCCTCCTGACCACTCAGATGTTTGTCGCTGTAAATCCTTTGTACCTTGGTCGCCATTTACGACATAGGGAACCTAGACTAGGCGCGTTTTAACATGAACATTCTTGAAAATAAGCTTGTATTATTTTTGTCTTTCATGGTAAATGAAGAAATTCCATAATTGTTCATGGTATAATTGAAAAACGAATTGCAATCATTTTCGACTCAGTGGACTGTGCAACGGTTTTTTTTTATTTTTTATTATTTTATTTTGTGTTGAAGATATAAATTTGTATGATTTGTTTCATAACAATGAAAATGTCGGTAGACACAATAGTTTCATGTAAATTTAAATTAACAACAAATCATAACAAAGAAAATATTAAATTCTAAACAAAAGAAGGTAGACAGGCTGTAAAATTTTTTCATTGCCAAAAAAACAAATATTTGGTAGAAATATAGGTTAGGAGAGCACTATTGTGAAAAAAATAAATAATTGAATAAACAGAATCGATAAAACAGATATGAAATATCTTAGATACGAATGATTACCTACCTGTAGATAGTGAATCCAGTGAGTCACAACACTTTCAAAGTAAGATATTTCGACTACGGGTGAGTTTTTTTTGAACTGTAACGTAATTGTTTTACGGTTGGACGCCGCTTGGTCGCCCACGCCACACCTCAGGCACTTTCAAACCGGTTTCCGAAGGATCACCGTAAAAGTAGACTCGAAAATCACGAGAGAGGAACGTAACCTCGCCGCGGACAACGTCTGTAAACTGGCGCCGGAAAAAAAAGTAAGCCCGGTGTTGCCAGCGCATGAGTTAATTTTGTACAGTGTAACTTTTTATGTGGCATCAGTGTGGCACTTAGAAGTCCGTATGAATAATCATAAAATGTTTTTAAATGATTGAAAATCAAATAAATAGTTGTGGATGTAAATTTATAAAACATTAAAGTCACTGTTTCAAACGTTGTTCTTTTAAATTATTATCATACAGGTATATGCAATTGCCAACGTTTATTTACCAAAAATAAAATGTCGCATACATGTTTGCTTACTAAGTTGTGTATTAAAAATTAAGATTACAAAAATAATATGAATTATGAACCACTAAAACTGTTATCATGATTCATAGCATTGCATAGCACCCCCGATGTCCGAAACTGATCACATGTCGAATGATTTTCGTTCGATATCACACGGTTTTTGTTCAATATCGTACGATCTTTATTCGAAAGTCGAGTGGTCAAGTGCCGTGTCAAGCCACGCGCAATGTTGGGTTCCGTAGTAGCATCGTAGTAGTAGTCCCAATAATTAAGAATTTAAACATAAAGTACACCTACATAATGTCCTTTAGCAGATATAACAAGAAGCTTAAAAACAGAGCGCGGCGCACGTATCCGAAGTACGAGTAGCTATTGCGCGTGTCAAACGACGGCTAAACGTGACTCGACCCGCATTGGATTGGTCACCATTAGTGGCATCTTTTCATTCATTCTATCTCGACCTCCTCCGTGCTTCGGAAGGCACGTTAAGTCGTTTGGTGTTGTCGATAGATAACATCATTAGGCTGCGTCAGAAACCTTTAAGACAGTCTGAAAAAATCTGACAGTTTTGGTTCCTGTTGGTCTGGTTTTCGAGTAAAAAACGTTATGGAGGTCACACAGCAGTCGCTCCTGCTGTGTGATCTCCGTAAGGTTTTTTGTTTATCGTAGTTACCAGCGAATTTAATAAAGAGTTAATCTAATAATTAATTGCAGCTTTATTGACAAAAGGCAACTATATAAAACAAAAGAACTATAAGGATGAACCGTATAAAAAAATATTAAATATATGTAATTTTTAAATTTTATACACAACTAGCTTTTTCCCGCAGCTCCGCCTGCGGTATATAGTCTATGTTACTCAGGGTGAATGTAGATTTCCAATGGTGAAAGAATTTTTGAAATCGGCACAGTAGTTTTTGAGTTTATTCATTACAAACATACACACAAAAATACAAATCTTTCCTCTTTATAATATTAGCGTAGATAATTGTACTTCCACAAAACTTTTTGTATATTAAACATACAAGCTTCAAATTTTGAATGCAAACTCGCCTAGTAGCAAAAATGTTCGATATGCCATACGGCCGACACTATATGGTGCCTGCTAAGAGTGTGAATAATCCCAAATGGTCTTGGTCATAAAACCTATAAAAATTTCTTATAATGTTTAAACAATTCTGAAACTAAATCAATCAAATCTGAAATTAAAACTAAATCATGACACGTTTCATAAATACATTCGTTTGAATGGATGGAAATTTTACATGTTTTTTAATTAATGAATTATACTCGTAAACTATTATAAGTGATAATTTTCCTTTGCAATTCATTATGCAGGTTTTCCCAGAAGTGGTTGGAGATACTCACCTCAGATTTTTTTTCAACGTTATAGCTAAATAACTCATAAACGAAACCGTTAATCAAAAAAACAGAGAGTACTCACTCTCAGAGTGTTTTCTAGATGATAATGTTTTTTAGAGACCTATAAAATGATACCCCACACAAATAGAAAATAGAAAAGAAAATAATTTCAACCCCTACTTTACATGTAGGGGAGGTACCCTAAAAAATATTTTTCATATTCTTATCTCACAATTCCCTCAGCGTAAGTAATATGCATGCATGGGCATACCAAATTTTAACTAAATAGGTCTAATAGTCTCTGAGAAAAACGTAGGACAGACAGACATGACGAAACTATAAGGGTTCCTGGTGTTTACTACGGAACCCTAAAAAATATGGCTCCTGCTGGTCATAAAAGTAAACACTTCAGAGATGGCTTCGATAAACTCTAACACCAGTTAAGAGTCGATTATCTATTTATACCATTCGATAACAATAAAAAAAATAATAGGTATGCTTTTACAGTAACAAAAAAAGGTATCTTAAGAAAAAAAAAAAAAAAATTACAAATAATACAATATTTTAAATTACAGATTACGTCATTGTCGTCGGCATTTTTTTGCAAAATTTTACATATTTACAACTTGAATAAACAAAGCATTTTCTGTCAACCATTAAAATATTTTGGTATCAGGGGTTTATGAAAGGCCACAAAATGTACCAAATTTTTTACCACTCAACACTGCTAAACAACTTTCATCGGGCAATCGGGAATCTCCGGACCGCTTCGCTCAAGTTCGTGACTAAAAACTCTTGCAAAGAAAATAAAAGTTAGTGCTTTTCTGTTGCTTATATCTCAATAATAGTTCCAAATATTTCCTGAGATTGCCTTTGTGGAGCGAAGAGAGAAAGTATTTGATAGTGTAACATATTACTTACATTTTTTTTTAAATGACATCTATATAATATTTGTGGTAAAAGTAGTGTCTATTTTATTTACCACTAGCTGTTTCCCGCAGCTCGACCTGCGTTATAAAGTAGCCTATGTTTGACCCGGGTCTTCATCTATATATGTTCCAAATTTCATCAAAATCCGTTCAGCGGTTTGGCCGTGAAAGCGTGACAGACAGACAGACAGACTTTCGCATTTATAATATTAGTATGGATTAAATCTTTGCTGTTAATATCATCAAAAATTGTTTATTAAACCTTCATCTCAAGAATAACAATAGAATCAATTCGCGGTCTAAGGTTCAAGAGTGCTTTTTAACAAATGAAAATTATTCGATATCGAACGACAATCAGAACACTCACAAATTTTTCGCGGGTCATATTATTTTTAATAATACCTGGAGGATTGTAGTCGTTCAATCGTAATAACCGGTTCCGCCAAATCTAGAATCAATAAAGTGTACGGCCCTAGCGTAAGCTGAAGATGTTCGACTGACAAGGTAAATATAAAAAAAAAAAAATTATAATTACTACTCACGTTAAGAATGCACCTTCCCGCCAAACAAAGATATGTATGCCCGAGAAAGTCCTGAATGTAACCCACTATTAGCACGACCGGTGGTCTGCTTTCTATGCCAGTTATTGTCGGAGGTCATTGAACTATAAGCCCTATTTAATGTATTGTAAATGATTCTCCGGATCCGGAAGTGTGTTGGAAACGACATATTATTAACTCCAAAACCAAAAAAGAGAGATGTAAGATCGACGTGGAGCCGATTTAGATTTTTTTTTTTTTGCTTGAATGCTGATTTAACTCGTTTATTCTCGATCGTTCTTAGCTATAGTTTATGAAGATAATCATCTTCAAATGGCTTAACCGATATCCATTTCATCATCAGCTCATTTGATACTAGTGCACAGGACTTTCAAACTTTTGGGGATTCTATTGTTATGTTAAGTAATGTATAATAAAGTAGTAACTTTGATAGTATTTCTAAGATAAAGTAAACAATTACACGCATTATTGTTTCCATTAAAATAAGCTTTTCGCTGTTTTAATCTGTTTAATAAACGTCCGTCTATAGAACATTGAACTTAGTATACAACAAAAACCCCTTTCATCTTACTACGTGCTAAATATAAATAAAATGGATGCCAAATATTACGTAGGAATGCTGAATGAAGCTTTTTAAACTTAACCTTTAATAAAATGATAACCTAAAAAAATTAAAGGTTTACTAAAAAAAGATAAACTTTAACGTGAAGTCTAAAACGACAACAAAATCATTGAGATTCTGTGACTGTGACTTATAAATAGCTTGCTTATAAAAATTTGAACATTGCGAATCTGTTTTTGAAAGTACATATTTAAAATTAAGAAATTCTTTTACAATTCGGGTTGAAATTGTTGACTTTAATTAAACTTGGTTCAGATTAAGTACCTGTTTGTTTAGATATTTTTTGGGCTATTCGACTAGATAACTTAACTTAAGAATATTATAAAATATTACTATGTTCAGAGGAAATAATATCAGTAAAAAGGTATGAGGGTAAATTCCTAGCACTAACTTTATAAAACAACAGTAAGTAAAATACTCGTAAATAAACAAAAAGTGTAACAAAACAAAACAGTTGAATTATTCTAATTCCATCGTTCGCAAAATATGATTTACGCAAAATCGATTTTTTTTTGTGGTTACCGTAGCCTATGAACGCCTGCAACAACGGAGATGTCAGGAGCGCGTTGCCGACTCTAAAGGAATTTTATCACGCCCTTTTGAAGGCTCCCATGTTATAATCACTAGGGAAAACCATGGCAGGGAGTTCATTCCATAATCGCAGTGTACGAGGGAGGAAATTCCGTTCCGTTTTCATTTTCGTCGTCATAATGATTGGACTGTTTTCATTCGACATAATAATTTTATTTTTCCTTTATATGTTTTCAGTCATCGTAGCAGCTATTTGCTTCCTCAATGAGATAGCCAATAAACATCGCGACACACGACACTCTGGTTTTATAAGAAAACTTTTATCAATAACATCGCGTAGGTTACGAAGTTTGTTATATTTATTACAAGAACTTGACGACATGAGAAAGTTTAGTATTGTTATTTTGTAACGTGCAACTTCCTGTCCCATAGGGTATCTTATAGAAGGCTTTCGTATAAAATACTAAGTTCCCTTTTCCTTTACTTACTACAGTGGCGCAGAAACCCAAAACGGGTCTTGGCCTCCGACCGAAACGACGCGTATATGGAAACCCTTCCAGTACTCAGAACCAAAGCTGCGGGAGCCTTTAAATGATTGAACATGCACTTTGACTGTTTAAATGCTACCCTGCTTTTAATTCTGTAATGCGGGAGGCTTTACAAACGCAATAGCAGAATTATTGATATGAATTCCTACCGCTACTCAGTATAAAATTTGGCTTATAGGTTTAATTTAACAGAATACGCTCAGTAAGGACTTCTATGGAAACGAGCGAAAATTAAAGAAAGGATGAATATCATACCTACTATCACAAAATAAAAATAATTGAAGTTGCATAAACATGACATTATAATTATAAAATGTAATTATACAAAAATGTAATTAAACAAAATAAAATTATCGAGCGTTAGGTTAGGTTAGGTTAGGTTAGGGGTGCAGGGCAGGGGGTGCAGGGCAGAGAACCTCCTCGAGTGCCCGGTCCTTTGAAAGCTTTGCATTCTCACTTGATCCCAAGGATCCGGTGAGAGGGCGGGCTGACAAGGGATTCGGGACGGTGCACCCTGGGTGACAGTTAACAACTCCCTGGTAGTCGGGGTCTTGTTGACTGTCGGCCAATTTCTGCCAACTGCCCACTCCACCGCCGTCTATGATGAGACGGCGAATGGATGTGGGTCGGGGGGACGGGCGTGGGCCATTTATGGGCCACGTCCGATTTGGGGAGGGGGCCGAAAGGCAAAAATGAGGGGGCCGAAAGGCCATGGCTGGAGGGCGTCGTGGTAGAATGCCAACGCGACCCCATGGCGCCCTCAACAGCCGGTGCGGAAACGCCGGAGGGGTTTTAGTGGGTATTCCGGGCTGACTAGCAGCCCGGCGAGTCCCACACTTTGTGCGTAAATGCATTTCCCCTCCGATAACAAAAAAAAAAAAAAAAAAAAGGGGTGCAGGGCAGAGAACCTCCTCGAGTGCCCGGTCCTTTGAAAGCTTTGCATTCTCACTTGATCCCAAGGATCCGGTGAGAGGGCGGGCTGACAAGGGATTCGGGACGGTGCACCCTGGGTGACAGTTAATAACTCCCTGGTAGTCGGGGTCTTGTTGACTGTCGGCCAATTTCTGCCAACTGCCCACTCCACCGCCGTCTATGATAAGACGGCGAATGGATGTGGGTCTGGGGGACGGGCGTGGTCCATTTATGGGCCACGTCCGATTTGGGGAGGGGGCCGAAAGGCCAAATGAGGGGGCCGCAAGGCCATGGCTGGAGGGCGTCGTGGTAGAATGCTAACGCGACCCCATGACGCCCTCAACAGCCGGTGCGGAAACGCCGGAGGGGTTTTAGTGGGTATTCCGGGCTGACTAGCAGCCCGGCGAGTCCCACACTTTGTGCGTAAATGCATTTCCCCTCCGTTAACAAAAAAAAAAAAAAAAAAAAGGTTAGGTTAGGTTAGGGATCTGAATAAGGGAAGCGTTTTTATTATGAAGTCTCGAATACTACACCGGAGACAATACCCGAATCCAGCTCGTTCGCAACTCTGAATAGCGGAATGGTTTAAGGCTATTTTTTTTGAATTAATGCTAGGAAGCCCTCCCGCAGCTCAGAAGTACTGAGATTCTGAATACTGGAAGGGTTTCCATATACGCCGAAACGACATGGCCACCATAGCTTATGGACTTCCGCGACCTGCTGGAGTATCACGATGGCATATCGATACTCCATAAACTATGGAGACCAAGACCCATTTTGGGTTTCTGCACCACTGTAGTAAGTAAGGGAAAGGAAACTAACCGCCGTATTCTTAAACCTTCACTCAAACTCGACTCAACCTTACTCCACCTCATTGGTGGCCGGAAGCCCGTCCGTAGAACATTGGAGAACTTTTAGTTGAGTGATTTTTTTTCAATACCGAGTGATTTTCATTCGGCTCACTGTTTTTGGGTGAGTTATACTTTTCAATAATAGGGCTCCTGCTTTTCCAATTCACACGGCTAACTTATGCACATTCTTAAAGTTGTTTAAGATGAAGTCAATGATGATAATTGAAGTTTCGTTAAACACATATTATTAAAGTGTCCATAATCCGCATTTGATACTAACTAACAAAGTTTGATTAACCGATTCATCATGATTTCTCATTTACCAAAAGTAGAAAAAAAATATCAGAAAATAACAAATCATACAAACATATAATTAAATTGCCATAGATAAGTTAGAATAGGGTAATTTCGCACCACCTATCACCACTTTCACCGCGTTGATTGAGTTGTCATGGCCAAATCATAAACTGAGGCGGGAATTTTTTTTTTTTTTTACTTATTTTACTAGCCTTGATAATCCGCTCGCGTTGTGATATCTACTAGCTAGGTGTATATATTTTGACTAGGTAAAGAGTTATCATTGAACGCCTTTCAGTTTTTAAGCAGTTCAATCTTGTAATCAGCATTTTTGGCTATAATCTGAGGTGTTAAATGATTTGCGAGAGGCTCTTTAACATAGTGCCAAAGTTACTTACAAGCGTGCTCACTCAAACAAATATTCTAAAAGTACAATCTTACTAAATTACTTTTAGTACTTTCGGGACTTGTGGCGGAAGTTCCGCCAGAATTTTGTTCAGGTAAACTACTGCCACTCAATAGTATAAGTCCAGCCAAGCGCTCCTTCATTTTTAGGGTTCCGTACTTCGAAAAGAAAAAACTAAACCCTTATAGGATCACTTTGTTGTCCGTCCGTCTGTCTGTCAAAATCCCTTTTTCTCAGGAACGCGTAGAGGTATCAAACTGGAATTTATGTCAAATACTCAGGTCTACTGTCCCTTGGAGCTGTGAAAAAATCAAACTTCTAAGTCATCGCAATAAGAAGATACAGCCGTTTATGCCGCAAATTTCCGCAAATTTTCAACACTCGCAAGGGAATCAAAACCTACAGGGTATTTACCGTGAACGCAGAATCTTGAAATTTGGTACGAAGCAACGACTTATAGCACAGATAAAAGAAAAATCATCATATAATAAAAATATTATTAATAATTTTAAACTTACTACTCCTTTCCTCGTGAAGGCGATACCTACAGATTTGTACGGAACCCTTGACCGGTTTTTTTGCTCATATATGCGATAGTTATGTAAGCCTAAATCTATATACAAATGTCATCAGCTCTATTTTGTAAAGCCGTGTGTCTCTTGCACCGAAAAATAACAAAATAAACTCACAAAACTTTGAAAAACAGTTGACGTGGCCTAACTGTTTTTTAAATGTTTGATCATTGTTTCACAGGGCCTTACAAAACTCAAAACACTGCAGGAGATTCTTTTTTACTTGCACCAAACTTTCAAATATTTCGTTTATTGTGTTTGACTGCCTAATTGACTACAATTAACTTGAAATGCCTACCGTGAGACTCAATCGCCAAACAAAGTTAATGCATACTTTACTACCCAAGAGACGTTCATACGAGTAGTAATAGTTCATAGGAATTGTGTATACCGCAGACGTTTTTACTTGCAGCATCAGTCTGAATACGCTTAGAAATACCAGTAATACGTAAATATACAGCAAATCACACATTATTCTGGTTCATTAAAGATGAAATTCCGTGGAAAAGCATCAAAAATGAGGTGAAAATAATATATTTCAATGCTCAACCCAACTTTATTTACACAACTCAACTTTAATCAACTAACAGACAGACATGTCAAACGTATAGTACCCATTTCTTTTTTTTTCTTTTCAATTTGGCTCTCACTTTCGTATTTAGCCAGTAACAAGTAACAGTTTTTTAATAAAGTTGTTTAATTATACAAATATAAAGTCAAGTCAGTAGTTAAGTCAAGTCAAGTCATAATCAAGTCGAGTCAGAAGAGTCGGGCTAAGTGAAGTGGTAGAAAAACTGCACTTAGCGATTTCTAGGAGCTTTTGGCAACAAGCAAGGAAATCACATAAATCGAGCACTGTATCACCTCCCAACACTCACGCTTGTTCTTGAACACTTTGCGATTAATAATCCACCATTATTATGCACAAACATTCAAAAAAACACAAATTTTGGAAAATAAAATACAGCGCCGATATTGCTTTTCACAGCTTCCCGCCAAAAGTCCTACCCATTTCTTTAATAGTCGTGCATGAGTTCAATAGCTTGTTTAATTTATATTTTTTTTATACGTCACGTAAATGCATTATGTATATACCATCGAAAAATTAGCATAATTAAATAGTACATGTTTGACCTATTATTTATTTTCTTCGTTTAAGTGTGTTTCTCAGTTGTGTCCCTGCTTACGTTTCTAGATTTGGCGGTTTCTGGAGTCCAATGACTCATAATGTCAAATGAAAATTGTTCGACTCGCCTATCGGTATCCCAATAAACTCCTTTTGCCAAGTATAAAAACAAAATATTGTCAAAGAAATTGTTATTTCAGCTGCATACAATAAGTTACCAGAACAAATTAAAGAGATGGACCTAACTAACTTTTAAAAATATTATCTTTAAACTACTTAACGGGAAATGTTTTTATAGTGTTAAAGCATTCTTAGACAGTAAAATTGACATAGCGCAAATAATGCTCTCAAAATAAATATTTTGATATAGGTAATGATAATATTTGACTGGTTTAATAGTATTTAAAAAAATATTTTATTGTGAATGGAATTATTTTAAATGTTAATGTGTAATATAGATTGAATTGTTTAAATTTTCTTTGCATACATAATAAGGTTGATTGTGCGGCCATATTGTTATTTAACACCAGACTGTACCACTTTCATTGCAAATAAACTATTTCTTTCTTTCTTTCTATTATGACAAAAGAAAATCATTACCGATACCGATTTTGCGTAAGTGAATTTTAACCGACCCTCATGGCCCGAAGTATGTCAGTGCCCAATACCGTCAGATTTAATGGTAAGATATTATAGTCCACCGACTGCCATGAGGAACAGGAAGCAAAGAGGAGCTCGCACAAATGGCGACTATTCCAATTTGGGCTTACACACACTTGACATCCGCACGCTGCTACGCTCGACTATCGAACTCCTCAACTATTATTTAATTACCAAATTAGTTTCTGGGAGTAATTGTAAAGGTGTTATAAATACATTCTGAAATCCACGCTTCGTTGATGGAAAGTAAAACTGTTTAGTAGTAATAAAATTAATTAAAACTGTGTGTGCGTTCTTTTGTGAAAGCAGATGTATTTTTACTTATGTTTTTGCAATTCCTAGCAGTTTACTTTATACCTACTTACTTTGTAGTGCATTACTTTTTATCTTATTTAATCGACTTACAAAAGGAGGAGATTCCACATTTTTTTCTTATTACGTGCTTATAATTCGTACTGTTATGAAATTCTAGACCATCTAGCGTGGTCTAGATAGATAGTCCTATTCCGTATTTCAGAAAAATCAATAATAACCTGTTCCAAATATGAGTCTATATTTTAACGATACCAGTCTTAACGTAGTATTTTATTTTTATAACGTACTAGCTGTTTCCCGCAGCTCCGTCTGCGGTATATAGCCTATGTTACTCAGGGTGAATGTAGCTTTCCAATGGTGATAGAATTTTTTAAAATCGGCACAATAGTGTTTGAGTTTATTCATCACAAACATACACACAAAAATACAAATCTTTCCTCTTTATAATATTAGTGTAGAAAAGCCCTGCCAAGTGAGCCCAAGTGCAATCACAAAAAAGTGAAAGTTACAAAAACATTGCAAATATGTTACTTTTAATCTCCCATCGCTGGCAACTCCAGCACTGCTGACAGACTGTCAGTGTCATTTTGTGTTTTGTTTTCATCGCGTTGAGTTTACTTGACGAAATAATTAATAAAAAAAAATCGTATTACTATTTCATAAATATCCACGTAGAAATTGTGAATACACTAGAAAGACCAGTGTTTTATTGTGATGTGAATTAGCGATTAAACGGAAAGTGCTTAAAGGTAAGTTACTATGTTTATGAGATGATAACATTGTAGTTACAAATTGATATCATTTTCGCGTACGCACGTTAGGCACTAATTTATCGATAAATACATCCTAATTGAACTCCAATTGGCATGAGTGATGTGATGTGGGAAACGATGTTTCAATGAATTTCATTATTGCAGTTTGTTAAACTTTTATGACTACCTAAATCTGTTTTGAATGAATGAACAGTAAACAACATGTTTTTATTATGTTTGACGCCTTATTAACATTAATTTATAACCATAACTAGAGCATAGTTTGTTATGTTTGAAAAATTTTTAATCTTGAATTTACTAGACATACTCAAAAACTTTCTGTTACATGTGATTTCTCTTAGGAAATTAAAAGATTGGCTCGTGGTTGAGACATAGGTGTTGCAGTGGTCCATAGCTTACAGTGACCGTCCACTTTCAGTGAGGTGGGCCCTTGCCGTGTCGAGTCAAAATGGCTAATGACTGAATGTATTTATAACTAACGGTTTCCGGCCGTTGCTTCGTTCCCCCTGCACTGTAAAGTAGCCAATGTTGGACTTCGGTCTTCAACTATCAATAAATTTAGCTTGTTTTGTATAAATATTTTATACCATACTTACACTAAACCTTTCCATGAAATAGTACCTTCTTCTAATGAATTCTGTAATTGGCCTTTCTTGATATTTTTGTTTCATTGTAATACCAAATTGAAATGCTGTAGAATTCGATTAAATAAATAAGCTTATTCTTCCACTAATCTCTCTTGTATCCCTTGGGTGTTTAGTTTATAATTATCAGAAATTAGTAGTTAAAACCTTCTCCATCTCTTTCCATTCTTCCCTGTTTCCGGCAATGACCATCCATTGCCATCCTGCAGTCTTTATTATGTCATCTGACCATATATTTTTTGGACTATACTCTTTTTTACTTCTTTTTCAGACAGACTTTCGCATTATATTTAATATTAGTATGGAAGTATGGATTTGTACTACATCACCAAAAACAGTTTCCTGGTTCTTTATTTTATATATATAAGGACATATTTTCAAAAGAAATTTTAAAATAATATACAATTTCATGAAAATTAGTTCAGTCAGTAGATAAGCAGTGAAAGTGTACCTACCCAACCATTACACTTTCACACTTTGTTAATTAAAATACATTTTAATCTTATGTTTTTATTAGTATCATACATCCATACTAATTTCGATACGAAATACGTACGAAAATTCTGTTTGTCTTTCTGTGTGTTACGCTTTCACGGCCAAACCGCTGAACGGATTTTGATGAAATTTGGTATGAACATAGTTGAAGGCCCGGGTTCAAACATGACGCAGGCGGAGCTGCAAGAAACAACTAGTGTAGAATAAAAAATATTCGATATTGAACAAAAATAATTCGATAACAAATGAAAATCATTCCATATGGAAAAAATTTATTTGTTTTTGAAAAGAAATGAAATTTTATAGCACTTCAGGATCCATTTTAAAATAGTTTAATTAAATGTATCTTCCTCTTCATTGGTCTCTCATTGCTGAGGATTGTTACCCCATATGTGTTTCCAGAATGTGCGATCGGCAGTACTATGCACAGCATTATATAAGCTGCCTCCAGCTACTCTCTTCACCCTGTCCACCCATCTAGGTTTGCCTCTGATATGTCTTCCCTCCATTTAGTCCAAGCTTATGAGTTTTTCCAAACAATGCCTGGGTGATCGCATGATGTGACTAAAACCTGACCTTTACATAAAATTACATGATTAAGGCCGATTTCACTAAACTCTGATAAGTTTTATTTCAAGGATAATGACCCAATTTACTCTCGTATAATGAAGTTTACATTACACCACACAGGTGGACTATGTCTCTAGAATTAAAAATGTCTGCCATCCATTTTTTATGCTAAGATTTAAATAGGAACGATGTTAGTGAAATCAACCCATATCTGTGTATAATACCTTTATACTTCCGACGTTTTAACCATGTTACAATAGTTTTTATGTTTTAAATATCCAGTGCGTTAGTTTAAAAGTTAATTTAAAACTGTGACTAGCTTGAGAACATGAGAAATAATTTCTTTTACAGATGGAGACGGACACGGAGAGCCTGAGGAGTTCAGCTCCACAGTGGAGCCTGGCGGGGGACAAGCAACTGCTGGGAGTATTACAAAATATACACGAGGTATTGTCTTCTTCATCGGTCCCTTAATGCTGAGGATCGTGACCAGAAATGTGTCTCCAGTTTGTGCTACGCGCGACGGAGCACGCGAGCGGAGCTGTTTCTACAAAATCGTTGAGCGCCGCTACGATATCCATGTCACACGCGCCGTGCTTGTACATTCTTTGCAATAAGTTACAACAACAATCTAGACGTGACATATGGGCTGATTGGCTGACGCCTTTGTTCACGTCGTCGTATTTTGGCTAAGTCATATATCAATAAATAATCCTGAGTTCACCTCTGTCGTCTGTACACCTACGTGATCGAAGTTATACTGGCAGCGCTGCGTGAGACGGGAGTCCGTTGCGGACGCCCGCTTAACGCAGCGAACGCCCTTACAGTTTCCCAAAATGTGTACTGGGTCAAATATAAATAGTTAGTATTTGACAAAAAAAAAAAACAATAGGTACATTAGTCCAGTTGCCTGAAGACCCATTCGCGGGGTCGATCTGTACCTCTATCACAAGATTTTATTAACGCGGACGCTAGCGACCGCGTTGAGATAATATGTAATTTCTTAGTTTCCTTATTATTCACAGAGGCGCTGTACAGGTAATTATTAACGCAGTCATTAGCGTCTGTGTTAAATAAAATCTCATGGTTGAAATATCACTCATATATCGAAAAAACATTATTAGACTCGCCGATTTTGCGTAAATCCGACTTTAAAATAGCATTCCTGACTCCCTTCTTTTCAAGTACGCAAACGAAGCCGGGGTTAAAGACCGGGGGTATGAATTTGTGTTGTACTTTCAGACATTAGTGTCGCGGTGTCAAGAGACCAACAGACATCTTAGCGAGATGGCCGCAGCCCTCGACGACGCTAGCATTGACTTGCAGAATGTCAACAACAAGTTAGTACCATAGATTACAACAAGATAACGGTAGTTTAAAAAACTAAAACACCCGATTGCTTTTCTGTGTAATTTGGAAATGAAAAACCCAAAAAAATATATTTTTAAATGTCCGGTATCATTTCCACAGTAATATGAATCTAACGACACCTCTTAGGCTAAAATCCATCGTGCCGTTTAGGCTGCAGAGCGTGCCAAACCATTATACATACATTCTGTGTACTAAGTATCGGGAATTTGTCAATAAAACAAAAAATACAAATTATTCATCTAAATTTATTTTATCGCCTTCAAAGTAGGCCCCATCGCTTGCAATACAACATCTCCAACGCTTCACCCAGTCTTCCATACATTTTTCATAGGCTATTTGCGGTATGGCCTTTAGCTCATTCAGCGAATTTTCTTTTATGGCTTCTATCGACTCAAAACGTTTTCCTCGAAGTGGTAATTTTAACTTGGGAAATAAAAAAAAGTCAGACGGAGCCATATCAGGTGAATACGGCGCTTGGTCGGGAACTTTTGTTGAATTTTTTGCTAAAAACTCTTTCACTATAATGGCTGTGTGTGATGGTGCATTTTCATGGTGCAGCATCCATGAGTTGTGTTGCCACAAATCTGGACGTTTTCGGCGGATACTCTCACGCAAACGCTTCATGACGCCTAAATAATATTCTTTATTCACTGTTTCTCCCTCAGGAAGGAATTCGGAGTGAACCACACCACGGTAGTCAAAAAAAACTGTCAGCATCACCTTGATTTTGGAGCGACTTTGCAGCGGTTTTTTTGGGTTTCGGCTCGTTTTCGAGACGCCATTTTGAAGACTGTTGACTTGTTTGCATGTCGTACTCATAAGGTCGGATCCGTAGAAGCTCGGGAAACCATGTCTTCAGCGACATGCTTTCGCTGCGCTTTTTGAACGAAATTGAGCTCTTTCGGAACTAGTCGAGCGGCGACGCGTTTCATGCCTAAAATGTCAATGAGAATGTTGTGGACGGACTTAAAAGATATGTTTACCTCACTAGCCAACTCTCTCAGACTCATACGTCGATTTTCGAGCAGTAGCTTCTTGATTCTGTCGATGTTTTCTTTGGTCGTAGCGGTTGAAGGTCTACCAGAACGAGGCAAGTCTACTACTACTTCTCGGCCTTCTTTAAAAGCCTTATACCATTCATAAGCCCTTGTTTTCGATATACACGATTCGCCGTAGGTATTTCGCAACATTTTTAGTGATTCACCACATGAAATATCATTCGAAACACAAAATTTAAGGCACACTCTTTGTTCAACAATATTTTCCATTGTGAAAATCGCCGAGAACTCAAAACTATGACCAACAAAAAGTGTAGTTTAAAACAAATTAAATGACAGATCCCGCTCAAATTTTGCGCGCTAAATCAGTACAGTGCTACCAACATGCAGTAAAAAAATTAGAACGACCTCTTTTACGCAGGTCTTTTTATTGACATATTCCCGATACTTTTTACACAGAGTTGTACATACAAACCTAAATACATACTCTCGAAAAACATAACCCTCCTTCTGGCGGATCATAGATTAAATTTTATGTACCACAGAAATTATATTAGATAGAAGTGCCATGTGTAGGTCAGTTACGAGTCTTAACTTAATATGACGAGGCTTAACTATTACTATTTTGATAGAAATATATCTAACCTTATTTCTGTGCTACGTACGGACAAATCATACAGATTGATTTAGCTCCAAAGTAAGTTCGAGGCTTGTAGGGAGCATGTTTCCTCAATTTTTTATTTGTGGGGTACAGTATTGGGTGAGTGCCGGCCGGCAATAGTTTGGAAGACCTAACTGGTAGTGAAAACACGAATAATAATTAAGATTGATTATAAAAATAAAAATTCCAAATGAAACTTGACCCATTTGTTCTCAGATTCATGGCTTTAAGTAACAGTCAGTTTATAGAGAGTAGAGTCTACGATGATGACCTCGATGTGGCCGCACCAGCTGAGTCTAATAAGGTAAGTCAAACAATGCAGTGTAGTTTATGACAGTACAGTGATATCTAGGACAACGTATTGTAGTTTAAGACTATGCAGTTAATTCTAGAAGTATACAGTGCCTTCTATAACAGTACAGTGCAGTCTAGGACAATGCAGTGCATTCTAGGACAGTACTGTGCATTCTAGGGCAACGTATTGCAGTCTAGGACAAAGCATTGTTGTCTAGAACGGTACAGTGCATTTTAGGATGATGCAGTGCAATTTAGGGCAGTGCAGTGCCCTCTTAATGCTATAGAATTATTTCTGTTTCTGTGGAAGGAAGGAAGTAACTTTGATCCCGTCAAAAGTGCAGTACTTTCCATCGTATATAAATAACAAAACGGCGGTAACTTTTCTTTTTTTGACAGGAACCGCCAAAAACCACAGAGTCAATGACAGAAATAGATCAAATAAAGATGGGTCTTAAAGTATTGGAAGATATGCACGAACCGCTCGTGATTTTGGACTCGGACATTGACAGTGACTCCGACGAGGAAATAGCCAGGTATTAAACCCCCGACGAAAAAAAAGAAAGGTGTTATGAGTAACGTTGAAAATTGCTGAAAATTCCTAATAATATGTTATTGTTATTTTCAGAACCATATTAAAACCTAAGAACATGTACGAAGACCGGCCTCTCCCATACATTATAGGGTCATACGCATGGCAGTCGAAATGGCACGCGGGTTTGTATGAACTATTACTGCACCATACACATTATGTCACAATCATCTAGGACATCTAGGACAATGCAGTGCAGTCTAGGATTATGCAGTACAGTTCAGGACAATATCAACAAAAATCATTCGATAGTCTACTAGTTATATTATAATATTAATTAGGATTAGGACCACGGAGCATTTACTAAGAGGAGATGCCGTTTAAAATGGCGCAGTGATGTGTTCATTGGCGCCTCGCCGCTCACAAAAGTGGGCGGAGCTTGTCACTACTCGTTCAAAAGCGTACCGAGAAACAGATCGCGAACTCCTAAGTGCATAGCGACTTTTCACGGCTTTCTTACAAATTTAGCATTGAATAATTGGTTTCTGTTAAATAAGATATATTTACGGCTCGTTAAGTTATATTTAATGTTTAAACGTTCATAATTTATGAAAAATCGCCATGTTTTTAAGAATGCAACTTCGACGTACTAGTGACATCTGTTTACAAGTACTTGATAATTTGTAAATAACGTAGTACCGCTACTTTCCGTAAGATGGATATCATTATGGTTGGTGCCACGGCCGAAACTAAGCACCCTGCACGTCTGCCTTCCGCCTCGTGTAGTATCACAAATACTTTCTTACAAAACGCTTATTACGGCATCTCCTCTTTGTAATTGCTCCGTGATTAGGACTTTCGATAAAATCATAATTACAGTGTTGGTGTAAATCAGAGTAATATGCGTACGATCAAAAGACTGCTTTCGCCTCCTTAGTAGTTTGGCTAATTGTGTTGTTGCAAAGTGTTTAGAATAAATATATGTGCAAATTGTATGTTTTCACTTGCATCAAATCAGATTTAATTACCAGAGTCTTAAATACGATGTGACGATTTTTACAGTGTTTTTACTTATGTGAAACTAAATTACTATTTATAAAAAGAAATAAATGAATATTGAAAATCTCTTTCATACTAACGACTTCTTTTTTATTTTTTAGGGTGCACAGGGTCGATTGACCATTAACCCTCTCGATATAAATGAATGTGATGTAGTTTTTTTTTTACTTGGGTTTAACTTTTTTTTTATTGAAAGGGTTAAGTACGAAAACACTAAAAATTGTACTTGTTGTTATAAAGTCACACTGTATATAGGAACAGGACTAGCTGTTTCTCGCTGATCCGATGCGTCAAAAAATATCATCGTCATCATCAGCTTCCTATAACCCACTGCTGGGCATAAGCCTCCCTCTATCTACCCCAACCATCCCTGTCGTGAGCCATCGCGATCCAGTTGTTGCCAGCTATTTTCCTAATACCATCGACCCACCTATCAGCTGTACGTACTCTTCCGTTTTTTGGATACCACACCGTTACAGTCTTAGCTCCGTTCACAATCCCGCGCGACTGGCGGGACGGCCACAGAAATCAGAATCCCCCCCCCCCCCCATTACAAAGCCTAACGCGGGGTCTTCAATCATAACAATTTCATCAAAATCGGTACAGCGGCTAAGCTGTGAGAACGAACAGACATACGTTACCAAAAATAACCTCCGTTTGATCGGGGTTCAAACTACTATACTAACTATAACCAAGTTTTGTCAAAATCAGTCCAGAGATTTAGCTGTCAAAGGGTAACAGACAGACAGACTCTCGCGTTTATTAAATTGGTAAGATATGATAGTATGAACGTAAGTAGCGTTGTCAGGCGTCCGGATTAAGCCGGACATAGTTAGGCTTTTTGATTGCGTGTCCGGCCAAAATAAACGGTGTCCAGCTTGTCCGGCTTTTGTTAGGCTTTTTACATTTTATTTAATTCAACAAGATTTATGGTAATAATCAGAAAAGCTTTAAATACTGAGACACAAAATCCTCAATTATGTAGGGTGTCCGGCCGTTTTAGCCAAATGTCCGGCCAAACTGGCTGGCCTGTCCGGCTATAAGGTTTGGCGACCTGGCAACCCTAAACGTAGGTATGGATGTTGTTTCAGGTCTTTTGCCAGAAGACAGCGACACGGACAGTAGCGTCAAGCGCGAGCCGTGGGATCGGGAGGAGTATTCCGAGTCGGAAACGGAAATCAGCAAACCTGCCAAGGTTAGTTTGTGAAAGCCTTGTCATTAACCGAGTGACCGAAGCGAACGTGTTTTGAAATCTTTAGGAAAGGGCGTTTTGGAACCAGCCCCTCTGAAAACGCCACTTTGAGCAATTCATATAAACGGATCGTTTCATGAATTGCGAAGCTTAGTAAATATGCAAATTTTGACATTGACATTTCAATTCTATTTCAATTTGTGATGTGCCGCTGGAAATTTACGAGAATTTTCCCATTGTAAATTGACAGGATTATTTTCCAATTTTCCATAAATTTACAAAAGTTCCCGGGGAATATACCCAAAACGGCACATCACTAATTTCAATACATTTCTTGATTCACATTATTAAACCCAAAAAATTGTAATTGTAAAAGTGCGCACAATTTTTTTTTAGGATGAAGAATCAATTGCCAGCTGCGATATATCCGAGTATCTGACACCGCACGCCGTGGTGCCGCAAGAACCGAAATCTCAGGCGAGCGTCGCAAATGAACTGGCAAAACGATTGAGAGGGGAGGTATGTCAATCTACATCTTCACAATCTTATAAATATTCATACTATAATCACAGAATTATTTATAACTAGGTTTTTCCCGCAACTCCGCCTGCAGCAAAAAGTTGACCCGGGGTCAAACACAGGCTACTTTTTGACGGAGGCCGAGCGGGAAATAACTGGTCACACTACATAATTTCATGTATATAATGTCACTTTAAAATCGACATTCTTTTAACATCTATTTTATTAACTAGCAAGATAACGGTAATTTAATAAACTAAAAAAACCCGACTGCGTTTCTGTGTAACTTGGAAAATTAAAAAAACCCAAAAAAGTTCGCCATTTTGTTTTTATTTTGACATATCCAGTGTCACTCTCACAGTAAATATGAATCTAACGACACCTTTCAAGCTAAAATCCATCGAGCCTTTCAGTCTGCAGAGCGTGCCAAACAATTATACCTACATACATACTCTCGAAAAACATAACCCTCCTTCTGGCGTAGTCGGGTAAAAAGATGATTGATTGATTTATACAGGTAGACTTCATCGACCGAATTTGTGAAATCCCCGATTGGAATAAGCCCACCGTTATACTTTTGTTTTTTGTGATTTTGTAAATACAAGATATTAAAATTAAATAATATTTTAATATAGTTACCGGAAGCCGAACTTCCAAAAGAAGAAATCTCGCCTCCGGCGACAACTGTGAAGAAAATATATCGCCCCGAACCACCGGCTACCAGTAAGTTTTGAATCTTAACTTATTTATTTATTTATTTCTCCCACAAAATTAACATACAATTACTCCTTCTCAATTCTCGCTGCAAATCTCTGGAACAAGCTTCCTTTGGAGATAAAAGAGCTGTCTTCTCACTCTTTCAAATCTCGGGTTAGAGAATACTACGAACGATCGGACTTGAGCTGAGCTTACTGTTTTTATGTGTAATTGAATTTGTATGTTAGATGTAAGTCTATATACCTAAGATTTCTTTGCGCGTTGTGCCCTCTTCTGTGCCCATATGTCTATGTCCTATGTTAGTTTGGTTGACTGGAAGAGATCCCTATTTGGGATAAGTCCGCCTTTTGTTGTAACCTGTATTCTGATACTATGTTCTTTGTGTACAATAAAGATTTTTACATACATACATACATTTCATTCATTTACAATATTATCTATTTTCAAGTTTACACTGCAATTTTGGACAAAATGCCAATTACAATGAACAGTTAAATGTGGAAGACTGGTGCCTAAGCTAGGTCTCCACCCCTTTAAATTTCGCCTGTGATGTCGATAGTTTTCCCTGTTGTACGTTATTTTGATCTTTGTTATAAACAGCAAAAATATAAATATAAATTCGAATCGTTGTAATCTTAGCGTTTTTCCTTAGCATCCGTAATGGGTGGTTTATACATATCCACGGACACGAAATTTACTCACACACATAAACAATTTATTCACACATTCAAACAGATTTTTTTAAGCCCGGATGCCATCTGGTGGTTAAATAAACGATGTGAGAGGCCGAAGGGCTGTTCCGAAAACCTCTGAGACCAGGGTGTACAAGATAACCACCATGTAAGATAGGTAGGACATTTTGTAAGGAGTAGTCCGTCTGGGGAAGTACCTCCACCCTACAGAAGACCGCAGCCAAATAACACTGTGATGCAGTGTTGTGTTCCTGCTGGTGAGTAGGGTCGCTGTGCTGACAGCGGACAGCTCGGCAACGCGCTCGTGACATCTTCGGTGTTGCAGGCGTTCATAGGCTACGGTAACCACTTACCATCAGGTGGGCCGTACGCCTGTATGCCTAGTTAGTTGTATAAAAAAAAAAAAAAAAAACATGTAACCAACTATGATGATTATAAAATAATATTTTTCCAACAGGCAACATTTTCCTCGACGAACCCCCGCCTCTAGATCATACGTACCAATCAGATGACGAAGAAAACGATATATTTGCGGAGTTGCGTAAGAACCAACCTTACCATAACAGCAGTACAGTTCAAAGTGACGTCACGGACGAATTGTTTGGCGCGAAACGGAATGGCGATGTTTTTGGTGATTTTAGAGAGGTATGTTTTTTTTTTATTTATCCATACTAGTAATATTATAAATGTGAAAGTCTGTCTGTCTGTCTGTTACGCTCTCACGGCGGTGAAATTTGGTATGAATATAGTTGAAAACCCGGGGTCAAACATAGGCTACTTTTTGACGCAGGCAGAGCTGCGGGAAACAGCTAGTTTACTATAAACACATAAAACAGATTACAATAGTTGGTGATGATCTAGATTATAATATAAGGGTGTGTGCCTAAGGGCTTCAAAATATTATAATTAGTAATTATACAAACACAAGAGAGTGTTTTTCTTAAAGAAAAATAACAAAATAGACTGATATAAATTGTGGAAACCTGTATCTATAATAGACTAGTTTCCAGGGTCAAAAGAAAAAAAAAATAGTCCGTCATTTATGGAATCAAAATATATTAGTGACGTATTTTTTCTTTTGTCAATTGAGCGATAAATTATAAAGATATAACGCATCAAAGTTTAGGAGTGGGGGCTCGTGTCGTGACGTCACATATTGCGAAAATGTGTAGCACACTGTCACGTCACACGGAACTTTAACACGCCATATCTTTACCATTCTTTGTTTAATTTTCAAAAGAAAAAATACGTCTCCAATATTTTTTGATTGATTTGATTTAACTGGCGGACTAATTATATTTTTTTAGGAAACTAGCCTATTGTAAAAGAAAATGGAAAAAACGTTAGAGAAATATAAGCATTAATTAGTGGGAATAGTGTATATTTGTCTCCGGAACTGCGATAAACATAAATGAAATATGTCGAGTTGCGTATTGGAAGTAAGAATTATACACACACACACACACAAATATTGACGATATCATTGAAAATATTGCATAAACTAGGTTTTTCCGAACATTGATGAATGAATGAATGAATCAAACTTTATTTGCAAAAAACATGGTAAATAGACACAAATAAGATTTTAGATAGGAAAGGTACAATGCAGGTATCACATGTTAAGCCATCACTGACATGAAAGTTTATGTAAAGCACTTTTACCAAATTATGTTGCGTTTTTCCGCCACGAAATTAATTTAGCACTCATAGAGATTCTGTTTTTCTTTAATAAATTATTAGCCTATGGTATTCTTAAGGTACTGGCAACAAAGCTAGGCAGCGGAGTGAACTTCCGTCAACATTTTTTTTTACAGATAAATTAACCTATTTTTTTTTTTATCTTTTATTTTTTTACGGCTTTTGTTTTAACATGTCAGCCTTATCGTATCCTAACCTATGTTAGCACACGGAGACAGTTACTGTTGCGCTATTGTAATCCGCCTACATCCCACTTATTTAAATTTAAGCTGTTCATCAGTAACTGCATCTCGTGTTGATTACGTTCACACTCCACCAACAAATGATGCAAATCCTCTACGGTTCCGCACATGTTACAGTTAGGCGAGTCTGCCTTTATTATTAAATTTAAAATGAACCTATTTGTACTACAATGTTTTGAGATTCAATTGTATGAGAACATTATTGTTTAACAGCCTGCTCCGCCTATCAACCAAATATCGACCGTATTGTCAGAGGAATCTGAACCAGATTTGTTTGCGCCACCTGTAGCTAAGACAGTTGTTCCTGTGGAAAGCAACGTTAAGGTAAGATTCATAATACATAACCCTTCAAAGAGATAGTCGGGTAACAGATTGTCAATTTTTATTTTACACTTAAATATGTTAACAAATTTCTCAACAGGTTTTTTGGTTGACTAGTAAAAAAATCCCTTTTATTCCGCAATTTACATATTTTGTAATAAATTTTAGTAAATATGAATTATTTGTAAAATTTCAGAAACCCATCGGTGGTATATCTCTATTCGGCAACAAAGGTACAGAGAGTATTGGTGCGGCCATTTTGAAAAGAAATCGAAAACAATCGTCTTCAGATGAAGATTTGAATGAAAATCCTAGTCCTAAACCAGAAAAAGATATATTCGATCATCTATTCGCCAAATCTGAAAAGGAATATAGAAAAGTTGAGAAAAATATTGAAAAGGAGGCAGTCAAAGAAGAAAAAGTCAATAAAAAAGTAGATTTGTTTAGTGATAATCTTTTCGATGATATTGATGATATATTTACGTCTAATATTCCCAAAGTTCCAATAAAACCTGCTGATAAAAATCAAAAGTCTTTGTTTGATGATGATGATGACTTGTTTTCCGGAGTGTCTGCTGTTAAAAATACTAACGACAGTGTTAAAGATGCTAAAATGGTCCAGAAAAGTATTTTCGACAGTGACGATGATCTTTTTTCTGATAAAGATGAAAAAATTAAACCAAAAGATGAAAGTAAAGATACAAGTGAAATTAAAAAAGAAATTAGTGTTAAAAGTGATAGTAAAAAGAGTATTTTCGATAGCGATGAAGATTTGTTTACTGATAATACTGAGAAATTGATAGAAAATAAACATATTGACAATAGCAAAAATAGTAAAGTTGTAAGTAAAGCAAGAGGTATATTTGATGACAGTGATAGCGATATAATTTCGGAAAACGCTGAAAATAAACCGAAACATCTTGCCTCTAATAAGTTAGTGGAAGAAAATGCCAATGCAATTAAAACTGGTACTAAAAATACAGAAGTGTTGCCAGTTCCAATTTTAGAGGCTAAAAAATCATCATTATTTGACGACGATGAAGATCTTTTTAAAACTGAAAACAACACCAAAGATATAATGAAAAAGACAGAAATACAAAATGCGGATGTTACTACAGAACAGAAAACTAAGTCTATATTCGACGATGAATCAGAAACACAGAGCATTGAAGATAAAAAAATTGATTTATTACCTAAGCATAATAAGATTGGAGATAAATTTAAATCGTCTTTATTTGACGATGACTCTGAAGATGAATTATTTACAGAAAAACCTAAACCAACAAGTTCTAAGAAAAATGAAAGTATCAAATCTCTTGAAACTTCCCAAAGTCTTTTAAAAAATGATGATGATTTATTCAAAGAAACTGATGTTACTAATACTTCAAATTTTTCTGCGATAGAACAAACATTGAAAGCGGAAATTAAAGAAATAAAAAGTGAAAGAACAGACGAAGTGAACAATGAATTGAAGAAGGATAATAATGATCCAGATGGAAGAACTAAAGAAAGTAATGTAGTAACAAGCATAGACTTAAAGAGTTCTAAATTTGACGAGGAAGATAATCTCGACAGTAGTATTTTTGCGGAAAAAAATGTAGCAAATGGTAAGTCAACAATTTCAAAAGATTTAGACGATGAACTCTTTACTAATCCTTCAATTAATACTCAAATAAAAGATAGAGCTGAAGATTATTTTAAAACACCTAAACTTGAAGAGATTAATTCGGATATAAACACCACAGAAATATATCAAACAAATGACAAACACAAAGAAAAACCATCCTTATTTAATGAAACAAAACAATACAGTGATATATTTATTGAACCACCTGAATTCGAAAAACCAAAAGAGCCAAAGAAGAGTAAAAACGTCAATGCATTATTTGACGATGATTCCGATGACGAAGCATTATTTTTCAAGAAAAATGACGCAACTCTTGATGAAAAACCAGAATTTGAATCGCCGTCAACTGAAAATAGATTATTTGGCATTTTCCATGACGAGCCACCAGACCTTGATGTGGATTTTATACAAAAAAGTAACGTAAACATTACTAATATCAGTGATGAAAGTGTCAGTATACTGAAAAGCGATATTGCTGATTCAACTAAGGATCAGACAGATTCCATTTTAATTACAAAACATACGGACATTACGGTTCAAGATGATATCTTTAAATCTCTTGAAACGAGCATTGAAGATAATTCTAAACACGAAACATTATTTGGTACGAAAGATCCAGATAGCACAGATAACGCCCCAAAACCAATAGGAAAACTAAAATCAATGAATTTTAACATCAACGTAAATGCTTTACTTCCTGGAGCGTCACCGAAAAAAGTGAGAGCTACAGAACAAACTGATGAAAACATACAAACTAAAAGCAGTGAAGATATAAGTGTAAAAAATACTCACGAAATCGAAACTAAAATGGTGAAATCTATTAGTTTTGAAGGAAAACCCGATTCAAAAGTGTTGGATAATACGTTATCTAAAGAAAGAGCTAAAATTCAAGTAAAACGACGACCGTCTACTAGAAGAGCAAGAAAAGAGGCCGTGAGAAAATCCGCAATTGATTTTGGCGATGATTCTACTGATAATTCTAGTTCTATTGATGACCAACCTAAAGATACTAAGAAAGAAATCACTCAATCTCAAGATGATTTACATCGACCTAAAGATGTAAATAATAAGTCTGAATCTGAAAACGTATTAGAAGGAACGAAAAATAATAATAATAGGACATCTATTGAAGATATTAAACAAAATAATGATATTAGTAAAAACATAAATACGGTTGATGCAGATGAAGATATTTTTAATGTTGAAAGTGAAGTAACATCAAAAGAAAATCCATTTTTTACCGAAATCCAACAAAAAACAGACAATATAACAACCAGAGATAACGATCAACAAAAACCGGAAGTTACAACTAAAACAGTTTACATTTTGAACGACGAAGACATATTTAGCGTGGAGAAGCCAAAAAAAGTATTAAATATAGTTGATGACGATATTCCGAATATCAGTACTTTAGGTAAAGTTTATAAAGAAGCTGAGAAACTAGATTCAGATAGTGAAGATGAGCTGTTTAAAAATGCAAATACGAAATCTAAAAAAGCATCAAGTGACAAGTTATTCAAACAAGAAGTTAATACTAAAACAGATGATAAAAACTTATTTCAACCTAAAACTAAAGTAAAAGTAACAAAAAGTGATGATATAAAAATAGCTGTAGATGAAAATTTTACGAAAGCATCAGATAAGAATGAAACTAAAAGTATTTTTGATCTCAGTGACGATGACGATGAATTGTTTTTCAAAAATAAAAGTAAAGATGGTTCGAATGAGGTTTTTATGAAAGAAACGAAAAAAGTTGAAGTCAAATCTTCGTTGTTTGATGATGAAGATGATGATTTATTTGGAGGCAGTAAGAAAACAGTTGGTAAGTCAATTAATGTATACTAATATAAGGTGAAGACTATGTTTGTTTGTACGCTTATAATTTAGGAACTACTGGTATGATTTGACAAAATTCTTTCTCCTTGTATATATAAAAAAAAATAGATACAACGGGCGGCTTTTACAAACAGACACAAACATAAATATATAATATATGTCGGATAAATGACTATTTTTAAAAGCCGTTTTTGTTATTTTCCTGACATTTGAATGTCAATGTCATATGAGATGTGTAGACAGATGACGGTTGGTTTTTGAGTTGGAAGTTAAATAAAAGTTGTTTAACTGAATTTTGGAAAATCCCTACATCTTTTTGGGGGCTCGTCCGGGATTGCACAAAATTTAAGGTAAATCGACGAATAAAGATGAAGATTTTAATTTAACCATATTTTCGAAGATAATGACGCTCTGCTGTTTTATCGACAACCACAGTGAACATAGTCACGGATGCACGGATTGCAGATCTGTCATATGTCAGACTGTTTTACCGACAGATGGAAAATAATGTTGCCAGCGTAGAAATTTTCTACTAAAATGGTAGATTTTTCAATTCTTGTTTTCTCAAGACTGAAGATTGAAGATAAATGAGTCCAATAAAACCAACATATTGTATCACGACGAAAAGACGAATTTCGAAGACTTTGAAGAACAATAACAGTATTACTACCAAGATGCCACCTAAGAAAGATGAAAAGGAGAATGAAGACGAAGAGCAGGAGGTTGATGTACAGATATCATTTAAAGATTTAGAGAAGTCGATGACTCTTTTTACTGGCGATGACTCATACCCAATCGAGACATTTTTTGATGAATTTGAAGATGCTGCTCAACTCATGAAATGGACTAAAGTCGAAAAACTGATTTATGCAAAGAGACTGTTAGATGGAACCGCCAAGTTATTTCTGCGGTCATATGGAAGAGTGAAGGACTATCCAACTTTAAAGAAGGCACTCAAAGAAGAATTTGGCCCCAAAATAAATAGCGCGATCATACACAAGAAATTAGCCTCGCGTAAAATGAAAAGCGATGAAACTTATCAACAATATTTCCTTACTATGAAAGAATTGGCTTTACATGGCGGAGTAGAAGATGCTGATTTGATGGAATATGTTATTGATGGTATTCGTGATTTGGAGTCAAATAAAATTATTCTATATGGTGCCTCAGACTTAAAGGATTTTCGCAAGAAGTTGGATACATACAGTGAATTTAGAAAAAAAAAATACTGGAAAGCCTACGCAGTACGGCCATTCATCTGGACAACATTCAAATCGCAAAATTAGTCAAGGGAAAAGATGCTTTAACTGTGGTGAGACAGATCACCAAGCACCAGCCTGCACAAAAGGAATCAAGTGCTTTAAATGTAATGAATTTGGCCATAAATCCACTGAATGTACAAAATCTAAGAAAACATTGAACATCCAAGATAAAAATAAAGAACAGAAGATTCCCTATAAGAAGATCAATATAAACGGAAAAGACTTTATGACTCTGATAGATACCGGAAGTGATGTGAACCTAATGACGAAATCAGAATTTGAAAAGATTAAAGAAGAAATTAAAGATTATAAGACTGAATCAACATGCTTAACCGGATTAGCGGAAAATAAAGTTTACACCCAAGGAATATTTACAGCTAAAGTACAAATTGATAACTACTATACTGATGTCAGATTTCAGATCGTAAATGATAATGACATACCTGTAACAATACTTATTGGAAACCCCATTTTGAAAGATTTTGAAGTCAGATTCTCTCCCGAAGGTGTCCATGTGGAAAAAATTATGCATTTAACACTGTTAATGGAGAAGAATGAAGATGAGTTTGAATATGACATAGAAGATTCTGAATATACTAAAAAGATTCGAAAAATGTGTGAAGAATACAAACCAGATAGAAAGAAGAAAGAAAGTAATATTGAATTAAAAATAATATTAACCGACGAAAATTCTGTTTTTCAAAATCCACGCCGTCTGTCTCCTTTAGAAATGTCTGCTGTAAATGAGCAAATAGAAGAATGGTTGAACAAAGGGGTAATTAAACCAAGCAAATCTGATTTCGCCAGCCCAATAGTTTTAGCCGATAAGAAAGATGGATCAAGAAGAATGTGCATAGACTTCCGAAGACTAAACAAGAAAGTAATTAAAGAGAGATTTCCCCTACCCATCATAGAAGATCAGATCGACAAATTAAAAGAGGCAAAGTTTTTCAGCTCTCTTGATTTAAAAAACGGTTTTATGCATGTAAAAGTAAATGAACAAAGTCAGAAGTATACGTCGTTTGTAACACCTCAAGGTCAATACGAATTTATGAAAATGCCGTTTGGCCTTTGTACAGCGCCCTCTGTTTTCCAAAGATTCATCAACGACATCTTTAGTGATTTTATAATAGATGGCACCCTGTTGACATATTTAGACGATCTAATAATACCATCGAAGACAGAAGACGAAGGAATAAGCAAACTTGAAAAACTACTTCAAAGAGCTGAAGAATACGGTTTAGAATTCAATTGGAAAAAATGCCACTTTTTAAAGAAGAAAATCCAATATCTTGGCTATATTATTTGTGATAATGAAGTTAGACCTTCTTCCGAAAAGATTAAAGCTGTAGCTAATTTTAAGAAACCGAACAATATTAAAGCTGTTCAATCATTCCTAGGATTGACAGGTTATTTTCGAAAATTCGTTAAAGATTATTCACTGATTGCAAAACCGATGACAGATTTACTAAAGAAGGATAACGAGTTTAATTTTGATGAGAAATGCGAGAAAGCATTTATTGAATTAAAACAAATATTATGTAGTTCTCCAGTCCTCCGAATATACAACCCTGATTTAGAAACGGAATTACATACAGATGCCAGCGCAGATGGATATGGAGCAGTTCTTTTACAAAGAAGTCCTAAAGATAATCAATTTCACCCTATTCATTACATGAGCAAAAAAAACCACGCCAACTGAAAGTAAATATCACAGTTATCATCTCGAGGTACTTGCCATTGTTACTGCATTAAAGAAATTTAGAGTGTATCTTCTAGGGATACATTTTAAGATTGTCACAGATTGCTCTGCTCTTACAATGACACTGCATAAAAAGGACTTACCTCCCAGAGTTGCTCGTTGGGCTTTACTTTTGGAAGAATTTGATTACGAAATTGAACACAGACCAGGAACACGTATGAAACACGCAGATGCTCTGAGTAGATATCCTGTCTGTTTAATACTTACGGAAACTATAGCTCGTATAAAGAAAGCACAAAATGAAGACGACTATATAAGACTGATAAAGAAAGTTTTAGAGACAGAAAATTATCAAGATTTTGTTGTGCAAAATGAAATATTATACAAATGGAAAAATGGGAATAAACTAATTGTTATACCTAAAAAAATGCAATGTGAAATCATTAGAAAAAACCATGAAAAGGGACATTTTGCGATAGTTAAAACAGAAGAATTGATTAATAGAGAATATTATATTGATAATTTAACAGAAAAAGTAAAGAAAGTTATCAATAATTGCGTTGAATGTATCCTGATATCTCACAAAAGAGGTAAAAAAGAAGGTTTCCTTCACCCGATTGATAAAGGCGATGTTCCATTGTCGACTTACCACGTTGATCACTTAGGACCGATGACCTCGACTCACAAGAATTATAAGTATATCCTTACAGTGGTAGATGCTTATACAAAATTCACATGGATATATCCAGTTAAGACTTTAAGCACTGAAGAGACGATTGAGAAATTGAAAATTCAGCAGCAAACGTTTGGATCGCCAGAAAGAATCATTACTGATCGAAATGCTGCATTCACCGCTAATGACTTCCGACAGTACTGTAACGATGAAAATATAACGCACTACACTATCACTACAGGACAACCAAGAGGCAACGGCCAGGTTGAACGTATTCATCAAATAATAATATCAGTTATGAGTAAACTTAGTGCCGATGACCCAACGAAATGGTACCGTCGTGTGCCCAGAGTTCAGCGATGTTTAAACGGAACATTTCAAAGAGCCATTGGGATGACTCCATTTGAGCTGCTTTTTGGCACCAAAATGAGGGATCAAGATAATGAACTTAACAAACTGATAGAAGAAGAGAAGATACAGATTTTCAATGAAAAAAGAGTTGAATTAAGAAATAAAGCTAAAGAATCAATACAAAAAATACAAGAAGAAAATATAAGAAGTTATAATAAAAAGCGAAAGAAAGCAATTACCTATGATATTGGTGATTTAGTAGCCATTAAAAAGACACAATTTTCACAAGGATCTAAGCTATTTCCTAAATATTTGGGTCCTTATGAAGTAGTAAAGTGTAATCGAAACGACCGCTATGCTGTGAAGAAAGTAGGACAGACTGAAGGTCCGATTAATACAACCACCTCAGCTGACCTCATGAAGCCATGGATTACATCCGAAGATGACTCATCTGGGACAGATGAAGAACAGGATGGCCGTGTCGGATAAATGACTATTTTTAAAAGCCGTTTTTGTTATTTTCCTGACATTTGAATGTCAATGTCATATGAGATGTGTAGACAGATGACGGTTGGTTTTTGAGTTGGAAGTTAAATAAAAGTTGTATAACCTAAATCACGCGTTTTATCTGAATTTTGGAAAATCCCTACATATATGTGTATGTTTGTGTATAGCGCAATTTTGGTACTTAAAGGATATGGGAACTACCCCTGGAATGGTCGCCAAATCATCCCTATTCGCCCAAGAAGATACGGAGAGCTAACCCCAATTAAAGTGGGAAAAAGCTAGGGTTGATAATACAATAGGCTACTTGGCTGTATTCATACTTGGGCAATATTTGCATACGATAAAATATAATATGTACACTAAAAAGTAACCGATCCTGAAACCAACAACAAAATTGGTTGTTAATTAGGGCAGTAATTGGATTTTAAAGTTTTTTCAAAAAGAAAAGTGGGAACGTTGTGGGGACGTCTTGCTATCTCTTTTGTACGCACGAAACCAAGTGGCAGTGACGTCACTGCACACACAGCTCATCCTTTTGTTGTTTTTTTGACAGTTTCCCCTTCCACCGAATTTCAAAGTCTTATTTAAGAACGGATTTTCAGTTTCTGGTAGTGAAATGTTTCATACGAATGACAAAAATAAATTTAATAGAATACCCAATTGCATTTGAGATCCCATATATGTTAATTCTTGCAACTATAATAATACTATAAACTCCATTTGAGTCTGGTAGTAAACAAACTTTGTGATCAGAGTTCTTGACTTCACGCACTAGCGACTTAGTTTAGAATTGTATCACGAGCGTAGTGATTCTAAGATAAACTACTGAGCTGAGTGAGTGATTCAAAAACTCACAAGTTTACTCGTGTGCGAACAGCTTGTGTCTTCTATCAAATATAAAATTTTGTCAAATGTGTTGGAATTACAATTTTTCATTTTCGAAAGGAGTAAATGAATGAATGAACAATTTATTGCGCCATTTACATACTTTCTAATTTTGAAAAACAAAATAGTTTTGTTTTGATATTTTGTTCTCTTTTATATTTGCCCTGCGTGCACGATGTTTGACTAGCTAAAATCCATACTAATATTATAAATGCGAAAGTCTGTCTGTCTTTCTGTCTGTTATGCTTTTACGGCCAAACCGCTGAACGGATTTTGATGACATTTGGTATGAATATAGTTGAAGAACTGGGGTTAAACATAGGTTACTTTTTGACGCAGGCGGAGCTGCGGGAAAAATTAAAAAAAAAAAACTAGTATTAACTAAATTTAATAAAAATGAGATTTTTAAACAAGCTCTAAGTACGCACATCTTTCTAGAACCATCATCGTCTCAACCGCGCGGGAAGGACATCGTCACCAAATCATATGAGCCAGTGTTTGAAGACCCACTCTCTCTGTTTGGAGGAGACGATGACTGAACATTGTTATTATTTGGCAATAGATGGCAGCACTGCGGGAGCCCTATTTTTGAAATGTATGACATATATGTCGAATGGAAATCGTTCGATATCGAACAAAAATCCTTCGTAGTCAAACGAAAATCATTCTATGGAATAAAAATTATTTGACTCGCCGATTTTGCGTTAAACGCAATTTTCGAAAATAGCACTCCTGGTGTAGTGTTAGTTTGTGTTGTCGCTACTAGATGGCGACACTTTCTAAATGAAATGATTTCCGTCGGTTACGCATTTTTTTGTGAAATAAATTGAGATATTTTTAATATAAATTACTAGCGTTTCTAAAAGGCCAAATTTTAGAATGAACTGGAAGAAAGTTGTTTTTTTTTAAATATACATATTGTTTACATGTTCGTCGACGAGGACGATAGCCGAGCGCGTCATGCGTATTCACAACGATTGCGCGTAATAAGCGACGGCAAGAGCGACCTGTTTGTGATTGGTCGCCACAGTGACATTTTCAGTCAAATTCAAATCATTAAATTATAAACCACTAGCTATTTCCTCATATATAGCCTATGTTACTCAGGGTGAATGTAGCTTTCCAATGGTGAAAGAATTTTTGAAATCGGCACAGTAGTTTTTGAGTTTATTCATTACACACATACACACAAAAATACAAATCTTTACTCTTTATAATATTTATTAGTGTAGATAAAGTAATTAATGCATTGAAAAAAGACAGTTATTTAATAATAATGATTAAAAATTTTATATTAATTATGTTAATTTAAGTCGAAATGTTTGTACGAAAATATTTTGTTATGAAGCTTATGTTTTCAAAATCTAATGTTGTTATGTAATAATGAACAAATTAACAGTTAATACAATATTAAAATTTCTATGCTTTAGTTTTCTTAAGAAATGTACAATAATGTTGATTTATAATGTGTTATATATTTATGCATAAAAATTACTAGGTAGTAAAATAAAAAAATATAAAATTCTTTTTAAATATTCATTTTAGAAAGCATTATTTTTAATGCGTAAAAATATTTATTTCGTTTCTGCAGTTCTAAGCTTGTGAAATGCATTTTGAGTATTTATGTTGTAATGTTTAAAAATTCGAACTTTTAATAGAATTGTTTAATAGAATTGTTGAAAGTTGTTTTGTGTGTTATTGTTTTAAAATTATAATTCCAATTTAAGTTTTATGTGTGTGCTTTATCAGAAATAATTTAAGTCGTGCTTCGGCCTTTATTAATTTTATTTTATTAAATAGAAATGTTGCTCAATCTTTAAATAAAACGTCGTAAAGATTAATTTAAATGTAGCGTAGCTAGTAAGTTGTCAGCTAAGGGCACATTTTTTTAAGGGGCTTCAAAAAGTTCTCCTAATGAGTTTTTTTTTTCGTAAAATTGTACAAGGTCTAATCGATGTTCTTTTTTTTTGTAAACATCTGAAGATTCTTATTAAAATATTGAGATTTATGAAATTAATTTAATTGATTTAATGAGTGAATGAATGACAAATTTTACATAGCTAAAAATACGTCGATTTATTTAGTGTTTAGTATTAAAAAAAAATTAAAACTTATGATGAATAAAATATTTTTACTTTTAACTTTTTGTATCATTTATTTTCAGCAAGTACGTTAATCACAACTAATTAAAATATTTTTATTCTATGAATGTTTAAAAAAGTCTATGTTTTTTGTTTGTTTTCCGATAACATATTATTCTCACATTATGTATGTTCTCAGTTCGGATAGCAATTTTTAAATATTTTTTGATCTCTTACAAAATTCGCCTTTTAAAACGTGTATCTCGTAAAAATATTTGTTACTATACTAATATTATAAATGCGAAAGTCTGTCTGTCTGTTACGCTTTCACGGCCAAACTGCTGAATGGATTTTAATGAAATTTGGCATGAATATAGTTTGGGACCCGGGGTCTAACATAGGTTTTTTTGACGACGCAGGCGAAGCTGCGGGAAACAGCAGCTTATAAAAATGCTATTTCTTATCGACAGGTGAACTATAAATCGTAAAAATATTTATCGCGTAATAATGTCGGATTTCTTTACCACAGTATTATAAATTGTGCTAGGGAAAAATGTTTAGTTGTGGTTTTATATTAGTAGATAACAAAAACTACAGGCATATATCTCTGTTCATTATATTGGCATTTTTGCAAACTGGTTTGCCCGCAACCACTAAGTCTATAGCAAGAGCTGGACTAGGATCTGCAACAAAAGACCCAAGATGCATACCGTTGGACAAAACATTAAGAGGTACAATAAGAAGAGTTTGTGTTTACGTCTATGTTTGTCAATTATTATTTATCACTTAGTTCTTCTAGATGAAGCAGGGTAAGAATTTTTAACTGGTACATCCGCTTACACCTCTAATGAATTGGATTTCTGGTACCTGCGGTAATTGGAATGACCGAAGACGCTTTACAAAAATACGCATTGATTTTAGTTGCTTGTCATCATACACTCATTGCCAAGGATGCTGACGACCGGTGGAGACGTAAGTGTAGAATAGACAACCGGGAAACCGCTAAGATCATTAGGAAGAAGAAATGCGTTTTCATCAAATTCAATAAGTTACTCTTTATACATCAAGTATTCTGAATGCGAAATAACTTTTTCCATTTTTATATTTATTTGTCGTCCTTCAAGCGGGATGATACAAACCACCCTTTTATGTTACAGCCTACCACAAAGCCTGTTTTTTGCGGCCAGATACAGGCCCCTGTCGGGCCGATATAGTCCAGTGGTACTTCGATGTTCGAGAAAAAAAATGTTATAGGTACCTTCTCAATAAAATAAAATAGTATTAGGTACATCTTTATGCTCCCGTAGACTTTGTACCAAACTCTGCCATATGAGTATGTTATAGTTGTGCTCCGGTTTGAAGAAATATATATGCAGTAAGATGACTGAATAATTGAGTAACTTGGAAGAAAATAGAAATGGAAAAGAATAAGTAGGAAAGCAAATCCTGGGCACCGAAGTTGAGGATGCAACTAGGAATGCTTAATTCATTCATATCGATTGGGTTACTTGTCAGTCGTCCCTGTTCACCCTGGTGACAGAGTTTTACGCAACCGCATTTCGGCCTCTGATGTGGTGCCTTCAACGACCACCAGTTGGCAGCCGGGGCCAACGGCCGGTGCCTTCTGAAGCACGGAATCATCATTACTATGAGACAATCAGGTGATAAATCCTGCAACGTTTTAACTTAACCAAACTGGATACAACTAAACAAATGCTTCCCGTGGGAATCGAAGCCACGACCTCCGGGTCTAAGGATAATGCCTTAACCACTGGATCATTGAGGCAGTTAATGCTTAATGACAGATGATGATGTACCCGCAGGTTCTTCTGGGGAGGATGCCAAGGAAACGGGAACAGGTTTGAAACGGAACAGGAATGCAAAGATTACTGTTATCTCAACACCACTTATCCTCCATGTAAGTTTATTTTCCGTATATTTTTATACTGTAAGTACCATAGGCTACTTGATTGTATTCATACTTGGTTAATTTTTTATACTAAACAAAATATACACTAAAAAATAACAGATTCTAAAAACGAAAACAAAATTGGTTGTTAATTAAGGCAGTAATTCGATTTAAAGTTTTCATTATAAGAAAAGTGGGAGCGTGGCTCTCTCTTTCGTACGCACGAAACCGAGTGGCAGTGACGTCACAGCTCACACAGTGCATCCTTTTCTTGCTTTTTGACAGTTTCCCCTTCCACCGAATTTCAAAGGCTTATAACTTATTTATTTTTGAACGGATTTCAAAAATTCTTTCATAATTCTATTTCTGGAAATAAAAATATTGATATGAAAGAAAAAATAAAAGTTAGTAGAATACCCAATTTGACTGCCACCGTAGTATGGGCGTTTGCCCTAAATTCAAATTCGTTTAATAAGACAGCCTTCAAAAACCGGTTTAAATTCAATATTACTGATTGTCTTGCATTTATTTCTAACCGTCTTCTTCTTTTTGTGCCATTTAGACCGTCCAGTACCTAGAGTTAGTTGCTCAGAACATAAAATTATTGCTCCGTATTCATTTAGCAATAAGTGGGTTGTGGGTTGGTTTTGACGCACCCTGTTACTGGGGCCCGGAGCATATGGCTCCTCCTGGATCCGTTCGTGGTTGCTTGGAAAAAAATGTTCGATAGTTGTTTTTAAATTAAAGTTACTACAATATTAATTATTCATCATCATTTTCAGTTAAAATTCCATTCTTCTGCAACCTTGCATTTGATTACGGCACCTGCTTCTCAGAGTATCATCGGTGGACTTACGACAAATTTACCCAGTAAGTGTAAAGAATATGTCCTATAGCTATATAGGATAGCCTATAGGATCACAGAAGAAAGGTTAAGATCATGCCATGTTAAGACCCGAGAGGCTTAACTGGCTCCCACATAGCATTTCTACCTAATCAAATTCCTGTGTCCACGACATTTGCTGGTCAACTTAGAGATGCCATCGCCTGCGCATCTAGGGGGCTTGCCATGGTAACTTAATTCCAAATGCAACTAAGTAAGCAAGATGCTTTACATCCTCTAAGGCGCTATCTCGCTTACTCACTCGCATTTCGATGGAATTAAGAGACCATAGTAAACCCACAGCTGGCCACATTTTGCCTACTACGTCTACGTAAATGTTGAAAGTTGATCACTGTGCGGTTTGGCCAACGTATTGGGCTCACAAAGTTGAGTTAGGTACTATCATGGACTTAAAGTCCATAGATACTATTAAGTGCTACATCTCCATCCATACTCACGTAGGTAACATTTTAGACTTGAAGCTTTCATGTTAACTTCCCAGGATATCACACACTTTTGGTTTTGGGAAGGTTGAAGGAAGACCAAAGCGCTCAAATGATTTAAAAAATTGGTTGTCTGTAAAGTCTGTTTACGGACGGTAGTTTGACGTGACAACGTCAAAAATTACAGTTATAATACACATGATCATGCCTCTCTCTCTCGTTCGTGCCGCGCTCTCGCTTGCGGAACGCGACAATGACGTCATCTTTTTCGTGCATGCAGCCCGTAGTATCGAGTTATTAGACGTTGTCACGTCAAAAACTGTTTTTCAGATCATGCCGACTACGTCTCTACTCCGGCTGCGGCGGCAACCAAAACAACTTCGAAACGCGAGAGGCTTGCAGAAAAACATGTCTGCAAAAACCAACCAATGGCTACAACAATGGCACCACAACCCCCTCAACTGATATCTGTATTCCTAACAATATCAATTAAAGTATTTTCATTTTGTTTGTGGTAATTTTTTTTTAAAATTTGTAGCTGACATTCTTTCTCTGGGCAAAGTTCTCATTCTTGTTCCAAACTTTTTTCTGGAGTGCCAAGTTTGAAATGTATATATCGGATGAAAATCGTTTGAATTATCGATAATGTCAAATGAAAATCATGGGCCGGTTTTGTGTGAGTTATATATTTTGAAAATGGGGTTCCTGTTCCGCCATTTGAGCCACCGCACCGCCACATATGAAAAATTTACTATGAGTGCTTGTATAGCATTCTTTAATCAGTGCTATGAGTGTTGTGAGCATGAATAAATAAATAAATCGTTATCGTTTTATTTCATACGCATCGTCATCCTTCATGAGATTTCCCCTTTCAGGAGTGCTAATTTTGAAAAGTGTGATCACGCAAAATCGGCGAGTGTAACAATTTTTCGTTTGTTGTTTGTTTAAAGATTTTCATTCGACCTTACCCATTAGTGCCCAGCCCACTGCCCATGCCTATCCAACTCTCAAAAAAAGTGACCGTACGTGTGAAAATGTCAATGTCACTATTAGATTATTCTGTGATGTTCGTGGATTTTGTGACTGAAATTCTGAAACACTAAAAACATGCGGAATAAAAATAAAAATATATCCAAAATGAAACCGCCTAATAAATTAAACAGGAAATCGCAGAAAATCAAGAAAAGTGTAATAGCTAAACCTAAAAAGCAGCAGGTATTAGTTGTGGCGCAAGAAATAAAATTCGCGCGGTTGCTCTCTGGCAATGAGAAAAAATCACGCGATCGTGTGCTGAAAACGTTGAAAAAGTGGCTATTGAACTGCTTTCAGAAAGGACACGGTAATTATTGATCATATAAATTTATGTTAAAGTTGATTTGACATAGTTTTAAATAGTAATATGGGGTTTGTTGTGGCATGTACACATAACCTTAAACTCAACAAATATTTATTTGAAGCGCAATGTGTGCAAAATAATCAATTCAAATGCATTGATAATATTTCTTTAAACTAGTAGTTAATTTTAAAGGCTTCAGTCATTATATTAGTATACTTTTCGAGTATTGCTAGTTTTGGTAAATGTACATTTATTTCTTACAAGTTTCTTTATTTTCAGAATTCAAAGAAGATGATTTCATCCGAGTGTGGAAGGGACTCTTCTACGCTGTCTGGATGTCTGACAAACCTCTCGTTCAGGTGATCCATACTTTTTTACTTTCATAAATATACTATTATTTATATTATAACTGTGAAAGTCTGTCTATCTGTCTGTTAAACTTTCACGGCCAAACCGCTGAACGGATTTTGATGAAATTTGGTATGAATATAGTTGAAGACCCGGGGTCAAACATAGACTACTTTTTGACGCAGGCAGAAATGTTGTAGACCGCTAGTCTACAACATAATATAATAAAACTGAAGAGATGTTTGTTCAAAACATTTTGCCGTGTTCATGGTAAAAGTAATTAAAATTAAACAAAATGTTTGAAACGATGAATGTCAAATAAAATAAATAAGTAGTAAGTAATTTATTTATTTAATTATACTATACAAGCAGCTGCTACAGCTGATTAGCTGAGACATCTATAACAACCAGTGTATAGTCATCACAGATAGTCATTCAATTCACAATGTCTCTATATATGTCTGCATAGATTTGTCCAACCAATTTTCAAAATAGATCACTGTTCATGCTGAGATGATCGGAGAAGTCACAGGCAAATGCTGGACGAAGGCCGCTTCCAACCGGTCATTTCAAACTGGTCATTTTTTAATTCATTGAGAGACTGCGGCTGAAATGATGATGATGATAATTGAAGTAATACACTTGTCATGTTATTTTTATTACAGGAGGAGCTATGCGAAAACATATCGGGTATCTTGGACCAGTTCCCAGCAGATCAAGTGCGCTACGCTGTCATGATGGTGAAGGCCGGTTTGCGAGTGCTTGCCACTGAGTGGTACGGCATCGACCATCATAGGATGGACAAGTTTCTTATGGTATGTAGAGTCTGTCTGAATGGAAAAAGACATGGTTAATAATAGGCATTAAGTCCACCTATTGTGCTTTACAATAAAGTTTAAATATATAAATAATGTAAACGATGGCAATTTATTGAAATTAAGGACCGTTCACACTGACGCTAATCCCGCTCGCGTGGTGTGTGGAAGCAGGCCAATTAACTTTTTCATACGCTTCTACCGATTCTTATTTCTATGGGCGTCCCAGTTTGAACGGTCCTTTACTCAACAATTAATAAAATAGCTGAAAGTACATTAGCCTTGGACAACCCTTTCAGTGCACCACAATAGGGAATATGCACATTTCTCCAAATTAAGCAAAATATTTTTTTTCAGAATCTTTTTAAGTACAAAAACATGCATTTACAAATATTTTTCTATATAATACCACATATTTTAATATTAAAATTTAATTATCAATGAATTGCTTTTTAAAATTGCCTCGCATCGTCCGAAAAAGGAATGTGACGTCACACACGCAGTTGCCACCTTAACCAGTGTGACCAGATTTAGTATTTTTTTTTTTTATTTTTCAGAGCATGTTTGTATTTAGAGTTATAAAACTACTTGCCCCTACTACTAACCCCCGTATTCATAAATATAACCTCTAGGAAGTCCTTCACTCAAACTCATTGGAGAAAGCTTTAAGGAAATCCTCGGAACTTTCCTTGAAAATGACATTCTTAATTGGTTGCTTGAGCAAATTCCGATGAGAAAAGCACAAAAATAGAAAATAAACTGATTTATAACCACTTTCGAGGCCACCTTAAGGCACCACTCGACCAACCTTATATTTGACAGTTCGACACTCACCTTCAATGAGGAATCTCCTTAAGTCAAGGAAGCTCGTGACAACTAATCATACCAATGAGTTGGAGTAAGGTTGGGTCGAGTTTGAGGAAACGTTTAAGGTCATTATATTTACTATTGGCATTTTGAAATATTTGTATTTTGTCAACTAAAAAAAAAAAACAAGTTTTCCTTGTGGATATCAGGAGGCTTACCATCATCGCTTAAAGTACATCTTGCATGCTTGATCCTCTCTGCCCTGGTTTATGAGATCAAAGTTAGCTTAAAAAGGTCTAATAAACTTATGCTACATGTTAATAATTATGCACATTATACAATACAATACAATACAATACAATACAAAAACTGTTTATTGCACAACAAGGATACATTGTAACAGCAGATGTAGCGTGTTTGTGATCATACAAACGGTCTCCGTGTACGAGTGTTCAGTAGATAATGCGCGTTGCCACAGTTCTGTATGTGGTTTTAGTGAATGTTCATAAATTGTTTATTCTTGCAGTTGGTTCGTCGCTACCTCCGAGGCAGTCTGCGTTGCCTACAAAGATGCGATTGGAGTTTGGATGCCTGCCGGAAGTACAGTAAAATGCTTTCGGGCACCGATGGTAAGATATTTTTATTAAATGAGGAAACACGCATATATATTTTTGTTTGTCTGTGCGTTTTTTTTTCATCATCCTAGCGTGTATTCCTAGTTGCGTCGTCAGCATACGCTTCGGAGCCTGGTCATTGTAAGTTATGGTCTTAGATTTGGCGGAACTGGTTATTACAATGGAGCGACTGCCGTCTGACCCTGACCCAGAAACCAGACCAACAGAAACGTGACCCGAGGTGTGTTAGCGGCCAACACTGTCAGAATTTTTCACGCTGCCCTATGGCATCTGACACAGCCTCACGACTGCTATCTATCGGCAACAACCGGGACCAACGGCTTAACGTGCTTTCCGAAGCACAGGGGAGCTCAATATAGAAAATGTTACTAAATGGCGACCAATCCAATAGTGGTCGCGTCACGCCCTCGCTTGACACGTGCATTCGCTACGAATACGCGGCGAGCGTGAGACTAACGAGCTCCTCAAAATCGTCGTCTATGCGTTTTTTTTTAGTTGCGAGTAAGTCATGGTCATAGATTTGGCGGTACTGCTTATTAAACTGCGCCTGTCATCTGACCTCTGTAACTGTTTTTCTTTTGTTCTTTTAATTAATAGCTATAGTTCACATGCCACTCCTTTTTATATACTCTTCCAAATTTGTATGTTGGAATGCATAACAATTAGCCGTAATCAACAATAATTAACTCTAGCAGCAATATTTCTTTATTATAATGTACTCATTCTATATGTGAACAACGTCGTGGGTTGCATAAATATCACATTTGTTATGTACAATTTGTATTTGTAACTTTCTTTTATGTAACTGTTTGTTGTTCCTGAATAAACAAAATAAAAAAATAAATAAAAAAAACCCCTTTTTACAGGGAAACCAGACCAAGGAAGGATTGGTGTGTGTTAATCATATTTGTTCATGCTGTTTAAAGGCATCTGACACAGTCTGCGACTGCCATCTATCGATACCAACCGACGCGGGTCTCGTCTCGCCGTCACTTGACGCTACTGAAGCCTTATCTTCCCGTAGGTCTGGATCCCGTCCAGATTTATGTCTAATTCATTTACCTTACAAGCCACACGGCTCTGGAATGCTCTACCCGATGACATCAAAGAGACCATTACTAAATTCGCTTTCAAAAGAAAAGTCAAAATTCACCTCACTAGCATAATATCACCCTAAATCGTCATCTTTTTCCGTTTTCATCTCTTCTTTTATGTATGTACCTATATGTATAGCTATGAATACTGTATGTAAATCTATGTATGTTTATTTAGCAGTTAAGTGGTTTTTTTTTTGTTTCTCTCATTGTATTTTTAAAATAATTCGCGTCGCACATAACTTTTCTGTTTTTCCTAATGGTCGACTGGGAGAGAATGCTTTTTAGCATTAAGTCCGCCAATTGTAAACTTGTGGTACAATAAAGATTTATAAATAAATAAATAAATCAATCCCTGTAATGGTTACGGAGGTCTGACGGCAGTCGCTCCATTGTAACAACCAGTGCCGCTGAGTGAATCCTTGCGAAACTGTGGTGAACAGCGAGTGTAAAATCAAAATAAATTCTCATGGCAGATACATGCAGGGACAACTGATCTTATCAACCGCGCGACAACTAGCCGCACTTAGTCGTTTTTTTTTTATACAACAAGTAGGCAAACAAGCGTACGGCCCACCTGATGGTAAGTGGTTACTGTAGCCTATGAACGCCTGCAACACCGGAGATGTCACGAGCGCGTTGTCGAGCTGTCCGCTATCAGCACAGCGACCCTACTCACCAGCAGGAACACAACACTTGCATCACAGTGTTATTTGGCTGCGGTCTTCTGTATGGTGGAGGTACTTCCCCAGACGGACTACTCCTTACAAAATGTCTTACCTCTCTTTAATTTAAGTTGTGATAGAATATATTTTTAATTTCGTATAGATTTACATAAGCAACTCCTCATCTTTAGTATAAATTATCTTATCCCATCCCACTAATTTAAACAATTTATAGTTCAAACGGCTGGGCCAATTTTTGTAAAATTTGATATGAATGTGACTGAAACCTTCGAAGAACACATGAGGTAGTTTTCATACCGAAAAGTACACGATTCACGTAAGATCTGCTCAAGTCTGATAGTCAATGGCGCTTTATAAAATAGGTGGCGCTACTGTGCATAAAAAGAATGTGTATTAGGTCAAATTTAGTCGGCCCTTATGGCATTGAGCGTTTGCTACCGCTCGCGAGTTTGCATCGCTCGCTTGATCAAAGGCAAAGCCCATGGCCGAGGTTCGTCCCAACTGGGAGCCCCTTGTGCATTTGCCGAAAAGGCGGAGTGGTTAATAGCCCTCATCTCAAACTGTCGCGCTGTAAATTTGAAAGCTCACAGGAGCTAAAATTGTAGGTACGGGTCAACTTTAGTAATCGCGGGTGACACCGCAGGCAGCAGCTAGTTTTATATAAAACTCTTTCTTTTATTTGAGTTTGAAGAATTTGCTTGATTAGTCATGAACATCTTTGAATGCTGCGGTATATTGTGTACTAGCTTTTTCCCGCAGCTCCGGCTGCGTCAAAATATGGCCTATGTTTGACCCCGGGTCTTCAACTATATTCATACCAGATTTCATCAAAATCCGTTTAGCGGTTTGGACGTGAAAGCGTAACAGACAGACAGACTTTCGCATTTATAATAAAAAGTATGGATGTGTTCTCCATCGCAGGTATTCTAGCACCAAAGACTCCGCACTACGCCAGAAACGCTACTTCAATGATCATGCATTTTATAGATTGTTTCCTTGAAGAATTGGCCAAGGTACGTAAAATCCTAATACAATTTATTTATTTATTCATACACATGCTTATAATCTTATTATAGATCATTAATAACTAATAGATATCAAGCGGGTTTCATGGTCATCCGACCCTGAACGCCCTTGTGTCAGAGTTTTTCGGAGCCGCCTTTCGGCTTATGCCGTGATTCCTTTAACGACTACCAGATGGCAGCACGGAATCATTATTATCAGGTGATTCAAGCCAGCAATGTCCTAACCAAACTGGAAACAACATAACATAGTCTGCTTCCCGTGGGACTCGAACCCACGACCTCCGAGTCTATGGCAAATGTGTTAATTGTTCAGTGGAACATGGCATTTAACGTTCTAATTACTTTAACTTTAAATACACATACTTTAAATTTTAACATGTGAATTTTTTATAGAATTGGTTTTACGGCCATGGATACAAGTCCTTTATAGCTCTTCTTTATTTTTCTATCTTCTTCAGTCCTACAGTGTGGTTTCGTCAAGTACTAGTCAAGTCTAAAAGTCTAGTCGGTAGTCAAGTCTAGTCAGAAGAATCAGACTAAGTGAAGTGGTAGAAAAACCGCACTTAGCGATTGCCAACAAGCATGAAAATCACATAAAACAAACGCTGTATCACTTCCCAACACTCGCACTTGATAACGAACACTTTGCGAATAATAATCCACCATTATTATGCAAAAACACTAAAAAAAAAAACACAAATTTTGGAAATAAAAATACAGTGCCGATACTGCTCTTCACAGCTTCCCCCCAAAAGTCTATTGGGTCCGTATTAATCAGACACAGACAATTAAATGTTCATCGTAACTTTTTTTCTCATCCAGGTATCATCAGGCACCATTCCGGATACGAGTATAGTTGAACTACTTCGACCGTTCATAACGTACATGTGTTTAGGAGATACGGCAACATTATGCACGGCCAGTAGACGACTTCTCACTGTGTTAGTGAGACAAAGCGAAGCCGGGATTCAGTACGAACACGCCGCTTCTGCTTGGAAGATGGTGAGTCGGGTTTAGGTGGTGTGGGTGTTAGTGGAATGTGATTTACTGTGTAAATGATCAGTGTTTAGGTGGGGAGTATGCTTCGGCTTGGAAGATGGTACGTGTGATAACTAACACACTCCCCACCTAAATCTTTCAGGTTTTGGTGGGAAGGACGTTAGTAGCATAATATGATTTATTATCATAATGATCAGTGTCTTGGTAAGGAGTGTTATTTTAGCATTTAAATTTGTATTTAAATAAATAATAAATTTATTGTGAACTAGCTTTATCCCGCAGTTCCGCCTGCGTCAAAAAGTAGCCTATGTTTGACCCCGGGTCTTTTTTTTATACAACTAAGTAGGCAAACAGGTGTACGGCCCACCTGATGGTAAGTGGTTACCGTAAATATATTGATACCAAATTTCATCAAAATCCGTTCAGTGGTTTTGGCCGTGAAAGGGTAACAGACAGACAGACTTTCGCATTTATAATATTGGCTTGGATGGATTTTTATGATTAGTGTTTTAGGTGGGGAGAGTGTTAGTCAAGAGTATCTTTTAAAGTTTACGTGGGGACTGTGTTAGTAGGATATGTTTTATAGAGGGAGTATCCTTATGATTTTGGCAATTATGTTGGGAGTATATTATAACATATTGTAACTCGTTCCTAATTGTATGTATTTTGTCATTGTATGTAGCCATAAATTTTCTTCCTTCAACTGTACTGTAGAAAGTTTCTTTAAATCGTAGACACAGCGTGTTTGTTTTGATAAAATTGTCGATCGCCAAACAGGTCAAAGCAGAATACCAGTGCTTTGCTCGCCATTTATACTGAGCTAATGACCTTTTTGACCTACTGCAATACACACACGTTTTGTTACTTGTAATACGTTGTATTTGTTAGTTATAAATATTATTTTTTTATTGTAATGTGTGTGTGTGTGTGTGTTTTAGTAATCAAATAAAGAATTCATTTATTCATTCATTCAATTAGCATACTTGCTAAAACATATCCTTTCTATGTTTTTAGCAAGTATGTTAATTATTAGCGTCTTAGGTGGGGAGTGTGTTAGTCGGATGTGCTTTATTGTGGGAGTATCCTAATATTAATGATTAGCGTCTTAGTTTTGTAGTATCTTTTAATTTTACATTAAACTAAATATATACAAAAAATACATAACGAAAATACATAAAAGAAAGAGAAGGATTGATTATCCTTCTCTTTCTTTTATGTATTTTTTTACCCTTCCCAGTTTTTTTAAAATAATTATTTTCTGCAATTAGATGGGGTGCCCGAAAGGCGGCCCCGAGGCTTTGGAGTTAGAAATGGACGATGATGACGAAGAACAGGACAGTGACGGTGAACAGGGGAGTGATGATGACGGGTGAGATATAAATAAAATTAACAAGAAACGGTAATTTAAAAAACATAAAAACTGAATTGTTTCTGTGAAATTTGAAAATGGAAAAACTCAAAGAAATCCACCAAGCTGGTTTTTTTTTATTTTGATTATATTCAGTGACAACGACTAGCGACACTGTCTTAAGTACTCTACTTTCAGTGGGAATCGAACCCACGACCTCCTCGGTTGAGGCGTTTTGACCACTGGTCCACGGAGACAGTTAAAAAATAATCTCATAACTCATGTCTCGAACTTACTTTGGGGCTAATTCAATCCGATTTGTCCCTATGTATTTATTTCATTATCATCTTGCCAAAAATAATATTTTATTTTTCCACTAGCAGCCCGTCCCGACTTCGTTTGGGCTTATAGATATCCTTAGTGTACAGGATATCCAACACTGAATACATTTTTCAAATCTGACCAGACTTTTTATGAAAAGCGTGACCCACGCAAAGCCGAATAATTTTTGTTCGATATTTAACGATTTTTGTTCAACATCGGTCGATTTCAATTCGACATATAATATGTCATACATTTCAAACAACACAACTTCTGTACTTCCTGAGATTAGAGCGTTTAAACAAACAAACACTGCAGCTTAATAATATTTTTAATAAATACTAGCTGTTTCCCGCAGCTCCGCCTGCGTCAAAAAGTAACCTATGTTTGACCCCGGGTCTTCAACTATATTCATACCAAATTTCATCAGAATCCGTTCAGCGGTTTGGCCGTGAAAGCGTAACAGACAGACAGACAGACTTTCGCATTTATAATATTATAGTATGGATTAGTATGGAAGTAATCCATACTTCCATGGATATAGATTTTCATTATACTCTTTACCTCTGTGAATTCCCAAACGTGTACAATATTGATATATTGTATTGTAAAACAGGGAGAAACCGCTAGATCCCCGCGCTGGACACGTGGACGTAGAATTGCCGAATCTGCCCGTGCCGGCCGTGGAAATAGCCAACGTGTTGAGAGACATGCTCGCTAATACCGCTTCTAAGGCACATAAGCGGACTAAGATATGTTTGGAGCGGTGAGTAAACTATTTATACTCAAAATGTCATCATTATTTTAGCCCCAACAGTACTAACGTACAGAACGGACACTCGCACCCTCCCATCCTAAACAGATACCGCACCGAGCCGAGCAGATGTAGGGGAAACATCGAGAGCGAAACAATGCGAGGTTGACGCTTTTATCGCGCGGCCGCTGCGTCGATTATGATGTTGATACGGTAAATAACCAAACCTGCGAGTAACGCAGTGACGCTTGTGAGTACGCGACCTTATTTTAGTAGTAATACTAATTACTCCCAAAATTCTGTGCTGTGTCGACTGGTCGAATCATATAATAAAAATTACTCAGAATTAGATTTGTTCAATTTGTCAAAATCACAATTAAAAAACGAGCTTGTTAAGTTACATAAAAATAAAAATTGATGTTCCCCAATTCCTTTCTTTTCTATACTTTTCCTTTAATAATTAATTTTGTAATTACTCATTATGTACTGAATAGCACACTTTATGCATGCATGTATATAATTACAATCAACAGATGTGTTTATATTGTATCTATCTGTGAAAAACCTTTTTTGGCCTTATTGTGGTAATTGTTGAATTTTAGTTTAAGAAATGTTTGTACGCTGTTGGTTTTCCAATAAAAAAAAAATAAAAAAATAAAATAAAATAAAGTAGTAATACGTAACGGGCTCGCCGCTGTTGTTTGGAGTGTCCGGGGTACGCCCGTGTGAGTAGACAGAATATTGTTGTAACCTGTGAGTGGAAGCTCCTGAAAGCCGTTTGACTCAACACAGAGACGCGCTGTCAGAATTGCCGAAGTTCCCGTGATTACAAGCGGTATTGGGCCTTTGAATCTCAGGGGAGACTTCGCTTCCTTATGCGTGTTCTACCGCTTGTATAATGATCTATGCTCGGTGGAATAGTTTCACATGATGCCAACAGCCACTTTTTACCATCGCACCTCTCGCCATCGTCAGGGATTCCATCCCCATACCTTGGATCCCATGTTATCGCGTACAGTACGCTTCGAACGGAATTTCCTCCCTCGTACACTGCGATTATGGAATTAACTCCCTGCCATGGTTTTCCCTAGTCACTGTAACATGGGAGCGTTCAAAAAGGGTGTGAAAAAATTTCTTGCGCTCGTGACATCTCCGGTGTTGCAGGCGTTCATAGACTACGGTAATTACATACCATTAAGGTGGGCCGTACGCCTGTTTGCCTACTTAGTTGTATAAAAAAAAGACATGCGTGTGCATAAAATAAAGGTAAATTTTAGCATTAGGTGCAAAAATGTGTTGAGAAACATGCTGGCTAATACCGCTTCAAAGACACGTAAGTGGACTATGATATGTTTGGAGCGGTGAGTCTTTAACCTAGTTGGGTTTAACGTATTATCTTTACGGCCGATTTCACAAACATCGTTCCTATTCAAGAGTAACTAATTATACCACTATATGCGTTTTGATAATCCTCAAGTCCTTGCAAAGGAAAACAGATTAATTCCAAGGATGTTACGTGAAGCTATTGAAATTAAAAAACATCCTAATTTCAATAGAGAGGATGGATGGCAGGTACCGCCAGCTTGGGACCCAGTCATTAACTTAATAAAATCGCAAACTCGGAAGCAGACTGCAAGACCCTTTAGATACTGTGAGCCAATACTGCGTGAATCGGAATAGTTCCCAATAAAAATTTCAGGCGGTAGTTTGTAATCTTATGACATCAAAGACAAATGTTAACTTAGTCTGCCTGCGACCATGAACGCTGTAAAGTGTTTGAAACGTCAGGTGTAAATAAATAAGTAATAAACGCGATAAATCCGTATTAAAATAGTTTAATTTAATGAGTAACTAATTTATTTAAACTTTATCACAAAGAATGTAAATGGCGGACTTAAAGCCGTGGGTTTTTTCTATGAGTCAACCAACAGTTGGTGTTGAGAGACAAAAGGGTAAAGGTAGACCTAATTATACATTTGAACAAATAAAACATCCAATATTAATACATAGACTACATATATATACACCGTGAAATTTCAGTCGTTTTGGACCCATCGTCCAGTGACTCCATTCATGCAACCGAACAAATTTCCCCAAGGAACATAGCTCGAAACATGAAAATCAAACTTGGACTTCCCATAGTAAGTTAGGTCACGTGACGAGACATTTTGTATGGGAGGTCCAAAAATTTACTCCATATTTCGACCCATGTGTCTTGGGGAAAGTTGTTCAGTTGCATGAACGGAGTCACTGGACGGATGGGTCCAAAACGACTAAAATTTCACAATGTATAAAATAAACCTAACTATATATTCTCTGAAAGCGTGTGAAGATAATGTGCGCGCAGTAAACGTTTAAATGACGCACGGGTGCTAGTCTAAGCATAACAAATGAATGGTAGACATTTTTTATTCTACAGAGTCCTTATATTGGAATTATACGAAGATTAACAGTACATTCTCGGGTTAACTGTGTGCTGAAATGGTTTTTATATTACACTTGAAAAGTACACTCATACTTACTCGAGGGCGGGGTAGAAAGTAAGACATTCTTCCCGCCAAAAATGCGGGCGTAAAAGTTGTATGGAATGTCTATTAATAACTTGCTATTTGTTATTTTTTGTCACTGTTCACGATGACAGATAAAAATCTCAAAAGTTAATGCAAGGATTTAAAAAGAAATATGATCAAATGTCAAACAAAATGATATTGAATGTTCGATTCCTTCGCATTTTTACTATCAAATTTCAGATTAGCGTCATAGATTAGATTGTCTCTGTTCCAAGATTTGAAAGTTTAAATTTACTTATCAATTGTTTATTTTCTTTACGTTTTTCCTTCCATCCTAAGGTTCTGGAAGAGGTCGCTCTAGCGACAACTCCGCCTTTGCACCTCAATTTCTGTGTAGATAAATTGTGATATTTGTTTTTGTAAAAAAATATTTTGGTGCAATAAAGAGTATTTGTATTGTATTGTGAAATGTAAACTTCATTATTTATTTATTTATTTTATACAAACACTGACAGCACTTACAGTTTCCCAATGCGTGCTGTGAGTTAGAACAGGACAAATTACACAGGTTTATGAGACTCATACATTATACATGAGTGAACAAAGGATTTCAGCTTATCATAAAATATATCTACGTTTGGCAAATGAGCAATCAAGGCGCCAAAGAGTACCATGGCCTGGTTAGTGGGGTATCCGTGGCCGACGTCGCAGCCACGAGCAGTGGCCGGTTGCGTTAGATTTGAATTGCCTATAGACCACTGGGGTATAAAAGCTGCACCTAGCCAGAGCCGGTTGGTTGTCGATTTATCCATTTAGTAGCAAGTAGTAATGAAGGAGTATGCTGCATTTTCGTCTAAGCTCCAGTGTATCTAAGCCTACCATACCTGATACATACAGCGACGGATATAGAAAGGGATAATATCCATACATTTTTTTTATATAAAGAACGGGCGAATCTCTTCTGCACTCGCTCAAGCATTTGCCTGTATTTCTCCTCGTGAGGATCCCACACTATGGAGTTATATTCCAAAATGCTACGCACAAACAAAAAGTACAGGGCAATAATGACACGCCGATCAGAGAACTGATAAGACTGCCGCATAACAAAGCCTAATGCTTTATAAGCTCGCTTACAAATAATATTTATGTGAGTGTTGTGAGATCTCTTATTTGTGTGATACGTTGCATTGGAGTATCTATAATTGTGTAGGAATGAACGATTGGAGAGGGTGATCTTGTAAATGTGATTGTTTTACATTTAGAAACATTCAAATCTAAGCAATTATGTCGACTCCACTCAACCACCCCATCTATATCCCGCTGCAACGCATCGCAATCCTGGGCGTTATTTACACCCATGAACAGCTTTGCTTTTTGGCATTGCGTCTCTCTGACCACCAGGGGAAGGTCGTTGATCATGAGGAGGAACAAGGTCGGACCGAGGGTGCTGCCCTGAACTACCCCAGAGGTAGCCTGGTAAGGTTCAGATTAAAAGCCAAACAGTTGGACATATTGTGACCGATCAGAAAAATAATCCTCAAATAGTCTGAGAAGTTTCGGGGTGAATCCCAAAGCCGATAATTTATGCAAAAGCGTACTTATCTGAACACGGTCGAATGCTTTTTGGTAATCGAAGTAAGCTGTATCTACCTGCTTATCTTCTTCCATCTGCGTTGCCACATAGTCTACAAAATTAATAAGATTAGTTAGATTATGCGAGTACTGGCTCACAGTATCCAAGGGTTTTGCAGTCTCATTTGAGTTTCACATTTAATGTGTGTGAAAAACCAAGACGTGCTTACCGTGTATAATAACGTAAATATATAAAATAATATATGAATTTATATGATTATGTATATACTAGCTGTGCCCGCGACTTCGTCCGCGTAACATACGATTGCATACCTACTTCCTTACTTAATTTAGTCGTCGCAGCGTTTGACAGACAATCTTTAATGCTATAAATATTTAAAACGTTCAGGAGGTCGCTATTTGACGGAATACTGTTTGGCATAAAATAAAAAGTTAAACAATAGTGATTTGTACATGAATCCCATAAACTTTAAAATCATGATTCGGGTGTGAAAGATTAATTGGCAACCACCAGTTGGCAGTAGGAATGCTAATCTTGAAATATTTATTATATATTTTTAAGAAGTATTCATTTGATTCACCTTCGACTACAGTGTAGGCTACATAACGCCTTGAAAATACCATAAATAGGTATATTTTAAGGTGTTTCCGAAAAAACTCTGACACTAGAGGGTGCAGGGTCGATTGACAATGTGACCCACTCGATAAGGATGACTTAAGAGTCATTCCAAGCCAAAGGCCGAAAGGCGTCTCCTAAAAATTCGGACACCAGCGTGTGCAGGGTCGATTGACTATTTAACCCCACTCTTTAAGAATGACTGAAGAGTCATAACATAGAACCCACGCCAGAGGCGAGGTTTTGGTTACGTTAACGTTTTTCCATTTAGCGGGATTGCCCTTCAGTATTTAATGGCCAAATTCTGCATGCGTGCAAATTAAAAAAATTATTCCGTGCTTCGGTAATGACCTTAAGTCGTTGGCCCCGCCTGGCTGGCATCTGGCAGTCGTTAAAGGAACTATGTCAGATGCCGTAGGGTAATTCCAAAAGAACTCAATCACCTACCTGGATGTGCTTGGTCGATTGGCCATGCAACCCAGTCGATATGAATGTATTAAAAAATATTTAAGTAACTACGTAATGCCATACATTTAAAAATAACTCACATTATGACCATAAATTACTCCAATTACAAAGCATAGCAAGAAATTCTGTCGTAAAGGAAATACAAGCGATTTTTTGTTTGCAAAAATTGAATGGACCACTGTTATTTGACCTCTCATATAGTATGCGCGCCATACATTTTAGGAGCCAATTTAAGTTGGTTGTATATAAGATTTGCAGAATTGACTACAGTTTTATTATATGTTTAATGTAGATTATAGAATATTGACGGTGGGGCAACGCTGAAACAGTGAAACCAAGGCATACAGGATCGATTGACCCTTTGACACCAGGAAGAATAGGATATGAATTAAATGAACCAAGAGAAACAGACATCAAATGCACCTTGAGGGGAAGGGATTTTGAATCAATGACACCAGGACATACAGGGTCAATTGACCAAGACAACTTAATCCTAATGTAAGCAAACAACTCGAAGGAAAATTCTGAAATTATGTGATCTTAAAGACTTACCTACTTACTCCGCTTATTAAATTCAAATCTCTCCAGTAGTTCCTGAGATTAGCGTGTGCAGACAGATAGATAAGATTTATATAAAACATTTTTTTGTAATCTACTATTCATCTTTAGTCGTTTCCTTTCATTTTCTACCCAAAATAATAAATGTACAGACACGTCGATTCTACTCTTTTATTATAGTATAGATATATATATATATATATATATATATATATATATATATATATATATATATTATTTGTATAAGTATATGTATTGTTTATGTATGTTTATTGTATTATAAGACGTATGTTTGTGTAGGTTTATTCGTATAAGTATAGATTTTACAAGCCGTTCCCGTGGTATTTTCAGTACACCCAAATTTAAGCTCTCTGCTATACCCAAAGGTTGACTGTTAGATAATGCTTTTAGCATTAAGTCCGCCTATTGTGCTTTGCAAATTGTAATTTGTACAATGAAGGTTAAATAATCAAAGGCACTTAAAGTTCCTATATAGTTCTTAGTAAAGGAACGACTTAAATTTGGCCATACAATTAATAATGCATGGTTGTAATTGTACGCAGGCCGCCTACAACCGGTCATTTTGGAAACGTAAGAAATAATAAGATGATTATAAGAGAGGTAGGACATTTTGTAAGGAGTAGTCCGTCTGGGAAAGTACCTCCACCCTACAGAAGACCGCAGCCAAATAACACTGTGATGCAGCGTTGTGTTTCTGCTGGTGAGTAGGGTCGCCAGGCTCCGGAGGGGTCACACTGTGCTGATAGCTGTAATGCTATTTTTACTATGCCATACATTTTAAGTCGAGATTAACTGCCTAATTGGTCAATTCCGCTAATAAACTTTAAAATACCACGTACTGATAATCAATCGCGACTTAATTATGTTGCATTTTTTAGATATGCTCAATAATGTTATTCTGTTACTCATTTTATTTACATCTTTCTACTATTATCATTAAAATTTGTTTTAGTTGCACGTTTTAATTTAAAACTTTAAAAAGGGATCTAAATATTGGCCATTCGATGTCCTGCGCCCGTAATTTTCTTTTCTCATTTTAATTTCGTTTTTTTAACATTAAATGGGTACTTAAACTTTCAAAATAATCATTTTTTTTACTTGAGGTTTTTAATATTGTGTTAGCTTTCAACCTGAATACTTGTAAAGATTAACTTTGTTCCCAAATAAATATTGTAAAAGTTATTTGTTCTTTGTTTTAATTTTAGTACTTATTTTCTTTCAAATTTCATAGAAGACAGGAATTAGATAGCGAACCCAGGTAGCAAACATTTCATAGCGGACAGGTCGGCAACACGCTCGTGACATCTCCGGTGTTGCAGGCGTTCATAGGCTACGGTAACCACTTACGATCAGGTGGGCCGTACGCCTACTTAGTTGTATAAAAAAAAAACAATTAAATTGTGGTCAGGTTCGAGAAACTAGCGAAGAATGAGTATCCTTTGCCCGTGGAAGAAGTATACTCTGCAGACGAAACTCCTGCCACCTGGCGGCCGACTAGAGCTGCTAGAGAACTGAAACACGAGGAGACACAACTTGTGGCGCGGTCCGACGAATTCGCGCTCAGAGGTAACTATCGATTGATTATAGTATCGATACAATGATCGATTATCGAAAATCAATTTTGTTTGTTGATAAAAATGTGTGTAATATCGGTAAAATGCCGATTTTCTATAGAAAATCCGATTATCAAACAAAAAATGCCTATTGTCGATAGAAAACTGTTTGAAATTAATATAAATGTCGATTGTCGATAAAATGTTGTTTTATATCGATTAAAAATGTAAATTATTGTTTCTTCTGTCGATTATCGATAAAACTATCTATCTTTGTTTGTCATCAGGCTGCAGAGCGTGCCTCTGCTGTTTACTTACTAACTTACAATTATACATAACTAGCTTTTTCCCGCAGCCCTGTCCAAAAAAGTAGCCTATGTTTGACCCCGGGTCTTCAACTATATTCACAACAAATTTCATCAAAATCCGATCAGCGGTTTGGCCGTGAAAGCGTAACAGACAGACTTTCGCATTTATAATATTAGTATAGATTACATACTCTCTAAAAACATAACCATTCTTCTGGCGCAGTCGGGCAAAAAGATGATTACTAGTTAAAAGTTGCATGTATTTCCAGGCCTGAGTCGAAAGCATCGCAAACGTCTTCTGGCCAAAAGTCGCGCCGGAATCAGTATCATCGAAGACCTTGAAAAATTGAAGGAAAGCCAACATGGCACTGCAAGTATTTTTTTGTTATATATTTTCGTCCTAGCGTTTAAAAAGGGTGCGGAAAAGTTTCATCAGGGTCGACAAAGCGACTTAGATTTTTTGTTTAAAAGCTATTTAAAATTGTGCTTAGCTATAATTTATCTCACACAATGAGGATTTGCTAAAATATATTTATATAGATAGACTTTTTTGTAATTGTGTTTTCGAGGAGCTCGTTAGTCTCACGCTCGCCGCGTATCCGTAGCTCTGCGCGTGTCAACCGACGACGTGACGCGACCACTATTGGATTGGTCGCCATTTAGTGGCATTTTATATATTGAGCTCCTCCGTGCTTCGGAAGGCACGTCAAGCCGTTGGTCCCGGTTGTTTTCGATAGATAGCAGTCGTGAGGCTTTGTCAGATGCTCTAAGGCAGCCTGAAAAATTCTGACAGTATTGGCCACTAACACACCTCGGGTCATGTTCCTGTTGGTCTGGTTTCTGTTCCTTGTACCAATCACAAAAGTTAAATTAAAAGAAATTCATTTATATAAGTGTCAGTAAACCTTTTGGCCAAGCAGAATACCTTAAATGTGTACCTTTTTTTCTGAGTAAGAATTGCGAAAAACCGTAATTATTTATAACAATGTTATGCATGACCTAATTATAAGTCAGAAGTAAAGAGATTAAGAAGCAATTTCTTACAATTTATCAACATTACCATAAAAACAATGTCCGCTAATTAAGGATCAATGCATTGTTTATGAATAAATTTTTTTTTATTTCTAGAATGGAGATTGGACTATAGAATTGGAATGCAAAGAAAATGGATCAAATAAGGAAAACGTACGAAAATCGAAAAAACGCAAACGCAAAGACGCACAGACAGACAGTCCCAAAAAACAGAAACTCGACGAAAACGCAAAGAAAATCAAAGCGGAGAAGAAGAAGAATGAAAGGAAAATCAACATGATCGTCAACAAAAGAGATAATAAGTTAAAAAAGGCGCAAGAAAATCAAGCTTTAGCCGATAGCATTAAAAAATTCTTCGAAAATCGGAGTAAAGGCGATAGTACTGAGAAAGTCAAAAATGCACCTAAAACTATTAAAGTAAATGATAAATCAAATAAAGCTACTAAAATAGTAGAAAACACTACTAAAGTTTTAGAAAAATCTACTAAACCGGTAGATAAACCTACAAAAATAATAGAAAAAGCTGCTAAAATGGTAGAAAAACCAGCGAAAGCGGTAGAAAAAACTAGTAAAATAGTAGGAAATGTAGAAGTTAAGAAAAAAGTGGATGCAGCGAAAAAACCGACGTTTTTGGCGAAGAAGGTAAAGAATTTCCAAAAACAAACGACCAGCGACAAGAAACAAGACTTACAGAAGATTATGGCTTTAGGCACACCGAAAAAGGTAAAACTTTACTAAATATTCTAATTTTATATAAATAAAAATCATGTCGATTGACCATTTGATTTGTATGGCATGTCGAAAATTTTATCTTAAAGTATTTTACAACTAGCTGTGCCCGCGACTTCTTCCGCATCACGTTCGATTACGTTACTTTTCTTTTTATAAAATCCTACTAAACTATAAATAATAAATAGTTTCGTAAAAATAACTTTAGATACAAAAAATTGCAAAAAGCGAATACAGCCAGTGAAGTTTGACCTCTCATATAGAATTTTGTACCAGTTCCCGTGGGTCGATTGTCCTACGGGAACTGGTACAAAATTCGGGATAAATTGTAGCCTAATTTCTAAGTTGGTCTTCTAGTAATACGACTGTGAAAACCGCATTCAATTCTATGCAGTAGTTTTCGCGTGATGCGATGACAAACATACAGACAGACAAAAAAAAAAAGGTTGTTTTGGCTTCTGTTGCTCCAGTAATGACTCCTCATATTACATCACCACCCCCAACTTACAGATCATCTTTAACAATCACGAATTTTTATTATTATTTTTTTATTTATTACACGGGTCGAACTCCCTAAAATTTAAAATTAGTTACATATTTAGATTAGTTTTCGTCTTTTATTGTAAAAGCGTTTTTACTTACCTACAACGAGTAATCGTGTATACTTCTAAAACAATGTTTTCTTATTCCCAAATTACAGTCTTTAACTAGCTTGGGAAATAAGTGCTCTTTTTAAAAAACATCTCTTTTAGTTATGGTACAATACTCATTATCTTGAGAACATGGTTCTCAAAAATGGAGCGGAGCACGTGACTTGTCGGATGAACAGAACTGCCAAAATACAGGCTAGTCCTAGTTTGGATTCAGTGCCTGTGAATTCGTCAGGTACATTTCACTCCGCTCTTTGTTCTAGATACGTGGGGCGCACTATAAGTTTCCGGAATGAATATGAAAAAATACTATTAAAGGTACAAAATTAATTTATTGTTTTTCAAAATAATCTCCCTTGGCGTCTATGCACTTTTTCATTCGATGAAACCAGTTTTGAAAACTTTTGTGCCACTCCTCTGTGGTGACCTCTGAAACGTGTTTTTCATACTCCTCGACAGCCTCTTCTGGTGATGAAAATCGTTGACCGCGTAATTGGTTCTTAATTTTTGGGAACAGAAAAAAGTCACAAGGTGCCAGGTCGGGACTGTATGCAGGATGACTCATGAGTTCTACATTTTTCGCCTTCAAAAAGTCGTTTGTCTGTCTGGCCGTGTGAGAACTAGCATTGTCGTGGTGCAGGATGATACGGCGTTTACGGTTATTTTTACGGAGTTCGTCAATAACTTCCGGCAAACAAATGGTAGTGTACCAGTCACTATTCACTGTACGACGATTCTCTAAAGCAACAGTAGCCACGTGTCCAGTTTTATTAAAAAAAGAAGCAATCATCCGCTTAGATGCACTTTGGTTGGTTTCGGCTCATCTTGAAAGACCCATACTCTCGATTGCTGCTTTGTTTTGGGATCGTAGCAATAAATCCATGTTTCGTCACCTGTTACTATGTCCCACACCAAATTTGACGCACCTTCGTTGAATCTGGTAAGCATGGCACTGCACCAAGTGACGCGGTCCGTTTTTTAAGCCTCGGTCAAGTTGTGTGGGATCCACCGCGAGCACAGCTTTCTCACACCCAAATGTTTGTGTAGGATTAATTGTATTTGACTCATGCCTATTTCTAAGGATGCGCGAATTTCATGGTAGGTCACATGCCTGTCTGTTTCAATCATACGGCGCACAGCATTGATGTTTTTGTTGGTCACAGCGGTGGACGGCCGACCATCGCGAGATTCGTCACTGAGATTGATACGACCACGCTTGAATTCTGCAAACCAGCTATAAACAGTTGTCTTGCATGGTGCTTCATTGCCAAAAGCTGTTTCAAGCCGAGCGATGCTCTGTTAAGCTGTCAAATTACACTTAAAATCGTAGAAAATCATACTACAAAAATTTTCCCGAGTTAAATCCATGTTGATGCAGACACACAATTTTTTAAATGGCGCCACAAGGTAAAAACAAAAGACAGTCAGATGAAACAAACTGCATTCTACAGCCAAAGAGTTCTATTTTCAAATGTTGCAATAAATTTTTAAATATTGTTTATGTTAAGTGGCCAGTTCCGGAAACTTACAGTGCGCCCTATGTATAAGATAGTCATAAGTTATATTGTACCTTTTCAATGATAAACTGTGTTTTTTTTTTAACATAACTACATAAAAACTCTCGAAAAACATAACCCTCCTTCTGGCGCAGTCGGTTAAAACCCATTTTTTTTCGCAGGTAAAATTCGTGCTTAAGAACAACAGTGCACAACTACCCGCAGAATACACGCGAGCAGTACGTTCGCGTCCCGCCGTTCCGTTCGACGCAAGAAAACGGCCCGCCAAAGGAAATCTTAAAACTTCCGCCCCTTCTGCAAGGAACCCGTTCGCTAAGCATAAGAAATAATGTTATGTTGATAATTATTGATGGAATTAAAATGTTATGATTTTTATTGGTTTATTTTCAACGAAACACCACAACAGCGGTGAGCGCGATAACAAGACCCTCGCAACACCTCATCTAACATAATCAGTACTTTCCCGTCCCGCCGTCCCGTTCGACGCAAGAAAATGTCCCGCCAAAGGAAATCTTAAAAGATACAACGAATTCATTCGATAGCGAATGGAACTCATTCGGCTCGTCGATTTATACTTACTTTTCAAAAATACCGATCACATAAGTTGGGTTGGGAGTACTATGCGAAGCCGCGCGCAAGAGCTAGTATAAAAAACATTCAAAACAAATGATTAGATACTATTTTTGTTTTAATTTTTATTGTCTTGTCATCTGTTTGGGCAAAACAATAGGATTAGTAAGCATACCTGTCATCATCTAGCATTTTTCGGCCATCAATCATTTTCTATTATTGAATGAATTACAATCTTAAGACATGGGACCATTTTATTACCATCAGGTGGGCCGTACGCCTGTTTACTTACTTAGTTGTATTAAAAAAAAAGTTGCATCGGAGAACGGGATTCGTTGCGTAACTTTTTAAATTTTCAAATTTCATGAAATCGTTATTCATTCATACATATCGTGTATGTTATATGTTCAATCGACCCTGTACACCTCAGGGTTTTTTGGAACTGCCTTCGGCCTCTGATGATTGCCACTGGGACAAATGGCTTAACTAGCCTTCTGAAGCCCGGATTCATCTTAGAGAGGTATGGTCAATTAATTTCAGGTGACGTAAATGCTGTGTAGACTTCCGAACCCCAAGCTCTTAGGCAAAAAAAAGCGAAATCTCGAAAGGCAGTTCCGAAAAAGTCTGTCACCAGAGTGTACAGGGTCGATCGACAATGCAACCCACTTGATATGAAAGATTCAAATTCCTAGTGCATGCGCAATTATCCATCCATACTAATATTATAAATGCGAAAGTCTGTCTGTCTGTCTGTTACGCTTTCACGGCCCAAAACGCTGAACGGATTTTGATGAAATTTGGTATGAATATAGTTGAAGACCCGGGGTCAAATATAGGTTACTTTTTGACGCAGGCGGAGCTGCGGGAAACGGCCCTGGACGCCCTTACTTATCCATCGCCCCCTGGACGCCGATTCTCACGTCTTTAGAGATTAAGTCGAATGCGAGATTTGTCGAAAGAAATGGCGGACATCTGTAGTTAGCCGCCATGTTTTATCTAGAAATCTCGAATCCGAAGGCGCGAGAATTGCCCCCTGTTTTCAACCTTCACTGAGAATCCTTTTTTTTTTGAAAATTGGGACCCTAGCTCATAGCGATTGCTCATACAGCAAAATTTAGGTACAACTGGAAGTAAAACCGCTGACTTACGAATCAAACAATTAAATTTGCTCAAAAAAGTAAACTTCTCACACGCGCGTTTGTTTGTCTATGTGTTTGTTTGCCAGTTTTTCTAGCAATTGAACGTTGACTGTGTACAGTCACGAGCATTTCCATGTTTAAACATTGGTTGTTATGCCATTGAAACAAGGTCTTAAATGGAATACAATTGTATATGTGTTAATGCTCGTGATCGTACTTAATATTTCAATGTCGGAAAACCCCGGTGTTTGGGGATTTTTACGCGTATTATCCGTAACTCCAGCAGTGTTATTTTTCAGATTTATGACTCATCCGAACTTGATGGAAACGCATTCGATTCGATTGAGTGAGTATACGTTACGTCTCAAAAACAGCATTTCAGGAGCCATGTTTTGAAATTCACGACTCATACTAGATGATTCTGTCGGCTCTGCCCGCGTCGAAAAGTATTTCCATGCCAAATTTCGTCATGCCATGAAAGCTCCGCACAAGCTCCGCACAAGCAGTGCAGCAATCCCAGACGACAGGTTGTTCTTAAAAATACTGTCAACTCTTTTTAAATATCTCTTGAAAATCTTGAAATATCTTTTGAGACACCTCAAAATGATGACAATAAGGCGTTACTTTACTTTTTTGATTGATAAAAAAATCTAAGTATATCTGTACCAGATATAACATGGATATTAAAAACAGTTTGAAGATCTTCATTAATACTCGTATGATATAAGAGCGACCTGCTGGATGTTCTTAATACAATTGAGATGCGAATTTGAAAGTTTTGTATGGCAACTTGCGTTCCTCGATGAAGAGGGTTAACTGTTCAAAAAAAAAATAGCGTTTATCTATTATAGCTTATCTGTGTTTTCTTGATACCGTTTTTTAATTTTTTTACTAACAATATTTAAGACTTAACTGATTCCCGCAGCTCCATCTGCGGTATATAGCCTATGTTACTCAGGGTGAATGTAGCTTTCCAATGGTGAAAGAATTTTTGAAATCGGCACAGTAGTTTTTGAGTTTATTCATTACAAACATACACACAAAAATACAAATGTTTCCTCTTTATGATATTAGTGTAGATGTAGATTTAAGATTATTCTGTATTTTTACTAACACAAATGGACCGTATAGTTGTCTTTATTAAATAAATTCAAAAGCCCACAGAGTAAACCGCTAAATACATACACTCGAACATAACATCCTCCTCTTTTGAAGTCGGTAAAAAAATGAAATGGTGTGCGTCAACGCTTCCGTGCCTATCTTTACTTCTGCGACATGTGTACATTGATTGGTCATACTCTGTGATCATAATCGTATCAAGATATAACATAATTTGGACAGTTCTTTTATCTGCAGTCGACTATCAGACGCAATGGCGGCTAGTTGTGAGACGGGTATCCCTCAGTTTTTCGCGGGAAAAAATGTTTTTATCACTGGTGCCACCGGGTTTATGGGAAAAGTAAGTTTTTTTTTTTTTTTTTATGTAAGCGTAATCGTACCTACTAACTGAGAAACTTTCCCTGGGGAACATTTAGTTTAGTATAACCTATGTACAAATAGGCTTTTAGCGTTATTTTTTTTTTTTATTTGGAAACATCATAGATACTAATTTAATTAATTTTAGAACTTGAATTTGACATTTTGTGACATTAGTAATTAAATTGAATTTGAAATTTATTATTTATTTTTTTATTATTTTGCACACCTTCTGCAAAGGTAAAATGTATTTGGGGTACCCATTCATATTGTAACATTATTGTACAACCTACATTTTTACACCTGCAAATAAATATTTGATTGATTGATTGATAACTTACTGTCACGCAGTCTGAAAAATTTTATCTGCTGTATTGGCCATTAAAACATCCGGGGCCCTATTTAAACAAAAAAATATTACTTCGGCAAAACAGCGTCGAATGATTTTTGTTAGATACTTATATAATTTGCATTCGACGTAATCTGTAAGTCAAACGATTTTCATTCGATAATAGGTACCTCCGAAACTAGAATCATAATTAATGTGTATCCTGAAGCGTAAGCTAATTACATGGCATTGGGAAACACGCTCGTATGAAAAATATTTCTTGATGTGGTGAAAAGAGGAAAATATAATAGTACCCCTCGAATGAAAAACAAAGAACTTAGGAGGAGCTCGTTACCGTAGCGAATGCGAGTGTCAAGCGACGGCGTGACGTGACCGTTACGGAATTGGTCGGCATTTAGTGGCATTTTCTATCTTGAGCTCCTCCGTGCTTCGGAAGGCACGTTAAGCCGTTGGTCCCGGTTGTTATCGATAGATAGCAGTCGTGAGGCTGTGTCAGATGCCCTAAGGCAACCTGAACAATTCTGACAGTGTTGGCCACTAACACACCTCGGGTCATGTTCCTGTTGGTCTGGTTTCCCTGTAAAAAGGGTTAGGATTACTTTTAATTTTAATTTTGTGATTGGTACAATAAAGTGTATATCTATCTATCTACGGAGGTCAGACGGCAGTAGCACCAGTTCTGCCAAATCTAGGACCATGACTTACAGCGTACCCTAGGCTCCGAAGCGTACTGACGACGCAACTAGGAATAGACGCTAGGATGATGATGGTGATGAAAAAACAAAGAACTTAAATATAATAATTCACAAAAACTAAGAACTATATAAATAAAACAAACCTGGAATAAATGAACGTAAAAAGAGTACCCTTGAAAAAAATCAAAATATATTCTTACTTGCCTTACCGTGGTCTAGATTCAAGAACGTTAAAAATCAGTTGATAAAATTGGTATTTATAGCGTTATTGATTATTTTGCAGATAAAGATTATTCGAACGCATGTAATAATTTATGTAATGTGCAGGGCACATAGTGCACTTAGAATAGTTATGTAATAGTATTAATTGTACGTGAAAAAGTAGATTAGTACTGCAACAATATTGTTTTATAATATGAACAATTACAAAAAAGAGGTATATTTTTGGCAGTCATTTCATTTAGTTTTGAAAAAAAAACATAAGTCAAAAAATAATACTTCCTAAATTACTTGCCTAAATTAGACTATTAAAATAAGACTTAGCCTATTTGAAATGGAAATACCTAAAATAACATTTTCGCTATTAAAACGATTTGGCTAGCAAAATACCAGAGTTTGTACTGCAAATGGTATAATAAAACGCAGTCCAGTGCAGCAAGAATGTTTTTTAATGAACAATTGAAAAAAATATAGTCAAAATTGGCAACAAATACTTTCTAGATTTGCCCTTTGCCCATGAATTCAAGATTTTTCAACACGTGATAACATAGATTACAGAATGCATGTGACAGATAATTTATTAATCAGCCACACCATACCACAGACAACATAAACGAGCTATCTATACTAATATTAGTGCGAAAGTCTTTTGAAGGGTTTTGATGAAATTTGGTATGAATTGAAAAGAAGAAGTTGGAGATCCGGGGTCAAACATAGGCTACTTTTGACGCAGGTAGAGCTGCGGGAAACAGCTAGTATTATATAAAGTAACCAAGATAAAGATAAAAAGGTATAGCATGATATATTATTTCTGCACAAAAATTGCTTCTCGTATAATAATATACGACGGATCATAGAATATAATTGTATATTTTACTATACGAATAATCAACCGATAGTTACATTGATTGAAATGCTACGCTTGGTGATTGAAGTGCTAATTTTGAAAAGTGTGACTCTCGCAAGATGGCGTTCGTTAACGAATGATTTTCATGCCTCATAATCGGTGAGTCGAACTGTTTTCATTTGACATTATGAATGTGACAAAAATAGATAAGTAGTCAAGTGCCGTTTCAAGCCACGCGCAATGTAGGGTTCCGTAGTACTTAGTAGTCCCAATAATAAAGTCCAAGTGCAACGGTTTTCCCAAAAGTTGTTGGGGACACTCACCTCTGATTTTGTTTTCAACGTTATAGCTAAATATCTTATAAACGAAACCGTTAATCGAAAAACACTCTGAGAGTACTCATAATGTTTTTTAGAGACCTATTAAATGATACCCCACACGAATAGAAAGTAGAAAAAAATAATTTCAATCCACACTTTACGTGTAGGGCAGGTACCCTTAAAAAAATATTTGTCATATTTTTATCTCACAATTCGCTCCGCGTGAGTAATATGCATAGGCGTACCAAATTTTAGTTCACTAGGTCTAATTTGTCTTTGAGAAAAACGTAGGACAAACAGACAGACGGATGAGGAAACTATAAGGGTTCCTTGTGGTTACTACGGAACCCTAAAAAAGTGGAAGAGTCAAGAGTTTTTTTGTTTGGAGGAAAAATGAGGGGAAAAAGGGAGAAAGTTTGGTGTAACATTATTTAATAAATTTCAATATACTTTTTATAATAGCATCGCATGTCGGGTTCTCTACAAGTGCTGTAAAAATGTTAAAAAAAGGGGTAAATGTGGAAGTTCATAGTAGTGTTTTATGAATAAATTTCGTATTTGGAGGTAGTTCGCTATAGTATATTATACACCGTAAAATTTTTGTCGCTTTGAACCCATCGTCCAGTGACTTCATTAAAACCCAACAAATTTCCCCAAGGAACATAGCTCGAAACATGAAAAACAAATTTGGACTTCCCATAGTAAGTTAGGTCACGTGATGAGACATTTTGTATAGGAGATCCAAATATTTCCATATTTCGACCCATGTATCTTAGGGAAAGTTGTTCAGTTGCATGAATGGAGTCACTGGACGATGGGTCCAAAACGACTAACATTTCACGGTGTAGATGTCTGCTGAAAGACGAACTATTATTGAAAACAAAAAAGAAAAGGTATTGAGCCTTTGAGTCTCGGGAGAGACTTCGCCTCCCTTATGCGTGTTCTACCGCTTTTATAATAGGCTATGCTCGGAGGAATTGTTTCACATGATGCTAACAGCCACTTTTTACCATCGCACCTCTCGCCATCGTCAGGGATTTCAGCCCCATACCTTGGATCCCATGTTATTGCGTACAGTACTCTTCAAAAGGAATTTCCTCCCTCGTACACTGCGATTATGGAATGAACTCCCTGCCATGGTTTTCTCTAGTGACTATAACATGTGAGTCTTCAAAAAGGGCGTGAAAAAATTCCTTTAACGGAAACGCGCTCTTGACATCTCCGGTGTTGCAGGCGTTCATAGGCTATGGTAACCACTTACCATCAGGTGGGCCGTACGCCTGTTTGCCTACTTAGTTGTATTAAAAAAAAGGTTGGCTATTAAAAATTGACTTGGGTTGAACCCAGAAAGGAAACTGTAAAATCTAAAAACTACTAATATTATTCACTTATTATACATACATAGGGCGCACTGTAAGTTTCCGGAACTGGCCACTTACATAAACAATATTTAAAAATTTATTGCAACATTTGAAAATAGAACTCTTTGGCTGTAGAATGCAGTTTGTTTCATCTGACTGTCTTTTGTTTTTACCTTGTGGCGCCATTTAAAAAATTGTGTGTCTGCATCAACATGGATTTAACTCGGGAAAATTTTCGTAGTATGATTTTCTACGATTTTAAGTGTAATTTGACAGCTCAACAGAGCATCGCTCGGCTTGAAACAGCTTTTGGCAATGAAGCACCATGCAAGAGAACTGTTTATAGCTGGTTTGCAGAATTCAAGCGTGGTCGTATCAATCTCAGTGACGAATCTCGGGATGGTCGGCCGTCCACCGCTGTGACCAACAAAAACATCAATGCTGTGCGCCGTATGATTGAAACAGACAGGCATGTGACCTACCATGAAATTCGCGCATCCTTAGAAATAGGCATGAGTCAAATACAATTAATCCTACACAAACATTTGGGTGTGAGAAAGCTGTGCTCGCGGTGGATCCCACACAACTTGACCGAGGCTCAAAAAACGGACCGCGTCACTTGGTGCAGTGCCATGCTTACCAGATTCAACGAAGGTGCGTCAAATTTGGTGTGGGACATAGTAACAGATGACGAAACATGGATTTATTGCTACGATCCCAAAACAAAGCAGCAATCGAGCGTATGGGTCTTTCAAGATGAGCCGAAACCAACCAAAGTGGCGCGCGTGAAAAGTGCATCTAAGCGGATGATTGCTTCTTTTTTTAATAAAACTGGACACGTGGCTACTGTTGCTTTAGAGAATCGTCGTACAGTGAATAGTGACTGGTACACGACCATTTGTTTGCCGGAAGTTATTGACGAACTCCGTAAAAATAACCGTAAACGCCGTATCATCCTGCACCACGACAATGCTAGTTCTCACACGGCCAGACAGACAAACGACTTTTTGAAGGCGAAAAATGTTGAACTCATGAGTCATCCTGCATACAGTCCCGACCTGGCACCTTGTGACTTTTTTCTGTTCCCAAAAATTAAGAACCAATTACGCGGTCAACGATTTTCATCACCAGAAGAGGCTGTCGAGGAGTATGAAAAACACGTTTCAGAGGTCACCACAGAGGAGTGGCACAAAAGTTTTCAAAACTGGTTTCATCGAATGAAAAAGTGCATAGACGCCAAGGGAGATTATTTTGAAAAACAATAAATTAATTTTGTACCTTTAATAGTATTTTTTCATATTCATTCCGGAAACTTATAGTGCGCCCCACGTATACGTAGGTGAATTACAATCACGCATTAATTTGAATAATTAAGACTTTCGCTGATACAAAATGAATTTTGCTGCAGCTGAAATTTGCATATGGACCTTGGTGCCTTATTTTTGAAATGTGTGATATATATGTCGAATAAAAATCATTCGAATTGGAACGAAAATTATTCGATATCGAAGAAAAATATTTCGACATCGAACGGAAATTATTTGATATCGAAGAAAAATAAAAATAAAAATAAAAAATAAAATAAAATAAAATAAAATAAAATAAAATAAAATAAAATAAAATAAAATAAAATAAAATAAAATAAAATAAAATAAAATAAAATAAAATAAAATAAAATAAAATAAAATAAAATAAAATAAAATAAAATAAAATAATAATACATTTATTTCAGAAAATCAATCGGTCACATTTTTTGCAAATTAGCACTCCAGGAGCCGCAGGATATTTTTTAATTTTTTTTAATGTATGGAATATTTGAAAATCGTTCGATATCAATAAAAAAAACTTCGTTAACGAACGAGAATCAGTTAAAAATTATTCGACACACTTTTGAAAATTATCACTCCTGTGGCCTATATAGTGATAATTTTTTTTTAAATGTATGTATGTATGTAAAAACTTTATTGTTCAGAAAGAACGTTGTTACAACAAAATAGAATACAACAAGAGGCAAAGTATGACTTACCTATGCAAAATGTGAGTTGAATAATTTTAGTTTGATGTAGAATGATTTCATAACCCAACGATTTTCATAGTCAAACGATTTTCATTCGATTTACCGATTTCGAGTGAGTGATTACAAAAATTAGTAAAAATAAATATTCATTTTTGTGACCCCCTTCAAAAAAGTATATATTACTAGCTTTTGTATGTATTTCACACTATATGAAATCCTGATTCCTGAATGCACTAAGTTGAACTACTGAGAAAAAAAGTCCCACTAGGTAGTTCAACTTCAAACTGACCAGTTGACCAGGGAACTGGCAAAAATAAATTCTTTATTTTGTGCTTTATCCCCAGGTGTTGGTTGAGCGCCTGCTGTCCACGTGCCCAGAAGTGGGTCGCATCTACCTGCTGATGAGGACGAAGAAGGACCAGGATCCCCACCAAAGGCTGCAGGAATTAAAAGCTTCTCAAGTGAGGATCACCACAAAAATAAGTAGGGCCATGCCCGTTGATTCTGCCCAAGCACAATCATGATAAACACGCATGCCCCGCTAGGTCATCATTAGTACTATTTTCCATATCTTACTTTAGTTCTTTATCCATACTAATATTATAATAATTATAATCTACTAGCTGTTTCTCGCAGCTCCGCTTTACAAAGTAGCCTATGTTTGACCCTGGGTCTTAAACTATATTCGTACCAAATTTCATCAAAATCCGTTCAGCTGTTTGGCCGTGAAAGCGTAACAGACAGACAGACAGACAGACTTTCGCATTTATAATAGCCGTAAACGCAAAAAAAGGAGTTCAAACCAAGAATCAGGGCTGTTATCATTAAACAATGCTCAATTATTGAATTATTAAATTAAAACTAAAAAAATAACAACCGAAATGGCAGACACGGGTTTGAACTGAGACTGGTGACAGGCCAACCGGTATTCAATCTTATTTCCATAGATTAATAATTGGTCTCGCGCGCTCGACTAGATACCGCGCTGTGAAGAAAAAATCAGTTTCCGAGTGCGGCCACTTAATAGGAAAGTGTGTGTAAAACAATGTGCAAAGACGCACACTAGCGTCGATTATGGTGTTGCCAACTACTTGACTGGTGCCCGACCAATGGGAAAATTATTAATTGCTGTGGTCTTGTTACGTATTATAAAAAGTAGCTCAAAAAATCCTTTAAAATGAAATTAAAATAAAACTGGCCAAGTGTGAGTCGGCTCGCGTGGAGAGGGTTCTGTACTATTTTTTATTTTTCTCCATTTGGACCTCCTAAACAAATTTAAAATTATCTCATTCTAGAATTTCGATTCATAAATTACAGGAAAACCTGTAATTTATGAATCGAAATTCTAGAATCGATAGTTTCGGAGAAAGGGTAGGGGAAATGGTTAGTTTTTGTCAACTTTATTTTATAATTCTAATATAGAATCCTAAAATTCCAAAAAAACTTTCTTTTGATTTATTATTACACAGTACAGTATGTTAAACGTTACTTTAATTTTCTATTTAGTTTGGAGCTAATTGATTACTGACCTCTTTTTAGTTGTAACCCGGGTTTAAATACAGATAAATAAATAAACATACACATCGTAATAATGTTATAAACGCGAAAGTTTGTAAGTATGGATGGATGTTTGTTACTCTTTCAAACTAAACCGCTGAATTGATTTTCATGAAATTTGGTACGGATATAGTTCAAGACCCGGAGTCAAACATAGGCTACCTTTTGACGCAGGCGGAGCTGCCGTAAACATCTCGTACATACGAGTAGATATTATCATGGCCTTTTTCCATACAGTAGTGTTGCCGGAAAATCGATTACAAATCGAATAATAATCGATTCTTTGATAGTTGAAAATATAATCTAAGGTATCGATAGTGATCATATATCGATAGTATCGATATTGATACTATCGATAATATATTTCTGTATGATTAAATTAAACTATTTTAATACGGTTTTATCGCGTTTATTACTTATTTATTTATACCTGACGTTTCAAACACTTTACAGCGTTCATGGTCGCAGGCAGACTAAGTTAAAATTTGTCTTTGATGTCATAAGATTACAAACTACCGCCTGAAATTTTAGTGGGAACTATTCCGATTCACGCAGTATTGGCTCACAGTATCTAAGGGTCTTGCAATCTGCTTCCGAGTTTGCGATTTTATTAAGTTAATGACTGGGTCCCAAGCTGGCGGTACCTGCCATCCATCCTCTCTATTGAAATTAGGATGTTTTTTTAATTTCAATAGCTTCACGTAACATCCTTGGAATGAATCTGTTTTCCTTTGCAAGGACTTGAGGATTATCAAAACGCATATAGTGGTTGGGTTTGTCTAGAGCATGTTCACAGACTGCAGACTTGGTTGAGCGTCTATTTTTCATGTCAGCAATATGTTCTTTTATACGAGTATTAATGCTTCTCTTTGTTTGCCCAATGTATGATAAACCACAGTCAATTTTATAAACTCCAGCATTGCAAGATATGGATGTGGCGTAAAGTGGAAATGGAATCAAAATAGTGATAGGTGCTAGTCGCATCGCCTACTGATAGGTATGGTTCTTCGATTTTCGCCCACTTCCTCGGCCGGCTTATATGGTCTGCGCGGGAAGAGAAGCAGCTAGTACATTCCACGTATTTACTTTTCTCCGAGATCAGCATTAAAGAAATAAGATGTTAAAGACAGACAAAATTGTCAGAAAAAGTCAAAATTACAACATCCCTCTTTTGGGGTCGGGAGTTAAAAAACAAAATATCTAAATAATAAAAATCGAAACCTCGGGGAATTTGGGATTATTTAACACACGGCAACATTGAGCACCGAGCGGTACTTCGCGCCATATTTTAGGGTTATATTATTTTCGTGAGTAATTTATGTCCATATTTTGAAATTATACAATACTTAATAATGTAATGATAAATATAATGATGGTATGTAATACCAGTATCTTCCTTATTTCTTCTAGTATTATTCTTACACAGTTTGACTACGCAAACTGCACATTTTGCGTCTACTTTTACATTACATTTTATATTTATCTAGACATCCAACTCACTCATCGGTCGCGGCATGACTGACGCGGGTATGCCGCAACCATGCCGATATCGGCATGGTTTTAGTTGCGAATTTTTGTAGTATGCCGACGGTATCTAGTCGTAGCGCCGCGGAGACCAATTATTAATCTATGCTTATTTCATTACGAGTACGTACTTTATCAAATATCGCGATATCAAATACCGAAAGGTTGAGGGATACAGAGCGCCTTAAATAAATGAAAAAATAAATAATACTATTCTATAAACTATATTACTTTAATGTAATACTAGCTGTACCCGCGACTTCGTTCGCATACCGTTCGATTGCATACCTACTTTCCTTACATATAGATTGCAGAGTTTGACACACAATCTTTGATATTATAATTTATGATCAATTAATATTTAATAGGAGGCGGTCACTATGTAAAATATTGCGACAAAATACTGTTTGGCGAAAAAAAGTGAAACAATCGTGATTTGTTTAACACGTAGGTCACACAAAAAGTTTGGCGTAACTTAAAAAAAAACAACATTTTATAACCAAAATATTATGTTTATTGCTTTTCAAAATACTCTCCTTTACATTTTAAACATTTTTTCATGCGATCGAACCATTTTTTTAAACAGGAGGACCACAGATCTGAAGGCATGTTTTCTACGTGCTGATTGAACGCTATCACTGCCTCTTCGGAGTTGGTAAAAGTGAAACCTCTCCATTACAGCTTGTTATTTTACATTGTCTTACCGCTTAACTTTCTCAGCATCGCCCATTTGGTTGACTGGTAGATAAAGCCTCAGGCTTTAAGTCCGCCATTTACAATTATGTAATAAAGTTAAATAAATAAACCTCTCATCAAATCTTTTATTTTGGGGAAAATACAGGAATCACAGGGTGGCTAGGTCGGGGCTATGTGCAGCATGGGTGACGAGTTGTACTTTTTCGGAAGCTAAAAATGACTTTGTTTTGTTGGCCGTGTGTGAAGAAGCGTTGTCATGATGTAGGAGAACGCGGCTTTTTGGTCGTCTTTCGCGAACTTTTTCTAACACCCTGGGTATACAAATGGTAGAATACGACTCGGCATTACTCACGGCATATTCTTTCGATCTTCAAGTGGAATTGTGCAGATGGGACCCGTAGCTGAGAAAAAAAACGCGATCATTTTTTTATCAACGTTTCTCGCCTGCCTCACTTTTGTTGGCCTGTTCTCATTTTCAAACACTCATTCACAAGATTGCTGTTTTCTTTCGGGTTCAAAACATTAAACCCACGTTTCGTCTCCTGTGACAATGTCATAAACAGCATTAGAATGTTCGTAGTCGTACTTCAGTAGCATCTGTAAACACTATTCCAAGCGAGCCCGCTTCTGCTCCGCTGTCAGTTCATGAGGGATCCAACGACAACAAAGTTTCCGAACTTTTAATTCTTCGTGTAAAATTTTCTGAATTTGGCTCATACCAATCCCCAATAGTCCTCGAATTGTCTCATAGGTAATCCGCGGGTTTTCTTCAATTAGCCGCTTAACTGTAGCCACATTATTTTCGTTGACGGCAGTTGAACGCCGCCCTTCACTAAATTGGTCATGTAAAGAAACCCGACCTCTCTCAAATCCAGCAAACCATCGCCTCACGGTGCTCAAACAAGGTGCTTCTCTCCCAAAAGCATTTTGAAGACGAGCGGCACGTGATTCCAAAGTACCTTGCAGTGGGACAGTGAGCAATGGGAACGCCTCTCCACTGGATGTTTAGCGTACGGCGGGTTTCTCTGTTCCTTAGGTGAAAAGCGCAGGATTGGGACTTAAGAGGGATTCGGTTGTAAGGAGTTCTGCTCATAGTAATAATACAGTTCTATTTCATGTATATAGATGTAATATAGATTAAAGAATATTAACAGTGAGGCAACCCTGAAACAGTGATACCAAGGCATACAGGGTCGATTGACCCCTTGAAACCAGAATGAGCAGCTTATAGGATATGTATTGAATGACTCAAGAGAAATGGACATCAAATCCACCTTGAAGGAAAGGGATTTTGAATCAATAACACCAGGGCTTACAGGGTCGATTGACTGAGACAACTTCTTCATGATCTAACACACAACTTTGTGACTTTGACGACTTACCTACTTACTCCGCTTATTACTTTGCTATGTAATTTTTATTAGGGGTAATTTTTATTAGGGTAAAAATCTTTAAATGATGATAACTTTCTTTTCTAATGTTCGATTTTAATGAAACAAAGATAAGATGTTGCCCTGAGCTAAGGCCAATCAGTTTGTTAAAACTAAATTCAAATCTGTTAAGTAGTTTCTGAGATTAGCGTGTTCAGACAGTCGGACAGACAGACAGACAGACAAGATTTATGTAAAACATTTTTTTGTGTACTATTGTTCATCTTTAGTCGTTCCCTCTCATTTTCTACCCAAAATAATAAATGTACAGACACGTCGATTCTACTTTTTTTATTATAATATATAGTATAGATAGTAGATATTAACTATTGTTATTATACTTATAAACCTGAAGAGTTTGTTTGTTTGTTAGAACGCGAACGCTAATCTTAGAAACTACTGGTGCGATTTGAAAAATTCTTTCAGTGTTGGATAGCCGCAAGTTTAATGATAATTATTCCGCAGGCATTCGACAACCTCCGTCAGTCCAAACCAACCCAGTTGGATAAGTTGGTGGTAGTGGCGGGAGACATCATGCTGCCAGGGCTGGGCATCTCCCAGGATATGATTGAGGAGATGCAGGAGGTGAGTTGGTTCGTCAATTTTGTCTCATAATAAAGCTTAATAGTATACCTTCTGAAATCAGGAGCTCTATTTTTGAAAAGTATGTATCGCTCAAAATCGGTGCGTCTAATAAAATCGTTCGCTTTACTGATTAAGTCCGATGAAAATTATGAACGAAAATTCGACTCACCGGGTTTATGTAAGTCATACTTTTCGAAAATAGGGCACCTCACGTAAAATCGGTGAGAAATAGGGCTCCTCACGTAAAATCGATGAGTCGAATAATTTTTGTTGGATATCGAATGTTTTTTATTTGACATATATGTCATACATTTCAAAAATAGGGCTTCAAGCCCTATCCCATCCAACTCGTTTTCAACTGGAATAAAGGAGGTTCACAATATGGGAACAGACGAAAATTTAAAAAACGCTTGATTTTTTTATTGGTAGGAATTGTCAGTTCCATATTGGCAAAAAAATATTAGACCATAGATTAATAATTGGTCTCCGCGACGCTACGACTAGATACCGTCGGCATACTACAAAAATTCGCAACTAAAACCATGCCGAATTCGGCATGGTTGCGGCATACCCGCTTCAGTCATGCCGCGACCGATGAGTAAGTTGGATGTCTAGATAAATATAAAATTTAATGTAAATGTAGACGCAAAATGTGCAGATTGCGTAGTCAAACTGTGTAAGAATAATACTAAAAGAAATAAGGAAAATAGTGGTATTACATATCATCAATAAGTATTGTATAATTTCGAAATATGGACATAAATTACTCACGAAAATAATATAACCCTAAAATATGGCGCGAAGTACCGCTCGGTGCTCAATGTTGCCGTGTATTAAATAGTCCCAAATTTCCCGAGGTTTCGATTTTTATTATTTAGATATTTTGTTTTTTAACTCCAAAAGAGGGATGTTGTAATTTTGACTTTTTCTGTCAATTTTGTCTGTTTTTAACATCTTTTTTCTTTAATGCTGATCTGGGAGAAAAGTAAATACGTGGAATGTACTAGCTGCTTCTCTTCCCGCGCAGCCCATATAAGCCGGCGAGTGAAGGAAGTGGGCTAAAATCGAAGAACCATACCTATCAGTAGGCGACTAGCAACCTATCACTATTTTGATTCCATTTCCACTTTACGCCCATCAACATTCTAAATATTGCCTGTAGGTAGTTGGTACCCCGAAGGGTATTGTTGCCGGATAATCGATTTATCGAATTTGATTTTTTTAAATAATCTAGGATATAGAAAGTATTGATATAATAAATTTAATCGATTTTTGACAATTAATCGATTATTAACTGCAATATCAAACAATTAGTCGATTATTGATATGGGTTGATATAATTTATATCGATTTAATCAACATAGGTAATCGTTTATATCAATGGTTATTAATCGATTATGTATCTGTGGTATCGATTTAATCTAATCTGTAGTATTGATTTTTGAGAATTTATGAAAAATAATCGTTTAATGGATTAACAACAATACCAAGCATTTCAGGCACCGATACTATAAATATATACCGGAACTCTGCGGCGGGATGTACAGCGGGTATAACACAAATCATCATCATTCAACTCAAAAAAAAAATAAAAAAATACAGAAATATATTATCGATAGTATCAATATCGATACTATCGATATATTGTCACTATGGATACCTTAGATTATATTTTCAACTATCAAAGAATCGATTATTATTCGACGTGTAAAGTATTTTCCGGCAACACTACTGTATGGAAAAAGGCCATGATAATATCTACTCGTATCTACAAGATAGCCTATGTTTGACTCCGGGTCTTGAACTATATCCGTACCAAATTTCATGAAAATCAATTCAGCGGTTTAGTTGTGAAAGAGTAACAAACTTCCATCCATACTTACAAACTTTCGCGTTTATAATATTAATAGGATGTGTATGTCTATTTATTGATCTGTATTTAAACCCGGGTTACAACTAAAAAGAGGTCAGTAATCAATTAGCTCCAAGCTAAATAGAAAATTAAAGTAACGTTTAACATACTGTACTGTGTAATAAGAAATCAAAAGAAAGTTTTTATGCAATTTTAGGATTCTATATTAGAATTATAAAATAAAGTAGACAAAAACTAACCATTTCCCCTACCTTATCTCCTAAACTATCGATTCCAGAATTTTGATTCATTAATTACAGGAAAACCTATGAGATAATTTTAAATTTGTTTAGGAGGTCCAAATGGAGAAAAATAAAAAATAGTACAGAACAGTCTTACATGCGAGCCGACTCACACTTGGCCAGTTTTATTTTAATTTCATTTGATAGGATTTTCTGAGCTACTTTTTATAATATGTAACAAGACCACAGCAATTAATAATTTTCCCATTGGTCGGGCACCAGTCAAGTAGCTGGCAACACCGGAATCGACGCTAGTGTGCATCTTTGCACATTGTTTTACACACACTTTCCTAATAAGCGGCCGCATTCTGGAAACTGATTTTTCTTCACAGCGCGGTATCTAGTCGAGCGCGCGAGACCAATTATTAATCTAAGTATTAGACTTTTAAAATAAGTACTTAATGTACTTTAAAACCTAAGTCCCCTAAAAGCTATCTAATCCTTTCGTGACGATCGTTAATTCAGTCTATCTAAAATCATGGCCACCTCATAATTTTCATTAGCCCTTCAATTTTCCAGGTGTCGGTGGTGTTTCACTCAGCAGCTACTGTTAAGTTTAACGAGGCATTGAAGATCGCCATCCAACAAAACATCTTGTCTGTCATCAGGTTGCTGGAGATTTGTGATAGACTGCCTAACATGCAGGTAATTTGATATGCTTAGAATATCCCATCTAGTCCTATTTCATCCCATACTGTTCCATCCCACCAGTGGCGTGGGGTGAAAAAAAAGAGAGGTAAAGCCCGAGCAAAAAACGGCCGACGCGTAAATAATCAAAACTTAACATTTGTAAAAAAAAACATAAAATAAATTACCTAAATACCTTAAACACTAAACGTTTTATTAAGTTTCGATTACGCTCTACTTTACATTGTGGGCTTCAAAATTATTGCCGAGAAATGATTCTATTCTACTATTTCCAAAATCGTGTAACAATAAACAACTGCGTAAATGTTTTTCAGTTTGACTATGTTTTCTAGCCGAATTGGTCAAATTATTTATGTCTGAGAAACCCATTTTATTCCAAGCACTATTTGTATCGGAAAACAGCAGACATGGAAAGCAAAATAACTTATTTAATTTGCAACTGCCTGTTATCCAATTGTATTTATCATACATCGAACTGTGAAAATGTTTGAAAAACCCATCCTTACGCTTATAATCAATTTTTATATCGGGACGAGCCCGTCCAAGGTTAATGATATATTTTTTATTATCGAACGATTGTTTTGAGAACGAAGTTGATTCATTCAATAAGTAATCTGTAAGACAACAATCTATTTGTACTAATGCCGCCATTTCTCGCCTAACAACAACAACGACATAAAACAAAATGAAACAAACCAACCTTTACGATGAAACAAAACAAACACTATATCAGAATACACAACAGCCTGTGTTAAACTTCACTAATTTCGATTCTTTTAAACTATATACCATAATCTAATTACTTATCACATTAAATCAATTAGCATAAAATTAATCCGTGCAAATGCGCGCATAATAAGTGAAGTGACATAGTGACAATCCGTCCGATTATCCGAATTAGAAAGACAATTGGCCGGCGGCCGCAGCAGGCCGGCCATTGGCTAATTTGACGAAAACTTTTCTAGTGATACGAAAGGACCTATAAAGAGTTTGGTAGGCTATCTTAAATCGGGTTATCATTTAACAATATCAACGAGTACTTTTCATGTAGTAGTGACATGTATGTGTGTGTCAATTTCATACATTGGAAATATTTGGATTCCCGATATCTTGAGCGAGTTCACTTGGCGTGTACTCGGCGCGGATGGCGTCTTACCATTGCTAAATCGTGTGTGTGTGCTTATGCGCGATTTCAAATACATTGCGTATTTTGTATCCAGCGTATTGAAGAATACTTTTTACAAAGCGCTCAATGTAATTGTGTCGCTTGCGATAATTAGACTCCTTAGTTTCCGTATTACCGGTAAGGCCGTCAGTCGTCGGCTTACATTTTATGACAGTGTCATATAAGTAGGTATATGGGTATAGCTAAGAACAATAGCGGTATAGTGTATACATTTTCGTGGAAGAGTAATAAGCTGGGATAAGCTATTATTATCAATAATTAAAAATATGTATATATTAGAGATTAGCCAAGGTAAGCCGGTGGGAATCGTGTTCTATGGAGGCTTCGCCACTGCATCCCACACTATACAAATGCTATGCTATTTCATCTCATTCCAGCATATCCCATCTTATTGACCACGTGCTATTTGACCCTATCCTATCCCGTCTCAAAGTCAAAACGTCTTGTCTGTCATCAGGTTACTGAGATTTGTGACATGCCATCATGCAGGTAATTTGATCCTTAGAATAACCCATCTCATCCTATTATAATTCATCTCATGCTATTTCATCCTATCCCGTCCCATTTAAAAGTCAATGAGGCGTTATAGAGGCCGACAAAACGTCTCATCTCATATTCTTTCATCCATTCATACATACGAGGGTGCGTTTTTAAGTTCGCGGAATGAGAGGGTTGGAGGGGGGTGATTATACTCATTAGGACCGTAAAGTGTTCAGTGACTCGTAATTAGTATAAATACGAGGTTTCATTGTTATAAGTCAATTAGTCCTTGAGCTATCGTCAACCAAGCAACATAATCGGGAGTGAAAAGTGAAATATGGAAAACATCGAATATCGTGCCTTTATAAAGTTCTTTACCAAGCAAGGAAAATCAGTACCGACCATACTGAATGAGATGTCGTCGGTTTACGGTGACTCTTGCCCAGGAAAAATCATGGTTTACAAGTGGCACAGTTTATTTAAACAAGGAAGAGAATCACTTGAAGACGACCCGAGGCCGGGCAGGAGCATCGAGGTGACCACGCCGGAACTTGTCCAAAAAGTCGAAAAAATTGTAGTCGAAGATGCGCGAATAAAGAAGAAACAACTCGCAGAAATGGTTGGAGTATCCGATACAACCATTTTTAAAATTTTGCACGATCATCTTGGCATGACTAAGGTCAGCGCACGATGGGTGCCGAGAATGCTCACGCCGCCGCAAAAACAACAGCGCGTAGAGTGTTCACGTGCATTTTTGGATGAAAAGACATCCAGCAAAACGTCTTTTCGACCATCAGGTTACTGAGATATGTGACAGGCTACCTAACATGCAGGTAGTTTGATATGCTTAGAATATCCCTACTCGTCCTATTTCATCCCATTACATTTCATCAGGTGCTATTTGATCCTATCCCGTCCCATTTAATAATTCATTTAAAAATTAATAAATTCAATGATTCGATGAAGAGGTCATCCTGCTGGATGACCTCGTATGAAACAACCAATGATGAAACGTATTGTCTGTCATCGGGTTACTGAGATTTGTGACAGGCTAAATTATTTCACGCCATTCTATTTTAAATCCGTGACTCCACAGAATATGGCAGTCGTTAGGCTGTGGCTGTTAACAAACAGTGTGTATACCTAAAGTTAAGAACTGTTAATGTACTCTATGAAACGCAATAAATGATATGAATTGAAATGTCCATGCATGACAGTTTTGTGGTGTTAATTTGTATATTTCCACAGGCATTCGTCCACGTGTCAACAGCATACAGCAACTCAGAATTAACCACTGTGGAAGAGAGAGTGTATCCACCGCCTGTGCCGTTACATTATCTGTTGGACTTGGCTTCGAATGACAGTCCTTTACTTGATGACGGTAACAGGTAAGAAGTGGTTGTGTGGAGTAAAACTTTATTCAAACTGACGCGAATCCCGCGCTACTTGCGAGACGCTCACAGAAATAAGAATGTATACAAGTGCCATTAGCAGGTCAGTTAACTTTGGCACACGCTACGGCACTTCTGCCGATTCTTATTTCTGTGGGCGTCCCGCCAGTCGCGTCTGTTTGAATGGACCTAGCTTTGATTATTTATTGGTGGCGCGCGCGCTCGACTATCACCGCGCTATGATAATAATTTTGTTGCACCTTAACACACTTATAACTTCATATTTATACTTGGTTTTGTTTATTTCACTGTTTATAATTTATTAAAAATATTTTTGTATGGAGACGATGTGTATCGTATCATATATATTTTTTTTTTATTGTTACATATGTAGTTTGAATACGAGTACTTAGTGAAGTACGAGTATTTAATGAACCTTTCCGAGCATTAGACCTGATAAAAATAATTCCAAGTCTAGGACTAACAGACGTGACGAAATTATAAGTGTTCCTTGTGTTTATTACGCAACCCTAAAAAACGAGACGATTAAAAACCAGTTAGATTAAAATAAGGCTTGGCGTTTGGCACGGGGCTCATAAGAACACATTTTATGCGAATTTAGTAGCAGACACCAAAAAGAGACTTCCTGGCTTTGACTTTGACCGAAAAACCTGGAGGCCTATTTTTGAAATGTATGACATATATGTGGAATGAAAACAAAATTTCTTCGATATCGAACAAAAATTATTCGACTCATTCGACACTCGACGACACTTTTCTAAAATAGCATCCCTGGTCCCAATTAAGCCGATCCCGATCCAACCACGGGAAATTATAGGTTATTGAGTCTTATAATTACTGTTTTCTATCTGTTTCCAGTTTCATTTCACCGAAACCCAACACGTACACCTTTACCAAAGCCATGGCGGAGAGCGCGGTGCAGCAACACGGGTGTCAAGGGTATCCCATTGCCATTGTCAGGCCCACTATAGGTGAGTTGAAGAAGGAAAAACACATTAAATATGTATCCCGTTCTTCTTTACCTGACTATGTTTTTTGAGTGTATGTATGTATGCTTATAATTGTTTGGCACGCTCTGCAGCCTGAACGGCTCGATGGATTTTAGCATGAGAGGATGTCGCCCCCCCCCCCCCCCCAAATACCTCTCCATTGTTGATGATGTTGCGTCATTAAATTTTTGTGGCTAAAATGATAAAAATGTAGAATATTCAGTTATGTTGCAGGAAGTGTCGTCTGCGGACCCTGAACTCCTCAGCAACTGACAGCCGATGTAGCCTGTTTCTGCTTATAGGAACGGTCTCCATGTACAAATGTTCAGTAGATACTGCCATTTGCCACAGTTCTGCGTTCTGTTCAAAAGGGCTATTTTTGAAAAGCATGACATGACGAACGATTTTCACTCGACAAAGTTGGGGGATAGTGTAACTTTTAAAATATACTTGTTTCAGTGATATCCTCGCTGAAGCACCCGTTCCCTGGCTGGTTGGAGAACGCCAATGGAGCGACTGGGTTCATTGTGGGCACTGGGCGTGGGTTACTCCGTGTTGTCAGGTTACTTTTAATTAAACAATTAAATGTCCGAAGAAAATAGTTTGACTTACCGATTATGACGATTCGATATCGAATAAAAAATCGATCGACTCACCGAATTTGCGCGACGCGATTAATTAACTGTTAAATATTTGAAATTGCCGCCTTATGTCAAAAAAAAAAACATGACATTCCGTTGGTCTATTGTATGTATAATCTATGCTCTTGTACCTAGCTAGCTAGAAATAATTTTTCACTTTCGGTTAAAATAAAAAGTCTGCTGTGTAATATAATTTTCGTTTTAATTATTACAACATTAACCATAATCATAATCATTTATTCTTTTGTAAACATGTAGAATTCAAGATGGTACATAGAGACGAATCCTTAAAAAATCTCTTCAACCAATATCCACCCACTGCTAAGTGTAGAGGTCTTCTCATGCCTCTGCCATTCTTTACGGTCTTAAGTCTTTCTAAGTCATTTCTCTTTTTGAAAATTGTGAATCACACAAAATCAGGGAGTGGAATAATTTTTATTGATTTATTCATCATTTATTTATCATCATCCTAGCGTGTATTCCTAGTTGCGTCGTCAACTTACGCTGCGGAGCCTATGGTACGCTGTAAGTCATGGTCCTAGATTTGGCAGAACTGGTTATTATAATGGAGCGACTGCCGTCTAACCTCCGTAACCCTTTTAACGGGGAAACGAGACCAACAGGAATATGGCCCGAGGTGTGTTAGTGGCCAACACTGTCAACACTGTTCAGGCTGCCCTAAGGCATCTGACACAGCCTCACGACTGCTATCTATCGATAACAGCCGGGACCAACGGCTTAACGTGCCTTCCGAAGCACGGAGGAGCTCGAGATAGAAAATGCCACTAAATGGCGACCAATCCAATAGTGTTCATAATCCAATCACATTCGCTACGCGGCTCGCGTTCGACTCACGAGCTTCTCTATTTTTAGATTTATTTGAAGTTTATTACACAAATACAATGCGTACAATACAAAAGGGGAGCTTAATGCCTAAGCATTGTCTAACAGTTAACCTTTGGGTTATGACGAGAATAATTTTTGACGTGATGAATTGATGATTTTCGTTTGATATTCAATTCAATTCAATTCAATTTATTCATTAAACAATTTACATTGTATGCGAATTATATAAGTCAATCAACTACAAATTAAACAAATAAAAATTTAAAACAGTACAGTACAATTACATTGCATATATATATATATAAATGTCCAATTCTCTATTAAATTAAATGTCAATATTACAGTCATGTAAACTTAAAATCGTCAACTTCATAACAGCACTTCTCCAACAATAACTGCCTTAATCTTTCTTTAAAAATCGAGAGCTCTCTAACTACTTTAAGGTCATTGGGTAACTTATTGAATAGTAATACAGTTTGATTTCTTGGACAATGTGTTACAACATTAAGAGTCGGCGTTATTACTCTATTCAAATCTTTTCGTCTCGTACCTTCTCGTCGTAACATTTCTTCATCTGTTTCGTATATACCTCTTTTTTTGATAAAATCTGTGAGAAGCACAAATATGTATAAGCAAGGGACAGTTAAAATTTCAAGCTTTTTAAAGTATTGCTCACACGATTCCCATGGTGGTATACGGACCATTGTCCGAATAGCTCTTTTTTGGGCTACAAAAGCTTTATCAATATTATAATTATAGCTTTTACCCCAGAATTTTATGCTGTATCGTAGCTTGGATTCCACCAGAGCACAATATACTGATTTTAATTGGTCTTTTGTAAGCTCATCTCTCAAATCCTAAGAGCACAGCATGCGCTACTTATGCTGCTTACAACTGCTTGCAACTCAGGTTTCCAGTTAAGGTATTCGTCCAGTTTTATACCTAGGAATTTAACGACTTTTACGGCTTCGACTGTCTCATTATTTAAACTAACTTCGAGTTTGTCTTTATTATTTGCCGTGGTTTTAAATAACATTACTTTTGTTTTGGACGTATTCAGTTTTAAATTATTGACTATAAACCAGTACTGAAATTGTTCGAGTGCCACATTTATTTTCATATTCAGATTATCTATGTTTTTGTCCCATAATACAGCATTTGTGTCGTCAGCAAATATAACCAGTTTCAGATCAGTTTGCGTTTCCGTCATATAATTAATTACATCATTAATGAAGATTAGAAAAAGTATAGGTCCCAGAATTGATCCTTGCGGTACGCCCCTAACTATTTTACCCAGTTTTGAATGTTGTTTTGAGTTTAAAAATTTTTCTTTAGCGTCTTTCACCTCTACAAATTGTTGTCTGTTGCTTAAGTAGGATTTTAATAATTTTAATGTTTTTCCTGTTATACCATAGTGTTCTAGTTTCATTATGAGGATATCATAATCAATAGAGTCAAAGGCGGAACTCAAATCTAAGAATACACCTGCAGCCCTAAATTTTTCATTCAATTTGCTTGTTACATCATCTATAATAGTATCCATAGCATTTGCAGTACCAATGCCCTCCTGATATCCGTACTGTCTTTCATTTAAAATTTCATTGTCTTTCAGGTGCTTGACAATTCTTGCTTTGATAATTTTCTCAAAAATTTTTGAAATTATTGTCAGCATAGCAACCGCTCTAAAATTAGATGGATCTAATTTAGACTTATTTTTATGAACTGGTATTATTTTTGCTACCTTTAACTGATCAGGAAACAATTCCATTTCATAACAATTATTAAAAAAGCGGGCCAAAGGTTCCACCAAGATGTCAATGTGTTGTTTAATTATAGATATGGGCATGTCATCATAGCCAGAAGATCTTTTGTCATTCATTTTTTTTACTATGTTATTTACTTCCTTTGCGGTTACCTCTTTATAATCTATTGAGGGAAATGTTTTATTGGTACATTTTTTTAAAAGGTCTTGGGATTCTTCTACACTCCCGGAGGATGTTCGTTTACCATGATCAAAAATTTCGGCAAATTTCTCTGCTATAGTTTTTGAATCGGTAACTAATTGATTGTCAATTTTTAAAGATATGTTTTGATTTCTTAAGTTTTTCTTCTGGAGCCTGTCATTAACTATCTCCCACACTCGCTTAGTCGAATTTATGTGCTTCTTTATTTCTGATTGCACACTAATTTTTTTTGCCGTTCTTATAACTCTTCTATAAATTTGAATATATTTTTTCCTGTAAATGTAAGCACTTGCATGATTATGGTTTTTGTCCAATACAGATAATACCCTTTTCATTTTACTAGATACTCTTAATCCTTTAGTTATCCAACCGATTTTTCCATATTTTTGGTTATTTACTTTTTTTTTCCTTTTCTTAAAACAAATTTTGTATTTGCTTACTAATGTATTTATGAATGTATTTACCCCTATGTTAATCCAGTCAATTTCAAGCAATTTTTGTCTAAATTTTCCATGATTTAATCTATTTAAACATCTTCTCTCTACATAGGAAACATTTTCACGCCATTTTTCGATTTGTTTTTTCTCAGAGTACAAGTGTGTAATTATACACGCATGCCCATCTGACAGTCCGTTATGATCTACTTCAGTATAGATTTGTATCTCGTCTGATAAATTTGTCAGAACATTGTCAATACAGGATTCCGAGCCATTTCTCGTAAATGTAATAGAATTAACTAAATATCTAAAATTATAACACCGCAGTAAGTCCAAAAATTCAGTCCTATCACTATAATTGGTCAGTACATCTACGTTAAAGTCACCAGTTATTAAGCATTTTTTATCAAAGAAGTGCTGCAAAAAATATTCGAATCTAACAATAAATTCATTAAAGTTTGTGTTATTATTGTAACAACAGAAAAAATAGATGCCAGTGTCGATGTCCCTAACACCACATATCTCAAAGTGTTCAGTCTTAGAAAACCTTTTGCATATACTTAGGTCTTCAATATTTTTCCCCTTGTGTGCTAATAGTAGTGTCCCTCCCCTTGTTTTTTTTGTTCTTACAAAGTACGACACTGGATTATAATTTGTGAAACTTAGCAAAGGCACTGACTGGACATCTAGAAAATGTTCACATATACATAATACACTAGGTTTATCTTCTAGACTGTCTATGTAAACCTCTAACTGATCCTTCTTTGTGTTGATTCCGCAAACATTTTGGTAGAATACACTAGTCCAATGGCGATTTTTCAGATTAGACAAACTATCCTCGAAAAAACTGTTCACTCTCTATGCTATTATGTGTAGAATGAATACTTTTATCGACATTATGATTATCTTTAACTGCACTGAAGTATTCCAATATAGTTTTCTGTTTGACTATATTTCTATTGATTTGTGCTTTGACAGTAAAATAGTCCGTAATTTTATACTTCCGGTTAGGTCTTTTATTTACATTAGACTTAATCTGTGACTTATTTGTATCACACTGATTCCTAATTATCGTAGGTATGTTTTTAACAAATTTTTCGACATAATGTGGATAATCTATTTCAATATTAATCTTTGTACATAGTAATTCAAGATTTTTTTCTTTTTTTCCAATTAAATCTGTATCAATAAATTTACAATTTGCATAATTCATTACCATTGCTTCTAATTCGTGATTTAATTTTTGAACATTTATATATTGATTATAGGGAACACTAAGTAAGAGTATTTTATTGTCTTTAAATCCAATGTTTAGTGTAATTATAATATAAAAAGGTACCTGATGTTTCGGCGTAGTAGATGTGTAGGTTTATCACTTCAATAAAACTCAGAATTAGAGACAGTATTTTTGTATTACACATTACACATAACAGAAGAAGGTAGGAAGTAAACGCTAAGATAGTTAGTAGTTAGTAAGCAAGTAATAATAATAAATAACAAGATAATTCATCAATGCAAGAACCGTAAGGGCAGACCTTTCGTAACAAGCGGAAAAATCTTGACAATTGTCAAGACAATGACATGTCAATTCTATGCGGCCAGTCTCATGTACGAAAATGAGACTGCCCGTATAGGCAGTATATATGCAGTCATAAGTAGGTACATCAAAGAACATGTGGAAATGTCACCCACAAATGATTTTTGTTCGACATATATTTGATACTTTTCAAAAATAGGGCTTCAAATCTTGCCCAGGGCAAAGCTTTTATTTTCAAAATGTATGACATATATGTCGCATGAAAAAACTATTCGAAATCGAACGAAAATTCGTCGATATCGAACAAAAATCATTTGCCAAAGCAATTTTAAGTAATTCACATTTTTAAAAATGGCACTCCAACACTCACGCTTTGTCATTAGAATATCGTCCTGGTGGCTTTCCTAAAGCTCACATGTTCATTATTTATTGATTGTTTATGAATGAATGATGAATTTGTTTCAGGTGCCGTCAATCTGCGCTGGCTGATCTGCTGCCGGTGGACATCGCTATCGATACGTTCCTTGCAGCTGCTTGGGAAATAGCTATTGACAGGTAAACTATCGATCGCTAAATGGCAGTCGTTAGACTGTGTCAATACTATGTATATTTTTATATGTGTATTTTTGAAAGAATGACTGAAATAAAATTGTTTATTTTTAATATAGGATATAAATATCACTTATTGACGTCAATTTACTTATATAAAGTTTACCACCACTTCCAAAGCGCAAGTGGAGAAGAAGCGGCGCCACAAACTCCACTGCAGCATTTTCTTCAAAACGTCAATTTACAAATAAGAAAAACCTTTCCTTAATTAACTAGTTAAATGAAAGAATTCACATGTTTGTCAACATTTTGCACAATATTTTATTGTGATTTCAGATTATTTAAACGAAATAAAAATTGAATAAAAATAATAATAATAATTTTTAAATGTTTATATTTTATTAATATTTAAAAATGTATTTAGAAAGAAAAGAGAACAAATAAAGAGAATAACAATAATAATTAATTTTTAGCAATGCCATCAAAATGGAATTTTTGGTAGATAAATGCGCAGTCATGCATGTAAAGCGGGTCAAAGTTGTAAATTCTCCGAATTTGCAACTTTCTGAAGTGGCTGTCAAATCCCTTTCCGAAGTTGATACCTATAAATATCTCGGTATGTCCGAAGCTTTAGGTATATGATGTTAAAAAAACATTGAAGGAGCGATTTTTTTGCCGCTTGTCAAAAGTACTTAATAGTTTTTTGTCTGGTGGCAACAAGACACGTGCCTTCATCAATGGGTGGGTGATGCCTCTACTAATGTACTCCTTCGGCATACTGAAATGGACCCAGACTGAACTGGACGCCTTGGATAGAAGAGAACGCCAGCTGCTCACATTTCATCGTATGCTTCACCCACGTTCATCTCTTATGAGACTGTACATTCCGCGAAAGTGGGGGGGTCGTGGTTTTTAAATGCTAAGAACCGCCATAATCGTGAAGTGTGCAGTCTCAGGAATTACTTCCGTAGCAGTGGATGTGGGATGCATCGAGAAGTGGTTGTGGCTGACATGGGCCTCACCCCTCTCTCCTTGGCAAACGATAATTGGCGCAGGCCAGTGGTACTAAGTAATGAAGATACTCCTTACTAGTAATGAAGATACTCCTTGCTCTTCCATATACCTCTCCAGGTATATGGAAGAGCAAGGAGTTGCACGGGCGGTTCTACCGGGCTCTGACAGGGCCTGATGTAGATCTGCTTGCTTCGGTGAACTGGCTACGCTTCGGTGACCTTTTTGGGGAAACCGAGGGTATTGCCTGTGCAATTGCAGACGAAGTTATTAAGACTAATAACTACCGGAAATACATCATAAAGGACGGTACGGTCATCCACCAGCAACTTGCTCTTCGATACGGCCTACTCGATTCTGAGGTGCCATACTACCAATACTTACCTGCGCCAGTTGTCGAAAATGGTCGTGCTTTGCTTTACTGGGATCGACACAGAATACTCCAATAGCATCCTGAGACTCCTCCCAGGCGGTGTAAATATGAGTGATGAGAGACACTCCCGCATCGGTTGTTGATTTGCCGGCAGTAAAACCAAACTGTTGCCTATGAAAAAGATCATAGACCTTAAAGTGCCGCAGCATTTGATTAAACATAATCTTTTCTAATATTTTACTCAATACGGGCAATATAGAGATAGGTCTATAATTGCCAGGCTCCAACTTCTCTCCTTTCATTACACTACATTGACTACATTTATTTTTATTATTGACTACATTGTACCTTTTATATCTAAGATCTTATTCGTGTCTATTCACCATGTTTATTGCAAATCAAGTTTCATTCATTCATTCATTCACACAACACGATTTTGCGTGAGGTGAGTCATGCAATTCAAAAAGCTTATCAATTAATCAAATCATTTCTTTGTGAAAACATAGGTGGTTCTTAAAAGAGCAGCAATTTAGATTATCATAAATGTCAAATTGTAAGAATCATGCCAGATCATCTTGTAAGAAATCATTTACACAATAATAACTTTTGGCTCTAACTAAACACCGTCGTCAACAAAAAAAAATATGTTTCAGCCCCCCAACTCCCCGCGTGTACAATTGTTCGATATCAGAAAATCCTACAACTTGGGGAGACATGAAGCAAGCTTTACTTCTACACACGAGGAGTCAACCTCAAGCAGGGGCGGTTTGGTATCCGATACTACACACCGCTGAAAATGGGTAAGAGGTTTGTTACGCTAGATGGCGTTAATGTGAAATTAAATTGCGATTGTAATGTTTTTCGTCATCCAATTTTAAAATAACCTTGTTATGTTCTGTTTGTAACAGAGCTCCATAGCTTAACCGTTTTTAAAATCTTCTTCTATCTTTAAAATGTGTGTCATATAATATATGTCGAAAGAAAATCTTACGATATCGAACAAAAATCATTCGATCTCTAACGAAAATTATTCCATATCGAATAATAATTATTCAACTCGCCTATTTTGCCTGACACTTTTCAATAACAGAACTCTTGAGTTGATTAACCGTATAATCCATATTCCATACTAATATTATAAATGCCAAAGTCTGTCTGTCTGTCTGTTACGCTTTCACGGCCAAACCGCTGAACGGATTTTGATGAAATTTGGTATGAATACCCGGGGTCAAACATTGACTACTTTTAGTCGCAGGCGGAGCTGCGGGAAACAGCTAGTAATAAAATAAGTCCTATTAGTATTTCCAAATTTCGAATTCATTTGATGCAGTTCTGCTTTTGTTTTCATTTAAGACTAGCTGTTTCCGGCTGTTGAGGGCGCCATGGGGTCGCGTTAGCATTCTACCACGACGCCCTGCCACGCCCGTCCCCCAGACCCACATCCATTCGTCGTCTCATCATAGACGGCGGTGAAGTGGGCTGTTGGCAAAAATTGGCCGACAGTCAACAAGACCCCGACTACCAGGGAGTTATTAACTGTCGCCCAGGGTGCACCGTCCCGAGTCCCTTGTCAGCCCACCCTCTCACCGGATCCTTGGGATCAAGTGAGAATGCAAAGCTTTCAAAGGACCGGGCACTCGAGGAGGTTTCCTGCCCTGCACCCCAACTTAACCTAAACCTAAGTCAACTCAAGTCCGAACGCCCAAAGTATTCCCTAACAAGGAATTTGAATTATTATACTTATATTTATGCTTTTTTTTTTTGCAGGTTTTTATACAAAATTATTGAGATAATAATGCAGACACTGCCTTTATATTTTGTAGAAATTTTAACTCGAATTGTTGGATTTAAACAACGGTTAGTAGTTAAAAGTTTATTGCTCTGGTTATTTCCTTACTTATATTTAATTTGTAATATGTATTTAGTTAGGAAACCTACTAGTTTATTACTATACCCGACTGCGCCAGAAGGAGGGTTATGTTTTTCGAGAGTATGTATGTATAATTGTTTGGCACGCCCTGCAGCCTGATCGGCTCGATGGATGTCAGCTTGAGAGGTGTTTTTAGATTCGTATTTACTGTGAGAGTGTCATTGGGTACATAAAATTAAAAACTAGGGCTGCAGGAGGCCGATCGCCGGAACTTCAAAACACGCTACCGTATTTAATTACCTAAAACCAAACCAATACCGCGAGGGCTATTTTTGAGAATGCAATACCGGTGACTCGATTAAACATCATTCGATTCACCTATTATGTCGAATGAAAAAACAATTTACACACTCTAAAATAGCCCTCGTGTTTTTTTTTGTTTTCGGTAAAAAATACTGAAAAAATACACAAACATAGATACGTTAATGTGATTTTCAGTTTGCATCTACGCCATCATTATAGCACAACAATTAATACGACGAAAACTTCTTTCAACAGCATAAACCTGATCAAAGTAAGCAGTCAGCTGCAAAACATGCAGAATGTCTTGAAATACTTCTCCCTTCAAGAGTGGAGGTTTGACACTGACAATGTAAAAGCGCTTCGACGAAGACTGTGCGATAATGACAGCAGGGTTTACAACTTGGATCCTAAAACTATAGAGTGAGTTTATTTCACGTGCTAAACGCACTGTACAAAATAAAAATACACCAGACAGCAAAATTACATTATAATATGAGTCCATCCATTTCAAAGATAGCTTCTATATTTATTTATTTAATTATAGACAGGCAGCTGATGCGTCTATATCTCAGCAGTGTCTATTAATTTCACAAAAAGTATTTCACTTCAAGTCCATTTCTGCACCAACGTTACTGTAGTGGTTTGTATCCATTTGACTAAGCGATTTTTAAAGGAGATCACTGATGGCGCTAAGACCACTTCCTCAGGCAATCTGTTCCAGTTGTAAACCACTCGGTTACTGAGAAAGTGGTGTGCAGTATTCGTGTCTGCTATAGTGCGGATTATCTTGCAATCATGTCCTCTTAATGATTTAATACTCTCCTTCAGGTTGATTGCCATAGATTGAAGTTGTTCTAATTTCTATTCTACAGTTGGGACGAACACTACAGCAATTACGTGAAGGGCGTGCGGCTGTATCTTCTGAAGGAGAAGGAGCAAGACCAGCCGGCCGCTAAAAGGCGACTTAAAAAGTAAGTTGGTTATCTCGCCTCCGTGCTTCAGAAGGTAAACCGTTTGAACAACTGTTATCGAGAGATGGCAGTCGTCAGACTGTGTACACCCATATTCTCAAACGTTTGCTCAAACTCGACTCAACCTTACTCCAACTCATTGGTATTGTTACGGGCTCGGGGTTCGCAATTTGGAGAAAAACACCTGATGACTCTTAAAAACGTTTATTCCCACAAGGATGGTCGCCGACGTCACTTCACTTCACTTATCACTAACGATGTCCCAAACACTTGCTAATCACAGTCACTATAACTTGCCGAGGTCGCTTGTATCACTTGTTATTCGCTCCGGATATCGCTTCTTGATCGCACTTGTAGCTCAGTTAAATTAGAACTGCCCTCCTGATTTATTTTTTTTTTGACATGACCTACAATTTTAGCTCCTGTGAGCTTTTAAATTTACAGCGGGACAGTTTGAGGCGAGGGCTATTAACCACTCAGCCTTTTCGGCAAATGCACAAGGGGCTCCCAGTTGGGACGAACCTCGGCCATGGGCTTTGCCTTTGATCAAGCGAGCGATGCAAACTCGCGAGCGGTAGCAAACGCTCAATGCCATAAGGGCCGACACTATTGTGCCTGAAGGGCCTACTGAGAACCTATCGGTGGCGTGAAGCGCCCTGGTACATTCTGGTACCTGGTATACTGTCTACTGTTCCTACTACGTCGCACTCGCCTCCTGAGGCACCTTCCGATATTTATATGGCCCGGGTAACCCGCTCCATAAGTTTCTAGAAAGATCACAACTACTCCGGAATAGAGAGAGGGGTACTCTCTGTCTCGTTCCCTTAGTACATACTAGAAGTGTGAGAGCGAGACAAAGCAATATGTCAGAGCGAGATAATCGATGTACTAGATCGTTCGCGATATTATTCCCGTATGGAAACACGCGACGATTGTACGAGAATTTTCCGCGGACAGCGCTACTGAAACTTCAGCGGGCCGCATTTTATTTTTATTTATTTTTGATTTCGTAACAGTATGATTAGTCGTCAATGTCATTTTCAAGGAAAGTTCGAGGATTTCCTTAAGGCTTCCGCCAATGAGTTTGAGTGAAGGATGTCCATAAGGTTATGTTTATGAATACGGGTGTTAATGTCCATAGATTTAATACTGTGTCTGGAGCATCGATAAAGAATAAGAACTAGATACACAAAACACAGTCACGAAGAAACACCAGTGAAAAAGTGTTCGACAGGTACACACACACACTTGCTACGGTGATTAAATTGCCTCAACAGTATTACTTTCACAGTACAGTTGAGAATTCTAAAACAAAACACACACATTGTGCTCGCACTTACGGTAGTAAAAAATAGATTGCAGAAATAAGACTGTTCAAACTCTGCTCATCGGCGAAATAGGTTGACATTTGGCTGCGACACTTTTCGAATCCGATTGTGCATCTAGTTGTTATCCGTATCGATGATCTGAAGCCCTATTTTTAAAAGTTTAACTCGGCCCAAATCGGGTAGTCGAATGAAAATTGTTCGATGCACAGATTTTGGGTCACACTCTGAAACGTAAGCTGAAGATTTAATTGGGGTATACGCTCTGATGTTCATTTATGAATATATATTTTCGTTTATGAAATACTTACTTGTAGTATTTTTATTTTCCAGACTGTTCTATCTACACTACGGCCTCACAATCTTCATGCCAGTGTTTTTATTCAGCGCTATATTCAGACGGAAGCACAGAGAAAATATATTCAAAGCTCTCTGCCTTATATTATCTATTCTTAACTTTGTTTTCGCAAAGACATCTCAAAACTTTGCTCATTTGTATAGAATTACTGCGATGTGGGTAAATAACAATTTGTTTTTGAATAAAATTGTTTTTGAATGTTGATGACTTGTTTAAATCTTAGCGCTACATAAAAGTTATGGGTATTCTACTATCGCTGGATTGCAATTGTCTCATCAAACTAAATGCCCTAAGGAGTGCTTTTTTTTTAAAAGTATGATTTACGCAAAAATTTGAATGATTCTCGTTCGATAGCTTAAAAATCTGACACCACTGGTTGGCCACTACAACAATTATCAAAAACAGTCTACCTGATGATTTCAGCAGAGCAAACTTGTATAGCATTGGTTCATTTGTTGTTTAATAAATAATTTGTATTATAATTTGTGTGGTGTATTATAATTAAATGAATTACATATTGTTTGTTGTATAATACCTTGATTTGTTAAGAATTACATATTGTTATTTATATATTTTTCATTTATTTGTATGTTGCTGCTTTAGGCTAGGTCCCGGGGGTTGAAACGGGGGTGCTTCAAGAGCTTTTTTGAAAAGTATGACTCACATCGGTAGTAGAATGAAAATCGTTCGGCTCACCGATTATCGAATGAAAGATAAATAATGTATGAAGCATGGACTTACACCCGTATTCTTAAACCTTCACTCAAACTCGACTCAACCTTACTCCACCTCATTGATATGATAAGTTGTCACAAGCTTCCTTGACTTGAGATGATTTCTCATTGGAGGTGAGTATCAAACTGTCAAATATAAGGTTGGTCGAGAAGTACCTTCAGGCGTCCTTGAAATGAAATAAAGTAGATAAATTACGGGATTTTGCCACTTTTGGCCTAGGTATTTACTTACTTTATTTTATTTTTTACTCTATTCTTCTTTAAAATTGTTATTACCTACTAATATAACCTCATTGGAGTTTGCTTAAGCAACCAACTAAGAATGTCGTTTTCAAGGAAAGTTCGAGGAGTTCCCTCGAACTCATTCGAGGCGCCCTCGAATGAGTTCGAGTGATGGAGGTCCTTATGGTTATGTTTAAGAATACGGGGGTCAGTATATTAAACACATATTAAACAGGACTGAGTACTACTGCAAATTTGCATAGAGGCAGGGCCGAGCCAAGCGAGATAGAAATAGTGGAGGAACTTGTCTCTTTCTAACAAATACAAGCTTTATCACGCTGGTACTTGTGCAAAATAGGGTGGAATTCTGGAAAAAAGGGGAAAGGTGGCACATACTTTATGCAGATTTTTTTTAGAAGCAATCAAATGTTCCGATTGAGGAGGTGCTAACCTCGTCCCAAGTAGTTCTGTGCAGACTTTAAGGAAGTTGGAGTCTAGTCGAAAATAACGTTTCGTAGACATGTCTCCCCTATTGGCTCCCTCAGGGGAGACAAGGAAACTTTACTAGTGGCCCTGGCTCCACTAGACAAACAGGACTAACGGCTGAACGTAATACGCCAAGTGTTGTTCACTCCAAGTTAGTTAGCACTTGCTGTTGCTTAACTCGCGTAATCGTCACCAACATTTAAGTCCTGCTAAGCTATCAAGCTAGCTACTTATATGCAGTATTTACGAAGCTTAAAACATTTTGTCCCAATTCAAAACATTATCATGGTTACCCTATTAAAAAGAGATACATAGTTTCCTCCACTATTTCTATCTTTTTCTGCTGCTGCTTTTAGGTTAAAGAGCTCAGTCCTGTTTATTATACTAACACCCGTATTCTTAAACATAACCCTAAGGACGTCCTTCATTCAAACTTATTGGAGGAGGCCTTATTGAAGTGCTCGAACTTTCCTTGAAAACGATATTCTTAGTTGGTTGCTTGAGTAAACTCCCATGAAGAACGAATCGGGTTATAATAACAATTCAAAGCACGAAAATTGAAAAATACAAAGGAATAAAGTAAAAAATAAACAAAGTAAGTAGTTAATTAGGCAAAAAGTGACAAAAAACTGATTTATAACCACTTTCGAGGCCGCCTCAAGATACCTTTAGATCAATCTTATATTTGACAGTTCGATACTCACCTCCAATGAGGAAACTTCTTAAGTCAAGGAAGCTAGTGACGACTAATCATACCATTGAGTTGGAATAAGGTTGAGTCGAGTTTGAGCAGGGGTGCAGGGCAGAGAACCTCCTCGAGTGCCCGGTCCTTTGAAAGCTTTGCATTCTCACTTGATCCCAAGGATCCGGTGAGAGGGCGGGCTGACAAGGGACTCGGGACGGTGCACCCTGGGCGACAGTTAATAACTCCCTGGTAGTCGGGGTCTTATTAGCTGTCGGCCAATTTCTGCCAACAGCCCACTCCACCGCCGTCTATAATGAGACGGCGAATGGATGTGGGTCTGGGGGACGGGCGTGGTCCATTTATGGGCCACTGCCCGATTTGGGGGGGTGGCCGAAAGGCCAATTGAGGGGCCCGCAAGGCCATGGCTGGAGGGCGTCGTGGTAGAATGCTAACGCGACCCCATGGCGCCCTCAACAGCCGGTGCGGAAACGCCGGAGGGGTTTTAGTGGGTAGTCTAGGCCGATTTGCGGCTCAGGAGTCCCACACTTTGTGCGTAAATGCATTTCCCCTCCGTTAACAAAAAATAAAAAAAAAATAAAAGTGTTTGAGCAAGCGTTTGAGAATATGGGTGTAAGTCCATGGTATGAAGTTTTATTTGCCTAAAAAAAAACAAACATCACACTATTTGACAGCCCAACTCAATCAAAACAACCAAATGTCAATGTCACAAAAGAAAATTGCGTCGACTGCCGCTCGTTAGTCTGAATTTCTGAAATGTGATTTTCCAACTCGGAAAAATGTTCAATAAAGTTTTTCAACGAGCCTTACGGTTCCGGCTGAAGAAGAGTTATCCTACGAATATTTACGATTTAAACCGGGGGTCTACCATTGCTGTTCGAAGACCGTATTCCGACGAAGTGCGTAAGGCGCAAGCGCAAAGCGTCGCGGCGCCTGGGCCGACAATATTCGACAAAATTATTTCGAAGGAGATCAAAGCTGATATAATTTATGAAGATGAACTGTGTTTGGCTTTCAATGATATATCCCCGCAGGCTCCTGTCCATTTTCTGGTGATACCAAAGCGAAGGATCCCAAGGCTTCAGGATTCGGAAGATAGTGACAAAGAGGTAAGCCTTGTCTTCGTTTAAAGGGCTCTTTCTCTGAGTTGACGTGACATGCTGTTTCTGTAGCACCTTCATGCTTTGGAAGTACAATAAGTAACTAGTTGGTTTGAGGTGCAGTTGTTAGGCTGTGTCTAGAGATGAGCAGCGGGAACAATTCAAGAGGGAAATATTGAAATAAAAGGGGTAGAAATTAATTTCCATTTATTTCCGGGAATTTTTGAAAATTCCAGCCCATCTCTAGCTGTGTCAGATTCCTTTGTCTGTGTAATTATTATTTAGGCAGACAACTGTTATAGCTGCATCTATATCAAGCAGTGTAAAATGTCTGATCATATACCAATTGGTCTGGTTTCCTTGTAAAAAGGCTGTAACCCTAGACATTTACAAAAGATTAGATCTGGGTAAAAGTTACAGACTTAATAAAATACTGACGGGTCAATGCTGAACCAACTGTATAGCTCCAAATTATTCATCTGTATGTGTGTGTCACGTATAACAGAGATAGGTGGGGGTGTCACAAAGTTGGTATTCTCATTTTTGTTTGTCAAGTTGGTTTTCATTGTTGGTGTGAAACCCATAAGTGACAGACAAAAAATTCAGATTTTGGGTGATTCTTTCGTTTTTTTTTCATAAGTCAATTGTTTCTTTCTTTTTGTATGCGAGACTCCATCCGTAGTTCTTTTATGGCAGTAGTAAAAGTATACATTTTTCTTTTTATCTTTTCACACTATCGCAAAAGAATGTCATCAATTAAATACTGTTATCACTAACTCCGTTATCAGAATGCCAGTGTTGTGACTCAGAGATAGTAGATAATGAGTTTTTAAAGAAATTAATGCTGTTTTAGATGCTTTTCACTTCATAAATAACTAAAGTAGGTACATTGTGTAAATTTGCAATTATCCTTTTTGTGGACATGTTCACTTTTCAATTTACACACTTTCAGAAGCCATTGACTGCCTCTGGTCCAGTGGTTAAGTTGTTTGTCTTAGAGTTTGTGGGTTCAATTCCCAAGGACAGCATCCTTTTTTTGTTTCTATCAGTTTGGTTACGACATTGTAGGCTTGAATCACAAAATAATAAATAAATGAATCAATGATAAATCCGTGCTTTGGAAGGCATGTTAAACTGTCAGTACTGGCTGCTATTTGATGGTTGTTAATGGAATCGTGTAATAGGCCAAAAGGTGGTTCTGGAAAACACATGATTGGCCAAAAATTGGTTCTGGAAAACTCTTGATCCCTTGTAACTGGTTGCTATTTGGTGGTTGTTAAAGGAATCATGTAATAGGCCAAAAGGTGGTTCCGAAAAACACATGATAGGCCCAAAATTGGTTCTGGAAAACTTGATAGGGTATACACTGGCGATTGGCCATGTAACCTACACTATATGAATGAATGAAAAAGCCATTGTTAGCATGCCCACTACTAAGTCCTTAGTTCTTACGCTATATATATTTTTTATACAACTAAGTAGGCAAACAGGCGTATGGCCCACCTGATGGTATGTGGTTACCGTAGCCTATGAACGCCTGCAACACCGGAAATCTCATGAGCGCGTTGCCGACCTGTCCGCTGTCAGCACAGAGATCCCTCTGAAGCCTGGCGACCCTATTCACCAGCTATATATACATTTCCAGATACTCGGACACCTGATGCTCGTAGCTCGATCCCTGGGCTCCCAACGGGCCCCATCAGGTTGGCGTCTAGTTGTCAACAACGGAAGAGATGGCGCTCAGTCGGTATACCATCTACATATACACGTGTTGGGCGGGAGGCAGATGGGATGGCCTCCAGGATAAAGAAATGAGCTGAATATTATTTCAGTAGGCGTGATTTGAGAATATTTAAATATGGGTTACGCACAGTATTTCATATTAAATAAAATTTCATTTGAAATGCCAATTATACTAGCTATTCTCTTGATTTAGCTCATTAGGAAGAGAATTGTTTTTTAAAAGATTTATTTTATTTATTTTAAAAGAATAGAAAAAAAAATTCTAAAATAAGATAATTTTTTGTACTGTATAGCACATGTTTGCGAAGTCGAGAGCAACAACCTCTGTAATAGAAACAATACAGTTTGAAACCTTTTGTTACCCATAATATATATATCATCAAAAACTATCAAGCAAATTCTCAAATCGTGTCAGTTAGAAAAAGATTGAAATAAAGTAAAACAGTTTTTAAAGGATTATAATTGCTCATTTTGTCCGAAAGATATAAGGATGTTTTTTTAGAAAATAATGTTATTAAAAATATTATATTATTTGCAAAACATTCCCCCAATTTCATTTCGTAGGTAATGTAGGTGTGGTATATATTTTTTGTTTTGCCAAAAACATATTTTACCAAATATATTTTAAGTGCCATTTATTTTTCAAATGATTTCCAAAGATGAGTGACATGCATCCCATTTTTTTTAAATTGGGTTACATTTAAATTTATTTTAATGCAAAGATGTATTTGTATAAAATGTAAAAAAAAAACATAATATAATATTACATGTACAGCCAAAGACCTATCTTGACTATTATGATATTATAGTCATGTTTTAGGATGTAAAAAATGTTTTCTTAAGCACAAAATTATTATATAGAAAAAATATGATTTTTTCTGTGTTGTATTTTACATAATTTGAATACTGTTGTAACTTTTTTGTGCCTTATATTATAATGGTGTCAAATTAAATGCCATTGGTTAGTATATAACTAGTTTTGGTGCAATACTTTGGCCAAATAATTTTAAGCTAATTAAGGAGTAACCCACACTTATTTGCTTATAAATTTGTTTCATAAGACTACCCGGATATTAATATAACGTTTTTATTGCTCAAATAAATATTACCATAGCACAAAAAAATATATTAATAAATTTCAGAAATTTAATGCTGCCATGGTGTTTTTAAGAATGCAAAATAATGATATCATTGTCTTTTAATTTTTTTAATTAATTGGCAGTAAGTGCCACAGTTTGGAGCTGTTAATATAAAACGGACAGTTTGGCATATTTTCAATCATAATTGTAATCTCTTTACCTATTTGCTTGAAAAATTCACCAATATCTACTTTTTAGTAAAACAAAAGTATTTGATTAAACGAAACTTGTATGACCATGCTAGAAAATTGTACAAGAAAATCTAAATAGGTAAAAAACTTACCCTTTTAGTTTAAACGCAATGCAAGTTAATGGTAGGTCCTTCCTTAACAATAAGAATTATTTTTCTTTTTTTTCTGTATTTTTTCATTACTTAATAGCATTAAATTATCCATTATAATTTAATAGTTTATTTTAATATTTAACCAAGCAATAGAATAAATATTTATTGCTCATCAGAGAAATACTCATTAAATATGACATAAATAATTATGAACCTACCTCAAAATTAATTTAAAACTGAAATTTCTTCACTTTACGGCTCAGAGATTGTGTTTCGTAGTAATTACAATTCATTGTATTAAATTATAATAAATGTATTGTATATATAATCAGCTTACCCCACGATACCAAACAAAATATATTCATTTATTACTTATTATAATAGAATTTAAAATCATATCTAAAAAAAAATATTCAAATGATATACCTAAACCATAAATTATAATATCTACTCGAGTTTCGTTAATTTAAACACCATCTCTAGCTTGTAAGATGAACTGCTTAGAATCTCAGTATATTCAATTTGCCTTCTATTTAATAAATAAAACATGAAATTATCAATCTAGTCAAACTTAGTCCGCGCCAATTTTATGGCGACAAACTGTGGTATTAGAATAGGAACACGTTGATTATAAATATATGAATAGTTTATAGAAATGTACATTAGGGTACAATATTATATAATTATTTAAAATTAAAGTCTGTCTCAATGGAGAGAGACAATATTGTAAACAATGGCAATTTATTAAAACAACTCATCAATCACTTACATTCGATTATCAATGCATATCACATTCACATCTCAATGAACCCATAAATCATTATCACAAATATACCATCGACAAACCTGTCTTAATGTCAGACGGCCATATTTGTTTACGTTATTGCCTTTTTCTATTGTGACTATATGTAAGTAAAGACTTTTCAAGTAAAGAGAGTGCCGGCAATTAGTGGAACTACATATTTTTCAATGAAAATTTTCGTTGGACGAAGACACTAGCGCCCTCACAGCGTTCGTCTTACTTTACGCGACCTATAAACAAATTTTAGATAAAACAGTGCATAATAAATATATTCGCAGTAACGTGCATCCTTGCCTCTCCGTCGTACTACAAAAAAAGTTAGATCAATGTTCAATAATAGGCTAGTTTCCAGAGTCTAACAGACTAACATTAAAATTAGTCCGTCATTTAGGGAATTAAAATATAGCAGTGATCGGATAATCGGGCGCTTATATACCTAAACTTAATTTTTATTCCCACATAAGAATAATATTAAATTACTTAGTTGTTTTTACGAAATTGTTCAGTCCCGGGAATGCGGATTACTTATTAATTCAGGTAAAAATATCCACATTATTCTTTCTAGGAAAGAAGTTTAGGTATATACGCGCCCGATTATCCGATCACTATATATTAGAGACGTATTTTTCTTTTGTCAATTGAGCGGTAAATTATAAAGATATAACGCATCAAAGTTTAGGAGTGGGGCTTTATGACGTCACATATTGCGAAAAAGTGTAGCACACTGTGACGTCACACGGGACTAACGCGCCATATCTTTACCATTCTTTGTTTAATTTTCAAAACAAATAATACGTTTCCAATATTTTTTGATTATCTGACTGACGGACTAATTATATTTTTTTATGAAACTAGCCTATTCAACATGTGTCTAAAAAAACTGCTATCATTAAACTACGTTTTTCTATAGTCTAAAGAGAGTATAGACGTGGTTATAAGCTTTGTTAAACAGTCGTCTTGAGAGTAGATACATTAGGTAAAAGATAAAAGTAATTTACATACATTTTTTTAGACACTTGTTAAACAGATGTCTAACTTTTTGTAATAAGATGGAAAGAAAAAAAATAGTTATTTTTTTTTAAGGGAAATAATAAACAATATTTGTACACAACAAAAATTTGTTATGATATCGCGTGTTCCTGTAAGTAATAAATTATTGCCATGTTATGCGTTGTTAAGTTTTTTTTTTAAAATATTTTGCAACAATAATGTCTGCAACACTGTGAATGGTGTTGATTACAATACACAGAAATAATATTTGATAGATAGAAGTGTGCACTGTGTCGGCCAGTTAAGTTCTCGAGTTTTTAACCTAATATGGCGACGCTTGACTTTTGCACACAGGAAACGCCCACATGGCACTTACCTAATATTATTTCTGTGTTACAATAAAAAAAATGCAACGAAATATAACTGTAAAGAAAAGATTTTATAATATTTTTAAAATAGTTCACATAAATCATGGTTTGTGGGGACGCCGTGTACGTTACTTTGTTTAAATTAAAGGTTTAAACTCACTTCAATGTGCAATGACGTTTTTCTATTGTTTAGAATTTAGCCTGTGTTTAAATTCTGTAACAAAACATTTTAATAAATGGTTTTATTACTTATTTATTGTTTTAAAACTTATTTTGCCGCTATCGATAGCTGAGGGTAGATGTTTCTCTATCTAATTCATACAATGAAAAGATGTTATGTGTTGTAAAAATCAATATATTAAAATTCCCATATACATTTTGTCTTCTTCCGTGCCTTATCCCTTTATTTGGGGTCGGCCCTCGTACGTTTGCTACAGGACAGCGTGTCCTGGGTTGTCTGAGTGCTCGGTTCAGCCCGTTTTAAATCATTGGCAACGGTTGTCCTCCACGTTGCAGGCGGTCGTCCTCTGCCTTTTTTAGGCTACATACATTTTGTAAAATTTGATTTATAAATAAATAATTACAATTGATAATACTTGTAGATTGCAATTTAAATTTAACTTAAAATAATTATAAAATATCCGCGCGGTTAATAAAGTCGGAATCAGAATTTCCTATTCTTGATGTCATAAAAATCAATCAATCTAGATTGTGCGCTCAATATTTTCCTGTTTTCTTCGCATCCTGATTTTTGTTTTTAACTTGATGGAAAACTAAATGACAGTTGTCAATTTGCATACATTTTCTTGTTAGTCTGTGTCGCACTTCAATATCATCCGTGATCCATAATTCTGTCTAAATAATCATTTTATACTAGCTGACCCGGCAAACTTCGTGCCGCCTCCGAATATATTCACATTTTAAACCTTCCCTGGACTTCCACAAATAATTCAAAACCAAAAATAGCCAAATCGGCCCAGCCGTTCTCGAGTTTTAGCGAGACTAACGAACAGCAATAGTTTTTATATATACACTAGCTGTTTCCCGAAGCTCCACCTGCGGTATATAGCCTATGTTACTCGGGGTGAATGTAGCTTCCCAATGGTGAAAGAATTTTTGAAATCGGCACAGTAGTTTTTGAGTTTATTCATTACAAACATACACACAAAAATACAAATCTTTCCTCTTTATAATATTAGTGTAGATATAGATTAAACAGAAAACTCACAACTGAACTTAACCGGCTGTATGGACTGAATTTAAACGTAGAATTAAAATTAACCATCATAATGATTTCTTGTTTTCGCGATAACAACCGTATTAAAACAGTTTTATTTAATGATTAACTATCATGTTTTCCATGGGCACATCTATGTCTTTTCAACCCACTGCTTTGCGTAAACTGACTATGACATAGTTCACACGCAAATGGTTTTTCCCCCGTATGTATACGCATATGAAGTTTCAAGTTGCCATTCACAGAAAACTGCTTATTACACACGTTACAACTAAAAGGTCGATCTTCAGAATGTATTTTCATATGCTTAGATAAATTACCAATTTGTTTGTTACAAATCTTACAAGTGTACGGTTTTATACCGCTATGCACACGCATGTGTCTTTTCAGTTGTCCAGTTTCGCGAAAACGACGTTTGCAAATATCACAACAATACGGCTTTTCGCCAGTATGTACCCGCATGTGTATTTTCAAATAACCGTTATCGGAAAACGGTTTTTTGCAGACTTTACAAGAAAACGGTTTCTCGCCAGTATGCGTTCGCTCGTGGAGCTTAAAACTCGCCATTTGCGCGAATTGTCTTTCACAAAAACTGCAAGAATACGGTTTTAAACCAGTATGTACCCTCATATGGACTTTCAATGTTGTGTACGCTGTGAAATTCTTATTACACACTTCGCAAGAGAACGGCTTCTCGCCAGTATGCTGCCGTTCGTGTATAGACAGGTAACTTTTACTCGAAAATTGTTTTTTACAAGTTTTACAAGAGTATGGTTTAACACCAGTATGTATTATGTATATGTGTCTTTTTAAATGTGTTCTTTGTGGGAACCTTCGTCCACATACATCACACACGTAAGGCCTTTCGCCTGTGTGTGTTAAAATATGCGATTTTAATGTCTGACTATGGACGAAAGATTTCGAACAAATATCGCATACATGTTTTTTATCCCCAGTATGAGTTTTCACATGCTCTTTCAACCCCTTCTTTCTTTGAAATTCTTTATTGCACGTTTGACATTTGAATTTTTCTTCGAAATGTGTTGAAACATGTTTTTTGAAGAGGACAGTCTTTTCGAATACTTTGTTACATATAGTGCATGGGTATCTGTCGTCGACACTATGAGTATCGTTTATATGTTTAGTCAACGCTTTATTTTCGGTATATTTGCTGTTACATAGGAAACATTTGTATGTTTTTTCGCCAGTATGAACTTTCATATGGACTTCTAAAGAGCCGAGATATGAGAACTGCTTTTCGCAGACTACGCACGCGTATTTCTTCGTTTTCTTCTGTTTCGAATCTGAAAATTGAAATATTTCTGATCATGTCTTCATTTATTCACCCATTTTCTAATTGTAGTATTAGACTCCCATGTTTTCATATTCTCAATGTATGAAATTTTTTTCTTGTAATTGCTTGTATTTGAAAATGTATCCTAGTTGTGCAATATAGAGTTGTATTATATCTTTTTATTATTATCTGAATATTTTTTTTAGTTTAATGTTTTTGAATCATGGGTGGGCAACCCTTTCTTTTCATCCCCAGTTTTTCAAATACCCACAAAATTTCGCACAAACACAAATTATAAATAAAGTAACAGTTTAGTACTGTACCTGTGCCAGAAAATTTTGTTTCAACTTGATTTAACGACGCGTTGTATTCATCTGCAATTAAAAAAACTTATTTTTTCTAGCACTTGTCGTTGTATGCTTATATTTATTTAACACTTAAGAAAAAAAATATCTGTTGAATATATATATTTTTTAAACTTGTGAAATCATAGAAATAGGATTATATAGAAGTGACATGTGTCTTAACACTTCCTCAACTCATTCAACTTAATATGGCGAGACTTAACTGTGACACGCGTAATGCCCATATGCCACTTCTACCTAATCTAAAAAATGTATGCGTGAAACCGAACAAATACCTCCAAGGAATATAATAGTGCAAAATAACTGTCAATTGGCGCTAACGTCGTTCATTCACTAATATCGAGTGTGTTACGTGGTCAATCGACCCTGCGCATTCAGATGTCAGAGATTTTTCGGAACCCCCTTTCGGCCTCTTGACATGTTTCCTTTAACGTCCTCCTAATGGCAGCTGGGACTAACAACGTGCTTTCCGAAGCACGGAATCATCTTTATTATCAGACAATCAGGTGATTCAAGCCTGCAATGTCCTAACCAAACTGGAAACAACTAAACAAAGTGTGCTTCCCGTGGGAATCGAACCTATGAACCACTGGCCTCGTGTATTGCTTACTATGAAAACTCACCATCACTTTGATCTGGGCTCCAGTCATCATAACTCCTCTGAGCCTTTAGCACCGACAGCGGCTGGTCTTCCAAGTCCACTCCTGGTTGGATGAAGATCTCCATCGTAGCAACTCTCGATGTACCTACAAATTTGTACTTATTAAGAAATTGTATGATGTGTATCACGTCAGGGTGAACATGGTCTATTCTATTTTTATTTTAATGGCTCCATCGTTTAGCCAAACGACGATTCTGCCAATGTCAAAGTTTGAGAAGCACACAGTGTATGATATCAAAAAAAAAAATTCACTGGGAGAGATGACCGGTTAGAAGAGCAATTAACAATGTAACCTACACGAACTGATGATGGATATCATACAATAAAGGCATTCTATACCAGTCAACTATTTGGAATAACAAAATTTGTGAAGCACAAAATGTATATTAACTTATGATAGTATTTATGCCATTCTATTCGGTCGGTGTGACTACATAATTTGGTTGGTGTTCTAGATACGGACGTTATATTAAGTAATCAAGAACCTATTTCTAAAAAAAATTTGCTATTTCCTAGTCCTAATTTGAATATTGTTTAAAATTAATCTACCACTACTACACGATGTAGTTTTCGATTAAGAAGATCCGGCAAGAAACGCAACCAATTTAAAATTTTGATTCAAATCTTATTTTCAGTTGCGCTAACATGTATCTTTATCAAAAATTACCTTCAGTGTTTTCAGTCCCATCATTTTGCTCTGATTCATCTTTAACACCTAAAACAAAATCCGTATTAATAAATTCATTCATTGAAATAACGCCTCATTCATAAAAATTAACATTAACGTTCGATAAGCCTCATCATCATCCTAGCGTGTATTCCTAGTTACGTCGTCAGCTTACGCTTCGGAGCCTAGGGTACGCCGTAAGTCATGGTCCTAGGTTTGGCGGCACTGGTTATCACAATTCAGCGACTGCCGTCTGACCTCCGTAACCCCTTTTACAGGGAAACCATACCAACAGGAACATGACCCGAGGTGTGTTAGTGGCAAACACGGACAGAATTATTCAGACTGCCCAATGGCATCTGGCACAGCCTAACGACTGCTATCCATTGATAACAACCGGGACCAACGGCTTAACGTGCCTTCGAAAGCACAGAGGAGCTCGAGATAGAAAATGCCACTAAATGGCGACCAATGCAATAATGGTCGCGTCTCGTCGTAGCTTGACATGCGCATTCCCTACAGATACGCAGGCCACGCAAGACTATCGAGCTCCTCATTCGATACGCCTACATTAACTAAAATGTGTTTCTACATTTGACGTTTCTTGCTCTATATTTGACGTGAAAGAACGAACCGAAACATAATTATAATAACTTGGACTTAATGAACATTCATTTATTTTTTTGAATAAGAGGGATTAGTTTGTGTGACAAGTACAATTTAACCGTCACATCCTTGTCTATTGAGACAGCCTTTAGATCATATTAGTGATATCACAGCTAGGGTAGCACAAGTGGAATAAACCGAATCAAATCAAGACTTGATGTAAATTTTAGGATTATATTTTTAAAATTGTTTAAAAGGAAATACCACAAATTAAAATACTATTAATAAGTACTCTTTTCAATAATTTACCATCTAGACAGCCAACAGACTCTACTTTCACTGGTTTGTTTAAATATTCACCTTCTGAAAATAAACAAAAACACATTAATCACAAAATCAAGTCATGTCAGTTGACAAATTAAATAGACAATCGGCTATTAAAGTTACAGCGGATACGTCCTTATCAATTACGATATGGTATATTGTAGAATTTTATGTGAATTCTGTTGGTGTACCTTATTGATAAATAAATAAAGAAGTAGTGTATATTAATTTCTTTGTAAGTAGAACCCTTGTACCACGTTTTCCTAATGTTAGGTTTACAACGTATAAATATATATAAGTGGGTACATGAAATAAATAATTTAACGCATAGTTATTGTTTATTTTTGCACTAATGTCACTTTATTTTGTGATTTAAAGTAGAAATAAACAAAATATATATGTGAAATGACTGCACATAGCTTGACATAGACACATCTGCCGTAACAGCTGCTTTACTAACTATAGTTAATTATTAAATACTAGCTGTCTCCCGCAGCTCCATCTGTGTCAAAAAGTAAGCTATGTTTGACACCGGGTATTCAACTATATTCATACCAAATTTCATCAAAACCAACAGTGGTTTGGCCGTGAAAGCGTAATAGACAGATACGCAGCAGACTTCTGCATTTATAATATAAAAATGGATATGGATAATAAATTTAGTAAATAAACTTTAATAAACCTTTGAATTCCGCACTGGAGTGGTACTGCGTTAACCTCAGTTCGCATTGAACGACTTGATGTTTGAAGAGTGACGCGTCCCGCAGCCTCGGCTCACATCGTTTGCAGATGCTAAAGTTCTTACTGTCCGGTAAAGGTGTGATCTGTAAGTAGATATTTTCCCCCTTATGTATAAAAACTATTGAAAATTTGAAAGTTTCAAGTTAACTAAAATGTTTCATCTCGTTCTCTTACATCAAATATAGATAAGTCCGAAAGGGACGACATTAGGGATATTTAAGTTGACTTAACTGACGCGTATTAATTTTTTTGAATGTGTATTGAATTTTTGCAACACAAGCTGCTAGGGTGTTCAAGAATATATATAAATAAATACGGAGATTTATATGATCTACTTCTGTGTCGATGGTATTATGCTTTCATCCCAGAATCAAGCCAAGTATAAGTCATTCATGGTGCAGGTGTTTGGGCACCTAAAACACGATTTTAAAAAGCACTTTAGGCAAGCGCTGCTGTTTAGCAGCAAAAATATGTGCGAGCGAGGTTCTTGAACAGACAACATTACTTAAGTTAATTTAGAATTGAGTACATAAACGAAAACGAACTAAAACTTACATTAATATTGAATGTTTCTCTCAACATAATCGAAAGTGTTTCATCTGTGATTTCGTTGTTAAATCCCAGAGTAAGGTCTTTAAAACTGCCTTCAGCATGACAACAACGGCACAAACAATCAGCCTTCCAAGTTTTAGACATTTTTTATTTATATTTTGGTAAATTTTCATTCATTTTCAATGAAATGAAAACGAGATGAAAATGAAAACAACCAAGCAAGCAATCAAGTTGGAATATTGAATTTGACAGCTGTGACATTGACAGATTTAGTTTGTTTACACGAACTGACTTTTTATTTTTAATGTGTGTAAACATACATAAATAACTTGCAAATAATTTATTTATTTAATCAAAACTTAATTCTATCATCACAGAAAAAACCAATTCGGAAATCCTAATCTTGACATAACACATTTAGCGTCATTCTTGTGAACTCGCTCATAGAACAAGAAAAGATATCAATTTTTTTAGCAATCTGATTTAGTGCGCTAAGTGCTCGTGTCAGCGGCGCGTGACGTAACAGCTGGCTGCGAGAACGCGGTATTTCTAGATTTGGCTATCATATATGTAACATTCATACACAGTATGAATATCTACGCGAAAATAAGTGTCAAGTCAAAGTGAGACGTAGTATTCATTCAAGCGACTCTTGAAACTGGTTATAGTCTGAGCCATGGAGTAATTACAAAGAGGAGATGCCGTTTGAAATGGCGCAGTAATATGATCATTGGCGCCTCGCCGGCACAAAAGTGGGCGGAGCTTGTCATTGCTCGTGCTCCATGGTTGGAGCCACGGCCGAAACCAAGCACCCCGCACGTCTGCCTTCCGCCCCGTGTAGCCTCACAAACACTTTCTAACAAAACGCTTATTACGGCATCTCTTTGTAATTACTCCATGGTCTGAGCAGTGCGAATATCTTCAGGCAAAGCATTCCAGAGACGTGCTACTTAATGAAGTTAATACCGCCAAATCTAGGACCATGATTAAAAGCGTAGCCTGGCTGGGCTCTAAATCGCGAGCTGGGAAACACGCTCGGACGAAAAAGTCTCCATTTGAGTAATCAGTTAAAAAATTTAATTTTCCAACTTTTCTCGTAAAGATATACTTAAGTAGGACTCTGACTCTGCAATTCTTTACAATAAAAGAAACATGTAAAATAAAACCACTTTAATACCATACAAATAAATCACATTTACAAATAAATCTTTACTACTAAATTAATTTTATAAATCAATTATATCCTTCCTTCCATCCCCTCCAGGAGTCCTATTTTTGAAAAGTTTGAAACACGCAAAATCGGCGAGTCTCACCTCGCTTCACTCACCGATTATATCAAAGGAAAATCATTCGATATCGAAAGAAAATCTCGAAAATAGTCATACATTTCAAAAATACGGCCCCAGATTAATTAGGGGGCAAAAAATCTCAATCGAACGCCTCTGAATTTTCCATTCAATTCTCTACTTTATGAACTTTTAGTTTATGCTTTACTAGGGTTTTTAAACGCACATATTTTTGATCGCAAAGGTCACAAGCGTGAGGTTTTCTACCAAAATGTATACTGTCAATATGGCGGCGCAAAGCGTTTCCTTTGGGGTAGGATTTCGAACAATATTCACAATTAAACGGCTTATTATTATGCACTTCTAAATGCTTCTCCAAATCAGCCACTTGTCTTTTACACAAACTACATGGTTTCTTTATAACAACCTTCGCACTGTGAATTCTTTCTTTGTGCCGGATCATAGAAGCTTTCTGAGCAAATTCTCGTAAGCAGATATCACACTTGTACTTCTTAGCAACGCCAATATGACTTTCAACGTGTCTTCTTAAAGAATATTTACAAGAAAAGCCTTTGCTGCAAAGGTGGCAGCTTAAAGGTTTCGATCCCGCATGCGATTTATAATGCTTTGATAGTTCAATTTTTGATTCAAATTCGGTATTACATAATTTACATCTGAATGTTGGATCACTATCAGAATGTTTTCTGAATTTATGCATCTTCAGATCCTGCGCACATGGATAGGCTTTTTCACACTGGTCACACTCGAACGGAGTTTCACCGGTATGTTTTCGCCGTTCGTGAATAACTACGTGCTTTTTAGCCGTAAAACCTTTCATACAAAATGTACATTTAAACGGCTTCAATTTCTGATGCACCGTTTGCACGTGATATCTCATATTAGTAACATCGTTGAAAGAATGGCCGCATATATCACACATAATTTTACGTATAGATTTTCCCAAATGCATTACCAATATATGATTCCTCAGAGAACGTTTGTGCAAAAAATCCTTATTGCAATAGTCGCAACGGTAAATATTTTTTTTCGTATGCGAATTGAGATGTATAATTAAATTATTGCTAGTGGAATAAGTTTTTCCGCAATACGTGCACATTAGTGCACCTTTATGTGTTGCCATATGAACAGTTTTCTCCTTTCGATTTTCGAATTTTAAATCGCATACGTCACATTTTAAATATTGTCTGTGATTGGTTGTTATGTGGTTTTTGATTGACTTTTCATTATCAAATTTGGCAGTACATATCGTACAAGTATAGTCGCCATGTTCGGATTTAATTATTAATTTTAATTGGTTCCTGTTGAGTTTACTCGTTTTTTTTATTGTACCTGTGAACAAAATTGAATTTTTTTAAAGAAATATATAATCCTGTAATTGGCCGAGCGAGCGAAGCGTCACCGTTTCGACACTAGCCAATTTTGCTTTTGTATTGGAACATGTATGTTCCGGGTTAGACTTAAATTTTTCTTATGCCAATAATCCGAAATTTACTCAACTTTCAGAGTACAGTTTGCGAGGTCTACTGTTTCCATAACTATTAGTACATAACATACATAGACCGGTTTTCAGGAATGTTCGTTTAAATTAAAACGTCAACTTAGATCTAAAACTCCAGTTTAATACCTTTTTGTTGTTCACTATTCATTCATTAAATCACTGATTAGCTCTTTGTGTATTCGGTTAATTTATGATTAATTAACAAAGCGTTTAAGAAATTCATTCATATCGAATGGATCATATGGTTCATATCGAATGGTCAATCGACCCTATGCACCCTGGTATCACAGTTTTTCGGAACCGCTTTTCGGCCTCTGACGTGGTTTCTTTAACGACTACCTAATAGCAGCCGGGAGTCAGGGACCAACGGCTCAGCGTGTTTCTCGGAGCACGGAATCATTATTATCCATGACAATCAGGTGATTCAAGTCTGTATTGTCCTAACCAAATTGGAAATAACTAAGCAAAGTATGCTTCCAGTGGGATTCGAACCAACGACCTCCGGGTTGAAGGCGAAAGCCTTAACCGCTAGACCACGGAGGCAGTCTAGGAAATCAATGGTATAACTATACTATATCGACTACATACATACTTCTGGTCTTTTAGCGCATCATCTATTATTACAAAGCAGAATTTATTCTTTGTCGTAGGGCCTGAGGAAAATTGGACAAAAACCATAAATGTAGAGTTAGCATGGAACTAAAGGTAAAGATGGAAACCAAAACGGCATACAATAGGCTGATGGCAGAAAATTTGACCTGGAGTAACCCCTGTTTTCCCAAAGTATTACCATCACTTCAAAAATTTTGCCCAGTCAGAAATACAGTAAAAATAAAAATGTCAGTTTGCTTATTATAATTGGGCTTTATATTTCTATATCAAAAACAAGTATAATTATTTTTCATTTTCTAATTAAAATCTACCTCAAAATAAAGATTATATTGCTAAGTAACTGTTTATCACTTTTTCCAACTTTTGGGGTTGTTATCAAGTGCTGTGATGGAAACCCAGATTCACATCCTAACACATCACGAGTTAGAAAGAGAGAGGTGGGTAGCGAAATGCATTCAGGTCAAATTTTCTGCTATCAGCGTATTGTATGCCCGCACGCTATCCCTTTAGCTTTAGATCCATGGGAGTTAGTCTTGTCATGGTCCTTGATTTGGCGGCCCTAGTGTTAATTTTGAACAATTTTTTATTCGACATATGAGTTATATATTTCAAAAATAGATGTCCTGGTTATTACGATGGAGGAACTGCCTTCCGACCTCCTTTGAGGGAAACCAGACTAACAGGAACAAGACTCACCCCCGTATTCTTAAACATAACCTTAAGAACGACCTTCACTTAAACTCATTGGAGGGCGCCTCAAGGAAGTCCTCGAACAATCCTTGAAAACGATATTCTAAGTTGGTTGCTTGAGCAAACTCCAATGAGGAACGTCAAAGGTTATAATAACAATTTTATGCACAAACATTTAAAATTACAAAAGAATAGAGTAAAAAATTAAATAAAGTAATGGATACCTCGGCCAAAAGTGGCAAAAAAACTATTTATATTCATTTTATTTCATTTCAAGGGCGCCTCAAGGTACCTCTCGACCAACCTTATACTCGTATTTGACAGTTCGATACTCACCTCCAATGAGGAATCTTCTTATGTCAAGTTAACTAGTGTCGACTAATCATACCAATGAGTTGGAGTAAGGTTGAGTCGAGTTTGAGCAAACGTTTCAGAATATGGGGGTCAAAGTGTGTTAGTGGCTAACTCTGTCAGATTTTTCAGGCTGCCTAAAGGCATCTGACACAGCCTAACGACTGCCATCTATCGATAACAACCGGGAGATTGGAATTTTAAAATACGTTACCATTTCTTTTATTTATTCTAGTCTTTGGTTTCGCTTCAACTTTTTTCTCAGGCTCGTATGTCTCGCCTTCTGGAATGAATATAAAAATCGTACTTGTTACGACAAGACCAGATAAACTTGACCCTCCTGCCGTGCACACCATAATGGCTCAGGTGGGTCAGGTTTATCTGCCATCGATTGAAAAGTAATTCTAAACGAGACGTCGCGTCGCCTTGCGTCCCAATACTTATTAAAACTTTATTTTGTATTGGTATAACTATCGGTACCTGGGTAGTTTCCAAGGTTAAAATTTTGGAAAAATAATGTGATATCATCCATACTAATATTATAAATTCGAAAGTCTGTCTGTCTGTTACGCTTTCACGGCCAAACCGCTGAACGGATTTTGATGAAATTTGATATGAATATAATCCAAGACCCGGGGTCAAACATAGGCTACTTTTTGACGCAGGCGGAGCTGCGGGAAACAGCTAGTGATAAATAAATTTGAAGATAGCGAAAGCGAGAATATGGGAAGACCAAAAAGAGATGGCTGGATTGTATCAGAGAGAACATGAGTAGGAAGGGCGTTGAGAAGGAAATGGCTAGAGATAGAGGAAAGTGGAAGGAACTGGCATACTGTGCCGACCACACATAACAAAGTGGGACAAGGTAAATGAGAAGATCATGATCTAATAGGGATATAATAATGTTACTTACCTTCACGTTTGAGGTGTTGGATTTCATCTTTAATGTAAACTTTATTGTCTAGAAAAAGATAAAATTTGTAAAATTGGAATTCTATCACACACAGTCATTGTATGAAATGTATTTTATGAGACTTATTTCTATTTCTTCTGTAAAAATTTTTACTGATATCTATTCTGTAAATATAATAAAATTGTAACGGTATTGATGTCTGTACATGGAAGATTTTTAAGAAAAACTCAATTTGACGAGTGTTTATTGAAACAACAAAAGCCAAAACCATAATTTTTAGAATTTTGTCTGTCTGTCTGTATGTTTGTCATCGCATCACGCAAAAACTAGTGAATAGAATTTAATGATGTTTTCATTGATATCTAATTTAGAAATCAGGCTACAATTTATCCCGATTATATTATATATATATTATATTTGTTACCAGTTCACGAAGGACGAGCGGCCAACTTTAATTGACCCTTAAAATGCATACTGTATGAGAGATCAAACTACACTGGCTTTTATGGTTGCTTTCTGCATTATTGCCTAAATACGGGGCTAGTTTCTTTTGCCGTGCTTATTAACCGATTTTTAATAGGAGGAGGTTCTACATTCGATGTATGTTCACCGATTACTCCGTCAATTGTGAACCGATTTATAAAAATATTTATTAGTGTAAAGTCTGAAATGAAACTTTGCATATATTAACAGAACAACAAGAGTTTGCCCGGGAAAATATGCGGACAAAGTCACGGGAAAAGCTAGTGAATAAATGAATGATAACAATTTTTAAGTAATAATTAAAGAAATATTGAATAACTTAGATTTTTTTTTACGCATGTCGTGTTTACCTTTCTTTACTTATGTGTTTGTTACATTAAGAATATGCCTGTTTGCAAAATTTTAGAATTAAGTAACAATGTAAACAAATGTTGGTAAACCTTAATCAATAAAAATAAAAAATAAATAAAACCCTAAGTTTTATAAATTTTTGTAATATAAAAATGATGAATTATTATACAAAAAAGAGTCCCAAATCGCTATTATCTCATAGCAAAGAACCCAATATCCTGGCGGCTTTTCGCCTTTGGTCTGTAAGGCTATTCCTAATATGAAAGAATAGATAATAGTACTTTGCATACATATTGTGAGGATTACATCTTCAATGGACCCTGTACAACCCGGTGTAAGTTATTTCGAATCAGCCTTTTGGCCTGTGACGAATAAAGCTGTATGAGTTGGCTATGAGTTTTGAAACTCACCTTTCAAGCTATCGTCGTATATATCTTCCCTGTCCGAATTACCTGTAACGAAATTGAAATAGGTGTTATTAACATGATCACAGCGTTTTCATGGTAACTGCTCAAGCCAGGTTATTTATTTAACACTTTTTTAATATCTTAACTACATACTTCTTTAATACTTTTTTTCATAAACACAGTTTGTATACAAATGGCGGCATTATCGCATAAGCGATCAACAATAGCTTTTGTACTGTGTACAATGTAGAGGTCCTGACTGGAGGGCACAATCTAAACAAAAAAAAAAACAAAACAAAACTGCATACTTATAGCTTTATAAATAACTGATTGCAGATAAAACTAAAAAAAAAGAAAATATTAATAGTAGGATATCAACAATTTATTCAAACAAGTAACACCTGAACTGATTTAATATCTTTAAAAAAACTTACCATTGCTAGAACTGATTTCCACTTTGATTTCATTGCAAAGGTCATATTCTTCATCTGCAAATAAAATGAATCCATATCACCATACTAATATTATAAATGCGAAAGTCTGTCTGTCTGTTACGCTTTCATGGCCAAACCTCTGAATGGATTTTGATGAAATTTAGTATGAATATGATTGAAGACCCGGGGTCAAACATAGGCTACTTTTTGATGCAGGCAGAGTTGTGGAAAAAAGCCAAGTACACCATAAGCAAAGAATTATTAAAGGACACTTACACCCTCCCACCAAAAACAGATACCACACCTCACTATGTAGATTTAGGGTAAAAGTCACATAGAATTGTCTCACACTATCCAAGGGTCTTGGAGTCATCCGGGAGGTGACAGCTGAAAATCAGCGGTTGCTTCTCTGGAGCCACGTATCGCCGAGCTGTAGCCTATTTGTGCTGCTGTGGCACACTTAAATTATTGCATGCTAATAGGCTACTTGACCGTATTCATACTTGGTTAATATTGTTATACTAAACAAAATATACACTAAAAAGTAACAGATTCTGAAAACAACAACAAAATTGGTTGTTAATTAAGCAGTAATTCGATATTAAAGTTTTCTCTAAAAAAAAAGTGGGAGCCCGGTGGGGACGTCTTGCTATCTCTTTTGTACGCACAAAACCAAGTGGCAGTGACGTCACAGCTCACACAGTGCATCCTTTTCTTGTTTTTGACAGTTTTCCCTTCCACCGAATTTTAAAGGCTTATAACTTATTTATTTTTGAACGGATTACAAAAATTCTTTCATAATTCTGTTTCTGGAAATAAAAATATTGATATGAAAGAAAAAATAAAAATTAGTGGAATATCCAATTAGGTTAAGAAATTTATGTATTGTTTTCTTTGTTTGTATGATGCTGTGTTATTGTGTGTAACAGTTGAATAAAATAAATTTATTATCTATTTATCTATCTTCGGTCAAGTGAGAATTTTATTTTAGCACTTACTCTTACAGTACTCTTCAAATTTAGCCTCACAGATGATCACTTGTTTTTTGAACTGTGTTGCTCTTCGTAGATCATCAATGCATTTGTCACAAATTGTGTAGCTTATGTCCGCTTTAGGGGGGTCGATCTGAAAACGGAATCATTATGAGTTTTCTTTTAACCTCTATTCAAACTGACGCGAATCCTGATGCCTAAAGAATAAGTATCTATCTGTCTGTTACACTTTCACGGCCAAACCGCTGGACGGATTTTGATCAAATTTAGTATGAATATAGTTGAAGACCCGGGGTCAAACATAGGCCACTTTTTGACGCAGGCGGAGCTGCGGGGAAAAGCTAGTCCTATATAAATTGTGTAAGTTTGAATGGAGCTTAATACTTTTATGTTGGCAGTGAATAGGAGGGTCACTTGTTGGTCTTAACGAATTTGAAAAGCCATTTAGACTCGACAAGGAGAAGAAGAATGATTGACACGTTCGAAAGATTAGCCTATGCATGATACCTTGGGGTCCGAAAGATAAGCGAAGGACGCAATGTAACAAACAAGGTACCACAAAGCAGTCATGCAATTAAACTGTCTTTTACTAACAGCACAGAATCACAAATTCTTACATTAATGCCGAATGTGTCTCGTAACATGCTAGAGTAGATTTCAACATCGTTTTTTACGACATAGGTGTGATTTAGGCTTTTGAATTTGCCATCGGAGTGGCAGCAGCGGCAGATTGCACTCAGATTCCATATTTCACTCATTTTAAAGACGTTAAACCATTTACCACATAAATAATATTATGATAACGTTTAAATTGAGAATTACGACATTTTAAACACCATAAATCGCAAATTATTTAGATTGTTGTCCACAACAAAAACATTTTTGTTGATGACAAATCTGACAAATTTATTGACATTTTGTGTGTCAGAATCACGTCAGAATGATCTTTTTTTTTCAATATGGCTTTTATAATACGTATTTAGCCAGCATACAAGATACCCAGTTATAGCAAGCTTAGTTAAATAAGTCAAGTTGGTAGTCAAGTCGAGTCAGAATGGTTGGACTTGTGTAGTATGTTGTGTTGGTTGTTAAAATGCAGATTTAGACCACTTAGAATTTTATTTTGGATTGCACACCTCTCTCCAACCACAGCGTTTTCCCAATCGCGTTCTCATCTGGTTTCAGGATTCAAAGGTCCGATATAGTTCGCCGCCCCGAAACCACTGCTTGGGTAGGTATCTCACACCCGTATTCTTTAACATAACCTTATACGACCTTCACTCAAACTGATTGGAGGAAGCGTTAAGGAAGTCCTCGAACTTTCCTTCAAAACGATATTCTTAGTTGGTTGCTTGAGCAAACTCCAATGAGGAACGTCATAAGTTATAATAACAATTCTAAGCACAAAAAATTAAAATTACAAAAGAATAGAGTAAAAAATAAAATAAAGTAATGGATACTTAAGGAAAAAGTGGCAAAAAAACTGATTTATAACCACTTTGTTTCATTTCAAAGACGCCTCAAGGTACCTCTCAACTAACCATATATTTGACAGTTTGATACTCACCTCCAATGAGGAATCTCCTTATGTCAAGGAACATAATGACGACTAATCATACCAATGAGTTGGAGTAAGGTTGAGTCGAGTTTGAGCAATCGTTTGAGAATATGGGGGTCAATGTCCTTTATTCCGCCTGTAACAATCAAACTTGCACTTACACCAAAAATTAATTTTGCTATGATTTTTCACACAGGAACTACGCTACGCTATGAAAACTCGAATCGTCGATGTGGCCGTTTAGACGGCCATAACTAGGTAAAGTGGGATTAGGCTGGATATTTGTGATGACTAGCCCCTACACCATAATAAAAGATTCTTCTATATTATTATTATTATTTATTATTTTAGCTCATGGAGTGCTAATTTTTTGTAATTATCATTCGTCATAATCGGTTAGTCAAACGATTTTCATTCGACATATGAGTCCCATTTGGTAGGGATGCTTAGTAAAACATTTTTTAACAAAAAGCGGCCGATTACTGTAGCCATCTTGAAGATATTCTGCACCCAAGAGGTCCATACACCATGGAGACATCGGAAGTCGGAAACAATCTTGGACGAAGAAGATACCGAGGCTAACCAGGACAGCTATTTTTGAAATATATGACATACTAGCTAATTCCCGCAGCTCCGCCTGCGTCAAAAAGTAGCCTATGTTTGACCCCGAGTCTTCTACTATACTTATTCACACAAAATTTCATCAAAATCCGTTCAGCGGTTTATTCGTGAAAGCGTAACAGGCAGACTTTCGCACTTATAATATTAGTAAGTAAGTATGGAGTACTAGCTGTTTCCCTCAGCTCCGCCTGCGTCAAAAAGTAGCCTATTTTTGACCCCAGGTCTTCAACTATATTCTTACCAAAGGACAATGCTCATGCAGTATGAAAAAAAACCGCAAAAGAAAAGTAGCGCAAAATGTAGGTAAAAATAAGCGGAATGGAGCGGCTCCGGCTCCAGCGAATTGGGTAGTTCTCATCTCATCTTCCGAATTGATGGGCAATCTCTTCCTTCAATCCTTTTTGACGATACTAAAATACCTTTCAGTGAAAAAGTTAAGAATTTGGGAATCATGTTTGATTGAAACATGTCTTGGGCTCCTTAGAATGCCGAGGTTAGCAGGAAGATATTTGCTGCTGTTGGTTCTGTTAGGAGATTAAGATTATTTTTTTGCCAATTGAGACCAAAATCCCGCTAGCGCATAATCGTTACTCCATCCTATCCTAGACTATGTCGACTCTTGCTATCCTGATCTCACTCAAGAGCAGCTGAACAAACTAGAGCGTCTTCAAAACTTTTGTATAAGGTTCATATTTGCCTTTATATATTTATACAACTAAGTAGGCAAACAGGCTTACGGCCCATCATCCAGTGACTCCATTCATGCAAGCAAACAAATTTCCCCAAGGAACATAGCTCGAAACATGAAAAACAAATTTGAACTTCCCATAGTAAGTTAGGTCACGTAATGAGACATTTTGTATAGGAGGATATGTATCTAAAAGAACATTTTAAATTCCTCAGTGAGATCAAATCGCAACATGCGTAGCCTTGTTTTATTTTATTTTTTATTTGTACGGACTTACAATTTTAGCTCCTGTGAGCTTTTAAATTTACAGCGGGACAGTTTGAGGCGAGGGCTATTAACCACTCAGCCTTTTCGGCAAATGCACAAGGGGCTCCCAGTTGGGACGAACCTCGGCCATCGGCTTGATCAAGCGAGCGATGCAAACTCGCGAGCGGTAGCAAACGCTCAATGCCATAAGGGCCGACACTATTGTGCCTGAAGGGCGGCAATCCCTGACCATGCTTCTCGTTTTTATGCAAAGTCCCTCCCACCCAGCAGATATTCGTAAAGCACAAACAATCGCTATAATCAGAGATTAATTTAGTCTCACTAACTTTCTAAGGTTCATAAAGCTTGTCTCTGTTTCTGACACTACTGACCTACTAGTATTATGTATTTTATATTTAAGTATTATAAGTAGGTATGTTTTTATATAAAAATACTTATGTAAGTTTATTATCAGTATTACTGTAGATTTCCGCCTTAGCTGTCAGCACGGTTAGCTAATTTTTTTTTTTTTTTATCTGCTCCTTTTTACCATGGGATTGGCTGGAAGAGATGCATTAGCGAAAAGTCCGCCTTTGTACTCATTTCTTTTAATGTTGGTTGGATTCAGTGCTGCATTTTTTCTATGTAAATGGTGCAATAAAGTGTTCATTCATTGATTACATAAACAGAGAGGCCGATTTTGACGCGTTTACTTTAGTTTGAAAGCTAATTTGATTGGTATAGTTCTTAGATATTAATATATGGAGATCGGTTCAGCAATTTAAAGATAATCAGTTCATTTGTTACTAGTCCACAGGATTTCAGTTTGGTGTACAGAAACTTCGGTGGATTTATAAGTAACTAGCTCTTTCCCGCAGCTCCGCCTGCAAAAAGTAGCTCGTATGTTTGACCCCGGGTCTTCAACTATTTTCATACCAAATTTCATCATAATCTGCTCAGCGGTTCGGCCGCGAAAGAGTAACAGACAGACAGACTTTCGCATTTATATTATTAGTATGGATATATATCATTATTCAGCAATAGCTGCCTGATGCTGCAGAAAGTGCAATTTTCTATACTAACGTAAGATATGAAATACTAGCTGTTTCCCGCAGCTCCGCCTGCGCCAAGAAGTAGCCTATTATCTTACCTCGGGTCTTCATACCAAATTTCATCAAAATCCGTTCAGCGGTTTGGCTGTGAGACAGACAGACTTTCGAATATATAATGTTATTAGTGGAATAATTATGGAAGTATGGATTTAGACTTAAACTGAAACAGTAGAGTGATTGTGTCCACCTTTTTTTGTATAGACTGAAAATTTTGCATGTAGTCGTACATTATTCAATTTTTTTTTTAAATTACGAAAATCTTATTAATGGGGTCATGAAAACTATTTACATTGCAAAATATTAATTTAATCGTCCATTTTTTACTTCATTTGGATGTTAAATGAGGGCTGACTTTACATTTTTAATAATAATGCAGGTCATAAACCTAATGGCACATTTTGTTTCTAAATAATTACTTGAAATTTTATTTCATTTGTACATAACAGTAGGTATTAATGAAGATTCGTACCTACGTAATAGCAAAGTCAAATAATCGTCCCACATATGAAGGTTTTAATCAATTCTAACTTCTAATATCAGTCAGTGTAGTACAATTTTCGCTGGACAAATGCGCAAGTATTTGCACAAAACGAATGTACACATTACTACTGTTTACCTTCGAATTTAACAATTATCATCCTTATGGTGTTGTCTTAAAGGTTAGCCATCTATTTTATGGTATTTAAATGCGGTATGCGATGCAAGAAGATTCGAAAGTTGTCGGTCAGTTGGGATTGTAGCACGGACTACGTCGCTCGCGTAGTCATAGACATAAAAAAAATTACTGGCCGAAAATTTTTAAAAAGAAAATTCCCCGGACTCAGCCGCGCGAACGGTTGACAGCTGTCAAAATTATAAAGTAGCTATTTTGTGATTTTTTGGAAAATCGTGAGTGATGGTGTGTGCAATTTTTGTGTTGTAATTTTGAACTGTGGTTGCGTAAATTTTTATCGTATCCAAAGGTCGGCTGGGAGTGTGTGGTGAGTTTTTTTAATTTAATAAAACCAGTTGCGATGAGCCCGTTCGCCGCTATTTCTTGTAAAGATATTATACCTAATTGAAGTCGAAAAAGCGGTTATTTTTAATTGTGGGTAAACTACAGAAGTATTTATACTAAACTTTATAACTCTGTGTTTTACTTACTTTTATTCTCGCCTATTTACGTAATTACTATGTTATATCATTATGAAACTAGGTACCCAGGTAGGATACATGCATATTTATAAAGGCAATCTTGAGTGTAAGCATTCAAGTCATAGACAGTCTATTTTTTTTATTGTCTATTGCAAAAGTGCAAAAATCCTGTGGGATTTTCAGCAGTTGCGTCCTTAGCTAATATAATTTGCGAAATGATAACAATTCTTTGTTCAGGAGCCAATTTTTAAAATATATGGCATGAATGAAAATCATTCGACTCACCGATTTTGAATACTTATCAAAAATAACACTAGAGTTTTCTTCCCGTATTATAAATTCGATTAAGAAGTTGGCTAGGATCTAGATATTGGTCTTATCCTAATCATAATTCACAACAATATAACATTTTAAAACTCTAACACCAGGGTGTACAGGTTAGACTAAGTTCTCGATTCGATATAAATGAATGATACAAATGTAGCGAAAGTCGATAAATTATTAAGTTTTACCTAACGTTTTTGGTGAATCAATCATTTGCATATATCAATTCTTTTAATTCCTAAATCCCTTAAAAAATCCATACTAATATTATAAATGCGAAAGTCTGTCTGTCTGTTACGCTTTCACGGCCAAACCGCTGAACGGATTTTGATGAAATTTGGTATGAATATAGTTGAAGACCCGGGGTCAAACATAGGCTACTTTTTGACGCAGGCGGAGCTGCGGGAAAAAGCTAGTATATTGTAATATCAGTGTAAAAAGTTCAGATTTCGACTGTCGCCTCCAAAGCGAAAAATTCAAATTAATGATTTGCGTCACAGAATATACTGGTTTTGAAAAAAAAAAAACTAGATTTGTCTATGGACATCCGGTTCCTTATAGTAAAATGCGTTTGGGATGGTTTGGGACAACTTTGTGAAAGATATGCAGACAAAAAAACAGCAATTAAAAGTAATGGTAATATTGAAAATAATTTTGTGCCTGAGCAACTTTGTGCGGATTTTAGGCGGGAAGCTGAGAACAGCAGTATCGGCGCTGTATTTTATTTTCCAAAATTCGTGTTTTTTAAGTGTTTGTGCATAATAATGGAGGGGTATCCGTAGAGAATGCGCGTGTCAGGCGCCGACGTGACGCGACCACCATTGTATTGGTCGCCATTTAGTAGCATTTTTTATCTCGAGCTCCGCCGTGCTTCAGAATCAGAATCAGAATCATTTATTTTGCTAGAATACATGTGTAAAAAGGTTACAATTTTTTTTCCGTCCAGTGTATTCTGTATCGTGCAAAATTATTTATAACATTAAATTAAATTATATAATATTACATTTAATTAAAAACAATAATAAATTAGTCAATAATAATAAATTCGGAAGGCACGTTAAGCCGTTGATCCCGGTTGTTGTCCATAGATAGCAGTCGTTAGGCCGTGTCAGATGCCTTACGGCAGCCTGAAAAATTCTGACAGTATTAGCCACTAACACACCTCGGGTCATGTTCCTGTTGGTCTGGTTTCCCTGTAAAAAGGGGGTTACGGAGGTCAGACGGCAGTCGCTCCATTGTAATTACCAGTTCCGCCAAATCTAGGACCATGACTTACAGCGTACCCTAGGCTCTGAAGCGTAAGCTGACGAAGCAACTAGGAAAACGCTAGGATGATGATGACTATTCGCTCAAGAACAAGCGTGAGTGTTGGGAAGTAATACAGTGTTAGACTTACGTGATTTCCTTGCTTGTTGCCAAAAGCTCCTGGAAATCGCTAAGTGCAATTTTTCTACCACTTCACTTAGCCTGACTCTTCTGTCTCAACTTGACTAAACTACTGACTTGACTTTATTAAAAAAAATACTTGTTACTGGCTAAATAGGAGTAGGAGCCATATTGAAAAAAAAAAACTTTGTGTTTTTTTTGAATGTTCAATGTTTTTTTAAATCGAATATAGTATGTTTTACGGCTCATGATACGAGTCGTATAAGGGCTTAAATGCAAATGAAATACTCATTTACAGCCTATGTCTATGAAATAATGAATTATATTTTTTAAGTAGAAAAACAATTCGTATTTTTCAACTAAAATACGCACGACAGAATTTTTCTGAAAAAGACATCAACGATCCATGTTGCCTCTACTACTGCTTTAAGAAACAACAGGGTTCGAATTTCATGTTTTTTTAAATTTTTTAATGTTTTTTTTCGGCCATGGTTTCAGATCTTAAAGTTCGTTCTACATCCTTTCTCTTCCTCATCAGCAATCCTAGCCCTTTCCCATTTCAATTGGGGTCGGTTCTCCGTATCTTCTTGCGCCTATATTATATCACGTACCACTTCAGGGGTTAGCACCATCGTATTCAAATTCCTTCTCGTTGGTTTTATCCTTCTTCTTCTTCTCTTTTTCTGACTTTAACTTACTTGTGACTTCAAGTCACGTCAGACGTTAAGAGAGGTAGGACATTTTGTAAGGAGTACTTAGTCCGTCTGGGGAAGTACCTCCACCCTACAGGAGACCGCAGCCAAAAACACTGTGATGCAGTTTTGTGTTCCTGCTGGTGAGTAGGGTCGCTGTGCTGATAGCGGACAGGTCGGCAACGCGCTCGTGACATCTCCGGTGTTGCAGGCGTTCATAGGCTATGGTAACCACTTACCATCAGGTGGGCCGTACGTCTGTTTGCCTACTTAGTTATATATATATATAAAAAAGTCACGTTTCTCATAAAGTCGTCGTGTCTTAAAATCTTTTTAAATAACTCTCACTTTAATCTAATAGTTACATTTGCATTCTTCTTCGTCCAAGCGTGTTTTCGTAAGCGTCTTTAGCTTACGCTTCGTAGCCTAGGAGTGCGCTGTAAGTCATGGTTCTAGATGGCGGTACTGGTTACAATAGAGCAACTGCCGTCTGACCTCTATAACCCTTTTTACAAGGAAACCAGACCAACAGGAACATGACCCGAGGTGAGTTAGTGGCCAACACTCTCAGATCTGTTTAAAGAATCAGTTAACCCTGCACACCTAGGCTTTTGACGTGGCTACAACGGCCACAACCAAGATGAGCAGCATCAACGACAATAATAAATTAAAACAGGTCAAGTGCATGTCGGATTCGCGTACTGAGAGTTCCGTACTTATCTTTAAAAAATCGCAAAAACATCACATTTGTTGTATCGGAGCCCCCTTAAATATTTATTTTATTCTGTTTTTTAGTATTTGTTGTTATAGCTGCAACAGAAATACATCATCTGTTAAAATTTTAACTGTCTAACTATCACGGTTCATGAGATACTGCCTTGTGACAGACGGACAGCGAATTCTTAGTAATACACTAATGCTTTTTAAGGTCCCATCATGGAGCAATTACAAAGAGGAGATGTCGTAATAAGCTTTTTGTAAGGCTACACGGGGCGGAAGGCAGACGAGCGGGGGTGCTTGGTTTCGGCCGTGGCTCCAACCATGGAGCAATGCTTGTCATTGCTCGTCATGCTTGGCACTGTAGTGTCGGCGAGGCGCCAATGATCACATCACTGCGCCATTTCAAACGGAATCTCCTCTTTGTAATTGCTCCACGGGTCCCATTTTACCCTTTGGGCACGGAACCCTAAAGTGTTTAATGAATATGAAGTTGCAAAATTCGAGTTAAGCCATTTTGTATCTTGATCTCCTTGACATAAAACCGACTTTTTAAGCATCTGTCCCCGTTTCTAGTACGAAGTACCGTATTACGTCACTAGCGTACTACTTGGTCATAAAAATTGACATCGTCAACCCAGAAATATGAATTGCGTGTGTTTAAAAAATCTAAAAGGATGGTGTGTAATTGATTAAGATTGAGCTAGCCCAGAAGTAACTTTGATACTTCTGTTATGGGGTCCTAACTCAACGATGGAGGTTACTTGGACCGTGCTTTTCCCATAATATTCAAAATTATACCGTATTCGATGTTACAAACATTTTCTACTAATATATAGTTGTGATATATCGTTGTATGTGTATAATTCGGCATTAATTGAACGGTGCACATATAGGATTTATCTGCGCGCGCGCCTCATACAATTTGTTTTCAAGAAATACATAAAATATGCGTTTTCGAATTTTCCAAATCACTGGTTGTTCAAAATTAAATTTATTCTAGTAGATTCCGTCACGCCGCGCCGATTGAGCATACTTTGAGATGTTTTCAGTTTGGTTAGGACTTTGCAGGCTTGAATCAAAATATTTAAATCAAAATAATGACGATTCCGTGCTTCGGACAGCACATTCAGTATAGTTGGTCCCGGTTGCGATGTGGTGGTCTTTAAAAGAACCACGGCAGAGGTAGAGATGCAGTTACATAAACTGGGGTAAACTAACACTAGGGTGTACAGGGTCGATTGACCGTGTAATCCACTCGATATTAATGAATGACTTGAAGACGGAATCCACACCGCTAACACAAACATAAATTTATACCGATGTAAATCTGTTCCGCCATCATCTCGAGTGAAAAACTGCATCTGGACTTCATTATTTATAATTAAAACAATTATCGACATGCAACGAACAGTGTTGCAAAACAGTCGACTAGATTAACTGGAGTAAATATAGGCTTAGTAAAGGAAACGTCGACACTTGTCGACCTCGACTGCATATAAGTTAGTACGTAATTTTGGTGATTTGATGCCCAGCCAAAATTAATAGTACTGACGTACAGAACGGACACTCACACCCTCCCACCCGAAACAGAAACCTCACCCAAATTCACCAAATAAACAAAATAAAGCTAAAATTATGAAAGAACGCTTCTCATTCTTGATTCGGCTACTACTTAAATACTTGTAATTCGACCCAGTTTAACATGAAACGGTCGCCCGTACCAGTAGATTTCCGACCACCTAATCCAGTTTCGAACGGTCGAAGTAAGGTTATTTTTTCGGTCACTGTTTATAATTTTAAATAGCAATATTTTAAGTTAAAAGAACATTATTTAAAGGGTAGACAAACCTAGCCACGCGTTTTTTTTATTAAAATTTTTGCGTGAAGAAATATATTTACTTAGTTAATCTGTCTTAACAGGGTAGGCAATGTATTAATATCTTTATGAGAAGCACGCCACTGCTTTACTCAGAAATGGTGAAAGAATCATCATCGTCATGTCAGCCGCAGTCAGTCTACATCTGGACATAGCTAGGTCTCTTCGAACGATTTCCAAAATTACCGGTTGTTAGTGGCCTGCGTCCTGCGTTTGCCTGCGACCTTTTTCAGGTCATCTGATCATCTGTGGATGGCGTGGCGATAGATAGAAAGAAGGAAACAATCCAGATTGAAGTGGGGTTTTCAACCAACAACCTTTGCGAGGATCTTGGAGCGGCCAACGACAGAGCTATCACCGTTGCCACGTATTGGTCTAGCATGACTTGTAGTAATTTCGACTCGAGAAGAAGAAAGACTATAAGTACCACGAACTTCAATTTCTAAAACAGCGAATTTACGCGCGGTCGTAACCGCTAACAAAACCTAACGTTATTTATTACGTTTGTTTTTGCAACAAAAAAAAAAACTGACGCAACCAATTTTTTTTAAATTATTATTTTATTAGGCACGCACATATGATTGAAATCTATACAACGATCACGTACAGGTGAGGTAACAGATGGAAATACGATTTTGAACCTTAGTTTCATAGAGATAGAGGTAGAGTTAGTTATGTTTTGTAATGTTAGCCATAGCACGTAAGCCCTTGGGTTGAGTATGGTTACAAAACTGAGGTGAGACACCAGGCTATCCTAGGTTTGAGTGATAATGAAGGCGTGTAGGCTGAGAGTACTTCGGGCAAGCGTGTTGCCCAGTTTCGTTGTTGCGAGACTGTTGGCCATTCATTCATATCGAGTGGGCTACATGGTCAATCGACCCTATGGTGTGTCAGAGTTATTAGAAACCGCCTTTTGGCCTCCTACGTGGTTTCTTTAACGGCTATTAATTCACCCGTATTAAGTTCTTATTGGTGGGGAAAAGCTTAAGTAAAACTAACTGAAGACAATGCTATCGGGAATACGCTAAGATAAGTAGTACTTGTTCCTGCTGTCCGGGTTCGAGCAGCTCGATAGCAGAGTTATATATCTTGAATATTATATTCGTAAAGGATTGCGCGTGTTAAACGGCACCCAGCGCGGCCTATCTTAGATTGGTTGCCGTTAGTGTCATGTCCATCTTGGTCTCAAATATCCATATCCATCCATACTAATATTATAAATGCGAAAGTCTGTCTGTCTGTTACGCTTTCACGGCCAAACCGCTGAACAAATTTTGATGAAATTTGGTATGGATATAGTTGAAGACCCGGGGTCAAACATAGGCTACCTTTTGATGCAGGCGGAGCGGCGGGAAACAGCTAGTTATCAATTGATGGGAGTCGTAAGCCTGTGTCAGATGTTTTTAGGCGGCCTAAACAGTTTTGATAATACTAGCCACTAATACACCCCGAATTATGTTCTCCGAAATCCAGACTAGTATAGTCTGGATTTCGGAGATTTGGAGGGTAATGGAGGGCAGACGGCAGTCGCTCCATGACATAACTTTTCTGTTTTTCCCAATGGTTGACTGGGAGAGAATGCTTTTAGCATTAAGTCCGCCAATTGTAAACTTGTGGTACAATAAAGATTTATAAATAAATAAATAATCTAAGACCATGATTAAAGCGTACCGTGAGTTCTGAAGATGCAATTGGGAAACACGCTGGATATTCCGCCTATTCAATGCAAATTTTCTTTCTTCTTATAATTTAGATATACACGGGTAAAAATCATAATCCTCCTTTTCCTCCTCACGTCGCCGTAGTCGGGTAACACGTTGCCCTGAACTCGTGATCACCTTGAACAGACGGCCATTACAATAGTTATAATTTATAATAATTGCACTCATCAATACATCATTTTCTAAGTGCATTTAATGCAATATCTATTGTAAGAATAATGAATAATTTATTTATTTAAGTAACAATGACTCATATTTGTTAGTAATACTTATGATTATGTTAGTATTATGTTATATAAAAAAAAAAAACAAACAAAAATAAAACACCAGTGACTCACATAGGCCAAACCCGTACCATCCCCCCGGATATGGCACAGCAATGGTTTATGTGGAGGCTGTCCAGTCTCCTTGCAATCATGTCCAGGATTCTGTGGTTGCCCCCGCGCATCCTCTCGTATCGGACGCGCATCTCTTCCGCATGGTTGCGTAAAAGCAATCCACTCGTGCTTCCGCGAACATCCCTGATGCGCTACAGAAGCGCGGAAGCCCCAGCAGCACCCTGAACGCGTTGTTGTACTGCCCACGAAAGGCGTTGTAAGCTTTTTGAGTATATCTAGCCCACAGGTTACACGTATAAAACGATGTACAGAAAGCTCTGAAAAGCAAAAAATAATGTTTTTACCCGACTGACAAAAGGAAGTTAAAACATAAAATTAAACGAATAAGCGCCTAAACCTGTAATTTTATGTTTTAAATATGCAGTGCGTCAGTATGTAAAATAACCTGTATGTTTGTATTATTTTATGCCTGTCTGACCCCACTGTATAATATACTAGCCGTTTTCCGTCTGTCTGTTACGCTTTTACGGGCATACCGCTGAACGGATTTAGATGAAATTAGGCATGGATATAGTTGAAGAACCGATGTCAAACATAGGCTGCTTTTTGACGTAGGCAAAGCAGGAAACTGCTTGTTAATTAAAAAAAAAAAACAAAAAAACGTAAAAGACTGGAATATTTGTGCACGTCAATGCTTTTTTCTTTACAGTGTAAAAAGCCAACTAAACAGAAGACAATCTCCTTTGGCCAATATAGCATATTTTGACTATAACAGATCATGGTTGCAACGTCGGATGTATGAAGTTTATGAAGGTTTTCTCATAATACCTGTGCAATGGCGATGACAGGCCAATAATTCATGAGTTGACGCATTACATTAGTATTCAAGATAGCTTCAGTGGAAAGGTCTCCCGTTGAGCTTGTAGGAGCAATGCCCTTGTTGGCTTTTATGGGCATAGCTATGTCTTTTGTTGTGTGGTTTAGGACAAGCGCATTATGACAAAGACAAGGTGTAAATTGAAATTTTATAAAAATCCCGATTTGTACGGAACTGTGACAAGTAGCTTTATTTACTGAACGCTTGTACACGGAGACCGTTTATATGATCACAATGTTTCACAAGCCTGACTATTTGTACGCGAAGTTAAGATTCTTTGATGCAGGGAATAGGCGATGCAGAGCCACCACCCGGTGTTATCAATACAGCCAGAACTGTTGCTTTTAGAGGGAGTTTTCGCTATCAGGCAACAAAGTGCTGGAATAATATACCACATACATTATTTTAAAATTAAATTAAGATTTGTTGTTCTCCAGCAACAATTAAATGGTATTCCAGCACGATATCTGTAGCGGAATCTCCTCGCACGTATTTAGATGTGGTTGGGGGAACTCAGACATTTTGTTAAACTAGTTTACACATGTTTCATCAAACATCACACTCTTAAGCTTGTATGAGTAGTCGAAGTATATTTTACTAACGTGCCTGTATCTCAAAAAGGCAAAAAACTGAAAATCAGTGGTTTTGTGCTATAATACTTAGCGCAAAATGTGTCACTGAGTTAAGGCCTTTTTGCGTTGCTGCAGCACACCGTTACATTGTAACTAAATATTTGTAATATTAAGATTTGTACCTTTCTTTTTGTTTTTGTAAATTGGTGTGTGTAGCAATTCAAATAAACTGCTATCTATCTATCTATCACAAACACTCTACATCTGCTGTCAATTGCTGAGGAGTTGAGTATTTCGCAGACTTCAGTCGGCATCAGTCTGAATTTGCTATATCTTAGAAATACCATCGGAGTTACTGTACTCCAAATTTCTTAACAATCTGATCCCCTAAATGTTTGTAAAATCCTGTCACGTACACGCTAGAGACTTAAGTTTTTGTATGGAACTTCTCAATACCTTAAATATTGTTAACGTGATCTAGCGTCTTACTTATTCCGCTGGATCAGCGACCCGAAGTGGATCTTGGCCACCTCACTAAAGATGCCCCAGGGTGTTATTCTGCGCAATGGCTGCCAGTTGTCAGCTCCCAACTCTCGCAGATTAGCACCGCATCGCTCCAGCGGTATCTGGAGCTCCATCTAAGATCATCCTACTAATATTATAAACGCGAAAGTTTGTAATTATGGATGGATGATTGTTACTCTTTCACGTAAAAACTACTGAATGGATTTTAATGAAACTTTACAGTAATATAGCTTATACATCAGAATAACACAGGCTACAGTTTATAAAGATATTGTGTGAATTGTCCAAAATATGACGATAAGTGTCAAGTAAGTAGGAAACAATCTACCATCTGCGAGCTACTCTGGCGTGCGCTGCCAAAACCGCTAGAGTTACATATATGTAATGTATGATGGAAATGTTTATCTTAAATAGTCCTACAAAAAAGCCCGCTTGAAGACCCGGGGTCAAAAATAGATACTTTTTATAAACATAGGCTACTTTTTGACGCAGGCGGAGCTGCGGGAAACAGTTAGTCTGTCAAAAATAATTCGATTCACCAATTTTGATCGAGTCACGTTTTTCAAAAATAACACTAATGGGACGGCCGATTGGTCTTCTAGCCTGCTATCTTTCTCAGATAGGCTGCCATGACGGAACAATTCTCACCCATTCACTCGAGATGAGGCCAGTGCAGTAGCTGACACACAAAAAGCCAAGAATATTTGGTTTCTTAAGCTAGCGTCTGCGTTAGTAAAATCTCATGGTAGTGGCATGGCACTTGTGGTACTCGCATACCAACAATAGCTACGTAACGAATAGCAACGCAATTACTAAGAAAACATTACACGGATGTCGTTTGGTGCAAGCTATAAGCATATGTTGTTGACAAGATGACAATGAATGAATGAATGAATGAATGAAGGAACACTTTATTGGTTTGAACAGTTTGTAATTTTAGGTAAATTAATATACAAAAGAGTCATCAGTCAGTCACTTTCATCAGGTGGGCCTTTTTGCTTAATTAAATGTATAAATAAAGAAATCAGAATAAAACAATATCTTAGAAATAATCAATACTTGCTTTTTTCAACGTCATTGAGTCATTGACACTTTAAAACTAAATGGTGCTAGTTTATTGGAATTACGTTATATCTAATGATTTTCATGCGACATAATCGTTGAGTCGATCGATTTTATTTAGACTCACCGGTTTTGGGCTCCTTTAGTCGTTTGCTCACTGTTGAGCGTCGTGATGTGGCCGTCTTATGTCTTTGACGATCGCCTCTGTGTGAGTGCGGGGAAGTTCAGTCCATGGCGCATCTGTTGATGTATCCCAAATGCCCGTACTCCTGCATGTATGGGGATCTTTTAGCGGCCAACGATAGGGCGGTGACCGTAGCCACTTATAGGCCTAAACGAATCTGAAGTGTCAGCCGTTTCGACTCGACCCGAGGAAGAAGACGATCTCCTTTCACTTGTGGCGATATTTCGCTGCGTCGCGTCGTGGATTACTTGCAGAATATAATAGAAATCCTGTCACTTGTACCTTGTACCACACACAATCTGAGACGTCCATCCGCTTTCTCCAACCCGTTTTTGCCGGTCGCATCACTTTCTGACTATTTACACAGGCCGGGCAGACATGCTATTGTTAGACTGACTAACTAACTAACATGGATTTGTTGGTGGTCAATTTAGGCTAAGTAAGTAATTATAATAAAAGACAATGTACAGCGATGCAGAAAATCGAAATGATTCCGGGCTTAGTATAGTCTGTTGATAGAATTTTTCTAAGCTCAGTCGAGGATGCATATGGAAGGAGAGATTACTCAAAGGCATCACCGCTGCCGGAGAACCTACCGCCGGGACATGGTTTATCTTGGTTGACATGGATGCCACTAAACAAACTCTGAACTCAAATCGGCCGGTGTAGGAAAAACATGTCCAGGTGGGGCTACAGGTGAAGGATTCCTGCCCCCACACATCTTATGTCTTGCCCTAAATGTTTAGCCACCTCTTTAAAACCTTTACGAAGCCATTGACAATGCCTTGTCAGTGGCGGAATATTGATTTTCACAAATATAATTCAGCCAAAGTCGACTCGCTAAGAAGAACAATTTTCGAAATAACCTCTTGGCCTTTGATGAGATTCATTGTTGATTTTGAATTAATATGTACACAGTTTTCCTAATTTTAAGTTTCCAATGTATATTTACAGCGTGTTCATGAAATAAATAAATAAATTAAATAAATAAATATGACGACATTGATTACTAAAATGGAGCGACAGCTCGTATCACTTTTTTAATGGAAATCCAGAGTGGCCAGTCAGACTTTTCAGGCTGAAGGACTCTGACAGCCTACCTGTCTATCGATAGTAATCAGGACCAACGCATAACGTGCCTTCCGAAGCACGGAGTAACTCGAGATAGAAAATGCCACTAATGTCGACCAAGCCAACTAAGGATGTGTCGCTTGACACTAACAATTGTTGAGAACACTCATTTCATGTTAGGCTATCGAGCCACATGATATAAGAGTGCGAAGTTGGTCATTGCATACGAGACCGTATAAAAACATGAGCTGAAGGCGAAGTCGAAGGCGAATATCTAAAAATAGTGAATTGGTTTGAAACTTTATATCCTCTTGGCGTAAATTTAAAAAAAAAAACGTGTACTGGTACACTGTACACGGTTTTTGTACCCATGGAAACCAGTGTAATTATGGTTTTAAACAACGAGTTGTTTATAACCCCAATAAGGGCACAATGAAATAAAAGCCACTTTACGAGTAAATGTTTCGAAAAGAAAATATAACTTTCTGTGATCTTACTGTTCAAGATTTCACATCCTCGTTTTCACCACATGACTGCATTTTATCATAGGTTTCATAAACATACGCAAATAACATAGGAACCCTTGGCCATATCGCTCCATTCTACGTAATTCTTATTACATAAACGGATGTTATATAAATCTCGGTGGAAAGGAATGTCACCCACTTTATGAAACAAAGTATCAAATACGCGAATGCAAGGTTGGATATGTAGAGCTGGGAAGTGACCAAGCAGGCACTAGAAACATGTTCCTTGACTATGGGCCTCAAGTAAGCTCAAGGTCGCCTAAAGAGCTATGAAAAGGATGCTCGGTGTTTCCCTACGAGATCCCCTTTATGTCAGTTGTACCATTGCCTAGTACCATTGATGGTACAAGTAATACAACATTGTATCCTCAGTACCATTAAAGAAATGTAAAGATGTTTCCCGTAAACAATGATGGTACTCTTGATCGAATCAGAAATGAGGAGATCAAAAGTCACCGGCATAGCCCAGCGGAAAAACTCTTTGAAGATGCTGTGGGCGGTGCACATAGCGCAGGGAACCAATGGCCGATGGGGTAGAAAGGTTCTCGAATGGCAACCACGCGAACCAGTACACTCGGCGTTGGACATCCACCGACCGGATGGTCAAATTACTTGAAAAAGATCGCAGGCAAAAGCTTAACGCAGGCCATTTTCAACCGGTCATTTTTGAAATCATTACGAGAGGCCTTTGTCCAACAGTGGACTGACTACGGCTGAAATAAAGAGGCACTAGAAATAGGCCTAGCAGAATTGCAAAAGGAACTAATGTGCAATTAAAATTAATGAATCATAAAATACCTTCATCACTTGAACGTTTTCCTCGAGTTCATAACATTTATCTATTGTATGCTAATTAATTGTATGATTACATACTATCATGTGGGATAGAGACTGGTGTGTCAGCGTATCAGAAACAATTATTGTTGTCGGTAGAAAGTGAATTTTAAAAGGTTAAGCACATACACAGTTATCAACATACATTTATAACTCATCTATACTAGTTGTACTGTGAACAGTAGACTTCGTGAACTTCATCTAAATATAATATTTGTTTATAAGACTCTGTTATGAACTTACCCTATTTACCCCCGCCCCTCTCTTTTTTACAGCACTTTTTTTACAATTCAACCGGCATATGCTGTTAACAAATAAGTATGATTGAAATCCGTTAAATAATGTGGAAGGGGAAGGTTTGGTGTACTTCCTCCATTTTGCCATCATTTATCACCCATTCAAAAAAATTACGACACAAAAAGTTTATTTAAAGGAACATAATTTTTTCTGTACAAAAGCAAAATTGGCCAGTCTCGAAATGGAGACTTCGCTTACACTCACTGGAGTCAGCTACATTTTTAACTGAGCGTAATCAACTGTCAAATTTGGGGAAAAGGATGTCCTTTAATCCACTAAGGTATGACAATGACAAGACTACCAATGACTCAAAATTTATAAATTCGCTTTTTCCATAACTTAAAACGGTTAATAATGGCCTTCGTTACTCTTAATCGCATTGACAAATCACCTCAAGCTCAAGCCAGTTTTGCGAAATAATTAATTAAGAACTTCAATTGAACAATTTACATCGGCTATCTCCCACCGGTGTAGTTTATAGAAAGTACAGAAGAGTAACAATCCAATACAATACAATACAAAATATATTGATTGCCCACATACAGTAGCCTATGGCATTAAGAACTAGCTGTTTCCCGCATCTCCGCCTGCGTCATAAAGTAGCTGTAGTATGTTTGAACCCGGGTCCTCAACTAAATTCATACCAAATTTCATCCAAATCCGTTCAGCGGTTTGGCCGTGAAAGCGTAACACACAGACAGACAGACTTTCGCATTTATAATATTAGTACGGATATGGATACTTGGTTTTATGACGTCATCATTATTAAGAGTCATTTATACGAGTATTTCACTTTTTTGGCCAAGGGACGGCTACCAAAACCCCAATTGAAATAGGAAATGGCTAGGATTGATGATGATGGTAGAAGCTCAGTCTTCCGTTAATGTCATTAATGTTAGATACTAAAACTATCATCTTCATAATCCAAATTTGTTTCCCAGTAGCATACTCAGTTTACGCTTCAGAGCAAGATAATGACGATCGACTATACATATTAGGATACAACCTCGGAACTTCTTTTTCGTGTCGACGCTGTTAATTCTTGCAACCCAGAAACCATCTGAAGAGATATGTCAGAAGCCCGGTTCAGCCCAATCATGGTCCAGATGTTTGGGCTAGAGAATGAAACAGCGTGCTGCATCTCACCTTTTGGAGTACCCCATATGCTATGTAGTAGTAGTGCACTTATGAGAGTGACAAAGGGTGGACCTCAGATGACAGCGTACTGGGCACACAAAATTTGAACGTCCTCAACATGTTAGAGAAGAAACTACATTCCTTTGAAGGATTTTAAGAGATGAACATTTTGGATTATAAGTGATCAATTCTGTAACCTAAATATTTTACACCATCATACCGCGATCTTGACAAACATTGCTTAACCATAGTTATTGTTCCCCGAGTTTCCCACACAATAATACCGATTTTTTTATATGTTGGGAAACTGTTTCATAGTGTATATGTAACGCGTTGTAATCGTTACATCGGTGATTATGTTGGTAGGTATTATTGTTTTCGTTCAACAATGTTCGTAGATATGGCTACCTTGATGATTTGCCTTTACACTTTATCGCTCGGTTTTTTTCTGTTATTGTATTATATTTTCAGCTTACGGTTCGCGTTAATCGTGGACCTAGATTAGGCGGCTATTAGTACTAACGTACAGAACGGACACTTCACCTTCCCACCCGAAACAGATAGAGCACAGAGCCGCGCAGATTTAGGGTAAAAATCGAGAGCGAAAAAATGCAAGGATAACTCTTCGGCCGCTTTACGTAACCGATGACTATGACATTGATAGTCTTAATATGTACGTATAATTTAACCTACCTTAGTAACGAAGGCTATTTTCAATTAAAAACGTAGCAGTTTTTATACAAAGATGCAACGAGCAGCAGCCACGCTTCACTGCCTCGCTCCAAATCCGATCGCGTCACTGCTCTACTTATTTTAGGCGCCCGTAATTGTACTCGAGAAAACCTTAATGAAATACAAACCAACACCCAATATACATTTTTGTTAGAATCCCGGGCGGTATTGACGAAGTCAATCGCGTCTCTTTTTTCCACGCTAAATACCAAATAGAAGAGAAAAGGACGAACACATTTTAGTTAACCATATTCTCAAACGTTTCCTCAAACTCGACTCAACCTTACTCTTACTCATTGACATGAGGAGATTCCACACTGGAGGTGAGTATCGAACTGTCAAATATAAGGTTGGTCGAGAGGTACCTTGAGGCGGCCTCGAAAGTGGTTATTAACCAGTATTTTGGCATTTTTGCCTAGTTGACTACTTAATTTGTTTATTTTTTACTCTATTCTTTTCTATTTAAAAATTTTTATGCTTCGGATTATTATTATAACCTGTGTCTTTCCTCATTGGAGTTTGCTCAAGCAACCAATTAAGAATGTCATTTTCAAGGAAAGTTCTCTAACTTCCTTAAGGCGGCCCTCCAATGAGTTTGAGTGACGTCTTCACTCAAACTCGAGGTTATGTTTAAGAATACGGGGGTCAGACTCACTTCGGATAGTTTTGCAGCTTGATTAATTCTAAAACAGCCAAGAATGGTTAAGGCGATCGCCTAAATAAAGTGTGTACAATAAATATTTTTACATACATACATACATACATAAAGACAACAGACGTCAAATCTCACTGCAATTACTTTACTAATGTGATAAAGCTATATAGGAATCTATCTGTACACGTATATTTTTATAGTGTCGTCTTTGCATTTTCATACGTCATATATATCATTGACAAGGACGCCATATGTTTCACTTTTACAGACCGGTAGGCACGCAGGATTTTTGGTTAGGACACTTCCATGTACTCCCTTATTCTGTGGATAAAGCTAAAGAGATTGTTTGTTTCAGTTGCTGAAAAGTTTTCGTATTTTATAGCATTTTATAATTTGGGAAGTTTAAAGCATAAAATGCATGTATTATGTACACGGTCTGTGAAGCCGCTCAGCTAGTCTGTAAATATTCAAATGCAATTTATAACATATTTCAATGTCCACGACAATATTTTTGTACGGAACCAGTAACAAACAGGCCACGACACGCTCAAATCGTTCCGGCTGACAAGACGGAGTGCATTACTATTCATTAAACGTGCCAGAATGGAAATTACTTAAAAGTGAACTAGATACATAGCGGATATGCTTAAAAACCATCGGCAGTTCCTTCATCAATGGATCTTGAAAATCTTGAATATTATTGGCCTTTTCCATGTAAAATCAAACTGACGTGAATCCCGCGCGACTTGCGGGGCGCCCACAGAAATAAGTGCATAGCAGGGCCCTTACCATCACCTCTAATAGCAGGGCAGAAACGAGTGAGTGAAATACAAGGTGTAAGGCGGCATCTCGTTTACTCACTCGTTTCTGTCCTGCTATTTGAGGTGATAGTAAGGCCCCAGGCCAGTTGACTTTGGCATACGCTACGGCACTCCTACCATCACGCAAGTCCGCGGGATTCGCGTAAGTTTGAATAGAGCCTAATCCTTTTTACATGGAAAAGGCCAATAAGATTCAAAATTTTCACGAGCCATTGATGATGGATCCATTGAACGAATGAACACAACAGAATGAATGAACCTTTAAAACAGTTTTTTTGACGATTGAAGTATTCCACAGATTTTCTTATGCTTACTCTGGAAGCAAAATATCACGCACTGTACGCTTTAAGAGAAATGTTCTGCCGCGTACTCTGGTGTTGTGGAATCAGATTCCTGCTACGGTTTTCCCAAAAGACTACACCATGGGGTTATTCAAATAACCATAAAATGGTGTGAAAAGATGATGTTTTCTGTAGGGGGCAACGCGTACGTGATACTCATGGTGTTGCAGGCGGCCATATGATGGTCTCAATGAGCTTATCAACATGAACATGAAGATGAGGCGATGAGCTTATCAACATGAACATGAAGATGAGGCGTTCATAGGCTATTGTAACTGTAAATAGTGTAAAAAAATGCTTTTCATGTCAATGTATAAATTTAAATACATTCAACACAATATCATCAAAATCAGACGTTTTAGAAGAAACTGATACTGCTTCATCATGCTGCAGTTGGTATCTTAGAAATACCACCAAGCTTCTTATTAAATCACTTGGATCCGTAAATTTTGAAAAAAAATCCGTTAGACTAGAATCAAATGAGCCGATTATCTTCATTCAAGCCTGCTTTATTGAAATAGCTTGAAATCATTCGTTTAGTAAATTAAACTATTTTAATACAGTTTTATCGCATTTATTACTTATTTATTTACACCTGACGTTTCAAACACTTTACAGCGTTCATGGTCGCAGGCAGACTAAGTTAACATTTGTCTTTGATGTTATAAGATTACAAAACTACCGCCTGAAATTTTTATTGGGAACTATTCCGATTCACGCAGTATTGGCTCACAGTATCTAAGGGTCTTGCAGTCTGCTTCCGAGTTTGCGATTTTATTAAGTTAATGACTGGGTCCCAAGCTGGCGGTACCTGCCATCCATCCTCTCTATTGAAATTAGGATGTTTTTTAATTTCAATAGCTTCACGTTACTTCTCGACTTCTGTGGTAGGCTGAGATTGTTGCTTCTTAAGACAGACTTGACTCGGTGAAGCTCCTCCTTAAGATGGTAGGTGTCACAGATGACGTGTGCTCTCTGTAACAAAGATTTGCCTACGGTAGCTAACTGACATGGATGATGGTGAGATTTACCTTTGAGATATTTGTCTGTGTGGGTGGTCTTTCTGTACACAGTGTGACTGATACTATTGTCAAGATTTCTAGTTATTAAAACATCAAGAAAGGCTAATGAATTATTGATCTCAGGTTCTATAGTGAATTTAATTTTACTATTAATGGAATTTAAATGATCTAATAAAACAGAGACTTGAGTTTTGGGGAGTACAACAAAAGTATCATCTACGTACCGTTTGAACATCTTCGGCATTGCCAGGGTGCTTGAAAGAGCCTTCTCTTCAAGGTTTTCCATGAAAATGTCGGCAACAATGGGAGAGACTGGAGACCCCATACCTACACCGTCAATTTGCATGTAGAATTTGTTTTCCCAGAAGAGATAGCCTGATGTTAAGCAATGCTCAAGTAACTCTGCATACTCTTGAGGTAGATGGTGGTCCTTAAGCCTTCTCTTGACAATATCAATACAGTCATGCAAAGGTAGGCTGGTAAATAATGACTGTACATCAAAACTGACCATTGTGTCTTCATCAGAGTTAATCGTAGATCTTTAATTAAGCTGATAAAGTGATAAGAGTCCTTGACATTAGTATCAGTATGACCACGAAGTTGTGTTAATATCTTCACCAGGTGTTGTGCTAGTTTATAAGTTGGCGAATTTATTTAAAATAGTTTAATTTAATGAATAACAATCGCGAAAACATAAGAAATCATTCGTTTAGATTTAGGCACCATGATGATTCATACAGATGTATCGACATTTCAATGTTATAACCGCAGAAATATGATTAAAAAGTGCTATATGTCGGCCAGTTAAGACTCTTGATTATTATAAGCGACGCTTAACTGTGGCACGCAGGTAACGCCTACATGGTACTTCTACTTAATCTTATTTTTGTGGTATAACATAGGTGTTTGTGGATACCGGTTTGATCGGGGTTTTAAAAGTATGGCAGTCATAGGCATGACAAAACATGAAGAACGATTCAAAAAGTCTATTATTAAAAATTTCGCAAACAATGTTGGAAAATTTCATAACAAGGAAATATATCCTCCAACGGAACAGCTTCAGTTACAAACGTGTAACGGAACGGCGAGTTATTGGTGTGGCAACACTTGCGAAATGTCCTGTGTTGCCAGCTGATGTTGCAAAATTATTAATTTTATGGTTTTGTCTTTCCTATCATCCGAATTTAAATCATTGCTTTATCATTATGTAAACGTGTAAAAGGGGTACGGAGGTCTTGTGGCCGTCGCCCCATTGTATTATACCAGATGTGATACTTTTTTAGATCTATGACGACAAAACTGGTGAGTCGAATGATTATCATTTGACTTCGAATGATTTTCATTCTACGTTATCAGTGAGTAGATCGATTTTGATTGTGTAAATCATACACTTCCATATCGCCAAATCTGGTAAATAATTAAAGCGTAAAATTATTCTTTCATGGTGTGCTATTTTTGAAATTTGTTTCGCACCGAAGATCGGTGAGACGAGTGATTATCATTCTTAATCGAATGATATTATATAATTCGACATCTACGGTGGGGCTGTAGTACTCTATTTTTGAAATGTGTGCCAAATATGTCGCATGAGAATCGTTCGATAACTAACAAAAATCCTTCGTTTTTTACAAAAAAATTAGTAGACTCGCCGATATTGCGTGAGTCACACTTTTCAAAAATAGCACTCCCGAAGTATTAGCTGAGGACGCAACTGTGAAATACGTTTTGGCTAAGTGTAAATAAGTATTCATAACTACATATTTTTAAGCCAACGCTAAAATATCGTAAAATGCAATGGCGGTCAACGTTCGCCATTTTGAATTAATTGGCGGTCAGTATCGATATAAAATTAACTAAAAATGTCACGCGCGTCAACGGTTGCTACGCAACCGCGGGTTCTGAATTCAAATTGGCCAATTACGCTCATTTGTTTGACGTCATTGACCTGTAACGCTCAATCAGTGATATGTTTGATCATCCTTTTATTTTATCTTCATCCGAGTACATTACCTATTTGCATCCTGAACTTACTTGCGCTACAGAGCCCAAGGTATGATTTAATTTGGCCCTATGGCTGCATATCCAGGCCATCGCCACTTGTTGTTACAATAGATCTGGATCTAGATTTGGAATGAATGATTTTCATTTGACATTATGTGTCATACAGTTTAAAAATAGGGCCTCTGGAACCAAAGAATACCTAGTACAGGGAAAGCATGGAAACTTCACTAGGCACCTGAAAAAAGCCAAATTGGTCCAGCCATTTTATCCCGCTTACTTTTCAAGCACATATAGCATTCTATAATCTGTGGCGACTTGACAATGTTTATGCAATTCCCTTCCAGATTTTATATAAAAAATGAGGCCAAAAGGCTAAGTAGGTAAGTAAGATCTTCCCGCCATAATCATCATCAATTATCATCTGTGAAAGTTTAATGTCATTTTGTCAGTTGCCGGAATCTGCGATGGAACCAAAATATTAAAATTAAAAAAAAAAACTACACTCAAAGTCTTTAACTAATATAACATTTTCAAAAAATTGAGGATGTGTGTCTATTGTCTTGTCTGGTATTCAGTATTGAAAAAAAAAAGTTGAATACTTTACGCACCAGTTTTAAGCACATACAAAAACAATGACATTCACGAAACGGGTCGTAGATTCTATTTGTAAGAACTAAGGCCGAAAAGAATTAGTATTTTGATTACTGTATTAAATAATCTATGAGCTAACAACTTAATCCACTAGATTTTCAACTCTAACCCGTTTTAATAACATCAATTTTGCTTTGCAACTTTGTAAACTCTTTACGTGGCCCGTGATTGGAATCTAAACCTTGTTTTTCAATATTTAAAGGTGGTATTTCTTTGGATATAGTTGTCTCGCTTTCTCAACTTAATACTTACGCAAATAGTCATAGGTTGACTAATGTATGACAGTTATAAATGCGGTTGCCAACTTTTTTTACAAGAAATAAAGAATATTTAGGTTTGAGAAGAATATTAAACAGTATTTAAGAAAAAATACTAGTATTTTATTTATTTTATTTTAAACATATTATTTCGAACTTCTGGCATAAGTTAACAATTTGCTGTCATCTTTAAAAGCTTCATAAGCCTCGCTACAATTGTGAGTGAGATTAAAATATATGAGGAGTTCATTTTTGATAAAATTTGTGCTTGATCCGTTTCTATCGTCCCGCCAGTTCGTATTCATTACTGAGAAAGTAAAAAATAAGAAAAAAAATACACATTTTTCTGAAAACAGTATTTTTTATACTTTATTTTTGTTCAACAGTAAAAAGTATAATAATATAACTCTTTATGGCACCAAGAAATTAAAATTACAATATTGCATAAGAGATGTAGTGAAAAACAGTATAATACTGTTTTTAACAGTCCATATGGCATATGGCTTTACCATAGGCCACTTCAATTTGTACAAAGATGTGAGTAGCCCAGTCATGCTTAGGAGCTCGATAACCTAGTGGGACATGAGTTTCGATCGTGCTTGTTAAGCGACGGTTAACGTGGCTGAACTAGGATTGGGCGCTACTAGTGGCATTTTTATCTTGAGCTTCTCCGTGCTTCAGACTCTAAACCATTGGTCCTGGTTATCAATAAATGGCAGTTATTAAGCTGTGTCAGAACTCAGGACACTTAAAAATGTTCGTCCACCCATACAAGGTAGAGAACAGCTGACAGGATTTGCTTTTCTTTTTTAAATGTAGGACTAAGAGAGGTAGGACATTTTGTAAGGAGTAGTCCGTCTGGGGAAGTACCTCCACCATACAGACGACCGCAGCCGAATAACACTGTGATGCAGTGTTGTGTTCCTGCTGGTGAGTAGGGTCGCCAGGATCCAGAGGGGTCGCTGTGCTGATAGCGGATAGGTCGGCAAGGCGCTCGTGACATCTCCGGTGTTGCAGGCGTTCATAGGCTACGGTAACCACTTACCATCAGGTGGGCCGTACGCCTGTTTGCCTACTTAGTTGTATAAAAAAATGTCGTTGAGATTCACGTATTAAACAGATGCTGGTGTTTAAAAAGTCATCATGTATGTAAAAGACCATTCATTCGTTTATATCGACTGGGTTACATGGTCAATCGACCCTGTACTCCCCTCGTGACAGGGTTTTTCGGAACCGCCTTTCGGCCTCTGACTTAGTTTTTTTAACAACCACCAAATTACAGCCGGGAAAAATTATTAACAGCTTATCATTATTAACAGACAACCAGGCGTGTTGTGAATGAATGTGCAAAATATGTGTGTGCAAATGGACTGTATTTTGGAAACTAAGAATAAATGAGGAATTTATAGGTGAAATGAAAGGTAACAGTCGAATTTGGTAGTTTCACTGTATGAAGTTGATATCACTTGGATCTTACAAGAACACTGATAATAATCACATTTGTTTTTACAAAGGTCAAATTAGAATAGAAAAATAAATAGGTACTTAAACTAAAGAGTTTCTAACAAGGAGATTGAAGCCTGCATTGTCCTAACCAAATTTTTAAAATATCGATCAATAAGATTATTGACAATGATTTATGCATTGTTTTCACGTGAGTGTACATAATCATTAATTACGTACTTAGATAATGATTCCAAGATAATTGTGTAACGCTGAATTATTTAATTATAGTTAGTGGTCGGTTGTTTAGTGTAAAATATGTTAATAGGGAGTAATCACGCAATTTCTATGCATATACTGTACATAGTTTTAATCGTTGCATCCGTCTTGTCAATTCATACTTCCATACTAACTATACTACATTACATTAGTAGTTCTGTGAACAGTAGACTTCGCGAACTATCTCCACTGTAACTATGAAAACGCAGCTGTGAACTTCCCCCATTTACGCCCTGTTTTGAGTATTTTACAGCACTTGAAGAGAACCCCACAGAGAACTCGATATACGATGCTATTATTAAATAATTACGATTGAAATTCGTTGAATAATGTTACATCAAACTTCCCCCCTTTTTTCACACACATATTTAAAAAAGAGAGCTCCAGGAGTGCTATTTTTGAAAAATGTGACTCACGCAAAATTGTCGAGGCGATTTTTGTTCTACATAAATGTCATCTAGCCCGACCAGGAAAATAGCAACCTTCGCCATATTGCCGAAACATATTAAAACTAATTTCTTTTACTGGCAACTAAGTATTCATTTAACATTCCGTCATCTCAACGTCATCTGCCAAAAAGAGACGAGTAGACGTTGTGCATTTTGTGATCATCTCCTACGATTTATATAACAAATTAGCAAAAATAAAATATAGCAATGAGAGGAAAGTGATTTTAAAAGCTGGTCGGGCTATACATTATATACAAAAAAGAGCTCATGATACGATACCGAAGAGCTTATTTTTTGAAGTGATGTGACAATGACAGCACTCGAAAACGTCTAACCTCAAACGATGTCGTTTTGCGGAAGTGACGTTTTGCGTCACAACCATGATACACTGTGCTCTTTTGATACTTTCTATTTATAATAAAAGAATTGCATAATAAGTTACATGACATAACGTTCGTATAAAAAATGGCGGTCATTTTTGACAGCTTTGTGGGTCTAATGACGTCATTATCTCGGTTTTTCGCAGTTTAAGCTTATGAATGCTTTAAAGCCTATGGTGCGCCTTAGCCACCTAGATATGCGATATTACAATGTTATATTTGTATTGTATTGTAAGTTCGAGTATTCCTTCGTATCCTCCAATAATAAGTATCGATTCCTTAATTTACGAGTTCCGCGAATTTTCAAATCAAATCATTTTATTGCGATGTTTCTAAAAAAAATTTCTGAATCACATGCAATATAAGAACTTAAATTTGTGCTCTGAATGTGACAAACGTTGCTGGCGGTATTAAGTGTGCAGTGTGCGGTATTAGTATGGCTAAATCGCTTTTCCAGAATTTTTTCTACAAAAAGGGATGCCTGTAAGAGCGATTGCGATATGGCCGCCTTTGCACATCATTATGTCTACATGTATGTATCTCAAAGTTGTATTTTTCTGGTGCAATAAAGTGTTTATATTATTATTATACTGACTTACCCGAAATCAGTGAGTTGAAGGAAAATCGTTCGACTCGGCAATTATGGAAATAGATCTTCTGTAACCCTTCCAAACGTCAGACTGGCAAGCAATGGCGCGAATTAGGTAGGTAGAGAAGTCTTGTGTCGAAAGCCAAAATCAACTTTGGGTCGCTGAGCCAATGTTAAATAAAAAACGCATCAATATACTTTCATTTATTCATTCATATGGTATAAATTACGAGATCTGTTCACACGCTGGCGAGTTTTCCAAAATAGTTTGAACTCCGTATCCTTTTCACAGACGAAATCAATCATCATAAAATCGTTTAAAAAAAAAACAATTTTCCAAGCTTAAAGTAACCATTCAGGTTTTCGGTGACATTGATTTTTATGCGCATGCGCATATAACAGATACACGCGAGATTATTAGATACAAAGTACATTATAAAATTGTACGATTAAAATAGAACCATTTAGAATTGCGGTCTTCCTTCGCAATTAGATGGTTGATGGCGAAAAATACTTACTTTTTTTTTATACAACTAAGTAGGCAAACAGGCGTACGGCCCACCTGATGGCAAGTGGTTACCGTAGCCTATGAATGCCTGCAACACCGGAGATGATGACGATGACGATTACTTTTTTTAAGAGACGACTAAGTACCTCTCTATATGTATTTTATTTTATAAATGTATTTTATTTTATTTAAAATAGGTGTTATCATCATCATTTCGTGTAGGTTACATTGTCAATCGACTATGTATACCGTGGTGTCAAAGTTGTACGCAACCGCATCTCGACCTTTGACATGGTTTCTTCAACGATGGCAGCCGGGACTAACTGCTTAACGTGCCTTCTGAAGCTCTGAATCATCTTTATTAACAGACAATCAGGGTCCTAACCAAACTGGAAACAACTAAGTATTCTTTTCGTGGGAATCGAACCCAAATATATCTCCAGATGTAACGGCTGTCGCTCCATAATAATAAATTTATTTAATTTCTAAGTAAATAATATAAAATCAAATAAGATTTCTAAATAAACAAAATTTTCTATCTATCTATACTGCAATTACCTTACAAGAACAGTATTGAGGGCAGGTCATTGCGCAATGAACCTTCTGATCTTAGGGCCTCTCAAGGTCCTGCGGTTAACAGATTAACCATAGATCAACATTTTTTTTTTAATTTGTTTAACTGTTCTCTTGTTGTGATTTAATAATAATGATGTCTCGTTCAAATTGATCTAGCCCCAAAGAAAGTCTCACGGGTGTACTGAAACAAGATTTATCCATACTTCTAGACTAATATTATAAATGCGAAAGTCTGTCTGTCTGTCTGTCTGTCTGTCCGTCTGTCTGTCTGTTAAGCTTTCACGGCCAAACCGCTAAACGGATTTTGATGAAATTTGGTATGAATATACTTGAAGACCTGGAGTCAAACATAGGCTACTTTTTAACGCAGGCGGAGCTGCGGCAAATAGCTAGTTCTGATATAAGTAGCACCCTTGTAAGGATATTTGTTAATATTTTCGGCGTCATTTTCTTGTTTGTTGTTGCTTAGTGCAGTTTTTCTACCACTTCACTTAGCCTAATTCTTCTGACAAGACTTAATTACTGACTTGACTTTAGACTTGCTTGACTAAACAACATTATTTTATAATTTTTATTGTTACTGGCCAAATACGAAAGTTAAAGCCATATTAAAAAAATAGATAAATAAAGTTTGAAACTTGTGTTATGAGGTACTATTTAACTTTATTTTAAGGAGATATTTAAACCATTAATTCGACGTTGTAAATATTTTGCACTAATACATAGGGCGGCACTGTAAGTTTCCGGAACTGGCCACTTACATAAACAATTTTAAAAATTTATTGCAACATTTGAAAATAGAACTCTTTGGCTGTAGAATGCAGTTTGTTTCATGTGACTGTCTTTCGTTTTTACCTTGTGGCGCCATTTAAAAAATTGTGTGTCTGCATCAACATGGATTTAACTCGGGAAAATTTTTGTAGTATGATTTTCTACGATTTTAAGTGTAATCTGACAGCTCAACAGAGCATCGCTCGGCTTGAAACAGCTTTTGGCAATGAAGCACCATGCAAGACAACTGTTTATAGCTGGTTTGCAGAATTCAAGCGTGGTCGTATCAATCTCAGTGACGAATCTCGCGATGGTCGGCCGTCCACCGCTGTGACCAACAAAAACATCAATGCTGTGCGCCGTATGATTGAAACAGACAGGCATGTGACCTACCATGAAATTCGCGCATCCTTAGAAATAGGCATGAGTCAAATAAAATTAATCCTACACAAACATTTGGGTGTGAGAAAGCTGTGCTCGCGGTGGATCCCACACAACTTGACCGAGGCTCAAAAAACGGACCGCGTCACTTGGTGCAGTGCCATGCTTACCAGATTCAACGAAGGTGCGTCAAATTTGGTGTGGGACATTGTAACAGGTGACGAAACATGGATTTATTGCTACGATCCCAAAACAAAGCAGCAATCGAGCGTATGGGTCTTTCAAGATGAGCCGAAACCAACCAAAGTGGCGCGCGTGAAAAGTGCATCTAAGCGGATGATTGCTTCTTTTTTTAATAAAACTGGACACGTGGCTACTGTTGCTTTAGAGAATCGTCGTATAGTGAATAGTGACTGGTACACGACCATTTGTTTGCCGGAAGTTATTGACGAACTCCGTAAAAATAACCGTAAACGCCGTATCATCCTGCACCACGACAATGCTAGTTCTCACACGGCCAGACAGACAAACGACTTTTTGAAGGCGAAAAATGTAGAACTCATGAGTCATCCTGCATACAGTCCCGACCTGGCACCTTGTGACTTTTTTCTGTTCCCAAAAATTAAGAACCAATTACGCGGTCAACGATTTTCATCACCAGAAGAGGCTGTCGAGGAGTATGAAAAACACGTTTCAGAGGTCACCACAGAGGAGTGGCACAAAAGTTTTCAAAACTGGTTTCATCGAATGAAAAAGTGCATAGACGCCAAGGGAGATTATTTTGAAAAACAATAAATTAATTATGTACCTTTAATAGTATTTTTTCATATTCATTCCGGAAACTTATAGTGCGCCCCACGTAACATAAGAGTATCTTTTCTCGACGTCACGAGCCACTTCTAAACGTGCGTTATATCTTTATAACTTAACAAAAGAAAAAATACGTCACTAATATATTTTGATTCCCTAAAAGACGGACTAATTTCAATGTTAGTCTTTTGACCCTGGAAAGTAGCCTATTCAGTACGCGAACATTGTAGGTAACAGTAAAATCTATATCAAGCGATTTAGGTTAAGTATATTTTTATTTTAAAATCAATCCTTTGCTTTATATTATTGGCAAACGAGTATGCGGTCCGCCTGATGAAAAGCGGTTACCTATGGATGCATGCAATACCTACCATAAGTATTATTTGAGCGCGTTGCCGACTTAGAAAAAAAAAACAACTGCTCTAACTGCTAAAAGAACACAGAACCTTCAAAAATAGACCTCAGAGGGGGTCTTAAAAACAGACCTCGTGTGTGGATTTAGCTAGATAGCAATCATGCCAATCAAAATTTATTAGGTACTCTGTTCACAACCTTCCAAGTATTCATTTTTATACCCTGCCTTATCTTAATTTATGTGTCTTTTTCATCATAAATAGCTGTGCAGTTCTCCGAAACTCAAATTCGCGTACAAGGCCATCTGTCACGCTAATCGGTTATTTGGAATCTGTATTGTCTCTGCATCCATATCCATGCTTCCATACTAATATTACAAATGCGAAAGTCTGTCTGTCTGTCTGTCTATTACGCTTTCACGGCCAAACCGCTAAACGGATTTTGATGAAATTTAGTGTGAATATAGTTAAAGACCCGGGGTCAAATCTGTCTGTCTGTCTGTCTATTACGGCCAAACCTCTAAACGGATTTTGATGAAATTTAGTGTGTATATCGTTAAAGACCCGGGGTCAAACATAGGCTACTTTTTGACGCAGGCGGAGCTGCGGGAAAAAGCTAGTTGTAAATATTAACACTAGGAAACCTTTTCCTAAATTTGTACTCTACTCATTCGAGAATCATCTATATATATATATATATATATATATATATATATATATATATAAAAATCAATTGCTGTTCGTTAGTCTCGCTAAAACTCGAGAACGGCTGGACCGATTTGGCAATTTTTTTGGTTTTGAATTATTTGTGTTTGTGAAGTCCAGGGAAGGTTTTAAAGTTGAATATATTCGGAGGCGGTGCGAAGTTTGCCGGGTCAGTTAGTCATAAATAATTACGAATGGTTTTCAAACATACGAGCTAGTAAGATATCGTGCACAAATCGGTCACGATATGCGTAATAAAATAACGCTTTAATTACAATATTAATTAATTTAGCATTTACTGGCTCGTGTTAATTATAATTTTGTAAGACTAGCTGTTTTTCGCAGCTCCGCCTGCGTCAAAAAGTAGCCTATGTTCGACCCCGGGTCTTCAACTATATTTATACCAACTTTCATCAAAATCTGTACAGCGGTTTGGCCGTGAAAGCGTAACAGACAGACGGGCAGACAGACAGGCTTTCGCATTGATAATATTAGTATAGGTATAGATGATATAATTAAGAAGATTAATAATAGACAACTCCTCTCTTCCCGTCTAAAAAAGTGACCATTTATTCATATCGAGTAGGTAACACGGTCGACCCTGTACACCCTGGTGGCACTTTTCAGAACCGCCTTTCGGCCTCTGACGTGGTTCCTTTAACTACCAAATAGCAGCCAGTCGTCATCATTCATACCATTTAGATGATGAAGACTTTTCATAAATAGTGGACCTTAAAATCTGCCAACATTTTTGTGTAACCAAAATCAGTAATACTCTTATACCTTCTCTATTGACTACAGTGGATCTAAAATGGCCACTTTGCACGAATTACAATATGATCACATTATGAATCATTGCAAATCTTAAAATAGCCACATTTTGGCAGTTCATGAAATGAATCATTTCATGGCAATTCTGCTGTTTGACGAAAAGTCGCGAAATGGCTTACTTTTCGTGAATTGCTTGTGAATTGCTTTACCTGATTGCCAGGTGTAAAAATAATCTTTATTAAATTAAACTATTTTAATACGGTTTTTTCGCGTTTATTACTTATTTATTTACACCTGACGTTTCAAACACTTTACAGCGTTCATGGTCGCAGGCAGACTAAGTTAACATTTGTCTTTGATGTCATAAGATTACAAAACTACCGCCTGAAATTTTTATTGGGAACTATTCCGATTCACGCAGTATTGGCTCACAGTATCTAAGGGTCTTGCAGTCTGCTTCCGAGTTTGCGATTTTATTAAGTTAATGACTGGGTCCCAAGCTGGCGGTACCTGCCATCCATCCTCTCTATTGAAATTAGGATGTTTTTTAATTTCAATAGCTTCACGTAACATCCTTGGAATGAATCTGTTTTAGTCTATAGACGCTCAACCAAGTCTCAACAAACCCAACCACTATATGCGTTTTGATAATCCTCAAGTCCTTGCAAAGGAAAACAGATTCATTCCAAGGATGTTACGTGAAGCTATTGAAATTAAAAAACATCCTAATTTCAATAGAGAGGATGGATGGCAGGTACCGCCAGCTTGGGACCCAGTCATTAACTTAATAAAATCGCAAACTCGGAAGCAGACTGCAAGACCCTTAGATACTGTGAGCCAATACTGCGTGAATCGGAATAGTTCCCAATAAAAATTTCAGGCGGTAGTTTTGTAATCTTATGACATCAAAGACAAATGTTAACTTAGTCTGCCTGCGACCATGAACGCTGTAAAGTGTTTGAAACGTCAGGTGTAAATAAATAAGTAATAAACGCGAAAAAACCGTATTAAAATAGTTTAATTTAATAAAGATTATTTTTACACCTGGCAATCAGGTAAAGCAATTCACAAGCAATTCACGAAAAGTAAGCCATTTCGCGACTTTTCGTCAAACAGCAGAATTGCCATGAAATGATTCATTTCATGAACTGCCAAAATGTGGCTATTTTAAGATTTGCAATGATTCATAATGTGATCATATTGTAATTCGTGCAAAGTGGCCATTTTAGATCCACTGTAGTCAATAGAGAAGGTATAAGAGTATTACTGATTTTGGTTACACAAAAATGTTGACAGATTTTAAGGTCCACTATTTATGAAAAGTCTTCCATCATCTAAATGGTATGAATGTTGACGACTGGCTGCTATTTGGTAGTTAAAGGAACCACGTCAGAGGCCGAAAGGCGGTTCTGAAAAGTGCCACCAGGGTGTACAGGGTCGACCGTGTTACCTACTCGATATGAATAAATGGTCACTTTTTTAGACGGGAAGAGAGGAGTTGTCTATTATTAATCTTCTTAATTATATCATCTATACCTATACTAATATTATCAATGCGAAAGCCTGTCTGTCTGCCCGTCTGTCTGTTACGCTTTCACGGCCAAACCGCTGTACAGATTTTGATGAAAGTTGGTATAAATATAGTTGAAGACCCGGGGTCGAACATAGGCTACTTTTTGACGCAGGCGGAGCTGCGAAAAACAGCTAGTCTTACAAAATTATAATTAACACGAGCCAGTAAATGCTAAATTAATTAATATTGTAATTAAAGCGTTATTTTATTACGCATATCGTGACCGATTTGTGCACGATATCTTACTAGCTCGTATGTTTGAAAACCATTCGTAATTATTTATGACTAACTGACCCGGCAAACTTCGCACCGCCTCCGAATATATTCAACTTTAAAACCTTCCCTGGACTTCACAAACACAAATAATTCAAAACCAAAAAAATTGCCAAATCGGTCCAGCCGTTCTCGAGTTTTAGCGAGACTAACGAACAGCAATTGATTTTTATATATATATATATATATATATATATATATATATATATATATATATATATATATATATATATATATATAGATGATTCTCGAATGAGTAAAGTACAAATTTAGGAAAAGGTTTCCTAGTGTTAATATTTACAACTAGCTTTTTCCCGCAGCTCCGCCTGCGTCAAAAAGTAGCCTATGTTTGACCCCGGGTCTTTAACGATATACACACTAAATTTCATCAAAATCCGTTTAGAGGTTTGGCCGTAATAGACAGACAGACAGACAGATTTGACCCCGGGTCTTTAACTATATTCACACTAAATTTCATCAAAATCCGTTTAGCGGTTTGGCCGTGAAAGCGTAATAGACAGACAGACAGACAGACTTTCGCATTTGTAATATTAGTATGGAAGCATGGATATGGATGCAGAGACAATACAGATTCCAAATAACCGATTAGCGTGACAGATGGCCTTGTACGCGAATTTGAGTTTCGGAGAACTGCACAGCTATTTATGATGAAAAAGACACATAAATTAAGATAAGGCAGGGTATAAAAATGAATACTTGGAAGGTTGTGAACAGAGTACCTAATAAATTTTGATTGGCATGATTGCTATCTAGCTAAATCCACACACGAGGTCTGTTTTTAAGACCCCCTCTGAGGTCTATTTTTGAAGGTTCTGCGTTCTTTTAGCAGTTAGAGCAGTTGTTTTTTTTTTCTAAGTCGGCAACGCGCTCAAATTATACTTATGGTAGGTATTGCATGCATCCATAGGTAACCGCTTTTCATCAGGCGGACCGCATACTCGTTTGCCAATAATATAAAGCAAAGGATTGATTTTAAAATAAAAATATACTTAACCTAAATCGCTTGATATAGATTTTACTGTTACCTACAATGTTCGCGTACTGAATAGGCTACTTTCCAGGGTCAAAAGACTAACATTGAAATTAGTCCGTCTTTTAGGGAATCAAAATATATTAGTGACGTATTTTTTCTTTTGTTAAGTTATAAAGATATAACGCACGTTTAGAAGTGGCTCGTGACGTCGAGAAAAGATACTCTTATGTTACGTGGGGCGCACTATAAGTTTCCGGAATGAATATGAAAAAATACTATTAAAGGTACATAATTAATTTATTGTTTTTCAAAATAATCTCCCTTGGCGTCTATGCACTTTTTCATTCGATGAAACCAGTTTTGAAAACTTTTGTGCCACTCCTCTGTGGTGACCTCTGAAACGTGTTTTTCATACTCCTCGACAGCCTCTTCTGGTGATGAAAATCGTTGACCGCGTAATTGGTTCTTAATTTTTGGGAACAGAAAAAAGTCACAAGGTGCCAGGTCGGGACTGTATGCAGGATGACTCATGAGTTCTACATTTTTCGCCTTCAAAAAGTCGTTTGTCTGTCTGGCCGTGTGAGAACTAGCATTGTCGTGGTGCAGGATGATACGGCGTTTACGGTTATTTTTACGGAGTTCGTCAATAACTTCCGGCAAACAAATGGTCGTGTACCAGTCACTATTCACTATACGACGATTCTCTAAAGCAACAGTAGCCACGTGTCCAGTTTTATTAAAAAAAGAAGCAATCATCCGCTTAGATGCACTTTTCACGCGCGCCACTTTGGTTGGTTTCGGCTCATCTTGAAAGACCCATACGCTCGATTGCTGCTTTGTTTTGGGATCGTAGCAATAAATCCATGTTTCGTCACCTGTTACAATGTCCCACACCAAATTTGACGCACCTTCGTTGAATCTGGTAAGCATGGCACTGCACCAAGTGACGCGGTCCGTTTTTTGAGCCTCGGTCAAGTTGTGTGGGATTTGTTGAGACTTGGTTATAGACGCTCAACCAAGTCTGCAGTCTGTGAACATGCTCTAGACAAACCCAACCACTATATGCGTTTTGATAATCCTCAAGTCCTTGCAAAGGAAAACAGATTCATTCCAAGGATGTTACGTGAAGCTATTGAAATTAAAAAACATCCTAATTTCAATAGAGAGGATGGATGGCAGGTACCGCCAGCTTGGGACCCAGTCATTAACTTAATAAAATCGCAAACTCGGAAGCAGACTGCAAGACCCTTAGATACTGTGAGCCAATACTGCGTGAATCGGAATAGTTCCCAATAAAAATTTCAGGCGGTAGTTTTGTAATCTTATGACATCAAAGACAAATGTTAACTTAGTCTGCCTGCGACCATGAACGCTGTAAAGTGTTTGAAACGTCAGGTGTAAATAAATAAGTAATAAACGCGATAAAACCGTATTAAAATAGTTTAATTTAATGAATAACAATCGCGAAAACATAAGAAAAAATTATCTTTATTTTGCATAGCGTGCGTACTTTTACGATTTTTTAGTTAAATAAGTTTATCTAACCAATAATGTTGATTTACTATCATAAATTAACTGTAGAATTGTAAATATCAATAAAAATATTAAAATTATAAAATCTATTTTTAATGTATTACTATAGCAATACTTACACGAGAAGTGATTCAGGAAATGAATCACGAAATGAATTGAATTAGAGTTGAAACGTCAATGTCAAAATTTGCAGAATTGCAGAATAGCTTCGCAATTCATGAAATGATTCGTTTTGATGAATTGCTCAAAGTGGCCATTTTAGACCTGCTGAATGTTCTATCCATGGAGTAATTATATAGGGGAGATGCCGTTTGAAATGGCGCAGTGACGTACTCATTGGCGCCTCGCCGACACTGCAGTGGGCGGAGCTTGTCGTTGCTCGTGCTCTATGATTGGAGCCACGGCCGAAACCAAGCACCCCGCACGTCTGCCTTCCGCCCCGTGTAGCCTCACAAACGCTTTCTTACAAAATGCTTATTAAGGCATCTCCTCTTTATAATTTACTCCATGGTTCTATCGATAGCTGATAGATATGTTATATACTACACCTACAGCCCTATTTTTTAATGTATGATAAATATGTCGAACAAAAATCCTTCGAAATCGAACACAAATTATTCGACTCGTCGATTTTCGAAGGATTTTTGTTATACAATATTATAAATGCGAAAGTCTGTCTGTCTGTTCCGCTTTCACGGCCAAATCGCTGGAAGGATTTTGATGAAATTTGATATGAATATAGTTGAAGACCCGGGGTCAAACATAGGCTACTTTTTGACGCAGGCGGAGCTGCGGGAAACAGCTAGTATGTCATTTCAAAAATAAGGCTCCTGATCATAAACGCCCAGTCGTCGACATCCTCGAAATCAATTAACAATTAAATTATTCAGCCAATCCTAATAACATAATTTTGTTGGCAGTGTCGCGAGTAAGAACCGGCCAGTCGACGAGCAACCGCCATAGCCGCCGCGCGCCAATGGATTCCACGTTCAAAGTGTGATGTTTTAAAAGAGTGTTGTTGTTTTTTTTATTAAGCAAAGAAAGTGCAGTGTTGTGACTAACTATAAAAATGCAGGGCCGCGATAAGTTGTGTGCGAAACTGACGAGCGCATTCTTGAGGAAATGGTGTAAGTATTATTTTTTTTTAATTCCTTGTTTAGAGGCTGTTGCACTCGCTAGCGTCTCGGTTATCTAAGGTGTGCATAATATTGTAATGGCAGAATCCTTTTTATAGACGTATAATATTCCGTTAAAATATAAAACTTTTTTATTTACCGATCTACAATTTTAATGTTACCATTTTTGTATGTTGCAAAAATGCGCTATATTCTTTAAGATTTTTTTATACAACTAGGCATATAATTCTATGGCTGATCTGATGGTGAGTGGTTACCGTAGCCTGTGGACTGCAACACCAAAGGTGTCACGAGCACGTTGCCGAGCTTGAAGGATTTTTTGGAAACCATGGCATACCTAGTTCATTTCATAATCAAAATTTACGAAGGAAGAAGTATTGGAACGCGACACCTTTTATTGTACTTAAATACTTATTCCAATTAATGTAATTTTTTAGTCCTAAAATCTAGCTGATTCCTGCGGCTCTGCCCGCGTTTAAAAGTAGCCAATGTTTGACGCCGGGTCTTCAACTAGGATATCCATACAAAGATTCATCAAAATTGGTCCAGAGGTCGTGAAAGCGTAACAGACTAACAGACGGACTGATTTATAACATTAGTTTGGATATGGATACGCTAGAACCATTAAAATAACAAAAGGTTGAAATTGGTTTAATTAAAAATCACTAAGGGAAGGTCATATTAAAAATCTTCATAAAAAAAGTTCGTGTTGTGGCTGACTGAAAATGATGAACTTAACTATTCTATTGTTTTGAATCTGATCCTAAATCAATTGCTTAAAAATATCCCAACAGCTTAGATAGTTAGCTCAGCTTAGGTACATACATTTACACAAAGGTGGACTTGCAATTTCTAAGCTTGGCTAATGTGTCTTGAATATTTACCCATACTTACTAATATTATAAATGCGAAAGTCTGTCTGTCAACCTGTTACGCGTTCACGGCCAAACCGCTGAACGGATTTTGATGAAATTTGGTATGAATATAGTTGAAGATCCGGAGTCAAACATAGGCTACTTTTTGACGCAGGCGGAGTTGCGGGAAACGGCTAGTCTATATATGTTATAAAATATAGTATTGTTGAGTCAGTATCCCATAGCACAAGTCTAGAACTTACTTTCGGGCTAACTCAATCTTTGTGATTTGTCCCAATACATTATGGCCATGAAATTTTGTATGAAAATAAATAAATATTTAATTAAACAATCTAAGTGAGACAAAAAATATAAATAAAAACGCGTATTTGCGTTGGTCTCAAAGAAGAGCGAACCTTGACCCAAAAGTTATTTACTCAAGCTTAATTATGTATTCTGTCTTCAACTTAGTAAAGCGAAATCGATAGCATGACGATTCACATGCGTTTGTAATGTTAACGCGGGTTAAGCAATACGAGGCGTGGCCGTGATTTAGATTGGTGGCCGTCATTGTGATACTTGGTTTTCTTGATTCTTCTTATTTGAAGAGATATGCACATGGAACAGATTTCGATGATGTCCATGCTAATATGTTGAATGCGAAAGTCTGTCTGTCTTTCTGTCTGTCAGTCTGTTACACTTTCACGGCCAAATAGCTGAACGGATTTTGATAAAATTTGGTATGAATATAGTTGAAGACCCGGATCAAACATAGGCTACTTTTTGACGCAGGTGGAGCTGCGGGAAACAGCTAGTATTCTATATTCTTTTTTTCTATATTCTTTACTAGCATTTTCCCTCTACTTTTTTTTTCAAAAAGTAGCATATGTTTGACCACGGGTATTCAACTATATTCATACCAAATTTCATCAAAATCCACTGGGTCGACTGACGATGTACACTCTATATGAATGAATAGGCTAAGGTAATCAAAATGCTTCAATATCATAATACTATGAATGCAAAATTCACTCTGTAACGCTTTCACGGCTAAATCGCTAAACCGATTTTGATGAAATTTTATATAGATATAGTTGAAGACCCTAAGTCCATCATTGTAACCCACATTTAGGTTCAGACGCAGCTGCGGGTAACAGCTTCCCATAAGACTATTCCCTTCTTACGACATCAATGCAAACGAAAGGTAAAAGTTCTAGCCAATGAATACGTCTAGTCAATGACCTCGCTAATGGCCTTGACCTTGCATTGGTTGAACGTGACTTCCGAAGCTATCTTCTTTCTTATCAGTTAAATACGTAGTGTAGCTGCGGTCCCGTAGTTAAGGCCTGCCTTTGGTCCGATTTCCACGGGAAGTATTATACTTTGTTTAGTTGTTTCCAGTTTGGTTAAGACATTGCAGGCTTGAATCACCTGATTGTCTGATAACAATGATGATTCCGTGTTTCGGAAGCCGTTGCTGGCGCCTATCATCTGGTGGTCGTTAAAGAAACCACATCAGAGGTCGAGAGGCGGTTTATTTGAAAAATAGTAACACCAGGGTCGATTGAACATGTGCCCCTCGCAATATTAATGAATGAATCGCAGTACCTATGTTATGTTTCCGCGTGTTGTCAGATTATTCAACTTAGGGCAAGCTTAAAGAATCAAAATCATAATGTTGTAGGAATAAGATCACGTTCAAGAGAGGTAGGACATTTTGTAAGGAGTAGTCCGTCTGGGGAAGTACCTCCACCCTACAGAAGACCGCAGCCAAATAACACTGTGATGCAGTGTTGTGTTCCTGCTGGTGAGTAGGGTCGCCAGGCTCCAGAGCGGTCGCTGTGCTGACAGCGGACAGGTCGGCAACGCGCTCGTAACATCTCCGGTGTTGCAGGGGTTCATAGGCTACGGTAACCACTTACCATGAGGTGGGCCGTACGCCTGTTTGCCTACTTAGTTGTATAAAAAAAAACGTAAATAAATCACAAACTGGGAATCAAACCCAAAACCACCGGGTCTTAGGCGCCTTAACCACTGAACTATAGAGGCAGTTCGGTTAATAATAGTGTAGAGGACCCTTTAGATGACACTATAGGAATTGGTGTGTTAATAGGGACACGATATGCGACGAGCAAAGGCAGGCTCAGCCTTATAATAGGCTAGTTTCCAAAGTCAAAAGACTAACATCAAAATTAGTCCGTCATTTAGGGAATCAAAATATTTTAGTGACGTATTTTTTCTGTTGTCAATTGAGCGATAAATTATAAAGATATAACGCATCAAAGTTTAGGAGTGGGGGCTCGTGACGTCACATATTGCGAAAAAGTGTAGCGCACTGTGACGTCACACGGAACTTTAACGCGCCATATCCTTACCATTCTTTGTTTAATCTTCAAAAGAAAAAATACGTCTCCAATATTTTTTGATTATCTAACTGACGGAATAATTTTTTTTTTTTTTTGGAAACTAGCCTATTGCTGACTTACAAAATATGTGTTCCATACAATAGTAATGTCATTTCTCCGCATTTGTATGACCATGTTTTCTCATTAATTTATCTAAAAATGCTTGTAGTAAAACCGAGTATTAATCTATAAAAATTCGTGTTTACGATTTTGTAAACGAACGACTTCGTTCATTCGGAACGTGTGATAAAAAACGTCATATTTCGAGCAACTGATAACTTGCCAAGGTTTCATTAAATTAAACTATTTTAATACGGTTTTATCGCGTTTATTACTTATTTATTTACACCTGACGTTTCAAACACTTTACAGCGTTCATGGTCGCAGGCAGACTAAGTTAACATTTGTCTTTGATGTCATAAGATTACAAAACTACCGCCTGAAATTTTTATTGGGAACTATTCCGATTCACGCAGTATTGGCTCACAGTATCTGATACTGTGAGCCAATACTGCGTGAATCGGAATAGTTCCCAATAAAAATTTCAGGCGGTAGTTTTGTAATCTTATGACATCAAAGACAAATGTTAACTTAGTCTGCCTGCGACCATGAACGCTGTAAAGTGTTTGAAACGTCAGGTGTAAATAAATAAGTAATAAACGCGATAAAACCGTATTAAAATAGTTTAATTTAATGAATAACAATCGCGAAAACATAAGAAAACATTAAGCCTATGTTACTCAGGGTGAATGTAGCTTTCCAATGGTGAAAGAATTTTTGAAATCGGCACCGTAGTTTTTGAGTTTATTCATTACAAACATACACACAAAAATACAAATCTTTCCTCTTTATAATATTAGTGTAGATTAATTTTTCAATCATTCATATCGAGTGGGTTAACATGGTCAATTCACCCTGTGAGCTCTAGAGTTTTTTGAAACCGCCTTTTGGCCTCTAACGTGGTTCCTTTAATGACCATTTATGTAAGCCGGGATCAATGGCTTAAAGTGCCTTCAAAATCATTGAATTATACATAAATAAATAATAAGAATAAACTTACAAATAACATACATAAATAAATACCGTCAAAAAGTGTAAGATGTTAGTGACAGCCTTATCACAATATAAGAGAGGACCATGGAGCAATTACAAAGAGGACATGCCGTTTGAAATGGCGCAGTGTTGTGATCATTGGCGCCTCGCTGACACTGCAGTGGGCGGAGCTTGTCATTGCTCGTGCTCGTGCGTTGGAGCCACGGCCGAAACCAAGCATGTCGCACGTCTCCCTTCCGCCCCGTGTAGCTGAACAAATACTTTCTTACAAAACGCTTATTACGGCATCTCCTCTTTGTAATTGCTGCATGGAGAGGACAGACTTGATTGAAGCCTACAATGTCGTAAACAAACTGGAGACAGCTAAACAAATTATGCTTCCATGTCATAAAAACTTACTTATCGCTAGTGCAAGCTACCTTAAGAATAGGAAACACGACAGGGCCTATTTCTCCAAAGTCGGATAAGTTTAATTCTAAGGATAATGACGCAATCTACTCTCGTATAATGAAGTTTACATTTCACCACACAGTTAACTCGAGAATATATTGTTAAACCACGTATTATTCCGGTATAAGAACTCTGTCTCTAGAATAAAAATGTCTGCCTTTAATTTTTTTATGCTGAGATTACTCTTGGATAAGAACGATGTTGGTGAAATCGGCCCTTAGTCGGACATTTAATTTTGCCTTTTTCTCATTTTCCTCCAGTTTATCATCTTTTTCATAGACATTTTTTTTTAATTTTATCTCTAGGCTCGTCGATGTCTTATCTATGGATCGTTCTTTATGGCCCGTTGACGTCGTTTCTACGACTATAGCAAATTAATAAAAAAAATATATATTTATTTTGGCAACGGCTTTTCAAAATTAGTCTTTTGAATATGGTATAACATACCTAATGAAAAAATACTCTTGACCTTGTACTTACGATGAGAACTGAGGGTTATAAGATTAAATTTATTTTTCAATTTTAGTTAAAACTTGTAAATCTTAAAAAAAAATAGATTTAAATAATTTTTCAAGAACATTAGTACATATAACAAACTTCAATCGTGTGGTGTTCGACTTAAGAATAGACCACTCTTCTCTTGAAAATAACTGCGGTCGTAATTTCCATAAAAAGTCCGTCTGATTGATGACGTCTATCAACACGCATTCCTAAGGAGGGTTGACGTCAGGCCGGCTAGTTATTATAATAATACAAAGGTTCTCAGCTAAATTTTGTTATTGTATTGTCAAACAAACAAACAATACAATAGAAAAGTCGATAACAACAATGTTTATATAAATTACTAGCTGTTTCCCGCACCTCGCCTGCGGTATATGCCTATGTTACTCAGGGTGAATGTATCTATCCAATGGTGAAAGAATTTTTGCAATCGGCACAGTAGTTTTTGAGTTTATTCATTACAAACATACACACAAAAATACAAATCTTTCCTCTTTATAATATTAGTGTAGATGGATTGGTAACCATTAGTGACGTTTTCTATCTCGAGCTACTCTGTAAGGCACGTTAAGCAGTTGGTCCCGGTTGTTGTCGATAGATAGCAGTCGTGAGGCTGTGTCAGATACCTTAAGGCAGCCTGAAAAATATCCGACAGTATTGGCCACTAACACACCTCGGGTCATGTTCCTGTTGGTCTGGTTTCCCTGTAAAAAGGGTTACGGAGGTCAGACGGCAGTCGCTTCATTGTAATAACCAGTGCCGCCAAATCTACGTACACGATTATACCCCAGGGCCTGAGTGCTATATTAGAAAAGTATGATTCGATGAGACTAATGATTTTAATCGATATCGAATAATCCTCGTTCACCATAATCGGTGACTTGAACGATGTTCATTAGAAATTTGAGTCATACATTTTGAAAATTGCTGAAAACGCAAACAGAAACGCGCTCGGACGAAGAAGAATAAGAATAAGTACATCTAAAACATTACATTGAGCAAATAAATAAGAAAGTAAACGTCGTGTGGTATCAAAAACTCAAGCTTATATGCCTTACTAGCTCTTTCCCGCAGCTCCGCCTGCGTCAAATAGTAGCCTATGTTTGACCCCGGTTCTTCAACTATATTCATACCAAATTTCATCAAAATTCGTTCGGCGGTTTGGCCGTGAAAGCGTAACAGACTGACAGAAAGACAGACAGACTTTTGCATTTATAATATTAGTATGGATAATCGAGAGGAATGGAAGAAGTTCCGCCGACAAGAGCCCAGCTCTTTTATGATAAAAAAAAACAAACCCCTGACGTGCCGCCTAGTTCGTCACATTCTTACTCAAAGTAGTTTGCTGTTGTGGGAGCTAAGCTATGGAATTCACTTCTTGTGGAAGCGTTTAGTCTAGATTGGACAGATTCTACTTTGGACATCATAGTTTTATTTCGACAGATTCTACATTTGACAGAAATCATTTTTACTCCAGGCCACAAAGTTATGGAATGCTCTCCCTGAGACAATCAGGAGAGCCCCCAGCCGTTCTGCCTTCAAGCGCGCAGTTCATAGACTGTTTCTGCAGCAAGTCGCGGAGTCATAGTCATCCAATCTATATCCTATGTATTGTATGTATATATTTTATATACTTATTTTATGTATTTATGTATAATATGTAATCTTTTGTATTATTACTTTTCTTTTGTATATATTTTATCATTCTTGTGTGTTCGTGATTTCGTCTTTATCGCCAACTTTTCTTTCTCTGTTTGGTCTCATGGTTGACTGGTAGAGAATGCCACTTGGCATTAAGTCGACCATTTGTACAAATTTTTGTATTGTGCAATAAAGTTTAAATAAATAAATAAATAAATCTGCATAAGACAGATTCTATATTGGACAGATCATGAAAAAAGGAATCAATGTTAAAAAATTAAAAAATATCTGACCAATATAAAATATGTCTTAGTAGAAAGAAATAGAATCTGTCTAATATAGAGTCCATACTAATATTATAAATGCGAAAATCTGTCTTTTTGTCTGTCTGTCTGTCTGTTGCGCTTTCAAGGCCAAACCGCTGAACGGATTTTGATAAAATGTGGTACGCATATAGTTGAAGACCCGGGGTCAAACATAGGCTACTTTTTTACACAGTCGAAGCTGCGGGAAACAGCTAGTCTATAATATTAGTATCGATACGTTTGTTTTGTCGTCATATCCTGTCAACCAAAGCTATGTCTACATTTAAGTATATTTAAGAAACCAACATGCCTGTATTTAAAGGAAGTTTTATGCGGAATCCATTTGGCCACATCCTGTTATTTCTTCATGTTCATGTCAATGTCAAGCAAATATTTATAAGTCAATGGTTTAGACGACACAGGAAGCTTAGACGTGGCTCTGATTTTAGAATAGACCACTACCACGAAATTGTTATTAGCACTAACGTACAGTACGGACAATCACACCCTCCCATCCGAATCAGAAATGCTAGTTTTAGGCCAAATTGGCGAGTCGAACAATTTTCGAACGATTTCGAATTATTTTTGTTTGACAAATATGTATGTCATACATTTCAAAAATAGAGCTCCAGTAAATGCAACTGTTCGTGCAGATTTTTCACACTTTTACAAAATACTAGCTGTTTCCCGCAGCTCCGCCTGCGGTATATAGCCTATGTTACTCAGGGTGAATGTAGCTTTCTAATGGTGAAAGAATGTTTGAAATCGGCACATTAGTTTTTGAGTTTATTCATTACAAACATACACACAAAAATACAAATCTTTCCTCTTTATAATATTAGTGTTGTAGAGTACCCTAGCAGCTTAACGTGCCTTCCGAAGCACGCGGCGGGGCTCTTGATACGAATACCACTAGAGACGATCAATCCTAAGTCAGGCGTTGATTGCCCTCGCTTGACACATGCGACCATTACATGTATTCCTAGCTAGGCTATCGAGCTGTCTGCTCTGAAGTATCTCTTCTTTTTGTATCGTTATTCCCGCGCAAGCCTCCCAAAATTTTGAGCTGTATCGTTCGCCCCTTGATTCAATAAGCTATCATATTTTAGCAAACTGAAAATGAAAGTATTTCAAATTCTTAACCATCAGAATACTGCGCTTAGCTAACCGCATGGTAATAACAATTAACAGTTAAACTTAACTAAAATCGTTAAAATGCCGCAACTATTTCAAGATGGAGTTTATTTGAAAACATTAACAGTTGGTTGAGCAAGTGTGAGTATGACTAAATACTTACTTAAATTAGGTAAGTACAGAAGATACGCTCCGTGATAATAGCCGAGCGCGGCATGCATGTTTGTTATGATGGTGCACGCGCTCGTTGTTTGGAGCCCTATTTTTGAAAGTATCACATAATAATCAATTTAAGTAACAAATTATAGACATTCTCAAAAAAATTCCTTAACAATTTCCTAAAAAATAAATTTGATGACATTCTTAAAATTATTGGACAACCTTTGACATCGATTTAATTACTTGACTACTTACATTAATATTTTTAATTTTCCTAATTTTATTTTAACTACCCTAAGGTTGCCTGGAAGAGATTGCTTGAGCGATAAGGCCGCCTTTTGTATACATACTGTGTTCACATTTTATGTAACATATTTAATTTGTATTTCACTGTGTGCAAAGAAGTGTTAAATAAATATAAAAGCAGTGTGTGTACCTAGTTGGGAACTGTTGGTGTAGGTACTATATGAAACGCAATAAATAATTTGAATTTTAATTTGAATCACATGTCGATTGATATATGAATCATACATAAACAGATTGTACAGACACGCGTGGAAGAAAAGAGGGGAGGCTTTTGCCCATCAGTGGGACATACAATAGCCGATCTCTAAATGCGTGAAGAATCTTGGACTCCATATTGACGCCACTCTTAGCTGGACCACTCACAGTGCTGAAATTAGTCGCTCTATTAACCTTACTCTCCAACAACTTAATCGTCTAAGAAACTTTCTCCCGATTAAACCCAAAATTTTATTAGTCCAAACGTTAGTTTTTCCAATTATTGACTATGCTGATGTGTGCTATTCTGATCTCAATCAAGATCTTCTCAATAAACTGGATCGTCTCATAAATAACTGTATTCGTTTTATTTTCTGTCTACGTAAATATGACCACATCTCTTCTTATCGATCCGAACTGAAATGGCTTCCGATCCGCCAACGTCGTCAACTTCGGTTGCTTACTTCTCTTTTTTCAATTCTCAAGGAGCCCCAGTCCCCGGAGTATCTAAGGTGTAAGTTCAAGTATCTTTCTGACGGTCACGATAGGCAACTAGGGATATTCGATATACATCGATGTATTGAAAACATCGATGTTTCCAATACTATACATCGAATGGATCCGATGTTTTGAAATGCTTTCGATATACTCGATGTATCGATGTTTTTTCAGTTTTGAGTAGAATAACATCGAATCGATTATAACCAATTAATTTCATAAAAAATCAAGTTTGACCACTAATATTTTACCTAAAATCTTTTTTCCAAGGTATTTGTTTATTTAAAAAAGAAAAGTTTATTATTCAATAGTGAACTGACAATATAATGCCGTCGCTGCCAACGTGTACTAAAACTTATGATGGCAGCATTGCGCACGAGTCAGTGACAATAAAAAAAAAATTATGTCGTGTCGGCCGGCGAGCTTCTATGTTTAAATTAAAAATAACGAATTGAATTACACTTGGTTTTGTGAAGGAAATAAGTTTGAAGTGGATTATTTATTAATATACTACCATACCTACTCATGACGCGGCAACAAAAATACATAATCTGTGAAAATTTTAACTGTCTAAATATCACGGTTCATAAGATACAGGCTGGTGACAGTCGGACAGCGAAATCTTAGTGATAAGGTTCCATTTTACTCTTTGCGAACGGAACCCTGAAAAAGTACTCGATGCGTACAAAATATCGATGTTTTTACCCGAAACATCGAAAGACATCGATGTACAGTATTGATACATCGAATCGAAAAAAACATCGATGTTTTTTTATAGTGGACACCCCTATAGGCAACTTAGATCTTCCAAAAAACTTACCCTTTGTACTCCCCTATTTCGGTCCAGTTTTATGTCTAATTCATTTACCTTACAAGCCACACGGCTCTGGAATGCTCTACCCGATGACATCAAAGAGACCATTACTAAATTCGCTTTCAAAAGAAAAGTCAAAATTCACCTCACTAGCATCACCCTAAATCGTCATCTTTTTCCGTTTTCACCTCTTCTTTTATGTATGTTTATGTATGTATATGTATAGTTATGAATACTGTATGTAAATCTATGTATGTTTATTTAGCAGTTAAGTGTTTTTTTTTGTTTTTTTTTTCTCTCATTGTATTCTAAAATAATTCGCGCCGCACATAACTTTTCTGTTTTTCCTAATGGTTGACTGGGAGAGAATGCTTTTAGCATTAAGTCCGCCAATTGTAAACTTGTGGTACAATAAAGATTTATAAATAAATAAATAAATAAATCGCTATGAAAAAAAATAGATTCAAAAATAGGGGTCCTTTTTTATTTATTATTTTTTATTTACAATCCTTGTACTCTGTTTACCTCGTACATTAACTAAAATACGTCACCGTTCATATTTTTCATCGCGGAAGTACAATTACATATAACACAAGTCAAGGCACCTATAACGTGCACGGGGCGGTGACCCAGTTTTAAAAATACTTTCTCCGCGACGTTCTGTCTCGCTCTTACGCTTAGTGTTAGAGAGAGACGGGTGTAATCCAAGTTGTATGGTAAAGGCTGTTTTAAATTTATTAAAATCATACTCTGTATTCTTCTACCAGTAGCTACCGACTACCGAGGATATACGATATAAGATCGAATGAAATACATACGAAAAAGATTCGACGTCTCATACAGATGTACTGATCAGTTGAAAGGATTTTGTCTACATCTACACTAATATTATAAAGAGGAAAGATTTGTATTTTTGTGTGTATGTTTGTAATGAATAAACTCAACAACTACTGGGCCGATTTCAAAAATTCTTTCACCATTGGAAAGCTGCATTCACCCTGAGTAACATAGGCTATATACCGCAGGTGGAGCTGCGGGTAACAGCTAGTTTGTAATAAATAGGCTATTATATATCATTGCAATAGCGATAAGTCCGCCTTTGGACTTAATTTTCTAAATGTATTATTTTTAATTTTAATTTTTGTGATTGGTACAATGAAGTGTATAACTGAAAATTGAGTAGAATAGATAGATAGATAGCTATCTATCCATTTTACTCATGTACTTTTTTATTTCATGACACAAGTTTGAGTGCCTGAATTCGAAAACAGAAATTTTTATTTTGAATCTGCTCAAAATAAGTTATATAAGGCTTTGAAATCCTGTCGAAGGGGAATCTGTCAAAAACCAGAAAAGGACGCACTTTATAGTGGAATGACGTCACTGCCACTTGATTTTGTACGTACAAAAGAGATAGCAAGACGTCCCCACCACGCTCCCACTTTTCTTCATTACAAAACTTCGAACGCTAATTACTGCTTTAATTAATTACCAATTTTGTTGTTGTTTTTGGAATCGGTTACTTTTTAGTGTATGTGTTGTTCCGTATAAAATCTTGTCAAAATAAGAACACAGTCAAGTAGGCTGTATATTTCAAAGTTTTTTTTTTATATAATCCAAAAAAAATAATCCAACTATGGACTTATCCCACCAAGAGATATCTTCCTGTCAACCGGGATTTTGTATTTATTGTTTCGATTTTCAGTTAATTTTTTAAATGAAATTAAATGAGTTTCACGTACTTAAAACACTGTAAAAAATTGGCCGGTGCTTAAAAAATCACCATGTGATATAAAGAAGCCTATGTTACGTCACAACCGGCAAAGCGATAAGACGATAATTATGTAAATATGTTTGAGACCTGGCGATCACCTTAACCCAAAGTGTAAAGCTAAAATTATCATTACATAAACAGGGTCAGAATATAATTGACAATTAGTATTTATTTATTTTGAATAGATGCGGTGACAGACAGAAAATGTACTTTTGTTTTTCTCACCCACGAAATAAAAGATGGGTGTTAGAAGTTTGACGTGTCTTGTGTCTGTCTTTGGCATCGTATCGCTTCTAAATGTACGAGCCGAATTTGATGCGTTTCTTTTGTTTAAAAGACCGATTTGAAAAAATCCTGTTGGCTAATATTGATGAATTTTTTGTAGCTTGCCATATGGGGCACCCGAAAAATTTGCACCTTCGGATAAGTACGTACTAGTGTTGTCACATTTTATCTGATTATAGACAAGCAGCTGTTACAGCTTATGCGTCTATCAAGCAATGTATTCGTTATTTTAAGGAGATACATTTCCGACGACAATCAACAACAAAGCGACATCTTTGCCCTATAAATTGAAATAGCACCTTTAATCTCTGTTTTCTGTATGTGTAGGGTCTCATACATTTTTTGTTGAAGGAATATAATTTGTTCCTAATGAAGTTTAAAGTTTTCACGATCGTTACACATCTATATTTATATATATTGCTGTTCATTCAATTGCTGTTCGTTAGCCTCGCTAAAACTCGAGAACGGCTGGACCGATTTAGCTGTTTTTGGTTTTGAATTATTTGTGGAAGTCCAGGGAAGGTTAAAAAGGTGAATATATTCGGAGGCGGTACGAAGTTTGCCGGGACAGTTAGTTAAATAATAAAAAACGTAAAAATTAGTTTGAGCTAGTCCACAAATGGCATCTAAGGATTCGTACGTCAGTTACTAGAGTAACTATTAGGATATTTTTATATATAGATAGAATCATATATGGTCTGTTCTTGTTTTATTAACCATCGGTCGAAGTATTCAAAATTTCTGTAATCCTAGTGGATTACAGAAATTTTGAGGCACGCTTGTCTATTTGATTAGGTGCCCGATAAGCTTTTTTGGTATTTTTTTAATATAGTCAACTAAGTAGGCAAAAAGACATACGGCCCACCTGATGTTAAGTGGTCACCGTAGTCCATGGACGCCCGCAACACCAGGGGCATCACGTGCGCATTGCCGACGCTTGAGAAATCATTTGACGCCCTTATTTATTTCAACGTTGTTGACAAGTCAAAAGAATTTGTGTACGCGACGAACAAAGAAAGTTATTCATCTAGAATCATCGCTTAATGTGTCTTTTAATAGTTTTATAATGACAATTCTAATGACTCCATTTTTAATTAATGCGATGTGTGCAGGATAAGCGCGTACGAACGTTGCGTCTCTGATTCTAGTCTTGCTCATTGACACATGCGGTCTATGGGAAATGCTATTTTTGAAAAATGTGACACACGCAATGTCGCCGAGTCGAATAGTTTTTGTTCGTTCGATAACGAAGGATTTTTGTTCGATATCGAATGGTTTTTGAATCAGAATCAGAATCATTTATTTTGCTAGAATACATGTGTGAAAAAGGTTTACAAAATTTTTCCGTCCAGTGTATTCTGTCTGCTAGCAGACGTGCAAAATTATTTATAACATTAAATTTAATTTTATAATATTGCCATGTTAAAATCAAATAAAACAAAAATAAATTATTCAATAATAATAAATGTGTGTAAAAATTATTAACATAAATTGACAATAAAAATTCTTGTAATTATAGTACTATTATAACATAAACAATATCAAAAAAAGGAACTTTCCGTTTCCGCCGGTATGGTACGGTTGGCGGCGAATAATTCATTCGTTACATTTTTAAACGGGCAGCCAACTGTGTTTGTTCGATAAAGAACAATTTTATTCGACATATATGTCATTCATTTCAAAAATAGGGTTCCATGTCGTAGGTTTGATTCCCGCGGGAAGGCTCTGTTTATTTGTTTCTAATTTGGTTAGGGTACTGCAGGCTTAAATCTGTGCTTGTATCTCTCGGCGAATTGGATGATTAATCTCATAATCGGTGAGTCGGGCGATTTTCATTCGACATATGAGTCATACATTTAAAAAATAGGCCCCCAGCATGGAGCAATTACAAAGAGGAGATGCCTTAATAAGCGTTTTGTAAGAAAGTATTTGTGAGGCTACACGGGGCGGAAGGCAGACGTGCGGGGTGCTTGGTTTCGGCCGTGGCTCCAACCATGGAGCACGAGCAATGACAAGCTCCGCCCACTTTTGTGTCAGCGAGGCGCCAATGATCACATCACTGCGCCATTTCAAACGGCATCTCCTCTTTGTAATTGCTCCATCGGCTCCATATACATACAGTATACTCAGTTCACACTTATACTGGTTGCTTCAGTGCAGTAAAATACGATAATATTGTTCTAAATCTACAATAAATAATACAATAATGCATACATTACAATTACTGTTACCTGTTTATTGAACAACCTTGGTCAGTTACAGTCTGTCAGGGTTCCGTAAACAGATATTATGAAATTCATAGTCTATCTGTCTGTGTGTGTGTTATGCTTTCACGGCCAAACCGCTGAACGGATTTTGATGAAATTTGGTATGAATATAGTTCAAGACCCGGGGTGCGACAGTCTGTCTGTCTGTCTGTGTGTTATGCTTTCACGGCCAAACCGCTGAACGGATTTTGATGAAATTTGGTATGAATATAGTTCAAGACCCGGGGTCGAACATAGGCTACTTTTTGACGCAGGCGGATCTGCGGAAAACAGCTAGTACTAAATAAAAAAAGAAAAATCTAATTAAAAAAAATACTTACCTTAAAAACATCATAAGTATGGTCCGTCCCTGTGGTATTGTGCCGATGTTGCTGGCAGCATTTCCTCGTTGGATTGCCGAACTGATTTGTTGGCCGAAGAAAGCTCCAGCTCTTCGGTCTCCCGTCGCATCGATAAGCCTCTTCGAAATATCTTCGAAGAGGCTTATAGATCAGAATTCATAAACTACTTACAGTATGTGTCTGTTAAGGAAAGTCTTATGGTTTTTAAGGATACTTTATATTTGTTTAAGGTTTACAATATAATAGAAAAACGTCCGTTTTATGCAAATGTTTTCTTAAGACAATCCTTCTGTCATGTTTCTTTTTTCCCTTCATAGATTCAACTTCATAGGTTTTAGTCGACCTCTTTGTCGACATCCTCCCCACCTTTGCCCACTGCTATCTTGATGGGAAGAGGGCAAACTTTGTTTACTCCGCGTCGCTCGATGCCGCGGCAAGTCTTGAAGTCGGCGACTCTAACTACCCCGTCGTTTCCAGGGTAAAGCCAATGTACTCGTCCTAGTTTCCATTTTAGTGGTGGCGAGTTAGGTTCCATCATGACCACCATATCGCCTTCTTTTACATTTGGATTAGTTGATCGCCATTTGGTCCGTTGCTGTAACTCCGCTAGGTACTCCTTTCGCCATCTTTCCCAAAAATTATAACGCAATTGTTCAATTAAATGATATCTGGTACGTATGTTCATGTCGCCTGGTCTTCGTGGTGTTGGTAAAGAAGTCAGTGGCCGCCCAATCAGGAAGTGTCCAGGGGTCAACGGAGCGAGATCATTTGGATCCGAAGATAACGGAGTAAGAGGACGGGAATTAAGGATAGCCTCAATTTGAATGAAGAGCGTGTTCAGCTCCTCATATGTGAGACTGACATTTCCCGCAACACGCCTCAAATGAAATTTGGCACTTTTAACACAGGCCTCGCACAGGCCATTGAATGTGGGACAGTATGGAGGAGAAAAGATAAACTTTATGCCATTATGAGCTGCGAAGTCAGTTATGTCATTAAGGTCTGGCTTTAATGCTTTGCCTAACTCATTATTTGCTCCAACGTAATTTCTACCATTGTCACAGTGTAAATAATCAGGCTTACCCCTCCGAGCAATAAATCTTTTAAGGCAAGAAATAAACGCTTGAGCTGTAAGGTCACTGACCGTGTCAAGATGCACAGCTTTAGTAGAGAAGCAAATAAAGATGCACAAATAGCATTTTGATGTTCTACTGCCGCGACCTTTTTTACTAGCAATCATGAAAGGACCTGCGAAATCAGTTCCTGTTACTTGAAAGGCAAAGGATTGCGACACTCTTGTTGCAGGTAAATTGCCCATCAAAGGATTAATTGTCTTACCCTTCAACCTAACACAAGTGATGCATTTTCGAACTATGCTTCTAGCCAATATTCTGCCACCAATAGGCCAATATTGTTCTCTGAAGGAGCTCAGAAGCATCTGAGGACCAGCATGCAATAGTCTTAAGTGTTCACTTGTCATCATGATTTGCGTAAGATAATGGTCAGACTTAAGTAAAATTGGATGTTTTGTGTCATAATTAAGAGTTGAATTTTTTAAACGACCGCCTACACGTAACAATCCAATGTTATCAATAAAAGGCGACAATTGCAAAATGTTACTTTTAGGTAGTAGAGGCTTATTCTCAAGAAGAGTTCTTATTTCAAGGGCAAAAGACTCTTGTTGTGCAGCCTTAAGCAAGTACGTAAGAGATTGATGAAGTTCTGTTTCATTAAGTGAACCTATCATTCTCTCCAGGCGACAACAATTCAATTTGAGACTGAACTTCATTAAACTCATACAATAAATTTTCTATTTTTTCTAAACGAAGTTTCAGTTCTTTAAGTTGCAACTCGTCGCATTTATTTACGTTTAAGGCAGTTACGAAACTTTTGAACCGTGTCATACGTCCTTTTATGATTCCACGTTTTATGTTTAGTTCTTTAACTGTTACGAGAACCTCCGAATTACGACGAGAAGGTTCACCTGAATTCACAGTGTGACCTTCCATTATAAAGTGTTAAAATATTAGGAATAATGAGTTAAACAAGAACACTGTACGAACGTGGCCGCTGTCCCGCTGCCGAACTCCAGCACAGCAACCAAACGGACGTCGACGACGACATGACAATCGTCGATCACGTAGACGCAGGCGATTGAGAACGCTGCATCATAAAAATACAAATGTGTTATAAATAGAACTTCCTCCTTAGCACACTCAAGGCAATGCTTTAGTTTAAGAGCACAGCAATAGTGGTAGTGAGTGCTTTCGTTTAAGAGCACAGTAATAAAGGCGTCAGAGAAAATTATGTAAAATGAGTAAGTATTTACAACGTTCGTGCAAAACCAATTAAAATATTGTGCGGATTGTGCTTTAAGTGCCAAATAACCTTTAGGCGTGAAGTGCACAAAATCTCAAGTGTCAAAGGGCTGGAACAAAACACGACTTCACTCAAATTTAAGGGATGAAAAATAAACAATTTTTGTGAAGATGTGAAAATAAAGAGAGACACTTCCCTGGTAGAGTTGTAGTGTTCCCGCTGACTATAACTCACGGTTTCGTTGATTTCGTTCCATTGAGTTCGGTGGCCCCTTGGTAGTTCGTCGAATGCGATTTTATTATTATGATCCAAAGATTGCAGGTTCTTTTATTCGTGTCCTGTCACGGTCGAAAACTTGTTAAGGAAAGTCTTATGGTTTTTAAGGATACTTTATATTTGTTTAAGGTTTACAATATAATAGAAAAACGTCCGTTTTATGCAAATGTTTTCTTAAGACAATCCTTCTGTCATGTTTCTTTTTTCCCTTCATAGATTCAACTTCATAGGTTTTAGTCGACCTCTTTGTCGACAGTGTCTGTAGATTTTGCCAATGTCGATACACAACATTGACTAGTAAGAATTTCCAAAGAAAGGAGATCGAAATTTACATTTTATTTTATTTTTTTATCGAAGATACTCTGTACCTCTGGTGAAGAATTTCAACAACTACTATTCGCAAAGAGGGTTAAGTTTATTGCTTTTAGGCAATCGGAAAAATTAAGTTTGTACGTACATAATACAGTTGTATAGCACAATAGGCAAACTTGATGCTAAAATCATTACCTATCTATCTAACAGCCAACTTTTGGGTTAAAGTTTTGGACAGTGATCATGATAATATTATAATTGTTTTCCTGTAAAAAGGGCTGTAGTAGCCTCTCCATTTTAATAAGAATTGACCAGTACCGCCGTATCTAGAAACCTTCATGTTAGAAAGCGTACCCAGGGCTCCAATCTACAGCTTAAGCTATGAATGCTAACGACAGGAATAGATAAATATGAATGGTATAGACTACAGATAAAAGAGAAGCATGTAAAACGAAATAAATAAGTTTTCATAACGCACATAATTCGCCTCTTTCGAACGGAACGTAGTTTCACACTTTTTCAGCGTCGAATTGTTAAAATTTCTTAACGTCTATAAAATTAACGCTTTCTGAGCCCGCGTCTCTTAAAAGTACGCCATCTTCGTTTGTTACAAAAGTTTATACCAAATTTAAAATGGTTTTCCACCCGAACGGCTGCCATAATCTTTGTTATTATGACTTACGGAACACAAGTTCGGTGTTTAAAAAAAAATTTCATGAGTTAAAACGTATACGCTCCACCGCGCCGCGGCCAGTCACTCCTTCGCGGTCGCCGTTTCAAGATGGCGATTTAAAATCGAATCGCGCAGTTTTCCAATTTCAAACTTTTTGACAGTTTGAAAGTGTTCTCCTTTTTTGTGTCTGTGGTGGTGTTTTTTGTTTTTTTTTTTTGCAATGGCTCAATACAATTTGCAACGTATGGTGGAATATGCCAGAGCTAATCGGAAAATTAGTAAGTTTCATAATTTTTGTTGTTTCAATACTACTTCAACTATCTTACTAGCAGTTGCGAAAAGTGACCTTAAAGTTGCGCATTTTTTCTGTAATGTGCGCAAAAGTAATTATTTATTCAAGTATTAACCCAGTTTTATTACTTGGTTTTTACGAAAAATGCACTTGTAATTTTTTCACCTCTGCCTATTAATTTTTTTAACTGCAATAGTTGGTTGAGTTTATTTTCTTGTACCTAGTAATTTTATGATTCATAAGATTTGTGTTTTTAATTCAAACACTCATATATGTATATTCATATATTTTTTATCATCTACATAATAAATATTGTCTACTTATTTACTTAAATTGCGCTGAACACCTTTATGTTTTCACAAATAATTGATTTAATTGATTGAAAATAGCCTATGATGACCTTCAAGGCCGAATTTATTTCTGCACCAGATGACATTAAAATCGGTCCAGCAGTTTAGTTGTGAAAGCGTAACCAACAAACAAAGTCAGTTCACAGTGATAATATTTGATTACTTAGGATTACAAATAATTGCCGCGAAAAATATATACTAATATATTTGTTTTAGAACAAACCAATTTCTCCCTACCTTATATTACGTACGTAACTAGATTTTAACACTAGTATTTTACTTATTGTTATGAATCAGATCGACTTAATCGGTATCTTCAATTCAGTCCATATTTAATACACCTCATATAAACTCATCTCCTTTTCAACCCCTACAGTGTAGTCCCCTATGTATGGTCCCCACAAAGGGGACCAATACTGATTATGAAAGTGAAAACACTCAGTTCAATATTAATTCATTAATTATCTGTGTGATTTGTTTAAGTATAGTATGTGTGTCGTTTATGACTACTAAGCAAATAACAGAGGGCTAAAATTCGTTCCTCTTATACTGTCTACGGCCGCTACAAATAAAATTCTTCTCAAGAAGGGTTGACGTCAATAAAGTCATAAAAATAATGGCAAATCATAGGTAGTAATTAAAATTTATTACATGGAAAAATGGAAGCATAACTTGTCAGAGGAAAAACTCCAGATGGGTGAACAGCGCAAGGAGATTCCTTGCTGCGGAAGGCAGGTAAAGCCACTAGTTCCGGTTACCATCAACAGACGCCGAAAGGCAGTTCCGACGAAACTCTGACACCACGGTACAGAGTCGATTGACTACGAAGCCCACGCGTTATTAATTCATATAAATAAATAAAAATATTTCGGACTTATTATTATTATTCATATCCATAATTTTAACCCGAATTCGACAACTGAAAGAATTTTTTGAATCCGTTCAATAATAAATAAGTTATAATCCTTTAAAATCCTGTGGGAGGGGAAACTATCAAGAAATAAGAAAAGGACGCACTTAATGGTGGAGTGACGTCACTGCCGCTTGGTTTCGTGCGTACAAAAGAGATAGCAAGACGTCCCCACCACGCTCCCACTTTTCTTCATTAGAAAACTTGCTGAATACTGCTTTAATTAATGACCAATTTTGTTGTTGTTTTCGGAATCGGTTACTTTTTAGTTTATACGTGGGGCGCACTATAAGTTTCCGGAATGAATATGAAAAAATACTATTAAAGGTACAAAATTAATTTATTGTTTTTCAAAATAATCTCCCTTGGCGTCTATGCACTTTTTCATTCGATGAAACCAGTTTTGAAAACTTTTGTGCCACTCCTCTGTGGTGACCTCTGAAACGTGTTTTTCATACTCCTCGACAGCCTCTTCTGGTGATGAAAATCGTTGACCGCGTAATTGGTTCTTAATTTTTGGGAACAGATAAAAGTCACAAGGTGCCAGTTCGGGACTGTATGCAGGATGACTCATGAGTTCTACATTTTTCGCCTTCAAAAAGTCGTTTGTCTGTCTGGCCGTGTGAGAACTAGCATTGTCGTGGTGCAGGATGATACGGCGTTTACGCTTATTTTTACGGAGTTCGTCAATAACTTCCGGCAAACAAATGGTCGTGTACCAGTCACTATTCACTGTACGACGATTCTCTAAAGCAACAGTAGCCACGTGTCCAGTTTTATTAAAAAAAGAAGCAATCATCCGCTTAGATGCACTTTTCACGCGCGCCACTTTGGTTGGTTTCGGCTCATCTTGAAAGACCCATACGCTCGATTGCTGCTTTGTTTTGGGATCGTAGCAATAAATCCATGTTTCGTCACCTGTTACTATGTCCCACACCAAATTTGACGCACCTTCGTTGAATCTGGTAAGCATGGCACTGCACCAAGTGACGCGGTCCGTTTTTTGAGCCTCGGTCAAGTTGTGTGGGATCCACCGCAAGCACAGCTTTCTCACACCCAAATGTTTGTGTAGGATTAATTGTATTTGACTCATGCCTATTTCTAAGGATGCGCGAATTTCATGGTAGGTCACATGCCTGTCTGTTTCAATCATACGGCGCACAACATTGATGTTTTTGTTGGTCACAGCGGTGGACGGCCGACCATCGCGAGATTCGTCACTGAGATTGATACGACCACGCTTGAATTCTGCAAACCAGCTATAAACAGTTGTCTTGCATGGTGCTTCATTGCCAAAAGCTGTTTCAAGCCGAGCGATGCTCTGTTAAGCTGTCAAATTACACTTAAAATCGTAGAAAATCATACTACGAAAATTTTCCCGAGTTAAATCCATGTTGATGCAGACACACAATTTTTTAAATGGCGCCAAAAGGTAAAAACAAAAGACAGTCAGATGAAACAAACTGCATTCTACAGCCAAAGAGTTCTATTTTCAAATGTTGCAATAAATTTTTAAATATTGTTTATGTAAGTGGCCAGTTCCGGAAACTTACAGTGCGCCCTATGTATAATGTTCATTATAAAAATATTGTCAAAATGTGAACACAGTCAAGTAGCTTATTAAGGAGCGAACCCTGGACTTTGAAGCTTGAGGTTGCAATCAGCACTACGCTTAGATGGTGACAGAGTAAAGTAATTCTGAGCACATGACAAAATTAACGACAGGTAATAATAAAGCTTAAATGAATGCACGGCCATTATAAAACACGAATAATTATTAATTTTACAACCATTTCTCATTTTATTACAAGCACCATTGTTATTCAAGGAATTTTATGATTCATTATATAAATTGTCGTGATGTTTACTTGAATTTGTCCGTAGCTTAGGTTTTTTAAAACTTTATGTTTCCACACATAAATACTTTATTATTACTACTTTATATTTATTATTACTTGACGGACTTAATGGTAAGAGCATTCTCTACCAGTCAAGCTTTAGGAGAAACAGAGTAAAAGGTCGGCGTAAAAAAGTTACGGAAAGAAATATTACAGAACGAATTTTATAAAAAAAAATTAATTCAAACACAACAAAGTAAACATAGATACATAAACTGTTTTTTTTTGGATGAATACAATTTTAGAATGCAACGATGATAGTCACTGGAAATATTTCATTTGATGATGAAGTTTGTCATGTGTTAAAGGACGTATAATTAGAGAAAACATATTTTGACAGTCGATTAAAAGGTCTACCCCCTTATTCATAAAAAATAACAAACTTGAAGTCCCCGTAGCCCCCATTTTGGTTTCACCGGATTCGTGTATAAAAGTTCTATGCTATGACTAAAAGCCTACGGCTTTAAGTCCGCCATTTGCATGTCATGTAATAAAGTTAAATAAAGAAATAAACCTACGAGTAGCACCTCCAGATTAGCATTAGATAATCGTAAATTGAATACATTTAAACATTTTCAAAGGCCTTGTCAACGTGGCTTGTCTTGTAAAATTGAAGTCTCAACTAAAACGTAAATTTGCGTATTTGGAACAAAAAATATGTTAAAATTATTTAAATTAAGTGTCAAATATTAAAATTTAATGTTAATATTTGACGAAATTACTTAGTAATTAATATCGGCAGATTTTGAGAAATGAATTAACATAGCCAATAAAACTGTTGTCAAATCCATACTAATATTAAGTATTTATAAATCTGTCTGTAATTCTATCGCGGCTAAATCGCTGAAACCGATTTTCATGAAATTGTGTATGAAAATAGAAATAAATAACTAAATACGTTTTATCGCGTTTATTACACCGCGAAAACATATTTGGGATAGAATACAGGAGCCATATTTTTAAAATGTATGATATATAAATGTCGAATGAAGATCGTTTGATATCGAACAAAAATCTACCGTTAACGAACGAAATCCATTCAATATGTAACACAGAATATACTTAATAAACTTCCTTACGATATAAAGGAACTGCCATTAAAGAAGTTTCGCAGTGCTTTGTTGAAATTATTAATTGATAATGTTTTTATAGTATACAAGAGTTTTTGGAATATAAAAAAATATAGCTTTCGCATGGGGATTCGCTCCCATTCATTGGACTCATAATATATTGTACGCCTGGAATGGCAGAATTTGGAGATTATTATTGTTATTTTATTGACATCTTGCTTGTACCTAAATTCAAACAATAAAGGCCTTTTATCTTTATCTTATAATAAATAATACAATTACGATTCTCATTACAAAAAAAAAAAAAAAAAATGGAAAAAAACATTAATGTTCGACCCAGTTTTAAGCAGTGATCGGATAATCGGGCGCTTATATACTTAAACTACTTTCCTAGAAAGAATAATGTGGATATTCTTTCCTGAGTGAATAAGTAACCCTCATTCCCGGGATTCAACAGTTTCGTAAAAACAACTTTAAGTAACTTGTTATTATTCTTTCCTAGGAATAAAAAGTTTACGTATATTAGCGCCCGATTATCCGATCACTGGTTATAAGTCAAATGTCGTCCTGCCCGCGCATACTTTTTTAATGTTTATATTTATTTATATCAGTTTATTTATAAAATGCTAATAATAATAATAATTTAACTGTTTATATATTTGTTGTTTGTATAATAATATTTTAATAAATAATAAATTACGGTAGTTAAAAACTAAACAAAGAACTAGCTGATATTTACAAGTTGTGTAGTCCCAAATCGTTACATCGCGGCAATGCGCCCGAAAGGCTGGCATCATGGTCAGTTTTTGAATTAGTTTTAAAAATACCTATATATTTTATTTACAACAAATAGGAATTTTCAGAAGCACCTAAACTCAAATTTCGAATTTCTCTTTGGAGCTAGCTTAATCTAGTAATCTCACATGTTTGTCAACATTTTATTGTGATTACAGATTATTTAAATTTAAAAAAAAAACTGGATAAAAATAATAAAAAAATTAAACAAATGGTAAATGTAAAAACAGAATATACCTATAATAATATGTCAATTTATTGAGGACTCTGCACCAAGCTTAAGTTCATGAATTGAGAAAGGAAAGTTTAACTAGGGTTTAATAACAAGTGGTGTCGTCAACTTGTCTGTCAGTCACGCCAGGCCGTAGTTCAAGTTCATAGACAATTAGCATTGAAAATAAATAGCTACTGTTGTAAATTCGAGCCTTGTCCAAATGTACTTAATTATTACTAAGTTTCCCATACAATTAGGATGTTTACTTAATAACAGATTATTTTCACGTCTACCACGTGTAATTATAGCATTTTTGCCTCATCATCATCATCCTAGCGTTTTCCTAGTTGCATCGTCAGCTTACGCTTTGGAGCCTAGGGTACGCTGTAAGTCGTGCTCCTAGATTTGGCGGAATGAAGCGACTGCCGTCTGACCCCCGTAACTCTTTTTACAGGGAAACCAGACCAACAGGAACATGACCCGAGGTGTGTTAGTGGCCAACACTGTCAGAATTGTTAAGGCTGCCCCAAGGCATCTGACACAGCCTCACGACTGCTGTCTATCGACAACAACCGGGACTAGCTGGACTAACGTGTCGTCCGAAGCACGGTGGAGCTCAAGATAGAAAATGCCACTAAATAGCGACCAATCGCATTCGCTATGGATACGCGGGTCGCGTTCGACTAACTAGCTCCTCATGTAATATTAAACAGCCTTTTTGCCTGTTGGTTTTAAAGCTCAGCGATAGAAATATATAGGAAATGTTGTGACAGATGCATAGTCATAATCGAAACTTCAATGGTCAGACCAATAGCCCTATTTTTACCTGACTGCGCCAGAATGTTATGAGAGGGTTATGTTTTTCGAGAGTATGTATGTATGTTTGTATAATAGTTTGGCACGCCCTGCAGCCTGAACGGCTCGATGGATTTTAGATTGAGAGGTGTCGTTAGATTTATTTATTTATCAAAAAGCTTAACCTATCATTACAGAAACAACGTCTAATGCGATAGGATAGACTACTTATAACATAACAACTTTAAAGACGTTATTGTGAACTCATTCAGAGAACATTACATTTGTATTTACTGTGACATTGGGTACATAAAATAATATATATTATTGTCTTAAATATTTCAGTTTACTATCAAACGGTTTTTAAACGTGTTAAACAAAATTCGACCAACTTCGACCTAGACTTTGGTAAAGTACCTAAAAATTAAAAAAATAACAAATAAAATCTTAAACAATAACTTTGTTAATATATAAAAAGGGCCTACGTAGTTCATTTATACCGCTACCAAATTTTTAGACTTTTTTCCCGATACCACGTAAAACAGTGTGCGTTCGGAGGAACTTGTGCTTTTTAATGATAAAAGGAAAACATCCCTTTATTGCAGGGTTTCCCAACTTTTACATCAATGCTCCCCGGATCACAAATAATATTTTCATGCCCCCCCCCCCCCCCAATAAATTTTACAGTAAGTACCTAGAATAAAATTTGCATTATTTTAACAACATTTATTTTAATGTAATTTGTACAAAAAGAATCACAAAATGAACTTTGACTAAATTAAAACGTTTTTATCAACCAATCTATAAGAGTACTAGGGAGTATAGTGAGTACTAGGGAGTAGTAGGGAGTATAGTGACAATACTAGTGAGATACTTGAGCTTGCATTCTCTGTACCAGTTGGTCGATCCTAGGTTCAGTTTTTGCCAGAGCTATCATCAGGTCGCTATCGACGCCCAGACGATTTCGCTGCTTCGTTTTTATTAAAACCAGAGCTGAAAAAGCAGTCTCGCAAACGGTGTTCGACTGAATGAATTAATGTGATATTTCTACCTAGTGTTTACTTCATAAACGCATTGAAATAATTTTTCTATTGAAATCACAAACGTCTCAAGCCCTCCTTGACATCTCTCTACGCCCCACTAGGGGGGCGCGCCTCCCTGGTTGGGAAACCCTGCTTTATTGTATGAATTTATGACTTTTACTCAACTTTAACTGACATAATATACTGGCGGGATTGTGCGGGACGGTTTGAGTTGACCTGAAAGATGGGCAATTTCTGCCACCTCTTGGACGCCTAAAAATGGTCGCAGAAAACGAGGCCACGGAAACGCTGGAGCGACGGATCTTTTTAAAATATATGACATAATGTCGAACAAGAATCCTTCGTTAACGAATAAAACCATTCGCTATCGAATGAAAATTATTTGTCCAGCCGATTTTGCGTGAATCACACTTTTGAAAATAGCATTCCTGGATTTCCTGGAGTGCTTGTTTTGTCATACATTTCAAAAATAGAGCTCCTGAAAGGCTTCTAACGGCGGTTGTTAGAGTTGGCATTGGAAATAGATGTTTGGAGAGAGATGGTGGGACTTTTGCTCAGCGTTGGGACGAAATAGTTTAACAAAAAAAAATCTTTTTTATCAATGATTAATAAGAATTAGGTGAATTCAGTTAAAACCGAAAAAAATACCATTAGGTATAAATAATGCAGTATTGTCATGTCATAAATTGACACCGTAATATGTTTTGTGACATATACTTGATCACCTACAAAGTTCAATGTTTTTTTGGAAATATATTAAGTACTCAAGCATAAAATGTCTACCCTTGTAGCTCTGACGTCTTTCTTATATTATAGTATATATATATATATATATATATATATATATATATATATATATATATATATCTACATAATCATGTAAAAGCGAAGGGTTATTCACTCGCAATACATGACTGCCATAAAAAAACGAATTGTAAATATGTGTAGATATAGAAATCTAATCCTACTTTATTGTGAAACACATGTGAAAACTTCGTTAATATCACACCTCGTCACTTCATACAACGGCGGTGAGCACAATACCTATTACTACTACTACGATTCGGTCGCATAGACACGCGCGTCAATGTGTGTGGTACTCGTTGGTTATAAATTTATCGTGCCGTGCCAATTGTCCATCGCGGCCGCGCACCGAAATGTCATTCTTGCATTGTTTTTGCTCTCGATTTTTCCCTGAATCTGCGCGTACCTCGGTGCGGTTTCTGTTTCGGGTGAGAGGGTGTAAGTGTCTGTTCTGTATGTTTGTAGGTACTAATTCTGTGGTCTTGTGTCGTATGGATGGTACGGAACTCTTAGTGCGCGAGTGCTACTCGCCCTCGGCTTGTTTTTTATATTTTTCCATCGATCTTTTTGCTTCGAGGGATTTTCAAAAACATTAAATGTCACTCATCGATATAGAATAACATCTAGATGCACAATCGAGCTCGAAAAGTGTCCCAGCCAAAAGTCTGCCCATAATTAGTATGTGGTATTTTAGAGCGGTTTCGCGCGGTCCGAATCCGATCCGTACCCGTGAAAATATGGTCCGGAGTAGTCGTAGAACTATTTCTACTGTAATTTACGCACTTGATCCGATTTCCGTCATCCGAGAATCTCCATTCCGCAGAAGATTTTTGACAGACCGAAGTAGCCATAGTATTATTTGTACGGACGCTCGCGCACTGCGTCCGAATTGAATCCGAGCTGCGTACGAGCAGAGGCAGTGGGGCGGGCGGGGTTTGCGGCTGGGTGACGCGGCAGGCGGCAGAAGTTGACGTCGATTGAAAGGATTCATGATTAATGACGTGAACACTTTGCTGTGGTAAAATGACGTATGCCAAAAGGTGGCTCCTAAATTGCTTGGATTTATATCAGAGATCGGACTAAGTGCGTAAGAAATATCTGAATTTGGTCTGAGTTTTTTTTTTCACGGATATGGATCGGATTCGGATCGGACGTAGTGCGAAACCGCTCTTAGTACCTGCTACACACTTTTCTTTTTCACTGGCGTTTCTTCGTGATTATCTGTACTGCGTCGTGGCCCGTGTCTGAAGTGTTATGATCGGCATATTTTTCCACCGATTGCGACATTATAAACTCCAAGCCATCGCCAATTACAAACGCAATCTAATTCGCATTACACCCATCACATCTCGTAACACTATTATGTCACTTGTTTAAAATGTTAATAGTACAGAAACCGTATACGCCAACTTTTAAGTTGAATTTGTAAATAGATCCTTAGATTAATTGTAGGATTTTTTGCCAACGGAGTTAATCGGACTATGTGCAGATCAAATGAGTAATGTTTCATGTGTTTTTTTCAACTTTAGTATTCATAAAGATACCTTAAGATATTGTTTCCTTAACTTCTTAAACTTGTTTAAATCGATACTTTTGAAAGTCGTGTTTTTATAAACATAGCAGGTCAGTACTAAATTAAAGCCATTCTTGTAGCTCCATTTAGGTTTAGAGACCTATTTCGGTTTAAGTTTAGAGAATAAAAATCATTCGATCTCGAACAAAAGTTATTCGTCTGGCCGATTTTGGGCGAGTCACAAAGCTTATCAAAAATAGCACTCCTGGTCTTCCTCGGCGAGATTTTCGCGTATAAAGCGTGGAGCGGTCATAGAAATTTCTTTAGGAATGAGAGTGTACGTGCACCACCTTGTGTTACTTTTCTGCACTCTCCATATTTCGTTGTTCGTATACGAGAACGGCTTAGATTAGATTTTGCGTTTGACACGCGAGGATAACAATGAAATATTATGGTCTACATTTTAATCAAAACCACTTCCGAAAAAGTATTACGCATTATATATTATTAATTGTGTTATTTTTATGCGGAAAAAATGTTTTGAAAAAGTTTGAATATAAATGAGATTTATATGTTACTAGCTGTTTCCCGCAGCTCCGCCTGCGGTATATAGCCTATGTTACTCAGGGTGAATGTAGATTTCCAATGGTGAAAGAATTTTTGAAATCGGCACAGTAGTTTTTAAGTTTATTCATTACAAACGTACACACAAAAATACAAATCTTTCCTCTTTATAATATAAGTGTAGAAGGGACTATAAGTAGTGATAATAGCGAAAGGTAATTGACTGACAGGTGATTCTGCCGGCTTCTCTCAAAGCTGAACGTTCGTAGGTAAAACCTGACCAGGAAAATAAAAACCCTGCATTGGTGTCACTATGATAACCTTATGGTTTTTAATAAACTGGTCAGGCTATAGAAAATTTATAGGTAAGTGAAGTCGTTTAAGAATGGGTTTCCCGAAATCCTTACAGGAACGGGAGTGGGGGTTCCGACAGTTTCTAGTAACGCAGAGTTACTTATATTACCTACTAGCTGTTTCCCGCAGCTCCGCCTGCGTCAAAAAGTAGCCTATGTTTGAACGGATTTTGATGAAATTTGGTATGAATATAGTTGAAGACCCGGGGTCAAACATAAGCTAGTTTCTGGCGCAGTAGGAGCTGCGGGAAACAGCTAGTGAAAGTATAAACTTAATCTCAGCCTCAGATAGTACGATATTGGCAAAAATATGATTGAAATCGATAGTTGTCATTCACTACCGGTGAAGTCCATATTATGTAAACATTTACTTGGAAACGGAAAGGTCAACAATACGTGATAATATTTTTCAAACATGGCCGTCGGACCGCCATTTTGTTTTTGCTTACCGGAGCATTCTCGCGAAAGTTATTTTTAAACTGAGCAGGCTTGGTTTTACCTCCTAATTTATTTGTTTATTTTGAGCCTACAGAAGTGTTATGAGAAGAATAGACAATATTCTGTCTTTCTCACTTTTAATTATCATCCGAATATGTATTCTAGTTAAACGAATCACATCTGAAGCTTTACTTCAGAGCCTAGGGTTTCCTTTAATCAGGTTTGGAGTCACTAGAACATGAAGCGACTACCAAATGAATAATCCATTTTACAGGGAAACCAGACCAACAGGAACATGACCCGATGTGTGTTAGTGGCCAACACTGTCAAATTTTTTTAGGCTGCCTAAAGGCATCTAATACAGCTTGTTATCGATAGATAGCAGTCATTAGGACAACCTTTTATTGATAACAACCGGGTGGTGCTCGTAATAGAAAATGCCACTAAATCGCGACCAATTGAACACGGGTCGCGTCTCGTCGTCGCTTGAAACGCACATTCGCAACGGATACGCGGGTCGCGCTCGACTATAGAGTTCCTCGAATCCTGCAAAGTCCTATTAGACTGGAAACAACCTGGGCGTTCGGTTCCCAAGCTCCTCAGCTAACAGGCTAGTTTCCTAAAAAAATACAATTAGTCCGTCAGTTAGATAATCAAAAACAATTGGAGACGTATTTTTCTTTAAAAAATTAAACAAAGAATTGTAAAGATATGGCGCGTTAAAGTTCCGTGTGACGTCACAGTGCGCTACACTTTTTCGCAGTATGTGACGTCACGAGCCCCCACTTCTAAACTTTGATGCGTTTTATCTTTATAATTTATCGCTCAATCGACGAGAAAAAATACATCACTAATATATTTTGTATAGTCTTTTGACCCTGGAAATAAGCCTATTGTTTACTGGTCTTCTATGCGGTATAACTTGAAATTCAACCAGAAATCGTTGATGACGACGAGAAAAATTCGATTTTATCAGTTCAATGTTTAAAGTCCATTTTCTCTTGTCCACAGGGTTCGTGCTAGCGTCGGCGGTGGTTCTACTGCTCCTCGGCATCATATGTGCTATATTTTTTGGCACGTGGGTCAGGCTGTTTATAGACCACGTAAGTACCCTTCATTATAACTTTTACTAAAGATAGATTATTTGAAGTAAACGCCGTCTGCTTGGGGAACCTCCCTAAGCCTGAAATCAAAGCAAATGTTGACAAAAAATCGTAAAACGGAACGTGACGCTAAGCGGTATGATGATGAAAGCCGAGAGTTCTGGGTCCTAAAGCCCTACTACTACTGGGCCAGAGACACAGAATGATTAATAATTCTAAAATACCGCACCGAGCCGCGCAGATCTACGATAAAAATCGAGAGCAAACCCGGTCGTCGCGCGGCCGCTGCGACGACTATGACGCGGACACAGTAAGTAACCAACTCTACGACTAACATACGCATTGACGCTCGTGCGTACGCTACCGAATCGTTGTAGTACCAATAGGTATCGGGTTCGCCGCTGTTGTATGGAGTGCCCTGGTTGTGCTACAGAGGCATTTTTGCGCTAAGTCTCATTGTATCGTTATAAATAACACATTTTTCTCAGGCCGTATGCTTTACTGCCAATATAATCGTATAAAAAATGGTAAAGGCATTGTCTATGGATGATTTAACCTGATTAGAGTCACGTTTTGACATGATGATACCATAACAGACGTGATGTAAGCGTGACGTTGTATAATAATAACAAGGATGTTATGAAGAATGGTTTGATAGTATGTGACGTCAAGGACAACTGAATTTATAAGACCCATAGGAGAATCATAGTACGTATATGAAAAATTCTTAATTGTACTTAAAAGAACAGTTAAATAGCAATAACAAAAAAACTACTATCCCTCTGGAGCCTGGCGACCCTACTCACTAGCAGGAACACAACACTGCATCACAGTGTTATTTGGCTGCGGTCTTCTGTAGGGTGGAGGTACTTCCCCAGACAGACTACTCCTTACAAAATGGTCTACCTCTCTTAAATTTCACAACAGTTTCTTAAATTGTGGTTAGGACATTGCAGGCTTGAATAACCAATGGTTATAATGATGATTCCGAGCTTCAGACGCGTCTCGACTGCCACCTGGTGGTCGTTAGAGAGCTGTAATATGGATTACGGAGATGGCAGTCGCTCCATTGTAATAAGCAATAGATTCATGATTTAAACGTATCTTGGGTTTTCGCTCAGGGATCCTTTTTTTTGAAAAGTATGTCTCAAGCAAAGCCAACGAATTTTGTTTTCTTATGATCAGTATTATCAGTAATTTATAGCCGATTATGAATTAAAGCCGGACATAGTTAGGCTTTTTCATTGCATGTCCGGCCAAAATAAACGGTGTCCAGCTTGTCCGGCTTTTGTTAGGCTTTTTTCATTTTATTTAATTTAACAAGATTTATGGTAATAATCAGAAAAGCTGTAAATACTGAGTCACAAAATCCTCAATAATGTAGGGTGTCCGGCCGTTTTAGCCAAATGTCAGGTCAAACTGGCTGGTCTGTCCGGCTACTAGGTTTGGCGACCTGGCAACCCTATCAGTTATCAAATAGACACATAAAAGGCTTTAAATTAACCTCTAAATATACCAAACACAGTCTTGTACCTACAATCGTAACAAATTCCCTTTCAATCCAACCCGGCTGAATAAAGAAGGCGAACAACCTGACTGCGCGACCTTCAAACGGCTGACCTACATAATTTGACCGTATCAACTGCGCTGTTGCAACCGACCTATTGCAATGATTTACCTGGTTTGGTATTTAGACTATCTAGTAGTCATTTCAAGCACCTTGGTAGGTTCTACAATCTTGTAGACAAAACAGAAGCCCTATTTTTTTAAATTATATGATTCATTTATGTCGAATAAAAATCGTTCGATTTCGACATTTTTTTTTAAATCTAATACTAGCTGTTTCCCGCAGCTCCACCTGAGGTATTTAGCCTATGTTACTCAGGGTGAATGTACACACAAAAATACAAATCTTTCCTCTTTATAATATTAGTGTAGATCATACTAAAATGTAAAGATTAAAAAATTAAAAACGGAACTCAAATGTCAATCATTATACACATGACAGCGAACTTAAAATTTAAAAAAAAAAATATATATAATGCTGCGCTTGTATGGACAACTGTATCATAACATAACTTTTTTTTTTTCATTAAAGTACAGCTTGGACTGGACTAAGAAGGTTGTAATGCTGTTTTTCTGGATTGCGACCTCCTTGGTTCTTTATAATCTGTGGACGCGGCCAACAAGCGTGCGCGATCACAGGATCAGCAAAGGATTCCATTTTCAAATTTGTTTCTATTTTTAAATGTGTCTGAAAACGTAGCGATGTTGAAGAAAATTTGACACCATTTTTTTATTATTTATCTAGTTTTGTGAGATTAGATAAAGTAGTGTATGAAACTGCACACAATTAGGTATTTACAATACTCGTATTGTAAGAACCCTTACTAAACTGCTGAATTCGTCTGACCGATTTTGCGTATAAATTAAAAACAAAACCCGAATACGAGCTCCGAAATTAATGCATGTTACAATTTTTCTTGACTTAAAGATTACTTACATATTGATTAACAAAGTCTGTCTATTATGCTTTTACGATATTTTTTCTCTTTTTTTTTGATGGAATTTGGTATGAATAGAGTTGTAGAACCGGATTATTTTTGACGCTTTTATTGTTACAATTTTTTTATTTTACCTACCAACGTGATTATTTGGCATGTCGCGTACCAAAACAGCCTGCATATATTGAACCTCGGGTCTTTAACTGTCTTCATACCAAATTTCATCAAAATCCTTTCAGCGGTTTGGCCGTGAAAGCGTAACAGACAGACTTTCGCATTTATAATACTAGCCGTTTCCCGCAGCTTTGCCTGCGTCAAAAGTGACCATGTTTGAACACGGATCTAGAGCTGTATTCATATCAAATTTCATGCAAAATCCGCAAGTTTAGGATATGGATCCAATCGCCTTTGACTATATATTTTGATTCCTGACTCATACATTTCAAGTGTCCATACATGGCAAGATTTTTTCCGAATTTCTTCTTATTTCTTTACATAGCCGACCTATATCGACCTTGATAGCGTACAAGTTGATTCAATGTCAATATCAATTAATTACTCACCTTTGGCTACTTAATATTAACGGTGGTCAAAATTAAAATAGGAAATTGTGAGTGATTGATTGAATCTTTTTCACCGATTTCCGAAAATTCAAAATGGACGAGGTTCTTAATTCGGGTGACTGTTTGTCATAACTGTAGCTAAGAATAACACTATTTTGATTAATTTTTTTTTGGTTTGACAAGATGCACTTCGAATATGTCCCTGATGAATAAGCTGGACTTATTGTTATACAATCTCTTCGAGCCAACCTTTGACTTTGGCTAGTCACACAAAATTCAAAATAGTAAAATTATTAGTAGCTAAATTTATTTTTGTAGTATTTTGAAAGAAATAATGTCATCGACGCGTTTCCATTTTACTTATGAATTCATTTCTGTATGATTTTTCTTGCGAAAACGATGACTTTCATAAACCCTTATGGGTGAGCCAGGTAGAGGGAAGGAAGATGGAGAAGAAGAAGACCAATGACCAATGAGTTACGTAAAACAACAACAATAACAAGGACCACCCACCACCACTTCGCCCGGTATGTATGTAAGAAACATTCTTTAAAAGAAAACAGTTAAGATTTTTTTTTAATGTACAATTTATTTATGTATATTTATGTGTCACGGTCTTCGGGATTCTTGACAGATAGTCCATTAATTAAAAAAAATAATTTTTGGTTACATAGATCCATATTCACATTGATAAAAACAAAAATGAAAATTTACTATAAAAAGAAATAAAATTAAAATAATAATAAATCAAATAACAGTAAAATTATTAAAATACTAAATACCATACAATTAGCACGCTTATCCTGCTTTGCAACGTCAAGCCATCACGTTTTGGGCGCTCCCCTTCTACCACTCCCCGGCGGAGGCGTTATGGCCAGACACTTGTTCCCAAAGCTTTTTGTAAAAATTGGCCGTAATAACTTCGAAAGAAAGAGTTATGCTCTATTCAAACCACGGAGCGTTTACTAAGAGGAGATGCCGTTTGAAATGGCGCAGTTATGTGATCATTGGCGCCTCGCCGCTCGCAAAAGTGGGCGGAGCTTGTCACTACTCGTACAAAAGCGTACCGAGAAACAGATCGCGAGCTCCTAAGTGCATCACGACTTTACACGGCTTTTTTACAAATCTAGCATTGAATAATTGGTTTCTGTTAAATAAGATATATTTACGGCTCTAAAAGTTGTACCTAATATTTAAAACGTTCATAATTTATGAAACATCGCCATGTTTTTAAGATTGGAACTTCGACGTACTAGTGATATCTATTGACGAGTACTTGATAATGTGTAAATAACGTAGTACTGCTACTTTCCGTCAGATGGATATCATTATGGATGAAGCCACGGCCGAAACCAAGCACCCCGCACGTCTGCCTTCGGCCCCGCATAGCCTAACAAATACTTTCTTACAAAACGCTTATTACGGCATCTCCTCTTTGTAATTACTCCGTGATTCAAACTGACTGAATCAATATAAGTGCCGTAGCGTGTGCCAAAGTTAACTGGCCTGCTAATGGCACTTCTTTGTATTCTTATTTCTGTGGGCGTCCCGCGAGTCGCGCGAGATTCGCGTCAGTTTGAATGGACCTTTAAAGTGGCGTGGCTATGTTATTATGTGTGTGTTAAATACTAAACATATATCTGTGTATAAATTTGAATTCTACGTCGTCTTTGTTTTACATTCGCCGGGCGTTTCGAAAGCGCGTGCGACTTGGGTAAATGCTAATTATTACGCCTTGGCCCACATTTCGTCGCTAGGTTTCGCTCGGTCCGGCCCGAAGGACCAACTGTTTTAATATTTGTAGGAAATACGTAATCTCTGCCCACCCCTACGCGAAACAGGCGTGATGATATGTATGTGTTTTGGATACAGGCCCTCGGAAGACTAGTAAAGCCGATATTTCGGATAGATTTAGGTCAAATCAGCTTCCAAATAAAGAAACTACATCGAAATCGGTTCAGAAACATAGACACGACAACATAGAAACTTTTAAAACTCCTCATTTTTTTGGTGGGTGTGCAAAAACTATCGACACTTATCCACGTATTAGGAATCCTTTGTTAAGTCTTTGTCCAGAATATGTTCTGTTCCTTTCTCTCTTATCAATATTTCATATGGACAGAACGAGACAAAACACATTTTAGTGAACAGCCTAAAAATGGCGTAACTAATGTATGAGAATCTCGTTGATGTCTTTTGTATGAAGTATTAACAGAATTCCAGAATTATGGATTTTGTCATCCAGTTTGAGAGAAAAGATTATATTTCTTATACTTTTTCATTAACGAATTTAATCGATTTTTTAGACTAATTTGACAATAAAAATATTGATGGTCTGGCGTCTGTCTGGGTATTAATTTCGCTAATAAACTTTAAAAGACCACGCAACTGATATTCAATTACGATGCATTTTTGATATGGTCAATATTGGTATTCTGCTAACACAATTTTGAATTTCAATTTTATTGCAACTAAAACGTTATTGAATGGTAATAGTAGAAAAAATGTAAATGTAATAAATAAAAGAGTACCGATTATTGAAAAAGTTGACGATTTTGATGATATTTTGATTAGCAAAATTTTCCAGTTGCTGTTCAATGAATGAACGAATGAACAATGGCATGCCAATGGAATACGATTGGTCTTAAAATTAGTAACCAGAAAGAATACCAGACACGTCAAAAGTTGCCATTGCGATCCAATTGCTATTCAGTTGTGCACTACGTACAATAAGAGCATTGACAACCTTCTTTCGAAAAAACTAGATCAGGGAGAAATTCTCACAATTGTATTGTACAATCGTGTTTAAATTAAATAAATAGCGTACGATTATGTCTCTTAATTATCAAATAATAATTATCAAAAGATTATGTCGTATTTGAAATGAAATGAAATGAAAACGTTTATTTATATATATTTATACGTTTCTTAATAGGTGGGTGGAGCTCCACAATAATTTTTTTTTTTTTTTTTTTTTCAATATCCAAATCCATACTAATATTATAAATGCGAAAGTCTGTCTGTATGTCTGTCTGTGTGTTACGCTTTCACGGTCAAACCGCTGAACGGATTTTGATGAAATTTGGTATGAACATAGTTGAAGACCCGGGGTCAAACATAGGCTACTTTTTGATGCAGGCGGAGCTGCGGGAAACAGCTAGTAGGATATAAATATCACTTATTGACGTCAATTTACTTATATTAAGTTTACCACCACTTCCAAAGCGCAAGTGGGGAAGAAGCGGCGCCACAAACTCCTCTGCGGTATTTTCTTCAAAACGTCAATTTACAAATAAGAAAAAACTTTCCTTAATTAACTAGTTAAATGAACGAATTTTATTTTAATATCTTTCCCCCTATTAATTCGGATTGGTCGCCATTTAGTGGCATTTTCTATCTCACGGACGGCACGTCAGTCTTCCGGAGCTCGTGCTTATGAAGGCACGTTAAGCCGTTTCTCTCGGTTGTTATGGTGATGGTCAGCCGGCAGTCGCTCCATTGTAATAACCAGTTCCGCCAAATCTAGGACTATGACTTATAGCGTACCCTAGGCTCAGAAGCGTAAGCTGACGTAACTAGGAATACACGCTAGGATTAAGAAGATTAAATAGCGTACGATTCTTAAAACAAACTATAAGATTACATACACAGGGGTAGGCAGAGACTACGGATTTCCATTTGCTACGATCCTTACAGACTTCCCTCGAATATATAAGACTAGCTGTTTCCCGCAGCTCCGCATGCGTCAAAAAGTAGCCTATGTTCGTCCCCGGGTCTTCAATTATATACATACCATAAGCGTAACAGACAGAAAGACAGACAGACTTTCGCATTTATAATATAATAGTATGGATTATATCACATTTAATACTTTTACTCCTAAAATTCTTACACGAGGATACTGTCTAAGATATGATAAACATTTCGCAATAACATTGTTTGAAACTCGTCTCTCGCGTACCACGAGTAGGCTTGTGTTCGCAAATGTTGTTTCTAGGCAAAAGTTCAACAGAGCCATCATATGAAACCGCTAAAATAGTAATATGTTTTCATATCTGTAAATTGCATATATGTGTACTTTAACTTTGTGCGGTAGGTGGGTACCAAGGGAACAAATGAATATTATTGTTTATTAGAGCATATTTTAGATTTAGCCTAATATCATTCGAATCGAATTCCTATTGGTCTTGTTTACAAAAACTTTAATCTCTTGGAGCTCAGTTGTAAAAAGCAGAGCCGCTATAGCTAGGACCATGGCTTACAACATAAAAAGAAAGAAAGAAACAGTTTATTTGCAATGAAAGTGGTGCAGTCCGGTGTTAAATAAACAATATGGCCGCACAATCAACCTTATTAGGTATTAAAAAAAAAACAATTCAATTCACAATAAAATAATTATAATATTATTAACTGACACGGCAAACTTCGTAGCGCCTCCGAATATATTCACCTTTTAAACCTTCCCTGGACTTCCACAAATAATTCAAAACCAATAATAGCCAAGTCGGTCCAGCCGTTCTCGTGTTTTAGCGAGACTAACGAACAGCAATTGATTTTTATATATATATATATATAGATTAAACCAGTCGAATATTATCATTTTATTTAAATATATATTTTGAGAGCATTATTTGAAAAATATATATATATATATATAATATTCTAAAAATATACCCTAGGCTCGGAAGCTTAAGCTGACGGGGCAACTGAAAATACACGCTAGGATGAAGAAGAGAAATCTTTGAGACCCCATGTTGTAGTCTTTTGGGGAAACCATGTCCTCTTACTGTCTCTCCTGACTTTCAGGAATTGGTGCTACGTCCCGGCTCGATGACCTTCGAGTGGTGGGCGCGCCCTCCCGTGCGGCCTTTCATCAGGGTATTCGTGTACAACGTGACCAACGCGGATGAGTTTCTCAACAACGGCTCCAAGCCTATTTTGGACGAGCTTGGGCCGTATGTGTATTCGTGAGTACAAATTTTCTTTTAGATTTTAATTCATTCGTTCGTTGTTTAATTTCTTCGTTCATTGGTTAAATCCTTCGTTCATTGGTTAATTAATTCGTTCATTGGTTAATTCCTTCATTCATTTATTGATAAGTTCGTTCCTTCAATCACTTATTGGTAAGTTCTTTCATATGTTTAATGAATTTGACAATCAATATTACCAATTTAGTAAGCTTATTGATCACTGTCACCCTGCCGCTCGATGTCGTTCGAGTGGTGGGCGCGTATTTATAAATCACTAGCTGTTTCCTGCAGCTCCGCCTGCGGTATATAGCCTATGTTACTCAGGGTGAATGTAGCTTTCCAATGGTGAAAGAATTTTTGAAATCGGCACAGTAGTTTTTGAGTTTATTCTTACAAACATACACACAAAAATACAAACCTTTCCTCTTTAGAATATTAGTTATTTGTTCATCAGTTCATTGGTTAATTCCTTCGTTCATTGGTTATTTCTTTCATTCATTAGTTAGTTCCTTCGTTCATTTATTGGTAAGTTCGATAAATATTTCAATGACATATTGCCAATTTAGTAAGCTTATCTGTTACCCTGCCTCTCGATGAAGTTCGACTAATTGAACAATATAATTCGCCAAGTACATTGCAGGCTTGAATCGTGTGACTGTCTGAGATTCCGTGCTTTGGAAGTCCGATGGACCCGGCTGCCATCTGGTGGTCGCCAAAGAAACCACGTCAAATCCCAAAATAATGTCGATTGGCTATGTAGCCCGCTTGGGGTGAATCGACTTTGCTATTGAAATAAATTAATCTATTCTCTGATGTTGTAATTTTATCACTATCTGTTATTGGCATTTCCCTCAAAGAAAAAACCTAGAGCGAACAACTGCTTTAATCAGCTTTGGTATAATATTTTTGGCAGTAGTTCTAACTAGTCTACGCACTTGGTTTATTAATCGGTCACATTCTCCTCACGATGAAAAGATCTGGTAAAATTTATGATAAATGGTCATCAGATAACAATTATCTTAAATACTTTAATACAGAATTGATTTCGGATCGATTCCGAGAATCGTGGCCTCAATACTGCCACTTGAGGTCATAAGCGATTGGTTTTTAATTAAATGTCATAAAGGTGTACCCTTTTAAATGGATTTAATCAGAAAGGTGATGGTGTTATTTAACCGAAATATTATTTAATGAATTTTCCTTGTATTCTACGGGATAATACATTTTGGTTTTTGAATGATTTATTCGAAGATGTGTTATTGATAAAATTCTATTGTGCTTGCTGGAATAAGGTTTAATGATATATTAAATGAATATCTAGTTTAAATGATATTTTATCGCAATAAACACGGTAGATAGGCCTATGGCCAGCTGCTATTTTGTGTCCATTAAATCAATCAATCTTCATGATTGTTCAATATGTGTGTGTGTATCTTTTGAGTTATAGACTCTTTTCTCATTCGGCTGAATGAGTGTATGTCTGTCTCAATGGAAATAGACAATAATGTAAACAGTGGCAATTTATTAAAATTACTCAACAATCACTTACATTCGATTTTCAATGCTTATACAATACAATATGACTTTATTGCCCACATCTGGGAAATCAAAAAATTGAAATTATAACATTGTTAACAATATGGAGAAAAGGCGGACTTATTGCTAAGCAAACTCTTCCAGCCAACCTTTGTACAATAAGAGAACACATTATTACATTCATCATAATGAACCCATAAATTAAATTTACAAAAACCCTGTCAGACGGCCATATTTGTTGACATCATTGTCTTTTCTCATTGAGACAGACTTTATAAAGTCCGAACGATCGCCTGCTTGGCGTTAACTCTCTTTGGAAATGATTTTGTACCAAAACATTTGTTATTCCTCTCTGTCTGAAATATCCACGGGAAGAAGTAGTCTGTTCATAATCCTGAATGATAACCTATTAAGAAAAAAAAAACATCTTGGATTTCAACTAACTATATACTGGTTGATTCTTGCGTAACGTACATAAATAGATATAACAGAGCTATATGTTATTAGGTGCACGCCAAGTTGCATGTATATTATATTTAAGAATGTATGTGAATAGCTGTTGCCCATGACTTATAAAAGTAGGCTTTGATAATAATATTTTAAACTAGCAGCCCGTCCCGACTTCGCCTAGGCCTATAGCCTTCCTCGATAAATAGGCTATCCAACACTGAAATATTATTTTTTAAATCGGACCAGTATTTCCTGAGATTAGCGCGTTCAAACAAACAAACAAACTCTTCAGCTTTATAATATTACTAGTAGCCCGTCCCGACTTCGCCCAGGCCTATAGCCTTCCTCGATAAATAGGCTATCCAACACTGAAAGATTTTTTAAATCGGACTAGTAGTTCCTAAGATTAGCGCGTTCAAACAAACAAACAAACCAAATCTTCAGCTTTATAATATTAGTATAGATTATAATAATATATCAGTAAAATAATTATAGATACGGGTTTTGGCAAGAAACACATGACATCAACTTCTCCAAAGGGCCTCTACGCGTTGGATCAATTTCCCCGAATATGCCTCTCAAAGAACCGGGCAAACTCTTTAATGCACCAAGAACAAAAATACAGATTACGAAAAACTTTAATATCTGTGTACAAAGGCGGCCTTATCAACCGAAATAAAGTAAGGGCAGTCAGTCGGGCCCTCCAGCTGTACATAAATAAAGTAATTTTCGAGCGGCCAATTATTGAGTGGGTATGTGAAGTGAACGTCGATATGATAAGAAGAATCCATCGCTCCGTTGATGACAAAGAAGGACACAAGCAAACAAGTTCTGGGGACCTAGTTTTGAAAAGTGTAAGTCATGCAAAACCGTTGAGTCGAATGAATTTCGTTCGTTATCGAATGATTTTCGTTCTCCATAATTGGTGTACGGTTTTCATTAGACTTACCGATTTTGGGTGACTCATACTTTCTAAACTAGGAGTAAGAAGTAAGAGTTGGGAGTGGGTAACTGAAATTCCCTACCCTGTTTTGTTATTGTTAAAATATGTATTTCGTACCAAGAGCGACAGCAGTTTTTATTTAAATGAAAATTCTGTCAGATGTAAAATGTTTCTTTTACGAATTAACGTATTTTCGAGTAGCGAAAATAATAATTAAAAACTTGAAACGACCAGGTTGATTTTCTAACCTGGGCCCGTAGCCAAAGTCAAAATTTGAAAACGATAACGACATTATGAAACAAAATACACGTGGACGATTTTCATACTACGAGTAGTTCAGGCGGATCGCGAACACGAATGTATTTCCAATTGTGACTTTGATTAAGCGCCCTGGTATTTTGAGGAAGCTTACTCAAATATGTCATTGGTTGTAAAACCGCCAATCATCTACTGAAATAACTAAATCTCTTCTCTTTCCAACAGAGAGGAGTGGGAGAAAGTGAACATCACAGACAACGAGAACGGGACTTTATCCTTCCACTACAGGAGGACGTACACCTTCCAACCTAGCCTCAGCTCAGGGCCTGATGATGATGCAGTGGTTGTGCCTAACATTCCTATGCTGGTGAGTCTACCTTCACTTTAAATTGTTATTGCTAACTTAAATTGCATTTTTAGGCTTTGTTCGGCAAAATCCGTAATTCTGGGCAAAATGGAAGGAAAACGTGCCAGAGAAAAATGTCAAGCTAGATGGGTGGACAGCGTGAAGAGCTGGAGCTTGTATAATGCAGTCCATTTTACTGCTGATAGCGCAAACTGGAGATATTTGTCGCATTGATGAAAAAGAAAACTTAAGATGATATTGTTTGCTGTACTTAATCACTCATTTCGCTCAGTAGTTTCTATTCAAATCACTCGCTATGCTCTTGATTCATTTCTAAACAATATGATGCAGTGGTCAAATACGCTATTTTGGTGAGTCACTTGAAATGTATTTAGATATTTATTATTCAAAGTAAAGTTGTTTTAGCCGGACTGACTCACTCACTTAGGCCAGTACTTTAAATTGAATCACTCTTTACACTCGTGAATTAAAAGACTTTGGATCTAATAAAAACTAAGTAATGTAGGTCTACTGTTGAGGCCATGGAGCAATTACAAAGAGGAGATGCCGTTTGAAATGGCGCAGTGATGTGATCATTGGCGCCTAGCCGACACAAAAGTGGGCGGAGCTTGTCATTGCTCGTGCTCCATGGTTGGAGCCACGGCCGAAACCAAGCATGTCGCACGTCTGCCTTCGGCCCCGTATAGCCTCACAAATACTTTCTTACAAAACGCTTATTACGGCATCTCCTCTTTGTAATTGCTCCATGGTTGAGGCTTAAACTTGAAGAATTTATCTGTTTTACTTACAAAAGGTACTTCAGTCGGTAGTTTAAATTTAATCACTCGCTACGCCCCTGTCTTGTAGGATTTTGAATCTACTACAAATAAATGAGACAAAATATAAGGCAAAATTGTGACGAATTCATTAGTCGGCGACTAACTTACTCTTAGAAACATAACTCTCTTTCAAACGGTCGAGTAAATATCTCGGTAATATATTAAACTTGAGAATCACACAACTCGTAAATTTACCTGTTCCATAACAGAAGAAAGTCTGATTGTATATCTTCACGCGTCTCCGTGCATTTGTAGAATCTTCACAGTGGATGGTTATGTGATATTTTTATTGACACTTTATGTTCATCACTTGTCACGTTAAGCTCCCAAACCAAAAAGGACTTTCGCCACTATTTTTAACATAAAATATGATCGTGTTAATTATCTGTGTATGTGTGAGATACGGAGAGCCGACCCCAATCGAAATGGGGAAAAGGCTAGGATTGATGAAGACATTGTTGTTTTTCTGTGTATTCAAACATCTAGCTTAAACATAGCTGGTCAATAAAGCATTATTTATTTATTTTTTTAAACTTTCTTGTTCCACAAGCACAAATATACAAGTAAGTACCTAAAGCATTCTCTACGGCTTCCCATCTGTAGCTCATATAAGTAAAACATACGTTTATTTTTTGCATAATTTACACATTCTTAATGGAGAAAGACAAAACAAAAATACCTATACAGAATTTGCAAAAATAGGACCCGACTCGGCATAAGCTGTTTGTACGAATCAAACCAGGAAATAACACTCCAGAGCTGTTCTTCTTTCGAGACCTCAGAATGACTTCCCGCTCGATTCAACGCTAATGAAGTACCAATTTTTTCACGAATAAACCCGTCTCGCATCCAGCCCATGTACATTCACGCGTCCCACGTCCTAACTTAGGCTTTGAGGCGCGTGACGGAAAAGCAACATTATGCCTGTCCTGCTAATAGATGCAAGTTCCCTTCCCATAGAATATTCCACAGATGAATACACGCGTGCCGTATGCCTTGCCCACCACATCGGTACAGTTATATCGGTCGTTCTGCTGCAATGAGCTGTTCCGAGCCGCGGAGCTGGTCAGGGTTGCCACTTGCCGGACGTGTGCATACAAGATTTTTTTTTTGTAACTGTTCTACGCCCGACTTCTGGATAAAAGCCCCTTTTTACGCGCATATCTCCTATTATCCAAAACTACTAGGCTAGTCAATTAAAAATAGGTAAGTTAACCGAGACAAAAACTGCTAAATGTAAATGGTTTTTCACAGTTTGGCGAAATTCCTTTTTCATTTAGCATTTCTTCTCCTTCAGCCCATCGCCACCCAACGCCGAGTGAAGGCAGGCACGTAGCATTGCACGCCATTCTCGCCGGTCTTGTGCATTTTCTTGATAAATAAATTAAAATAGAAAAGTATTAAATCAATTTGTAATCAGTGATATTTGTCAACCCTAACACATAATACTCTGATGCACTATAGTTATGACTCGCGGCTGCGCTCGACTGAGCATCGTAGGATGTGGGTTGAGACGATTTTTAATAATTCGCTATACTTGGTGCGCTACTATAATTTTTTTTTACAATTTTGTATAAAAGTTTAAAACACTATCACTTGGGCTCTGTTACTACACTCATAGTGCTTCACTTTTCAGCAAGTCGGTTATCCTAATCTTTTGTTTTATTTTATTAACGTACTAGCTGTTTCCCGCGGCTCTGTCAAAAAGTAGTATCCATACCATCACCATCAACATTCACCATTTAAAACTTAAAATTCAAACATCGTAGCAAACATTTAAAAAAATGTAAACACATATAATTGGAATACAATATTTTAGATGTAATGATCGTACTCTTTTTTTTTGTTTCAAATAAATAAATAAAAATAACAAATTTCATCAAAAATCAGTCTAAAGTTTAGCCATGAAAGTGTAACAGACAGATACGCATCTGTAATATTGGTATGGTAAGCTACGGAAGTATGGATATTGTCCCACTACTGAATAAAGTTCTCCCCCATCAATCTCTAACCTCTCTCTGTTCTGCCACCTCTAACCACCTAGTCTCGTCTTCCCAAGTTCTCCTTCTACTAGTAGTCTTCGAGCATTATTGTATCCGTCACATTGTGTCATAAAAAAATGACGCGCAAAATTTTTTCATGTCAGAAATACACGGAAAGCATATTGGATTTTGATAAAGTGAGTGTTGTGAACAAATGAATACTATCGGTGTCAGCTGCAGACTGGCCATAGGTAACAGGCACAGACATTATGATTGTATTGTCTGTGGTAAAAGGTCAGGATACTAGTTTATGTCTCACTTTTACACTAAGGGGACTTTTAGCGGGAAGCTGAAAGTCGTATAGGTACTGTATTTTAATTTTCAAAAAATTGTGTTTTTTTGCGTGTTTGTGCATAATAATGGTGAATTATTCTTCGCAAAGTGTTCGAGAACAAGCGTGAGTGTTGGGAAGTGATACATTGTTTCAATATGTGATTTTCATGCTTGTTGCCAAAAGCTTCTAGTAATCGCTAAGTGGAGTCCTAATTCTTCTGACTAGACTTTTAGACTTGACTAGGACTTAACGAAACCACAATGTAGGACTAAAGAAGATTAAGAAGTGCTATAAAGGACTTGTATCCATGGTCGTAAAGCCCATTACAAAAAAAAAACACGTAACTAGAGTAGGTACTACTTCTAGATACTTCATTTTGTAGTCATCCAAATAATCTTATAACACATCCGCCAGTGTGGTTGCGACACACCGACTCCATTGGTCATCAGCCATATCGCAACAATCGATACTTAATGACATGTTATCAGCTTTCTCGTTTTCTACCCGACTTTCTGACTGTGTCATGTGGTCTAGTGGTTAAGACTTATTTATTTATTCGTCCAAACGCGTTTCCTAGTTGCGTTCACAGCCTACGCTGACTATGTAGTCTAGTTGTTAAAGCCCTTCTGGCCCACAATATTGAATTTGCTGTTGTTTTTTTTTTTTGTTTTGTTTTTAATACAACTAAATAGGCAAACAGGCATACGGCCGACCTGATGGCAAGTGGTTACCGTAGCCTATGAACGCCTGCAACACCGGATATGTCACGAGCGCGTTTCCGACCTGTCCGCTATCAGCACAGCGACCCTACTCACCAGCAGGAACACAACACTGCATCACAGTGTTATTTGGCTGCGGTCTTCTGTAGGGTGGAGGTGCTTCTCTAGACTGACTACTCCTTACCAAATGTCCTACCTGTCTTATGATTTTGAATTCGCAAAATGTTAAATCTCAAAATGTTGAAGCCGTAAAATGTTATCTACTAGTACTAGTTGTCTACTTCTTCGCCTAGGGTGCGATTTTAATGAGGATTCTAGGTTTGTTACAATATAGCGACTACCGTCCAGGGGTGCTATTTTTGAAAAGTGAATCATGAAAATCGGAGTGTCGAATAATTTATGTTCGATATCGAAACTATTTTCATTTGACATATGTTATGTCACACTTTTAAAAATAGGGCTCAAAGCAGGCTTTAACTAACTAAGTTTGCCTGTAAGGGTAACGGAGATCAGACGGCAGGCACTCATTTTTTAATACCGCTAATTGTAGGATCATGATTCATGTATTTTAACTGCCAATTAGGGCTCTCTATTTTGTGTTACGATTGATGTAATAACAAAATTGTTTACAAAATGAATCAAATTTGTTTTGTTTAACTGTTCTTTTTTTTTCTTCTATTGTCTTATGAGTTTCTCGAAATTAGTTCCTATCTGTTTCCCGCAGCTCCGCCTGCAATATTAGTATGGATTTATTATTAACTAGCTTTTTTCCCGCAGCTCCGCCTGCGTCAGAAAGTAGCCAATGTTTGACACCGGGTCTTCAACTATATTCATACCAAATTTCATCAAAATCCGTTCAGCGGTTTGGCCGTGAAAACGTAACAGACAGACAGACAGACAGACTTTCGCATTTATAATATTATAGTATAGTATGGATAAATAATAAATCCATACTAATATATATAAATTTTTGATTTTGATGAAATTTGGTACGTATATAGTTGAAGACCCGGGGTCAAACATAGGCTACTTTTTGAAGCAGGCGGAGCTGCGGGAAACAGCTAGTTATTCTATAATCCATAGTGACAGATCCACGTTTTTTCTTAAACTGTGACGTCATAGCTCAGTTATGCCCGGTTCGACGAACCTAAGAACTCGTTTGAATATGTACTATACGTTTTGCATGATAGGATAATACATTTATATTCTAATCGGACGATATGTTGAGGGGAAAATAGTAAAGACACACTCAGTACATGAAGGCATGTTTGCATTGTGTATTATGGCATATATTTAGTTCCATGTGTATTCAATTTTTTTATACAGATGCCGTAGTGTTAATGTTTACTTTCCATTTCCTACATACAAACTCATAAAATCCAGTAGAAAAATATAACATGTAAATGTACTTCGTCAAGGTTTTGAGACATTATTTCTTCAATTTTATACTGCGACCAAATCGCAGACATCCATTACTTCCGTACTAATATTATAAATGCGAAAGTCTGTCTGTCTGTCTGTCTTTCTGTCTGTCTGTCTCTCTGTTACGCTTTTACGGCCAAACCGCTGAACTAATTTGGTATGAATATAGTTGAAGACCCGCGGTCAAACATAGGCTACTTTTTGACGCAGGCGGAGCTGCGGGAAAAAGCTAGTATTAAACAAGGGAGATGTCAGGAGTACTCGTAATCGACGAGCGTGTATGACGAGAGTGACGAGCGTAGAAGAAGCGAGGGAAGTCTGTGAGGATCGTAGCAAATGGAAATCCGTAGTCTCTGCCTATCCCTACGGGAAAAAGGCGTGGTGGTACGAGATGTATGTATTTGTAGGAACAATAAAAAAAAGCATTATTGAAGTTTTTACTGATTGCATCTTACAAGTTACAACAAAGTATTTTAAGGCTTTATTTTAGAATAAGTTTATAATTGTAAATCTATACAAATGTAACGCTGTTGGTTTTCTTAATAAACTTAAATAAATAAACGAAGTCGTATCGTATTCAGCAATCTGTTATTTAACAAACAAGTGGGTGGCAAGATAGTTGTAGGTCAAGCAGACAATACGGTAAATCGTTAGTCTGATTCGAACCTAAACCTCAACGTCACACGCCCACATGACTGTCTACCGGACCACTGCGTCATAACAAACCGTTAAAGTATCATTGAATTATTGATTTCGGAAACGGCATAGATATTTTCATAGATTTTTAACAGTTTTAACAAGAACCCTATTTTTGAAAAGTGAGACTCACGCAAAATCGTCGAATGATTTTTGTTGGATATCAAATGATTTTTGTTCGTATTGAAGGATTTGTTACATTCATATTATGTCAAATGAAAATCGTTCAACTCGCCTATTATAATGATTGGCAATCATTCGATTCACAAATTTTGAGTCTTTACATATCGCCTAACACCTTTTGTACCTTGCTCGCTTGCAAATAAAAAATTCATTCATTCAAAAATAATAGTGCTCCTGGTCCTCTCAAAGCAGGATATGCTTGCTAATTGACTGTGTGTCAAGGATGCCGAAGACCGGGCGAAGTACAGACGTAAGAGTAGGAAAGCGGACCTTGGGCTCCGAAGCAACCAGCTGAGGATGCGACCGGGCAAACGCTAGGATGAATAGGTTAGTCTGCCTCTGTGGTCCTGTGGTTAAAGTGTCTGCCTTTGACCCAGAGGTCGCGGGGTCGATTCCCAAGGGAAGCATACTTTGTCTAGTTGTTTCCAGTTTTGGTTAGGACATTGCAGGCTTGAATCACCTGATTGTCTGATAAAAAAGATGATTCCGTGCTTCGGAAAGCACGTTAAGCCGTTGGTCCTAACTGCCATTTAGTGGTCGTTAAAGAACATCATGATCATATTGGTCTAGTTTCCCTACTAAAAAAGAAGGGTTACGGAGGTCAGATGGCAGTCGCTCCAATGTAATAACCAGTACTGCCAAATCTAGGACCATGATTAAAGCGTACCCTGGGCTCCGAAGCGTAAGCTGACGATGCAACTAGGAATACACGCTAGGATGAAGAAGGAAACGCTAGGATGAATAGCAATGGATATAGATAGGTACAGTGGTCACCACCATTATCAGTGGTATCACGGCGGAATATATACATATATTCCCCACATCGGCAATCATACTGCAGCAGGCCAATCGCGCTGATTGCTAGTCACTTTGAAGTGCTTACCAAAACTATTTTGTGTAAATCCGGTGTTTCGAATAATTTTCATTTGACATAATCGATCAGTCGAGTTTTTTAACTAAGTAGGCAAACAGGCGTACGGCCCACCTAATGGTAAGTGGTTACCGTAGCCTATGAACGCATGCAACACCGGAGATGACACGAGCGCGTTGCCGACCTGTCAGCACAGCGACCCCTCTGGAGCCTGGCGACCCTACTCACCAGCAGGAACACAACACTGCATCACAGTGTTATTTGGCTGCGGTCTTCTGTAGGGTGGATGTACAAAATGTCCTACCGCTCGAGTTATTTTCAATCGACTCACCGTTTTTGAATTCTCTAAAATAGTTGTAGCGGTCGTGGTTTGGATTAGGTATAAAAATTTACGTCTTTCGCAATTAGCGCGATTGCCCTCCAGTAGCGTTATTAGGTAGATGCAACAAAAAACGCTCTTCAGAAATAAATTTAAATTCTTAATTCTGTGTTTACCATGCGTAATTGACACATCCATATTTATTTTAAGATATAAACTCATTTGCATGCTTTTATTGGAATCTAATTTCGTAAACGTAGGTAGGTATGACGTATTAAACAGACTCGGAAAATAGTTTTAATTTCATAAGAAATTTAATGCTTGTATGTATACCTTTAGCTTTAAATCGTGGCCTTTACATTGTACTAAGTACTTACTGAAGTTCAGAACGGACACTCACACTCTCCCACACGAAATATCGATTTAATCGAAAGGTTGTCGCTTCAGCCGCGCGGCCGCTGCGACGACTATGACGCAGATACAGTAAATAACCAACCCTACAAGTAACACACACATTGACGCGTTCGTATGCGACCGAATCGTAGTAGTCGTAATAGGTATCGCGCTCGCCGCTGTTATAAACCATAGAAACCTGTTCTTTATCAAAGCATCTACAGGTTGTGCAAGAAATATGATTTGAGTTTATTTTTAATATTAGTTTTTGTAATGCTTTGTCTAAATTAATACAACATACGCCTAATGAGCGGTCATTTAGAATTTTTTCAGCGCTCGTTGTTCTTAGCAATACGATACAATTACATATATGCTCAAAAAAAAAATTGAAATTATTATCATTTAATAGGAAAACGAATGAAAATCGTTCGATAAACCGATGTTCGGTCTCAGATTTAAAAGCCAAGTCCAGATATTTAAAAAAATAGTTTGTATAAAACGAAGGCGGAATAATTAAGGTGCTGTGGCGACCGTCTTTGCATTCCTTAAAAGATCAAAAGGCAACAGCATTCGGTCGCATCAAGGTGCTGTGGCGACCTCAAGCCTCGAAGGTGTTGGTAGGAAGGGCCGTGTACTTTGATATGTCGAGGTTGTGACATGAGTAGGTAAAGGTACAGTGACAGCTTCGTGAAACGTACGAAACGCTATCTGTCTGACGTACGCGGCTTAGTCGTGTCATTTACGCCTGTAGTACTGAAGAAGATAGAAAAATTGAGGATCTTAAAGGACTTGTATCGATGACCGACGCGCGTAGGTACATGATAATATGCTAGCTTCTTATTTTTGAAGTTTTTTTTTAAATATTAAGACTTTTTCATAGTATTTAAGTTGGTTTCAAAAGGCATAAACTTTGTTTTGATTCATTTCGGGTGAATTTAAATATTTTTTTTTTTTTTGTTATCCTATTATGCCGTCACCCGCCATTTCTATTTTTTGTTTGAAAAGATCTTTTAATTCTGTCTCATAGAAATTACTGTTTGTAAAATAAATTTTGTCAGGTAATAACAGCTAGGAAATAATGAAATTAAACTCAACTCGACATTTTTAATATTTTTATCTGATCATTAAAACCTTTTCAAGAGTAGCTTTTGTCTCATTTTTTTTTTTCGTTCTCTTCGCTTTACTTTACCAACCTCATCGCGTTTATAAATACCTCTGTGTCATTATTTACTCATGTAGTTGTGACAGATGCATCACTATAAGGTCGTGAGACAGGTTCAATAATGTACTTTTGTATTGAGATAATTGTGAAAACTTTTTAATTTCTTCCTGATACGAGCGTGAAAGTTCAAATTTTACGGAAAAAAGGGGAACCTCGAACTAAGTGCTGCGAGTTCTTAGTAACTAATATTTTCAAGTAATATATGTTAATACAGTTAATATATATAATATATATATATATGACTTTTTAGTCAACTCATTTCAATTTAAACTTATCCCATGGGATGAGTTAGTAAATCAATTTTTAAAATATTAGAAATATCTGTCATTTTCTGCTAGCTGTAATTGATATGTATGTTTATTTTAACTAGCTGTTTCCCGCAGCTCCGCCTGCGTCAAAAATTAGCCTATGTTTGACCCCGGATCTTCAACTATATTCATACCAAATTTCATTAAAATCCGTTCAGCTGTTTGGCCGTGAAAGCCTAGCAGACAAACAGACAGAAAGACAGACTTATTGGTGTTTATACAGGACTAGCTGTTTCCCGCAGCTCCGCCTGTGTCAAAAAGTAGCCTATGTTTGACCCCGGGTCTTCAACTATATTCATACCAAATTTCATCAAAATCCGTACAGCCAGCGGTTTGGCCGTGAAAGCGTCACAGACAGACAGACTTTCGCATTTGTAATATTAGCATGGATGTACATGTACATGGTCGATTGATAATGCCTATTGAACCTACACGAAATAGTGATGATGATGGAACCAAGCCTGCGCCACAAATAGTCAGTTATCATGATTATGGCAGGTGTCCGATTTCTATTGCAATAGCCCCGTTTAAACCCATCCAAACTTCATAACCATAACCCATTTTATTCTTTTCACTCATTAGCAATAGTTCCTTCTCCTGCCCAGACCTGTTCATGGAAATGTCATCTATTGATATAGCCGAGGACGGGTTTGGGCAGGAGCACCACATGACATCTACTTCTCCAAAGGGCCTCTACACGTTGGATCCATTTCCCCGCGCAAGCCTCTCAAAGGACCGGGGTAATAAATAAATAATAATTTTTCTTTTGTCAAATCATCCATTAGTGCAAAACAAGGAACCACAAAAGGCATTTCCATATACATATAGTAATGCAAAAGATATCCGCTTGATTATATTCAAAGTGGTATTTTCAAGGTCTAGGGCGTTGTGTTGACTGATCGCTGATGTTAGTCATCGGTACGTGATGTCTTCGATGACTTATGGCGTTAGCGTTAACTTGTGGTAAAGAGTAGACTGAGCGCCGCGAACGATTAAAAAGTTATCGATAGAATTACTTAATAAAGTACTTCGTTTTAAAAAACAAAACAGGCAAAATCTAACAAAATCATAAAAATCACAAATGCAAAAAAAAACTGTTATTAAAAAAATAACTAAAATACCCGACTCTTCTGAGTAATTTGGAAATGATGAAAACCAAAAAATCCGCCATTTTTTTATTTTAATATACGAAATATCATACTAAGCTTTTTCCCGCAGCTCCGCCCGCGTCAAAAAGTAGCCTATGTTTGACCCCGGGTCTTCAACTATATTCATACTAAATTTCATCAAAATCCGTGGCCGTGAAAGCGGCACAGACAGACAAATAGACAGACTTTTGCATTTATATAATATTAGTATGGATTTGGATACCCAATGTCACTCTCACAGTAAATAATACGAATCTAACGACACGGCTGCAGAGCATGCCAAAAATTATAAATACATATATACTCTCGAGCTAGAGGCCGAAATGCGGTTCCGCAAAACTTTGACACCAGGGTGTGTTTCTCCCGTTCGTTATAAACCTTTTAGTTATTAATAGGCTAGTTTCCAGGGTCAAAAGACTAACATTAAAATTAGTCCGTCATTTAGGGAATTAAAATATATTAGTGATTTTTTTTTCTTTTGTTAATTGCACGATAAATTATAAAGATATAACGCATCAAAGTGTAGGAGTGGGGGCTCGTGACCTCACATATTGCGAAAAAGTGTAGCGCACTGTGACGTCACACGGAACTTTAACGCGCTATATCTTTACCGTTCTTTGTTTAATTTTCAAAAGAAAAAATACGTCTCCAATATTTTTTGATTATCTAACTGGCGGACAAATTATATTTTTTTAGGAAACTAGCCTATTATCGCTGCTCAGTCTTATATTGTTTTAATCTCGTACTGAGTAATTAGCATCGTACCTAAACATATTATATTATGTTAGTGAAACGACCTTTGAGACGACACTACATAGCTTCTTACCAATGCTAATTTTTCCCCGCGTCTTCTTAGCTCACCGAAGAAATTTCGAGATAGTACAGTTACCTCATTATACAGACAATTCTCACGTGAGTAAACTCTTTCTCTCTCTCTTCTTAGAATCTCCATTCAAACTGACGCCTGACCTAATCTTATTTCTGTGGTTATATCTGAGGTATTTTCCTCTCCAACTTCGTGTTATCTAAACTTCATACTTCCTAGGGTAATATTTATACTTAGGTAATTTTTGTGTCAGGTAGTAAACTTCAACTATTGGATTCCCGAAATCCCACGGGAATTGCGAAGCATACTTTCTTTAGTTATTTCTAGTTTGGTTAGGACATTCTTAGGTCAGGCTTGAATCACCTGATAGTCTGATAATAATACAATACAATACAAATACTCTTTATTGCACCTTAAAATACAAATTTCACAAAATAATTTATATAAATAACTAATAATTATACAATAAATGAATTGAATTGAAAAAAAAATGATGATTCCGTGGTTCGGAAGCCGTTGGTTCCGGCTGTCATTAGGTGGTCAAAAGGAACTACGTCAGAGACCGATAGGCGGTTCCGAAAAACGCTGACACCAGGGTGCACATGGTCGATTGACCATGTAACTCGGTATGAATGAATGAATAGGCTATTTTCTTAAAAAAATATAATTAGTCCGTCAGTTAGATAATCGAAAAATATTGGAGACGTATTTTTTCTTTTGAAAATTAAACAAAGAATGGTAAAGATATGGCGCGTTAAAGTTTCGTGTGACGTCACGGTGTGCTACACTTTTTCGCAATATGTGACGTCACGAGCCCCCACTCCTAAACTTTGATGCGTTATATCTTTATAATTTATCGCTCAATTGACAAAAGAAAAAATACGTCACTAAAATATTTTGACTCTCTAAATGACCGACTAATTTTAATGTTTGTCTTTTGACCCTGGAAACTAGCCTAATGCATAGCCGCTACTATTTAAAGTGACGGTATCCTAAACACCGGTATATTACTTCTTAATGGGACTATGCATGACAAAGTGTATGTCAACCATACAACACATATGATATATTACCAGTTAAGGGCAAGGCTTTACCTCGTTTCGTTACAACCTTCGTTCTTATAGCTTCCTTGTGCCTTCTCTACTAGCACATTATTACTAATGTTTGGTTTAAATCATCATTTAAGATTTATCTTATGGAATGTCTCTAACTATATTATTTATTAATTTTCGTTCGAAATATGAGTCACACATTTCAAAAATAGGGTTCAAGGTCGCTTTGCCTAGCGATAACGAAATATTGCGGAGAAGATCGAAATATTGCGGAGCAATTGACGTCCATTCATACTATATCCATATTAATATCATAAGTGCGAATGTCTGTCTGTTACGGTATAATACCTAGTTGAAAACATGGGGTCAAACATGGTAGGGTTGCCAGGTCGCCAAACCTAATAGCCGGACAGACCAGTCAGTTTGGCCGGACTTTTGGCTCAAACGGCCGGACACCCTACATTATTGAGGATTTTGTCGATGTCTCAGTATTTAAAGCTTTTTTGATTATTACCATAAATCTTGTTAAATTAAATAAAATTTAAAAAGCATAACAAAAGCCGGACAAGCTTGACACCGTTTATTTTGGCCGGACACGCAATCAAAAAGCCTAACTATTATATAGCTTTATCCGGACGCCTGGCAACGCTAAATATAGGCCACTATTTGATGCAGTCGGAGTTGAGGGAAACAGCTGGTAAAATATAAATATTTTAATTTCAGAGCGCCACATCCCAATCCAAGCACGCTGCGCGGTTTCTCCGCCTGGCCATGGCCTCGATCATGGACATCTTGAAGATCAAGCCGTTCGTGGAGGTGTCCGTGGGCCAGTTGCTGTGGGGCTACGAGGATCCCCTGCTCAAGCTAGCGAAGGATGTCGTGCCTAAGGAGCAGAAGCTGCCTTATGAGGAGTTTGGACTGTTTTATGGGGTGAGCGTTGTGTAATTTTAAGTTTAGTTGAAATGACTAACGTACACGAGTGCTTTTTTTTTATATGTCACCGATAACCGAATAAAAGTCGTTTCGACTCCTGGTTATATCGAACGATTTTTGTTCAATTGAATGAAAATCACTCTACTCACCGGTTTCCTGGGACCTGTCCTCTAGATACAGTTTGTAGAAAGTCACGTACAAAACTCTATTAAAAACGGCACGAATTCGGGTCCTTAAGAAAATTGAAATGAACCTTTGACACGCTAAGAAAATAATGTAAGCTTCGTTGTCTAAGCGAAAAATATTTACTTGGAAAGAATGATGTTATTCGTCCTGCTGTCATAAAGACCATGGAGCAATTACAAAGAGGAGATGCCGTTTGAAATGGCGCAGTGATGTGATCATTGGGGCCTCGCCGACACTGCAGTGGGCGGAGCTTGTCATTGCTCGTGCTCTATGATTGGAGCCACGGCCGACACCAAGCACCCCGCACGTCTGCCTTCCGCCCCGTGTAGCCTCACAAACGTTTATTACGGCATCTCCTCTTTGTAATTACTCCACGATAGAGACATTATTAGATCTCAACGGAAATCTCCTTCTAGTAACAAGTCATCATCATCTTCAATGTGAACTTGTGAAGCTGGGGTTAGTATAACGTGATGTGTATGGAAATATAAACCACTTCAAATACTAAATTTTAATATTAGATATTTAGTATATTTTGTGTGGTAACCACAAAGTTGCTTCTAATATAACACTCGACATTTACGAACAAATATCATCAACAGAAAAACGGCACAGCACCGGACGTCGTAACCATGTTCACGGGAGCCAGCGACATGACTAGATACGGCATCTTTGAAAAATACAACATGAAAGAGAGCCTCGGACATTGGGGCTCGGACCAGTGTAACAGCATTGCTGGCTCAGATGGCTCCATCTTCCCTCCTCACATCACCAGGAACGATACCCTGAGGGTCTACGATAAAGATCTTTGCAGGGTTCTGCCGCTTAAGTAAGTTTATCTTTTAGGACTTCGTCTTTTGTTAAATAAATCGTACGAAATAATCACAAAATACACTCTTTTTGGCAGATGACGGAATGTTACGTGAATGCTTAGTTGCCAATAAAAGAAATTAGTTCTAATATTTTCCGCAATATGGCAAAGGTGGCTATTTTCGTGGTCGGGCTATAAAATTTGCATAAGTGTAATGTCCCATTACGTAGAACGCACATGAGTAAGTAGTCCGAATGGAGTTTATCGTGTAAAACAAAAGCGATCGAACAATACTGTCTCGGACAATAACAGATTACGGGGAAGCGGCCGACACTCACACCGGATTATAACATGATCTATAGGCACTGTGAACGCGAACGAACAATGATGATTGTACTCGTTTTTGTTGCTTCTTACAAGAATGTTGTCGACGGAAATTGGCGATACCTACTTGATAAATTTCTATGTAAGCAACTGCGCCTGGTCTCTCACCTCATTTTTCTCCGTTCGTGATTGTAGTCTTATAAAATCTTTTTTTTAGCTTAAATCGCGGGCTTTAAGCGCGGCGACCGAATAATAGAAAATAAAAACTAAATTCTTACTAAATTTCATCAAAATCGGTCCAGATGTTTAGTCGTGAAATCGTAACAGATAGACAGACTTTCACATTTTTAATACTATATTAGTGTGAAAGCGTGGATATAGTTGACTCACAATAAACATTCATTTAAATTCGGTGTGAGATGCGGTCACGTGTCACTTTTATACGTTCTATTGTGCGCTTGCGCAATCATAACAGTTCCATTGTGTCTGGTACTTGTATATTGACAATATTGTACCACATGTTTGGATAACGAAGTATAGATCTAGGTAAAGATGATAGATGATTTGAACAAAGACTTAACAAAACAATCCATACTCCATACTAATATTATAAATGCGAAATTCTGTCTGTCTGTCTGTTACGCTTTCACGGCCAAACCGCTGAACGAATTTTTATGAAATTTGGTATGAATATAGTTGAAGACCCGGGGTCAAACATAGGCTACTTTTTGACGCAGACGGAGCTGCGGGAAACAGCTAGTTATATATATATATATATATATATATATATATAACTTATAACTCGGTGGGGACGTCTTGCTATCTCTTTTGTACGCACGAAATCAAGTGGCAGTGACGTCACGCCATATGCGAGTCCTTTTCCTGTTTTTTGTCAGTTTCTCCTTTCACCGAATTTGAATTTAGTTTAGAAATGATTAGAAAAATCTTTTCGTTTTCGATTTCTGGTATTGATATTTCTGAAATCCATACTTAATAAGTGTTATAAGTGAGAAAGACAGTCTGTCTATCTGTCGGTCCGTTACGCTTTCAAGGCCAAACCGCTGAACGGGTTTTGATGAAATTTGATACGAATATAGTACTATCCATAGATTAAGGGATTTTTGGTGTTATTTCGCACCTAATATGTTGGAGCACCGTGACTCCTCAGAAGGCGGCGGCTGAAAACGAGTGCTAGTCATGCTGCCATGTCTAGCGTAATACTGAGCCGCCACCTATTGAGAAGTCTGTCATTTTTACATAATTATATTCTATTCTAAAACATAAAACATGGGCTACTTTTATACGCAGGTGCAGCTGCGGGAAACGGCTAGCGAATGATAAAAATAAATTGAGTAGGATAGCCTATGGAAATTATAACATTGTTTCCAGATACCTCCACGACGTGGAATCGTCAGCCGGCATACAAGGCTACAGGTTCACTCCCCCGGAGGACGTGTTCGCGGACGACGAGCACAACCGCTGCTTCTGTCCGGCAGGGCCGCCATGTGCACCCGACGGACTCTTCAACGTGTCACTGTGTCAGTATGGTAAGTGATGGAATCTGTCAGCGTCACAGTGTTTTTTCGTTTCTTATCATCATTGGATATAGCATTCGTCCGTGGATCAAACTTCTATGTCTAGGTTTTTTAATCAGGTTTCAGCGGCAGGTGTGAGGAGCTCGTTAGTCGATCGCGACCCGCGCATCCACTATTGGATTTGTCGCCATTTTGTGGCATTTTCTGTCTTGAGTTCCTCAGTGCTTCTGAAGGCACGTTAAGCCGTTGGTCCCGGTTGTTATCGATAGATAGCAGTCGTGAGGCTGTGTCAGATGCCTTAGGGCAGCCTGAAAAATTCTGATAGTGTTAGACACTAACACACCTCGGGTCATGTTCCTGTTGGTCTGGTTTGGTTACGGAGGTCAGACGGCAGTCGCTCCATTGTAATAACCAGTTCCACCAAATCTAGGACCATGACTTGTAGCGTACCCTAGGCTCCGAAGCGTAAGCTGACGACGCAACTAGGAATACACGCTAGGATGATGAACGGCGGGTGTGAGCCGGTGAAGTTCCGACATTCCACCGGGTAAACAGCGAAGTGCACATTCGTTTACCACGTAGGATATTTTCGTTTTTTACTTTGTAAGTATATTTCAATGATTTTGTTCGTTCTGTACACTTTTTTATTATATGTTGTATTACAATGTCGATTTTGCTTGATTTTGTTATTAATATGTGGTTTTGCACGTTATATATATTTTTTTAAAGAAGCACTGCAAAGCGACCGACCAATTCCGCAAGGCACGGGGTCTTTTCGATTCTCACACTTTTACATGGGTTTCTTTTGTAGTCCAAAGGTGCACTAAGAAAGTATTTTTCAAAATGGATACCCTAAAGGAGTTAAACCTATTCCCAGCGGGTACAGAATATGAATAGTCTAACGTACAGAACGGACACTCACACCATCCCACCCAAAACAGATACCGCACCGAGCCAAGCAGATTTAGAAGAAACAACGAGAGCAAAACAATGCAAAGATGATATTTGGGCCGACCGGCCGCGAGGGGCCACTATGACGCAGCTACGATAAATAACCAACTCCACGAGTAACACACACATTGACGCGCGTACGTACGCGACCAAATCGTAGTAGTAGTAATAGGAATCGCGCTCGCCGCTGTTGTGGGGTGTGCCGCGGGTAAAATCATCCATGATGAGTTGCCTATAATCGTAACTGTACACCGTGAAATTTTAGTCGTTTTGGACCCATCGTCCAGTGACTCCATTCATGCAACTGAACAACTTTCCCCAAGATACATGGGTCGAAATATGGAGTAAATGTTTGGACCTCCCATACAAAATGTCTCATCACGTGATCTAACTTACTATGGGAAGTCCAAATTTGTTTTACATGTTTCGAGCTATGTTCCTTGGGGAAATTTGTTCGGTTGCATGAATGGAGTCACTGGACGATGGGTCCAAAACGACCAAAATTTCACGGTGTATAATGATATAACCTTGTTGACGAACGCTTTAGTTATTCAGTTGGTCTTTCTTCTTTTCCTTTACCTTGTTCCACTTATCTCGCATATATAAGTGGAACAAGGTACAGTACTTATGTCAGTTCATTACATGAAATCTTTTCTTTTCAACGCAGGATATTCATTATTATCACTTCTTAAGCGTAAGTGGGGAGCAAGCATTTCATCCGGTGTCCGAACCGAACATTCCCGCCTAATCGATTTTTTATTTAGCCGAGAGGCGGTTCCGCACAACTCTGACAGAGTGTACATGGTCGATTCACAATGTAACCTACACGAAATGATGATGAATCGATATTCGGCTATCGGTTTTCTGCATTATAATTTATTTTATTGAACGCAATGTACCCATCTTTCCAGACTCGCCAATAATGCTGTCATTCCCGCACTTCTACTTGGCCGATCCCAAACTCCGCGACGCCGTGGAGGGCATCTCCCCGCCCGTGCCGGAGGAACACAGGCTGTTCATTGATGTTCAGCCGGTGAGTAGCTGACATTCGATCAATTAATAAATCAATCAATCCTTCAAATCAATCAAGCCTTTGTACTCATTTCTCTTAATGTTAACTGCTTTCCATGCTGTATCATTTCTTAAATGTATGTAAATGGTGCAATAAAGTGTTCATTCATTTAATCGGTTAATCAATCAATCATTTAATCGGTCAATTAATCGATCAATCAATCATTCAATTGGCCAATGAACTGATTAATGGCTGATAATGTGGTACAAAATAGGTTTAAGTAAGAAAGAGCCTATTAGTAGGTAACACTAGATGATTACTCAGCTCGCCACTGGTCATATCTAGAGTTAGTTTTTTTAGTTCTGTTATCGCTGGAAAGCAGTCGTTACGCTGTCATATTCATTTATGCAGACTACGTGAGGCATGCCAAAGTTACTTCAATTCAATACAGAAACAAACGTATTAAAGCACATTGAATAGAATAGAATATAACTTTATTGAGAAAGCTATCACGTAGGTACAGCAGAGGTCTTATAAACTTATGCTACATGTTTATAATGTACGTGACAGACGTCGCAATAGGTTAGGTTATATGTCATAGGTTTTCTTAATCATTAAATAAAACTATATGATTATATAATAATAATAATAACCTGCGAACATGAAACTGTTTGTGATGTTAGGTGTAAAATAAATCCATACTTCCATACAAATAATATAACTGCGAAAGTTTGTCTACGAGTATCTATCTGTCTGAACCGCTGAACGGATTTTAATGAAATTTGATAATGACACAGACAGAGCTGCGGGACACAATTACTAATAATTAAACGCGATGAAAACCGTATTAAATTCGTTGGATTTAATATTGTTTGTTTATTAATACGCATTTTATAAATAACAGCATCCAGAGCACGCTAGCGGACAGACACACGTCCCCGCTATGGCGATGTCTAGAAGGGTGAAAATGGAGGCTCACACACCTCTGTGATCACCTTTGTAATCAATATTTTAATATTGTTGTGGTCATTCTTGTGGTCACAAATCTTAACTAACATAGATTAAGTATGTACTAACAAATATGGACCCAATGCTGTCTGATAATAAAGGATTTTTATTAAGGATATTTATTTACTAGCTGACCCGGCAAACTTCGTACCGCCTCCGAATATATTCACCTTTCAAACCTTCCCTGGACTTCCGCAAATAATTCAAAACCAAAAACAGCCAAATCGGTCCAGCCGTTTTCTCGAGTTTTAGCGAGACTAACGAACAGCAATTGCATTTTTATTTATAAGATTTTATATTATTTTTTACAAAATAACAATTTGTTTGTCTTACAGGAGATGGGCCTGGCGATGCGAGCTCGCGCTCGAGTTCAGATCAACCTCGCGGTCTCGCAAGTGCTGGACATCAAGCAGGTCGCCAACTTCCCGGACATCGTGTTTCCCATACTTTGGTTTGAGGAGGTGAGTGATGTGACATCATTTCGTGGTTACATTGGCAATGGGCTAGTGTCCTAAAAAAAAAATATAATCAGTCTGTAATCAAAAAATATTGTAGACGTATTTTTTCTTATGAAAATTAAACAAAGAATAGTAAAGATATGGCGCGTTAAAGTTTCGTGTGACGTCACGAGCCCCCACTCCTAAACTTTGATGCGTTATATCTTTATAATTTATCACTCAATTGACAAAAGAAAAAATACGTCACTAATATATTTTGATTCCCTAAATGACGGACTAATTTTAAAGTTAGTCTTTTGACCCTGGAAACTAGCTGGAGCTAGCTGGACTTGTGCGAAACCGCCTCTCGGCCTCTACCGTAGTTCCTTTAACGATCACCAGATGGCAGAGAAGCACGGAATCATCTTCATTATCAGACAATCAGGTGATTCAAGCCTGCAATGTGCTAACCAAACTGGAAACAACTAAACAAAGTATGCTTCCCGTGGGAATCGAACCCACGACCTCCGAGCTAAAGGCGAACACCTGAACCACTGGACTACGGAGGCAGTTATCTTATTATTATTTGCAGTTCTATCAAGAGATATATGAATCAATCAATCAATCAATCAAATCATTTATTTGGGAAAACATAGGTAGTACATAAAGGTGTTACTGTTAGAGCAGCAATTCAGAATCACTATGATTTTGCTGATAGTCACAGCTTACAAATATAACTTTATTAAAATGTCAAATTATTAGAAGTATCATGCAAGAAGTCATTTACAAGAATAGTAACATTTGTCAACTAAAAATGAAAATAATTGCTTAGAGACGAATTAGGATATATTATAAGTTTTGTAAGTAGAAGTATGTTTACTATGATTTCATTACGTCACTTTCTTTTAACATTTACCAAAAATTAATAACTTTTTCTTCGCCACCGACTGGATGAATGGGAGAAAAAGTCTGCGCCTTTATGTTCGCTATTTACATTACACAGTATTTAAATACATATATATATATATATATATATATATATAAAAAGAAAACTTTAAGGAGATACTTACCCCCGTATTCTTAAACATAACCTTATGGACTTCCTTCACTCAAACTCATTGGATAATGGCCTTAAGGAAGTCCTCGAACTTTCCTTGAAATGACATTCTTAATTGCTTGAGCAAACTACAATGAGGCACACAGGATATAATAACAATCACAAAAATTTGAAAAATACAAAAGACTAGAGTAAAATATAAACAAATTAATTTGTTAACTAGGCAAAAAACTGATTTTATAACCACTTTCGAGGACGCCTCAAGGTACCTCTCGACCAACCTTATAATTGACAGTTCGATACTCACCTCCAATGAGAAATCATCTCAAGTCAAGGAAGTCTGTGACAACTAATCATACCGATAAGGTGAAGGTTTAAGAATATGGGTCCCTTGTAGACGATAATCCGATATAATACTTGACGTGCAACCCTAATCAAGCAGTGCCCGAACCGAATAAAAGTTTTCTTTTGAAATTGAAGTGTTGGACATTAACCAAATTGCCAACTTCACTCCCCCAACAGTGTCATTCTGACAGTTAATAAATACGATACAATACCGACCTCACTAACGGTCGAAAAACAATAGTTCGAATACCTACACATTTTTTTTAAAACGATTTGATTCAATGACGTATTTTTTGTTTCAATCAATCAATCAACTTGTTTGTAATTATTGCAATAAAATGCTCATTCTTTCAACGGGCTGACAGAGATAACGTTGATCATTATTAGAATAGTAACATTTTGATTCTCATTGAGGGCAAACTATGTCCAGCTGTGGGCCGACTGCGGCTGAAATGATGTAGTGTAATGTGAAAGTGACGTTTAAATCAATTGAATATCTCAAAAGTGGATAATGTTCGTCCATCAGGGCATCGACGAGCTCCCCGACAAAGTAACATCTCTACTCCGTCTCGCGACGAAAGTCCCGCCGGTCGCGCATGCCGCGCTTGGCTGGGGACTGTCGGCGCTGGGCTTGCTGCTCATACTGCTCGCTGTCACATGTCTTATACGGTGAGTGGATTATCATACTTAAATTCAGCTCATTATCAAATTTAAACAAGATTTTTCATCGATATAGGATAGCAACTAGATACAGTCACGACGAAACGCCAGTGAAAAAGTGTCCGAAGTGGACTGTAACAGCCTGGCCACGGGTCAAAGCGATGCCGCCGGCTATTAAAAGAAATACACTAAAAAGCCACGGGAACTGATGACTGGCGAGGCGAAATGAGGAGTAGTAACGATTAGTGCACTGTAACAAATGCATTTGTATGTATTTCTTTTAATCACCATAATTTGCCTAGCTGTAACAGGAACTTACACACATTTACTTGCTACGTTGTTCGCCTCAAAAGTAAACAGTAAACAAGACTGTTCTTAAACTCTGCCCTCTAGAGAAATGGGCTCTTTTGGCTGATAAAGATAAAGATTAAGAGCCTTTATTGTTTTGAATTTAGGTACAAGCGAGATGTCAATAAAAATAACAACAATAATCTCCAAATTCTGCCATTTCAGGCGTACAATATATTATGAGCTGGCTGGAACACTTTCCGAGCGTGATTATGCATCTAGCTGTTATCTTATATCGATGATTTATTTACCAAATTCATGTACACAGTAAATCGAACAAGATACAACATAGAACAGATCATTAGTAGTTTTTGAGAAATTTATAACTTTTTCTTGTGTTTTTTTTTTGTGTAATTTAAAATCAAGTCCAATGTCCAGAGACTAATGGAAAGCGAGCGGGGATGCTTTTGCCCAGCAATGGAACATACATAGCTAAAAAAAAATTAAAATAATCACAGAACATATTCGTAACTACCCCCTAGAAGAAGTAATAAGACTCCCTGAGAGTGTCGTCAGCGCACCCACAGTCAACGCTTTTAAAAACAGATTGGACAATTTTATAAACTCTCCAAACTTCAAGATGCACACGCATCAGCTAATATAAGCTGCTAGTGTGTTCAAAAATATAAATAATGATATATTTATACTTTTCCGATGCCATTCTTGAAATTTGCTTATTATTATTTATATATATATATATTATTTTGCAGGTCATCCCACCGCCAAAGCACCTTAAGGCTTGAAGGTCACGCGGTGGCGAAACCGCCCCCAGCCAAAACACCCTCCAAGGAAAACGGATACGAGCTTAACAGCAGGAGGTAACCGAATCATTCGTGCCGTGTACCACATGTGGTACACGTATCGAAATGTCAAATTGTCACCATGTACCATTTATGAGACTGTTGTTCTTATTAATATTGCCTTTTTTTTTCTTTTGAAGTTAAAATTGTTTGAATATAATTCTTGATTTATAATTTGGGGTTCTTGGAAATGTGCGAAATTTCTTTTTATTATTGTCAAAAATATACTTAAATAAATTGTATGTGGACTATATGATTTATCATGATTAACAGATATTTTTTGCACAATAACTAATTATTTCCTTTTGCTATTTATCTTTTCTACTGAACAAATTTCACTTTCAATAAATATATAATTAGTATTTTCTAAATTAACAAAGCAATACAATGTCTAATTTCAAATATTTATGCTTGTATACACAAAAGCAAATTATAAAGTTTTAAAAATCTTGAATTGTGTAATAATATCATTTATTATACAATTCAATAATAACATATTGTTTCATATTTGGTACACGGACGTATGTATATTTAATTTTGCGATATGTCAAGCGAGTTACGTACGTGGTATCACATAGTAGCTATGTACCTTTATGAAGATAATGTCATCTTTATATTACATCTTAGATAATGAGTATCTTAAATAACGGCAAATAGATAAATTATATTCAGTATTTATAATTTGAAATTCGGCGAATGGTACTTAATTTCTTTTTATTATTGGAACTTATTAACTGACACACAAAATTTGAATTTAAATCTCATTTCTTATACATAATAAATTATTTGTTTCTACCATTAACTTCCATTAATTATTTCAAGGTATAACCACTATGTAAAGTGAATTTTGAAAGTGTTTTAGGTTTTATATAGTGACCAATTTATCCGTCCAATTAAAATATAGATTATTTTTTTCGATTTTTCATCGCGACTGATGGTTGTTCTATTTTAGATTTGACAATACAATATTAAGTACTTAAGCCTAAAATTTATTTTCTTAACATTAAATTGTTTATTCCAATTTTTCAAACTACTTTCACTGTCCATTTTAATTTGAAAAAATATTGTTTTTACAAAATAATGTTGATCGATGTGTAATTTGGCAATAATTATTCGTAATTTTTCTGTTGAATCTTAACACTAAATGTGATATAAATCTTCTAATATCGAAATTTTATATTTTTTGAACAAATTATCTTATTGTACCATTAATTGACATTAAATATTTTTATATAAAAAAAAAATAAGTTATGGATATTTTGTTGATCAAAACTATTTTTTATTAAACAATTTCTACAACTGATATATAACCTGCTGTTGTTTTTATTTAAAATACAAATGAGAAGCAATTTATTTTAATTATTATATATATTTTTTTTTAATATGACTATTATTATTTTTTACGTTTTCATAGTTATTATGAGTCAGTCTTAAAATGAAATTCTAGTTTTGATCATCGAAATACTAATTTTAATTATTTTTAAAATATGACTGTCCAATGTAAATATTATTATTGTTCATATTCTACGGGCTTTGGGTTGCCATTTATCGGTAGGGCAATACTAATTACTATTTAGAACCGACCAAAGTATACATAAATAAGGTTAATACCTACGTTAATGAATTTATTGTTAATGGTTACGTAAAGCTTTAAGTTTAACTTAACAAAATGGTTATTATTTACATTCCATTCATTCATAATTATGTCATTTTTTATTACTTTCCGATACGTAGTATTAAACAATAGTACGTACATACTGAAATAATCCTTTCAATATTAATAAAAATCTGCATTGTCATATTTTTTAATATTCAACTCAACTTTCGTATTTTTGAATTAATTATACTTATTCTCATATGAGACGTTAACAACTAAAAATTTAAAATTTCATGCATTTATGCAACATACTACTTTTTTTTTTATTCTTTTATTTTTTATATTTTTATATCAGAACACTTTGGTCGGTCTTATAGAATCTCTTGTTTTCTTACCTTAAGTACTAGTCTAAATGGGCTTCTTAGTAGGTTTAAAAAAAACAGGCATATAATTTGAGATCGCCGTACAAATGGACTTTTTACAAATTATATATTTAGAAATCTTACTACCATGTATAAAGTAAAAAGTTACTATTTCTCGTGACATTTTATGAAATCTGTGAACATATTTTATTTTATTTTCAACCTCGCTTTCAAACACTGTTTTTATATTTATTTTTATATAATTATAAAAACAATTGTATATAAGTAAATACAATAAGTCAAATTTTGTGTTCAATTTCCTTTGGCGCCTGTAAATACAGGTTTGTACGACGTTTTCAAAATATATACGCCTTTTATATTTTTACCGTTTATAAACATTTAATATAGACGATTAATAGTTACTATTTGAAGGGTACGTTAAGATGTCTGTGATTACAAAAATATTTATTTCCCATTAAATTTATTTCCCAATCTTACAAAATCTTAAAATTAGTAAAGCTTTTTTGTCATCCAAAATAAATCGTTTTTGTAATCATGGCCTACTAACAATTCTTAGGTGCGTTGGTAACTATACACCGAAAAAGGTTGCCAAATATTTTGTATCCAATTTATTAATTAACATGTAACTGGCAAGGGCTATTTTGATAGCAAATCATCATATAGGTCTCTCCCACTTAAGACTAAAGAAAAAAACCAAGATTTACATATCTCTAAATCTAAATAATATTAACAATCTCATTCATATATAAGTTAAATTTTTTAAGTATTATTATTTGAATTTGCAATTTCCGTGCATGAAAATATTGCAATTTGTTTTATTAATTAATTATTTACTTAGAAAGGTAAACAACCCCATATTTTATGAAATAAATATTCATTTTTACAAAACACAATTATAAGAATTTCTATATTTTTAAGGTGCTAATCCGTCCATTTATAATTTCTTGTTTTTAATTTTTTTAAATACTATTAACTTTTAATTTGAGCCCTTGCCAAGTTTGTAATATAAGTAGTTAATATACAAATGTCACAATGTTTCTTTTATAATATAATAGGCTAGTTTCCAGGGTCAAAAAACTAACATTAAAATTAGTCCGTCTTTTAGGGAATCAAAATATATTACTAATTATATTTTTTTAGGAAACTAGCCTATTCAGTCGCCTCGTATATTTTCTACCTATAAAATAGGTATACTTCCAACAAAATAAATTTAATTAAACTACGTATTCCTGAGATGTAAAATCGCATTACTGAAATGTCCAACGAACTACGTGTTCATTTTGTGAGCTACATTTTATCAATTAGTCGAGCATGTATAAATGTCTTTTTAGACAAAAAAAATATAATCTTAGACTTGACTGCCGTGATCACGCAAAAAATACGTTTTGTTTTTATACGCCAGTCATTGTATAATACATCACTTGATTAATAGTCTTATTTACAAGACTAATATTATTATTTTTATTTACAAAAAATAAAACTGCCGATAATATTGATTGTATTCATGATCTATAAATATGCAGTTGGTGAAATATAATCAGATGTCTTCGAAAATAATTTATTTAGCATTTTTTATCTTACATTTTTTTTATATATATAGGTACGTGATCATTGCATCCAAGTTGCGTTGGCTTAAGTTATTATTATTAGTTTTACGATACTTTTAAACGATTTCTGAGATTGTATATTATGACATTTTGCTCAAATAGGCGACCGACATCACCGGGTGTAGACGATAAATTGTCTGTAAATATTAAATAAAGGTGTAAGTTATATATTTCATTTGTTTTATTTATTTTTAAATTAAGTGCGCAATTTGTTATATTTATAAATTTATGAGTAAAAATAATATACATTTTATTTCTACTCATAAAAATAATTTTAATATAAAACCCAGTTTAATTACCCTACCCAAGAAAAAATAAAAGAATGAATTTGTCAATACAATTTATTTATTACCTATTTCTAATGTTAAACAAAATTAGTTTAACTCAGTACATGAAGGTTTTAGTTTCAATTTATTATGGAAAAATAGTTTGACAAAATATTTTCCAAATTAATTTTTTACATTTTCATATTTTAAACACATTTTGGGTTGGAATGAATGTATTTTATCTCATGAAATAATTAAGCCGATCGCAATATTACAGAAATTTTCAAAAATATTTAAAAAAAAAACACATCCATACACTATTATTACACAATATTGTTAAAAAAAATAGTGTCCATTGCATAATTTATAGAACTTAAGAAACAAAAGAAATATGCTACGCCAAACCATAAATTAACCCTATTAAAAAAAAACTTAAAAAAATTGGCTTAAGTTATATAAGCACGAAAATATAAATTTTAGAAATTAGATTTTGATGTAATCACAGGCAGATTTACTATAAAGTTCCTTGGAGTTGGTTACTTTAGACACAATCGTAAAACGATCGGTACCACGAGATTTTCTTGACAAAAGATTTTATATGGAATTTCTTAGTTACCTTACTATTCACCAGCGGCCTAGAACAGGCTTGCCGTACAAAATTGTTAACGTTAGCATCTGCGTCAATAAAATCTCATGGTGGGAGTGCTATTTTTGTTTGTATTACTCACAAAACCGGCGAGTCTAGTGATTTTCTTCCGAAATGAAATGATATTCGTCCGGCATAACCGGTGAACAGAACGATTTTCATTAAGCTCATTTTCGAATATATTAAAAATATCTTCGATTTCTCAGCGAATATTTTTAACAAATATTTTTTTCACTTTATAAATATTTTGTACAGGGCTACGAAAAAATATTCGTCATTAAATGAAACATGTAAAGAATCCGAACTACAATACATACTAAGAAATCGGCTAATCTAAATTTAAATTATATAAATTTTGCCTTCAATAAACAATCCTGGAATAACTTTTCTTTAACTTGCTCGGAAATAACATAATATTAAAAAATAACAAGACGTCAATTGTCAGGCTGGCATTGAACGTTGCTGGCCGCAAAAATTTGAAATTCGAACATGAAACTGCAGCTCTGTTTGGCGGTTGGCGCCAATTTTAAACGATGTTATTTCCTTGCAAGTAAAAAAAAAACAGTACAAGTCTCGGCTTAAAGGCTGGTTTACACACGATCCAGTGCTTTCACGGACACGAAATCCACTCTACACATGCAAACAATTTATTCACACATTTAAATAATTGTTTGTAAGTGTGTAAACCAGCTTTAAATAGCAATTAGTATCCTCATTAGTTTAAAAGACCCCGGCGTAAGTCCTCGGCTTCGGCCTTCCAATATTACTCGGACGTATATTTCTTATATTTCAATCAAATACTTATTTTCAATTTCACTTAATAAATCTACAGTAATTTTCGAATATAATTTTGTTCACAAAAAAAATAAAAAATAAATAAAAAGTTATATCTGTCGTCTTTTGTCCAAAAATTCTTAAACTACCCGTAATAACCGATTTATTTCCAAAGAGAGTTCAGAAATTGAGCTAGTCGTTGACAACTCGGATTTAGAAAAAAATTATCCGATGTAGAACAATGGTGTTCAAAATTGGAAGAAAAAAAATGCGTATTTTTAAATGGGGTTTACGGCCATGGATATAAGCCCTTTATGACCCTTTTTAATTTTTAAATTTTCTTCAGTCCTACTGTGTGGTTTCGTCAAGTCTTAAAGTCAGTAGATGAAATCTAGTTAAAATAGTTTAATCCAGATTTTTTGAAAAAAAAAATATACGTAGACCTACTTAAAACCATAGAATTGGCAACACCGTCTTTTATTTAGGTTGGTAGTAAGATAATATAGTCGTTATTTTTTAATTTCCATGGTTTTTACTAGATGTATTTAGCCAGCTAAAAGTAATAATTAAAGTAAAAATAATAGAAGTCTCGGTGAAATCAAAAGTCAAGTCTGTAATTAAATCTAGTCAGAAGTGGCTCAATATTCGGCAAGAGTATGAGACAAACCCATCGATTTATTAGAATAACAACTAGATACACAATCGCGCTCGAAAAGTGTGCCAGCCATGGAGTAATTACAAAGAGGAGATGCCGTTTGAAATGGCTCCGTGATGCGATGACACTGCAGTGGGCGGAGCTTGTCATTGCTCGTGCTCCATGGTTGGAGCCACGGCCGACACCAAGCATGTCGCACGTCTGCCTTCCGCACAACAAACACTTTCTTACAAAACGCTTATTACGGCATCTCCTATTTGTAATTACTCCATGGTTACAGCCAATCTTTTTTTTTTATTTAATTATTAAATAGCTCATTTTTCTAGTCTATTTTTTACTACTGCAAGTGCGAGTTCAGTGTGTGTGTCGTGTTTTAGAATTCTCATTCTTAAATCTTACTGTGAAAGTAATACTGTTTACATTTGAGGCAATCACCGTAGCATGTATGTAAGTACCTGCTACAGTTCCCATTTGGACTTTTTCACTGACGTTTCTTCGTGACTGTGTATCTAGTTGTAATCCTATATCGATGGACAAAGGACACTTGGAAAAAACTCAATCTTTCTTACTAGCATCACTAGTTGAACTATCATCAAATGTAGATTTAACTTTCATAACTTTAACCGGAACCTCGTTAGACTCGCTCTTACGTTTTTTAACCCTCTTCTCTTTAATGACAATCATAGATTGATTAGTCAAATCAATATGCGTTTTTAATAAAGATCTGTTATGTTTTTCCGTTTTTATGAAATTCTTAAACGTACCAACGAAACACTTATTGGGATCTTGACTAATTTCTTTATCAACTCTACTAACAATTAGCTTTTTATCATCAATTTTCGTATCGACACGTATATTTTCCAAAATAACAGGTTTCGTTTCATCCGGCTCAGTCTTGATGTGTTCGAAATTAATTTTCCCTTGTTCGTCTTTTACTAACATAACGTTTTCGTATCCCTTGCGCGAAATGATATTTCCACAATTCATTGTAGCCATTTTACTCGATATAACTTGGCTTAAGTCGCCTATATTGAATTCTGAAAGTAGAATGTTAACGTTATGCCCCATATGATTGTCTAGGACCGGATCCGCACCGCTTTCTATAAGTTTACCAACGATTTTAAGAAAATTCTCGCGTACGTTCTTCAAGTTGCCGCGATCTGCGAAAACAAATTACAATAATATAGTGTACTAAAATCACAAAAAATACTTAAATTAATCATTTGTTGCTTAGAATTAAAAAACCGGTCAAGTGCGAGTCGGGCTCGCGTACGAAGGGGTCGAGTGCGAGTCGGGCTCGCGCACGAAGGGGGTCTAGTGCGAGTCAGGCTCGCGCACGAAGGGGGTCAAGTGCGAGTCGGGCTCGCGCACGAAGGGGGTCAAGTGCGAGTCGGGCTCGCGCACGAAGGGGGTCAAGTGCGAGTCGGGCTCGCGCACGAAGGGGGTCAAGTGCGAGTCGGGCTCGCGCACGAAGGGGATCAAGTGCGAGTCGGGCTCGCGCACGAAGGGGGTCAAGTGCGAGTCGAGCTCGAGCACGAAGGTGGTCAAGTGCGAGTCGGGCTCGCGCACGAAGGGTTCCGTATGCAAAGAAAAAAAACCCTATTACTCTCGATAGTTATGCGCGTATCGATAGATAGCAGTCGTGAGTAGAGATGGGCAGCGGGAAGAAATTCAAGAGGGAAAAAATGAAATGCAAGGGGAAGAAAAGGGAAAAAATAATTAATTCCCATTTATACCCGGGAATTTTTAAAATTTTTGGGAATAAATGGGAAAATTTCCGGGAAGGCGCCCATCTCTAGTCGTGAGGCTGTGTCAGATGCCTTAGGACAACCTGAAAAATTCTGACAGTGTTGGCCACTAACACACCTCAGGTCATGTTCCTCTTGGTAAAAAGGGTTACGGAGGCCAGACGGCAGTCGCTCCATTGTAATGACCAGTTCCGCCAAATCTAGGAGCATGACTTACAGCGTACCCTAGGCTCCGAAGCGTAAGCTGACGACGCAACTAGGAATACACGCCAGGATGATGATATAAATATTGCACACCTCCGCAAGAGCTAAAATGTATATGGATTTTTTAATGGATTTAAGTGGACACAAGGGACAATGTAAAGTATTTTATACCATACACATATTTTAATGCAACTAAATTGATTGATTGATTTTATTTGAGTTTTTGTACGGAACCTTTCGTGAGCGAGTCCGACTCACACTTGACCGCTTTTAAACTTTTAACCTTGTAAAATAATCATTATTCAGATAATATATACGTAATAAATTAAACTTTATTCATACTTACTCGAAGCATCTATACAAGCGGCACTGACGGCTAAATACAAAGCAGTATTTCCCGTGCTCGGCATTTGCAGGTTGACGGAATTCGGCGCCATGTCTATTAGGGAGACCACGTTGTCGTAAATGCCGAGCTTGCACGCCACCATCAGGGGAGTGTAACCTGTATAAGTTATCATACTAATATAATAAATGTGAAAGTGTGTTGGTTTGTTTGTTTGTCCTTCCTTCGCGCCCAAACTAAGCAACCAATCGACTTGATTTTCGGCATAGAGTTAGTTGAAAGGATGGAGAGTAACATAGGCTACTTTTGGTCCTGGAAAAACATCATGTTCCCAAACGAGGTTTACACGCGGGCACAGCTAGTACATTAACTCGTCTGCCTTTATGTGTAATTTGTAAACGAAAAACCCAAAAAAATCCGCCATTTTGTTTGTTTTTTATTTTATGTACCCAGTGTCACTCTTACAGTAAATAAGTCTCTTAATCTAACGACACCTCTCAAGCTAAATCCATAGAGCCGTTCAAGCTGCAGAGAGTGCCAAACAAATATAATTATATACATATATACTCTCGAAAAACATAACCCTCCTTCTGGCGCAGTCGGGTAAAAATACAACAAGCAACTGCCTCCGTGGTCCAGTGGTTAAGGCTTGCCTTAGTTTGGTTGTTTCCAGTTTGGTTAGGACATTGCGGGCTTGAATCACCTGATTGTCTGATAACAATGATGATTCCGTGCTTCGGAAGGCGCGTTAAGCCGTCGGTCCCGGCCGCGGTTTGGTGGCCCACAAAGGTAGTGTCCCGGTAAATTATTTATCTCATTGGTGATTTTGAATTTGATGTAAAAAAATTAACAGTACCTTGGTTATCAGTCAGCTGACTGATCCTATCTAGAAGATATTCGGCCTGTTTCTCCTTGCTCATGCTTTCCATGCCCGCCTTCCAGAACTCTTCGTTGTCACTTAAAATTGTTCTGCAAATAAATTAAATTATCTATACACATTACTAATATTAAATAATCTGAAATCACAATAAAATATTGTGCAAAATGTTGACAAACATGTGAATTCGTTCATTTAACTAAGTTAATCAAGGAAAGTTTTCTTTTCTTATTTGTAAATTGACGTTTTGAAGAAAATGCTGCAGTGGAACTTGTGGCGCCGCTTCTTCTCCACTTGCGCTTCGGAAGTGGCGGTAAACTTTAAGTAAATTGACGTCAAAAAGTGATATTTATATCCTATGTTGTTGTATCTATTTAACACCTGTATGTATTTACCTATGTTTTACAAATAAAATATTGATTGATTGATTGAAAGTAGTTAACTTACTAAATACGCAAATAACGCAAAAAAAATATTAAATCAGATTTTACTGTTTAAAATTGTAGAATAAGAAATTTTCTTTGTTTGTTTGTGCGCAGTGGAAGCGTGCTGGGCCCATTACCTAAAGTGAACGCGTCTGTACTCGTAATTCGGTGCAGATTGATGTTTATTTACTTTTTCTATTAATTTAACAGACACGCGGCCCACCAGATGGTAAGTGGTTACCGCAGCCGTTGATATAATACCCTATCCCGGACGCTCTATACAACAGCGCCGAGCGCGATATCTATTACAACTACTACGATTCGGCCGCGTATACCTAATACATGCTTCAAACTAAATATTAAAAAAATTGGTTGTCTGTAAAGTTGGTTTACGGACGTACAGTACACATGATCATGCCTCTCTCTCGTTCGTGCTCGCGCTTGCGGAACGCGACAATGACGTCTGGTGGTGCGAAGCGAAATAAAAAGATGGTGGCGGCTGGCACGCGAACTCAGTGTATGAAGCAAAAAGGGCCTTACCTTACAATCCACCAAGCGAGGCAGTATGTTGAATGCATGGGATAGCGTGCGTGCATGCAGAAGTGCGGTGTTAGGTGGAACAGTTATAAGGAAGCACACAAACACAATTCACATTCGCGTAAGTTCTAAGCGCGTTTTAGCGAGCGGCGGCGGTTGAGTAAAGAAGCGTGGAGTCACGTCAAGAGCGAATTTGCGACTGAAGACGCCAGCGCCGAGATCGGCGTAGCGCTCGCGCGGGGGGGGTCGATAAGTCGATCGCACTCAAACTCGCTGTGGACGGCAGCGACATCTATCGCGCCAGGCAGCCCTAAGCTAAACACACACAGAGTATACAAGCGCGCCAACATCCTCCCCCCTTGATATTCCGCAGGAATATCAACTAAAAATGAGTTTGAAAAGGTTAGCAAGTAAGATATATGAATTGCGGGGCTTATACAGTAAAAAATGAATATATAAATATAAAACTAGGGATAATATGTAAATAAATAAAGAATGGAATAGTTAAGGTTAAGTCTTATTGGGTTGGAAGCGGACATAACTTGACAACTGGTCGCTTGTAGGTCCCAGTTGCAGTTTTAACTAAAGCGACGCGAACTATACCATCTTTTCCAGGGAACACCTTTTCAATAATACCAGTAGGCCAGTTAAGCGGGGGAATTCCATCCTGATGGATAAGAACAAGTGTTCCCGGAGTTACAGGGACACTAGGTGTGTTCCATTTTTGACGCTGCTGCAGCGTATGTAAATAATCTAAACGCCAATTCTGCCAATAACCTTGCACCAGACTATCTAAAAGAGCTTTCCTATTGGAAAGACTCTGCGAAGTTATTTCGTGCGCAGGAAGCGATTTTAATGGAGTAGTCATTAGAAAATGAGCAGGAGTTAAAATTGAGTGCGGTTGATCCGACAGTAAACATAAAGGACGAGAATTTAATAAACATTCAATTTGGGTTAAAACCGTTAAAAGTTCCTCGAACGTTAACAACTGTCGACCTATCGTGCGATACAAGTGCGTTTTTATACATTTAATATTGGACTCCCATAGACCTCCCCAATGCGCTGCGCGAGGGGGAATAGTGCGCCAGGTAATTCTGTTATTGTTAAATTCATTTTGAAATGCGTTAGACGTTTCTTGACTAGCTAAGAAAGTATAGAGCTCATCCAAATGTCGCTTTGCACCAATAAAATTAGTTCCATTATCGGAATGCATAGAAGATACGGGACCACGCCTTGAAAGAAAGCGCTTGAAGGCGTTAAGAAACGTTTCAGTGCTAAGATCCGAGGCAATCTCTATATGAATCGCCTTAGTTGTCAAGCAGACGAAGAGACAAATATATGCCTTTTGGCTTTTAACGCCTCGTTTGCGAGTAAGTGTTATGCTGATAGGCCCAGCATAGTCTACACCAGTGTGCGTGAAGGCCTTAATTTCTTCTTGAACACGCGCAGCTGGGAGACTGGCCATCATAGGTGAAGGATGAGAAGGCGCGTTTTTAAAGCATATATTGCACTTACGAATGCGTTGACGAATTATATTGCGCGCAGAAATTATCCAAAAGCGTTGGCGCAATAATGACATAAGGAGATGAGAGCCAGTATGACAGTTGGATTGATGACAGTCATCAATAATTAGGTCAACGATATGATGACGACGAGGCATCACAACAGGGTGTCTATTCTCGAAAGGAACATTAGCGTTCGTAAGTCGACCTCCTACGCGAAGTAAAGAATTGTTGTCTATGAAAGGATCAAGCTTACGAAGGGAAGGCGAAGGTAGATTACCCCTGGAAATCTTTTTTATTTCATCACCAAAATATTGATGTTGCAAAGCCTTAAGTAAAGCCACTTCAACGACCTCCAGATCGGAAGCCTGAATAAAAGTTTCGCGAGGTAATTTTTTAATAAAGCGTAAAACGTAACATAAAACACGGAGTAATTTTTTCCATGAGGAAAGGCGCGAAGCGAGTACCAAAAACGGGTGCGGATTATTGTCTATAGAAGACACAACAGCAAAGGTAGCGGATGACTTCATTTCTGGTAAGTTGCGGAGAGATGACTCAAAAGGCACAACCGGCCACTCGGAGACAGGCAAGCGAGTCCAATCAGGACCATGCCACCACAGAGGGTGATCCAAAATTTGAGAAGGCATAAGGCCTCGCGAGACGCAATCACTCGGATTATCAGTTCCATTTTTATGAAAGAAGCGATCAGAAGGAATATTTTCCTGTATTTTACTAACACGATTGGCGACAAATACCTGCCAACGGTGCGGCGATGAGTGAATCCAAGATAATGCGATCGTAGAATCAGAGAACGCGAAAATTTCCTTAATATGATAACGATTATTAAGCGTGGAATGAACTTGTTTCATAAGTTCAGAAAGTAAAAGTGCAGCACATAATTCAAGTCGAGCGAGCGTTACAGTTTTGAGCGGAGATACCTTGGACTTGGAACATACTAACTGCGTAGTGACATTGCCATTAGGATGGGTAATATGTAAATACAAAACGCAACCGTAAGCCTTAATGCTAGCGTCACCGAACCCTAATAAACGTACAGTACAGTCCACTGTTATACCTAAATGCCGCGGTATCTGCAAGTTCGATAAAAGATTTAATTCTGTTTTAAATTGAATAAAGCGGTCAACTACGTTTTGGGGGGGCTCTTCATCCCAGTCCACCCTTGAGAGCCATAACTCCTGCAATAAAAGTTTAGCGTAAAGTATAACAGGAGCTACGAGTCCCAGCACATCAAAGAGGCGAGCGATAGTAGATAAAATGGCACGCTTGGTATTTCCCGTAGAAGAATTATTAATTGTAAATGTGAAAGTATCAGAAACTGGTAACCATTTTAACCCTAATATTTTAAGAGAATCATTATTATTATTGAACTCAATTGATGCGCGGTGTGAATCTGGCAGCTGTTCAAGAAGTTGAGAAGAGTTACTCGCCCATTTTACAAGAATAAATCCACCAGACCTGAATAATACTATTAAATCATGTGCCAGCTGAGCTGCTTCAGCCTCAGTAGAAACTGAGGTACTTAAATCGTCCATAAATATTTCACTTGTGGCTACTTCACAAGCGCGCGGAAAACGTTCATGCTCGTCCTGAGCTAGCTGACGAACAGTGCGCATGGCTAGGAAAGGACTAGAGCGCAGCCCAAAAGCGACTGAATTGAATTGAAAAACACGTAAAGGTTCATTTTTATTAAAGCGGTATAGTATTTTCTGGTACTTGCGATCATTTTCAGACACTATTATCTGAAGATACATCTTCTGAATATCAGCTGTAAGTGCCACCTTGAAGTAACGAAACCCCAACAATAAGGTAAATAAGTCGGCCTGCAGGTTGGGACCCACATGAAGAAGGTCATTGAGCGAGGTGCCTGTAGTAGTTTTTGCACTTGCGTCTAAAACTATGCGTACCTTTGTTGTGATCTTGTCAGGCCGCACAACAGCATGATGCGGTATGAAGTAACCTTCTGACAAAGTGTCAGGAGTAGAAGGTAACTCTGATAAATAACCTTTCTGCATATACTCGGTTATCACGTCATTATAAGCCTGACGCAGAGCAGGCAATGAATCAAATTTGCGCTCAAGTGACACTAACCGACGTTGAGCGCAAGCGTATGAGTCACCTAACATTCTAGGGTCCTCCTTAAACGGCAATGAAACCACAAAACGTCCAGAAGAGGTGCGAGAGACCATAGACTTATATAAAGTTTCACAATCATTATCGTCCGGACTCATAACAGTAGAAGTAGGTACGTCCTCGATTTGCCAAAATTTAGTTAAAATATTATCTAAAGAGTTATTAATTAAAGGACCGAAGGACCAGGCTACCACATCAGGATTAGCATTGCAAGCCTCTCCAACTATGATATAGCCAAGCGTTGTCTCGAGGGCATAAGGCAGTGTGCGGGCTGTAACCGAGTATTTAGATGACGATTGTGAAGCGTTAGAGCAAACAGGTGTAAATTTATCACCCAATATTAAATGCGGAAATAGTTGTGCTCCAAGTATGACATGAATTTCACCAGGCGAATTCCAGGTGTCATCGGCTAAAGAAAGGTGATTAAAATTATTTATTAAATCCGAGGTTACTGACTGAGTGGGTAATTGATCAGTAATTTGATTAACCACAAGACATTTTATGTCATACTGAATATTAGAGAAGCGTGATTTTATTTTAAGTGTGACAAAACCTAAGATAGGTGTTGAGACTAACCCTACTGTTTTTATAGCAGAATTAACCAGCGGTTGAATATTTAAATTTAATTGTTTACAACAAGCGAGAGTCACAATATTGTTTTGTGATGCAGAGTCTACTAGACATCTGATAGTTAAATAATTATTTTTATAGGGAACATGCACCTTAACAGTAGGTAAAATTATTATTGTTTGATTAGTTAAAGACGGTACAGTCGGACCAAACGTGTGGGTGACAGACGTCTCACTCGTAGAATTATCCTTGGAAGGTGGCATATAATTTGCCTTCCCTGACACACTGCATTGAGTATCCGAATCGTTATTATTATTCTTAACTTGAGATGATGTCAAACTTTGACTATGAGAGCCAGCGTTGTCAAAGTGCAGTAAGCTATGGTGCCTACTACTACAATGTTTACAAGAGTTACGCGAGTTACACTTTAACGTGTTATGTTTTGAACTAAAACAATTGACACAAAGATTATTTTGTTTGACATAGTTAAATCTTTCCTTTACAGGATAATTTTTAAATACTGAACATTGATATAAATGCAAGTGATTCGGATCCTTACAACAGAAGCAAGCGTTAAATTCGGTTTTATTATTTTCAATAATGGCAAAGGAGTGAGTTACTTTTTGCTTTGACACGCGTGAAACTGACTGGGAATTATTTTGTGTCATTGACATATTCGGTGTTTTGACAGAGACAGATACCGATGAGCGTTCAAGTACCTTTATATGATGTCGAACAAACTCGATCAAGTCTGTACATGTAGGTATATTTTTGTCACGCACTTGTGATTCGAATCGTTGAAGTAATTGAACATCAAGTTTTTTCAACGCAATATGGGTTATAATGAAATCTGTCAAGTCAGAAATTTGAAGTTGTTTTAAAGCGGAAAAAGACGAATTAACCTTTTCTATGAAATTGGTTAATTGTACAGCGGAATTGTTTGAGGGCTTTAATTCAAGAATATTATTTAAGTATAATGTACCTAGAAGACGTATGTCCTGATATTTGTCTATGAGTGAATTCCAAACAATTTGGTAGTTAGACTCGTCAGGTACAATACCTGCGAATATATCTAAAGCGCGGCCACTTAATTTGCCGACTAAATATTGTATACGCTGAGCGTCTGTTAGACTAGTATTAGAATGAATATTTGTTTTAAAGGATTCGTAAAACAATGGCCAATTATTTGGATTTCCGTCAAACGATCTTAATTCAATGGGAGGCAGTTTACATTTTATATTAAGGTTATCATTACTAGAATGTTTTTGAGAAGCGGTAGTAGTATTAAGCGAAGTAGTAAATGTTGACTGAATATGTTTTACATAAGTGTAAATTTCCTCAAAGGAAGTCCAGTCATCCATACTTAAAATGGCGTCCGGTTTCAATTCTAATTGCAAAATGTGATGTTGGTCACACAACATATTGAAATCGTCATACAATTTCTCTATGTTGGATGAATTTGCAAAAAAATCAGTTTTACTGCGAGTTGAAATATCTGGTGTAACCTTTTTGGCAGAATTATAAAGCGTGTTCATACGTGCAAATATAGCTTGCTTTTTCGCAATGACTAGTTTCAATTTAGCGTCCGCCATTGCAACCAGATAATGTTCTTATGGGAATAAAACACCTAAGTATTATAAATGCGGGGTAATTATATATATATATATTGCGGGAATATAAACTATAACGCGGTGAAATAATATGAAAAGATGCGGGAAGGGGGTTCAATCCGGGTCGAAGTGACCACAAATATTATGGTGGTGCGAAGCGAAATAAAAAGATGGTGGCGGCTGGCACGCGAACTCAGTGTATGAAGCAAAAAGGGCCTTACCTTACAATCCACCAAGCGAGGCAGTATGTTGAATGCATGGGATAGCGTGCGTGCATGCAGAAGTGCGGTGTTAGGTGGAACAGTTATAAGGAAGCACACAAACACAATTCACATTCGCGTAAGTTCTAAGCGCGTTTTAGCGAGCGGCGGCGGTTGAGTAAAGAAGCGTGGAGTCACGTCAAGAGCGAATTTGCGACTGAAGACGCCAGCGCCGAGATCGGCGTAGCGCTCGCGCGGGGGGGTCGATAAGTCGATCGCACTCAAACTCGCTGTGGACGGCAGCGACATCTATCGCGCCAGGCAGCCCTAAGCTAAACACACACAGAGTATACAAGCGCGCCAACAACGTCATCTTTTTCGTGCATGCAGCCCGTAGTATCGAGTTATTACACGTTGTCACGTCAAAAAAATGTGTGTGTGTTACTTGGTAGGGATGGTTTTTTACGGTATAATTTTTTTTAGTATCTTCAATCAGCGATGTTATATTACGCTATACACATATATGTTGTTAGAATGCATTTACCGTACCTACGTCATATTCGTCGCAGCAGCCGGGCGGTCGAAGCGACATCCATGCATTATTTTGCTCTCGATTTTTACCCTAAATTTGGGCGGTGAGTTGGTGGAGGAAATAAAAACACATCAACTTACAACGGATCTTTCCTACAGTGGTTGATGATGGTGTTGAGATGGTCTGTCGCCTCCTCCGCGGCCAAGTGGAAGCAGGTTCTATTCTCGATGTCAGTCTTCAGCGGATCTGCCCCAGATTTTAGAAGAACTGCTGATGCCTGCACTTTATTTTGGTATAGGGACATTTGGAATGCAGTCTGCGAAAAAAAAAAAAAAATTTTGGACCTCCCACGCAAACTTACTATGGGAAGTCCAAATTTGTTTTTCATGTTTCGAGCTATGTTCCTTGGGGAAATTTGTTCGGTTGCATGAATGGAGTCACTGGATGATGGGTCCGAAAAGAACTAAAATTTCACGGTGTATAAGTTGTAAATAAATAAATAATGTATGTGCCTCATAAAACAATAGGTTAAGACTTACTAACAAATAAATATGGTTGTAAAATTGCTGAAATAAATGATTTATTATTATATTATTATTATTATAAACCTGTGTAATTTGTCCTGTCCTGACTCACAGCACGCATTGGGAAACTGTAAGTGCTGTCAGTGTTTGTATAAAATTAATAAATAATTAAAAAACAAGCTAATACGAATTCAAAACAAGCGACGACACGTCCTGCAGTGCTATATTTTTGAAAAGCGTGACTGACGCAAATTCGGCGAGTCGAATAATTGAGGTATTCCTCGAAGCGCACCTAAAGCGCACCTAACATTTCGATATCAAATGATGTTCGTTAGATATCAAACGATTTTTATTCGACATACTCGTATATGTCCATACATATTAAAAATAGGAGTCGGAAGCAGGTCGTCCAATTCGCAACTTGTCACACATTCGAAACTCGTCCCATTCGCAGCTCGTCCCATTTATAATTTTTTACAACTCGTGGTATTGATAAAGATTACCAGGATGTTAATTTGAATGCATGCCATAGCTTAGGGGGTGATTTCAATACTTACATTATTTTAACACACCCCTAGACAAAACACGGCAGCAATCTTGATTATTAATGAATTGAAATAAATGATTTGCAGCATTTTTTATTATTATTCAGTTAGTTATATACCCAATGGCGAGCCAAGAACGGTACATGTAGCGAATGGGACGAGTTGCGAAAAAAAATAGAGGATAGGACGAGTTGCGAACGGGACGGGCTGCGAGTGGGACGGGCTGCGGGTGGGACGGGTTGCGAATGGACGACCTGCTTCCGACCCTAAAAATAGGGCTCGAGAACTTCGTGAAATCATGACTCAACGATTGATAATGTCAATATCGTCATTTCATTACAATTCCAAATAAAATCAGTCATAAATTTCGCGGATTCACCAAAGCTCGATTGTAAAAAGAAAAATAACCCTCGTGGTCGTAGTTTGGTTTGGGTACGCTTTATTCGTGGTCCTAGATACTCCGGGTATCTAGGACCACGAATAAAGCGTACCCAAACCAAACTACGACCACGAGGGTTATTTTTAATAACTTACGTCAATCTAGAGTCTATTGACAAACGTAACAAGTACGGTAATTTAAACAAAATAATAAAATACTTAAACACCATACTGAATTTCTTTGTAATTTTTATATGAAAAACCCCAAAAATAACGTCATTTTGTTTTTTTATTAATTTCATATACCCAGTGTCACTCTCACAGTAAATACGAATCTAACGACATCTCTCAAGCTAAAATCCATCGAGCCGTTCAGTCTACAGAGCGTGCCAAACAATTATTTACATACATATAAAAGGTGGATTTAAATTTAATACAAATACTTTCAGGGCTAAATAATTAAGTCATATAAAACAGATTTATGGTTTCACAAATTTCTACACGGTAGTTTTCGAGAAAATAGAAACTTTACTGAGAGTTATAATTAAAACATCCTGTAATGGTTTTCCTTTTTTTGTTTTACTTCTATTTTGCTGGCAATACTGGCAGAAGTTCTAAAACTCATTTTGTTTTGGTATATCACAAACGGAATGAGGAAAATAGCAAATAAATTACATTCCAACCTAGTATGGGGAGAGAGCATTGATAAATTGTTACGATGAATAAGTTTTATAGCGCGCTTTCAAATATTTAAAAAAAAAAATGTTAGGAAAGTATTAAAAAATCCTAGCGTGTAGATTTTAAAAATTTAGGTTTTTAGTACTTTTCTTTGGCCTTAAATAAACCCCCCCTCAAAATATTTGCACTAAATAAAAATTCACCTTATATATTCTCGAAAAACATAACTCTCCTGGCGCAGTCGGGTAAAAAGCAAGGATGAATGTTTCTTTTATAATCGTATTGCACAATATTATGAGCATACAAGGATCAATGCAGAGGTGTAATGCCATTTTTGCTATGCCATAAATATTAAGTCGATTAACTGCCTAATTGCTCGATTGTTGAGTAGGGGATCGATTCCGCTAATGAACTTTTAAAGGCCACGCAACTGATATTCAATCGCGACTTAATTGTGTTGCATTTTTTTAAATACACTCAATAGTGGTATTCTGCTTAAACAGTTTTGAATCTCTATTCATTTGCGACTGGAGCGTATTTCAATGATATTAGTAGGGAAATGTAAATAAAATGAGTAACGGAATATCAGAAGCGTCAAAGTCAAGTCATTACGATCCAATTGCGATTCAATTGTGCACTAGGTACCTATTTAAAATAAGAGAATTGACTCCTCCGTGAGATGTATCGATTGCGATCGTGGAAGCAACATTCTGTATTTTTGAAATGTACGCGGGTGGTAATTTTTGATTTCGACTGGTGTGGCCTGGCCGTGCGAATAACTCCACGAGCCGGTAAACGATAATCGAATCATTCCTTACTTGTTCCGGATTTATTTAATCACTCATTGAATCCGTGCGAGTTGGTTTAATTGTCGCCGGCGTATCTCAAAAATCGATACTACATGCCTGTTGTTTTCACACGGTTCGGCACGAAGTCGATAGATAGTTCATCGAGTCGATTCGAGGAAATGTCGACTCCCGATGTCCCCATCACTACGACTGAACTGACAGCTAGCACACTTGCCGCCACCGGCAGACGAAATCAGATGATTTTCGGAGCGGGTCGATAGTTGCTCGCTATTTTTCTTTTATAATTTAAAGGTTTAAATAGCCATTTAATACGATTATTTTGGAGTTTAATAGTGCAACCGTCGTAACCAATATTTTCGCCGACGTGGTTGTCGTTCGGCGTTTTATGACAGAAGTGTTTTGTTGGATATTCATAAAGAACCCTGAAAAGGTAATTTATTTTATTTTAATTATTGTCCTATTGAGCTAAATAACCGATTAATTCTTCCATTTGGTCTAATAACTTTCTGGTTAAATTGGGGGTTTTGTGAGAAATTTATAATTTACAAAAGTGGGTAGAATGTGTATTTTATTCACATGTGTATTTTACTAAAATTTTATCTAATTTCGGTCTTAAAATGATTTCTCACCATTGGTGTACATAAATAAGCGTAAAATATATAAATTCAAATTGAAATATTTCATACAAAATCGTTTTTTACAAAATTAAGTAGATTTTTTCATTGTCGGGTAACCTACCATTTGGAATTATGACTTTCTTTTTATAATTACAACCAAATAAGATTCAGCTCTAAATTTAGGAATAAACATACTCCATTAAAACAAAATTATACATATATTGAAAAGGATTTTGAACAGGAATAAAACCTAGAAATTTCCAGAGCCCCGCCCTATAGTAAACCATTGTTTCATAAGCAGTCTTTTGAAAGTTATTTTGTTATTCCTACTTCAGGGTTAAAAAGAACACCTCAAGTTTCCCTCAGCACTCCCTCCGCTGAACACTGGGAGTTCTACCAGCTTCCCGAGGTGTCAGGAGTGCATACCACATTTCTTTTATTGAAACAAGAGGATACTGCTTATACTACCGTTTTAATCTGCGATAGACATTTTTGCTTAAACTGAGGTAACCACACAGCCGAAGCCAGCATTATCGGTCAGCCAGTGCCTGCGCTTTCTACATTTTTTTTATTTTATTAACCCTTTATTTTTTTTTTTTTTTTTTTTTTTTTTTTATTTTTTTTTTTTTTTTTTTTTTTTGGCGCCCGAACAGGGACGTCAGGGACGGTAGTATAAGCAGTATCCTCTTGTTTCAATAAAAGAAATGTGGTATGCACTCCTGACACCTCGGGAAGCTGGTAGAACTCCCAGTGTTCAGCGGAGGGAGTGCTGAGGGAAACTTGAGGTGTTCTTTTTAACCCTGAAGTAGGAATAACAAAATAACTTTCAAAAGACTGCTTATGAAACAATGGTTTACTATAGGGCGGGGCTCTGGAAATTTCTAGGTTTTATTCCTGTTCAAAATCCTTTTCAATATATGTATAATTTTGTTTTAATGGAGTATGTTTATTCCTAAATTTAGAGCTGAATCTTATTTGGTTGTAATTATAAAAAGAAAGTCATAATTCCAAATGGTAGGTTACCCGACAATGAAAAAATCTACTTAATTTTGTAAAAAACGATTTTGTATGAAATATTTCAATTTGAATTTATATATTTTACGCTTATTTATGTACACCAATGGTGAGAAATCATTTTAAGACCGAAATTAGATAAAATTTTAGTAAAATACACATGTGAATAAAATACACATTCTACCCACTTTTGTAAATTATAAATTTCTCACAAAACCCCCAATTTAACCAGAAAGTTATTAGACCAAATGGAAGAATTAATCGGTTATTTAGCTCAATAGGACAATAATTAAAATAAAATAAATTACCTTTTCAGGGTTCTTTATGAATATCCAACAAAACACTTCTGTCATAAAACGCCGAACGACAACCACGTCGGCGAAAATATTGGTTACGACGGTTGCACTATTAAACTCCAAAATAATCGTATTAAATGGCTATTTAAACCTTTAAATTATAAAAGAAAAATAGCGAGCAACTATCGACCCGCTCCGAAAATCATCTGATTTCGTCTGCCGGTGGCGGCAAGTGTGCTAGCTGTCAGTTCAGTCGTAGTGATGGGGACATCGGGAGTCGACATTTCCTCGAATCGACTCGATGAACTATCTATCGACTTCGTGCCGAACCGTGTGAAAACAACAGGCATGTAGTATCGATTTTTGAGATACGCCGGCGACAATTAAACCAACTCGCACGGATTCAATGAGTGATTAAATAAATCCGGAACAAGTAAGGAATGATTCGATTATCGTTTACCGGCTCGTGGAGTTATTCGCACGGCCAGGCCACACCAGTCGAAATCAAAAATTACCACCCGCGTACATTTCAAAAATACAGAATGTTGCTTCCACGATCGCAATCGATACATCTCACGGAGGAGTCAATTCTCTTATTTTAAATAGGTACCTAGTGCACAATTGAATCGCAATTGGATCGTAATGACTTGACTTTGACGCTTCTGATATTCCGTTACTCATTTTATTTACATTTCCCTACTAATATCATTGAAATACGCTCCAGTCGCAAATGAATAGAGATTCAAAACTGTTTAAGCAGAATACCACTATTGAGTGTATTTAAAAAAATGCAACACAATTAAGTCGCGATTGAATATCAGTTGCGTGGCCTTTAAAAGTTCATTAGCGGAATCGATCCCCTACTCAACAATCGAGCAATTAGGCAGTTAATCGACTTAATATTTATGGCATAGCAAAAATGGCATTACAACACCCCCTTCCCCGGATAAGAATTCACGTAGGGAATTCGCGGGACGTCCTCGGCCTATTCTACACCCTAAAGATTAACATTAGTTTAAATGAACTCATAAAAATAAATCGAGAGAGATCGATATCGACAACGATGAAAATTTTCACCGCACTACTTGACGTTGACAGATGAAAAAAAAAAACTTTTTTTATTTTAAGGAATGAAACGGATTCTGGGGAATTGAGAAAAACCTATTTGTAGAGGAAAATACACCGTTACACTACTAAGTATATTACTCTGTTCAGGTAGAAAAAACCACAGCTGGCGGAAATCGGTCAGACGTTGCAATCGATTTGTTCGAAAAGAAATCGATCAAGACTGATACATAAATAAATAAGCATGGATTCTAGAATGCTTAAATATAAAAGGCAAAAATACAAAAAAATATGTAATTTGCATAAATTAAAACAAAAAAAAATCGCCATTGAAGTTCTAACTAGAAAAGACCAAAAGAAGTTGCGTACGCAAAAACTCATGGTAATAAGTATTGACTTGGAAATTCTGTGACCAATGATTTCTCACATAATTTCCAGTCCGGTGAAACTACAAAAGAATAAGTTTTAAGATAATGATGGATTCCTGAAAACAGGAATGAATCCAAAGTAAAAATAAAATGTGCTTAAAAAAATAAATAAAGTGAAACCCATATTTAGGTAAGTTTAAAATTAACAATTAATTCCTGAAAACAGGAATTAATCCTCAGTAAAAATAAAAATAGTTAAAAAGGAATAAAAAAAAATTAAACTAATTAAAACCTTTGACTAGAGGTGGCTGATAGTTAAATAATTAAAAATTTAAAGGTGTGACAAGCTAACCACTACTTACAGTTCATTATTAAAACCTGAAAAATGACTAGAAGTCTGTCCTAGAAACGCCTCCCAACCCTGGATAACAAGAGAGTAATAGACCTATAAATTTAGTAGAAAAATATTCCATTATTCTCCTAAAACAAATAGACTCGCTTGTATGAGTATATTATAAATGGGGAATAAAAGTTTATAATATGATAAATCTACCAACACCGGTAGGGTGTAAATAGACATAATATCAATGCTAATTGTCATGGGATCCCTTAGACAACAAAGCTTAAAAGAGATTAAGTTTTCTTGTTAAACAGGTCAAAATAAATGAGAGAAAATAAGTACAAACTTATGGTTATCAAGTCACTCAAGATATACTGAATGAAATGGTAGATTAATAAAAGTGGTGGTTAGCTTAAGATGGAAAACGCCTAAAATAATCCACAGTCGCCTCTTACGACACGTCCGGACGTCAGACGGGGAGACAATTCTAAAGCCGATCATCCCGCGGCCGATGAAGGCTAGTCTAAGCATTTGAAATCTTTTATGTGCCATTTCCCTATGTATTTACCCTGTTCATCTTCTAACTCATACACTAACGGTGAAAGCTTACAGATAATCTTACATTTTTCATATTTTGGAGCAAGCTTTGCGGCAAAGTACTTACTCGCAACGCTCTGCTTGTAGGTACGTTTCCAAACAAAATCTCCCACATTAAAGGACACATCCCTACGTCTTTTGTTGTAGTACTTCACATTTTTCTGATGCGCTTGCTTAAGAGAATTTTTAACATTATTGAAAATTTGTGATAGATGACCCAATCTTTGAACATGTGCATCAGGTGAAGTAACGCTCAATTCGCTGAGATCACTACCATCTTTGTAAATATCACCGTTGGCTACAGCTTCCCTGCCGTGGACTAGAAGGAACGGACTATAAGATGTGGCTTCGCTTACAGATGTGTTTATGGCAAATTGGATCTTTTGAATGTTTTCATCCCAGGACCTATGGTCGTTTTCCACAAAAGCAGAAACAGCGGTCATTACGGTACGATTATAGCGTTCAACGGGATTAACCTGTGGACAATACACTGGGCCAAGGTGGATCTGAGGGATATTGTATTTTTCATATAAAGCCAAAATGTCACGACCTGTAAATTGGGAACCGTTGTCAGAAATTATAGTTTGAGGTATTCCATGCACTAAAAACACATGATCTTCCAATCTTTGCGCTATAACCTTCCCAGTAGCCCTGCGAAGTGGAAACAAAAAACAGTACTTTGTAAAACAACAAATGACAACTAACAGATAGTTATTTTGACGCCGTGACATGGGCAGTGGTCCGACTAGGTCAATACTTAAGCACTGGAATGGCCGCGTACAATTTTTTGATTCTCCCATAAAGCCGGGTGTACACTGTGAACTGTGTTTATAAGCACTACAAATGTCGCAATTTTTAATGAAACTCATGGTATCTTTATACATGCCAGGCCAGAAATATCTCAGCTTCAAGCGTTTATAAGTCTTAGCCACACCAAGGTGAGCGGCAGTAGGTTTAGAATGATTTTCAACAATTATACTTTCCCTCAGCTCAAGAGGTATCACTTCTTTCCACTGGAAATCCTTACTGAGTTGGTTAGAAGTTTTTGTAAAACGGTAAAGCCTACCATCAACTAGTTGAAAATTCGGACAAGCCCGAGGTCTCTCGGTGCAACGTTTTACAATATTCAGATACCAAGCGTCCTTAATTGCGGTTAAATCTATGGCATTTACAGACACGGGTACAGACCGCGATAATGCATCAGGTACTACATTTTGTGACCCTTTTCTATGTTCTATTATGAAGTTATAAGGAGATAATCTACAACCCCAACGCGCTAAGCGACCGGTAGGATTTTCAAGATTTAAAAACCATTTTAAACTAGAATGATCAGTGATTATTCGGAAAGGTTTACTGCCCTCCAGATAAGGACGAAAATGCTCCACTACATGAACTACTGCCAGAGCTTCACGCTCTGTCGCAGAATAATTTCTCTCTGCTGGAGAAAGCGAGCGACTACAATAAGCGATTGGATGTTCTTGTCCGTCTATATTTTGAACTAAGGTCCCACCTATTCCGAAATCCGAGGCATCACAGTGCACAGAGAATTCGCGCGAAAAATCTGGACATGTTAGAACAGGTGTTGTGGTCAGAGCTAACTTTAAATCATTGAAAGATTGATCTGCCTCAGGAGTCCAACGGAAGGGTGGAGCTCCTTTACGAGTGGACGTGAGCGCGTTTAGGGGACCGGCGCGATGACTGAAATTCTTAATAAATCGCCTGTAGTATGAAGCAGTGCCTAGGAAACGTTTAACATCTTTTCGGCAAGTAGGAGTGGGAAAATCGACAATAGCCCTTACTTTATCCGGGTCGGTACGTAAACCGAATTCATCGACCACGTGACCTAAAAACTTTAATTGTTTTCTAAAAAATTGGCATTTGCCCATATTAACAGTGAGATTTGCCGCTTGTAATTTCTCCCTGACTTTACGTAATAATTCTAAATGGCCGGCAAAGGTTGAATGAATTATGATAAGATCATCCAAATAAATAAAAACTTTATTATCAAATTCCGGACCGAACAACCTGTCCATAAGACGCTGTTGGGTCGCTGGGGCGGAGGTTAGACCGAAACACATGACCTTAAAATGGAACAAACCTCGTGAAGGTATGGTAAATGCAGTTTTTTCACGAGATTCCATCGAATCCAAAGGTACCTGAAAGTACGCAGATTTTAGGTCAACAGATGATAGGTATTTAGCATCCCTGAGTTGATCCAAAATATGGAAAAATCTCGGTGGGACCTCCAAAAAAAAAAAAAAAAAAAAAAAAAAAAAAAAAAAAAAAAAAAAAAAAAAAAAAAAAAAAAATGTAGAAAGCGCAGGCACTGGCTGACCGATAATGCTGGCTTCGGCTGTGTGGTTACCTCAGTTTAAGCAAAAATGTCTATCGCAGATTAAAACGGTAGTATAAGCAGTATCCTCTTGTTTCAATAAAAGAAATGTGGTATGCACTCCTGACACCTCGGGAAGCTGGTAGAACTCCCAGTGTTCAGCGGAGGGAGTGCTGAGGGAAACTTGAGGTGTTCTTTTTAACCCTGAAGTAGGAATAACAAAATAACTTTCAAAAGACTGCTTATGAAACAATGGTTTACTATAGGGCGGGGCTCTGGAAATTTCTAGGTTTTATTCCTGTTCAAAATCCTTTTCAATATATGTATAATTTTGTTTTAATGGAGTATGTTTATTCCTAAATTTAGAGCTGAATCTTATTTGGTTGTAATTATAAAAAGAAAGTCATAATTCCAAATGGTAGGTTACCCGACAATGAAAAAATCTACTTAATTTTGTAAAAAACGATTTTGTATGAAATATTTCAATTTGAATTTATATATTTTACGCTTATTTATGTACACCAATGGTGAGAAATCATTTTAAGACCGAAATTAGATAAAATTTTAGTAAAATACACATGTGAATAAAATACACATTCTACCCACTTTTGTAAATTATAAATTTCTCACAAAACCCCCAATTTAACCAGAAAGTTATTAGACCAAATGGAAGAATTAATCGGTTATTTAGCTCAATAGGACAATAATTAAAATAAAATAAATTACCTTTTCAGGGTTCTTTATGAATATCCAACAAAACACTTCTGTCATAAAACGCCGAACGACAACCACGTCGGCGAAAATATTGGTTACGACGGTTGCACTATTAAACTCCAAAATAATCGTATTAAATGGCTATTTAAACCTTTAAATTATAAAAGAAAAAATAGCGAGCAACTATCGACCCGCTCCGAAAATCATCTGATTTCGTCTGCCGGTGGCGGCAAGTGTGCTAGCTGTCAGTTCAGTCGTAGTGATGGGGACATCGGGAGTCGACATTTCCTCGAATCGACTCGATGAACTATCTATCGACTTCGTGCCGAACCGTGTGAAAACAACAGGCATGTAGTATCGATTTTTGAGATACGCCGGCGACAATTAAACCAACTCGCACGGATTCAATGAGTGATTAAATAAATCCGGAACAAGTAAGGAATGATTCGATTATCGTTTACCGGCTCGTGGAGTTATTCGCACGGCCAGGCCACACCAGTCGAAATCAAAAATTACCACCCGCGTACATTTCAAAAATACAGAATGTTGCTTCCACGATCGCAATCGATACATCTCACGGAGGAGTCAATTCTCTTATTTTAAATAGGTACCTAGTGCACAATTGAATCGCAATTGGATCGTAATGACTTGACTTTGACGCTTCTGATATTCCGTTACTCATTTTATTTACATTTCCCTACTAATATCATTGAAATACGCTCCAGTCGCAAATGAATAGAGATTCAAAACTGTTTAAGCAGAATACCACTATTGAGTGTATTTAAAAAAATGCAACACAATTAAGTCGCGATTGAATATCAGTTGCGTGGCCTTTAAAAGTTCATTAGCGGAATCGATCCCCTACTCAACAATCGAGCAATTAGGCAGTTAATCGACTTAATATTTATGGCATAGCAAAAATGGCATTACAGAGGTACTTCCCCTAAATATGTACTTCAAAAATGTTATCTAAGGAATTTTATGTCTTTGACACAATCTGAAGTAAAGTACCAATTCCGATTTGACACCACCGTTATCGGGAAGCATACTTTGTTTATTTGTACCTTGTTTGGTTAGGATGTATTGCCCTACCAGTAAAATAGCAGACTTGGCCATATTGCGGGAAAAATAATTTGAACTTATTTCTTTTACTAGCAACTAGGTATTCAAGTAACATTCCGTCATATCAATGTCTTCGGCCAAAAGAAGACAGGAGTGGGCATTGCGTATTTTGTGATTTTTTTCTACGATTTCATCATCAAAAATGGTAAAAATAATTCCTAGTTATGAGAGAAAAGTGATACGAAAGATGTTATATTTGATGCGAATAAAAATGAAGGATTGATTTCTATTTCATTAAATGACATTGTCAATTTTGTTGTTGACATGACACATACAACGTCTGTTGTATGTGTCATGTCAACAATGCAAACTAAAGGCGATCAGTAGCGACGCCAATTCGGGCAATTTTTATTTTCCTGGACGCGCTATAATAATGATGATTTCGTGCTTCGGAAGGTCCCGACTGCCATTTAATGGTCATTAAAGGAATCACGAATCCACGCGATATATATGAATGATCCGACATATTTCACAATAAAACAACGGGTACGTGCGCACATTTTGGACTCGCTCAGTTGATGAAAACTTCTCAATGTGACTTGACTTCATCATTGGTATTTGTGTAGGTATGTTTATGTATATATATAGGTATATATTTAAAATGAAACAGGTTTTATGTATGTTTACGTAGTGTATGAACTTAAGCTTTCGATAAAATTTGCTCTATAAGTAATACATTTTTCCCCCTTAACTTTTTTGCGCCAAACTATCTTTCCGTTTCTCCCAATGGTTGACCGGTAGAGAATGCTCTTAGCATTAAGTCCGCCAATTGTTATAAGTATATGTGTTTGTGGAACAATAAAGTTTAAATAAATAAAATTGTTAACGCATGCAGTTAAAATAAAATATCAAGGCGAGGGGCGCAGACTACAATTAAAAAAAAAAAATATATCACGCAAACGAAACCATTTTATTAATTGATTTATAAATAAATTAAATTTCTTAATTTAATTCATTAATAATTATATTATTACAGATCATTCACCAGGAGAAAATGTCAAAATACCAAACACACGAATATACTTATGTCAATGTCAAATTTTGACAGGCAGTGCCGCCCCTCTAAACATCTGAATGATGATGTACAGTTGGCTACATAGAAAGTATAGAACTAAATATTCAAATAATTATTACTATAGTTCCCAAGTAGGATATCTATTCATAACAACAAGCTTACGAATTCCTCTTTATTGTTTTTTTTTTCAGCAACCTGTTGTAATCCCGGCATGCAATGTTGCTTCCTATTATGATTTAAATCCGTTTAAATAACTCTACAGCAATTTTTCTCCCCTTTTTGCTCTCATTTTTCATCCATACTAATAGTATAAATGCGAAAGTCTGTCTGTTACGCTTTCACGGCCAAACGGCTGAACGAATTTTTAGATGGAATTTGGAAACTGAGGCAGTGTTCAAAAATTTTGTAGTAAATATTTACGGTTTTAAAAGGGGATATTCTGATACTGTCAGCTGGGTAGACAGATGTTGAGAGAGCGTACACGGGACGACCGAGTGGAAAGCGACCAGTCGGTCGTCCCAGGTACCGCTGGAGAGACGAAGTTGTGAACGACTTGGAATTTAAAAAATAATCACATTTGATTCCCCTGAACTTGAAAAATCTTGACTGCTCTATGAGGCATATCGGTAGACGTACCTATCAAACATTTAACCGTTTCGATAGTTTGACTTTGACACTTACATTAACTTTTTAAAATTTTGATATGGCTACCGAAGTGGCAGAGGCATATGCCCATAGAGCCATAAAGATAGATTATTTTATGTATCGATCTTCCTTGGAAATAAATACTTTCGGTGGCGGGACTCACCACCACATCATGAGATGAATACATATGGTATTCATCGGTTAATAGGACTACTTGACTCGGCCTTAGGGAGATCTATGTGGCCGGTTTTCAAAGAAATGCTAAATGAAGAGGTTAGCTTCAACCTACAGCTGCACAATTTTTATAACCCGGACGAAGTCGGGGCGGGCTGCTAGTATGATATAATTTTTTGTCGCACTGCACTAACATAATGAAGACGATCCGTCAAAAATGCATTTTAAAATGCATTTTACCTGCTGTCAATCAGTGTGTTGTTTGCGTGGTATTATGAAAATTAAACGTTTTGACCCGGCTGCGTCTAAAGGAGGGTTATGTTTTTCGAAAGTATATCTGTAGGTATGTATGTACAATTGTTTGGCACGCTCTGCAGCCAGAACGGCTCGATGGATTTTAGCTTGAGATTTGTCGTTAGATTCGTATAGTATAAGAGTGACGCTGAGTATATAAAAATGAAAACAAAATGGCGGATTTCTGTTTTTTCATTTCCAAATTACACAGAAAAGCAGTCTGGTGTTTTTGTTATTGAAATGCCGTTATCTTTTCCGTATGTGAGCTCTATATTCTAGCGGGGCATGCTGTCACGTATCAAGCGACAGTGAGCGCGCCTGATTGATTGCCCTCCTTTAATTTTGAGCTCCTCCGTGCTTCGGAAATTCGGGCGTGTATCTTACAGCTTCAACTAGTGCTTAACAGCCCTGAGTACGCTTTAATATTGGTCCTATATATGCTCGCACTGGTTATAACTGTGTATCTGATCTCCGCATGGCTTTTTAAAGGAAAATCAGACCAATAAAGTCATGATTCGTGTGTGAGGGAGTCTATGTCCAGCAGTGGACGTATTCTGACCCGAATAATGACGAAAACGAAAAAAATTGCTGCTGAAAATATACAAATAATCATCTTATTGTCTATTAATTTCTGTTTTGATTACATATTTTTAAAATACAAAAAAGAGATGAAGGTTTCTCATGCTTTCCGTGCGGATCCCTAAACACTAGTGGGCGTACTGGGCGTTGTTGAATCAATTATTTATTTAGTTCAAATCAATACCAGCCTAAAGATGGATTTGTCAAGAGCGCTGGTTTCACAGTCCTTAGGCTTAAACCCCGTGGGGGTGTTACCCCTGGTCTTTATAATAACATATTTAAGACACTTGAGATATGATAATTTGGAGTCACACATAAGTGAAGTCAAAAATGTAAGTTTTGTACTATTTTGATAAGATATAGCAGTCAACAAACAATAGGCATTTCACCGGCCGAAACTCTTCCATCCGGTGGGCAGTGTGGAAAGTCCTTTAATAGACATTTTTTGCTTGTGTTAGGAGATGCCAACAGAACAAAGTTAGGTAGGGGTTCTCGGCTGGCCGCCTTTGTGAGTGCGGGGATGTTTTGGAATTTTTGTTGGCGGCCGACGATAGAGCGGTGACCGTGGCCACGTATTGGTTTACACGAATCTAAAGAGTCAGTCATTTCGACTCGGCAAGAAGTTAGCAGTCAAGCATACGGCCCGCGAAAGATGGTGGTGTGGCTGAGGATACACGATGGGTAATAAAAAGGAATAAATATTTATCTGTGCCTTCAGATTTATCTATTGCTAAACGACAGGATATTTATGAAAGATTATTAAACATTGTTTTGTGCGCTGATGATTCAGAGGAATTTATCTCCTTGACTTCAATATGACTCTGTAGACTTAAAATCGGATCTGTTGATTGACAGGTTAACTCTTTCTAAACTTAAACAGTACAATCATATAAATCTCACAATCTCAAGTCTTGCCTGCTAGTCCGCTGATTCAAATTGATAATCACCATCATCATCATCCTAGCGTGTATTCCTAGTTGCGTCGTCAGCTTACGCTTCGGAGCCTAGGGTACGCTGTAAGTCATGTCCTAGATTTGACGGAACTGATTATTACAATGGAACGACTGCCGTCTGACCTCCGCAACCCTTTGTACAGGGAAACCAGACCAACAGGAACATGACCCGAGCGAGGTGTGTTAGTGGCCAACACTGTCAGAATTTTTCAGGCTGCCCTAAGGCATCTGACACAGCCTAACGACTGCTATCTATCAACAACAACCGGGGCCAACGGCTTAACGTGCCTTCCGAAGCTCGGAGGAGCTCAAGATAGAAAATCCACTAAATGGCGCCCAATCCAATAGTGGTCGCGTCACGCCGTCGCTTGACACGCGCATTGGCTACGTATACGCGGGTCGCGCTCGACTAACGAGCTCCTCGATATTGAAATCGAATTGATAATCCCCATCCATGTTTTATAATTGACATAGACTACACAATTAGTCCCATAAAAAATGCAAAGCCCCGAGTTGTGAATCGTTAAAATTTCAAAAATTTAGATAAAATAAAAAGTGAGCTTCAGAATTCTAATTGGTCCTCTTTACTGTCTCCATGGTCCAGTACAATTCAATTTATTTGCAGCAAATAGGCTTCACAATGTTCTTATTTGCTAGGTTAGTGGCCAGTCCAGTGGACACGGCATTTGCTTTATTACCTTTAGGAGGTTTGTTTGTTTGTTTGTAATAACTTTATTGCACAGAAAAATACATTACAGTAAATACAAAACTAGGTCGTAGGTGCGCTTTCCGTAACTGGTTATATTCGTGAACCGTTGAGGGTGGCATATCGATTCATGGACCAGTAATTTAACTGCATCTCTCACCCTTCAAGCTGGAACACAATAATGCGAGCTGGTGTTTGACAGAAATAGGTGAGAGCGGGGTACTTAAGGAGACGACCTTTGTACACAAATATTTTACAAAATGTACAGTTTCAATTGTTCTCCGTTTCAGATATTGCCGAACTACGACTTCGTGATAGTCGGTGGAGGTTCAGCAGGCGCCGTGGTGGCTTCTCGAGTCTCCGAGAATACCAATTGGTCCGTTCTCCTCCTAGAAGCAGGTCAAGACGAAACCTTCATCTCAGACATCCCGTCCTTCGCAGGAGCTTTACAACGCTCCAGAATGGATTGGAAATACCAGACTACACCATCCAAAAACAGATTCTACTGTTTAGCCATGAAAGGGGATAGCTGCAACTGGCCAAGAGCTAAAGTCCTTGGCGGAGGCAGCGTCCTGAACTTTATGGTCTACGCACGAGGGAACAGAAAAGACTATGATCGTTGGGAGGCTTTGGGGAACCCTGGGTGGTCATACCGTCAAGTTTTGCCATATTTCTTGAAATCAGAAGATAACAGGAACCCATATTTAGCTGCTTCAAAATACCATGGGACAGGAGGGTACCTTACTGTCCAAGAAGTTCCTTGGATGACGTCGTTGTCCACGACTTTCATAGAAGCCGGAATGGAGCTAGGTTATGAGAATCGGGATGTGAATGGAAGGAAACAGACTGGGTTCATGATGACGCAGTCGACTATGAGACGAGGCAGTAGATGTAGTACAGCTAAGGCTTTTCTGCGCCCTGCTAGACGAAGAACTAACCTTCAAATTGCCCTAGAAGCCGCAGTCACTAAAATATTGATCGATCCTGACAAAAAGCAGGCTTACGGAGTAGAGTTTGTTCGACATGGTGTAAAGCATACAGTGACCGCAAAAAAAGAAGTGATAATGTCAGCTGGGGCTTTGGCAACTCCACAATTAATGATGCTTAGTGGTATAGGCCCCGCAGATCATCTCAAGGAACATGATATACCAGTCATAGCTGATCTGAAAGTTGGTCACAACTTGCAAGATCATGTTGGATTAGGTGGATTGACATTTATAGTGAACAAACCGGTTACCTTTAAAGTTAAAAGATTAGACATAATTCCTGCAGCTATGGAATACATAACGCATGAAAAAGGTCCTCTTACTACAACAGGAATAGAAGGACTTGCTTACGTGAAGACTAAATACGCTCCTTCAGGTGATTGGCCTGATATACAATATCATTTTAATCCAAACGGTTTAAATTCTGATATTGGTATTGGAATCAAAGCTATTAATTTGAGAGATAAAGTTTTCGATATAGTGTACAAACCTATAGAAAATGCTGAAACGTGGACAATGTTGCCACTTCTCTTACGACCTAAAAGTACCGGATGGATAAAGCTAAATAGCCGAAATCCTTTCGACGCTCCTAAAATAGAGCCAAATTATTTCGCTTACGACGAAGACGTTAAAGTATTAACTGAAGGTATTAAGATTGCTATGGCAATTTCTAACACTACAGCCTTTCAGAAGTACGCATCCAGAGCTCATGATATTCCCTTACCGGGTTGTGAGCATCTAACCATATTTAGTGATGAATATTGGGATTGCAGTATAAGACATTTCACTTTTACCATCTACCATCCAACTGGAACTTGCAAAATGGGTCCTGAAAGTGACAAGGATGCTGTAGTGGACCCCCGTTTAAAAGTGTATGGTGTTTCGAATCTGAGGGTAGTTGATGCTAGTATTATGCCCAAAATAGTTAGTGGTAATACAAACGCACCTGTTATTATGATTGCAGAGAAAGCATCAGATATGATCAAGGAAGATTGGCTTGGGAAATAGAGCATAGGAATGGTATTTTTCGGAACTATAACGAGAAATCTCGAATTCGACTTATCTCTAATGGCGTGGGAATCGGCCCCTAGTGCTGCCTTATCTAGGAGCATGATACTTACGCAGACGATGTCACAATCGTAGATCTAACTTAAGTTTTATGATTGTTTTATATATTGTTATTAAATATTCAATGCTTGCCGTTCCATTTCTTAAATTGCAATGCCCAATAGGGTTCATATTGTACTTATTTTATAAAAACAGTGTGTGTACCTAGTTAAGAACTGTTCATGTACTATATGAAACGCAATAAACGATTTGAATCGAAAAAAGTTAGAAGATATAAAAATGGAAATTCATAGTATTTATTCATTTAACTTTATTAATGATATGACATGTAAATGGAGGACTTAAAGCAGTAGGTATCATATGTCTCTTCATTCTTAGTCACTCTTAGTACTTTTTCATTTTATAATAACAAAATTATTTTGCGCAAGTGTTTGTAACTTTAACTTCCGCAAAGTAACCCATTTCAAAGCGGCCTATATCCAGCGCTTGCCTGCGACCTTGAGGTCATCTGACTATCTAATTGATGGGTGTCAACCATAAACTTAGATTTTTTTTTACTACAACGTTGCGCTTGATGGCGCGTAGTCGCCATTCGAGTAACTTAGCCGTTTTAGCGTACCTATTTCCAGTTTCAACCTTATTGGTAAACGCAGCCAGCGTTTTGTTTATAAATGACCGCGCGCGAGCGAAGCTTCTCCATTTCCAGAACTGGCCAACCTTTGCTTTTGTGGAACTGTTTGTATATGCCACGGAATATGTTTGTTCCGGACTAGAGGTCGGATTTCTGTACGGATCCTAGACTTAGAGATAGACTAGGTCATTTTTTGATTGGGGGTAAAATGAGGTCAAAATGGAGTAAGTTTTCTGTAGCGCTATTTTTAAACCGATTTCAATCATATTTGGAGTAAACATTGTTAATCGGTTTTCGCACAAGTTGCTGTGAAAAAGAAACAAAACAAGAGATTTCGTAGTAGTTTTTATGAATATTTTATAATTACAGCATTTTGATAGTAACCTGTTCGCGAGATCTACTGTTCACTGAACTACTATTTGTAAGTATTTACTATTTCTATTACACACGACATAATTTCGTGATAATTGTAGGGGCAAACCCGTTATCGTGTAAACATAGATAAGTTCATACTAACATCTTGTGAGACTATGTTTCTTGAATAAATAATTTTTCATTCATTCATTCATAGATTGAGATATCTGACGCATGTAGCGGTTACCGTAGCCTATTTATATCGTAAAACCACAACTCACTGGTTATGTCGAATGAAAATCATTCAACATCGAAACGAGTATTGCGTGAGTCACATATTTCAAGAATAGTTCTCGAGGCGTTTTTAAAATATATTTTTAAAATGTATGGACCTCATTATGTTGAATGGAAATCGATCGACTCACCGATTATGACATATGAAAATCATCGGATATCGAACAATAATCATTGACTCGCAGATTTTGCGTGTCGTACATTTCAAAAATAGGGCTTTAATACCAATAGATGTCAGATAAATAGAGATGGGCCGAGTACTACATTTACCGAGTAACCGAATACCGAGTATTATTCGGTTTTGCCTTCATAAAACCGAGTACTCGGCCAAGTAACTCCAATCTGTAAAATGTACCGAAAAGACGAAAATGAACCGAATGCGAATGTGAACATTTCAAGACAAGACGACCATGTCGCTTTTTGGAGCTGCTTCGAAGAACTGGCTTCTACTATTAAAGTTCTTTTTATTACTTATGAACGCAAATATGAGACGTCATTAAAACATGTAATATGATAGTCATTTAAATCTGATATGCCATTGAAAAGGTTAAAATACTCGGCACCAACGCTCGGCAGTTGAACAGAGTTATTCGACCGAGTACGAGTACTGAAAAAGGCGCCGAGTATGCCGAGTACCGAGTAACAACCGAGTACTCGGCCCATCTCTAATGATAAATATCAAAGACAGAAGAATACGTTATTTAAACGCCTAGGCCTAATCGGAACGATAAGTTTTAGATAAAAAGTATGCAAAATTACTTAAGGTGTTAGATAGAGCATAGGCATAAGGCAACAAAAATTGTGTTGAGTAAGGCGCTATCAAAATTATCGTGCAATGTTTTTTCTTTATCAGTAAATTATCTTTTTTATATCCATCCAATGTCGATTTACACGTTCCATTTTTCGGATACTTCAATGGCATCTGAAACAGCCTAACGACTGACATGTATCGATAACGACCGGGACCAAGGACCTGACGTGCCTTCTGAAACACGGAGCTGAAAACGGGATAGAAAATGCCACTAATGGCGACCAATTCAATCAAAACTTGCGCTTTTGCCATTAATCCTAAAAACTAGTTGAAATAAAATATATATAATATATATAATATATATATATATATATATATATTTTTATTGAAATAAAAAATAAAGTAATTGACAAAAAGAAAATATCACCACATTGATTTCGCCTTTGTCGAGTAGAGCCAAGTCTATTTATTCATGCATTCTGGAGAGCTGATATGGCTAAAAGATGAGCTTGCCCCACCTTTGAATTTCCCCATGAGGCTGGCATAGTCACGATATGTAACTAAGGCCTCACAAAACAACGGTAATTTAAAAATAAAAAACTATAATACCCGACTCTTTTTCCATGTAATTTGGGAATGAAAAATGAAACAATTCCGCCATTTTGTTTTTTTTTTATATACCCAGTGTCACTCTCACAGTTATTAAGAATCTAACGAGACCTCTAAAGCCAAAATCTATTGAACTGTTGAGGCTGCAGAGTGTGCCAAACAATTATACAGATATATAATCTCTCGAAAAACATAAACCTCCTGGAGCAGTCAGATAAAAAAAAAAGATTTAAAGAAAACTCACCATATTCCCAGCCAAGATGTCGACGGACTCATTTCGTAGCTTCAGGACTTGGCACTGTCTTTTCAGCAGCTCCACATCTCCGGTGTTCACCGCATTATGAATGGGTCTGTAAAGGAAGATTACACAGAATGACTACACGCCAGCCAAATATAGTGTACTAGCTGTTTCCCGCGCAGCTCCACCTGCGGTATATAGCCTATGTTACTCAGGGTGAATGTAGCTTTCCAATGGTGAAAGAATTTTTGATTATTTGAAATCGGCACAGTAGTTTTTGAGTTTATTCATTACAAACATACACACAAAAATACAAATCTTTCCTCTTTATAACATTACTAGCAGTTTCCCGTAGCTCCACCTGCGGTATATAGTCTATGTTACTCAAGATGAATGTAGCTATCCAATGGTGAAAGAATTTTTGAAATCGGCACAGTAGTTTTTGAGTTTATTCATTACAAACATACACACAAAAAAACAAATCTTTCCTCTTTATAATTGTTTGTTTTCTCTACCTCCGTGAGATCGGTATTGAGCTGCAATCCCGCCCTGAGACCTTCAGGGAGAGGGACTTTCAGCATTCCCGTTAATGAATATTGAATTTCCTAAAACCTTTGCAAGGATATTTGTTATTATATTATATTAGTGTAGATGTAGATTTAGTAGCTGTGTGTGTATGTGTGTTTAGTAGATGTATGTAAAATTAAACCCTTTCAATAAAAAATAAGTGAAAACCAAGAAAAAGAATTCTGGCCTCCCATAAATGTAGTGATGAGCTGACATATTTTTGTATATGTATAATTATTGTACATAAAAGTACACAAGTTATATAGCAATAAAAAAATTACTTAAATTTTAATGTACAAATGACTTATCACAAAGAGGGATCTCTTCCAGTCAACCACTATAACATAGAAAAGTAATTGGAAGTTGAAATTTATTTCTCAGTTTCAAGTTCAGCTTGAAGTATAAATTTTTTTTAATCCAATCAGTATATTTTTTTAGTAGTGTAAAGTTCTAACAATGGCATAACAAGACCAATATTTTATTTAAATTTTAAAGAAATTGAAACAGTTACTAATATGTATTAAATATACAAAATTTTAATTACTGAAAAATATTTAACCTAATATTGTTTTTTTTTTTATTATTATATTCCTGTACAGTCAACAAAACATTGATAAAAAAATTTACTTACAAATTACCATCCTCGTCTCTCTCAAGACAATATTTCCAATCGTAATAAGCTTGCAACAATTTCAGCTTAGTGCGGTTCTCTGGCGTTACTGAATTCAAAATATCCAATGTGGCGATGTGCAAGTCATCCTCTGGTTTCACCGGAATCGTCACCCGATCACCGTCCAACATAGTTAAGGTTGTCTGACAATAAACTGTTTGGTCCGGTTCAATGGTCGGCTCCGTACAGTCCTGAATGTCGTCTAGTAACGCTAAAGGGTTGTCGAGCAATTGAGGCAGTGTATTAAATGAAATTGATGACACATTACCCGCACTCCCATTAGAATTTTCATCCTGCAAATTTAACAATGGCAAGGTAATTCCCCCCTCATTGTTCAAGGTAATGCCCCCCTCATTGTTCGTTGTAACAGCATTTTGATTCTGTGACTCTTTTATGTTATTTAATTGTATAATGACCCTTTTTAAAGGTTTGGGAGCAGGTTGGTCGTCTTTAACGACGTATGGTGTTAATTGTTGACGTTTAACTCTTTTAGGGCGAATTCGTTTGAATAATAATTCATCCATACAACTCTCTTCAGTCTGGCTTTTGGTGTCAACAAAACGTGTACCACAAGAATCTGTTTGCACTGAGTTATCATAAAATTTCCGTGCAGTCAGCAAAGCTAGAATGCCACGAACTTTTAATTCTAGACTTAGCACAGAACATAAGGCTGAAAACACTAAATCATAGTTCGCCTGCCCTATTAAGTTTACGATGTCGTCAGATGTTTTTAGCACTTCGAATGGTGGACGCCCGGCCGTGCGCACCAAAGTCCTTCGTATGTTCGACGTCACATTCTCACTATTCACTATGCAAATTTTTTCTTCACTGTTCAAAAAATCCCCTGGTTTCGATTCGTATATCAAATCCTCCTTGAACAACTGCTGTGCTTTCAAACTCTGCAGCAGGTTACTATCACTCCCCGTCAACACAGTTATTTTTCTATTTCCTAGAAAAATCTTGGGGATTTTGTTAACCGATATGGTTTTGTCGACGACGGATTTTGATGTCGCCATTGTTTTCATTAGATAATTTTAATTCATGTTTTAGGCACTTTTATTTTATCACGGGGATTCCACAAGACAAAATTCACGCGATTTTAGTTCGTTTCAAAAATAATCACATCGCAAGATTCGCAAGCACATTCAGGGAACCCCCAAATCCCAAACTATCATTGACAATGACATTTGTCTACACCACAGATTACTACAAAACAGGAAACTCAGACCAAAGAGATCGCGTTCTGTCAAATGTCAAATGCAACATAGCATTGGAAATCACTGCCATTTCAAGCCGACTGCGGTGTAGAAAAATAAAAGAGGGTTATGTGTTTGACCTATAACCTGTATGTTTGTATTTACTACATAATTATGGTCATAACCCTGTGTGTGTCGGCTAATTAAGCCTCTCGCGAGGCTTATCTGCGTGTAGCGCACAGATGAACCGTGATAGCAAGACAGTTGAGATTTTTACAGATGATGTATTTTTATTTGGATTTTAATGAACTTTGGTATGAATATTGGTGAAGACCCGGAGTAAAACATAGGTTACCTGTTAACGCAGGCGGAGCTGCAGGAAACAGCTGGTATATACAAAATTAAATTAAATTCTAATAAACCATGAAAAATGTATTTAATGATATGTTTTTAAGATTAATAATCTCAAACCTAGAATGCCTTCAACTCAGTGACACTTTGTATATACAAATATATTAATTGCTATTATATTGATAGTGCTACTGAAAACCATTAAAATTAGGGGACAAGGACAATGTGTACATTCATCATGTTGATCAATTTTAGAGAATGCTGAAGGTTAGAAATCGGTTCAAAAAAATACCATAGACTTAGAATTTTTTTAATGGAAAAAAAGTAGTAACCAATCTCATTGCAATATCAACTTTATTTATCACTAGCTTTCCCGCAGCTCCGCTTGCGGTATATAGCCTATGTTACTCAGGGTGAATGTAGCTTTCCAATGGTGAAAGAATTTTTAAAATCGGCACAGTAGTTTTTGAGTTTATTCATTACAAACATACACACAAAAATACAAATCTTTCCTCTTTATAATATTAGTATAGCTAAGACGTGGAGGTCAATTTTGTTCAACAACTCTCCCGACTCTTTAGTCGGGGAACACCGGATTTATATTTAAATGTCCAATAGACTAGACTCGGGGCCGTTTGTCCATTTTAGCCAGGTACCTAAAATGGTGATATACGCCTAGTATGGGTTGGCATAGTTTTAGGTTTTAGCCATTGTGGTGTAGAGATTGGTTCGCTGTGTTCTGCGTTATCGAGCACTAGCTATCCAGGTGACTGATGAATATGATGCACAATAAATGGGTATTCTACTAATTTTTATTTTTTCTTTCATATCAATATTTTTATTTCCAGAAACAAAATTATGAAAGAATTTTTGTAATCCGTTCAAAAATAAATAAGTTATAAGCCTTTGAAATTCGGTGGAAGGGGAAACTGTCAAAAAACAAGAAAAGGATGCACTGTGTGAGCTTTGACGTCACTGCCACTCGGTTTCGTGAAAAGTTTGATTCGCCCATAATCGGTGAATCAAATGAAAATCGACTGAACCATCGAGATATATGTACTAACGTACTAGAGAAGACACCGCACGGCCCACAGACATATAAGACGTAAACAGACGGAAGGTATGCTATTACTTAGCGTAGCAAAAACACACACATGCAAAACTATGCAGCCTGGGCTGTATCTAGTCTAGGGTAAGATGTTTACAATAATGCTCCCCATGATTTCAAGAAATGTGTGAATGTTGTGTGAAGTGCATCTGAGATCATTTATACGGTATTCTACTCTATTATTTTTAGTATTCACGGATCCAACAACGTAGCTTACAAAATGGCGTCACGGCCAAATATTGCCACGCTTTGCATAATATCTATATGTGAGTGAATGTTGCCAAGAGTATGATTTTTTGTTTTTACATAACATACATAGGTACCATCACCCTTTTTTCCCCTTAGGGGTAGGCAGAGACTACTTTCCGTTTTTAATGTAATAAATATTAAGTGAATATAAATGTTAAGTGATGAAAAGGGAAAACTAATTAGGTATTAAAGACAAAGTTAGTCCGATAGTGAAAACTGTATTTATCTAACATGTTCCTAATATAGGAACATCTCCTAATCCAAATTCAAATTGTACATTTTTGTTGTTTTGAGATGTATTATTGTTTCATCGCTGCAGTGGCTAAAATGATAAATTACCAAAAATGGAACATTGCAAATGTTCTACGTAGCTTCTCTAGTAGGACGTAGTACATTATCTCGATGGACAGAACGGTTCTGCGTAGAAATATACCGAATGTTCGGCTGGATATTCGTATTCGGTACATTCAGTATATTTTTTCATGTTCGTATTCGGCCGAATATTCGTTTGATTTGCCGAATAATTATCGAATATTTCCTATGACCGCTTCCTAGCTCCATCATCAGATCAGCTCCAAGTCATCATAATATTGCATTGCCACGAGATATATACATGGACGTGTGCAAAATTTCAGCTTAATTGGAAACCGGAAAGTAGATCAAATTTATGTTACGAGATTTGACCCAAACATACATACATACATAGATTTATTTATTGTTTTTCAAGGATTAACAAACAGTGATACAATATTTGCTTACATCTTAATATTAACAAATACATAAATTCAACTGTACCACCTACAGCGTTAACCACATATTAATTTAGTTGAAGTGTGACAAAGGTAAGACGAGAACGGCGAATTATAATCAAATGGAGTGATTTACAACAAAAGTGTTCACTACAATGCAAAACCATACAATATTTCAAACTTAGCTTAGTACAAGGTACACCAAATCAGATTCCCAGATTCTTTTTTAAAAATTCAAAAAGTTTGCAAGTTAAATAAAAAGCTGGTAAAAGAAAAAAAAATTACTGAATTGATTATTATAATTGAATAATTTACTTCGTCGTTGGTTGTGTAAACGCCAAGTTTTTGTTGCGGCGTGACTGACGCGGGTGTGCCGCAAGTACGCCGAATTCGCTTAGTTTTATTTGCCGCATTTGCCTAGTACGCCGACGGTATCTAGCTGAGCGCACGCGAAACGAATTATTAATCTATGAGATGGGCGCCTTCCCGGAAAATTTCCCATTTATTCCCAAAATTTTTAAAAATTCCCGGGTGTAAACGGGAATTAATTATTTTTTCCCTTTTCTTCCCCTTGCATTTCATTTTTTCCCTCTTGAATTTCTTCCCGCTGCCCATCTCTAGCCATAGTTGAACCCACCTTAGCTGACTTAATAATAAACTACTTACCCTTCAAATTCGTAATAGTTATTGTGATATCGTGTTTTATATTTATATATATAAATAATATGTAGTCCTTGTTTTATAGTTTCGTGAAGTTCAAATATTATGAACATAGTCAATCGTCCTTACTTGAGATTATTACCTAAAAGACTGTCGCCCACCAATCTTCCGCGTCATTCGTTCCTAATTGATTATAATAGAAACAAAATTCGAGTACAACTGACCAGATTATATTAAAAATTTATCTAATCTCATACTAAAATAAAAAAATTTAAAATAGAACTTAAACGTCATTATACACATGATAACTTACACTCGTATTGTAAGAACCCTTATTATGCAACAGTTTCATAAAATACCATTATCTAATTTATTGAAACAATGATACCCGTTTGGTCCGTTAAAAGGTTAAAAATAGGAATAAAAGTTTGATTTTCTCATACATAATTATTTATACGAAGTCCGTCGGTCAGCTATCTTTGTATAAGTATATACACAAGATGCTATAAATACTCGCATGTTTCATTTAAACTAGTTTTACACATGTTTCATCAAACATCACACTCTTAAGCTTTCACCTGTATGAGTAGTCGAAGTATATTTTACTAACGTGCCTGTATCTCAAAAAGGCAAAAAACTGAAAATCAGTGGTTTTGTGCTAAAATACTTAGCGCAAAATGTGTCACTGAGTTAAGGCCTTTTTGCGTTGCTGCAGCACACCATTACATTGTAACAAAATATTTGTAATATTAAGATTTGTACCTTTCTTTTTGTTTTTGTAAATTGGTGTGTGTAGCAATTCAAATAAACTGCTATCTATCTATCTAAACCGGGCATAAATCGAAAGTAGGACTCACCGATTATGTCGAATGATTTTTTTTTTAACATTCGACTTATCTGTTTTGCGTACGGCATAGGTACTTTTCAAAATTAGGGCCCCAGGCCTTTTTTAACCTTTAGGTTTTAATATATTAGATAAATGTACTTCCTTTTACTGTAAAAATAAGTTACCGACAAATATTAAAGCCTTAGATTTAATATCGTTTGAGGCTCGTTGTATCAAACAGTGAGTGACAAATGCTTTTACACTATTTAGGAATTTTTGAACTATAAATGGAATCATCTTGACATTAGGTATAAAGTAACTATTATTGACAATTACAATATATTCTTTATAATCATCAAATATTATAATATATGTAATTTATTTAATAAAATTGAAATCAATCATGCAATTGTAGATATATTTAATTGAGCAATATTTTTTATTTTTGTTATTTTCTACTTCTTTGCATGTCAACTAGGCTGAATGGACAGGACATTTTTAAAATCACAACTGTAATTTACTCATTCATTGCGAAATAAATCATTTCATTTCATTTCTAAAAAGATTAGCGGAACGAACATTATCAAGATTTTAATATTCAATGAAAAACATATGGTGTGAAAAGTTCCTTCTATCTGCAATTTCTATAAGCTCGCGAGGTCTACAGCTCACAGAGCCACTATTTGTTAACATTTTTAAAAAATCGCATTGATTTAAACAGTAAGGTTAAAAAATTTACTTGTGGTATATTCCGATTTTTTTTTGGAATTGAAAGAAATACGACATAATTTATTTATTATATATTATCAAACAATCCATTTATATAAAATAAACTTCTACTCTTTTTACAAAAGGTAATTAAACAACTAGGTAAATATAAAAACAACTGAAGTCTGTAACCTCGAGTAAATATATTTCATTCATTTTTCTCTGTCTAAGATTAAACCATAGACAAATGGGGGAATTCCCTCAATATCTCTAATAGTAAACAAGGACAGACATTTAAATGTGTAGTTGGTTAGAGGGAGAAAACAAAATTGATTGATTTCATGATTCGAACATTGAACATGATCCAAATTCCAAAATACCTTTTTATTGTGTAAGAAAATAAAGTAGATACTTGTTGTAAGTTAATTAACTGATTTCTATCGAAATATAAGTACTAACGTACGTTAGTACATAATATCTCAATGCTGATTTCCAATCTTTCTTCGGCCATCGCACCCCGCGTGAAATGATGAAACAATTTCGCTAATTCTTTTTCTGTAGTGTTTATTATTGTCAGGACAGAAAAAGAGTCAGGGGGAAAAAGTTTACATAGTTAAGACAAGTATGACAGAATGTCTCAGATAAATATTTGGTCTCTGCGTTCTACGACCGCGCGAGACCAATTATAAATCTAAGGTCTAGTACTTAAATTATATTATTTCCGCCGCTTCTTCTCCACTTGCGCTTTGGAAGTGGTGGTAAACATAATATAAGTAAATTGTCGTCAATAAGTGATAATTATATTATTCTAGTAGTTCTGTGAACAGTAGGCCTCGCGACCTACCTCCAAATACGAGATTTATTCAGAAAACGCAGCTATGAACTTTGAGTTTTTTTACAACACTTGTAGGTAGAGATGCTGACTTACGGTGCTGTCAGATATCAATTTTAGATTAATAATAGGTCTCCGCGGCGCTACGACGACCAAATTAATCTAAGATATCAATTATGTATGTTTGAAATCCGATAATTAATGTTACTCCAAACTTTTCCCCTTTTTGCCCAAATTTTTCACTCAATTAAAAAAATCTCTCGACAAATCAAGGAACACGTGTGTCAGATTTCATGAGGATCCGATCAGAAATGAGGTCTCTAGCCCGGAATATACATTTTTCCGAACAAAAGCAAAATTGGCCAGTTTAGAAATGAAGACTTCGCATAACTTAACTTTTCTCAAACGTTTGCTCAAACTCGACTTAACCTTACTCCATCCAACTCATGGTATGATTAGTCGTCACTAGCTTCCTTGACTTAAGGAGATTCCTCATTGGAGTATCGAACTGTCAAATATACCTAAGGTTGGTCGAGAGGTACCTTGAGGCATCCTTGTAATGAAACAAAGTAGTTAGGAATCAGTTTTTTTGCCACTTTTTGCCTAGGTATCCATTACTTTATTTAATTTTTTACTCTATTCTTTTGTAACTAATTTTAAATTTTTTTGCTAAGAATTGTTACCTGTGACGTTTCTCATTGGAGTTTGCTCAAGCAACCAACTAAGAATATCGTTTTCAAGGTAAGTTCGAGGACTTTTACTTTACTTTACTTGAGTGGCCCTCCAATGAGTTTGAGTGAAGGTCGTTCTTGAGGTTATGTTTAAGAATACGGCTGTTAGTCAATTATACAATTTATACACTGTCTCTGTAGTTTGAACTACAGAATTACTCTTGAACGAGCTCGGTTCCTTGCCTTGATCTTCGGATTAGAATCCCATAATAACCTGAGCGTGAGTAGGATTCGCGCACGAACGTAGAAACGAACAATGAAATGAGTAGTCCCGAACTCATTTACCACTTATTTTATACTAGCTGTTTCCCGCAGCTTCGCCTGCGTCAAAAAGTTGCCTATGTTTGACCCCGTGTCTTCAACTATATTCATACCAAATTTTATCAAAATCCGTTCAGCGGTTTGACCGTGAAAGCGTAACAGACATACAGACTTTCGTATTTATAATATTAGTATGGATGGATTGTCACGAGTCTGCAAAAACATTTGACTCGGTCATTTATAAGTAAGTCACAAATTTCAATGAAACTGGCAAAGAAAGCCCTATTTTTGAAATGTATGATATATATGTCGAACAAAAGTTATTTCGACTCGCTGATTTTGCGTAAATCACGCGTTCAAAAATAGCACTCCTGAAGGCATGATCCCACCCTTTTTTCTCTTTTTATTTAAAAGTTTGTGTGACATATTTGTCGAAGAAAAATCTCATTCGATTCAATGATTTAGGTGGGTCACACTTTTAAAAAATAGCACTCCTGGCCATTTAAAATTCTTTTCCAAGCTTCTGACCAGTTTTCTCATTGTCATCATTTCAACAGCTGTCAGTCCACGGCTGGACATAGGCCTCTTCTAAAAATTTCCAAATTGACCGGTTGGAAGCGACCTTTTTCAAGTCATCTGACCACCATCTCATCTCATTATAATAATTGCAAAACTAAGCTTTTTAAAATAAGTAAATTGTCGTAACCATGAATGTAAGAAAATGACGGATGGCGCCATGGAAGATGCCGTTTGAAATGGCGCAGTGATGTGCCATGTCTAGCGTAATACTAAGCCGCCACTCATTGAGACGTCTGTCATGCATATGTACTTTGTCAATCATTTTATATTGATAAACGTTTCAATAAATTATATTCTATTCTATCATTGGCGCCGCGCCGACACAAAAGTGGGCGGAGCTTGTCATTGCTCGTGCTCCATGGTTGGAGTCACGGCCGAAACCAAGCATGTCGCACGTCTGCCTAGTGATGTACAAGGCTCGAGCTCTCCGAGTCCTTTTGTCTAGAGCTCGGTGACGGTATGAAGTTCGACGATTCTGGAGTCTTTTCCAGAGCTTGATAAATCTCTAAGCTTTTTCAGGGCTCGAGTCTTTTTCACCGCATTAATCTTTTCTGCTCTTTAATTGTGCTGATGAATGCGGACAAGTAGAGGTAAAACACAATAAATTAAGCATCTACGGTACCTTTTACGACATAAGCTTATCATCTTTTTGAGTTCTAATTTTCGAGACTCAAGTCAGATTTGCTCGAGCTCTTTTGATAGATTAAAGCTCTTTAAAGGGCTCGGACTCTGTCGATGACTCGAGGCGTGGCTCAGGGAGCTCGCGTCTCGGCTGCGAGACTGCTGAGACCGGCCAATCCGCCTCGAAGCTTCAAAATTAGAACTCGACGTCTCGAGGTTTGTACATCACTACTTCCGCCCCGTGTAGCTGAACAAACACTTTCTTACAAAACGCTTATTACGGCATCTCCTCTTTGTGAAAGCCGATATAGCGTGTGAACTGCTATTTAGCAGTGCGCAATCATCGTAACGAGAAAAAAAAACAAAAATAAGTTTCTTAATCGTTTATATTTTTAAAAAAAAGGAGATCAAAAGTTGAGTTAATCAAAAAAACAGTCTCCACTGGTTTTTAATTATTCATTTAGCCTCAATATCGACACAAAATTTGTATATCATTCTTACAAAATAATAGCATACAAAAAAGAATATCTACTAAGTAAATAAAAAAATACTTCTTATTAATTTGGACGGCGGGAATTTTAAATGTCATAAGATGATTTCAAATTAAACGCATGTTTATTCTTTGTATTTAAATTTATGAAACAAAAGTAAATGTAGGTAAAAAAAGAAAAATAGTTACTCGGCTTCGGCTGAAAATATTGTCTTTCATTTGTACACAAAAACTTCTAATAAAATACTTTTGCTGATTTTGAAATCACCTTAATATTTCACAGTGATAGGTACATCAACACTTTCTACGTTCACACCAATAAACAGATATTGAGGCTCAAGATAATGAAGAACTTAAAATTAAAAATTTACAATATTTTTACATTAATTATTTTGAGTTCTAAGGCACTATACGAATTATTACTTATATATAAAATAGTTTCAGACGTCGTTATTTTATTTTTACAGTAAAAGGAAGTACATTTATCTAATATATTAAATGTTAAAAAAAGCCTGGGGCCGTAATTTTGAAAAGTATGCCGTACGCAAAACAGATGAGTCGAATGTAAAAAAAAAATTCATTCGACATAATCGGTGAGTCGTACTTTTGATTTACGCCCGGTTTAGATAGATAGATAGATATTTGAATTGCTACACACACCAATTTACAAAAACAAAAAGAAAGGTACAAATCTTAATATTACAAATATTTTGTTACAATGTAACGGTGTGCTGCAGCAACGCGAAAAGGCCTAAACTCAGTGACACATTTTGCGCTAAGTATTATAGCACAAAACCTCTAATTTTCAGTTTTTTGCCTTTTTGAGATACAGGCACGTTAGTAAAATATACTTCGACTACTCATACAGGTGAAAGCTTAAGAGTGTGACGTTTGATGAAACATGTGTAAAACTAGTTTAAATGGAACATGCGAGTATTTATAGCATCTTGTGTATATACTTATACAAAGATAGCTGACCGACGGACTTCGTATAAATAATTATGTATGAGAAAATTAAACTTTTATTCCTATTTTTAACCTTTTAACGGACCAAACGGGTATCATTGTTTCAATAAATTAGATAATGGTATTTTATGAAACTGTTGCATAATAAGGGTTCTTACAATACGAGTGTAAGTTATCATGTGTATAATGACTGACGTTTAAGTTCTATTTTTATTTTTTTTATTTTAATATAATCTGGTCAGTTGTACTCGAATTTTGTTTCTATTATAATCAATTAGGAACGAATGACGCGGAAGATTGGTGGGCGACAGTCTTTTAGGTAAATAATCTCAAGTAAGGACGATTGACTATGTTCATAATATTTGAACTTCACGAAACTATAAAACAAGGACTATTATTTATATATGTATAAAACACGATATCACAAAAACTATTACGAATTTGAAGGGTAAGTAGTTTATTATTAAGTCCAGCTAAGGTGGGTTCAACTACGGTCATAGATTAATAATTCGTCTCGCGCGCGCTCGACTAGATACCGTCGGCGTACTAGGCAAATGCGGCAAATAAAACTACGCGAATTAAGCGTACTTGCGGCACACCCGCGTCAGTCACGCCGCAACCGATAAGTGAGTTTGACGTAGAGATAAATTTAAAATCTATGTTTAAAAACAGAATCAAGATGCCAGTTTGCGTATTCAAACTATGTAAGAATAAATAGTACAAGAAATAACTATTTCTCGCACATTGTCTTACACACACTACAATATAAAGTTGCCGCATTCTCGAAGCTGATTTTTCTTCATAGCGCGGTACCTAGTCGAGCGCGCGCGAGACCAATTATTAATCATAGACTATGGTATTTTAATTCCATTTTAATGCGGGTGAATAAGGGAGATGATGTTATACGGTGTCACAGAATTAGTAATAAGTACCTACTAACGTACAGAACGGACACTCGCACCCTCCCACCCGAAACAGATACCGCACCGAGCCGAGCAGATTTAGGGTAAACATCGAGAGCAAAACAATACAAGGTGATTCACTTCAGCGCGCGGCCGCGACGGTCAACTATGACGCAGATACGGTAAATACCTAACCAGCCCTACAAGTAACACACACATTGACGCGCGCGCGTACATGACCGTATCGTAGTAGTAGTAATCTCGGCGCTGTTGTATGGAGTGTCCGGAGTGTGACGGTGTGTAAGGCGACACCTCGCTTACTCACTCGCATTTCTGTGACTAACGCAAAGTCGACGGGTCGAATAATTTTTGTTCGATATAGAACGATTATCATTTGAAATAATATATCATACATTTCCAAAATAGCACTCCTGAACTGATTTCCTCAAAATTGCTACAAGACGTTTTTCTAATGGACCTGCCATTTGAAGCATCGAAATAATAATCCATACTAATATTATAAATGCGAAACTCTGTCCGTCTGTTACGCTTTCACGACCAAACCGCTGAACGGATTTTGAATGATTGAAGACACAGGCTCAAACATAGGCTACTATGACGCAGGCGGAGCTGCGGGAAAAAGCTAGTATAATATATAGAAAATAGTCTATATTTTATATTATTATAAATTTCTATATACTATATAGAAATCGAACGTGTCTTTATTTTGTAGACACCTTAGCCAACCGTCCTTCAAATAAACTAAACTTAAAAAAAATTAAACACACACGCCGTTGTGCGAAATTTCGACGAATATCTTAAAACTAACAAAATATACAATCAAATGTTTTATCGTAAAATTAATGTAAAGAATGGTGGGTTTGTTTTTATTACAAGTCTTTTAATCAGTCATAATCATCATCGTCTATCATCATCAGTCTATAAATGTTTCTAACTTAAAGAAAAAAAAATATTCATTACTTTAGAAATAAAAGGCCGCTCTACATACACGCGAGGGTCTCACGAGAATGTGACAACTGCACAAGAACAGTAAATGAGTAGCATGAAGGACAAGTGGACTAAATGTTGAGTTAATTGGAAATTACTCGACTCACCATTTAGTTTTAGATTAGAAGTAATCCTAATAAAAATCGAAAAAAAAAAAAACCATTAGACTACTGATTTTGCACTCTTAAAAATAGCCCTCGCAGTCGCCCCATTTGGTTTTGGTAAATACATTAATATCATTTACAAATTAACGTATTCGGTCCGAAGTTCTCGTACTATTCTCGCCGTGTGTTCTCCGATTGTTGTCCGTTTATAGACGCGATCAAAGAAGCCGCTTTTCTCATCACAATAAAGATAATTTTCACGGAAAATTTCCCTTTTTTCCTGAATTTTCAAAAGCTCCCGAGAATAAATGGGAATTGTTTTCCCTTCTCTTCCCCTTACTTCCCATTTCTTCCCGCTACTCATCTCGTCACAATGAATCACTCTACACTCGCTTTTCTCGGGGAGGTTCTCGCATGAAGTGTGAAGCGGCCTTAGGGACTACTAATTTCTCATAAAGTACCTGATAGTCTACTTATCGATATTCGGTTGGCTTTCACCACACCAGAAAAAAAGTATTGGTTTTTACCACAGAAACGGTAGAAGTGCCATGGTTACATGATAATTAATGTTATTTTGATTTTATTTATCGATTGATCATTATGATTTTTATTCATTCATTAATATTCGAATCCCTTTTAAACAAGAAAAAGGGTTTTCTTGTCCCTGCTCGGGAGGCTTAACTGGCGCACACATGGCACTTACACCTCTCTGTGGTTTTTACTATTACACAATAGAGAACAGATGAAAATTTCAAAATCGTTTGATTATTTTTCTGGTGGTAGGAATAAGTATTCTCATTATTGGAAAAAATATCGAATTTAATATCAGCTATTTGTTTTTATTTAGAAAAATAAACACATTTCTTTCCCGTGCAAAATTGACATTGACGGCTGTATATAACCTATGCCTGTGCCACATCAGAAGACATATCAACATTTAAAAAAATAACAAACTGTCATTGAGCCGTTTTGATAGTGTGACATTGAAACTGACATTTACTTTTTTAAATTTTCATTTGTTCACGTGAGCGTTTTAAAAATGTTCATCTGTTCCCTATTCTGTCAGTTTAAAATGAATAAATAAATTTACAATCAAATACTTTATAAGCAACTGTTAAAACGCCTAACTACCAAATAGTTCTCATTGAGTTAAGGAATTACTTAAGTTTAATCTGCGACTTAAAAAAATACGCCTTTTCTAACAATAAAATGTCTTGAAATAAACATAATTGGTAAGTAATATTTACATTGGCATCATTTATTGATGAAATTAATCGGAAGTTAACGATTATTTTTATAATTTCTATATTGTTAATTGAGGATCATTAAAAATTAAGTCTACTTGAAGTTACTCCACTAGCTTGTTAAACTGAAAAGCTGCGACACTACGGTGTACAAGGTCGATTGGCCATGTAACCCAAAGCATTAATAAAGAAGTTAACTCGTAAGTTTTCGAACTCAAGAATTTTTTTTGCAGTAAACTTAAACTCGGAAGTTAATCCGTTAATTTACAATTAACTCCCTTTTAAATATGTCCAAAATTAACTACAATATTTTTTGTCTCGTTCTTTTATGTCAAATATAGATAAGGCAGAATGAGACTAAACATATTTTAGTTAATGTAAGCTTAACGAACATTCGTAATTTTTTATGTTTATGGGGGTAAGCGGTTAACTTTATAGTCAATTCGTAACTCCGTTCGTAGTATATTAACTTCGTTTAACGATTAGTTAGTATAACCCTATAGATTATAACGTCACATTATAAGACTATATCCCTATAGATTATAACGTCACATTATAAGACTATATCCGTATAGATTATAACGTCACATTATAAGACTATATCCCTATAGATTATAACGTCACATTATAAGACCAGTAACTCCAGTTGTAAAAATATGTACCAAACATGTTTAAATAAATAATCATACACTTTCATCAATTTCTAACTTATTTGAATCAGTCGACTCATCCAAATCCGCTTTTTCATTCAACCCTTCTTCATCAGAACCTCTTTCATTCGATTCCAATTCATCATTCGACCCACTCTCGTTCATCCCAATTACATTTTCCCTTTCTACATCAGACCCCCTTTCGTCGCCCAGCCCTTCATCAGTGCATTCCTCATTACCGCTAAAAATCGAAGAAATATTTCTAAAATAATTCTCCATATTAACGGCCAACGCTGCCATAATATGATTTTCTATGCTTAAAATATTATTCGTATCAAAACTATTCACACTACCCTCAGTATTTGATCTTAAAAGGTTAGCTAATATCGGGTTAGCCTTCATCATTTGTATATCTGAATTTTCCTTTTCGCTGCCACTTGAATCGTCTTTACTGTGGCATCGCTTGTGTATTAAATAAGTATCCGGGTCTTTAAAGTATTTAGGACATTCTGTGCATTTGTATGAGCTATTTTCGTTGGGATTTGTTCTCGAGTTTTGCGATTCCGATTCCATTCCTTTGTGTACTGTCTGCGTGCCTGGAAAGAGACAAATTATGATGTTATAATCAGTTCATAATGTGTCGGTTACATGGTTAATCGACCATGCATTCAGAAGCAAAAGTGAATACATCCTGTTCTAAAAGTTATGCACTTTTGCAGCTGACTGTACACTCCGAAACTAGAGTTGTTGTTAACCGCTTTTCGGCCTCTAACGTGGTTCATCTAATGACCACCAGATGGCTGGCTACATTGTTTCGTAATGACGTCATTGTCACATATCTATTCGGTATATTTTTGGGCAATATTTTTATTTAGATAGACATGTAATAAAAAATGATTCACTTGTATGTTTTGTCAAACAAGCATACACATAATACGTACGATACGATTTAATATTTTGGAAATTGGGCATTTTCAGTGCTGAACATTTTGAGAGTTGGTATTTGGTTTGTCCGTAGGTATGTGGCAATTGACCATATGTGGCAAAATATTCTAATACTGTATTTCATCGTATACGCTTGCTTGTTTTCTTAGTTGCATCTATGGTTGCCAGGTCGCCAAACCTAATAGCCGGACAGACCAGCCAGTTTGGCCGGACATTTGGCTAAAACGGCCGGAATGTAGGGTACATTATTGAGGATTTTGTGTCTCAGTATTTAAAGCTTTTCTGATTATTGTCTTGTTAAATTAAATAAAATGTAAAAAGCCTAACAAAAGCCGGACATGCTGGACACCCGTTTATTTTGGCCGGACACGCAATCAAAAAGCCAAACTATGTCCGGCTTTATCCGGACGCCTGGCAACGCTTGTTGCATCTTAGTAAGTCATGGTCCTAGATTTGGACCCTTTCACAAATAAATTACAGTACTTATCACGTCGGTAGTTCTTTTTAGTCCCTGACATAATAATTACCATTGAGAGGATTGACAGAGAGTGAATCTGTCGCGCCTGCAGCCTGCATAGCGAGCATCGTTTGGACGTAAATAGCATGCGCCATTTGCTGGTGAATCTGAAAATTAAAAAAAAAATGTAGGAATATGTGATATATAGAGCCTTAGATTATTAATTGGTCTCCCGAGCGCCCGAGACCAATTATCCTCCTCCGAATCTCGTCTTTTTTTGCCCGGGTCAAAGAAGAGATAAAGTAGACAATAGGCTATTATACTCAAAAAAATCGATCCGTTCAATCTATATCCGCCATATCCATACTTCCATACTAATATTATAAATGCGAAAGTCTGTCTGTCTGTCTGTTACGCTTTCACGGCCAAACCGCTGAACGGATTTTGATGAAATTTGGTATGAATATAGTTGAAGACCCGGGGTCAAACATAGACTACTTTTTGACGCAGGCGGTGCTGCGGGGAACAGCTAGTATTAAATAAGTTATAAGCCTTTGAAATCCTGTGAAAGGGGTAATTGTCAACAAACAAGAAAAGGACTCACTAAATGGTGGAGTGACGTCACTGCCATTTGATTTCGCGCGCACAAAAGAGATAGCAAGTCGTCCCCACCACGCTCCCACTTTTGTTTATCAAAAAACTTTAAATGCTTATTAGGTACTGCTTTAATTAATTACCAATTTTGTTGTTGTTTTCGGAATCGATTACTTTTTAGTGTATGTTTTGTTCCGTATAAAAATCTTGTCAAAATGTGAGACGACACAGTCAAGTAGCCTATACAAACACTTTACCTAACCAAAGTGATTCATCTATTTACGGTTCTTTTTGTTTTTTATTTTTTAATTATCCTATATTGTCCCACTGCTGGGCAAAGGTCTCCCCCAAGTCCTTCCAAACCTCTCTCTGTTCCGCCACAATAATCATAAATAATTTTGGTTTTTAGAAAAACTGGATGCCTACCTGGTACCCGCTTTTTTGCAATTGCACCTTTCTATTTTTTAAATATTACTAACTCTAGTCCAGATAACGTAGGTACCTTACTTATCTATATTACCTGCCTTAAAAAGACATTGTTCTCAGAAAACTTCCGGTTTTTTTTAGTTTTTAATAAAAGATGAACAAGATAAAGGTAATTTTTAAAACTAAAAAAAAAAACCAACTGCGCTTCCATTTAATTTGGAAATAATATTAGCGATAGTAGTCCGCCTTTGTACTCATTTCTTTTAATGTTGATTGGATTCAGTATGTAAATGGTAATAAAATTCACGAAATACCCAAAATAAATCCGCCATTTATTTATTTTTACTAGCTTTTTCCCGCAAAGTAGCCTAGGTCTTCAACTTTCATCAAAATCTGTTTAGCGGTTTGGCAGTGAAAGCGTAACAGACAGACTTTCGCATTTATAATATTAATATGGATTTTGATAGACCTAGAGTTAATCTGAATCTAACGACACCTCTCTAGCTAAAATCCGTCGAGCCGTTTAAGCTGCAGAGCGTACATACTATTGAAAAACATTCCTTGTAGCGCAGAATTAAATACAATATATACTATGCCAGCCTTGCTGGAAATATTTGTTTTAGTCGTCGGTGGCTTGGCGCGAAAATTCGTCGTAACGAATTCTCTTTTGGCCGGGCTGCTAGTGTGAGTTTACTAATAACCTTCTCCAAGAACCAAACCTATCACACGCAGAAAGAATTTCTCAAATCCGACGAGACACACTTAAGTTACGAGCGTCAAACACATTTTTCAGTTTTATTATATTACTAGCTGTTTCCCGCCGCTCCACCTGCGTCAAAAAGTAGCCTATGTTTGACCCCAGGTCTTCAACTAAATTCATACCAAATTTCATCAAAATCCGTTTAGCGGTTTGGCCGTGAAAGCGTAACAGACAGACAAACAGACAGACAGAAAGACAGACTTTCGCATTTATAATGTTAGTATGGATTGTAGGTATTTTTGAAAGAGGAATGTGAAGTTTACTGACAACAAGCTCTTATTAGGGCAGGTATAAAGCCACCTGTGTACCCACCTTATCTTATCTCTACTAGTTATAATGAAAAGGTCTAATTACAATAAAGTGGGCCCCAGATAGTCATCCATTTTTTCCAAAAACGAAAATCTATGAATGAATATTAATTTTGCTTATTAATTAATTATAAGATGGTTTGGGCATGTAGAAAGGATGGATGAAAGGAGACTTACGAAAGGTATTTACAAATCAAAGCTGTCAGGAAAAGTCGGTGAGGGCCGGCCTCGGAGAACATATTGCGACCAAATCGCAGACATATTAAAAGAGGGAGATGTCAGGAGTGCCCGTAATCGACGAGCGTGTATGAAGAGAGTGATGAGCGTAGAAGAAGCGAGGGAAGTCTGTAAAGATCGTAGCAAATGGAAATCCTTGGTCTCTGCCTACCCCTACGGGAAAAAGGCGTGATGGTATGTATGTAATTTTGGTATACAATACAACAGAGAATCACTTTGGTTGGATAAATTGTTTGTATTGTCAATTCTATCTCTTTGACTTTAGTAAAAAAAACCGACGAGATTTTGTCGGAGAACACTTTAGGTATACAGAAATTAGATTAGGAAGAATTCGTAGCATAAGGGTTAACATGCCTGCCTGCTACTCTGGAGGTCCTATTATATAGTATTCGATTCCCGGCTGAGTCAAGAATGAAAATGTTAATTTTCTGATTAACCTGGGTCTTGGTAGGGAATGATCTGAATGTAATAAAGAGGGAGCCAGGTAGGCATTCCGTTTTTCTTATCATAAAATCTTAAAAACCAAAATCAATAGTCTAATCTTTAATTTTGATATAATATATAACCGGAAGAACCTATAATCTTCCTCAAGAATCAGGGTATCATATGCAGTAATAATTTACTCAAATCCTTACAGCTGCACTTAAGTTATGAGCGTACAAACACATTATTTATATATTTATTCACAGCTACTTACTACACTTATTAGTTAAGGTATATTTAAAAACTGCACACAATATTAGTACATATCAATCAATCAATCAACTTTATTGCGTGTTATGGGTGAACAATGATGATATAGCAATTACAAGATCTTAGATCACAAACAGCCTATCGAGCAATTTACATCTCAATACATTTTAAAGTAAATGAGGATTTTGATTGCTATACTATTTCGGCAGAGGCTTGTACTGTACTTTTCTTTATCACTTGCCTATGTGAATTTTGAGGAGCCAGCAATGTATTACAGGCAGATTAGATTAAATTAGAAAAGTCCTATATTCATATTGAAAAATTATTATACCACAACGGATATGTTTAAGAGAAAAAAATTAATATTAAAGACATGGTGGAGTGCTATTTTTGAAATGTATGAGTACATGAAATAAATATAATCATTAAATTACTGATTTTGTGTAAGACACAGATTTCAAAAATAAAACGCCTGATTTTTTACAATTTTGACCTACTGCTGAATAATGTCACTCGCACAGTTTATTACCAGCGAGCTTAAATAAATAAGATCATTTCTAAAAAATCGGTTCAGCCATTTTTGGCTACAACGCTAACAAAACAACAGACATGTATAGGTTAACACATAACCCGCCTTTTTTGGCAGATAAAAAGAGTTAGTAACTTACTGTAGGATCGATGAAGCCCTGTGGTGGAGAACTGGCCGCCCACGTGCCAGTCTTCCTTTCCCTCCTGGTGAATGATTCCGGAGAGTCTAACGGTAAGTTCTGGGACGGGACAGCATCCTTGCGTAATGTCCGCCATTGTCCTGTTGAAATAGATATTTTTGAATAACAGAGAAAGTCTTTTAATTGACCTATTCTGTTTGAAGTTGGTTAGAATATAAAATTTTTGAAAATTATTGTGGAAAATCTATGCTGTGTTTTACGAGCATGTTGCACTAATAGCTACCTACTTACTCAATTCATATAAAAAAAAAATTATCAATTGTGAATAGATTGCATTTAAGGAAATTAGCAGCTTAGACTAAGTTTTTTTTTTAATTAAATTAAGTTTTTAATCACCGAAATGAGATGCTGGATGGCTATTTTTGAAAATTGTGACTTACGTAATTGTGAGTCAAATAATTATTGTACGATATCAAATGATTTCGTATGAACAAAAATTCTTTGTTAATAAACAATTTTCACGCAACATATATGTCATACATTTCAAAAATAGGGCTCCAGATCATCTTCGTAGCCCGAGTAGAATTAAATGAAGATCCTCAATTTGTCACTGGTATATATCTTTCTTCTATTACATTTGATAGGGAAACTGAGTGCAGTTACTTAAATGGACAAAATATTGCTTATCTTGTCTATTGTGAGAGGAAGTTTAAAGGTTGCACCGGTGAATGACATGGTAAGACGCAATAGACTGAGTAAGTACAACATCATCATTTAAAAAAAAAAAAAATTAATTTATTAATTTCTCCCACAAAATTAACATACGTACAATTACATTTCATTCATTTACAATATTATCTATTTTCAAGTTTTCACTACAGTTTTAGACAAAATGCTAATTACAATAAACAGTTAAATTGTGAAAGACTGGTGCCTAAGCTAGGCTAGGCCTGTATTTCAGGTCACCAGGTCTCCACCCCTTAAAATTTCACCTGTGATGTCGATAGGTTTCCCTGTTGTACGTTATGTTGATCTTTGTTTTATACAGCAAAAGTTCTAAACAGAAATGTGGATAGAAACAAATGGTGACCTAGGAAGCAATGGAATGACTGCTTAGGAGAGGACATGAGATGGTAGTTGATAAAACCATAGCAGGGAATGGAAAACTTGGGAAGGAAAAGATATTGCACTGACCTGAACCCAGATTATGGGAAATGGTAAGAATGATTATTTCATAGGGAAACAAGACTAAAATTAAGATGATCTGGGTTGTTAGTGGTCGACACTGACAGATTTTTCAGACTGCCTAAAGACATCTGGACGAAACAATGTTCACAATTACTGCTATACTAAAGCCAATAATTTATAGGGGGAAAAACATAGTTGAATTTCAAGCACAAGATATTCCAAGTATGCTGCGAGCAACACTTAGGATAGATTATTTAATAAATAAAATAGACGAGACTCCAGGTGATAATGTTTACAAGCAACAAGTATATTTTACCTTTGTTTTTCCCAACACTGGTGATAGTATAATCTTCTGGCTTGAAGTGCAGGCTGCAGACTTTGGAGTACTTCGTGTAGGGCTTGCCTCTCTTCAGTATAACGTTCCACAACTTGGCTAACGCCTCGTCTCTCGGAAACTGATGGAATGAAACATTTTTGGCTTTACCAGCCATGGAGGTACAACGCGGCACTGTACAGTAATAAGGCATTTTGTTAACTGCGCTGAGCTCTTAGGATCTCAATGATCATAGCTACGTATTTATCTAGCGGTTTACTGACATAAAAATTGCAAAAACAAATAAAACTTCGCGCAATAAATACCAAGCGGTGATCACTCTTTGCCGTGATCTATCAAAATAAAAAGGCCAGAAAAACATACATAGCTTGTTGCCAATTAAAAAATGCTTTGACGTTTATGAATATGATTGCCATGTTGAATGTTCTTTATTAAGACTCATGCACTATGGTTCTGTGTACTATCATCTCTTAATTCTATGGGAGTGAGTGAGCTAAGCCCATGGACTGCTAAGCCAGATGATAACGAAATTAACGAGAGACCGCAAAATGAGTGAGTAATCGGGATGGTGCAATACGGGATGTAGATTGACATCTTGTTTACTCATTAGCTTTTGGATGGAATGGATGGAATTAAGAAATGAAGAGATAACTATTTTTCACGGTGACACAGAATACCCTCATCGGAAGCACATCACTACTACTAGCATGAATCGACGAGAGTGAAAGCTTTGTCTATGTCAGATTGGCAGTAGCCATTTTTTTTCTGAAAAAAGTGGCAAGTGGGGAAGGGAAAAAGGTGATTTATTTATGTCAAATTTTTCAAGGCCTGCGTGTGCCTGTGTGATGATTCCATTTTTTTACCAACGTGATAACATTTTCAACAATAAATCATTATTATTGTGCGGTGAAAATTTCAAACCGTAGTGTATTAATGCGAAATAATTTTGTTTAGGCGGTTTTGTATGCCGCTAAGTGCTGTGATTGAACAACAAAGGTTTTTTTGAAGATGGGTTATTATTGCACTGTACCACAATGCACGTCGCTTGCCGGCAAGACGAAAAATGTAAAGTTCCACCGTTTTCCACGGGACGAGACAATGGCTGATAAGTGGAATACTATTTTGAAACGAGGAAAGCCATATACAAAATATTCAAAAGTTTGCAGTCTTCACTTCACTCAATCCGATTATAACGTTACCACTATGGGTAAGTAACAAAGACAAGGGTTTTCCCTAAATTTAGTATTGGTAAACTAGTATGACTCACAGAATCACATGAGAACAATTTCCTTAAACATCTAAAAAACATCATTTCTATTGTCAGAAGATCTTGAATATTAATGTTATTTATAAACAAACAAAATCTCATTATGTATGATACATTTTGGTCATATAAGAATCTTATTTGGCAAAAAATATTCCTATTATTGTTTGTGTGTGGAAAATTATGCTTTTAAGAAACTTTTATAACCTAATAGGGTTGTCAACAAGACCTCAACATTCTTGAAAAGTGATGTAATTATATGTAAATAATGAAGTCTACCAATTGAATTTTTACACTTTGGTTCTATTTGAAAGAATGTTTTGTCTGCTTTGAAGCCACTGATAATACAATGGAGCAGACATTCTCAAAGTGTCCTCTGTAGAGCCCTAGGGGCAAAAAAACACAAAACTAAAACCAGATCATCTTTAATTGGCGATCCATGGTTATGTGTCATTGTAAAACGCTACAATGGCATTGAGATGTGACAAGATTTTTAACATAAGAACATGCTTAAAAATGTAGACTTGGGATGCCTTAAAGGGGTTCATATCCAAAAAAGTTTGAGAACCACTGCCATAGAGGCGTTGTCATGACTTAGAAATTACATTATTTTTTTATGCGTTATATTTCTATTTTTTCCATGGTATATCATACAGCTTATACTAACTTTAGGTCATATGAAGTTTTGAAGAATTACACTAAACAATCTGTCCGCTCATAGTTGAAAAACTGATCGCAGATAAAATAATTAAGTTATTAATCAGCGCCATAGTTTTAGAAATATCATTGACAAACGGACTCACTCAGCTCGGCTTGCTTCTAAAAGTAGCTAATGTTTGACCCCATGTTTGAAACTTGATTAACACCACTAGAACAGAGGCGACAAACAGAAACATGTAAAATTCTGCACCTTACATATTCACATCAAACCCAAACACTCATCTGTGACGGCATTCCATGAAACTGTGCAAACCTAAAAGTGCTAGCAACCCTAAAAACACTTTGTGCTAATCCATGTTGTACAAATGTGGAACTCATTGCCGGAAACAGTGATAAGTGCTCCTAGTGTGAACAGCTTCAAAGAACAGTAAAAAAATTGTAACAATAAAGTTCTGTCATTGTAATCAAAGCCTGTACTAGACTTAGAATTATTTTTTGTATGTTTCATATTGATCCTCCATTTTTATGACGAGGATGGTGATAGAGGGAGGAATTAGTAACATCATTTGTATGGGACACTTTTTAATCACTCTAAAATATAGAATTAAACTATTTTATAAGAAGAAAGGAATTGAATCAATGACCTTTACTAATACGGGTCAAAAGTCAAGGTAAATTCATAGGACTTAAATATTTTCACATCTGTTTAACTCAAACATAATTTTGCTGGGTAGGAGGAATATTCTTGAACACAGCAGCTTATTTAGTGTAGCAAATTTCAACTGGGTCTTTGTGACACTGATTTAGTCTAAAAGCTACTACTAACTCCCTCTGTGATCCAGTGATTAAAGCATATGCCTTAGACCCGGCGATTTTGGGATCGATTCCCACAGGAAGCATACTTTGTTGTTTCCAGTTTGATTAAGACTTTGCAGGCTCGAGTAACCAAATTGTCTGATAATAATGATGGTTCCATGCTTTGGAAGGAATGTTCATTTTTTCCCGGCCACCATTTGGTGGTTGGACTGAAAAGTCAAAGAGTACAGTGCACAGTGGACCCTGTACACTCTGGTCATTCATTCATTCATTTATATTGAGTGGGTTATGTAACTCATTCATTAATATTGAGTGTCAATATGACCCAATATGAATGAATGAATGAGCCCAAAAGCTTTCAAATAAACCACATTGTGCTATCAGTAACTATTAAATTAATGTAACTATTTATTGGCTACAACAACAGTTTTCCTCCTTTGATTTTGATCAGTGGTTTTATGTGATGCGATGACTTCACCTTTATGATATAAATACCATATTGTGGCTAAGGTTTACCCAATTGCCACAAAAACTAGTACTAGGAATTTCCCTACATCTCCGCCCCTATAATTTTTGTGTATTTCATACAAACTTTCCCCCATATGGCATTTGCAGCTCAGAGGTTGACTTTTTTTTTTATGTCATTATCTGCAATCAGTATTAGTACTATGAGCAGGTGAGATGTAGGGTATGGGTGTGGAAAGAACTTTAACCAGTGACAAAGTCTCTACATTTCAGCTGGGTACAAATTGCTTGTCCAACTCCAGTATATTAGCTCTTTTCAGTCTTTTTGCTGGGTTGTTAACCAGTAACTTCTGTGCCAGTTCGTTCGGGTGATTTGCTAGGGGTGTCTTGTATTTGGTGGTAAATTTCCCAATTTCTTCCCCCACTGTGGGGATATTAGTGAAGTGGTGAACCTCTTTATTGGTGATGAACCAATAGCTGTTTTGACATTGTTGGAGGATTTCGAGTGACTAACGCCCCCCAGAGTTGAATGCCATAGGTTAGTAAATCAAAAGTTTATTTTCTGATAGGTGAGATCTTCTGCCAAGTAGCCAATCTAGACATCTGAACCTTTATTGGTTTCATCTCGTTTCGCTCTTATATGGTTAATCCAGGTGAGTCTTTGGTCCAGGTTAATTCCGAGATATTTAACTGAATCAATGTGTGGGAGTGGTTCCTGCCCCAGAGTTACCACTGGGCAGTTTCCCTGTCTGAGAGCAAAAATGACCTGTTGTTATTTTGTGGTACTAGACTTAATTCCCCATGTACGCAACCATTAATAAATTTTGTCTAGGTGTGATTGCAGCAACTCAGAAGCGACTTTGGGTTTGGTGTAACTGGACCAGAATTGCAGTGTCATCTGCATAAGTGGCTGTAGTTACTTGACTACTGGTTGGCAGATCTGCTGTGAATAGTGTGTATAGATATGGTCCCAATACTGATCCCTGGGGAACCCCTGGGCGATATCATAGAATTTGGATCTAGCGTCTTCTTCTTTTACTTGAAAAATTCTACTAGTAAGATATGATTGGAGAATTTCGAAGAACTAATGTGGAATTAGCGACTTCATTTTGCAGAGGAGTCCTTTATGCCAGACTCTGTCGAACGCCTGCTGTACGTCAAGAAATGCAGATGTGCAGTATTCTTTTCTCTTCAGGGAAGAGCGGATTGTATTACAAACTCTATGCACCTGTTCAAAAGTGGAATGATGTTGCCTGAAGCCAAACTGATGATCTGGAATGGCATTGAGGTCTTTTAGCACGGGGATTAGTCTACTTAAGAGAATCCTTACCCAAACCTTCGACAGAACCGGAAGAAGGCAATATGAAGACACAACGGTGGTTGGTTTGCCTGGCTTGTGGATCATAACTATCTGAGCGACTTTCCAATGATCGGGGAAGTAAGACAATCTAAAAGAGGTATTTATTAGTTATTTCGCTTTTCTGGGAAGTACTCTTGAGGGGATTAGGTCATAACCGGGGGCAGACTTATCTTTTAGTTTTAAGATAGTCCGTCGGATCTCACTAGGTGTTGCGAATCTCAGTGGCGGGCCCATCTGAAGTGGTTGCTGCAATATTTCATTCAATGATGATTCATATAACGCGGGATCGGCATCAATGACTATGAAGACATTTTAAAGGTGAGTAGCAAACGACTTTGCTTTCTCTTGGTTGGATCGGGCCCGTTTATTGTCAGGGGCTTTTATCGGAGGTTTCGGTTGTTGTGGTCGATTTAGATGTTTAGTTGCTTTTCACAAGTAGTTAGAAACCCTGCTAGAGTTCAACGATTCTACGTTGTTTCTGGTTTGATCGTCTTGCCAACTCTTGATTTGCTTGCGTAGATCTAAGCCTGCTTTATTAAAGGCTGTTTTATCAGCTGGATGTCTGCTGGTATGCCAAAGGCGTCGTAGTTTTCTTTTTTTTTTCGATGAAAGACATTTCCATGCAGCTTCTTGAATGAGAAAGAAATAATACTATGTCGCATTCTCCACGTCTTCGGTGGTCTTCGAGTGGAATCTGCAAGTTTATATTGTCATCTATGAAGTCCCTGAATGCAGCCCAATCAGTTTTTTGGTTGTTTAATGAGTCATTTTGACATTGAGGTTTGTGTAAGATTGATATGGAGATGGTAAACAAAACAGGAGTGTGGTCCGAACTGCCGTTCAAGCATGACAGTCAAGTCAACATGACAGACAAAGGCATTTTTTCAGTTCCCTGCCCTTGGTGGAAGTAAGCCTAGAGCCCCATTGGGTATGTTTGGCATTCCAATCGCCGCCCGGCTATAAAACGGTCTTCCAAGGCCCGAAAATAGGCCGAGTATTTGTCTTCCGTGATTTTATATCGAGGTGGACTGTACATGGCTGACATTGTGATGTTGCCAGATTTGCTTGTAACCACTACGGAAGTCTGTGACTAACATCCAAAAGTTGATTCTTGTGCTGGATTGACATTTTTATTATAATTGCAGATCCTCCATGGGCAGATCCATCTAAATGATTGTTTAAGTAAATTACGAGTATATAGCCATATCAACCTTACTGCGGTCGGTGAGGTGGGTTTCTGATACAAACAAAATATCAAGCTTATGTTGTTGAATTAAACAATTCAAATTCGTGTTTATTGGCAGCTAGCTAGACCATGTGCTTTCCAGGTGGCCAGACGCAATTCTATAAAAATGGTATCCGGTCCACCAGTTTAGCTATATTTTATTTGGCATAGATTATTTTCCCTACAATCTTGTTCTCGGATGCAGCGATAGCATCCGCAATCGCCTCGTGGTGTGTTGATGATGTAAGTTGCGGATTACGATTCTGCAGCACTAGTCCTCTCTTCTGGTGTGTCCTATAAGGCCTTTTTCTCGGACCAGCGACATAAGCTTTTTGTATGATTCTGGGTCTTTGCAGTTGACTCAAAGTGACAAAAGTCACAATTTTGAATGTGTAGTCAGATGCCAAGAGCACTGAATCAATTGTTACTTTAAGGTTGGTGACATCTTCTATGCCATAAAGAATTAGAGGAGGCGGTTTGTTTTGAGACTTGGGCGGAGCACTGGTTACAGGGAGAACTGCGTATCTATTCATGGTTGCAGTTCCCAGGGCAGTGGTGGGAGATGTTGATACTTGGTCTCTTGTTGGTCTTAAAAGTGAGCGCTGTTTGCCATTCGGGCGCGGATGGGGTGTCGGTGCTATTGTTGGGAGCTAGCAGGGATAGATCACCAAAAGATCAGCTCTTTGGCCTGTTATGGAACATACTCCTATGGAAGGTTTGTTGGATGAATCTTCCTTTTAGTTTTTCTAGTCAGTGTGTTGACTATTGATTAAAAAAGTAGTCCACGTCTATATTCATTTTGAATCAGTCAGGCAGTCATCAGTCAGTTTTGTTGTGTAAGATAGTTAACAAACACCATGGAGCAATTATAAAGAGGAGATGCCGTTTGAAATGGCGCAGTTATGTGACCATTGGCGCCTCGCCGACACATAAGTGGGCGGAGCTTGTCATTGCACGTGCTCCATGGTTGGAGCCACGGCCGAAACTAAGCACCCCGCACGTTTGCCTTCCGCCCCGTGTAGCCTCACAAATACTTTCTTACAAAAAGCTTATTACGGCATCTCCTCTTTGTAATTGCTCCATGGTTAACACTTTATTTAAATCAGAAATATTAAAATAATCATCAGGCATTGCAAGTCTGTCATATTTCACCGTATTTATGTTATGTTTTATTCTGGCTCTTTCTCCAAGTGTGTTTCCCTGTTAAAACTTACATCTTTCATTACTTCATATCATAAGGATTTCATGGTCGACCCTGTAAACCCTGGTACTAGAGATTTCCTTACGTTTCAGAGCCTAAGATGCGCTTTAATTTGTGTTCCAAGTTTTTTTGCTCTACATCCATTAAGCAGACTAATAATAATAACCAGTTCCGCCAAATCTAGGACCATGACTTACAGCGTACCCTAGGCTCCGAAGCGTAAGCTGACGACGCAGCTAGGAACACACCGTAGGATGATGATGATCAATTAAGCAGACTGAATGGATAGTCTTCCCTTTGAAGGGAGGCTCCCTTTCACTATCTAAATTTGCTGCACTAAATGCTAATAAAAACTGGTCAAGGGCCCAATGCTCGGTTCTTTAGAGAAAAGCGTAATTCGAGATTTTTCGAATAAATACTACTGACTGACTGAAAACATCCACGATGTTTAGGCCAAAGAATTGACTCCCTGTAGCTCTGTATTATAGAACACTAAAAATCCAGGAGTGCTATTTTTGATTAGCATGACTCGGGCAAAACAGGTGATTCGAATGATTTTCATTCGACATAATCCGCGAGTCGAACAAATTGTTTAATATATGAATCATACATTTCAAAAATAGGTCTCCAAAATCTTTAAACAAGTTTCGTCTTTATCAAATTAATAGATAATCAGGCTGTAGTGAAATTGCTGGAATTGAAGTTGTAATTTTAATTAATTGATAAGGATAAGGTTCAAAGAATTCTGGTCAATTGTTCTGTTTATTTTCAATTTGTTATTTATTTCTCACTAGCTGTTTCCCGCAGCTCCGCCTGCGTCAAAAAGTAGCCTATGTTTGACCCCGGGTCTTCAACTATGGACATAACTGTTTGTCGAATCTTAGTCACACTGTAAAGACAGACGGACAGACTTATAATATTAGTATGGATGGATGCCATTCAAAAATTGTTTAAAGTTGAATATAAAAATATTTTTTTTAGAGTTTATGTTACTATTGGTTTGGTTTCATTGTAAAAAGGATGACCATTTTCATATGTATACTTTATGCATTAAGTTTATCTATGATTGTGCTACATATACAATTGTATTTTGTACAATGAAATTTAAATTAAAAATCTTGGTATAAAGGTGCTAATATTATATAATCTTAGTTGGATTTTATTTTTTGTAAAAAAAATATAAAGTATTGACACCATTTCAAAGTTATTAAGGTGACATTAAATAAATAAAACCAAAAAATAATTCAAAACACGTCTCGTAAACCATGTTAAAATATATGTTTGAGGTTTGTCATGTTTACTTTGAGAAATGCATAGTTTTGACACATGAGTAGGTATAAGATACAGAGAAAGGTTAGTAGGTTGCGGGTAGGACAACCCTGTGCGCGAGAGTCTCGCGGCGAGACACTAGCCCAAATTGTGTTTCCCCGTACAAGATAAAATCGCCAGTATCGCATCGCATAAGGTAACTGGGGAATATTTAAATATTTTTTAGACTACGCGAAAACAAACGACTAATTGGGCTTCGGTGCTCGAAAATTTTCCATTTAAGCAATTAATTGCACCCAGAACCAATTGTGCCTAATACACGCACAATTTTTACGTACACACAGGCCCTTTGGCTATCAAGCTCCTTTCTCATCATCATTATAATCGCAATCCTTGTAGCATCCCAAGCCGTGTGAGTTCCGAATGCAGGGACCGCTAAAACGCGACGTCTCTTTTATTTTCCTTTCAGTGATTATCACTTTCTCTTTAATCTTTCTTTTCCGGTTGAGCCCAGGTTGCTTCGAAGCCCAGGGTCCGCTTTCCTGTATTTTTCTCCGTCATTTGGCCCATACTTTTGCATTCTTGATTGTAAGATCTTAAAAGTCTGATTTCCTTGAAAAGAAACACAATGACAGTAAAGCCAATGACAATGTGTCGCATATTAACAATCAGAAAGAAAGCGTACGGCTCCAGTTATACGCTCTGATGAAGATGGCAAACATTTCTCTCTGTCCCGTATACTTACTCATGTGGTTATGCGCCTGCGCATTTGTAGTTGTAATTATAACCGGCCAATGTCACCTTTCAAGCGAAATGCATTTTTAATGTTTATAATAATTGAATGATCGATGTTAGAGGTTTTCAAGTGTCAAAGTGTCAAATCTCTATACTTAACGTAGGCCGTGAGGTTAAAGTATAAATTTAAGGTTTACAAAAACCCCTATTAGATACGGAAGAGGGGGCCGATTCTCGCGCATTTAGAGATAAGTCTGATGCGAGATTTGTCGAGAAAGAAAATGGCGGACGTTTAGGGTTTTCTGCAGTTTCACGGCATATTTTGCCGATAAATACGAAGATAAAGATAAGATATTTTGTATTGTATTGTATTGTATAAATCTCGCATTCGAGTTAATCTCTAAAAGCGAGAATCGGCGTCTAGGATTGCTATTTTGTCGAAATGTCGTCGATTTACCGATAATTGCGAATAAAAGTCATTAGAAAACCGAACGATTTGAATCGCACTCCAGATAGACTTACAACACCTATCTTTCTTCCGCCTGGGCTTAAAAAAAGGTAGGCGCCTCTTCATAATCTGGATTGAAATAAAAACAACTCTATAGTTATTAGTACTCGTATTACAGGTTTAGGGAATTCCAAAACCGTCCGTTTTCCTCACCGCGTGTGTCGCGAAAGTCACTCGGTGACGTGTACAATGACGTCATCACAATGCTAAGTTATGTTAGTAACATTAATGGAATAAGTAAAAGAAGCTTTCCCGGCTGAAAAGTTAATAAGGGCTAATTAACACGGATCCAGTGCTGGCAATCCAGTAGCGAACTTGTCTATGTAGAGCGCTCATGGACAATTGGACACGAAATTGTGTGTGTGGGTAAATTTCGGGCCCATAAAACCTACTAGATTGCCAGCGCTGAATCCTTGTAAATCAGCCCTAGGATTGGTGCAATGGGGATTCGCTCCCATTTATATGACTTATAATATATTGTACGCCTGGAATGGCAGAATTTGGAGATTATTGTTATTTTTATTGACATCTTACTTGTACCTAAATTCAAACAATAAAGGCTTATCTTATCTTTATCTTTAATGGTGCATAATAATACGCAATCTCCCTGCAAGACATCGCTTGTCGCGAGGCTTCCCAGACAAAGGCTGATTTATGCGGATCCAGTATCGGCAATCCAGTAGCTTTCACGGACACGATATTAACCCATACACAAACAATTTTGTGTCTATGAGCGCGTCTGCATAAACAAATTCACTACTAGATTGCCAGCACTGGATCCGTCTTACCAGGCCTTAATAGCCTGGCGGGTACTTCCCCACTATCAATTAACTATCTATTCTGTCCAAGTCTTTGAATGAATTAATGAACTTTATTGCTATAAATATGGGGTCAGGCATATTGCCTTCGCACCTGCCTATTTTGGAGAAAGCCTAATTTGTACGTTCAGTCTTAAACCATAACAGACGGACAGTTGAACTTTCGGTTTCATAATATTAGTATAGGTATCTATTTAAATCACGAGTACAAAAACACTCAAAACTTTCGAGATGTTGTATGTATCGAGAACCTACTTTTTGAAGTCGGATAAAAAATATGTCATCAAAACAACATGAGTGACTCGGCTTCATTCAACACTAGTTACATAAGATATGAATTTAAGTGAGTAATATCCTCGGAAATATTACATTTCAGTTACATCAAAATGAAGCTATCGTAATATTTTTATTTATATTCTTTAACACTAGTTTACTTGTGGAAGAAATTGCAATAGCGATAAGTCCGCTTTTGTACTCAATTTTCTAAATGTATTTCTTTTAATTTTAAATATGTGATTGGTACAATAAAGTGGTATATCTATCTGCACTAGGCTGAAATGGGATTAGGCCGGTCACGTCTGCCGCACGGAAAAGATTTTTAAACTTTTGGCGTCCCAACCGATGGGTATAGAAAACGGGGACGTCCCAGAACGAGATGGGTACACGAACTTCAAGTTTTCGACAGAAACTGGCTATGTCCAGCGATATATATAAGGTGAACGGGGAGGCTTTTGCCCAATAGTAAAATTCTTTAACACACTAGCAGCTTAGTAAATATTCTAACTAATAGCTGAAGCGTGTGCATCCAATCTGTTTTTAAAGATGGCACTCTCGGGGAGCCTGGATCCCTATTTTAGAAATGCATGATTCCCCCAAAATCTCACCGATTACGTCATATGAAAATTATTCGATATCGAACGAAAATCATTCGACTCGATGTGGTGAACCCAATCCTAAATGTTTTAACGGTCGACGCTAATATTCGTGGTTCAGGTGTAGCTTCCACTCATGATAAATATGTTCCAGGGCAATGGAAGACGCTAAGCAAAGACGCAATCCCATCACAGAACCTGCCCAAGCTGAACGCGGACGGCACAGTCATGGTGATCAGGAAGAGTCGCACCATCAAGTACAGGGAGCCCTCCAGGCGCGACGAGCGCAGGTAAGCCGACCCTGCAGCACCTAGTGCCTGCGTTTTTATAGGTTTCAAATCAAATCATTTATTTGCATAAAATAGGGTAAATTTTGTATGTATAGGTGGTACACAAATATAACTAGCAATACTATTTAGCAATTTGGAACAGCGTGCAAATTTATCACAATTATTCAAAAAGTCGGTTATTTCGCAAGTCATTCATATTATTAGCACACATCGTTTTCAGGAGACGTCGCATTCTCAAGTTCTGAACTTGAAGCAGACAGATTGTCTTAAGGTACTAGCGAGGTATGCCGACCCTGCAGACCCTGGTGCCTGGATTTTTAAAGGTTATCAGGAGACGTCGCATTTTAAAGTCCTAAACTTGAAAAAGACAGCTCGTCTATAAGGTCGTCGTCAATATGGTACTAGCGAGGTTTACCGACCCTGCATCACTTGGTGCCTGGGTTTTTATAGGTTTTCAGGAGATGTCGAATTTTTAAGTGCTGAACTTGAAGCAGTGAGCTTGTCATAAGGGACTAGCGAGGTATGCTGACCCTGCGGCCCCTGGTGCCTGGGTTTCAATCGGTTTTCAGAAGATATCGTATTTTCAAGTCCTGAACTTGAAGCAAACAGCTTGTCGTAAGGTACTGGCGAGGTATGCTGACCCTGCGGCCCCTGGTGCCTGGGTTTCAATCGGTTTTCAGGAGATATCGCATTTTCAAGTCCTGAACTTGAAGCAGACAGCTTGTCGTAAGGTACTGGCGAGGTATGCTGACCCTGCGGCCCCTGGTGCCTGGGTTTCAATCGGTTTTCAGGAGATATTGCATTTTCAAGTCCTGAACTTGAAGCAGACAGCTTGTCGTAAGGTACTGGCGAGGTATGCTGACCCTGCGGCCCCTGGTGCCTGGGTTTTAATCGGTTTTCAGGAGATATCGCATTTTCAAGTCCTGAACTTGAAGCAGACAACTTGTCGTAAGGTACTGGCGAGGTATGCCGACCCTGCGGCCCTTAGTGTCTAAATTTCTTTAGATTATTACAAGGACTCTTATTATCATGTATAGGAAGAAAGCGCAAGTATGTCAACCCCTGCAATCATACCATACAATAGTAAATTCTTCATTGCCAAAATTACAATAAATACAATGAACATTAACCCTGCACTACCTGATGTCTTGGTTTCTATAGCTTTTGTTAGGTTTAAAATAGCTTTTTAAAATAGCTTTATTGCACAGATAATAACATTACAGTAAATAAAAAATAAAACTCTAATCTCTCTTTCAAATCTTACCATACGATTTTAATCATCTAATGTACAGGCTCCAATGTAAGATGACACGATTATATTATAGCTCTATTCAAACTGACGCAAATCCATGGAGTAATTATATAGGGGAGATGCCTTAATAAGCGTTTTGTAAGAAAGCGTTTGTGAGGCTACACGGGGCGGAAGGCAGACGTGCGGGGTGCTTGGTTTCGGCCGTGGCTCCAATCATAGAGCACGAGCAACGACAAGCTCCGCCCACTGCAATGTCGGCGAGGCGCCAATGAGTACGTCACTGCGCCATTTCAAACGGCATCTCCCCTATATAATTACTCCATGCGCAAATCCCGCGCGACTGGCGGGACGCCCAGAGGAATAATAATCGGTAGAAGTGCCGTAGCGTGAGCCAAAGTTAACTGGCCTGCTAATGACACTTCACGCAACCGAACAAATTTCCCCAAGAGACATAGCTCGAAACATGAAAAACAAATTTGGACTTCCCATAGTAAGTTAGGTCACGTGATGAGACATTTTTTATGGGAGTTCCAAAAATTTACTCCATATTTTGACCCATGTATCTTGGGGAAAGTTGTTCAGTTGCATGAATGGAGTCACTGGACGATGGGTCCCCAAACGACTAAAATTTCACGGTGCATATTCTTATTTCTGTGGGCGTCCCAGCCAGTCGCGCGCTTCAGTTTGAATGGGCCTTTATTAAGATTGTAGAAAATAAATGTCTTTTTATCGTCCACTTTCAGTGACAAAACAGACAAGTGGCAGCTTCAGGCGCAAATTAATCCAACTCCCAGTGTTCCTGAGACGGTGATCAGTGAACAACAGGATCCTACTGTAAGTACAAGCCATGGAGTAATTACAAAGAGGAGATGCCGTAATAAGCGTTTTGTAAGAAAGCGTTTGTGAGGCTACACGGGGCGGAAGGCAGACGTGCGACATGCTTGGTTTCGGCCGTGGCTCCAACCATGGAGCACGAGCAATGACACCACTTTTGTGTCGGCGAGGCGCCAATGATCACATCACTGCGCCATTTCAAACGGCATCTCTTTGTAATTGCTCCATGGTACAAGCCATAGATTAAAGAATGCTCCAAATTGAGTCATCGAACACTTTAGTATGTGCCCGCTTTCTCTATACAACTAAGTAGGCAAACAGGCGTACGGCCCACCTGATGGTAAGTCCTTACCGTAGCCTATGAACGCCTGCAACACCGGAGATGTCACAAGCGCGTTGCCGACCTCTCCGCTATCGGCACAGCGACCCCTTTGGAGCCTGGCGGCCTTGCTCACCAGCAGGAACACAACACTGCATCACAGTGTTATTTGGATGCGGTCTTCAGTAGGGTGGAGGTACTTCCCCAGACGGACTACTCCTTACAAAATGTCCTCTCTTAAAAAATTCAATGCAAATAAAGGTGTATAAATATTGCGTGTTATTTATAGTCCACTCGTCTCTCGGGAATTTAAAATTATATTATAATTTGATATAAGTAATTCAGTACTTTAAAACATACAAAATCATTCGACTCGCCGTTCATCATCATTTCGTGTAGGTTACATTGTCTATCGACCAAATGACCTCGGCCTCACCGCCCATGCCCAATGAAAATGACTTGACTCAACGTTAATGACGAATGAAAATCATTCGACTCACAGTTTATGACGAATAAAGATCAACTCGGACTCGGCGAATTCAAGCGAGCTATTAATTTCAAAAATAAACATCCTGGGCTTTCTAAAGTTTGAGTCATCCACACGACGAAAAAGAAGTTCTACCATCAATTTTAGCAAACCTTGTTTGACTATTTAACAATTAAAATCTGTTAAATGCCCTACTAAGGCTACTTGACTGTGTTCAAACTTAGTTTAAAAATATTGTTACACTAAACAAAATATACACTAAAAAGTAACAGATTCTGAAAATAACAACAAAATTGGTTGTTAATTATAGCAGTAATTAGCATTTAAAAATTTCTCACGATAAAAAATGGGAGCGTGGTGGGGACGTATTGCTATCTCATTTGTACGCACGAAATCAAGTGGCAGTGACGTCACTGCACACACAGTGCATCCTTTTCTTGGTTTTTGACAGTTTCCCCCTTTCACCGAACTTCGAAGGCTTTTATCTTATTTATTTTTGAACGGATTACAAAAATTCATTCTTATTTCTATTTCTGGTACTAAAAATATTGATATGAAAGAGAAAATAAAAATGAGTAGAATACCCAATTGTCTATACAAAATTAAGAATGAATGACGAACCAAATAAATCCATAATTTCTTTGAATAACATCGAAAAATCAACACGAGGTGTACGAAACAATCGTAATTTTTTTGTTCTTTTGTTTTTGTAATACTGGCAACACCCATGTAGTTGTAGTACATGTGAAAAGTGATCCTAACATGTCTTGTGTCTTGTTCAGTAATTTTTTTGTATGTGATAAATACACACATATTAGATTTTTTATAACAAATAAATACTGTATGCGAGTCGGCAGCAGACTGACCAGAGATATCAGGTACTGTGCTTGTTTGTATTACTAGTTTCATACTCTAGTACTACTTCTAGATATTTTATTTTCTATGGTACAATCAATGTAAAACAATTGCAAAAGTTTTTAGGTATGTGTAATTATTTAAGTAAATTTAATGTTTTCTTATGTTTTCGCGATAGTTATTCATTAAATTAAACTATTTTAATACGGTTTTATCGCGTATATAAGTAAATTTATTCTTCAGTTTGTGAAGTGCACCGAACCCCTTAGAATGTTCTCAAAGAACGGTAAGTGGTATTAGGGTAGTGCTCAAGAAAATGCTTTTTTGCATTACTAAAACAAAAAATCAGTTGCGCTCCAACTTTGCAAGTCATTGGTAGTCGTTCCCTAACATTGCAAACTGATGGCTCAAATGCAGGCCTGGAAGCATGTCTCATGCATAATAATCAACCTGTTATATTTTACAATGGAGCAATTACAAAGAGGAGATGCCGTTTGAAATGGCGCAGTGATGTGATCATTGGCGCCTCGCCGACAGTGGTGTCATTGCTCGTGCTCCATGATTGGAGCCACGGCCGAAACCAAGCATGTCGCACGTCTGCCTTCCGCCCCGTGTAGCTGAACAAATACTTTCTTATAAAACGCTTATTACGGCATCTCTTTGTAATTGCTCCATGAATTTTACTCTCGTAGTTGCATAGTCTCAAAAAAGATGATCGCCAATAGAAAAAAAAAGTTGTTTGCCATTTCTGCAGCTTGTGAAAAATATCATCAGTTTATTTATGGTCGCAAGGGGTTACAGTAGAAAAAGACCACAAGCCAGGCTTCAAGGAGTGATCTAAATATAAAATAATAGCTCTTTCCCGCAACTCCGCCTGCGTCTAAAAGTAGCCCATGTTTGACCCCGGGTCTTCATTCATACCAAATTTCGTCAAAATCCGTTCAGCGGTTTGGCCGTGAAAGCGTAACAGACGACAGACAGACTTTCGTACTTATAATATTAGTATGTATGGATGTGCTTGGTAGCAAGATTTATATTGCAGATAACTTGAGTGGGGAGATGTTATGGCAACATTGTAATCATTGCTAAGTAAGAATACATTTGTATGTGTCAATGTCATTGTGCACGATTTTCATTAATTAAAAATGGTCTCTAGTTCAGCATACACGAAAAGTGTATTTTATTTAAATAATTCATATAGAACACAAGCTATTGCTAAAGAATAAGAATAAGTTCCCCTATCTGATAATAGATGGCGCTTCTAATTAATTAAAATAGGTACTGGAGCCCTATTTTTGAAATGTATAAACTCATGCAGAATCGGCGGGACCAAAAATAGGCTACTTGACTGTATTCATACTTGGGCAATATTTGCATACGAAACAATATGTACATTAAAAAAGTAATTGATTCTGAAAACAACAACGAAATTGGTTGTTAATTATGGCAGTAATTGGAATATTAAGTTTTTTCAAGACGATAAGTGGGAGCGTTTTGGGGACGTCTTGCTATCTCTTTTGTACGCACGAAACCAAGTGGCAGTGACGTCACTGCACACACAGTGTTTCCCCTTCCGCCGAATTTCAAAGGGTTATAACTTATTTATTTAAAAACGAATTTAAAAAATCTTTCTGTTTTCAGTTTCTGGTAGTGAAATGTTTCATATGAATTCTATCTTGAGCTCCTCCGTGATTCGGAAGGCACGTTAAGCCGTTGGTCCCGGTTGTTATCGATAGATAGCAGTCGTGAGGTTGTGTCAGATGCCTTAGGGCAACCTGAAAAATTCTGACAGTGTTGGCCACTAACAACCTCGGGTCATGTTCCTGTTGGTCTGGTTTCCCTGTAAAAAGGGTTACGGAGGTCAGACGGCAGTCTTTCGTACTACAGTACTTCCGCTAAGTCTAGGACCATGACTTACAGCGTACCCTAGGCTCCATGATGATGAGATGATGTTGATGACGTCAGATTATGAAATGAACTCCCTGCCTCGTTTTTTCTCAGTGACTACAACTTGAATGCTTTCTAATAGGGTGTGAATAAATTTCTTCATGGTCAGCAACGCGCCCGTGATATTTCTGGTATTGCAGGCGTCCATAGGCGGTAACCACTTACCATCAGGTAGGTCGCGTGCCCTTTTGCTGTCTTTTTCACTCTTGGGTCTGCTGGAAAAGATTCCTTTAGAATTAAGCAGCACCTCGTACTAATGTTCTGTTCTATGTTGTCCTGTTCGATTTACTGTGTACATGAAATGAAATGAAATCGTTTATTTTCAATATAGAATATAAATATCACTTATTGACGTCAATTTACTTGTATTAAGTTTACCACCAATTCCAAAGCGCAAGTGGAGACGAAGCGGCGCCACAAACGCCACTGCAGCATTTTCTTGCAAACGTCAATTTACAAATAAGAAAAAAACTTTCCATAATTAACAAGTTAAATGAACGAATTCGCATGTTTGTCAACATTTTGCACAATTTCAGATTATTCATGAGTTTGATGAATAAATAAACAATTTACATTACCCACAGAACGCTTTCCGTCTCCAATCCCTAACAACGCTAGCTAACAACATATCTCCACAAGCGAAAACCAAAAAGCAGGACGCTTTTATGCAAACCGACCCAGTTCAATCCGAGGAGGACGACACACAACCGAACAATACGTACAGTGAACCATCAGAGAAATCCTACACATCAGAGCCAGTAGAATATCCGGCGCAAGAGTTCCCAAAAAACTTTGAAGTGCCGGACTACGAGGTTCCCAAAGATTATACCAAAACCGATGAGGATTACATACCGAGGACTAATGAGGAATATAATAAGGAAGCGGAGAAGTACGCTTTGGAGCGGAAATCCCACAACGGTTATGAGAAACCGGTTTTGGACGGCTTCCAAAAAGGATTGTTGGATAGTTACCAGAAGGAGGTGTATTCGTTCGAGAAGAGTTATAGGGCGGAGCCGTATTATCAGAACGGGTATCAGGTATGTTTGTTTTTTTTTTCTTTTGCGTTTTGTTGGTTTTGTTTCATGTAGTTTAAAAAAAAAGGTCTTAGTTTTTTTTTTCTCTTTCTATACTTTGTTTAAGAAAGTCTTTAATTATACTTAGGTTTTTTTAATTTTGATTAGACATTTATCCCCGTATTCTTAAACATCCTCAACATTAAGGACGTCCTTCACTGAACTCATTGGAGGGCGCCATAAGGAAGTCCTCGAACTTTCGTTGAAAATGACATTCTTAATCGGTCGCAAACTCCAATGAGGAAAGACACAGGTTACAATAACAATCCGAATCCAAATTTTTTGCCCGCGGCTTTCACACGCGTGATCCTAATCCTGAAAAGAGTTCCTCGGGATCAAAAGGCGACCTATGTCCTTCTCGGTCTAGATAAGGTCTCTTGCAATGTGTATGATCAAAAAAATGGGTTCTGTAGATGGAGCATGAAGAGTTAACAGTCAAATAAATATACAAATCACCTACTACTGAGTAGGCGAACAGGCCTACGACACAGAATTATTGATAGTACTAACGTACAGAACGGACACACACCTTCCCACTAGAAACAGAAACATCAAGAGCAAAACAATGCAAGAAATGACGCTTCGGCCGCGCGGCCGTTGCGACGACTATGACGCCGATACGTTAAATAACCCTAATACTAACACAAACATTGACGCCTACACGACGGAATCGAATATAGTAGTAATAGGTATCGCGCTCGCCGCTGTTTTATCCGACTAATATAGTATTATCTATTCCAGGACAGCGTAGAAATGCTTAGGAATCAACAGCACAACTTACAAATGTTGCAAGAACAGCACAGGGTGAACGAGAATCAGAATTTTTTCAACGAGAGCCACATAAAGCAAGAGGTCGATTTGAATAACGAGGAGGACAAGTTTATGTACGACCGGAGTAAGGAGATTGGTGAGTTTTTAATATTGCATTGTTCACCGAGGGTAGAAAGTGACCGATTACTAACGAGGGCATAGTTTAAGCCCTTAATATGCAAAGTTAGGAATTGCACTTCTTACCGAGTGCTTTATACTTAATATGCGAGGAAAATAAGACATGTATAAGTGGAATTCATATTTGAAAATGTTTATTAGCGGAATTGGTCACTAATATTAATCTATACTAATATATGATAAAGCTGAAGAGTCTGTATTTTATTTTATTTTTTTGTTTGAACGCGCTAATCTCATGTCCGATTTGAAAACTTCCTTCAGTGTTCGATAGCCTATTTGTCGAGGAAGACTATAGGCCCGGACCCGGACAAAGTCGGGACGGGCTGGTAGTATTGAGATAAAATGAAGGAACAGATGAACATTTCTAAAATGCTTGATGATTGCAAAACTATATTTCCGTTTCTCCCAATGGTTGACTGGTAGAGAATGCTCTTGGCATTAAGTCCGCCAATTGTTACAAGTGTATGTGTACTTTGTGGAACAATAAAGTTTTAATAAATAAATTATGTTACCAACATTGAAAACGGTAAGTTTTGGTTTCGATGCTCTTTGGGTGGTAAGAATTATCCTTATTATCTGAAATAAATATCAGATTTCTAGGAATCAATTCACAAAATTACAGAATAAACATAGAACTCCATGATCCTCCAATTAATGTAAAAAAATAAAAAAACTATCTTTACGGCTCTATGGGGGCCTATGCTTTCGACGGAATGTTAAGTAAGTCCTGGCTGCCATCTGGTGGTCATTAAAGGAACCAAGTCAGAGGCCGAAAGGCGGTTCGCGCAGAGGTGATTGATTACGTATAGCCTGACCAAGAAAATAGTAACCTTTTCCATATTGCGGAAAAATATTAAAACTAATTTCTTTTACCGGCAACTACACATTCATGTAACATTCCGTCATCTTGAGATGACGTTGACGTCATCTGCCAATAAGAGACAGGAGTAGACGTTGTGTATTTTGTGATTATTTCCTGCTATTTATTTAACAAAATAGCAAAAATAATTCATAGTAATGGGATAAAAGTGATATTAAATTTGTTATCATATTTAACGCGAATAAAACGAAGGATCGATTTCTATTTCATTAAATGACATTGTCAATTTAGTTGTTGACATGACACATCATGTTGCCATCTAAAGGCGATCAGTAGCGAAGCCAATGCGGGGTTTTTATTTTGTTGATCGGGCTATAATTCACTCGTTATGAAGATCCATTCAAACTGACGCGAATCCCGCGCGACTGGCGGGACGACCATAAAAATATATAGAAGAGTCATTAGCGGGCCAGTTAACTTTGGCACCCGCTACGGCTCTTCTAATGGACCTTGAATGAATACATGTTGTATTGCAGATGCCAACAAATCGTACGAGGGCCACCTCCTGCACCAGCAGCGGCTGCTGGAACAGCTGCAGCATCAGGTCAAACAGGAGCCCGAGGCCGGCACAGGTATGTGCTTTAAAAACAATAAAAAAAGTTTTTTTTTCTTATAGGTTCGAAGGGCCAGTTAGGCACCTGAATTAACCACTATGCACCTTATTCTAATTTTCCTATTTTTTTTACTTTTATTTTGCTGTCAATAGTAGCAGAAGTTGTAGAACTCATTTGGTCTCAAATGAATGAGGAAGATATCAAATAAATTCCATTCATACGTAGTCTGGGAGGAGAGAATTGTTAGGTTGTTTAATGAGTTTACATTAATAAAAAAAATTGAAATATATTTTCTAGGAAAATTAAAAAGAACCTAGCATGTAGATTTTTTAAATTTTCCTCTTAGTACTTTTCTTTGGCCTAAATAATCACACCTCGAAATATTTGCACTTAATAAAAATCAATTAATGAATATATGTCTGTCTGTTTGTGCGTAGGAGGTGATCCCTTGCAGACAAACGCTTACTACCCGACTGCCGCGCATGCTAATGTTACAGGTACAAAAATGAATTAATTTAGACAACGTGATGATTCAATATACAACACTCATCATCATTTCGTGCAGATCACATTGTCAATCGACCACGTACACCCTGGTGTCAGAGTTGTGCGGAACCGCCTCTCGGTCTCGGCTTAGCCAGGACCAGCGGCTTAACGCACCTTGTGAAGCATCTTTATTTATTATTTACTAGCATTTTCCCACAGCTCCGCCTGCGTAGAAAAGTAGCCTATATTGGACTCCGGGTCTTCAACTATGTTCATACCAAATTTCAATACAATCTGTTCAACGGTTTGGCCGTGAAAGCGTAACAGACAGACAGACTTTCGCTTTATAATATTAGTATGGATGTTCAGACTATCAGGTGATATAAGCCTGCAATGTCCTAACTAAACTTGAAACAGCTAAATAAAGTGTGCTTCCCGTGAGAATCGAACCCGTGACCTCTAGGTCAAAGGCGCCTTAGCCACTGGACTACAGAGTTATCAATATAAAACACTAATATGGCCCGACTAGGAAAATAAAAACCCTGCATTGGCGTCGCTACTGATCGCCTTTAGATGGCAACATGTTGTATGTGCCATGTCAACAACTAAATTGACAATGTCATTTAATGAAATAGAAATCTATCCTTCGTTTTAATTCGCAACGAATATGATATCTTTTATACCACTTTTCTTTTATTACTATGCATTATTTTTGCTATTTTGTCATAACAATATATAATTATATTAATTAATCGTTTTTATTATAAAAACTTAGTAATATTGCAAATGTCACATACATTTGACGAAATGCCAATTGCTTCGTATTAGCGGTAAGTCAAAATCTATTGAAGAATCTTTAGGACCTGCATTAAATATATGTATAGCCCGACCAGTATAATAGCATCCTTCACCATATTGCGCAAAAATATTAGAACCAATTTCTTTTACTGGCAACTAGGCATTCATGTGACATTCCGTCATCTCAACGTCATCTGCCAAAAAGAGATTGGAGTGGACGTTGTGTATTTTGTGATTATTTCCTACGATTTATTTGAAAAATGGTAAAAATAATGTTATCATATTTAATGCGAATAAAAACGAAAAATTATTTCTATTTCATTGAATGACATTGCAAATTTTGTTGTTAACATTGGTTGATGTGACACTTAAAACATGTTGCCACCTAAAGGCGATCAGTAGCGACGCTAATGCAGGGTTTTTATTTTCCTGGTCAGACTAATAATAACATTTATGTCAGGTTACTATGACGGCTTGTCGCGGCCGGGCCCGGAACTACTGATTGCGAAACAGAATGCCTTAGCTGCGCATACGCAACTATGTAAGTACATAAACAATACAATACAAAAAGAATAATCTTTTGTCTTATTTTAATTGTACCTGTAACATCCCGGTTGACTTGAAGCCTCGGGTATTAAGTCCGCCATTTACAATTTTGTTATAAAGTAAAATAAATAAATAAATCTCTTCATGGGGATAAGTCCGCCGTTGCATTGATTTTTAGTTTTTGTATTTACTGTAATAATATTTTATGTGCAAACGAAATTAAATTCTACCATTGTGCCAAGTTTTCTTAATGTTAATTTTAATTTCCAATGTTAATGTTAAGTTATAGCCCGACCAGGAAAATAAAAAGCATGCAGGCGTCGCTACTGATCGCATTTAGGTGGCAACATGTTATAAGTGTCATGTCAACAAAAAATTGTCAATGTCATCTAATGACATAGAAATAAATCCTTCGTATTTGTTTGCATCAAATGTGATAACATATTTTTTATCACTTTTCTCTCATAACTATGAATTATTTTTGCCATTTGTTAAATAAATCGCAGGAAATAATCACAAATTAGACGGAATGTTACATGAATGTATAGTTGCCAGTAAAAGAAATTAGTTCCAATATTTTTCGCAATATCGCGAAGCTTGCTATTTTCCTAGTCGGGCTTATACACTTATAATAAAAAGAGCACTTCAAAGTGTAACTCACGCAAAATACGCGAGTGGATGATTATTGTTCGATATCGAATAATTTTTCGTTCGATGTCGAACGATTTTTATTTGACACTATCTGTTTCCCGCAGCTCCGCCTGCGTCAAAAAGTAGCCTATGTTTGACCCCGGGTGTTCAACTATATTCGTACTAAATTTGATAAAAAAACCGTTCAGCGGTTTCGCCATGAAAACGTAACAAACTTTTGCACTTATAATATTATTATGGATTTTGGAAAACAGAAATCTTCTTTAAATTTTGTCTTTTGTTAATGGTACAATAAAGTTCATTTCTATCTAAATAATAAATACATTAGTAAATTGATTGTTCACAGGGCAAAATACAATGAAACGGCCGTTCTTCTACAGTGACAGTCCCCACTACAACGGGTCACAGTTACTGCATAGATATGAGGTAACATACAGCTATATATATCAATTTATCAATATATATTTGTTTAAACATAAGTATAGCCCGACCAGGAAAATAAAAACCCTGCATTGGCGTCGCTACTGATCGTCTTTAGGCGGCAACATGTTGCATGTGTCATGTCAACAACAAAATTGACAATGTTTAATGAAATAGAACTCAATCCTTCGTTTTTATTCCTGTCAAATATGATAACATCTTGTATAGCACTAAAGTAACCACGTCAGAGGCCGTGAGGCGGTTTCGAACAACTCTGACAGAGATACACGAGATATATCAATTTTACATCATTATTTTTTTTTAAGCAGTATTTTTTTTTCTTTCAGGAATCTATTTCAAGAATTCTACAGTGATGGGCAACATTCCAAAGGTGATTTAAAAGTATATATATATTAATTTAAAATAAATCTCTAAGCGACGATAATCTCTCGGACAATTTGTATCTTATTGTATAAAAATTCGCGGCCTCTTTGAAAAAAAAAATATATATTATATATAGATTTTTATATATTTCTTTAGTTAAATCGGAAATTATAAAAATTATTTTTTTTTTCAGATATTTTCAATGTTAAAAATATATTGTCTAGCAAGGCTAGTTTTTTTTTTTGCAATATTTTTTACAGTTATGTAGTTTTCTTTTAGATTTTTTATATACCAACCATGGTTACCGTAGATTTACTTATAATACGAAAAAAAAATAAAAAATATTTTTATATCTCTAAGGCCGAACGGACGTTTTTTTTTTTGAAAAAAAAAAATTCCGTTAAAAGTGTACAAATTACAATATGAAAAAGTTGTGCTTTAAACATAAAAGTTTTTTTTACTATAACGATATACGAATGTTGTTGTTTTTAATCAAAAATCCAAGAAAAACACCTTTATTCTCGCTATCGCCAGGGATTTCAGCCCCATACCTTGGATCCCATGTTATCGCGTACAGTAGGCTTCGAACGGAATTTCCTCCCTCGTACACTGCGATTATGGAATGAACTCCCTGCCATGGTTTTCCCTAGTGACTATAACATGGGAGCGTTCAAAAAGGGCGTAAAAAAAATCGTGAGTGACATCTCCGGTGTTGCAGGCGTTCATAGGCTACGGTAACCACTCACCATCAGGTGGGCCGTACGCCTGTTTGCCTACTTAGTTGTATAAAAAAAAAAAAAAAAAATAGTTTTTTGACAACGACATTCATAAATATTAAACATAAATTTAATCAATATTGTTGCCATTTTTTTTAAAATAGTACATCCAATTTATAAGTTTTTAAATCATGTTTCTTAAAAAAATATATGCCGATTTAGTTTCTTCAGATGGTTTATTAAAGTTTTGTTTTTTTCTTATTTTACATTCAAAATAATAATATATATTTTTACCACTTGTAACTAGTTATATTAATGATAAAGTTACCATATAGTGATTTTTGTCGGCCATTTTTGTCTATATTTATTCGGATATATCAATAATTTTTTTTTATATTTAAAACTTTTGGAAAAGCATTTTAAGATTCGATAAAATTTTGTCACCAGAATGAGAAGGGTCGAAAGATCTTGCATCATATTTCTGGGCAGGTTTTAATAGGCATTTGTGATTTTGCCCTATTTTACTTTTATGATAATGTTTTTTTTTTTAATCAGTGAAAATATTAAATTATTGATATGTCTGAATAAGATGTAAATTTCGTGAAAAGGCAATGGTACACGGAATTTGAGCTAAATTATCACGTCAGGGGAGCTCGACACCGTAGCGGGGCATGCATGTTTATCGAGATCGTGTGTCACATTTATATTGAGCTCTTTCGTGCTTCTGAAGGCACGTTAAGCCGTAGGTCCCGTCTGTTATCGATTGATGGCAGTCGTTGCCTTTCGTGTAAGACAGATAGACTTACGCTTTCACAGTTAAACCGTTGGACCGTTTTTGATGTATAGGTATTTTGGTACGTATAGGCTCCTTTTTCTGCAAAAATTAATCCCCGAGGGTATGTTATATCCCCCCCCCCCCCCCCTCGGTGAGAGTTTGTATAAAAAACACAATCCTTAGCGAATGCTTGACAATAAATTAAAATATTTCAAGTGTACCATCGCCTCTTTTCATGATATAATATCTTGGGAATATATAAAATTATTAGGATGGTGATACATTATCGAATTTATGTGGCGTATGTGAAACTTAGCCGTAAGTCAATATTTCTTGAATTGTCACAATTTTTCGTTTGAAATTGTTATCTTTTCGGTAGGGAACTTGGGTTTTGAAAGTGAAAAGAAATTACTAATCTTCTTTATAACGATTTCGGCTAAAACAAATAGAAATATATAAATTTGGAAAAACTGAAAGTCGCAATCAGAGTCGTTAATGACTACGCAAATTTTTTTTCTTCTCAAAAATGTCTTAGGGTGTGATTTTATTAATGTATACTTTATAGGTGTTGGTCATGTGAATCTATAGTAAGTAAACAATATTCTCCCTCTATAAAAGATTTTTTTAAGTTTATAGAATTCGCTTCAGTAATTATTAACGTCTCTGATTATGGCTTAAGCCGCACTCAGAGTGGATAATAAACGTAAAGCAGCTTCAAACTCAAGTATAAAAATCTCCGATTTTTTTTTAATTTATACTCATTAGTGTAGATCTAAAAAATCACTTTTTCAGAGATAACTTTTTATTTGAGTGTAAAAAATTTACTAATGAAGTCATTAATTACTCTGAGTACGACGTTTATTCTTGTTTTTGATCGGCTATTTGATTCCTGTTATTGTTTCAACTTTTAGTTGCATTGCTTTTGATCAAATTTGCAAAACTCATGTTTAAAAAAAACCGAGACCCCGTTGAGCTCTTGCCAAAGTTTTGAATTTTCTTAATTTTCCCGGAATACTGGTTTTTTGGCGTCGATTTTTTTTTTTATTATTTCAAATAATAAAAGATTAGCGATAAGGCGTCGAGAAAACACCGTATTCCTCAGTCATTATAGATATTTAAAAAAGACGAAAAAGAAATATTTTTTTGTAAAAATAAAAATTGTACAGAAATATTAGATATAGATAAGTGACGTATCTTTTTTTCGATTCTATGATAATTTTTTTGCGATTGACTTAAGGAAGGTACCATAAACCTGGGATGGGTCGCTAGTTTTTTTTTCTATTTTTTCATAGACGTTATCTTTTTTAATTTTTTTTGGTGCTAGTGATCGTAATTTGCCGAATTCTCTGCATTTTGTTATTAAAAATAGATTTACGTTACAAGTGTACAATTGCATAATTAATATTGTTTTACTTTTTAAACTTTTGCTATGGACTTAAGTATGTATCTGTTCTTAGATATATCTGATACCGACGGATGTGCAGGGTCCATTATTCCTTTTTTCCGAAATTTCACGGCAACGACGGAGTTCAAGGCAAAATAAATTATTTGTTTGTTTATTATTTTTTATATACGATTTAGTATGTAAACAAGATGCCTGATGGAAAGCGGTTACCATGCCACAGCCTAAATATTCAGACTTTTTTTATAGGATTATTTGAAAACAATATTAACTATGCACATTATGATTCATCGCAAAGCGGACGGTACGGCATTTTTTTCATCATGTATTTCTACTGGCACAACCAACCAAGGATGCCCTTTTTTAATGTACTAGCTGTTTCCCGCAGCTCCGCCTGCGTCAGAAAGTAGCCTATGCTTGACCCCGGATCTTCAACTATATTCATACCAAATTTCATCAAAATCCGTTCAGCGGTTCGGCCGTGAAAGCGTAACAGACAGACAGACAGACTTTCGCATTTATAATATTAGTATGGATTTCCGGGAAGGCGCCGATCTCTATTTGTGAGTCATACTTATAAAAAACGGGAGTTTCGTTTATTCCAATGTTTACGACAGAAGGCTGTAATGTTCCAATATTTAAAAAAAAAATGTCGTACCTTCCGCGCGCATTTATTTGACATTATCTAAACTCATATTTGTTCCGGTTATAGCAAGGAAATAATATGTAATTACATTAGGAGTCAAATTTTCGCAAATTTGTATAGAGTGGAAGTTCTATTATTGAGTTCATAGCTCACCGAAAACTGGTCAGTCCAAATGGTTGCCGTTTGATTTTCTTAAACGGTGGGAACGAAGTCATTATTTAATCTTTCCACTCGCCATTGAATTATAAAGAGTTCAATTAATGAGCGAACTATGTAAATAAAGAGTGATTGTTTTTGAACATTGTGACTCTTTATTCGACTCGACTAATTATTGTTCGATATCGAATGATTTTCGTTCGTTAAAGTCACGGAGCATTTACTGAGAGATGCCGTTTGAAATGGCGCAGTGATGCGATCATTGGTGCCTCTCCGCTCACAAAGTGGGCGGAGCTTGTCACTACTCGTTGAAAAGCGTACCGAGAAACAGATCGTGAGCTCCTAAGTGCATCACGGCATTTTTACAAATTTAGCATTGACTAATTGGTTTCTGTTAAATAAGATATATTTACGGCTCTAAAAGTTATACGTAATATTTGAAACGTTCATAATTTATGAAATATCGCCATGTTTTTAATATTGGAACTTCGACGTACTAGTGACATCTGTTGACAAGTATTTGATAATTTGTAAATAACGTAGTAGTACTGCTTCTTTCCGTAAGATGGATATCATTATGGTTGGAGCCACGGACGAAACCAAGCACCCCGCACGTCTGCCTTCCGCCCCGCGTAGCCTCACAAATACTTTCTTACAAAACGCTCATTACGACATCTCCTCTTTGTAATTGCTCCGTGGTTAAAGTACAATTTTCATTCGAAATATGGGTCGTACATTTCATAAATAGGGCTCCATAACTTAGTTCTTATTGACCGTTGAGAAGTGCTATTTTTGAAATCTTTACTCGCTCAAACATTCAACTCACCGGCTATGTCGAATGAGAATCACGACTAACCGGTTTTAAGTGATTCATAGATGTAACAGGTGATATCTGTGGAAACGAAACTATTTTTTGGCGGAAAAACAAACATATTTTCTATTTGCTATTCAATATTATTTGTCAAAACATGTATGTACAGTCACGAGCATTAACCTGTATACAAATTGGTTCTGAAGTCATTGAAACAAGATACCTAATTGCATACAATTGTTTATGTGTCAATGCTCGTGACTCTTGCTCATTGCAGCTTCGCGGCGGAAAACTGTCCTTTAAAATCGGAACGGTATGTTTAGACTGGGGATTACCACGGGCTCTTAATTCTTAAATGCGTGTGAGTAAGCGAGATGGCGCAATACGGGATGTAAGTTATCTCGCTTGTTCATTCACACGCATTTGGATGGAATTAGAGACAGTGGTACCTGTAAATGATGCGGCAATGCGCACACGTAGATCAACCGCTAGTTTTTGAGTTATTTTTAAAGGAATTTTGTGTTACATTAGGATAAGGTAGCATAAGGCATGCGGGATAGATATATTTTGAAATTGATAGGGCGTGCAATTTTTTGTTTTCGTTATATTTATGGACGCAATTTTTGTGACTTCATGTTTAATACCAAAAAGTTAATGACGTATGTTATAAAAAAGTAAATGCATCGCCTTAAATGCTTATAAAAATAAAAAAAAATTAAGTGAAATTGTGTCCGATTAAATCCATTTTTTCTTCTTAAAATTAAGGAAACGGCAAGCAAGCATAAACTTACAGGATATAGGGCATTTCAAATTGACGTGGCATCCCTGTTCTTGATTTAAAACATTAAAAAATGGGGGAAAATCCTGAAAAAGTTCCAGTTAAAATGCGTTTCTTTATCTAAGTAAACATTTTGTTATAATTTATTGTCGTTTCTTTTTTTTTATATATTTTTAAATGTTGTTTTTGGTTTAAAATGTACGCTCTAAAGAGACCAAAGCTGTGAATAACTCGATGTAAAGTTCGTTGTTAAGTGAAAAATAAAAATATGCTTTTACAATATGAGACTTTTATTTTGATACTAGCAGCACGTCTCGACTTCGTCCTAGCCTATATATAGCCTTCCTCGATAAATAGGCTATCCAACACTGAAAGATTTTTTCAAATCGGACCAGTGGTTCCTGAGATTAACGCGTTCAAACAAATAAACTCTTTAGCTTTATAATCTATAATATATTATATAAAAATCAATTGCTGTTCGTTAGTCTCGCTAAAACTCGACAACGGCTGGACCAATTTAGCTATTTTTGGTTTAAATTATTTGTGGAAGTCCAGGGAAGGTTTAAAAGGTGAATATATTCAGAGGCGCTACGAAGTTTGCCGGGTCAGCTACTCGTAGTATTAATATAATAAGTACCTATAAGACAAAGATTCATTCATTTCTATTGAATGAATGTCATCACAGAAATAAGATTAAGTAGAAGTGCCATGTGTGGGCCCGTTACGCTTCTCAAGTCTTAATATGGCGAGACTTAACCGTGGCACGCAAGTAACGCCCACTTGGCCTTACCTAATCTTATTTCTATGGGTTTCATGATCAAGCAAGCGATCATGTAATCCCTGGTGTCAAAGATTCTCGGAACCGCCTCTCGTTTTCACGTGGTTCCTTTATCAACTACCAAATGACAGATGTGATCAACGCAAACGTAAGTCGTGGCTTCGGAGTCGGACCGAATTTTGGAATGACTTAATTATCAAACATGGTTTAAATCTAATCTTACCATAGAATGATCCTAACCAAACTGGAAATAAAGTAGTGGGAAGTATTCCCATGGAAATCGAATGCACCTGCAAGAAAACGCGGCTATTCGACAACAGACGTAGTAAACATAATAATTCATAATACCATCTTAAATTATTGGAACATAGTGCGCAATACTAGGCACATAAAGCATTATTACTTCTTTAATCACAGAAGTAAGATTTGGTAGAAGTGTAATGTGCAAGCCAGTTAAGCCTCTTTGAGTCTTAACTTAGTATGGCAAGGCTTAACTTTGGCACACATATGTCACTTCTCCCTGATCTTGTGCCTGTGACTTTATTGACTAAGACCAAATGAATGTCAAGTTCCTGTTGGTCTGGTTTAAAGTTAAAAGGGTTACGGAATTCAGACGGCAGTCGCTCCGTCTTAATAACCTGTGGTAATAACCAGTGCTGCCAAATCTTAGGTTCCGAAGCGTAAGCTGAGTTGCGTTCTCAGATAAGAAAAACACGCTTAAACATAGAAGCTGTTGTTGTTTTTGTTGCCGGCATGCCATCAAATAACGCAAAAAAAAGAAACAATCGTACATGTATAGCCCTTCAAATACTAGTTAGTACCTTTATTTATATTCTAATACTAGTTCCAAAAGTAAAGTGACAGCTGCAAACACTACCTAATGAAATGTCACAAATGATACTTGTCTATGGCTTTTCCGTTTTGGCGCACGCGGAAGTGAATAGATTCCAATTTCCTTTTCCTATATATTTCAAAAATAATCACTGTGAAACTTTTGTTCGCGGTAAATTTCTTGTTACCTCAATATCCTAAGTATAAAACATTGTATTGTAGTTGTGTTCGTTACACAATCCAAATGGAAGTTTCGGATTTTAGTGATATCCTTAATGTTCGTTCAATAAAAATGGAAAGTGGCGATGGTCCCTTTGGGGATGGAACTGGTGTCGAAACTCCAGATTCACTGATGATGCCTCAATATGTGACCGAGAGTGATTTGGGTAAGTACACTTTGTTTACGCTAAACTTAGTCCTAAGTACCTTGCACTTACGATGCTAATGTAGGTACTCATTGTTGGTAAACAATACATAACAGAAACCACAATTTTCGAGACTCAAGTCTATTTCTACTTCGTCTTAGGACTTACTTCAATTTAACAACAATGCAAAACCAAAATCTATGATTAGTTTTTATGAACTTGAAGATCAAGGTTAAACAAGACAGAACCTTGTATTGTGAATTTACTTAATTACTCATTGGTATGTTTCACTGTCTTTGTAGTCTAGTGCCTTCTCTGTCATATAGTATGATATGACCCAAGTATGTTTTAACCAGCCTAAAGGCTAAAACCTCAAGGAGATGTAATGTGTATGAAGGACATGGTAGTACACTTTATTTATCGAATAGAATATATTTTATTTGTGAGACATAGGTAGTTACATAAACAATTGCAGATAGAAATACATAAAAATACAGTTACACTCTGCTGTCTTTCTAGGACGTACAAATATTAAGAACTAGTTGTTTCCCGTAGTTCTGCCTGCGTCAAAAAGTAGCCTTTGCTTGACCCCAGGTCTTCAACTTTATTCATACCAAATATCATCAAAATCCATTTAGCGGTTTGGCTGTGAATGCGTAACAGACAGACAGACTGACTTTAGCACTTATAATATTAGTATGGATGGACTAACATGTAATTCTTAATCATGAGTTATTCAGTTAAGTCATGAGCATAAGTTTTTTAGCATAACATAAAATAGAAAAAAGATAAATAAATAAATAGAATCGGTCTTTTAATCAAATTTTCTTTATAAAATTATATCGCAAATTAAAATTTGTCATTTAGAAAGTCTCTTATGGAGTAGTATGCTTTAAAAGAGAAGTTAAACAATAGATTTAAACTTTATTGCTCAAACTAGCTATTTCCCGCAGCTCCGTCTGCGTCAAAAAGTAGCCTATGTTTGACCCCGGGTCTTCAACTATATTCATACCATTCAACTATTTCATCAAAATCCGTTCAGCAGCTTGGCCGTGAAAGGGTAACAGACAGACAGACTTTCACATTTATAATATTAGTATGGAGTATGGATGGGTACAATGTGTACAGCGCAAAAGGCGAATTTAATAATTTAGGTTAGTATAATTATAAATCTTTGTTTTAGGATTAATACCATCAGGTACAGAAATGCTACAAACTCCCCTCGCAGTATTCAATGACACACCCGATGAGGATGACACTATGCAAAGCACGGATTCTAGTGGTAAGTTCACTTTTTTTTAATATGTTAAAAGACCTCCCATTTTGTTTTCAATCCGAGTGCCGTTCAGAGCCATCTACAATCAAATCTGTCTAGGAGTGCTAGTTTTGAAAATCCTTACAAAACTTGAACACTCTTTGACTTATTAAAAAAAATTGTCGAGGGTTTTTGGGGGAAAATCTGGGCAAAAAGAGGATAGCTTGCTGTTTCTAATGGGATGCTAAAAAACTTCGCACACATGTTCCATGATTAATTTAATTTTTTTGTCAGGGGGATTTCGGTTGGGGGCAAAATTATACTTATTTGATAATAGCATCCTATGTTTGGTTCTCTATAATTGCTGTAAAAAACTCAAATAAAGGGGGGGGGGGGGGAGGGAGTCATGAATAAGGGAAGTTCATATCAGCGTTTTATTAATTAATCTCGCATTTGGAGGTAGTTCACGAAGTATGCTGTTCGCAGAACTACTAGTATCAAGTTACTTTAAGTCCGCCCTATAATGCAATGAGTTAAATAATATAAATCCACAGAGGAGGTGATAGTCCAGCTGATGGACATAAGGACTCGTCTCTCCAAACTCAGATCAATATTGGAAAGGAGACTCGGGACCGACCTGACTGACTACACTTTCTGGCTGCAAGATGCCAAAATGGTAAGCTAATTTAAAACATAAATATTTATTAATTTTCTTTGTTTGTACAATACAATATATCTTTATTGCGCATATTACAATAAATACAATGAAATTACTTAAAAACTAAGGCAGACTTATTTTTCTAGCCAACCTTTATGTAGTGTCACAAAATATTCTAATTTTTTGTAATATCTTTATTGTACAAAAAAGAAATAAATAACATACAAAAGCATGAAAAAACAAAAGTACAATGGCAGACTTATCTCTATAAGGGATCTTTTACAGTCAACCAGCGAGTGACCGGAGAGGATATGCATACCGGCAGCGTAGAAGCTATTAGGTTATTTTAGCTATTTATTAATTTTAGAAAGGCAGCTGTTACAGCTTATGCGTCTATTAGGCAGTATTGATTTTATAAAAAAGAAATAATTTCATGTTAAAGTTCATTGTTTAGTTTTGTATCTGAGTAACTTTATTCACTTGTATCCACTTGTCTAGTCGGTTTTTAAATGGTGTACAAGACAGTGCTGAGACCACATCTTCGGTTAATCTATTCCAGTTCTCTATCACTGTATTAAGGATCCGTTCAAATTGACGCGAATCACGCGCGACTTTCGGAACGCCCATAGACATAACCATGGAGCAATTACAAAGAGGAGATGCCGTAATAAGCGTTTTGTAAGAAAGTATTTGTTCAGCTCCGCGACGCGGAAGGCAGACGTGCGACATGCTCGGTGTCGGCCGTGGCTCCAACCATGGAGCACGAGCAAAGACAAGCTCCGCCCACTGCAGTGGCATCACATCACGGAGCCATTTCAAACGGCATCTCCTCTTTGTAATTGCTCCATGGATATATCCATTACAAATTGTTATTTTACATTGTCTTATTGCTCAACTTTCACAGCATCGCCTATTTGGTTGACTGGTAGATGAAGCCTCAGGCTTTAAGTCCGTCATTTACAATTATGTAAAAGTTAAATAAATAAAGGCAGTCGAGTGTTTTAGTTTTAGTTTTTTAAATTATTGTTATCTTGTTTGTAAATTTATTTTCAGCTGGAAAGTCACAAAACTTTAGTGGAACAGTGCATCCGCGGTTCGGGCGTAGTTCAAGTGAACGTGCAAATAAAGGCTGCCTCGAAGAAAATCAATATTTTGGACGTGTTGAAGCCTGATGAGGAGTTGCTTCCGTTGCCCGCCAATCCTCAGCCGGACTATTGTGAGTGTGCTTACCATGAATAACTGTTTGGTCTAACTAATCTCGTTTCTCCATAGGAAGATTGATAAGATAGGATTATTTGCATTGAATGGGTATAATTAATAGTATTAATTTTATGCCAAGACCCCTGTTTAACTCCCATAGGATGCATTTTGAAGAATTCTTTCTTAGTTCATCCCAGGCCATAAAAGAAATCTATGTGCCAATTTTGGAACCAAAAGACCGAGCGGCACACGCCGGACACTCCATATAACAGCTGCGAGCGCGATACCTATTATACTACTGCGATATCGTCACGTACGCACATGCTTCAGTGTGTGTGTGTTATAACCGTATCTGCATCATAGTCGTCGCAGCGGCCGCGCGGCCGAAGCGTCATCCTTGCATTATTTCGCTCTCGATGTTTATCCTAAATAGGCGCGGTGAAGTGTGGTATTTGTTTCGGGTGGAATAATTAGGTATTCTACTCATTTTTATTATTTCTTTCAAATCAATATTTTTAGTACCAGAGACATAAATAAGAAAGAATTTTTATAATCCGTTCAAAAATAAATAAGCCTTTGAAATTAGGTGGAAGGGGAAACTGTCAAAAAACAAGAAAAGGACGCACTGTGTGTGCAGTGTTACTTAGTTTCGTGCGTACAAAAGAGATAGCAAGACGTCCCATCCACGCTCCCCACTTTTCTTCTTGAAAAACTTTAAATTCCAATTACTGCCTTAAATAACAACCAATTTTGTTGTTATTTTCAGAATCGGTTACTTTTTAGTGTACATATTGTGTCGTATGCAAATATTGCCCAAGTATAAACAGTAAAGTAGCCTATTCTGTGAAAAAAAAAAAAAATGATTAGGTCAAATAATATATCTATCAAATAACTCATTTTTTGCTGGCCTAAATGTAAAACTACATAATCCACTTTCAATAGGAAAATAAGTGCTAATGTACTGACAAATAATTTTCGAGATCCATACATAATGACTGGATTATTGGCTGATCATTTAATTTGTATGGGACGACGAAAAATTTTTAATAGTTTTTTACTCATTTTTTCTACTTTTCACTTATTGGATCGAAATTGACGATAACTAACTGTGGTTTATTCCACTTGAGTCACCTGGGTGATAAAATTCCACAACAGTAAAAAAATATCTTTTAGTATCCAATTTATTTATATAAATTGTACAGCAAATAATGGCAATTAATAAAATTTAAGAATAAAGAGAAACAGAGAAACACTGATAAATAACATTAAGAAATTTTTCTTAAATTAAATAATAAATTGAGCCCAAATCGCTGCCATCACAGGGTAAAGTGCCCAGAGGGCTGGCGGTATTTTTGTATCCTGAAATCACCCAGGTGATTAAATACCACATATTTTTTTAAAATTTGTTACCTTTAATCACCTGCGTTTTGTTTTGGCTGGTGGTTTCAAAACAATCTAATATTTCGCATCAGATTTGTCCCTGGAAGACGAAGAAGAACAACCGGTACAACCGGAAGAGACAACTCCACAACAGCCTCAGGAACAATCGTTACCGTTTGCTGCCTGCGTGCGGTGGGTGGTCGATTCTCAGTTCAAGGCCGACCATAGATCTAAAGTGCCCGATGAACCTAACGAATGGTGAGTAAAGATGGGGGGCGCCTTCCCGGAAAATTTCTCATTTACTCCCGGAATTTTTAAATATTCCCGGGAATAAATAGGAAATAATTATTTTTTTTCAATTTTCTGCCCGTTACATTTCATTTTTTCCCCTCTTGAATTTCTTCCCGCTGCCCATCTCTAATGGTGAGTGACATTAACCATACTTCCATACTAATATTATAAATGCGAAAGTCTGTCTGTCTGCCTGTCTGTCTGTCTGTTACGCTTTCACGGCCAAACCGCTAAACGGATTTGGATAAAATTTGGTATGAATATAGTTGAAGATCCGGGGTCAAACATAGGCTACTTTTTGACGCAGGCGGAGCTGCGGGAATAGCTAGTACGAATATAAACTTGAAATCATCAATTTAAAAACCGACTGCGTTCCTGTGTAATTTGGAAATGAAAAAAAAAACCCAAAAAATATCAGCCGTTTTGTTTTATTTTTATACTAACTGACCCGGCAAACTTCGTACCGCCTCCGAATATTCACCTTTTAAACCTTCCCTGGACTTCCACAAATAATTCAAAACCAAAAATAGCAAAATCGGTCCAGCCGTTCTCGAGTTTTAGCGAGACTAACGAACAGCAATTGATTTATATATATATATATATATATATAGATACCCAGTATCATTCTCACAGTAAATACGAATCTAACGACACCTCTCAAGCTAAAATCCATCGAGCCGTTCAGGCTGCAGAGCGTGCCAAACAATCGACCCTTAGGCTGCTAGAAACTTAATAACAATAAAAATTCCATTGTTATTAACCAAATCAGGTTTGTATGCATTTGAAAAATTAAATAAGTTATAAGCCTTTGAAATCCTGTAGAAGAAGAAACTGTCAAGAAACAAGAAAAGGACGCACTTAATGGTGAGTGACGTCACTGCCACTTGATTTTGTACGTACAAAAGAGATAGCAAGACGTCCCCACCACGCTCCCACTTTTCTTCATTAGAAAACTTTAAATGCTTTAATTAATTACCAATTTTGTTGTTGTTTTCGAAATCGGTTACTTTTTAGTGTATGTATTGTTCCGTATAAAAAAGTTGTCAAAATGTGAACACAGTCAAGTAGCCTATTCGCCGCTGATGAATGGCGAGGCGAAATGAGGAGTAGTAACGATTAGTGCACTGGAACAAATGAATTTGTATGTTTCGATTTTTTTTATATTTCATATCACATTTTTGAGACCGTAATTTCGAAATCATAAAGAATTATTTGTGTGACAATCGGTGACCGTGAAAACTAGAAACCTCGTCTGCGTCTCTATGTAATTTGGAAATGAAAAAACCAAAAAAAATGTCCGCCAACAATTGTCAGACATCGAGATGGAGAACACACCCAGTGTCAGACACAGAGTGTGAAATGTTTATTACCTGGGTTTGCTATCTAATTCCTGTCCTCTATGAAATTTGAAGGGAAATAAGCAAAATTAAAATAAAATAACAAAAAAAACTTTTACAATATTTATTTGAAGAAGAAGAAGCTGAAAGTTACACAAAGTTAAAAACTCGAATTAAAAAAAAAATGAATTTATATTGAAAGTTACCTATTTAATGTTGAGTAAAGAAGTAATTGCGATTAAAACGAGAAAAGAAAATTAGTAGCGCAGGAGATCGAATGGCCAATATTTAGATCCCTTTAAAGTTTTAAATTAAAAAAAAAATAAAATCAAAGGTTAATAAAATAAAAAATGTAGAAAGCGCAGGCACTGGCTGACCGATAATGCTGGCTTCGGCTGTGTGGTTACCTCAGTTTAAGCAAAAATGTCTATCGCAGATTAAAACGGTAGTATAAGCAGTGTCCTCTTGTTTAAATAAAAGAAACGTGGCATGCACTCCTGACACCTCGGGAAGCTGGTAGAACTCCCAGTGTTCAGCGGAGGGAGTGCTGAGGGAAACTTGAGGTGTTCTTTTTAACCCTGAAGTAGGAATAACAAAATAACTTTCAAAAGACTGCTTATGAAACAATGGTTTACTATAGGGCGGGGCTCTGGAAATTTCTAGGTTTTATTCCTGTTCAAAATCTCTTTCAATATAATGTATAATTTTGTTTTAATGGAGTATGTTTATTCCTAAATTTAGAGCTGAATCTTATTTGGTTGTAATTATAAAAAGAAAGTCATAATTCCAAATGGTAGGTTACCCGACAATGAAAGATCTACATAATTTTGTAAAAAAAAACGATTTTGTATGAAATATTTCAATTTGAATTTATATATTCTACGCTTATTTATGTGTACCAATGGTGAGAAATCATTTTAAGACCGAAATTAGATAAAATTTTAATAAAATGCACATGTGAATAAAATACACATTCTACCCACTTTTGTAAATTATAAATTTCTCACAAAACCCCCAATTTAACCAGAAAGTTATTAGACCAAATGGAAGAATTAATCGGTTATTTAGCTCAATAGGACAATAATTAAAATAAAATAAATTACCTTTTCAGGGTTCTATATGTATATCCAACAAAACACTTTTGTCATAAAACGCCGTACGACAACCACGTCGGTGAAAATATTTGTTACGACGGTTGCACTATTAAACTCCAAAATAATCGTATTAAATGGCTATTGAAACCTTTAAATTATAAAAATAGCGAGCAACTATCGACCCGCTCCGAAAATCATCTGATTTCGTCTCCCGGTGTCGGCAAGTCTAGCTGTCAGTTCAGTCGTAGTGATGGGGACATCGGGAGTCGACATTTGCTCGAATCGACTCGATGAACTATCTATCGACTTCGTGCCGAACCGTGTGAAAACAACAGGCATGTAGTATCGATTTTTGAGATACGCCGGCGACAATTAAACCAACTCGCACGGATTCAATGAGTGATGAAATAAGTCCGGAACAAGTAAGGAATGATTCGATTATCGTTTACCGGCTCGTGGAGTTATTCGCACGGCCAGACCACACCAGTCGAAATCAAAAATTACCACCCGCGTACATTTCAAAAATACAGAATGTTGCTTCCACGATCGCAATCGATATATCTCGCGGAGGAGTCAATTCTCTTATTTTAAATAGGTACCTAGTGCACAATTGAATCGCAATTGGATCGCAATGACAACTTTGACGTTTCTGGTATTCCGTTACTCATCTTATTTACATTTTTCTACTATTATAATTAAAATACGATCCAGTTACAAATGAATAGGAATTCAGAACTGTTTAAGCAGAATACTACTATTGAGCATAACTAAAAAAATGCAATACAATTGAGTCGCGATTGAATATCAGTTGCGTGGTCTTTTAAAGTTTCTTAGCGGAATCGATCCCCTACTCAACAATCGAGCAATTAGGCAGTTAATCGACTTAATATTTATGGCATAGCAAAAATAACATTACAAGTGTCAGACACCGAGATGGAGACCACACCCGAGTGTCAGACACCGAAATGGAGACTACACCCCAGAGTCGGACACTGAGTGGAGACCACACTCGAGTGTCAGACACAGAGTGTTGACCACACCCGAGTGTCAGACACAGAGTGTTGACCACACCCGAGTGTCAGACACAGAGTGTTGACCACACCCGAGTGTCAGACACAGAGTGTTGACCACACCCGAGTGTCAGACACAGAGTGTTGACCACACCCGAGTGTCAGACACAGAGTGTTGACCACACCCGAGTGTCAGACACAGAGTGTTGACCACACCCGAGTGTCAGACACAGAGTGTTGACCACACCCGAGTGTCAGACACAGAGTGTTGACCACACCCGAGTGTCAGACACAGAGTGTTGACCACACCCGAGTGTCAGACACAGAGTGTTGACCACACCCGAGTGTCAGACACAGAGTGTTGACCACACCCGAGTGTCAGACACAGAGTGTTGACCACACCCGAGTGTCAGACACAGAGTGTTGACCACACCCGAGTGTCAGACACAGAGTGTTGACCACACCCGAGTGTCAGACACAGAGTGTTGACCACACCCGAGTGTCAGACACAGAGTGTTGACCACACCCGAGTGTCAGACACAGAGTGTTGACCACACCCGAGTGTCAGACACAGAGTGTTGACCACACCCGAGTGTCAGACACAGAGTGTTGACCACACCCGAGTGTCAGACACAGAGTGTTGACCACACCCGAGTGTCAGACACAGAGTGTTGACCACACCCGAGTGTCAGACACAGAGTGTTGACCACACCCGAGTGTCAGACACAGAGTGTTGACCACACCCGAGTGTCAGACACAGAGTGTTGACCACACCCGAGTGTCAGACACAGAGTGTTGACCACACCCGAGTGTCAGACACAGAGTGTTGACCACACCCGAGTGTCAGACACAGAGTGTTGACCACACCCGAGTGTCAGACACAGAGTGTTGACCACACCCGAGTGTCAGACACAGAGTGTTGACCACACCCGAGTGTCAGACACAGAGTGTTGACCACACCCGAGTGTCAGACACAGAGTGTTGACCACACCCGAGTGTCAGACACTGAGTGGAGACCACACTCGAGTGTCAGACACCGAGAGTCGACCACTCCCGAGTGTCAGACACCGAGTGTCGATCACACCATCACCACAATCTTTTGGAAGTTGAAACAGTTAATAAACACGACAAGGACGCACTTAGGGGTGGACTGACGTCACTGCCACTTCACGCCCCCAGTTTTTTTTATTAGGAAACTTTAAATGCTTATTAATTACTGCTTTAATTAATCACCGTTTTTGTCGTTTTGGGAATCTGTTAATTTTTGGTGTAGTTTTTGTTTCATTAAAATGAAAGATAGATAAATCCACCATTGTTTAGTAGTCAGGGGTGTTTTAATTTACTGTTACGGTGCGTGAAAACAAATATAAATTCTTAATGGTTAGAGATTTCAATGAACTTAATGTAAATACATTTAAAAAATGTATCTCGAGCATAGGTTGGAGTGACGTCCACAGTAAGGAAACCAATCTGGACCTTGCCTTTAATAGTTTTTACGAAGATATTTGTTTATTTTTCGAACTCTGTTTTCCAATTAAACGGATTTAAGTAAATTGTAATAATTCTAAATTAAAGTGGATAACTAAAGGAATAAAAGTGTCATGCGCAAAAAAACGCTCGTTGAGATCAAAATACTTATCAGATAAAACACATGAAGGTAAAGTGAAATTTAAGCAATATACCAAATTACTTCGAAAATGTGTAAATAAATCACAGTTCATACACAACAAAAAATATATATCTAATGCAAAAAATAAATGTAAAGCCACTTGGGACATAATAGGGGGCAAAGCTGGCAGTTTAAAAGAACATGAAGAAATTGACATTATCAATAGTGACAATAATACAATTACTAATCCAAATGACATTGCAAACTTATTCAACAGACATTTTATTAATCTTAACAAAATTAATGACCAAAAAGTAGGTACCAGTAAATATAAATATAAGATTGACTCTGTAAAAGACAGTATATTTTTAACTCCTTGCACAGAATCAGAGGTAAAACAGATAGTGAAAACTGTCAATAACACAAAGTCGGTTGGTATAGATTCGATTCCCACATTTTTGATAAAAACGAGCATAGACATACTCGCCCCTGTCTTGACATTTCTGATAAATTTATCGTTTTTACATGGAAAATTTCCAGAAGCACTAAAAAAGTCAATTGTAAAACCGTTATACAAAAAAAATGACAAACGTGACTTAAAAAACTTTCGTCCTATTACTTTGGGCTCTATATTCGCAAAAATATTTGAAAAACCAATGACAAATAGATTAACGATATTCCTTGCTAAAAATAACGTTATAGCTAATGAACAGAATGGATTTCAGAAAAATAAATCTACCACACTGGCAGCTTACTCTCTAATAAAATCTGTTACTGAATATATTGATAGGAAGGTCCCTGTAGTCACCATATTCTTTGACATGAGTAGTGCTTTTGACCTTGTACAACATGATAAACTGTTAGCCAAGTGTGAAAAGTATGGAATCAGAGGACCAGCTTTGGAATGGCTTACTAGTTATCTGGCTAATAGAGAGCAACGTGTTGAGATTAGTAAAACTAATGAAAAAAGGGAAGTGGTTAAATATAGATCTTCCTTTTTAACTAACAATTCAGGAGTTCCACAAGGCAGTATAATGGGTCCACTTTTGTTTTTGATTTATATCAATGATTTGCCGAGTTCAATGACATGCCAAACAATATTGTTTGCAGATGACATTTCTGTTGTCATACCGAATACTAACATAGTAGACTATAATAGATGCTTAAATGAAGTTGTAGATAGTGTTGATAAATGGCTAGGAGAGAATGGTTTAAGATTCAATGTAGATAAAACGAATTTTATACAGTTTTCTAACTTCAAATCCAAAAGGCTTAACCCAGAAATTATTTGTCAAGATAAAAAACTAAAAGAGGCTGCTGAAACGAAGTTTTTGGGGATAGTTTTGGACCGATATTGTAATTGGAAGTCTCATGTAAATTATATCTGTGGTAGATTAAGCAGATTTGTTTATGCACTCCGACGCCTTCGTAATATTGCTGGTGAAAAGACAGCACTCACAGCCTATTATGGTTATGTGTCGTCCGTGCTAAGATACGGAATAATAATATGGGGAAATTCAACAGAAGTGAATGATGTATTTATTGTTCAAAAGAAATGCGTACGAGCCATATGTGGAGTAGGGCCAATAGATACATGTCGTCCTCTTTTCAAAAAATTAAATATTTTAACCGTAACTGGACTGTATATACTGGACATTGCATATTTCGTAAGGGACCATCCCACATTTTTTGAGAAATTAGAAAGATGTCAAAAACTCCGACCATTAGATGTACATCGAATAAAAGCACCGACACATAGTAGTGCCCTTTTCAAAAAGAATTGTTATGCAATGACATCAAATATTTATAACAAAATTCCAGTCGAATTAAGAGAATTGCCAGACGACGAATTTAAATACAAACTTAAAAATTGGTTGGTAAAGGGTTGTTTTTACAGCATTAATGAATTTATGAATTATGATAAAAATTGACATGATAACTACTTAATCTATTTAATTTAAATAACAAAATGACATTTCAATGCAACTGGTATTTTGTGCAAGGTAAAAAATAAATAAATAAAAACTGACTTTCATCAAATATAACATTGACATTATTGTATCTAGGCATTATAAACTGACATTAATTAAATTGTAATCACGAACAAAATTGATCATCTGCTCGTACATTGCTAAATTGCTCCGTAAAGTCATTTATAATCATAACTTTTTTTAAAATTTTTGCATGCCCGTAATGGTGAAACATGTAGATCCTTCACTACTTATTACATCTAACATAAAATTACTGTTACCATGTTTTAGCAAAATTAATATTTCATTTCATTTCATTTCATTTCATTTCATTGTTGTTTTCAAGCATCTGTCCGATGTCTTGGATACATCATAGCACACGGGTACGCGAGCCCGACTTACCCGAGCTGCTAATGTGTCAACCCATGTCCATCCGAGTCAGTAGTATCCTAATACCTCATCCTTTCCCCAAACCCAACCACATCCCGCCCTTCCCTAGCTTAAGAAAACTTCCGACGGGCAGCAGCGTCGAAAGTACGATAAGCCGTTGAAACTGCGCTCGCCAACCCCTCAATTTGGGGGTCAAGTCCAGTAGTGGACTGATTGCGGCTGAAACGACGACATTTGTCATCTATATTATTACTAATTTTTTTTAAGTACTGATAAAAAAATTATATACATACACATGTCTTTATTGCTCACATCAATAATTTAAAAACAAAATGGCGGATTGTTTAGGGCTTCATCATTACCAAATTACACGGAATCGCAGTCGGGATTTTTTTTTTTTTTTTTTTTTTTTTTTTTTTTTTTTTTTTTTTTAAATTAATATTATCTTGCCCGTTTCGTCCTAATAAGTTTAAGTACTTGTATATTCTTTAGGTCGATACAACATGTGAAATTCTGGATACAATGGGCGGTGAGACAGTTCAAACTGACTGGAGTGAAGTTAGCCGATTGGCAGATAACAGGCGACCAATTGTGTGCCATGACCAACGCTGAATTCAAGTACGTATTTTTAAACGGCCGCGCCCAAAATCGTTATACGATTTACTTCGCAATGAATGAGTTGAATACAGTTAACTTTTTAAACTAATGCACTGCATAAAACTAGAGGTTTTAAGCGCGTAAATTATTTCGTACTTCCGACGTTTCAACCGTGTTACAACGGCCGTGGTCACACGGAACGACTGGCATGGTATTTTACGCGCTTTGTCCTGTAATTTTATGTTTTTGATTACAGTTGTTTTTTTTTTTTAAATTGTCCTGTCCATGCAGCCGTAATTGACATGGGAAGTGAAAATATACAAAATATTGGTTAATTAATAATTACTAGAATTTCATATTAATTAATTTCAATTTTAATAAATAAAGTACAACAAAATATATTTAAATTACATCAAAATTTAAAAAGATTCTACGAACTCAAATAAAAAAAAAAAATACATACTTCCATACTAATATTATAAATGCGAAAGTCTGTCTGTCTGTCTGTTACGCTTTCACGGCCAAAAACCTCTGAACGGATTTTAATGAAATTTTGTATGAATACAGTTGAAGACCCGGGGTCAAACATAAACTGTCAGACACCGAGTGTCGACCATTTCCGAGTGTCAGACACCGAGATGGAGACCACACCATCGCCACAATCTCTTGGAAGTGGAAACAGTTAATAAACACTACAAGGACGCACTTAGGGGTGGAGTGACGTCACTGCCGCGACACGCGGGAAAAAGCTAGTTATGTAATAATTTAAAAAGTATTTTTAATATTCATTACTCGTATAAAAAAAAATACCAAATTGTAATTTTTTTTACCTTTTATACTTATCTTTTCTAAATTCTCTAAGGGACAAGGGAGTTCGAAGAATTTGCTTAAGTACCTTTCGACATCCTACAGAAATGTTATGATAAAATAGAGTGTTATTTCTGAAGTGTGATTTATTTTTATTTTACGTGACTTGCCTTTTTGTAAATATATATAGGTACTTAATTATTTTTTCTTTTCTTTCTTTCTCTCTTTCTATCTCTTCTTTTATTGTATAATGTAATTGTAAATCAAAATATTGAAAATATATACCGTGAAATTTTAGTCGTTTTGGACCCATAGTCCAGTGACTCCATTCATGCAACCGAACAAATTTCCCCAAGGAACATAGCTCGAAACATGAAAAACTAATTTGGACTTCCCATAGTGAGTTAGGTCACGTGATGAGACATTTTGTATGGGAGGTCCAAAAATTTACTCCATATTTTGGGGAAAGTTGTTCAGTTGCATAAATGGAGTCACTGGACGATGGGTCCAAAACTGCTAAAATTTCACGGTGTATAATTTAAATTGATCTATTACGCGTTGTGTGTCAAAGTTTATATTGTAGGGTTTTGATTAAAAAAAAAAATTTCAACTTACCCTAACTGGGTCTCAGACAAGTCTACTTTTTGAAGACTTGTGTATAATCTGTAAATTAAGTGTACTCTTTAAAGAGTACACTTTGTTGTGTTCCCGCTCGTGACATCTCCGGTGTAGCAGGCGTTCATAGGCTACGGTAACCACTTACCATCAGGTGGGCCTTACGCCTGTTTGCCTACTTAGTTGTATAAAAAAAATATAGAGAGTATAGTTAGTCGTATGCCGCGGACACATACATAATAAAAATTGTAAGTTTTATATTTTATATATTTGTTTCGTTTTTAGAACAAAAGTGCCTTCAGACCCCGGGGATTTGTTTTGGACACATTTCGAGCTGCTACGAAAATGTAAATTTATAGGTATGTATGTACTTACAGTGACGGGTATATTGATAACTATCGGGATATATTTAAACGGTCGAACAGATAATATTTTCTTAAACATGCGCGGAAATATTGTCATTACTTTTGAATAAAGAACACGCGCAGTAACATATTTACGTAGACTGAAAATCAAATTCACTTCCCGGCGCGTTCTTTGAATTTGGAACGAAGAGCGCGCCGGCAATGTTGTATGAAACGGTGTGCTGTTTGAATTTAGAACTCTTTTATCTATCGTACACATTGCGTTCTCGTGGCTGTATAGCCACAGATGCGTTTACCTTTCGGCACAAACTGTAAAATAAATTAAATTTATTATGTAAAAGGCCCTTTTAGATTTCCTTGCACTTTTTTAAGAAAAGCGCTATATATGCGTCAGCCGAAATGGCAATTGCCTGTCTCGTATCATTGAAGTCCTCGCCAGCGGCTCGGCCTTCAAACTCATACTCGACCTGCAATTGCCTATTTCGCTGCCTTTGCAATAATGTACTGTTAGTGACTGTTGATGATTTACTGTAATTACTTTAAGTCAGCAACTAAATTACTAAATTGACGACTGACATTGATCAGTAAAACAATCCGAAATGAGCTGCTAACTATAAGAGGCGAATAATCCTACTAAGTAGTCGGCTTACTAAGTGCGCGACGAAATTACTAAGTGAGCGACGAAATTACTAAATTAGTGACTGAATTAATAAAGAGCGTCTAAATTGCTACATTAGATTGTGACAGAAGCGACTTAGTTTCAAAAGGCTACTTTGTGACAAAAGTAGGTTAGTTTATGGTTTTACCTAGGTACTTTCGAAAACAGGAAGTTACTGTGGCGCAAAAATAAAAAAAAAACAAAAAGGAAAATGTCCCATACGCATTTTTTATTCCTAATGATGTCTTTGCGATGGTTACACGTTAAATTAAACCGTATTTATCGATAAAATCTAATTAAAGTATAGTCCGACCAGGAAAATAGCAGCCTTCGCCATGTTGCGGAAAAATCTGGAACTAATTTCTTTTACTGGCAACTAGGGTGTTCATGTAACATTCCGTCATCTCAACGTCATCTGCCAAAAAGAGACGGGAGTGGACGTTTGTATTCTGAAATTATTTCCTATGATTTAGTAATCAAAATGGCAAAAAATAATTCGCAGTAATGAGAGAAATGTGATGCAAAAAGATGTTAGCATATTTGAAGCGAATAAAAACGAAGGATCGATTTCTGTTTCATCAAGTGACATTGTCAATTTAGTTGTTGACATGACACATACAACATGTTGCCACGTAAAGGCGATCAGTAGCGACGCCAATGCGGGGTTTTTATTTTCCTGGTCGGGGCTGTAATTTAATTTATTTTTTTATTATCCCCCTTTCAGCCGTGGTCCAACACGACGAATTGCCGCCGAAAGATCCGCTGGAAATACAACAGTCGGCTATAAAGAAAAAGCCGAAACAGGTAAAAATAGGTATACTGTTTACCCGACTGCGCCAGAAGGAGGGTTATGTTTTTCGAGAGTATGTGTGTATAATAGGCTACTTGACTCATTTTTTTTTTATATTTCATATCACAAATTTGAGTCCGTGAATTCGAAAACGGAAAGAATTTTTTGTATCCGTTCAATATTTAATAAGTTATAAGCCTTTGAAATCCTGTGGAAGCGGAAACTGTCAAGAAACAAGAAAAGGACGCACTTAATGGTGAGTGACGTCACTGCCACTTGATTTTGTACGTGCAAAAAGATAGCAAGACGTCCCCACCACGCTCCCACTTTTCTTCATTAGAAAACTTTAAATGCTTTAATTAATTACCAATTTTGTTGTTATTTTCGGAATCGGTTACTTTTTAGTGTATGTATAAAAATTTTGACAAAATGTGAACACAGTCAAGTAGCCTATTGTTTGGCACGGTCTGCAGCCTGAACGGCTCGATGGATTTTAGCTTGAGAGGTGTCGTTAGATCCGTATTTACTGTGAGAGTGGCATGAAATTAAAGAAAAAAACGAAATGGCGGATTTTTTTGGGGTTTTTTTTTCGTTCTTCGTCTTTCAGTTTTTGAAATCACAGTTATATTTTTGTCGTAGATATTAACAATTCGACCACAATTTGAAGAAGATAATGCTGCATATGTGACCCGTAACGGAAACAACGGACAAATACAACTATGGCAGTTTTTACTTGAATTGCTGACCAGCGCCGAGTATTTTAACGTGATCAGATGGCACGGTGAGTGGTTACGTTAGGGCGCGATTATCGTGACATGTCGCATTCGATATATAAGCAAGTATTTTTAAAGAAAATCGAGAAAAACCCAATGACCTTCATTTTTTTAGCAGGGTTAACGTGTGACGTAGCCGGATAACTTCCGGCTTTCAAATTTTTTTTTTTTTGTTCGGTTGGTAGCACAGGGTAGTGAGTAAATATTTTTTGTTTGGTAGCGCTAATTAGGCGCGATTATCGTGCCTTTAGAGATATGTCGCATTCGATACGATATATGTTCGAAAAAAAATGATGACATCCAGGTGCTTTAAAAAAAATTCTGGACAATCAGTTTATTAACCCCTGGGGTTGTCTGACGTTTGGCGTTAGGCAGTACGGGGAATGTTGACGTAAGACGGCCAGACAATATAGTCTAGAAATCATTATAGCGTGTTAATTGTGGTAATTGACGTTAAATCAATCTTTGAATTTTCATCTTCCTAGTAAACATTGTTAAAGTTTTGAATCGGGCTTATAAATCAGCTTAACTGTCTGTCAACAACCGGGAACAACGGCTTGATGTGGCTTCCGAAGCACGGAGGAACTCGATATGAAAATGCCACTAAATGACGAGCAATCCTATAGTAGTCGCGTCTCGTCGTCGCTTGACACGTACGATCGACGCATTGACCCGTGGCCTTGACTAATTAGGTTAATTTGATTTTTTGTACAAATTCATAATGGACTAAGGGTCTAGATATTTTTTTTAAATTAATTAAATTTATTCATATTGACTAGAATCACAGTTTTATTTTATCTTATGCTAGCTGTTTCCCGCAGCTTCGTCTGCGTCAAAAAGTATATGCCTATGTTTGATCCCGGGTCTTCAACTATATTCATACCAAATTTCATCAAAATCCGTTCAGCGGTTTGGCCGTGAAAGCGTAACGGACAGACAGACTTTCGCATTTATAATATTAGTATGGATTCTTTACAACATTACAATGTTTAGTGCAAGTCACACGTGGCTTTACATACTAATTGTAACGTCACCTTTTCGCAATAAATATTAAATACTAACAGTCCATCTCGAGTACGTCCTAGCCTATAGCCTACCTCGATAAATAGGCTATCCGACACTGAAAGAATTTTTCAAATCGGACCAGTAGTTCCTGAGATTAACGCGTTCAAACAAATAAACTCTTGAGCTTTATAATATTACTAGCTGTGCCCGCGACTTCGTCCGCGTGGAATAAGTTATTTTGGGAATCATGGGCGAGCGCTCATCACGCGGCGCGTGTGAATTTTGTTTCAGAGTTATTTTAAAATTGTATTATCTTATAAGATGTTTATTGAAATTAAGTGATGTCAAAGACAATTTTGTTCACAGTTAAATACTCATAATCAATAACATATTTATTTGGATAAAGAATAATATTATTATGTTGATACAACTCTGACAAATAATTTGTAATAATGCATTAAATTTCGACCTAATTTGATTATCATAAAAACGGTTATTGTGAGTTAATCTTAAAAGATAGACATATACTGTCGCGGACATTTTTTTAGATAATTTAAAGAGGAATAATTCTTTCATACATATTTTTTGGGTATCTCGAACGGTTTTCGCAGCGCACGCAACGGAATCCCTCAAAGGTGAATAATTTTCCCCGCTTTTTCCACATTTTCGACTGTTTCTTCGCTCCTATTAGTCGCAACGTGATGTTATATAGCCTAAAGCCTTCCTCGATAAAAGATCTATCCAACACAAAAATAATTTTTCAATTCGAACCAGTAGTTCCTGAGATTAGCGCGTTCAAACAAACAAACAAACAAACTCTTCAGCTTTATAATATTAGTATAGATAAGTGTACATAAAAAAAAAAAAAAACTTATTTGCTTGGGTTTTTCATTTCTAAATTACACAGAAAAGGGTATTTTTTTTAGTATTTTTAAAATTACTTACTAATGTCTAATCTTGTTACTTTTTTTTTTTAAAGGTGTAGACGGCGAATTCAAATTGCTTGAACCGGAACGCGTGGCGAGATTGTGGGGCGCTAGGAAACACAAGCCCGCCATGAATTATGAGAAGTTGTCGAGAGCTTTGAGATATTATTACGACGGAGACATGATTGCCAAGGTGGCCGGCAAACGGTGAGTACCTATTATAAAGTTATTCATACTAATTTAATAAAGTAAATTGATTACAAGCGGTATTGAGCCTTTGAGTCTCAGGCGAGACTTCGCTTCCTTATGCGTGTTCTACCGCTTGTATAATGGTCTATGCTCGGTGGAATTGTTTCACATGATGCCAACAGCCACTTTTTACCATCGCACCTCTCGCCATCGTCAGGGATTCCATCCCCATACCTTGGATCCCATGTTATCGCGTACAGTACACTTCAAACGGAATTTCCTCCCTCGTACACTGCGATTATGGAATGAACTTCCTGCCATGGTTTTCCCTAGTGACTGTAACATGGGAGCCTTCAAAAAAGACGTGATAAAATTCCTTCAGGGTCGGCAACGCGCTCGCGACATCTCCGGTGTTGCAGGCGTTCATAGGCTACGGTAACCACTTACCATCAGGTGGGCCGTACGCCTGTTTGCCTACTTAGTTGTATAAAAAGAAAAGTAAATTGTACTGTGTGCGTGTAAAGAAGCGTTATGTAAAAATCCGTACTAACATCTGCTTGTCCGTCTGTCTGTCTATTACGCTTTCATGGCTAAACCTCTGGGCCAATTTTGATACTTGGTATGGATGTGGTATGATTTTGTGTAAGCATCATTAAAAATGGTCGACTGGGAGGAGAATGCTTTTAGCATTAAGTCCGCCAATTGACAAAGTATTTTTTTTTTTTAATTTTGTTGTAGGTTCGTATACAAATTTGTATGCGACCTGCGACAGCTCATCGGGTACGACGCGGGCGAGCTCTCTGAATTCGTCAAGGAAGTTCACGACACCAACATGTGCAAGGAATAGACACACACACACACACACACATTTTGTGCATTTTGAAATATAAATAAATATGGACAAGATATGGTGAGCGGCGAGGCACCAATGATCACATCACTGCGCCATTTCAAACGGCATCTCCTCTTTGTAACTGCTCCGTGAGCATGACCCAGAAATGTCTCTGAATCCTGGTCTTACTAGCTTTTTACTATCTAATCTGTCTTGGATGTTTATAAATATATGTACTTGTTATAAAATATAGTATCATTGAATAACCACAATCCTAGAATTTATTCCAACTATGCGATTTGTCCCTACTTATGTAATTTTTTTAACAAAGAAATATTTTGCTCCCTAAGCCTCTATTATGAAATTTTGCTAACGCAGTAATCATTGTAGGTAAATTTTCAGATACCGTATTATCCGCCAATGGAGCTGTACAAATTTCCATACAAAATTCTAAAGCTTTATGTTCTCTTTTATTCGTTCCATACAAACAGTTTTCATTAATTTGAGAAGTCTAATCAAATTATGCTATTTCTGATGCTTAATAGGTGGGCCGTATGCTTTTTTGTCTATGTATAAAACAAAAATCAAAATTTTAACGGTAAGTATTACTATTTTAGTGAGTAAATTGATTTTAAGTTAGAAATAAAAATCATGAGTTTTGAATGTATTTTTCGATACGAATGCGATCTTTTTACTGTAATAATCTGAAGTCATTATCATAATAATGTAAATATTAGGATTGAGTAAAATGTTTTTGTAAAAATAAAGTTTATCGACGTTTATTATTTTGTTTGATTTTGTACTTGGTCTAGTTTCCTGGTAAAAATATATATTATATTATCTGAATTTTAATTTTAGTTTGTTAAATCAAAATTTATTTATTTATAAATCTTTATTGTACCACAAGTTTACAATTGGCGGACTTAATGCTAAAAGCATTCTCTCCCAGTCAACCATTAGGAAAAACAGAAAAGTTATGTGCGGCGCGAATTATTTTAGAAAACAATGAGAGAAAAAAAAAAAAAACACTTAACTGCTCAATAAAATAAAACATTTAATGTAAATAAAACATTTTTTAGTTCTAATAGACGTTTGAATTCTTTTCTATGACTTAAAGTTGCAAATTATATAATATTTGTTACCCATAATGCTTCTTTTCAATTCGCTGTAGTTGGTTAAAAATACCTACGACTATTATTTTAATTGGCCATAATGCAGGTACTTTTAGATCTAGCAGTTTCCTCATCTACCCCCTTTTTGTGATCTTTTTCTACACATGACATTTCTAGGTCGCGTCATGCGTATTCCTTGTATCTTGGAGGTCACACGCATAACCTGTAATTAATTTTATAATTGCTAAAAAAAACAGTCGAAATGAAAATCCTCCGCCATTTTGGATTTAAGAAGACCGTTGTGAAAGTATAATGTGAAAGGAAAGTCACATTCGGAGTTTTTTGAAGACACACCAGTGTCTTCTCTCTCTCTCTTTTCTCTCTCTCATACAGAATCCCCAAGGAGTTACCTGGTTTTTAAATCGGCCTAAACCTGGATACGACTGAATTCTGTTCTAACCATGGGAAAACTAACTAACACCTCTATAAATGGGGCATGCTGGTACTGTGTGCAAAGGAAGTGTTAAATAAATGAATATAAGCCAGAAACCACTGCGATTACGAAGCACCAGACATTATCCCACGTGGTAAACGTAAAACCACATTTTCCTGGCGGCATGACTGAATTGCACACCTTCCGCCGCAAGCTGGCTAAGAAACCTGGATTTAAGATGTTTGATTCACGCTAGATATGGAGGTCTAGTAGGTATGTTTACTAAGGCAGAAATAGTACATTGCAACAGTGAATGATCGTAGCCTATTGGTTTTTAGCGTGTGCCTACTAATTGTGACAATAATCTTCCGGAGTTTGTCTGAGGAAATAAGTGTGTTTTTTGAAATTATGAACACCGAATGTGTGCTTTATTAGGTACTTTAACGCCCATCGCAAAGGAAAGATGATGACGCCTGCATTGTGTTTGGTGCGACCATCCGCCGCTGATGCCGCTATTGCCAGAGAAATAAGGTTAGTGTGTGTTCGTTTATTAATATTTCAACACATTTGCTCATATTGTCTTTTATTTTATTGTAATTAGGCCCAAAATAGGGGGTGTAAACAACACGCTGTTTATGTTATAACTGCACTTGTAGAGCAATGGTTTAAGGAATGGGTATTTTTTTTAAATGTCAAATGTCAAAAATAACATTTTTAAGTCAAACCAATTCATTGCTTTTGCAAAAAATATAAACTACTTTAGCTTCCAAATGATAAATCAACACTAAATTTCATATTTATATTTATTTTATTGAACTTTAGCCGTATTGGACTACAAATATTAATTTGTGTAGAAAAATTAAGAAGGGCTATAAAGGACTATTTGTTTTGTATTTAATTTACTATTAATAATAAATGTCGATTTAACTTAGGGAAGAATACCTTAACGGAGAACCGATGACCGATGAGGCAGAAAGGTTCTCGAATGGCGATCACGTACCGGTAAGCGCAACGTTGGACATCCACCGACCGATGGTCAGATGACCTGAAAAAGGTCGCAGGCAAACGCTGGATGCGGACTGCTGCCAACCGATCATTTTGGAAATCATTGGGAGAGGCCTATGTCCAGCAGTGGACTGAATGCGGCTGAAATGTTAATGACCTTGACTCCGCCAGAAATACTAATCCAGGCGAAAATCGAATCTTGATAACCGACTAAGTAGGCTAACTTTCTTCAAAGGAAGGAATCAAGAATATATAAGATCTTGATTTGGAGATACCCAGCAATGCATTAACAAACACACAAGCCCAATTTTCCTCTATGATGTTTCTAAGTGTGAACTGTTCAAAGTGTACCAACAAAAGTTAATGTGAAGAAATGTTTTGATATCGCTTGAGAACTTATATTTATTGTTTATATAATAAAAAGTTAATAATACGAGTGTTTTTCTTCGCAAACGTGTTAAAATGTAATCATATGCAGCTTTTAATATTAAATCTGTATAAAATGTTAAAATTACAATTTTACTTCTTACACACATCCGGTTTCACAAAAACTAGAAAATAATGTTTTCGCGATTGTTATTCATTAAATTAAACTATTTTAATACGGTTTTATCGCGTTTATTACTTATTTATTTACACCTGACGTTTCAAACACTTTACAGCGTTCATGGTCGCAGGCAGACTAAGTTAACATTTGTCTTTGATGTCATAAGATTACAAAACTACCGCCTGAAATTAACCTGCCTGAAAGTAATATACGCGATAAAACCGTATTAAAATAGTTTAATTTAATGAACTAGAAAATAATTTTGAAATTCTTGGGAAAGGGCTCCAATAAAACGACTCATCAACTGTATATATATATATATGAATGTCTATATTATCTGCTTACGTTACATATTTACAATTATATTGTACAGGTGGTCTTTCCTTACAAAACTACATACTGCGCATTTAAAAGGTCTAAACACATACGACGCAGTGCTTGAAAGATCTGAATAGTCTGTGGAATTCAATAGCCAACCGCGCCCTATGCATGCAGACCCGACCCTAAGAGCGTTTGTTTATTAGCAATATCAGTTGCGAATTGCTATTATTTTCTTTATGTTACAGAAAATATAACAAAAGTAACGAAAGTCTATAAAAGCGATTGGTATTTTAGTCTTAAGGCTATTTAGTCGACGGTAAGCCTGATGATTATTTAATGATAGTAAAAGTAATATTACAAAATGAGGGTAGACACGTTAGAACAGAATTTTCTTAAAAAAATATTGCAATGTGCTAGAGCTACCAGCACGACCAAACCGAGACGCGATACTATTTAGTGTCACGCTGAATCGTGCTCGACTCGAAAAAGTACAATGTTTTTAATGCTTTTATTTAGTTTCACAAGCGTAACTGTCTGTTAATTAGCAAATATTGCTACTTTCGACCAATTTCCCGGTACTTAAGCTGAAATTTTGCTTTTACATTATTATTTTTTGTAATTTTTTGTATATTATGGCTAAAATAATACACGACTCGAACCTGCCAAGCGTAACCGTAAACAATTAAGGGGATCATAGGCCGACACAGCTCCCCTAACATCCGAATCACCATAAAATCTATACTATACATTTAAACTCGTCAATTTACTACACGGTTAAATAAACAGGTCTTAAATTCATACTTGCGTCTCTTTCGTTTGTAGAGAGCAAAGAGAGACAAATAACAATTCAATACCAAGAATAAATGTGTTGTATGAATCATTATGTAATGGGACTATTTTGATTTTAAAGTTAAAGACAGTTAGAAGACAATTATGTACTCACATGTCGAATAAAAACCGTTACATATTGAACAAAAACCATTCGACTTGACGTTTCAAAATGAGCACTGCAGAGGATTTAAATATCTTCGATGATTTGTACTTCCCTACCAATGTATTTATTTTTTGTGAATACAGACACATATATACATCAAAACAGTCCCATTTAATTAATACATTCACATGTTTTAAAACGGCGAAGCTTTATACCAAAGCAGTTGGTCTATGGTATCTTAATTACATCCAAATGCGCGTGAGCAAGCGAGATGGCACAATAAATGATGTAGGGGCGACATCTCGGTCACTTATTTTCATTTGGATGAATTTAAGAGACCATGGTTACCCACCATTCATACGATTTCGACAAATATTACAAAATAATAATATCACTTTTGTGAAAACAATAGTATTTAAAGCATTAAATGCATTGTATGAAATATTAGATATGTATGAACGACTTAGTGTAATTTTATTCGTTCAGTTGCAAAAATATTTCAAAATTAGTAACACATTGAGCATCAGTTTTTTACTATTCTTTTAAAAGAGAATAGTTTGGATGTTTGTTCGTGAAATTACCATGAACGTTAGTATCCTACTAATATTATAAACGCGAAAGTTTGCAAGTATGGATGGATGTTTGTTACTCTTTCACAACTAAATCGCTGAATTGATTTTCATGAAATTTGGTACGGATATAGTTCAAGACCCGGAGTCAAACATAGACTACTTTTTGACGCAGTACTACAAGGGCTAGTAATGACAAAAATTGTTTCTTCATACTTAATATGGCATTAATTAAAAAAATCTTTTTGCAACCGAACGATTTATTCACGGGGTTTGGTGCAGAATTACAAATATTATATTTTCGCAAAACGACAGCCCAAAAAATTTTGTAAATATATTTGAACAAGAGGTATTTTTCTCAGAATGTCAGCTTACATTCTGTGCCTTCCTAGACGCTAGATGGACCAATGGGGTAATATGTTAAAAATCCGCTGCATAATAAAATAGCTGAACTACTATTGACTATTACTTATGGAAATTGCTATTGGGATAAGGCCGCCTATTGCGCAAGGTTTTTTTTATGATTACTTGTCTTTGACAATGTTTCCTTGTTATCGAATAAAGATGCGCTGTCGTGTTGTTGTAGAGGAAAAGAAAGTGATAGCGATATACGATTTTAATACGACAGAAAGAGAGACAACTATTCACAAATACATGTAGGAGTGAAAGATCTTTTTTAACGTATTTGCTCCTGTTTTAGAATTAAATCATTTAATTAGGTCTAAACTGTAAATAAATAAAATTTTGGTTATTTCATGGATATTTAAAGTTTGCAGCGAGTCTTTAATATTAAGTAAGTAAGTAAACTCTTTATTGCACCAAAGAAATACAAATATTTGAGATAAGATGTACGATAGGCAGCCATATCGCAAAATATTAATTGAGTTAAAATTTACTTTTGTAAAATGACATTATGCAAAAATTACCTTGTGCGTAACTGATCAAAATTTTTCGATATCTCATTTTGCAAAAATGCCTGCGCTAAACACAAGACGAGACGAGAATGTCTAGTTTATGATCGAATATTTTGATGATTTCAATATGGCAATATACCAACACGGGCCATGTAATATTTAGTAAAGTGATAATATTCTACATCATATTATGCAATTTCATATTTTGTTTCAGCAAACACAAAAAATTTTTTTTTAATTTAAAGCCCGTCTACGTTTTCACGTAGCCAGCTCTTAAATCCAACAAGCCGTTTAGGGCGTAGGCCGTGCTAAAGAAATATACATACACGAGCTACAAAAAAAAACATTACCCTCCTTTCACAGTCGGGTAAAATAATACATGTCCATGATTGATTTTCACTTGACATTTTTTTAAACGTTTTGTTGCGGTGTTGGTTCGAAGCATTGACATTATTCGGTATTGTGGCGAATGATGGGTACAATAAGGGCGGCAAAATTATACAAAATTGCTCAAAAAAGGGAAGAAATTAAGAAGCAGGGGTTTTTCAAGATTCTGCAACGCGAAACTGTTAATTACTAATGCTACGCGTCGGAATTTTGCAAATGGAAAAACGCTTACTTAAGAGAGTATTACATATTTGGATTCACGGGTTGCACCGGTCCTTTGAGAGGCTTGCGCGGGGATATGGATCCAACGCCCTTTGGAGAAGTAGATGTCATGTGGTGCTCCTGCCAAAACCCGTCCTCGGCTATATCAATAGATGACATGTCCATGAACAAGTTTTGGCAGGAGTCGGAACTATTTCAAGTGTATGAAAAGGATGTATGGGATATTAATATCCATACTTCCATACTAATATTATAAATGCGAAAGTGTGTCTGTCTGTCTGTCTGTTACGCTTTCACGGCAAAACCGCCGAACGGATTTTGAAGAAATTTGGTATGAGTATAGTTGAAGACCCGGGATCAAACATAGGCTACTTTTTGACGCAGGCGGAGCTGCGGGAAACTAACTAGTTATTAATATACGGGTTATTCATTATTATTGGAACACACTAGAAGCTCTTTAAGCTGATGCGTGTGCAGCGTTGTGCTTGAAGATATTATCATATCTGTTTTTAAAACTGTTTACAGATGGTACTGGCAGACGTATGCCTGGTATGGATAGTTTCGTATTTTAACGGTTTTTAGGGCTGTTAACAATACAACATGATCAAGTGAAAATCAATCATAAAACACACGCATACATAAAATTGTCGCTATTTACATAAATGCATTGATGTGTGCACGCACACATTTACACGTCTCACACGCCTACCGTTTTTTTTTTTTTTACAAATATCCGATACTATATCCGACATCTTTAAAAAAATACAAAAAAAAAATTCGAATAAATTTGATTTTGATTTATATTTAAACAAATCAAATATGTCGAAATACTAGCTTGGGGTTTTCAAGAAACTTACTTACATATGTGATTGCTTAGTCAACCTTTCATAAAACTAATTGAAAAATTGTGATACAATAATGTTTTGAGATTGTATTTAATTAACCTTGCACTCCCTGGTGTTAAGCTTAAAAGCTTCATCATGTCATCAAATACAGTATTCGGATAATATAACATACCACATGTATATTTTTCAATAACGTCCCCGGCGTATCGGCGGCTATTATATAATTATAAATTACATTAAAAATATTTATTTACATTTTTTTTATTTTATTGTAAAAATAAATATAGATAAATCGTATCTAATTAAGCCGATATATTTTCTAATTTACATTGAATACATTACATTACAACAATCGGGAAGTGAATTTATTCAAAGACATAAAACTAAACTTAGACGTCACGGACATATAAGACATTTACAGGCTATTAGAAGAGTGTCAATTTTAAAAATCGTTAGTCCTAGCATGCCCGTCACTAACTGTTTTTAATAACAGTAGTGGGTAGGGCCCGGCAGGCAGTAGTTTGCATGAATTGGTGGCGGAAGCACGCAAAATAACTTTGTATTTACATGTAACTTTTGACTTCCGCAAAGTAATTGAATCGATTAATTAAGAAAAAGAAGTCATTATTTTCTTCATAAAATACACAATTTCTCATCACATATAATTATTTCCGTTACTGTTTAATTTTGTCGTCTATTTTATTTATTATCGTTCCATAAGTAAAAAACATTTTTACAATTTTATTGAAAAAAAAAACAAATTACATATATAGCAATATATATGTTCGTAAATAAACTTAAGTATAGATGAATACGGGAAAATTCTAACAAATGTATCATGTACATAATATTCATAAAATGTATGGATATATGAAAAACATATACATACAATTAATTTTCAATTTAAATTCTACTTTGCAGCTTAGCAAATTCCAAGTCTTGTATATATTTTATAGGTCTGCGAATGAAGTTTCCAATAACATATAGTATTTGTATAAAATACGCCGGCGCGACATAATAACAATCATCCGCATAAAATAACATAAATTTATTTTACTAACGAGATAATACGTCACTATTTGTCTCTTTTATACATACATTTTTAATTTAAATGTAACGATCGACGATACGACATAGCTTCAAAAAGATTTGAAATTCTATCATTAATACATTTTACAATAAGAAATATAGTTACATATATTATATGGGAAAAATCTTATGATTTTAATTTAATAATTATAATAAAAAAACAACTTGACATCTGCCAACTCATATGTTCCTTGTAAAGTTTCATATCATAGCTTAGTTGACAGTTCGTTTTTAAATTTATGTTCAATTTCTCACGGCAAAAATTCATATTTGATTATATTAAATTCATGCAATATAAAATGTCAAAGTATGAGATGACTTGTAACATATATTTAATTAAAACTTGGTATATATATTTTTTTTCTTTTTAAAATCGCTCCTATTTTGGCATCGCCGCAGTCGAGTAAAAGTAAAAAGCAAGCTTGGTTCGCCGTACAAAATATATGATATATGATATATCATCATTATGTCGTATCGTCGTCGTGCAATATAGCTTAGCGGAACTATTTATTGGCACTGCACAGGACAGCCTTTGGCTACGAGCCGCCGCGTCTGAAATATAAAACTACATTATACTTGATATTCATTCATTCAAGCAAATTGTTCAAATTTAAATAAAAAAATGTTTGGTATCTATGAAAATTTCTAAATTTATAATCATCGTCATCCAAGCGTGTATTCCTAGTTGCGTCGTCTGCTTACGCTTCGGAGCCTAGGGTCCAAGATTTGGCGGAACTGGTTATTACAACGGAGCGACTCCCGTCTGACCTCCATAACCCCTTTTTACAGGGAAACCAGACCAACAGGAACATGACCCGAGGTGTGTTAGCGACCAACACTGTTAGAATTTTTCAGGCTGCTCCAAGGCATCTGACACAGCCTCACGACTGCTATCTATCGACAACGACCGGAAATTTTTAAATTTATACTCATTAGTTATGATTCACTTACAACTCTTTGTAAAAATTCTGTCTCTCAAAAGTAGGTAGTACAAAAATATGTATTGGATGTTATTAAATTCGTAAATTTATAGCTTCAAAAAATGGTACTTCGATATCGTAAGATCTATCTGGCTCTACGAATTTCATGCTGTTTCTTTACCACTTCCCTGCGTGTATACCTTAGTTACACCCTGGACACTCCACATTGTATTTGTTAGTAGTCGAGTTGGTCGTTTACCGTATCTGCGTCATAGTCGTCGCAGCGGCCGCGCGGCTGAAGCGTCATCCTTGCATTGTTTCGCTCTCGACATTTCCTCTAAATCTGTTCGGCTCGGTGCGGTATCTGTTTCGGGTGGAAGGATGTGAGTGTGCGCTCTCTGTACGTTAGTGTGTGAATTTGTTTCTGGTGGGAAGGTGCGAGTGTGAGTTCTGCACGCTAGTGTGTTAATTTGTTTCTGGTGGGAGGATGTGAGTGTGAGTTCTGTACGTTAGTGTGTGAATTTGTTTCGGGTGGGAGGATGTGAGTGTGCGCTCTGTACGTTAGTGTGTGAATTTGTTTTGGGTGGGAAGGTATGAGTGTGCGCTCTGTACGTTAGTGTGTAAATTTGTTTCGGGTGTGAGGGTGGTCGTGTGCGTTCTGCACGTTGGTGTGCCAGTGACCTTAGTAGTGCAGTCGCGCGCTAGGGCCGGTGCGGGCCCGGGCCGGCGGACACGCAGCAGGCCGGCTTGGGGGGCAGGCGCGGACCGCGGGGCCCCGCCGACGACGACCTGCCTGTCGACGACCTGACCGACAATACGGTACTTTACTACACCCGCATAAACTTATACACCATGAAATTCGAGTCGTTTTGGACCCATCGTCCGGTGACTCCATTCGTGCAACTGAACAACTTTCACAAAGAAAATTTTTGGACTTCCCATAGTAAGTTAGGTCACGTGATGAGACATTTTGTATGGGAAGTCCAAAAATTTACCCCACATTTCGACCCATGTATCTTGGGGAAAGTTGTTCAGTTGCATGAATGGAGACACTGGACGATGGATCCAAAACGACTAAAATTTCACAATGTACAATAAACTCATCATCATCATTTCGTGTCGGTTACATTGTCTATCGACTATGTACACCCTGATGTCAGAGTTGTTCAGAATCGCCTCTCAACCTCTGACGTGGTTCCTTTAACGACTACCGAATGACAGCCGGGACCAACGGCTTAACGTGCCTTCCGAAGCACGGAATCATCTTTATTATCAGACAATCAGGTGATTCAAGCCTGCAAAGTCCTAACCAAACTGGAAACAACTAAACAAAGTATGCTTCCGGTGGGAATCGAACCCATCACTCCCGGGTCGAAGGCCGAACGCCTTAACCGCCGTGGACCACGGAGGCAGTTGGAGAATACAATAAACTAACTACTTGCTATTGAGTTTCGGAGTTCGAATGAGTTGATGATTGACAACCTGACAGACAGACAATACGACATTTTACTACTACTACTAATACCACCAGAAGCTCTAGTTTTAAAATTTATGATATCACTAGCTGTTTCCCGCAGCGCCGCCTGCGTCAAAAAGTAGCCTATGTTTGACCCCGGGTCTTCAACTATATTCATAACAAATTTTTGATTTAATCATGAAATCTTTAATATTAGTATATATCTATGGATATATCGAATGAAAATTATTCGAAATCGAACGAAACATCCGACCGATTTTACGTGAATCACAATTTTCAAAAATAGCACTCGAAAACAAATAGGGAAACTAGATCAGTTGCCAACTGACGAATTGACAGTCCGATATTTAAAGGTTTCATGTTTTCATGATTTATCATCATTTCAGCCGGTATCGGTCCACCACTGCTGGACGTACGCGTCTTCCTGATAATTTCCAATCATCACACCTTGCCAATGAGTTTGAATGCAACCTGTATACATTGGAAAACTACAAGGGTAGTAACTGTATACAGGTCTTATACTCACATGGTGTGATGTCTCCGCTGCAGTATTGTAGAGTTGCTGGGGCGGAGCAGCTCGGGTGCGGGGGGAGGGCGCGGCGGCAGCGGGGGAGGGGGGGCACGCGGCGAGGGGGCCGAGGGGGGAACCGGCTGCGGGGGAAATACTAAAGTTGATTACCAAATTTAAACTTGGAACAATGTCTATGCATAAAGGTACGGACAGGCGTGCTTTTATTTAGCAAGTGCTCAGTAGTAAACGTGTGTACCGACATTGCTAGTAATACAATACAATAATACAATAGTACATTATTGCAAAGGCAGCGAAATAGGCAATTGCAGGTCGAGTATGAGTTTAAGGCCGAGCCGCAGGCGAGGACTTCAATGATACGAGACAGGCAATTGCCATTTCGGCCGAAGCATATATAGTGCTTTTCTTAAAAAAATGCAAGGAAATAAAAAAGGGCCTTTTACATAATAAATTTAATTTATTTTACAGTTTGTGCCGAAAGGTAAACGCATCTGTGGCTATACAGCCACGAGAACGCAATGTGTACGATAGATAAAAGAGTTCTAAATTCAAACAGCACACCGTTTCATACAACATTGCCGGCGCGCTCTTCGTTCCAAATTCAGAGAACGCGCCGGGAAGTGATTTTGGTTTTTCAGATACAGCCATGAGAACGCAATGTGTACGATAGATGAAAAAGTTCTAAATTCAAACAGCACACCGTTTCATACAACATTGCCGGCGCGCTCTTCGTTCCAAATTCAGAGAACGCGCCGGGAAGTGATTTTGGTTTTTCAGATACAGCCATGAGAACGCAATGTGTACGATAGATGAAAAAGTTCTAAATTCAAACAGCACACCGTTTCATACAACATTGCCGGCGCGCTCTTCGTTCCAAATTCAAAGAACGCGCCGGGAAGTGAATTTGATTTTCAGTCTACGTAAATATGTTACTTCGCGTGTTCTTTATTCAAAAGTAATGACAATATTTCCGCGCATGTTTAAGAAAAATATCTTTATTGCCCACATACAGTAACAAATAATATAACAGTTACAAAGATTTCAACATAATATGAGCAAAGGGGAACTTATTGCTAGGCAATCTCTTCCAGTCAACCCGTACGAGGTGACAGAGAAACAGTTAAATTAGTAGGGTGGGTACAGCAACAGATATAGTTGAAAATTATAAAACACACAAATATTGCATATAAAATAAACATACATAAATAACTTACATACTGTAACATTCATACGTATACTGTATGAATAACTAAGCGTAAATAACAGCAGTATCAAGTCAAAGTGAGAGGTAGTATTCTTTCAAGCGACTCTTGAAATTGAATATAGTCTGAGCAGTGCGAATATCTTCAGGCAAAGTAATGAGCATGCTTAGTTTGAGCATGCTCAACAAATCAACCGGCGTTTGATTTTCGAATATGCTACCCGAGGAGCGGGTGGAAGGGGCGTGCTCTGAGCTCGTCTAAACAGGATTTAAGCATGCACTAAAATAGCATGCTAAAAAGCGTGCCATGCTTATGAGCAGTTTACATTTGCTAGTAATAGGCATGCTAGTTTTAAGTATGCTCCTGAATAACCATGCTCAAAGCAAACATTCCAAATACAAATGCCATTTCATAGCGTGCTTTCTCGCTCTCGCGGGGATGCGGGGATTCCACAAGCATCGTCCAATCGTTATTTCGATATAAATTTAAGCGTTTTTTCGTCGCACGCTTGTCGATTATTAAGCAAACTTGAAATGAGCATGCTAATTTTGAGCAACATTTCGACACACATGCTACTAAGTAGCAATTGCTCAATAGAGGCATGCTTTCATGCTTGGAATGAGCATGTGCAGTGTAACTGTACCTTAAAACATACATGCTTAGTGCTGGCAAGTGTGAACAGTTAAAGAGCATGCTAACTTTAAACAAGCTTATGCGCATACTTTTTTTTTTTAGCACGTCTGTCCGTACCTCAAAGCTTTTCGAACTGACGCGGGATTAGCGTGAATTTGAATAGAGCTTTATCCTTATCAAAAATTAAAAAGTTTGAATTCTGATTATTTATAATACAATATATCTTTTTATCGCCCATATTACAAATACAATGAACATCATATTAAATCTGCACTTGCTGTAAACTAGGTAACAATAAAACTTTTAATTGTTAAAAAACAAACATACGAGTTTCGCGCAGGTGAAGGGTTTCGTTTAGTCCTACAATGGACAGATTCTGCTTTTGACATCACAGTATTTATTTCTATTTATAATCTGTCAAATGTAAAATTTGTCAAATGTAAAATCTGTCAAATGTAAAATCTGTCCAATGTAGACTAAACGAAGGGTTTAATGGTATTTAAAAACTATGAAGTTAAGGCGGAGTTATTGCTAAACAAACTCTTGTAGCCAACCTTTATTGACTTTTTTAAATTCTAGCATTCACCCTGACATTTTTATCTATCAATGTCAAAAGTGGCATTATCATACATCTTTTCCATACCGTAAAACAGGCCAGTAACGGATTTCCATACAACTTTTCCGACCACATTTTTGGCAGGAAAAATTATATACTTTCTAATCGGTTTATGAGCAAATAGAACCGTACTTTCATATACTTGGTAGTATAAAATATCATATATCAATAAATTTGTTTAAAACACTTACCTCCGTATTCGTAAACATAACCTTAAGAACGTCCTTCACTCAAACTCATTCGAGGGCGCCTTAAAGAAGTCCTCGAACTTCCTTTAAAAACGACATTCTTAGTTGGTTGCTTGAGCAAACCCCAATGAGGTTATAATAACAATTTTAAACACAAAAATTGAAAATTACAAAAGGAATAGAGTAAAAAATAAAATGAAGTAAGTAAATACGTAGGCCAAAAGTGGCAAAAACCCGTTTTTTATCTACTTTCATTTCATTTCAAGGACGCCTCAAGGTACCTCTCGACCAACCTTATATTTGACAGTTCGATACTCGCATCCAATGAGAAATCATCTCAAGTCAAGAAAGCTTGTGACGACTAATCATACCGACGAGGTGGAGTAAGGTTGAGTCGAGTTCGAGTGAAGGTTTAAGCATACGGGTGTTATTGTTTATGAAAAAAAACAATATAAAAATAAAAAAAAAATTTTTTTTTACATTTTTCGAGCAAGCAAAAGAAAATTTAAACAATTACCTGACAGCTCGGCGTGTTGGGCGCGACGGAGTCCCGCCTCCTCCTCGGCGGCAGCGGAGGGGGGGTTCCGCACCACACGCCCGCTACAACCACATTCGAACGCATGTAGCACACTAGCTGTTTCCCGCAGCTCCGATTGCGTCAAAAATTAGCCTATGTTTGTCTTCAACTATATTCATACCAAATTTCATCAAAATCCGTTCAGCGGTTTGGCCGTGAAAGCGTAACAGACAGACAAACAGACTTTCGCATTTATAATATTAGTATGGTATAAAGTATGGCTCTTTAGTACGCACATAACAATGACGTCACTCACGTCTCACGTCTCGACAGTTTCGTCTTCCGCCGGATGTGAAAGGTTACGGACTTATTTATTTTTCAACGGATTAATTTTAATTTCTGTTTTCAATTTTTTTGATGTGAATAATAAAAATTACGGTAATTAAAAATACTCTGTGTTATTTAGAAACAAAAAAGGAAAAAATTCGACATTTTGTTTTTTTTTAGGGTTCCCGTACCTCGAAAGGAAAAAACGGAACCCTTATAGGATCACTTTGTTGTCCGTCCGTCTGTCTGTCTGTCAAGACCTTTTTCTCAGGACTGCGTGGAGGTATCAAGCTGAAATTTATATCAAATACTCAGGTCTACTGTCACTTAGAGCTGTGAAAAAATCAAACTTTTAAGCCAACGCAATCAAAAGATACAGCGGTTTATGCCGCAAATTTCCGCAAATTTTCGACACTAGCAAGGGAATCAAAACCTACAGGGTACTTCCCGTGAACTCAGAATCTTGAAATTTCGTACGAAGCAACGTCTTATAGCACAGATAAAGAAAAAATTGCGAAAACCGTAAATTTCTAGTTACATCATATAATAAAAATATTTTTAATAATTTTTAACTTACTGCCCCTTTCCCCGTGAACGCGATATCTACATATTTGTACGGAAACCCTCGGTGCGTGTGTCCGATTAGCACTTGGCCGGGTTTTTTTTTTTTATTAATTTTCATATATTTAGTGTCACTCTCGCAGTAAATACGAATCTGACGACATCTCTCAAGTTAAAATCCATCGAGCCGTTCAGGCTACAGGGCGTGCCAAACAATTATACATACATACTCTCTAAAAAACATAACCCTCTTTCTGGCGCAGTCGGGCAATAAATTAATTATTATTTTCCTGTTTTCGGATTCTGGTACTGAAATTTTCGATGTGAATAATAAAAAAACAAACATAACATAAATAATAAGTTATTATAAAAAAAAAAAAATATCAAACATCTTTCAGTTGCATTAAATCAAAATATTTTTTTATTTTTTTTATTTTGATTACTAACTCACTGTTTTCGCGGGGGGTCAATAATAGTACGCAATACATACGATGAGGTGTTAGAGGAGGGGCGGGCGGCGAAGGCGTAGGTGCTCCTCTCGCTGGGAAACTAAACGCCGAACTCCTGCAGGCAACAATACAGTGTTCATACTAAAATCATAGGAAATCAAATATTATCTGGTACAGTTTATAGATGGTCCTTCTACAAGGACGGGCCGATGTCGGAATTGAATAAAACACAAGCTGTGTGTGATATATTAACGCAATTTTTTTTTCGAAAGACCTAACAGGTCGCCATTTTTTAGGGAATACTAGCTTTTTCCCGCGACTAAAAGTAGCCTATGTTTGACCCCGGGTCTTCAACTATATTCATACCGAATTTCATCAAAATCCGTTTGGCGGTTTGCCCGTGAAAGCGTAACAGACAGACAGACTTTCGCATTTATAATACTAGCTTTTTCCCACAGCTCCGCCTGCGTCAAAAAGTAGCCTATGTTTGACCCCGGGTCTTCAACTATATTCCTACCAAATTTCATCAAAATCCGTTTAGCGGTTTGCCCGTGAAAGCGTAACAGACAGACAGGCAGACTTTCGCATTTATAATATTAGTATGGACTGGTATGCACATCTATCTATGTAATGTCGCATGATGTAGTGTAGTGTAGTGTAGTGTAGTCATACCTGTCGTTGTTGATCTGCGGACTGGCGGTGGAAGGCGGCGCGGGCGCGGGGGATTTAGCGGGAGACATGCCGGGCACACTACACAATAAATCATATTATTTTAATATGAGTATTAAAGCTCTATTCAAACTGATCCCGCGCGACTTACGGAACGCCCACAGAAATAAGAATACGTTTCTACGTAGTGCCATTAGCAGGCCAGTTAACTTTGGCACACGCTACGGCACTTCTATCGAATCCTATTTCTGTGGGCGTCCCCGCCAGTCGCCCGAGATTCGCGTTCAAATAGCACACTAAAAATGTCCAATTCGCGATTGATCCTTGGAACCGCGAATACGCTAGTTTCATAAAAAAAAATATATAATTAGTCCGTCGGTTAGATAATCAAAAAATATTGGAGACGTATTTTTTCTTTTGAAAATTAAACAAAGAATGGTAAAGATATGGCGCGTTAAAGTTCCGTGTGACGTCACAGTGTGCTACACTTTTTCGCAATATGTGACGTCATGAACCCCCACTCCTAAACTTTGAAGCGATATATCTTTACAATTTATCGCTCAATCGACAAAAGAAAGAATACGTCATTAATATATTTTGATTCCCTAAATGACGGACTAGCTTTAATGTTATTCTTTTGACCCTGGAAACTAGCCGATTGGACCAATTGCGAACAATGTTAATTGGACCAATCACAACTAAAAGATCATTGTAATTACAAAGAGGAAATGCCGTAATAAGCGTTTTGTAAGAAAGCGTTTGTTCAGCTCCTGCCCATTGCAGTGTCATCACATCACTGCGCCATTTCAAACGGCATCTCCTCTTTGTAATTGCTCCATAGTCAGTAGTTAATACTTTTGTATGGCACAGTAGGCGGACTTAACACTAAACTTAGAACTAGAATGTAAACTTTGAATGCAAATATCATTTGACGATCTTTTTCAAAAAGGCGCAAGGATGATGCATCAATAAATTTTAATTCTACTAGCTTTTGCCCTAGGCTTCGTATGCGCATTCTCATCGAAATCATTTATTTACATGATACATATATGCATTACAATAACAAATGTTACAAATGTGTGCAAGAATTGTGAATCACATCATTCAATCATAAATTTCACTGTAAAAGTACTTTTTTCCGTAATGAAATCCCGTACCATCCCGGTACTCCTAAATATGCGTAAGCGAAAATTCAGGAAGATTGGTTCAGTAAGTTAAACGTACCAATATACAAACTAGCTTTTGCTTTTTTAATCTATGTATATATATATGTTACGGCTAATAGCCGAAGTGTGGCTACACCTAGTTCTATCCGGCTACAACTAGGTGAAGCCGACCACATGCGGTTAAGCTTAGGTGTATCCTACTTGCCATCGGTTAGAACTAGGTCCGGCCTTCATCGTAGCGGCTAGAATTAGGTGCAGCCGCACACTCGTGGTTAAACTTAGGTGCATCCTTTTTATCATCGGCTAGAAGTAGGTTTTCAGGTCAGTTGAGGATTTTGGTTTTGTTTTGAGATTTTTATTATATGTTATCTTTGATTGAATGGAAAAAATAAAAAACAGGCACGGTGACATGACATTTATTATTTATTTGACATATTTTAGAAAGGCATTACAAAAGTACCCATGAACAGTTGCTTCATGTAACGAAGAAATGAAGATGCTAAGATGGGCGGGAAGAGTAACCAAGCTTGATAGAATTAGAAACGAACATGTCAGGGGTTCATTTAAGGAAAAGCTTAAGGAAACCAGACTCCGCTGGTATGGCCACCTGATGAGCCGGAATGCTGATCGCCCTGCCAAAATCCTCAACTGACCTGAAAACCTACTTCTAGCCGATGATAAAAAGGATGCACCTAAGTTTAACCACGAGTGTGCGGCTGCACCTAATTCTAGCCGCTACGATGAAGGCCGGACCTAGTTCTAACCGATGGCAAGTAGGATACACCTAAAGTAGTAATATTATTGGGAAGGCTGGCTCACTATATTCTGATGGAACCGCTCCGTTTCACTCCGCTGTCCGTTCCGTCAGAATATTGTGATCCTGCCTTCCCAATAATATTAGCTACTAAATTTGTTATACTTGCAATTGATACTGACTTCCCAATCATATAACTTAAGTTAGTTAGTTCATCAATAACAAAAACTTTAAATAATTAACAAAAGCTTGAGAATAGTACACCGTCATTAGAAGAATATTTTCATACAGCGACAGTACCAATATCATGGTTAACCAATTTAAAAATATATATCTGATCAGTTGAATAAAACAATGATAATAAACTAAATAGATTCATCAAAGTTAAATGAAAAAAAGTATATATGTTTTTAATTTTTTTATTCAAATGTATCTATTTTTTATCAAAATACCATTTCTCAATACAAATTACATTTTTACGAGCACACTCATTCTTGTGGTCTTTGCAGTTGTATTCATTCGCAGATTCACAATATTTTTTATGTAATGTGGTAAAGTTTGGACATCCTTTGTCTTCGATGTTTATCAAAGTACAGGTTTTACATAACTCCTTTATCCATTTCATTTTTTCAAGTCCTTTCATTACAATAATCTGATTATTTAAAATCGCATTAATTATTCGTTTGAAATTTCTATAATCAATTTGTCCTTCATTCCAAGTATAACCTCTATGTTTTTCAATCCATTGCACTCTCTTTTTTTCCTCCTCTGTCAGACATGAGAAAGGATATGGAGGTTTAATTACAAATACTTGAATATACTCCTCAAAACATAAAGCGAATTCCTTGACTATAAAATTGTTATGTCCATCTTTAAATCCTTGAACGTCAACACAAATTATGGGGTTCATGATATCTTACGAACTGTATTACTTAAAGGTTTATATTCAATTAAACAGTCGTTCAGAATTAGACAATATGCAGATGTCTGATCCGGAATCTCTTCGTTACTCTCCAACTCCAGACGAATGTTTATGACAGGTCCTGATTTAATATTATCGTTTTGTCTTGAACAATCAATTACAAATAAAGGAGCAATATCTTTGAATTCTTGTGGATTTAGCAAACAGCACGGTTGGCGTCCATAATAAGACTGTTGGAAATTCGCGTACTGCTCGTATATTAAAGCAAATTTACCGTTCTTAAACTCATTATTATAATTTTCGTATGGATAGTAACTGGAGTTCAAAAACACTTTAACATCGCGTAAGTTACAATGATCAAATCTAGACATATCGCTGACACTTGAATTTTTTCGATTTGTTTGCAAACCTAAAATAACGTATCTAGGCTTTTCGATTTGTGAAGAAGTTTTTATCGACCAGGTGTGCTTGGTAGCCTTTGGTAATAGGGGGTATTCATAAAGGTCCCAATTTCTATACGCAACTTGAACTGCTCTATCCTTTTCAAGAAGTTTGAGTAAATTAATTTTTTCTCTGTCAGATACTTTAACATGTGGCACTCTCCATACAATTTTATGTATATCAATGCTATGAACATCTTCTAGATTATCAAGTTTTACAGCATTAAGATTCGAATTACTTCTTAGCAAAATAAGCTCATGCTTACAGTTTACAACAACTTTTTTATAGTCTTCTGCGAAACCTAATATACGATTCAGAGGTATAGATACAGAAAAATGTCCTCCGTGTGTTAATGAGCCTTTTATATCCCATCCCCATGCCTGACATACTTTTGATTCAGCATCTGACATTGATAAGAAACACTTCATAGTACTTGTTATACCAGCATTTTTAACTTTATCTATTTCAACCCCATTTAGTTCATAACGTATATCTTGAAAGAGGAAGGGAATCGGGTTATTTGTAAAATGAACATTCGATACTTTTACTCCTGTATCACTTCTGACTACGTTAATTACACCTTCCAAGTACAAAGTACTTATACTTGGAAGAACATATAAATCTTGTTGATTTATTGGTATTCTAATTTCATCATTTCTATTAAAACTTGTAATATACGGTTTATACGAGTGAATTTCTACGCCTTCTATTGAGTTATCATAAGTAGGTAGATTAGTTATATTTAGAACACTCATTTTAGCAATCCTATTGACTTTAGAAAGTATTTATTAGCTGCTGTTAATTTCTTTTTCTTTTCGCGAATATGTGCTGTCTTTCGGAATGTGTAAGTGTTACTAATCTTTACTCTGTGCGGAGTGTCATATTTATTGTAATTTATCATGTTTTCTTAAATGTAAGTACAACTGCACCTCTTCACCTCGCAAATTAATTAAATTGTTGTTACTATCTAATATCCTTATATGAATAGAGTTCACAGTTTTTCGATTCACGGGAAAATAAATGGTATTTTTTGGTATTTCTATTATTTTGTACCCGGGAGGTACGTTTGGTGAAAATTCGTGAATTATATGACTTGATTTTCCATTAATATAAGATCCATTAATAATATCACATTCGATCCTCACCACTGTTGTGGGTAAAATGTTGACAGGAAAGAGTGACTCCTCCCATTTATTGCCTTTCAAAACTACATTTCCGAAACCCAACAATTTTCCGATAGAATTCAGTTTCTCAAAATGAATATCTTCAGTACAATATATGCTGGTTTTGAGGGTATTGTTGTTACAGAGTAATTTGAATGCACAATTTTCAGTATTAGATTTTAAATAATCATTAATGTCTTGAAGTTCATAAGCTCCTTCAGGAATTTCAACAACCTTATTTATACCATAGTGAAATTTATTATTAAATTTCGTAATATTTGGAATAGAGTTAAAAGTAGAAAAATGTAATAATGCACACTCATAGAAACCATCAAGTTCCAAAGTAGGAGAGTAGTTTGTGGATAAAATGGAACTATTCCCAGTTATTGATAAAGTGAAAGACATTATGAAAATGATGCAAAATAATTTATTACAATATTAATATACTCCATGATCAGACCAAAATCTGATTAAAAATTTTAAACAAAGGTGACCACAATTGACAGTATCAAAATTTTGAAAGCGAGTGTAGTTGTATGAAATATCCATTCCTTTGAAATATTTAACTAGCTCTGCTGGCGGTTTCAAATCACCAAAGCTGTCAAAATATTCAGAGTATTTTTTTATTTTTGCGTAGGCTACCCAGTGCGTACCATCGTTATTGTGATTATCTAAGTTAATCACACCACATTCTATAGACTTAGGTTTATTTGGTAACCTATCCCTCATATATACTCCTCTGAAGTATGGAATATGTTTAGCAAATTTTAAAATATCAATGTTTGTAAGTGCACGGTCGGGTAGCCTATTAATTAGTTTTTTGAGGGTTCTATAAACAATCCATTTCCTTTTTTGTATGGTTTTAAATATAAACCTTTACCAATAGCTATAGCTTCCATATCCATTTCTCGGTTATGTCGTTCAGACTCTTTTAAATTTTGTTGAGCAGTTTTATATTCATTTACTGTTTTTGCTATACCAGCCGCGCCTCCAACTAATGCCCCTAATGCTGATAGCCCAGCAAAAATTGGTATTAATGGTAAAACTCCACCCGTCTTAGGAATCTGTATTACTCTCGGCAATCGCACTTGACATCGATTAGGAACAATTTTTTTAGCTGCCTTACAAGCAAACTTTATTGCAGCAAGAGTATTTTTTGGTTTCGATTTTTTTACATGTGATCGTATTTTAGATACAACATGTGTAAATTTTTTTATCCCTGCACCAGCTTTGATTTTAGCTTTCATAACTTTGTTTACTAACCATGAAGCTAACTTTTCTCCTTTACTTGCATCTTTTGAACGTAATCGTTTTTTAGCCATATTCAACAACTGTAAATCTGCTTTATGACGATTGTCTAAATCACTATAATTTGAGTATGCGATATCGTGATGCATACAAGCTTCATCTAGTTTGTTTACACCCTCGTCTCCTCTTGATAATCTTTTACTTAGTTTCGTACCTGGTCCACAATAATTATAGCCTGGAAGGTGGAACTCAAATGGTAAATTGTTTATCAAATTATTAACAAGTCCTCTACCTTGCATATCTTTAACTAAAATGATATAACGATATCATGTTTAGTGATTATATAATAGCACTTCTGTCAATCCAACTATTTTCTTGATTACTTAGTCCTAACCATTTTACAAATAATTTGTTTCTTTTTTTTCGAATAACTTTTTCAATTAAATAAATCATTGGGTATTTAGTTTTTTGTAGCTCTTCTTGATAAAAAGAACCCAATATGTCCTGATTATTTTGATCTTGCAAATTGTATGTAATAGGATTCGTATTTTTAACCTTTTTAATTTTAAAAATTTCTGTTGACCAGTTCGGTGTATATCCTTTTTGAAAGCTACTCTTATATTTACTTATTCGAACGCTATCACCAATTTTCAGCCTCTGTTGCCCAGTTTTAATTTTCTTCTGTTGAAATTTTAAAATGTTAGCTTTTACTTGAATTTCATTTTCTGAAGTTATATCTTTCGGTTTAAATTTCGTAACTCTATGTATCTTTGAATTGTAATTAAGCAATACGTCTTTCAAAATTTGGCCTATCCATCTGTAACTTCCATTATAACTAAAGTGTTTGTGTAAAATAGTCTTTAATGTTCTTATTAATCTTTCAACAATTGATGCTTTTTTAGTTGAATAAGTAGAATAATGATGTATCTTAAAACAGTGCAAAAGTTTCTGAAACGTAATATTGTAGAACTCAGTCCCTTTATCTGTTTGTAAATTTTTAGGTGTACGTTTGCTTTCTGACAATATTAGTCTAAATGCATGAGCAACTTCTTTTTGCGATTTCGACTTTAATGGAATTGCCCACGCAAATTTTGTAAAACAATCAATAACAACTAAAATATAACTAAAACCTTTATTATATTTTTTTATCGATTTGAAGTCAATTAGATCGGCTTGCCATAAATCATCTATTCCTTTTAAAATTACTGAAAGTCGATGAAAATTTTTGCGTGCAGGTTTATGAATTTCATTTACCACTTGTTCTTTTTGCGACATTTGTAACATTTTGCGATTTCAATATCAATTTGTCAACATCCTCCTTAGTACAAAACTTCTTTTCTAACTGATCTAAATACGTATTGAAATCTTCTTTTATTGCATCAATAATAGTTATTATTTCTTTTTTTGAAATGTAATTGTTACTTTCGTTATCTACGTACTCCTTACTTGCTACATCGTTTGGCTTTATAGGGAGTTTAACACCTGTTAATCTTGATTTTTGTAAATCGTAATCACCATTTACATTTTTAGCTAAGTAAATATCAGCAAAATCAAATACTTCTGATAACCGTAACCTTTTATGAACATGATGACCAAACTTATCGATATTCATTTTATTTTAGACGTCTACCAATCTCAAATACTAAATACGAATTAAAAATTATTAGTATGACCATTAATTTATAATACCGGCTTCTCTTAATTCTTCTATGATTGAAATAATTTCATTATCCAGTCCAGTGTTGCCGGCACTTCTTGACGCTATCAATAATTTTAATCTTTCAACAAGTTCGTTAGGATCATCCCAATAAACGTAATCAGTATTTTTTTTAAACCTCTTTTTTAAAATCATTCCTTCTCCTTCTGTAACACTATCATTATTATCAACGTGAGAAGAAATAGAAGATGTTGAAGGTTTGCGAAGCTTGAAAAGCGGTTTGATAACATTTAAGTATTTTCTTCCTTTATTCGTTTTTATTGGTTTATGTGGATCAAAATCACGACGATGCGCATTTGTTTCTAACAAAATGTTTTTATATTCTTCTAAATCTTTATCAGTAACCAAATCCAATATAGGAACCTTCTTTAAAAGTAACTCCGACAATCCGTTTGTCATATTGTAATCATGCTGTCCTACTTTTATACTATCATCTTTTACGACAACACGTGATGATCCTATCATCAATTTTCCTCGCTCATTTCGAATGCCATAAGGAACATCATGAAAAATTTCAGAAGAAAGTGACCAAGACAAAGTATCTCGACTAGAATTTGGTTCTGAATCAACTGTTTTGTATGAAATATTGCTAGTATTAATATTGTCAGAGTCATCGAAATTGTAATCTTTATTAGAGTTATCATCTTGCGTTGAATCATCACCTATATTTTCCTTAAGAGTCTTATTGAATTGTGACTCGTGAGATATTTGATCATTTAAGGAAGATGATTTAAGCTCAGTATCATTCAAAATATCATTATCCATAACACTTTGCTGTTTATTTTTAATCAGTTGTTCCATCGGGTAAGTGACTGGTTTAAATACTTTTTGTAACAAACTTTCATTGTAAGATTCCATTGTTTTCATATCCTTTATTTTCTTTTTAACCGCATTTGCGACTTTAACAATTTCAGATTTTAATTCTTTTTCCATAGTTAATAAAAATTAAAGCGAAATCAGTTAACGTTACATGTGTATGAATTTGTTTGTTATTATGATGATTTTTATTAAAGAACACTTCTTATATTGTTTATTCATCCAATATTACAAACGTATCAAATTTTTTTCTGTAACAACCTTTATTTTTTTGACAGTCTTTATTAATTACCATAAAGGAATAGGGTTCACTCCATATTTCTATACATATTTGACGGAACTGAGACCAACTCATATCGATGTTTACATGTTCATCATATATATGACGTAGATTGATATCATCCTGTTTAAATAATATTAATAAATTTGTGTTGTCTCTTATTAGTTGCTTAGGAATTTTTGAATAGGTTTGGTTTAAATAAAAACTATCAATCAATTTATGTCTTCCCATTGCAAAGTAATCACGTATATTGTTTTGATTCTCACATGCAACATCATCAAAAATAATCACTGAATTGGGTTTAGCATCATGCGGGCTTAAAATATGTTCATTACTCTCATATTTTGTAAAAGTTATGTCTGGAATTAAATCAAAAATACGCTCTAAATATTTATACTTAGGCTGATATATCGTTTTTGAATAAAGATAAACGTTTTTAAAACGTAGTCCATTTTTGTGTAATAGCAGACCTATAATTACGTTTGTTTTACCACAGTTCGATGGTCCACAAACAATACATCTAATATTGTTAGGCAAAAGGCATCCATGACGGTGTGAGTCTGTTTCAATATCAGGATAAATTTTATCGAACTCCAAGGTTTTAGATTGTTTAACAAATTTCATTGTTTATTTATTTATTTAATTCATGTACACACTGTAAATATACATAAGAAACTTAACATCTTATGACCTGCTATGTATGATTCGATGATTTTTATCAGAATGCTTCCTAAATTTTGTATTCCTATTTATATATAAAATCTAATGGAATGTTTCATTGGTACTTTATTAATAATAACAAAAATCATAATTGTAATATTTAAGTTTATTACTCATTTCATTCTTACGTTTTTGACAAATTGTGGATTATTATATGAAATATAAATTATTACAAAATATGGTTAAATTACAAACATCATTTTAATATATTATAGTATTATATTTATATTATAATCTTAACTTATAAATTAAAATGTGAATAACTTTATTTTAAACATACAATAGACTTACAAAGGAAATTAAAACATTTATTGATTTAATTATTTAATGCACAAAACAAAAGGTTTCTTAATATTTTATTTTATTCTAATAAACTAATATTTAATAATTTATTAACATTACATATTAAAATTACCAATTACAACCAACAAGTTTTTTCGATATTTTACTTAAAATATGTTCAGTCAAGTCCATTATTTCATCCACCGGTTCTTGCACTACGTATTGCGCTGCTGTTAACACTGCCTTGTCACTTTCATCATCATTTATTTCATATATTTTGATTTTAATAATCTTTTTCCCTTTCACTTTTTGCTTATTAATGATGTAGGATGTTGATGACAACCCGCTATTGCTTCTTGTCGAGACCCGTTTCGATTTTTTTGGAGCTGCAGAATTAGTTGAGGACAGCATCATTTGATTGAGTTCACTATCAGTGACATCGTATGGATCTTGAGCGTATTGTGAGAAAAGTATTTGCGTGTCTTGAGAATCTGACATGGTCTGTAAAAAAAAACTTGGTATCAAATAATAAGCTAAAATAATTGTAAAACAAGTATCACTTAATGAAGATTAAATTCTGAAATAACTAAGTACTTACATTTACAAATAGTAGCACAGCGTAGATGTTTAACTTGGTAGATAGAGGATGTCCGTCTCCCTCCGTATCGTACGAGAACAGGCACGTTAATGAACAGCACTATAATACGATACCATCGAAGTGGCTCCCCACTTCGTCTGCGCATCGGAATATTGCAATGTTAGGGCACTAATGATTCTATTCTTTATTTAGCTAACAGTAGGGTTTTAATTCTATCGTCTAATATAAATATGATGCAATTAGGTAAAATGTTTCAACAATAAAATCATGTCAAGACTTGATCCATACACGTGTTTAGTGTCCAATTCGATGAAACTCTTGCTATGCACTATATAATCAAAATATAACAGCATTCTTTTTTAATTAAATAAGATATTATTGGTGATTATTAAAAATTTAAGAACTCATATGCTTTTTTCAGTGCTCATGAATTCTCTATTTTCCATTACCCCTCTACATCTTTGTGCGAAGATTGGGTTTGAATGAAGCTTTAAATAAAAAATAGTAGTTTATTATTTAAATTTATTTTTAACCATATTATAACTAAGTTAATAAGTAAACAGCGATATCTATTGATGTAATTATTAGCTATACTTAATTTTTTTAACAATACTAAGTCTAGATTATTTTCAACAGTACAAGTACAACAGTTTAAACAGACATATTTGATTAACCTTCTGGTTACGGTAATCGAGGAATGGCCCCAAGATTTTGTTGTTATATTATCTTTAAGAATAAATCGCTTATCATCATTTCGAGAGAGCGCTATTTTATTCTGCTCTTGGGTGAATATTGTATGTTTTATAGATTTGAACAGAAGGTTTGTTTTTCGTATTTCCTTACCGGTATTCAAAACGTTGATATAATCACTAAATTTTTTTTTTTTTGCTACTGACTTTTTACACCCTTTGCTTTTTTAGTCTCAGATGTTTTTGTTTTAATACTATATAAACTTTATCATCCAAATACGTAAGGGAAGGGTTTGTAATCTTTAGATATTTTTGACTGATTTATTGTTTAAGTTTATATTAGTATTAATTAAGTTTTAAATGTATTATATTTTAAAGTTTAGTACACGTCTAGTATTTATACATATTTCGTTTTAATATACTTATGTAATATCATGAGTATAAATATTTGAATAATTTAGTTAAATGTAAATTTGGATGATATCCTTTACATTATACAAATAAAACTGAAGAAGACAAACAATAGAATTTACATTATTTTCATAATTATTTAGTTAAGAGAATTTTTCACACATCACTACTTCTGTGTTGTCTTTATTTTGACCTGTTTTCAACCAAGTTCTTAAAAAGAGGTTATACATATATGCCTTTCGTACGTATACTGTATATTACGTAAGTAGGGGTATATAAATGTCTGATCAGATTTAATTAAAAAAGTCGTGTGGCTGATTTTCATATTATAATTATTAAGTGCTTTAATCCTAAATTATTTCATTGAGTAAATAAACAACATTACATACTTATATAGACATTCAGAGATTATCCACGGATTATCCATTCATTCTTACATATGAAGACCTATGAAATTAATAATATCCTGTACGGGAATCGAACCCATAATCTAACGCATAGAAGATGCACTAATTCACCAATAGACCATTCAGACTTTTGATATAACGATCAAAATTTACGATAACATTTGAAAAATACCTCCTACTTGAATATAAAATTAAAGAGTAGGTACATTAAACATATTGTAGATGTTGAAAAAAAAAGCCTTTTTTATATACTTACTTACCTAACTACATACATATAAAGCGGGCAAAGTCGTATGATTTTATTATATCATAAATTGTATGTTAACCAAAGCGATTCATTGCGAGCAGACATTTGATATTCTACATGACGTCAAAGCAAAGTATTGTGGGAACAATTTTTTGCTGATGCAGTAAACTGCAATACAGCAGTGTTGTGCATACAACACACGTACAACGTGAATGATCGAGTACCGACTCGTTAAAGAATCGATTGATCGATTTAATAAAATGAACAACATTCATTAAAATGATATTTTGACGTAAAGGTATATAAAAATCGAATACTTGTATTTATCAGGTATATAAAAATCGAATACTTGTATTTATCAGGTATATAAAATCGAATACTTGTATTTATCATTTGGGCTCTGTCTACACCGTCAGGGACAAAGACGTGAAAATGTAGCTGTATATTTTTTTCCAGCAGTATCTGCAGATCTTTCATATTATACATATTTTTATAAAATCAGAGTAATTTATTTTTGTGAAACTATCGAACCATGCCATCGATTGTAATCGATTAGCCATTTCTCCGCCCTAGTACTAACTACAACTTGTATGTAGTATGTGTAGTGCCTTTTTTGATATGCACCTGTGAAATGATTTCTTATATGAAAGTAAAAGGAATTTAATAGAAAATAATACCTAAATACATTTTTAGATAAGTACTTAATATTTTTTTTAGTTAGCTTTCTACAAAAACACTTTCATGGAAATTATCTTTATGGAGTTCGGTTACTGTTGTTAACGATTTGGAAGCTTTCTATGGTGATTATGTGATAGTGTGGAATTGTTTGCGTAAGTACGTATAGCTTACATATTTTATGCTCAAAATTATCTTTACCTAGCTGGTCTAGGACACGTCTATTTCTGTATCGTTAAATAATTAACGAAACTGAAGCTTTCCATGGTGAGTTATTACTGAGTCCGGCTGGTCCGGAACTTGGGAAGATGTCGTGCTGATCATTATACAGCGTAATCAATGTTTGTGAAAGTACCTATAGCTAACATATTTTATGCTCAAATTATCTTTACCTAGCTGGTCTGGGACACATCTATTTCTGTGCCGTTTTAATTAACCCAACAGAAGCTTTCCATGGTGAGTTTATCACATTGTCTGGCTGGTCCCGGAACTTGGAAAGATGGTGTGGTGATCATTCTACAGCGTGATTAGTGTTTGCGAAAGTACCTCTAACTTACATATTTTATGCTAAAAATTATCTTTACCTAGCTGGTCTGGGACACGACTATTTCTGTACTGTTAAATAAATAACTCCACAGAAGCTTCCCATGGTGAGTTTATCACAGAGTCCGGCTGGTACCGGAACTTCGAAAGATGGTGTGGTGATCAATCTACAGCATAATTAGTGTTTGCGAAAGTACCTCTAGCTTATATATTCTACGCTCTCGAAAATCTTATTAAAATGAAAACAAAATTGTGTTCAAATATTATTTTGCTCTCATATTAACAAACAATCTATTGAAAATAAGTGCAATGAAGATGGCAGCGACGTGGTAAGTTTTTTATTTTATTTTTGTAGTTAAGAATAACAAATTTAGTAGATAATATTATTGGGAAGGCAGGATCACAATATTCTGATGGAACGGACAGCGGAGTGAAACGGAGCGGTTCCATTAGAATATAGTGAGCCAGCCTTCCCAATAATATTACTACTACCTAAGCTTAACCGCATGTGGTCGGCTTCACCTAGTTGTAGCCGGATAGAACTAGGTGTAGCCACACTTCGGCTATTAGCCGTAACATATATATAAAAATCAATTGCTGTTGCGTTAGTCTCGCTAAAACTAGAGATCGGCTGGACCGATTTTGGCTATTTTTGGTTTTGAATTATTTGTGGAAGTCCAGGGAAGGTTTAAAAGGTGAATATATTCGGAGGCGGCACCAAGTTTGCCGGGTCAGCTAGTATTAGAATAGTTTAGTTAGCAGATAATTTCGTATTTTTGAACATTACTTTCCGTTGATATTTCATGTATTAACACAGTAGTATATTACAAATACAAAAACATGAAACTATTAATGATTTCTTATGTTTTCGCGATTGTTATTCATTAAATTAAACAATTTTAATATGGTTTTTATCGCGTTTATTACTTATTTATTTACACCTGACGTTTCAAACACTTTACAGCGTTCATGGTCGCAGGCAGACTAAGTTAACATTTGTCTTTGATGTCAATGTCAAATTTAATGAAATTATTAATTAAAATTTTCAATCTTTTCTCATTTGGTACGAGTATTAGCAAAAAAAATAAGCTTAACATAAATCTAACACACCTTTTAGATCTAACTTGTCTGGCAGACATAGCGGATAAAACACTTTTGTTTACGAGACCGAGGCCAACAGACTGACAGACCGGGTTACACCAGACCCGCTGATAAAACGCAACTGCTATCTAAACGGTTAATATTACAAAATCCGAATTGATAATCCAAGTTTATTATTGGGTATCGATTTCACGTCTATTACGACCTCGTGGCGTAATGGATATTTATTTATAACTAGCTGTTTTCCGCAGCTCCGCCTGCGTCAAAAAGTAGCCTATGTTTGACCCCGGGTCTTCAACTATATTCATACAAAATTTCATCAAAATCCGTTCAGCGGTTTAGCCGTGAAAGCGTAAAAGACAGACAGAAAGATAGACACACTCTCGCATTTATCATATTAGTAAGTAAAGTAAGTATATTAGTAAGTATTGATATGGAAGTAAGATTTGGATTATAAATCTGAAGAGTTTGTTTGTTTGAACGCGCTAATCTCAGGAACCATAGGTCCGATTCGAAAAATTCTTTCAGTGTTGGATAGCCATCTGCCTAACTAAGCCAGCTCATAAAAGGCGCTTGAGGAGACATGCTATAATGGATTCTGCAACTGACAACAATACTTAAAAAGTTAATATCGAGAGAGAAGAGGTTCCCACTGGGGAACCCCCTCGACGAGCAACCATTCCATTAACACATCTGCTTATAGTCTTATGACTGATTGCAAGATTTAGAAAATAAAGAAAAAAAAAAAAAGTGTTTTTAAAAATCGCCCGCCCGATAAAAAAGCCTATTTATCGAGGTAGGCTATAGGGGCTAGGGCGAAGTCGGGACGGGCTGCTAGTCAAAGAATATAATATACAAACTCACCGCGACAACTCGTGGAGTTTGGGGCTCGGCATCGGTCTCTCCGGCGGCGACGGCGGCGGAGTCGAACTCGCTGCCAAACACATGTACACTTTACATAGATCAACATTTAACACTGGGTTGAAAATGACAGAGATTTTTTTAAATTTATACTAAAGACTTGCTCAGGTAATGAGTATAAAATTTAAAAAAAAAAATCCAACGAAAGCGATGCAGTGTTCGATTTATGTGATTTTCTTGCTTGTCGTCAAAAGCGCCTAGAAATCGGTGAGCGCAGTTTTTTGTACAAATTTCACTTATACATTTTTTTTACATTTGGTAAACATACAGGCATGTAGTTAATATGCACATTACATTTACATTAATACTTATACCAATTAGCTAGTCAACTAAAAAATAAATTGTATTTTATTGATAGGATAGTATTTCGGAGATACAATTTGAACGAAAACATTCTAAAAACTATAATTTTAAAGATTTCATAGTGATGACGTCACTTAGCTATAATGGCCACCTCGAACTGCAAGGTATAAAGCAAAAATTACTAAGGCATTAAAAAATATGCATGTCAGTGTCAGATGGATCGCGAGCTCGTATTTATATAACTATTGCATATTGGCCTGTTTATTGGACTTTACTGCCGTCTCTTCATCCGTTGACATCTGATTTTTCAATAATTGGACACCGATTCTTTTTATTAATGTATGAATGAATGTAATGAAGATGTAGTCGGGTTATAGGGCATTTGACATGGTTGACAAGTACGTGAAGCGCCTAATTAGCGCTACCAAACAAAAAATATTTATTCACTACCCTGAGCTGCCAAACTAAAAAAAAAATGGAAGCCGGAAGTTGTCCGGCTACGTCACACGTTAACCTTGCTAAAAAATGAAGATCATTGGGTTTACAACGGTTTTCTTAAAAAAATTACTTGCTTATCTAAAGATCTGATTAATGCGATCTGTTCCCCTAAGCCTATTCCTCGAAATGGTTTACGAAATAAGACATTTTCATGAAAAAGTTTACTAGCCAATTAAGTTTCCTTATATTACTTTTGCAAAAACAACGACAAGACCAAAATAAATATAATATTATATGTATATGTGTGTCACAGATGAACAAATAAACGTTTTATCTACCTATCTAATAAAACAACACCTCGGTCATGTTCATGTTGGTCTGGTTTCCCTGTAAAAAAGGTAACGTAGGTCAGTCGCTCCATTTTAATAACCAGTGCCGCGAAACCTAGGAGAATGTCTTACAGCGTACCCAAGACTAAGAAGCGTACGCAACGCACCGCAATTAGAAATACACGCTAAGATGAAGAAGACAGTGAAGCATTACGTGATTTAATATTGCTAAGGGCCTACTTCACTAAAGTAGGATAAGTTTTATTCCAAGAATAATGACGCAATTTACTCTCGTATAATCGTTTACACTTCACCAAACAGTTAACCCGACAACATGTTAATCCACGTACGATTCCGGTATAAGGACTCTCAAGAATAAATGGCGACCGCGTACCGGTAAGCGCAGCGTTGGACATCCACCGACCAGATGGTCGGACGACCTGAAAAAGGTCGCAGGCAAACGCTGGATGCAGACTGCTGCCAATCGATCATTTTGGAAATCATTGGGAGAGGCCTATGTCCAGCAGTGGACTGACTGCGGCTGAAATGACGATGATGACTCTCGGACAGGAACGATGTTGAATGAGATCTCCCCCTAACCTGTCAGTTCTTACCTTGTATGACGTGGTCTGCGGGCCGCGGTGGCACAACCGGCGCAGAGACACTACTGCGCGGTAGTAGCGGCGGGACCAACTCCTGCCGACACGACCATTACATTAACACACGCCCTTTTAATCGTACATTCACTAGCATGATTATTGTGTTTTTCCCAAAAAAATGTTAACTTTTGTACAATTAAGTTGGCAAACTGGCGTACGGCCCGCGTGATGGTAAGCGGTTACCGAAGCCTTCACCTACCTTTCATTTTCCTGCTAATTATTGTATGATTTTATCATCATACAAATTTTCGTACCGCTTGCCTTGTACAAATAGTTTATACTAAACTTTGCATAAAAACTTTTTCATTAAGTAATTAGGTACCTACTTCTAACGAATTCTGTAATTGGTCTTTCTTGATATTTATGTTTTACTAGCTGTGCCCGCGGCTTCGCCCGCGTGGGATTCCGTTTGTGTCACGGAAAAAAGTAGCCTATGCCACTCTCCAGGTCTCCAACTATCACCACACAAAAAATCACATCAATCCGTTGCTCCGTTTTAACGTGAAAGAAGGACAAACAAACAAACACACTTTCACATTTAAAATATTAGTATGAATATGGATTTGTAATACCATATTTAAAACTATTATCCTGGTGGTGGGATCAGTGAGTTCAAACATAACATTACACAATTAAGCGCGTAAAATACCTTCTTACTTCAGACGTTTCAACCGTGTTACAACGGCCGTGGTCACGGTTTTATGTTTTAAATATGCAATGCGTTAGCGTGTCTATTTCAATAAATAAATATTCTATTCTTTTATAGCCCGAGCAGGAAAATAAAAACCCTGCATTGGCGTCGCTAATGATCGCCTTTAGATGGCAACATGTATGTGTCATGTCAACAAAATTAACAATGGCATTTACTGAAATAGAAATCAATCCTTGGTTTTTTATGATTTTACTCTCATTACTATGAATCTCTTTTTGGCAGATGACGTTGAGATAACGGAATGTTAAGCCTAGTTGCCAATAAAAGATTTTAGTTCCATTTTTTTCTGCAATATGACGAAGGTTGCTATTTATTGGTCGGTCTATACGTCTAATAGGCTAGTTTCCCAAAAAACGATAATTAGTCCGTCAGTTAGATAATCAAAAAATATTGGAGACGTATTTTTTCTTTTCAAAATTGAACAAAGAATGGTAAAGATATGGCGCGTTAAAGTTCCGTGTGACGTCACGAGCCCCCACTCCTAAACTTTGATGCGATATATCTTTATAATTTATCGCTCAATTAACAAAAGAAAAAATACGTCACCAATATATTTTGATTCCCTAAATGACGGAATAATTTTAATGTAAAACTTTTGACCCTGGAAACTAGCCTATTATAAACATGCCATAGTGTGATTAAAACATTGTACGAGTATAAGGCCAAATTTACCTATATATACTACAAATATTTACCTATGGCATAGTAAATAATAGCACAGCATAATAAATAATGCTAGGATTTTGGAATTATTGGAATTAACATTACCTGGTCCAGTCTCCTTCCCGCCAAATGTTCAGCACTCCTAGAGTAGAACAATTCGGCGTCCACTATAGCCCCTCGCGGCGATAACGCTTGAGGTTTTCTTTCGGGTGCGGAACCCAGCGACGGTTGCCTGTTGGGAAATGTTTTAATATTTAATTTTTTTTTTTAAATCGAGAGGATTAGACCATCTGTTATATTGTAATAATACAACAAGGATACACTGTCAAATACAAGCAATAATATAAGGAAAAGTAAAAATATTGAATTTTTCTCAAAATTACGAAGGGAAATAGGCTAGTTTCCACTTAAAACTAATCAGAGAGATGACACTTTCTAATCATTAAATTAGATGTGTAGGATTGAAATAAATAAACTATACTCGTATATCACAAAAACTAAATAAAATCGAGAAAAATAGCCATTTTTTCACGAGACACTGAACACCAATCAGAAGCGATTACGTCATATCTTGTAAAACATCATTGTTGTTGTTGATGTCGACGTTTTACAATAGTCACTTTCCATAGAAAACTGAATCAAAATCAGAATCATTTATTTTTGTTTGTTTCATGGCGGCTGTACACTCTGGTCTGAATGTGGGCTAGTTAAACCTCTTGAGTCTTAACTTAATATGACAGTTCAGCCTGTCCATATAAAGTTGAGACTCAAGAGGCTTAACTGGCCCACAAACAACATAACTTCTTAACTTTATTTCTATATGGCTCGGCGAGTGTACAACGACAAAAAGTTATGACGTCATTCGAATCGCCACGACAGTGCAGAGCGTTTTCGCACGATATTCAAAATGTGTTTTTTAAATAAAAAACACATAATGTAAGATTGAAGTATTGCAAAAAAATACACAAATTTTTGAATATACTACACAATGACGTATAATAATAACTACATTTTAAAAATTTAGTAAACTAGCCCATCAAACACACCTGTCGTGCCGCGGCGAATGCCTATCGCGTGGTGATGGCGGCTCGTCCCTTGTACTTCTGAAAATAAAATGTAAATATATAACTCAAAATATTGACTCATCGTCTCGTATAAATATAAAATTAAATAATAGGACAGGTTAAGTAAAAAGCTAGGGAATGCATCCCGATTTGAATCAGTCACCACTGCTGGCATTTACATCTTGAGCTTTTCCGTGCTTCGAAAGGCACGTAAAGCAGTTGGAAGTCGGATGGCTGCCGTCCATCTGTATCTGTTTCGGGCGGGAGGGCGTGAGTGTTCGTTCTGTACGTTAGTACTAGACTGACTTGTTAGGCGTCTTCCCTCTTCTTTATCAAACAGTTCCTTGTCTATGAGACTGACACCCGTATTCTTGAACGTAACCTTATGGACGACCTTCAGTAAAACTCATTGGAGAGCGCCTCAAGGAAGTCCTCGAACTTTCCTTGATATTGACATTCTTAATTGTTTTTTTTTTTTTTATATAGGATATTATTATCACTTATTGACGTTAAATTACTTGAATTAAGTTTACCACCACTTCAAAAGCTCAAGTGGAGAAGAAGCGGCGCCACAAACTCCACTGCAGCATTTTCTTCAAAACGTCAATTTACAAAAAATTAAAAAAAAAACTTTCCTTAATTAACTAGTTTAATGAACGAATTCACATGTTTGTCAACATTTAGCACAATATTTTATTGTGATTTCAGATTATTCAAATTAAACAAAAACTGAATAAAAAAAAAATTAAAAAGAAATGTCATATGTATCTATCTAACACATTGTAATCATCTAGAATCTTCCAATAACTCACCTATTAGGCGTCTTCCCTTTATCAAACAACGCTAGTCCCTTGTCAATGAGGCTGAGTTGTGAAAAAGCGCCGCTACGTTCGAGACGCGGACTGACGACGCCATCTTGTTTGAGAGGTTTGTGGTCGTCGTGTAGTTGTAGTGACGAAACTGACGTGCCGTCCCATGTGCTGCCGCTTGTTGGGGATAGCTGCGACACGCCTGTTTGGATAAAATAGTATCTATAGCCCGACCATTAAAATAGCAGCCTTCCGTCATTTTGCGGGGAAAATATTGAAACTAATTTCTTTAACTGGCAACTACGCATTCACGCACACATTCCGTCATTTTCCAAAAAGAGACAGGAATCGACATTGTGTATTTTGTGATTATTTCCTACGATGTGTTTATCGAAATGGCAAAAATAATTCATAGTACTCATATTTGACGCGAATAAAAACGATGAATTCATTTCTATTCTATTATATGACATTGTCAATTTTGTTGTTGACATGACACATACAACATGTTGCCACCTAAAGGCGATCAGTAGCGACGCCAATGCGGGGTTTTTATTTTCCTGGGTCCTTACTATCACTTCTAATAGCAGGGCAGAAACGAGCGAGTAAACGAGATGTCGCCTTACAGCTTGTATTGCGCCATCTCGTTCACTCACTCGTTTCTGCCCTGCTATTAGAGGTGATAGTAAAGCCCCTGGTCGGGCTATAAATGGTATAACCTTTGGGATATTAATACCTAATTGGTACAGCTTAAATCGCACGACTTACGAGGTAAATTCTGATCCGGTTTTACCTCGTGTAAATCCATTTCAATACATAATATTATAAGTGCAAAAGTCCGTCTGTTACGCTTTTAAGGACAAACCACTAAAAGGATTTTGATGAAATCTGGTATGAATATATTTGAAGACCCGGGATCAAACATGGCAACATAGGCTACTTTTTTTAAGCAAACGGAGCTGCAGGAAACAGCTAGTCTTGTATATGTCTACGCATCAATATTAGGACCACAATAATTACAATCTAAGCTGGATATTTTGGCTTGTTAGTAGCAAACTTCTAAAGGGTTCAGGGGTCAATTCTAGATCATTTCGTGAGATATTTTGATATCATTTATTTGGGAACACTACAGAGGTCAATACAAGATCCACTATCACTTACTGTTTTAACCTTTTACCTGCGTCAAAAAGTAGCCTATGTTTGACACCGGGTCTTCAACTATATCCATACCAAATTTCATCAAAATCCTTTCAGCGGTTTGGCCGTGAAAGCGATAACAGACAGACAGACAGACTTTCGCATTTATAATATTAGTATGTATATAACTTCTCACTAAGCGTGTCATCCCTTCCAATATTCTTTCTATTGTTTTGATACATAACAGCCAGATATTTCGAAATATTTCTACGCGGAGACTCCAAGGGTCAGACTTATGCTCACTATAACTTCTTTTTTTCGGGAACACCGCAGGGGTCAATCCTAAGTCCGCTAGAAATTATTTTTCTCAAATTTATCACATTTTTTACAGCAATTTATTACTTACTGAGCGTGTCATCGCCTTCGCCGCTAGTGTTGCCAGAACTACTGCTATCATCTGCAGGAGCATCATGGTGCGCGCGACGAGAAACTTCGAGACTTATTTAAAGTAATTTACTAAAGGGGTACCCCAGGGATCATCTTTGTTTAAACAAGATACCTTTGTCATAATTACAAACTAAACGAGTTATTTTAGGTTATTTCACGTAATTGTCTAAGGGGACACCCCAAGGATGACTACTAGGTCCACTAGAGTTTATTTCTTGAAAATTCATCACCATTTTATAGACTAATCAACTTACTGAGCGTGTCATCGCCTCCGCCGCTAGTGTTGCCAGAACTACTGTTGTTGTTAGCTGGAGCGTCGTGGTGCGCGCGACGAGACACTTTCACTTGCTTCAGAGATAAATCCGGGTATTTTCGGGGCTGTAGGAAAAAAAGGGTAAAATATTGTAATATCAATAGCATTCTCGAACACCACGGCAAATACTTTATCTCTAAACTCGAGAGCCTAACTGTGCTCGGGCGTTTGTAACCGTCGTGCATTTAAAGCGTTCACTTAAAAAGATATATTCAAGAAAATTATTGAGATCGGTACCTACTTTATCAGTAGATATCTTTAGCAACTCATTTTGATAGTTTAAATAAGTGTTTTTTTTTCAGGCGGTAGTTTGTAGTCTTATGACATCAAAGACAAATGTTAACTTAGTCTGCCTGCGACCATGAACGCTGTAAAGTGTTTGAAACGTCAGGTGTAAATAAATAAGTAATAAACGCGATAAAAACCGTATTAAAATAGTTTAATTTAATGAAGTGTTTTTTTTTATTTATTTAATTAATACAAATAAACATACAAATATCAGTACACTATAAAAACATTCATCCTATTCTATGAGGTACATTACAACAACACATATACCTTGAAAAGTCTAAACAATGTTACACTTAGATCACTCAATAAGTGAAACCCATGAACTAAGAAAGAACAATATACTCACAAATTTAGGCATCTGTTTGACCGGCTGCCGCGGCTCGATCTCCAAACTTCTCGCGTACAAATAATTGGTGATTTCGTTGTCGTCTTGCCCCGGAAACGGATCTAACGACTCTAGGAACGCCTGCGAGAGGAGAATATTATTTGATTATATTTTGAATTACCCGCTGTGCCCGCGGCTATGTCACTCTCAGGTCTCCAACTATCTCCACACAAAAAATCACATCAATCAGTTGCTCCGTTTTAACGTGAAAGAAGGACAAACAAACACACTTTCACATTTATAATATTAGTATGGATTGATTGAAAGAAAGAAAGAAATAGTTTATTTGCAATGAAAGTGGTACAGTCTGGTGTTAAATAACAATATGGCCGCACAATCAACCTTATTAGGTATGCAAAGAAAATTTTATTTTATTTTTAACATTTTAAACAATTCAATCTACATTACACGTTAACATTTAAATTAATTCAATTCACAATAAAATAATTCTTAAAATATTATTAAACCAGTCAAATATTATCATTTTAACTAAATATTTATTTTGAGAGTATTATTTGCGCTATGTCAATGCGCTATGTGAATAAACTATTTGATTGAGTATAGATTTCTTTAACCAAACATGAAGCAAATAAATGAGAAAATAAACGTCGCGTCGTATCAAAAACTAAAAGGCTTATAATCGAGAAGAATGGAAGAAGCTCCACCAATAAGAGCCCAACTCTTAAATTTATGATGATGGTGGGCAACCAAAGGCACATATATCCGTATCTGTATCCGTATCCGTGTCCGTATCCGTCAATTTTTGGCGGATCTCTTACGGATCTTTACATTATTAATTTTAAATTTATAGGTAAAATTCTTTGAGGCGCAAACTACGCACATTCATCATTTATTATCAAAAAATAATTCCAAATTACACTACTAAACTTATTTGGAGACATTTTTTTTTTAAACTCATGTACAAATACCAAACACAAGCGTTATCTATGCTGCCCAGTGTCACATTAAACTGAAACAAAACAAAAGAAAGACCAGCCGCGCAATGCAAGTCGAAACATGTCTCGACTCAAAAGCACGCGCACAGACACCGATTGTGTAAGAAAGTTAAGATCCGTATCTGCGGATCTTGACACTAAAACATTTTTGACAATCCGGCACATCACTAATATTAATATAGGACTCTTGTGTTGTCCAATTGCATGCCAGCTTCCGACTAAACATGTGGTACTTAAGGCAATAGAGTTCGTTCATTCATACTAACATACAGAAAGGGGTGGGAGGGTGTTAGTGTACGTTCTGTGCGTTAGTATAGGCCGACCAGGAAAATAAAAACCCTGCATTGTCGTCGCTACTGATCGTGACTTTAGATGGCAACATATTGTATGTGTCGTGGCAACATATTGTATGTGTCGTGTCAACAACTAAACCGACATTTTCATACGTATAAATAGAAATCAATCTTTCGTTTTTATTCGCATCAAATAATGATAACATCTTTTATATCACTTTTCTCTCATTACTGTGATTTTTTTTATCATTTTGTTAAATAAATCTTAGGAAATAATCACAAAATACACAACGTCCACTCCTGTCTCTTTTTGGCAGATGACGTTGAGATGACGAAATGCCTAGTTGCCAGTAAAAGAAATTAGTTCCAATATTTTACCGCAATATGGCGAAGGTTGCTATTTTCCTGGTCGGGCTATACGTTTACTAATTCTGTGACAATTTACTCTCGTATAATGATCTTCATAAACATTATTATGTCTAGGTGACATAGTCAATCGACCATGTACACCCTGGTGTCAAAGTTGGTGTTAAAATTCATAATAATTATATCAGTTTCAGATTTCACACCACACAGTTAACCTGAGAATACACTGTTAATCCACGTATAATTGCGTTATTAATAGTTACCCTCGTATTAAAAATAATTTGTTAAGGCCAACGTTAGTCAAAATCTGCTGCGTCTTGTTCTTTCACACTAAATATCGAATGGGAGAGAAAGGGATGAAACGTGTTTTAGCTAACATGTTTTTTTTTTTGAACCGGACGAACATTTCTAGCTACAGAGAGCTTTGGAAATTACACAATTTGCTCAGCCTTTTCGACAAAAGCGCAAGGGGCTCCCAGTTGGGACGAACCTCGGCCATGGGCTTTGCCTTTATCAAGCGAGCGATGCAAACTCGCGAGCGGTAGCAAACGCTCAATGCCATAAGGGCCGACACTATTGTGCCTGAAGGGCCTACTATGAGCCTATCGGTGGCGGCTAACATGTGCTCAACAAATAATTCATAACACGGGGATCTGTCTCTAGAATAAATATGTAATACCGGTCATTATACGTCTTACTACAAAATAGTTTCTTTTTTGCATTTTTTAGACACGTGTTGAAAATATGTCTTTTCAACACGTGTCTAAAAAATGCAACCCTGATATTATGTTTATCAATAGTCTAAATAGAATAATAGTTACTATAAAACTATGTATATTATTTATTTATTTATTAAAACTTTATTGTTCCACAAAGCACACATATACTTATAACAATTGGCGGACTTAATGCTAAGAGCATTCTCTACCGGTCAACCATTGGGAGAAACGGAAAGATAGTTTGGCGCAAAAAAGTTAAGGGGGAAAAAATTTATTACTTATAGAGCAAATTTTATCAAAAGCTTAAGGTCATACACTACGTAAACACACATAAAACATACTGTTTTATTTTTAATATATACCTATACATATACATACATATACCTACATAAATACCAATGATGAAGTCAAGTCACATTGAGAAGTTTTCATTAACTGAGCGAGTCCAAAATGTGCGCACGTGCCCGCTTTAACGTTTGTCTATAGCCAAAGTTAAACAGGGTATAGACATGGTTTTAAACTTTGTTCTCTTGTCTAACAGAGTACGTAGTAGACTATTTAGACTATTGATAAACTCAATATCAGGGTAGGATTTTTTTTAACACATGTCTAACTTTTTATATTAAGACGGTGTATAATCTATCTGTGTAAGGTTCACTGACCCTGGTCTTGGGTTCGACGGTGAGACAGTACGGCTGGTTCTGGTACTGCTGTATCTCGCCGGTGATCTCCGCGACTTTCCGCCGCTTCGAGAAATTTATTAATTCGCTATTTGGCAGGTAATCTGTAACAATATGAAAACATTTAGAATCGTTAAAATTTATATTGGCAACTAGCTTTTTCCCGCAGCTCCGCCTGCGTCAAAAAGTTCAACTATATTCATACTAAATTTCATCAAAATCCGTTCAGCGGTTTGGACAGACAGACTTTTATAATATTAGTATGGATAATTTGCAGAAATAATGTTTTCAGCCGATATTTGAAAGCCGAAGAGGCTCTCACTTAATTAGAAAATACTGTAGAGAAAACATTTACAAATTTAATAAAATCACAAACTCTCAATACTGCGTGAAATGGGATAGTCTACACTAATCTACACAAATATTATAAAGAGGAAAGATTTGTATTTTTGTGTGATTTGTAGTTTGTAATGAATAAACTCAAAAACTACTGTGCCTATTTCAAAAATTCTTTCACCATTGGAAAGCTACATTCACCCTGAGTAACATAGGCTATATACCGCAGGTGGAGCTGCGGGAAACTGCTAGTTTCCAATAAAATTACAGACGGTAGTTTTATATTCTTTTGACATCACACAAATGTTAACTTAGTCTGCCTGCGACCGTGAACGCTGCAAAGTGTTTGAAACGTCAGGTGTAAATAAATCCATACCATGGAGTAATTACAAAGAGGAGATGCCGTTTGAAATGGCTCCGTGATGCGATGACGCTGCAGTGGGCGGAGCTTGTCATTGCTCGTGCTCCATGGTTGGTGCAAATACTTTCTTACCAAACGCTTATTACGGCATCTCCTCTTTGTAATTGCTCCGTGTATAATACATACCTAAGTTCCCTTCCTCTATGTGTAGTATGTTAGTGAGGTACATGCCGAAGAACGGCACGCAAGGCGGATTTATACTGCGCAGTTGCTCTTGATATCTGCGAACAATGATGGACATGATTAAATAAAAATGAAGTTATTTGAGAAGATCCGAAAAAAAAAAATAGTTTTTTTTTGTCCCTGTGAAGTTGTTGCAACTCTTATATTTTAAGTTGACTGCTTGGCGTGGCCTATTGGTTAAGGCTTGCCCGGAGGTCGTGGGTTCGATGTTGACTTAGTTGTTTCCAGTTTGTACATTGCAGGCTTGAATCACTTGAATTCGGAATAAGTGGTCAAGTGCGTGTCGGACCGGGCCACGCGCAATGTGGGGTTCCGTAGCAGTTCAAATAATATATAATTAAACTTAAAATACACCGGTACCAGTAGGTAGACCTTCAGCAAGAAAGTCGCATTGGCTAACACGAATTTATAGAAACCCTAAACTGAACCAACTAGATGCGGTTAGGATTATCCATTATATATATAATCCAATAACTCGGAAGTGCCCTAATAAAATATTTTTCATAATTTTACCTCGCAGTTCGCTCCGCGTAAGTAATATGCATAGGCGTACCAAATTTTAGTTTTCTAGGTCTTAATAGTCTCTGAGAAAAACGTAGGGCAGACATGACGAAACTATAAAGGTTCCTTGTGTTTACTACGGAATCCTAAAAACGGACCGGTCCTGTGGATTTAAAGTACTCAGCCTATGAAAAGAGGGGGGAAGAGGTTGAGTCATTTTTATGCCTGAAATACAATTAATTAATTAATTAATACCTGAAATACAATTAATTAATTAATTAATACATGAAATACAATTAATTAATTAATACCTGAAATACAATTAATTAATGAATACATGAAATACACATTATCGGTTCATCAACCACAACTTACCTTCGAAAATGATCAGAGTTGAGCTCCCTAAACTCGTCCAGAGCCCGAACAAGTCTAACCGGTATCAGCGGGAACGTTGCTTTCAATCGATGAACCGAGGCAGACCCGCAGGCGGCAACCACTGCAAGTACGCCGTTGAAGTTGTTCAAGTCCCGAAGGCATACCGCTACCTGGTTAAATGTATATAAAACCATATTAAATATATATAAATGTCATTAGCAGGCCAGTTAACTTTGACACACGCTACGGCATTTCTACCTAATCTTATTTCTATGCGAGTCAGTTTGGAGCTTAGATGCATGCTTTTAATATTGATATTATTTGTTCAAAAGTCTATTATTATCTAGTCTTTGTTGGTCTTTCGGTCAGTGTAACAGATTTTTATGCTTTCAAGGTCAAACCGCTGAAAGGATTTTGATGAAATTTGATATGAATATAGATGAAGACCCGGGGTGGCTGCACTGTGTATGTCGATACACCGTGAAATTTTAGCCGTTTTGGATTTATCGTCCAGTGACTCCATTCATGCAACTGAACAACTTTCCCCAAGATACATGGGTCACAAATATGGAGTAAATTTTTGGACCTCCCATACAAAATGTCTCATCACGTGACCTAACTTACTGTGGGAAGTCCAAATTTGTTTTTCATGTTTCGAGCTATGTTCCTTGGGGAAATTTGTTCGGTTGCATGAATGGAGTCACTGGACAATGGGTCCGAAACAACTAAAATTTCACGGTGTATATTTCCGTATTGTTTTCTTTTTTAGTAGGAGACAATGTCTTTTTCCTACTTACTAAAATAATATTCTTAGATACCTAGAGATGCTAAATTAACTGCCAAAAAGAACAGTTTATTTAAAATATCACAGTCATCTAATGGACAGAAACAAAACGAGTATCGCTTAACAGGGGGTTTAGGAGAACAAGATAAATTCAATCTATTATAGTTTCCATATTTCTGATAAGCGCCATCTGTGTCACGACGCCTGAACTAAAACATACCTCTAAAAACCTGGAAAGCACTCCGGCCCGCTCCTCCAGATTATCGCTTTCCACGATCCATTTCTCCATCCATCGAGTGAAATTTGTCGTGTGTTTGATTATCTTTAGAAGGTTTGGACTGCTGCGTTCCTTGTCTTTCTTAGTCCAGACAGCACCGACAAGTTCTGGAAAGAAAGAGTGCGTTTGTGATATCTTATTTCGTGTAGGTTACATTGTCTATCGACTATGTACACCCTGGTGTCATAGTTGTTCGAAACCGCCTCTCGACCTCTGACTAGCTTCCTTTGACAACTACCAAATGGCAGATCTTATTTGTTTGTGATCTTATCAACGAGATACAAAGTCACGCAGAAAAGTCAGTGAAAAAGTGTCCGAAGGCCATACACACACACACACACTTTCTTTCACACTTTTTGTATTTTAGTATATTAGCCAAATAAGCTACAAAGCCTCCTGGAGATTTTTTTTTCGGACTGGAGGGACGAGGACGGGTGTTTTAGTGATATAGCGTCACTAATTAGTTGGCCACGACTGTACATACTTGATATGGTGATTGCATCAAATTTAAACAGTATTACTTTTACAGAAAGGATAAGAATTTTAAAATTTGACACACATTTCAGCTCGTATTTACGGCTATTTTATAGCACTAACGTACCGAATGGACACTCATATCCTCCTACATACATACACAAGAAACAAATATCGCACCGACCGTACCGAGCAGTGCAGATTTAGGGGAAACATCAAGAGCGAAAAAAATGCAAGGATACCACTTTAGCCGCCCGGCCGCTGCGACGACTTTGACGCAGATACGGTAAATAACCAACCCAAAAGTGACACACACACATTGACTCGCGCTCGCCGCTGTTTTATGGAGTGTTCGGGGTGTGTTTACAGTAGTAAAAAATAGACTATTAAAATAAGACTGTTCTTAAGTGTTTTGGTGAAACGGGCAGAGTTTTGGCTGAGACACTTTTCCATCCAGCCGACACAGGCTACGTCCAGCAGTGGGCACTCACCGGAAGGCCGCACACGCCGATACAGCTGGAACTCCAGCAGAGTGAGTTGCCGAGCCAGCTCCAGCGGATGCAGAGCCAGCGGATGCCAGCCGTGTCGCTCGGCGTCGGCCACGTGTCGCAGCACGGGCGGTGGCGCACGGTTGAACACGTGCGACACGGACCCCGTGCCACCTCCGGCCTGGAGGACGAGCGGATAACATGCCTATGAGAGGTTCACGCTCTATTCAAACTGACGCGAATACCGCGAGGGACGTTTAAACAAATGAGAATACACAATGCCTCAAGCAAGCTAACTGTGGCACACGCTATGGCACTTCTAACGAATCTTATCTCTGTGGGCGTCACGCGTCCCGCGCGGGATTCGCGTCAGATTTAATGAAGCTTTATACATGGAATTTTCTGAAAGGTTTTACACAACAAAAATTGGTTGTCTGTAAAGTCCGTCAAACATTAGAGTAGTATACTATACATGATCATGCCTCTCTCTCGTTCGTGCCGCGCTCTCGCTTGCGGAACAATGACGTCATCTTTTTCGTGCATACAGCCCGTAGTATCGAGTTATTAGACGTTGTCACGTCAAAATGAAACAGTTTCCCAATCCCTGAACTACTATGGTAACCCAAAATGAAACTCGGCGATAGTTTTAAAACTCAACCAACAACGACATTTTCAGAAATTTTATTTAGTAAACATTATCTTTATTACACTTTTGAAAAAATTACAAAAGGCCTAATGCCTCAAAACATTTTTGCTTCAAGACACATTCCCGTATAAACACTGACCTGATCTATCACGCTCTGTTTCTGCCTTCATTTGTAAGGTCTTTAGCACGCTTTGCACCCACTTACTCATGGTCTTGACCCCAGGACCTGTCTGATACCAGCAGACAGACATGCGGCCCCTACAACTACACTAGAAACCATCACAACGAAACACATTCCTATATAAGCACTGACCTGCTCTATCTCGCTCTGTTCCGCCTTCCTCTGCAAAGTCTTCAGCACGCTCTGTACCCACTTCCTCATAGGCTTGCCGTCCACAGACTCGAGGAACTGTCTCAGCCGCTCCAACAACGCCGATTCGCGCTCGAAGTCGTAGAAATGCTGGTCGACCCAGTGACGGAGAACGTTTATGACGCTGTAAAGAAATTGATCAGGTTAACTGCATTTTAATTTCAATAATCTTGATGATTTGGTATGGGTATAGTTGGAGAACCAGAATCAAACATAGGCTAGTTTCGTCAAAAAAAAATAATCTAATTGGGTATTATTCTACTCATTTTTATTTTTTCTTTCTTATCAATATTTTTAGTACCAGAAACAGAAATATGAAAGAATTTTTGTAATCCGTTCAAATATAAATAAGTTATAAGCCTTTGAAATGAGGAGGAAGGAGTAACTGTCAAAAAACAAGAAAAGGATGCACTATGTGTGCAGTGACGTCACTGCCACTTGATTACGTGCGTACAAATGAGATAGCAATACGTCGCCACCACGCTCCCACTTTTTATCATGAAAAAATTTTGAATGCTTATTACTGCTATAAATAACAACCAATTTTGTTTTTATTTTCAGAATCGGTTACTTTTTAATGTATATTTCGTTTAGTATAACAATATTAACCAAGTATGAACACAGTCAAGTAGCCTATTGTCAAGGGTTTGCTATAATGGGTGAAAGTATGTATTAAATAACTCATACAATACTTCATTCAGTAGTTTTAGATTGTTATTCAATATGTGCTATGATTTATGGATTTTTTTACGCGAGGAAAGAGTAAGGTAATTTGTTAATAATTATAAAACGTTAATTTAATATGATTCTTTCACTATTAATGAGCGTTAAATGCGAATGAGAGCTATTTCAGAAGAATTTAAGAGGCTAAATAATTAAAAAAAAAAAAATTGCAAAACTTACCGAAATTTGACCGGCTGTTGAAACTTTTTCCTATACCGCTTCCAGTCTTCCCTCGCCGTGTTCTTGCTGAGTTTCTCTGCGTCGCTACTCCCCGCGCACTCCCCTCCTTCCCCTGTGCAATTCAATGGAAATCCTAGTTATTGTCGTTGATGTGCCCACCCAGCCCATACCGAATATTTTCGGGAAAATAGTAAATTTACAGAAATGAAATATTGCAATTATTTCTGGAAACTCTGGTAAATTTAAGCCGGGTTTCTTCTGCGACCGTATTTTGTGTTCGCAAACACCTAACGTCGAACATCTAACAAAATGTGGGCGTGGCTTAGCAATTTTTTGTAACAAAATGATATGCGCGGCAGACAGAAAACATTTTTTGTTAGAATGTTTTGTTATTTTTTAGCGCAGGAGACCCGGTTTAACGGCAATAACCCCGTAACTCGTTACATTTACAAGATTTCCAGTGGCACATCACAACACAGATATGAGATTTTGTACTTACTCACACTATTAAAAGTATTTAATACCACTGTGTGTGTCCTGTACCAATAGGGTTTAAAGGAATTAACATCAGTCATGCAATCGAATCAAAATAACTGAGGAAAGTCAAATCACAAACGACATAATATAAGATAGAAGATACATTTTTACATTTAATTTATAAACTTATACACATAATAAGAAAAATAGAGAAATCACATATTTAACAGTCTTCGTTGACAACTGGTTGTGAAACATAGTTGTCGTGGCAAATATAATAGTTTTTAATTAATAGCAATAATCCCTCCATATACAGACATACGACAAACAGATTATTTTTTCTTTGTTCGATACATAAATTAAATATTATGGGTCCGAAAAGTATTCCTTGTGGAACACCCACATAAAAATTGTCTTGCAAGTCTTCGAATTTTAACTTACACCACAGAATTATTAACAGTACTAACGTACAGAACAGACACTCACACCCTCCCACCCGAAACAGATACCGCACCGATAGGGGAAACACCGAGAGCAAAATAATGCAAGGATGACGAATGCGTTCGCCGCTGTTGTATGGAGTCTGGGGTTGTGGTTATACCAAAAAAGTATGACGAAAAATGCGCACAAAATGACCATAGATCTTCGCTATTCGATAGACAATCTACTTGATTAGACATAGACACAGAGAAATGGATCTAACGCAAACGCACAAGCTTACAACGAGCGACGCATGCAATATGAAATGATACAGTGCGGGTACTTTGATAGGAAGGTAAAGGAATAAGGAAAAGAAAAAAATCTACATTGAATATTCTTTCACCATTGTTCTTTATTTTGCGAATAGAGCCACTAGCGACCGACTAACACATTTTTTGGTACAATCTATACCTAGTTACTACCCGCCAGGGGTGCTTTACAAATTAATTATTTGTTTATGGAAACACAGTCGCTAATCAAAATGGTAGAAGCATACATTTGAAAAGAAGGGAAAGACACAGAAAGGAAAGTCGGTCAAGGGCAGATAAAACCAAATTTTTCTGTCACTACTATAGGTACAGTAGGGGGTGACTTATCTGGCCCAGACGGTACAGTCGAGGTCTTGTATACTTTACATTTAGTATGGGACAATATCCATGAAGATCTGACCCCGACGCGAATTAACAAACCATACATCTTTTCAACGTGTCGATTTACAAAATGCTCTTGCGACTTTGTTAAGAATCCGGAAATCTTTGACGACCTATGTGAGTGTGATGAACAGAAACACGTTTTCATGATTTTCGTGACACAGTCGAAAGAGCAGTTTGTAAATCATCATGCTATTCAACATATGTAAGCGTTAAATAGATGCATGGTTTAATAATTTGCGACCCCGACGATACATAACAAGGTAAAGGACATGTTAATGGGCGATCGTAAAGGTACATTACCGTGTTCGCGCTGCAACGAGTTAGCGCCCGCCCGCGGTTTCATCCGTGCGGCTAGCATGAACATATAGCTAAGGCTAGAGACGGTCAAACTATACGATTTTCAGGGTTTCATACTTAAAATATTACGAATTGGAACCCAGGGTCAGTTCTTACTAAAATACCAATATTGAACAGAGGAATTTCAACGTTATCTACATATTCATAAGACTAAATCTTTTTTTAAGCGATTACTGGTCTCGCGATTATGTACATAAAGTTGATTATTCTATTCTAATTATTTTGATTTGATCACACTTTGACTATGGCTCCTTAATAAACTCCTGAATAGACCTTTATATTGACAAGAAATCGATTATTTTGCCGTCTATAGCCGTTGTGATATATTTTTACTAAAATGAGTTACACACTGGCGCAGAGCAGAAGCGACATTTTTTTATCGGAATTCAAATAAAATGATATTTGAAAAGTATACAGCCATCTTACGTTTCTAGTTTTAAATCTTGTCATATGCAGGAAGTAAGCAGTTTTTGCTCCAAAATATATGTGAGTCAAATAGCCTATTTTACGTCCAGGAGCCTTACTATCACCTCTAAACGCAGGGCAGAAACGTGTAAGTAGGTAAATGTGATGGTATTTAATTGATTCAGACGGGTGTTTGCGGAAGTTAAAGTTACAAGCACTTACCAAATTATTTTGCGTGCTTCCGCCACCAGTTAGTTCATGCAAACTATTGCCGGCCGGCACCCACCCACTACTATTAGTCCCAACATGCCCACCACCATTAGTTTGCACATGCGACACGTGTTTCGCCTCTACGCGAGCCATCTTCAGGCATTAGACCAAGCTGTTAATAGTTCGACGTATAAACGACGAATGACACAAAACCATCGTACCGCATCGTATCGTAGTAGTAGGGCGGGGTGGACAGCGGAGTAATAGTAGTGGGTGGGTGCCGGCCGGCAATAGTTTGCATGAGCTAACTGGTGGCGGAAGCACGCAAGATAATTTGGTAAGTGCTTGTAAATGAGATGGCGCAAAACAAGGTGTAAGGCGACATCTTACTTGCTCACTCGTTCCTGCCCTGCTATTAGAAGTGACCTGCCCTGCTATTAGAAGTGACCTGCCTGCTATTAGAAGTGACCTGCCCTGTTATTAGAAGTGACCTGTCCTGCTATTAGAAGTGACCTGCCTGCTATTAGAAGTGACCTGCCCTGCTATTAGAAGTGACCTGCCTGCTATTAGAAGTGACCTGCCTGCTATTAGAAGTGACCTGCCCTGCTATTAGAAGTGACCTGCCTGCTATTAGAAGTGACCTGCCTGCTATTAGAAGTGACCTGCCCTGCTATTAGAAGTGACCTGCCTGCTATTAGAAGTGACCTGCCCTGTTATTAGAAGTGACCTGCCTGCTATTAGAAGTGATACTAAGGCAAGTTAGCGATGTTTTAGATCCTAAGTGTAGTAAAAAACAATTCTTTTGTACCTAGTTTTTCTAATGTTAATTTTCCAATGTCTACAATGAGACAAATAAATAAAATTTCGTACTTTGTGAGTGTTTCGCGTCGACTCTGCACCAATGTGTACTAAACCTCAAAAGCTTGGCCGAATTCGCGTATTTATTTTGACAGAATGCGTGGTACCAGGATGGACAAAGAATGATTCCGATGTTACCGAACACATATCTTTTAATTAACGCAATATTTATTTGATTTTATGTCACATAATGCAATAGTCTCTAGAAGTTGGAAAATGCGCTCGTTTGGCCTCACTTTAAGCCACAGACATACATTGTGTCAGAGAGACAAGAAGTAATTATTATTTATTTTGTTATTGATATTAGTGTTATGAGTTTACACTCATCTTAGTAGTTACTTGTTATAAAAGTTGTTTATGGCTGCGAGTACTGTCTTCACCAGCCACATTCAGAATTGTTAATAATTGCTTAAGCAAATAATTAAAACAGAAATATAAAATGGCGAGAGTGATGAGCGTAAAGGAAGCGATGGAAGTCTGTAAGAATCGTAGCAAATGGAAATCCGTAGTCTCTGCCTACCACGGAGGGAAAAAGGCGTGATGATATGTATGTATGTATGAAATATAAAACCCCTACTTTATATACAGAATATTTACTAAGGATTTGCTACATAAAGCAGGCTTGTTAGCTAGTATGAGGTCAATTGTTAACAAGGTTGCCTGGAAGAAATTGCTTTTAGCGAATTCTTCGCCTTTTGCTCAATAATTTTATAATTTTATGTAACTTACCTTGTTATTTTCTCTTATGCAATAAAGGGGTTTGAATTCTAACAATAATGGCTGTATATGTCTCAGGCGAAGTCTAAGATGAAGTCACGAGCGTAGCGAGTGATTTAAATATAGACTGAGCGAAATGAGTGAATCAAACGAATCAAGACAAACATCTTAGGAGACAAAAATCTTTGTTCTCGAATAAAACATTCAAAATTTTCACCTCTACCCGAGACAAACGTTTAAAAAACCATTGAGGCAAATTGAATTGTTTGTATGTCTGTGGCTTTTGAAATGTTATTAAATACGTATAGTTTTCCGTTTACACTGCATGATAAGCTTACGGCTGTTGCGACGATGGAGATTGAGGGCAAAAGTTATTTTAGATATTAAATTCAAAAGCTTTCTTAGTAACAAAAAAACAAAACATGAAAATTTATGAAATCCTCTTCTATCTACACATATAATAAAATTGTAACAGGTCGATGTCTGTACAATGAAGATTTTTAAGAAAAAATAATATGAGGGCTCATTATTGGACCAACAGAAGCAGAACAAAACAATAATTTTTAGAATTTTTGTCTGTCTGTCTGTATGTTTGTAATCGCATCATGCGAAAACTACTGCATACAATTGAATGCGGTTTTCACAGTTGTGTTGCTAGAGGTCCAACTTAGAAATTAGACTAGAGTATCCCGAATTTTTCACCAGTTTCCGTAGGACCACGGAGCATTTCCTAAGAGGAGATGGCGTTTGATGTGATCATTGGCGCCTCGCCGACACAAAAGTGGGCGGAGCTTGTAATTACTCGTTCAAAAGCGTACTGAGAAGCAGATACGCGAGCTCCTTAGTTTATTTTCCACGACCTTTTTACCAATTTAGCATTGAATAATTGGTTTCTGTTAAATAAGATATATTTACGGCTCTAAAAGTTTTACCTAATATTTAAAACGTTCATAATTATGAAATATCGCAATGATTTTAAGATTAGAACTTCGACGTACTAGTGACATCTATTGACAAGTAGCGCAACTTTGTCAATAATGGCCAAGTCAGGGCTGGCATAAGTTCAGGAACATTAAAACAATTATTCATATCGGTTCAGATCATATCGATTTCATTTTTACACCAAAAAGGAAGAATTATGTTTTCAACATTCATGTATGTTTCTTTGGCGCAAGGTTTTTTTCTTGTAATTGCTTGTAATTCACAATGTATCCTTGTTGTGCAATTAAGAGTTTTTTATTGTATTGTATGTTTCTTTATATATTTGTATGTAAAGTGAGATTCTTTATCTAGTCAAAATTGAAAAAATCCTATTAACCGATCATTGGATTTGTAGTTCCATGTACTCTTTTATAACTCACTGTAAACATTTGGCCATTTGTTTCAATCGCCCTGTATATCTATGGAAATATATTTATTTTATTATTATTTACTTGAAATTTGCAAAAAAATATATAAATAACTTCCGACCCAATAAATTATTGACAACCCTGATGTGGTTGTGTGTGACCGGGTCGTGAACAGTAGTGCCATCTATTGTCGGGTGGCTGAATTACTTGATAATTTGTAAATGTCATAGTACTGCTACTTTCCGTAAGATGGATTTTATTACGGATGAAGTCACGGCCGAAACCAAGCACCCCGCACGTCGGCCTTCGGCCCCGCGTAGCCTCACAAATACTTTCTTACAGAACGCTTATTACGACATCTCCTCTTTGTAATTTCTCAGTGCGTAGGACACACGACGGCCTCAGAAATAAGAATCGGTAGTGCCGTAGCGTTATCCAAAGTTAATTGTCCTGCTAATGGCACTTCTTTATTTAACATAAAACTATGCATATTTAGCTCATATAATATTACACAACAGAGAAACAGAAATCATAGATTATTTATTCATAAAAATTGTCTGTAAAGACTACAGTGGTTAAAAGTGGTTTCCTTTTAAACATCGATTAGAAAGAAAGGGGCTTGACAAATTTTAGATAAAATTGCAAAACTTTTATTGTTTTCATGAATAAGAAACTCAATGCTTTGAAGAGGATTTTGCCCGACATTGAATATAAGATAATGCTAAAATTAAAAAAAAAAATAAGAACCGTTTCCAGCGGACAAGTATATCTGTCAACAAAAACCACACGGCACAACGCTTTATTCCAATTAAATCTAAAATAATGTTAAAGTATATTTATTAACTCGGCATGAAGCTGTAAATGTTTTCACTTCGACTTTACGTTTTTGCGAACAAGTATACTTGAGTAAAAACAAGCCCTATTTGTACGGAGTTCCGTACAAAATAAGGTTAACGGTCAACACGAACCTTGCCTGGGCGCGTCGTACACCTCGCTGGGTTCGGGTATATTGAACCTCTCGATGAGCAAGTCGAGCAGTTCTCCAGGAGAACAGAACGATCTGTACGTGGTGAGGAATGTTCGCACTAGTTTGAGATCAGCGTAGATGTGGTATGTGAGACGTTCCACTAGTTTCAGAAGAGTCGCTCCCTGTAAACGAAATATTATTACACTAGTAGGCTTCTTTATTGATTCAGGCGTTACTTCATCATCATCGTTTCAGCCGCAGTCAGTCCACTGCTGGACATATGCCTCTCCCAATGATTTCCAAAATTATCGGTTGACAGCAATCCGCATCCAGCGTTAGCCTGCGACCTTTTTCAGGTCGTCTGACCATCTGGTCGGTGGATGTCCAACGTTGCGCTTACCGGTACGCGGTCGCCATTCGAGAACCTTTCTGCCCCATCGGCCATCGGTTCTCCGCGCTATGTGCCCCGCCCACTGCCACTTCAAAGAACGAATCCGCTGGGCTATGTCGGTGACTTTTGCTCTCCTACCGATCTCTACATTTCCGATTCGATCTCGTTACTTGGTGGCTGAAAATCAGTGCTAGGCATGTCTGCGTGTTTAGCGTATCACTGAGCCACCGCCTATTGAGACGTCTGTCACGTACATTATTAACATGTAGCATAAGTTTATAAGACCTCTGCTGTACCTATGTGACAGCTTTCTCGATAAAGATACAAGCTTCCTTTGGAGATAAAAGAGCTGTCTTCTCACTCTTTCAAATCTCGGGTTAGGGAATACTACGAACGATCGGACTTGAGTTGAGCTTACTGTGTTTATGTGTAATTGAATTTGTATGTTAGATGTAAGTCTATGCACCTAAGATTTCTTTGCGTGTTGTGCCCTCTTCTGTGCCCATATGTCTATGTCCTATGTTAGTTTGGTTGACTGGAAGAGATCCCTATTTGGGATAAGTCCGCCTTTTGTTGTAACCTGTATTCTGATACTGTGTTCTTTGTGTACAATAAAGATTTTTACATACATACATACAAGATACATTCGATTCTACTTTGCGGAAGTTAAAGTTACAAGCAGTTACCGAAATAGTACAGCGACTGCGGTCAAACTATACCTTTATAAGTGGCGGTGGAGCGTTGTCCGCGTGCGGTCTGGTGGCGTCCTCTAGCACGATGTTGTCCGGCGAGTCCGGCACGGCGAACCGGTACAGCGACTGCGGTCAAACTATACCTTTATAAGTGGCGGTGGAGCGTTGTCCGCGTGCGGTCTGGTGGCGTCCTCTAGCACGATGTTGTCCGGCGAGTCCGGCACGGCGAACCGGTACAGCGACTGCGGTCAAACTATACCTTTATAAGTGGCGGTGGAGCGTTGTCCGCGTGCGGTCTGGTGGCGTCCTCTAGCACGATGTTGTCCGGCGAGTCCGGCACGGCGAACCGGTACAGCGACTGCGGTCAAACTATACCTTTATAAGTGGCGGTGGAGCGTTGTCCGCGTGCGGTCTGGTGGCGTCCTCTAGCACGATGTTGTCCGGCGAGTCCGGCACGGCGAACCGGTACAGCGACTGCGGTCAAACTATACCTTTATAAGTGGCGGTGGAGCGTTGTCCGCGTGCGGTCTGGTGGCGTCCTCTAGCACGATGTTGTCCGGCGAGTCCGGCACGGCGAACCGGTACAGCGACTGCGGGGGCAGCTTCAGTGGGTGACGTCGCTCCAAGTCTAGTAGGATGCTGGAATTAAGAAACTAACTTATTTCGGAGTAGTTTGAGAGGGCAAGTCTAGTAATATGCTGGAAAGAAGTAACAAAATTAACTGAGGGCAGTTTGAGGGGGGGTGATAGGGGGTAACATTGATAAAGGTCTGGAAATATGCTGACAAAAAAAACTTTAATTATGCATTCTGGGGCCAGCTTGATAGGGTGACGTCGCTCCGGGTCTAGAAGTATGCTGATGCGAAAAACTAACCTAAATTGGTATTTTGAATAATGCTGAAAAAAGCTAATTTAAACTTTGTATGCTGGTTCTACGAGTATATCGAAAAATTTTTGTTCCGCCAAATCTGGGACCATGACCCACAGCGTACTCTAGGCTCCGAAGCGTGAGCTGACGACGCAACTAGGAATACACACATTTTTATTCGACATACAGTGGCGGTCGTATAATTAGAAACACTACCAACGGTCCTTGACATTATGCAAAATAAAACCGCAATCGTTTTTATTTTGAAATTAAACAATAACTAGGACAACAATATGTTCAACGATTTATCGTTTATTAGAAAACCAATATAAATCCCACTACACAAGTGCAGTTTCAATGTAACATTACGGACAAACATTTAAATCATTTTTTAGGTATTAACATATAATGGTCAACTAATAAGAAACGACAACAAAAAAAGTATAAAAAAACAATATTTTTAAGTATTAGTAATTAGTATTGTTATTTACGAAATAGCTACTATCCACAGCCTACCAATGGTCATAATTAATATTTTTGACGCATCCCTTATTTTCAATAACAGCTCTGCAACGACGTGGCATTGATTCAATCAATTTCATACGTTTTTCTAGGGGAATTGAATTCCATGCTTCAACAAATGCTTCATGTATTTCGTTTTGACTGGTGTTACGTTTGTTTTAGGCTTTCTTTTTAACAATATACCAGAGATTTTCTATCGGGTTTAAATCCGGACTATTTGCTAGCCAGTTTAAAACGGATATACGCTGTTAGCTAAGGAAACATTTGACGCTACTGGCCGTGTGTTTAGGGTCATTTTCATGCTGAAAGATCCAGGTTACAGGCAAATGATCGTCCGAGTAGGGAATCATTGTGTGATCTAAGATATTTTTGTATTGCCATTGATCCATTGTACCTTCAATCTTCCGAACGTGTCCAACTCCACATCCGGAAAAACACCCCCCAAACTTTAATGTTAACGCCACCGTGCTTAAATAAACTCCTTGTGTATTTATATTTAAAAGCATTGTTTACAGGACGTCTAACATAGCGCTTTCCATCGGAATTTACCATATTTATTTTTGTTTCATCTGAAAATAACACTTTCCACTCTCGTACCTTCCAATAAACATATTTTTAGAGAATAATAATCGCTTTTCTCGGTGTTGCTTGGTAAGAAGCGGTACCTTTCGAGAGGTTCTTCCAAACAATTTAGTGTAGTGTAGGTTAAAACATTATATAAAAGCGTATATTAAGAATACGTTCAGTATCATCTCAACATTGGTTTCATTTACAACTCCGAATTCCCAACAACACATGGCGACCCTGCCAGCCCCAACAACACATTAGCTTCCACTAATCTTCGGCGTATCAGTCTTGGCGAGACGTTTCTCGGGTCATCAGGCGAAAAATCTGAATTTTTAATCTGGTTGGAGCCTTTAAATAGGTCTTTTTTAGCAACACGAACGATTAGCGTATCTTCTCTGTGAGAGGTTTTTCTTGGCCGAGCCTTTCTAAGAACATTTTCAACAGTTCCATGTGTTTTATAATGATCAATTGCATTAAAAACTTTTTTAACAGAACAATTTAAATGCTCAGCCATTCTTCTGTACGCCCACTTTTGATCTATATGTAAATTAACAATTATTTGCCTAGTTGACGCGTCACAACTTTTATTTTTGCCCATCTATACATATTAATAAAATTGGAGTGTCTGTTTGTAATATTGAAATAACCGTTTTGTACTACATGCATATGAATATATATACGGTACATGCACCAAAATAACATTTTTTACAATTTTTGTCTGTCTGTCTGTTTGTTCCGGCTAATCTCTGAAATGGCTGGACCGATTTTGCCGGGACTTTTATTGGCACGTAGCTGATGTAATAAGGAGTAACTTAGGCTACGTTTATTTAAGAAGAAAACTTTTATTTTAGAAAAATAAAAAGTAAAAAAAAAACTAAAAATTAAAGAATCGACTGTTAGGCGGAACGAAGTTCGCCGGGTCAGCTAGTTTTGAATAAAATAAAATTCAAATTAAATTTTGAATTGCCGCCAAAACAATAAAAAAAGCCAAGAACGTTATGGTAGCTTTTTTCAAATGTTTCTAATTAGGCGTCCAAGCGGCCAGTAACAGAAAATAAACTCCTACATGTGTAAGACTCATTTTATAATTAAAAGTAAAATATGTTTTATTTTCTATGCATTTAATGAGTTTTTTATTTGAGTGGCTATATTATTGCATGATTAATTATTGAATGTATATATATTTCACGAACATTTGTACGTTGAAGTCATACTTTCTTTATTCATAAGAAGTGTTTCTAAATATATGACCACCACTGTATATGTTCAAAAATAGCACTCCTGGGGACAATTGGAGTAAAGACAAATAATGCTCAAAATATGATTACTACGCGAATTGTTCAAACATATAACACTAATTTCGAGATGATTGATCCCTTTACTAGTTCCAGGGCTCAATTCAAACACCAAATTGTGAAGGCTCTTAAGTCCAATAAGGTTTTTTTTTTTTTTTTATATATTTTGGTTTTATGTGGCTGTAGCACCAAGCATTTTTTGACGTTTGATATTGTAAGATTGAAGTTTGAACATGCATTGATTGCCTAAAGTGACTAAGCTTTGGGTAATCGATGTATCTTTAAATATTTTAAACTTTGAATATTTATGTAATATGATAGGATGGTTGGTTGTGTAGCGGGACCTAATTTGGCAAATGTACTCATTTACTGTTAATTAAAAATTTAAAGTTAATTAATTGTCATAGACAGGGAAACCTTTTATTGGCTTTATTTTAGAATAAGTTTATAATTGTAAATTTACACATATGTAACGCTGTTGGTTTTCTTAATAAACTTAAATAAATAAATAAATAAAGTATTGTAGTGCTTAGAGTCTAGTAGTATACTGAAAAGAAGAAACTAACTTATTTGGGGGAATATTCTTATGTATAATGGGCTGTCCAGTCCAGATACACGCGAGAATTCTCGCCGAAGATTCTTCGCAATCTTTCTCATAACAATTCTCGCGCTTGAAGCAAAGCAAATACATTTATCTCCCCCCCCCCCCCCCCAATACTCATCTTAAAAATCACAACATGTTATATTTAAAATATTTATGTCCGATTGTCCATTGCAATAACAGTCCACACCAAGCTAGTGAATTTTCTCGTCCAAGAAAGGCGAGAATGTGGTTTGCTTTCTCGCGAGCAAAGTACGAGAATGCTGTCCACATTCACGGGACTTCGGCTTTTCTTTCAAGCGTTCTCGCGAGAAAAACATGAGTATCTAGACAGCCCGTAAGGATATCCACTGTAGATGATGTATGTAGACGACGTTGTATGTTTTGAACGAACGTGTTTTTTCGACAATACTGTACAAATATAAGCTTTTGTCGGCGATTTAGTCGAAATAGTATATTTACACGATGTTGTAGTAGACAAATAGGTTTACAAGACGAAATGGTGGATTTGCAGTAGAAATCAATTTCGACAATATAGTAGAAATGGTAGATTTTGACAGCGATATAACAGAAATGGTAGGTTTGGTAGAAATGGTAGGTTTGGTAGAAATGGTAGGTTTGTGGTTGACATACCTGTCGACAGTTCTATCCAACATGGGCTTGGTGTTGAGCATGACGAGGTCGCACATCCAGTGCCGCTTCTCAGCGCAGGAAGCACACGCTAGCACTACTGCTGGACCCACGCGGGGACACAGCTCCACTAAATGACGGCCCTCTGAAGATAAAACATAAGAATGAAAGAAATTTAGATAAATAAGATCTTAAATGTAGTTAGGTACAATGTTGTAATTGACCGAGCGAGCGAAGCGTCTCCATTTTGACAATTTTGCGGTTGTATGGGAAAATTGTATGTTCCGGGCTAGCGGTCACATTTCTGAACGGATTTTTTACGAACTTGGCTCGTGTATTTCTAGGTTTTTTTGAGGGAAAAATGAGGGCAAAAAGCAAGGAAAGTTTGGTGTACATTAGTTAACAACATCGTATGTCGATTTCCCTGCATATCATAAAAAAAAGAGGGAATATGGGGTAGTCGCTAGTAGCGTTTTAACAATAAATCTCGTATTTAGAGGACGTACGCGAAGTCTACTGTTCACAGAACTACGAGTTTTAAGAACAAAAGTATTACAAATGAACAAACACGAAGACTCACCGTCAGTGTCAGGTCTGTCGATAAGCTCCAGCTTCCTGACGTGCAGTTTCTCCTTCAATTTGAGTTGATGTTGTGTAGAACCGCCCGGCACTAATGTACCGCTGTTCACGCCCACCTGTGATTATTTATTTCATTTTGAAATTCAAAATGTACAGAATAGGTACTATATAACACTATATGTATAATCTTGAAATTTAGCAATTTACAGAAATTGTGCTAAGACCGAGATTTTAACATTTACATATTTATTCACTATAACACTTCTTTGCACACAGTGAAATAAAAATTAAGTATTTTACATAAAATGTGAACACAGTACGTATACAAAAGGCGGCCTTATCGCTCAAGCAATCTCTTCCAGGCAACCTTAGGGTAGTTTGAAATATAAAGAAAGGAGAGATACGGATATGGTGCATAAAGAACAGAACAGCGCTAGGCAGAATAACAGAAGTACACGATACATAAACTACTTAAAATAAATACTAATTATATAAATTATATATAATAAATAAACTATAAAAATACACGAGAAGTGGAGACTGAAACAAGATGAACTGAAAAGGAACGAAGCTACAGTGAGGACATACTCTTTTGTTAATTCTTTTTAGGTATTATTTATTTTCTATATAAACTAATTCGTTAAATTATGAAAACATAATTAAAACTAAATAAAAAATTAAACCTAAAATTTCTTTGGGAATAAACGGCTCCCTTGTGCTGTCCTTTTCTTTTATGTATGGATTCCTTTTAAAAGGTATGAAAATCAATATAAATGCCTCACCAGCGATGTGACGGGCTTGCACAACAGAAGCAGTCCGTCAAACAGAAACGCTCGCCGCTCCGCTATCCGCTTGCCCGGGCCCAGTTTAGACAGCGTGTCCTCTGAGAATAGCAAACGGATTCACGTTAAACTTCTATTTTTTCTTTTATATATTTTTTTAATTTTTTCAAATATAAACTAACCTAAAAGAGAAATAAAATTAACAAAGATAGATAAAAAAATTCATTATGTTCTTATTATGGCATCAAAGTTGTATCAGAATTGTACTTGATTTTATTAAAAACTGTTATTTTCTCATTAATGAAACAATTAAAACTAGTGAAACAGTTTGACACAACATGACATTGTTAATTGGGTGAAATATCAAATAAAAATTCTGGGGGCCAAATCTCACGACAAAAAAAAAAAGTGCAATGTCTTCAGGATTTACGTTCTTTAGACCACCATAAGTCTTGAACGGTTTACAAATAGTTTGCTTGCATTTTTCCGATTGATCCCCGTATTCTTATACATAACCTTAAGGAAGTCCTTCACTCAAACTCATTGGAGGAAGCCTTAAGTCCTCGAATTTTAATGATTTCTTATATTTTCGCGATTGTTATTCATCAAATTAAACTATTTTAATACGGTTTTATCGCGTTTACTACTTATTTATTTACACCTGACGTTTCAAACACTTTACAGCGTTCATGGTCGCAGGCAGACTAAGTTAACATTTGTCTTTGATGTCATAAGATTACAAACTACCGCCTGAAATTTTTATTGGGAACTATTCCGATTCACGCAGTATTTGGCTCACAGTATCTAATGGTCTTGCAGTCTGCTTCCGAGTTTGCGATTTTATTAAGTTAATGACTGGGTCCCAAGCTGGCGGTACCTGCCATCCATCCTCTCTATTGAAATTAGAATGTTTTTTAATTTCAATAGCTTCACGTAACATCCTTGGAATGAATTTTCCTTGAAAACGATATTCTTGGTTGGTTGCTTGAGCAAACTCCAATGAGGAAAGACACAGGTTATAATAACAATCGAAAGCACAAAAATTTTCAAAATACTAAAAAGACTAGAGTAAAAAATTAACAAATTAAGTAGTTAACGAGGCAAAAAGTGGCTAAAAACAGAATTATAACCACTTTCGAGGACGCCTCAAGCTACCTCTCGACCAACCTTATATATGACAGTTCGATACTCACCTCCAATGAGGAATCTCCTCAAGTCAAGGAAGCTTGTGACGACTAATCATACCAATGAGGTGGAGTAAGGTTGAGTCGAGTTTGAGTGAAGGTTTAAGAATATGGGTGTGACAAAGGCTCTTACGGATTTTCATGTACCGATTATCGCGGGTAAATGAAACCAAGACCGGTACAAATGATGGAATGAAATATATCTTAAATACTCTTACATTAGCTTATATACTAGTAAATACATGTACAGTGGAGGGGTAGCTAGCTGAGACATACGTGTTCTGGAGATTTACGTGTTTCGCTAAATTGGTAAAACAATTCTATTGCAAAATTAACACTTCCTGCAGGTACGTCACGTTCGTATATCAACGCTGCAACACAGATGTTTCTGTATAAAGTAAGCATTGTGAACCAAAAAAAAAACACATGTAAACAAGATTATTTGAGTTAATATATCTAATTACCTCGTATAAACTCATTGCAGCACTGCCCAATATCCCTGCTATCCCAGTTGTCTACGATTCGCGCCAACTCGTTACATTTCTCTATGGCCAGTTGACGGCGAGCGCGCGAAGCCATTCGTAGTGTCGCGTCCCTGCAAACGTAAAATATATATTTAGCCCGACCAGGAGAATAGCTGCCTTGGCCATATTGCGGAAAAATATTAGAACTAATTTATTTTACTGGCAACTGGGTATTCAAGTAACATTCCGTCATCTCAATGTCATCTGCCAAAAAGAGACAGGAGTGGACGTTGTGTATTTTGTGATTATCAAATAAAAATATTTATCAAAATGGTAAAAATAATATATAGTAATGAGAGAAAAGTGATAGAAAAGATGTTATCATATTTGATGCGAATGAAAACGAAGGATTGCATTAAATGACATTGTCAATTTAGTTGTTGACATGACACATACAACATGTTGCCATCTAAAGGCGATCAGTAGCGACGCCAATGCAGGGTTTTTATTTTCCTGGTCGGGCTATAAATTAAATTTATTTTGTAAATTATGGTTTAAAATTAAATTACTAGCACTATAAGCATAAGTTCACACTAACAACATTGTAAGAATGTGTTTCTTGAATAAACAGTTATTCATTCATTCATAAAGTTAAACCACTTTGGTACTCCTCCGTTTTTAATCCATCCATATTCATACTTCTTAAAGTCTATCTGTCTTGTGACGCTGGTGAACGGATTTTAATGAAATTTGGTATTAATATAGTTGAAGAAGAAGTATGTATGTATTTCTTTTAATTTTACTTTTGTGATTGGAACGATAAAGTGTATATCTATCTATCTATGACCCCTCGAAGCCAAAGAAATTGCTTTTTCACGCGTGTCACTGAGAAGGCCAAATTTGTAAAAAATCTAAATGGCGGTTATTAGACCCCAAAAATTTAATCTTTTTTCTTCAATTAAATTCAATCCGTTTATTGCCTCCATGTCTCCTAAAACAAATCGAATGGGGTATCAAAATAAAGGGGTTTTTCAGTAGTCATATACAAGAATCAGTTCAGTTTGGGTCCGTTCGCTGTAATTTTCAACAAGAACTTTCAACAAGAATTCCTTTGCATTTTCATTAAGTAAATAAATAAATAAGAACTTCTACATAATTGCTATCTAAATATCTTAAAATAATAACTAAGGTCCATGCCCCTCCCCAAAAATAACAGTGCACCACAACCAAAGAAATTACTTACAATTTTGGTCCGTTCGCTGTAGCTTTTAGCAAAAGCTTCTTGATCGGATGCAAGTTGCACTCGACCTGCATAAAGCTCTCTCTATCTTCTATATTATTGCCATCTCAAGATAATAATGTAACTAAGATTCATGCTCCTCCCCAAACATATCAGTACACCACAACCAAAGAAATTACTCACAATTTTGGTCCGTTCGCCGTAGCTTTTAGTAAAAGCTTCTTGATCGGATGCAAGTTGCACTCGACCTTCCTTAACCTCTCTCTGTCATCTACATTATATCTATCTAAACATCTTAAACTATGGTCCATGCCCCTCCCTAAACATAACAGTACACCACAACCAAAGAAATTACTCACAATTTTGGTCCGTTCGCCGTAGCTTATAGTAAAAGCTTCTTGATCGGATGCAAGTTGCACTCGACCTGCTTAAAGCTCTCTCTGTCATCTACATTATATCTATCTAAACATCTTAAACTATGGTCCATGCCCCTCCCTAAACATAACAGTACACCACAACCGAAGAAATTACTCACAATTTTGGTCCGTTCGCCGTAGCTTTTAGTAAAAGCTTCTTGATCGGATGCAAGTTGCACTCGACCTGCTTAAAGCTCTCTCTGTCATCTACATTATATCTATCTAAACATCTTAAACTATGGTCCATGCCCCTCCCTAAACATAACAGTACACCACAACCGAAGAAATTACTCACAATTTTGGTCCGTTCGCCGTAGCTTTTAGTAAAAGCTTCTTGATCGGATGCAAGTTGCACTCGACCTGCTTAAAGCTCTCTCTGTCGTCGCTCGCAGGAGCAATTTGAAGTAACGCTAACACGTAGTTGTGGTATAGAAACACGTGGGCTAGAGGCGCTGGGGGAAAAAATGAAGTTAGTTTCATTTATATTTAATTTTGGAACCACGGGTTTACTGAAGGAGATCCCTGTCAGGGATAAGTCCGCCTCTTGTTGTGTTCTATTTTGTTTTAACAATGTTCTTTTTGTACAATAAAGTTTTTACATACATACTTAGATATATAAATAAACTAGGAGCCTGTCCCAACTTCGCCTTTAGCCTTCCTCGATAAAATAGGCTATCCAACACTGAATTTTTTTTTTCGAATCCGAGCAGTAGTTTCTGAGATTAGCGCGTAAACAAACAATCCTTCGGCTTTATAATATTAGTATAGTAGAGGAAAAAATAAACAGATCGAGTTAACTCCAAAGTAAGATCGAGACTTGTGTTTTAGGATACCAAGTCAACGATACTATATTTTATTAAATCAGAAAAATAACATTTTCCATCTTGACCAGACCGGGGATCGAACCCGAGACCTCTGAGTAGCAAGCAGGCGTGTTAACTATTACACCACATAGGTCATCAATATAAGGATTTTAAGATCTTAAAAAAAGGGAACATTATAAATACATGACAACATTTAAAATGTATCAAAAGGGTTATGATATAGATTCAAGGGATTTACTAAGGGTTATGGGTCGATCTCACCAAAGTCTGATAAGTTTCATTCCAAGGATAATGACGCAATTTACTCTCGTACAATGAAGTTTACATTTCACCACACAGTTTACGCGAGAGTATACTGTTAATCCACGTATAATTCCGGTATAATGAAAGTCCCTAGAATAAAAATGTCTGTCATTCATTTTAATGCTTAGATAGTTACTCTTGGATAGGAACGATATTGGTGAGATCTGAAGTTTTTTTAACCTGCTAAAAATATATTTGGCTTCGCCGTGGCAGTCTTGAGAATTTGACTATTGAAAATCATATTGATGAAATCACGAAAAGTAAAAGAAGACAAAATTATAAATTTACATTTTTACTAGCTGACCCGGCAAACTTCGTACCGCCTCCGAATATATTCACCTTTTAAACCTTCCCTGGACTTCCACAAATAATTCAAAACCAAAAACAGCCAAATCGGTCTAGCCGTTCTCGAGTTTTAGCGAGACTAACGAACAGCATTTTTTTTTTTTATATATTAGATCATCTCCGATCAAATTGGTTTTTCTGGCTCCCAAGTATTTTATTTCCCCAGAATTTTGTCATTTCAGCTACCTGAAGATGTTTAGAGTCATTTTAATTTTTTTTCGCACGAAAATTTTTTTTTTTTTTCAAATTATTACTTGTGTACAAACTTACCCATGAGTAGTTTAGGGAGGTAGTATTTGACGGCAAGTCTGAATCCGTGGCCCGCGGTGTCCAACTTTTCGGAGAGCTGTAAAAAAATATATATAAGGATGTAAAACACACCCTCGGTATAAATTATGAAACAAATTGAAAAATCATTAGTTTTACCAGACTATACGAGCAAATAATGGATGGAGGCGCAGTCAGCCTGTTTGCCTACTTAGTTGTATAAAAAAAAAAAAAATAGAAGGAGGGTTATGTTTTTCGAAAGCATATGTATGTATAATTATTTGGCACGCTCTGCAGCCTGAACGGCTCTATGGATTTTAACTTTAATGGTGTCATTAGATTCGTATTTACTGTGAAAGTGACCAAAAAAAAACACAATATGGCGGATTTTTTTTTTTTCCAAATTACACAGACTCGCAGTCGGGTTTTTTAGTTTTATAAATTACCGTTAACTTGTTACCGCCTTATTCATAAAAAAATACGAACGTTTGTTAAAGACTAAATTAACTAAAGTATGCTTAGTCCTTTTCTGTCTTATCTATATTTGACGTGAAAGAACGGCCCCTTATGGGGCCTAATAGTAATGTATAGTGTTAATATGAAAGTGAAGCGGTTACCAGGGGGTCCGCTACGATCCTCTGCAGCTCGTCTCGCGACTCCTTCCTCGTCACGATGTTAGCGTACCGCACGTACGCGCGGAACTCCTCCACCTCCGCTAGTTCTGAAGCAATACATTCATTTACTAACTGATGAGGACCCGCGGAATCGCCCGCGTGCACCCGAAAGTATCTAAAAGTAGGATTAATATCAATTTTTTTTTAGTAATGAGTTTTACGGCCACTGCTACAAGGCCTTTATCTTCTTCATTGTGATTTCGTCAAATCCTAGTTATGTCTAAAAGTCTAGTCAGAAGAATCAGGCTAAATGAAGTGGTAGAAAAACAGCACTTAGCGATTACTAGGAGCTTTTGGCAACAAGCATGAAAATCAGATAAATCAAACACTGTATCACTTCCCAACACTCACGCTTGTTCTCGAACACTTTGCGAATAATAATCCAACATTATTATGCACAAACGTTTAAAAAAAAAAAATCGCAGAAAATAAATAAATAAAATATCCATACTCCCATATCCATATCAATATACTAATACACTAATAATATTATAAATGCGAAAGTCTGTCTGTCTTTCTGTCTGTTACACAAACCGCTGAACGAAGTTTGATGAAATTTGGTATGAATATAGTTAAAGACCCGGGGTCAAACATAGGCTACTTTTTGACGCAGGCGGAGCTGCGGGAAAAAGCTAATTTTATATATATATTCATATTTTTACTTATTGATGTAATGACACAAAAAATATGACGCGGCCATTGTGCCTACTGATCCTTATATATCGTAGATGTTAAGCATGGTTGTTTCCTTTACAAGACCTTACTGTACAACATATTTACAAGAAATAAATGATTATGATTATGAAAATAAAATTAATTTATTTCAGGTATTTTCAACCCATTTAAAACACAATATTCAGACAATAATAATCAGTGCCTAAATATAATAAAAAAAAAAAAAATACAACGCCGAAACTACTCTTCTTAGCTTCCCACCAAAAGTCCGGATTTCTATTTCATTAAATGACGTTGTCAGTTTTGTTGTTGACATGACACATACAAAATGTTGCCACCTAAAGGCGATCTGTAGCGACGCCAATGCAGGGTTTTCATTTTCCTGGTCGGGCTATTTATTAAATTAAACTTTACACTAAGTAATTAAGGACCACTTTACCTTCAAAACAGCTGCCGATATATGGCGTCGGCGAATCCTGTGACATTTCCATAGCGTCTTCGAGGTTGCCAAGAAGGGTGGTTGTTAATTCGTAAATGTCCACTATGTTGCCGAATATTAGGGCGATTGACTGCGAAATAAATAAAATAATTAGTAAAATCCGAATTTCGGTAGTCATAACATTAAAAAAAAACAAATGCTTGCATAAAAAAACTGTTGCTGTCAGTTTCTACGCAGCAAAAGCACATACGTTGAGTGACTGACGTATCACGCTACAGACCAAATTGCTGGGTAGTTTGGTTACAAAATTGCCACGTGTTAATTTTGTGGACTAGGGGTGAAGGCATTTTTCAAAATTCATCTCTTAGGGGGTTAAATAGGAGTTTAAACATTGTACGGAGAAATGAGATATACCAATTTTGTGGGAACTTCTCAAGAGCATTAATAATAATAAATGAGAAAATACTTGTTTTAAGATTTTCCAAAAATCAACCCGTAAAAGGGAAAAACAGGGTGACTATGTCTTAAAATCGACACGAATATCTTTTTCATGGTAATTGGGGCCGCAGATAACGAAAACGCACATTTTAAAATCCATCTTGCGCGGACGCACGCGGGCAAAGCCGCCGATGAAAGCTAGTCATAATAAACATCTCTAACTTAGTAGGGATGACCTCAGGGACGTAATTTAGGTCTAACACATTTCACGATTTTCAAATTTTTCCTCCTTACCTGGCTATCCTTATGAAGAATCTTCTCCAATTCGTCCTTAAACACCCTGATAATTAAATGCAGTTCTCTGAGAAAGTGTTTTTCATCGGCCAAGAGGTCTCTAACGAGTTCTGCGTAACTCAAGGAAGCTCGGCGACCTCTCTCAGGCGGCGCGGCAGCTGGAGATGACACCAGCTCCGACTCTTGGTAGAACATGTCCATTAGCACCTGCGGGGAAACGCGTTTGAGTTATGTTGACGATGGCGTTATGGTTAATATTATCATGGGGTCTTATTGCCTAAAAAAAATATTAGTTCCCCTATTAGACGTAAGGAGGCGCTTTAAAAAGAAAAATATTCAAATTAAGTACTAATCTTACTAATTATTGGCGAAATATAACACGTCTTTTAGTACATACCCAAATTCTATCGCAAGTTAATTACTTAAAGTGTCGTATTTTAAAAGTCACAACTTATTTTTTTTTTCTTCTCACGTTTTCGATAGATGGCGTAACAATGACTTAGTATGAGAGTAACCAGGAAAGTTGGCGCGTTTCAACGTATCACGGTTGAATATATGTATAGCATAGGTATATTTTATTATATTGGTTTAGAAAGTCAAAATTTTAACACCCCTCTTACTTTCGTCGAGTGTTTAAATGTAAAAAAGATTAGGGTTTACCATACCTTATCAGCGCACATAGCAGTCTTCACATCGCTGCTCGTAATGGTCTCGTATCCGGACTTCTGCGATATCTTCTTGACGAAGTTGCCGGCCAACTTCAGTATGTCAGCGCTGACGTACTCCAATATGGCCGCCATGAACACTGACACTGATGTGTCTATCTTGTATTGGAGGACCTCCTGTGAGTGAGTAAAATTCATGTTAAAATTTATCATCATTTCAGCCGTAGTCAGCCCACTGCTGGGCATAGGCCTCTCCTAATTATTTCCAAAATGACCGGTTGGAAGCGGCCTGCGTCCAAAAACTGCAGGTGACATTCGCGAGGTGGTCGCTATTCGAGACTCGACCCATCGACCATCGGTTCTCCCTATGGAGTAATTACAAAGAGATGCCGTAATAAGCGTTTTGTATGAAAGTGTTTGTGAGGCTACACGGGGCGGAAGGCAGACGTGCGGGGTGCTTGGTTTCGGTCGTGGTTCCAATCACGGAGCAGAGCAATGACAAGCTCCGCCCACTTTTGTGTCGGCGAGGCGCCAATGATCACGTCACTGCGCCATTTCAAACGGCATCTCCTCTTTGTAATTACTCCATGTTTCTCCCCGCTATGTGGCCCGCCCACAGCCACTTCAAAGAACTAATCCGCTGGGCTTTATCGATGACTTTTTTCTCATCATTTTTGATACGATCTTGTAGGAAAACGACGAGTTACGTTTCTGTACATATGGAATCAAAGTGTACAGAAAATCTACAAAAAAAAGTGTAAACAGGGTTCTGAATCACCTGACAGCCTCTAATGTGGTTCCTTTAACGATAACTAACTAACAGGAACAGAAAAAAAAGAAGATTTAAGCCTGCAATGTCCTAAACAAAACAGGAAACAACAACGATGCTACCTTTGGGAATCAGACCTATAACCTCCGGGTCTTCAGGCAAACTTCGGAGGCCAAGATCCACTTCGGGTTGCTAAACCAGAGTAACAAGTAGTGAAGTAACCATGTTAAGGAGCTCGATAGGCGAGCGCGACGCGCGGATTCCTGCGAATGCGCGTATCAAGCGACGACGAGACGGGACCCGTAATGGATTGGTCGCCATTCAGTGATATTTTCTATCTCGAGCTTCTCCATGCTTCACAAGGCACGTTAAGCCATTGGTTCCGGTTGTTATCGATAGATGGCAGTCGTTAGGTGCCTTTAGTCAGCCTGAAAAAATCTTGTTAGTGTCCACTAACACACCTCGGATCATGTTCCTGTTGGTCTGATTTCCCTGTAAATAGAGGTCACGGAAGTCAGACGGCAGTCGCTCCATTTGCAATAACCAGTGCCGCCGAATCTAGGACCATGACTTATAGCGTTCCCTAGGCTCCGAAGTTGCAACTAGGAAAACACGCTTGGGTGAAGTAAAGCGAAGTAAGCACCTAGAATGGGAGACAATAGCCTACCTTCTGCAGAGCCTGATGTAATCTATCGGCCGGTAAGGCGAGGCTCCGTCTGCGCCGCTGAGCCGCCGCGTCGCGCGCGTCCGCCACCGCCCAACGGTCGAGCGGCGTCGGAAACGAGCGTAGTACGCGCTCCTCCACGTCCTATACGAAGAGTGTTTTTTTTATGTAATGCGTTTTACGGCCGTGGATACAAGTCCTTTATAGCCCTTCTTAATTTTTCTATCTTCTTCAGTCCTACAGTGTGGTTTCGTCAAGTCCTAGTCAAGTCTAACCGTCTTACTACAAAAATATTAGAAAACTGTCCAACATGCATTAAACTTCGTTTTTCTATAGTCTAAAGTTAAACAGAGTATAGACATGGTTTTAGCTTTATTAAACACTAGCTGTTTCCCGCAGCTCCACCTGCCTATGTTACTCAGGGTGAATGTAGCTTTCCAATGGTGAAAGAATTTTTGAAATTGGCACAATAGGTTTTGAATTTATTCATTACAAACATACACACAAAAATACAAATCTTTCCTCTTTATAATATTAGTGTAGACTAGTATAGATAGTCTAAGAGTACTTTAGGTTACAGATAAACGTAATTTTACGATAACATTTTTTAGTCATTTATTCATTTGCTGTAAACGCTGTAAATACACATTGGAAACTTAACATTAGGAAAACATGTGAACAGATGTCTAACTTTTTGTAGTAAGACGGTCAAAGTCTAGTCGGTAGTCACGTCAAAAGAATTAGGCTGTAAGTAGTAGAGAAACTGCACTTAGCGAATACTAGGAGCTTTTGGCAACAAGCATGAAAATCACATAAATCAAACACTGTATCACTTCCCAACACTCACGTTCGTTCTAGAACACTTTGCTAATAATAATTCACCATTATTATGCACAAACTCCAGAAAACACAAATTTTGATAAATAAAATACAGCGCCGAAACTGCCGTTTTCAGCTTCCCGCCAAAAGTCTCCGAATAGAATATCTATTGAAATGTCTATCAAGTACAGAAATGTCTTACAAATAGTAATTATTTTTATTGAAATCACAATAACATGTTTACAGTTTTACACACCAAAGCGATGTTATTAGTATGTTAGCTCTTATTAAAATCGCTGGCTAATAAGAAAGCATATATATATGACAATATAACAATGGATCATTGAAAAATCAAAGTTTTACAGATATCATTTACATAGATGACATACCTGCATCGTGAGGGGCGAAGGCGCGGCGCAGAGCATAGCGAGCAGCCGCAGACAGAGGGACTCCACATATTGAAGCGCGCTCTCCTCCGCGTTCAGCGTTGGATGTACCTGCTCCAAGACCTGCAACCAAAATGGTTTTTGATAAGCATATTCTTTAATTTTAAACTAATCTCTCTTATTATTATTTACTAGCAGCCCGTCTCGATTTCGTCCTAGCCTATATCCTTCCTTGTTAAATAGGCTATCTATCCAACACTGAAAGAATTTTTCAAATTGGACCAGTAGTTCCTGGGAATGGCACGTTCAAACAAACTCTTCAGCTTTATAATATTAGTATAGATAAGTACCTGAAAGAGCTGGTGCTTAATATTACCAATATAAGCTACCACAACATTCAGGAACTTGCCTCCAGACTTTATGAAAGGTTGCTCGTGCTGAGGAGTGCCTTAACCACGATATAAGCTGTATCTAGGGATGAAACGATACGAGTAAATACAAGTACATACTCGATACTTTTCACCGATACCAAGTACTTTTAGCATCGATACTTTGAAATTAAATATCGAGTAGGTATCGGTCAAAAGTACTTATATCAGTAAATTTTTTTTTACGATAGATAAAAAAATTGCATGAATTAAATTAAAGTTTTTGAACGCATCCTTGTCTTAGTTTTGTGTAGTTGGCAAGCTTGTTTGTCTATGCCCAAAAAAAGTCAAGTCAGTCAGTTGGTGATTGGTTGGTTGGTGACATTGACATTGTTTTAATTCTCCGTCCCGCCCGTTGCCTGCCCGTTACCTCTAACCTCTAACAGTTGTCGGTGTTTGTTTATTGTTTAAAGCATTTTAATTATTTGAGTGATCGAAAATGGGGCCTCCGAAATCTAGTGTGTGGCAATATTTCACAAAAAACGACGAGAAAGTCGCAAGCTGCAAAAAATGCTTTAAAACCGTGCGGTTTTGTGGTAATACCTCCAATTTGCATAAGCATTTAAAAAGCCACCCTGATATTGCACCTGTTAATGATAAGGACAATATTTCAGTGTAAGTACATATTACATTTTATATTTAACTTCTGTGTTGCTGTGCTGTCGATTATGTTATGAGTATATTCCATTCATCCTTACTTGACAAAATATTTAATGTTTGTGTTTAAAATTTGGGCATTATCAAATCACATATGCCTACTCAAATGTTTACAAAAAAATATGTATTTTTAAAGGACTTTCTAACGATATGAGTATCAAGATGTTAGACTGCTGGGTACAGTCATGAGCACGTCGAGTTTTACACTTTGACCTTTGTATCGTCTTTAAGGCGCACGGAATAAGAGCGCAATTCGAACTGCAGTGTAAAGGTTGATGTGCTCTTGACCGTACGTTTCGACTCATCTTTGTGTAATTTTGTATTTAAATAAAGAATAAACCGATAAAGTTTTTTACTCAAAATTTTCCAAGAACAATTCGATACAAGTAAGTATCGATACTTTTAGATCGATACCAAGTAAGTATCGATACTTGACGACCGATACTGTATCGAGTAAAAGTATCGATACCTCAACGGTATCGTTTCATCCCTAGCTGTATCCCATCTGCAAGAGGTCTGATTGCAGATAATTATAAAATTCTGCGGTACCAGGTAACTTGTCAAATTTAAAGGTTGCGGGAGCAAGGAATAGAGGAAGATCAAAAAAGAGATAGCTGGACTATATCAGAGAGAATATGAGTAGGAAGGGTGTTGAGATGGAAATGGCTAGAGATAGGAAAAAGTGGAAGGAACTGGCATACTGTGCCGACCACACATAACAAAGTCGGAGAAGGCAAAGGATGAAAAAAAGTACCAGTTAAACTTTTATTGTTTAGTACCAGCAATGAAGTCCGATTCTCACGGGAAGCACACTTTGTTTAGTTGTTTTCAATTTAGGAAATTGCATGCTGGAAATATACCTGATTGTCTTAAAATAAAGAGATCTGTGCTTTCAAAGGCTTGTTAACTTTAGTTTAGTTTGTCCATTGTATGTGAATTTATCTTCATCATATCCAAATAGGGTTTTCCAAATAATTCTTTTATTATCTATACTTCTATAATATTATAAATCTGAAGAGGTTGTTTGTTTGAACGAGCTAATCTCAAGAACTACTGGTCCGATTTGAAATATTCTGTCAGTGTACTATAGGAATCTATTATCGAGGAAGGCTATAAGGTCTGGGCGAAGTCATGACGGGCTGCTAGTTGTGTATATTACTGAATCCATATTCATCTAATATTAATATTTGAAATAGACATCCAAACAAAGTTATGCTACAACACAATAAGATTGATAACTAGTTGTATTTATTTAAAAAAATAATCACATCGAACACAACAAACAAAAATCAATCTTGGTGGCTATATGGGCCTATGGCCTTGTTCCACATCAGTCAGTAGACATGAAATATATTTATTTATATAAATGTGGTTACATTAACGGTCCTTTAAAATGTATTGGTTGATCCTTAAAATCTATACATATGTATGTATGTAAATACTTTATTGTAAAGAAAGAACATTGTTACAACAAAATAGAACACAACAAGAGGCGGACTTATCCCTGATAGGGATCTCTTCCAGTCAACCAGAAAACCAAAGGAAAAAAAAAGAGTACATGGACATCAAAGAGTGTACAGTACAATAGATACGATAAATATAAATGTAAAACAAACTAACTTAACCTAAACCTAAGTCAACTCGAGTCCGAACACTCAAAGTATTCCCTAATATTTTTGTTTTTATATTTTTATTTAATATTTTTTCCCATAATTAGGAACCACCAGGAAAATAATCAACTATTTTTGAAATTTTCCTCTGTTACCTATTTCTATACCTATTTGATATAGAATTTAGGTTTATTTATGGTACATTATTATTATTGTCACGATTTGATACTTTTTGCACCTCATTTTGGAAGTTTTTGTAGTAAGTTTACATTTTGAGAAATATTTGCCAATAGGTTCACAAAGAAATGTTACGTTTAATGGTTTGTTTGGATAGTCACTATCTTAATTACCATAAATAATTAAAAGAAATCAAATATTAGTTTGTGGTCAGTTCCAAAAGATTTAACTCAAAATATATCACTACTGATAACACATCAGTTACCTTGAGCACCTACATTGTTTATGTTAACATCTGGTCACCCTAATAACAATTTCACTCCATAATTCTCACATAAAACAATCAAATTAAACAAATGTATGTTTAAATAGAGCTGTGTTATAGATAATTGCGAATAATTACGTGAATTAATACAAGAAAAGGTCGCGTCGTCTTGACAATAGAGAAAGACCAACCTTGCGCAAAGGCCCGACGAACAGCCCTCGCCATTTCTCGGCGTTCTCAGGGTCCTGAAAGTCGTAGCCTCGGCTCTCCTCCACGGTCGGCAGCATCCTAACCAGGTCTGCCGCGAAATCATGTAAACACAGTCCTGATATCACTCTAACACAACACAAACCACCATTTCGTCTAATTTGGAAACTTGACAGCTTCCCAACACACTTCTACCGGCGAGACCAGTTTAGATCTCAACGCATATACCAATTGGTCACTAAATTACAATGACTACAATTATAATTAAGTGAAGAAATTAATTGAAATGTAAATTCTTTGACTCATTTGATCGGCAAAACGACGCCATCTTCAATCTATTTTGTTGTTGCGTTCCCGTTCTCGTTGATTTGGTTGATTGTTGCGTTTGCATTTTTTTTATTCGAAATCTTTTAATATTCGTCGTTTTTAGTGTAGGAACGTACGTTATTCGCAAATCGCTAAACAATAGTTGCATCTTATCTTTAAAATTTAATTTTATAGATTTTTATTATTGTTTCGTTTTTTGCTGAAAGCACACACAACGTAACACAAAACTCAACTGATTTAGACATTGACTTGCAAATGTCAACGTCAACGGTTTGCCAATGTCAAGTAAAGTGACATCAAAATATTTTGATTGCAATGCAAAATAATTTGCAATTTTGAACGGAAAAATCGCAATATTCGCAATTGTATTTGTGATATGTTTTCGCAAAAAACTAAAATGAACTAGCAAATAAGACCTTCAATTTAACAATGTCTCCTACTTTCTTATTCCTATTCATTATTTCGCTGAGCGGTAATACTTTGGGAGATTCAGATCCAACACCTGCAAATGTTAGCTCAAAACAATTTATTTACAATAAGTAAGTACCTACTTTCTTTCATTCTTTTAACTTTAATTCATGGTAATATTACTGCAGCGATTCTTCTAAATCGGCCTACAATCAAGGTTTGATTTAAAAAGTCTGTATTTAATACTATTTCCTAATCTCTTACCTGGCATATCAGCTTGGCAGATCTTTCTTTTTTGTTACCTACTCCTTATCGACAAAGTAATTTAAATGCTTCGTAACATGATCAATTTCCTTTAAACTCAATAAAGTTTACAAGATATTTAATAGAATCAATTGGGGTCCAGACGGGATGACTTAAATATATTTATTTTCCTTATTTGTTTATCTATGAGTCATTTAACATATTGAATTTAATGCTTATTGGTTTTAATTTTGTTAACAGTCTTTTAAGAGTAGTTTGGTAGATTAATAAGGTCTGGCCACATTTTAGTAGATAGATACATAAAGTACGAATCACAAAAGTAAATAAAAAAAAAATACAATTTATTTGCCTACAAATGTGGGCTTAATCGCTATTACAATTTCTTCCAGCGAACCTCAAGGTAGATAGGAAAAATAAAGGAGGGATCCAGTAAAATTAATATTTATGTCAACGATATTGATTGATCAGTACAGTCACTAATAAGAAATACAAACAATACTTCATTAATGGTTGCAGGCTGCTTGTGACCATGAACGCTGTAAAGTGTTTGAAACGTCAGGTGTAAATAAATAAGTAATAAACGTGATAAAACCGTATTAAAATAGTTTAATTAAAATAAAAACATTAGAAATCATTACAAACAATACTTATTCTACATACTTTGTAGGGACAGATAGTCTTCCTTAATCTGACTCTTGAAATGTTCAAATAAATAAATTTATTGAGTGATATATTAGTCTTAGTGCCATTAGTAATCTTCTTTAAAAATCAAGAATTCGTGCAGAAATGGCATTTACATCAAGGCTCCCCTGATCACAAATAATATTTTCATGAACCAATAAATTTTTCAATAATTATCTACAATAAAAATCGCATTATTTTAACAACATTTATTTTAATGTAATTTGTATAAAAAGAATCACAAAATGAACTTTCACTAAACTAAAACGTTTTTATCAACCAATCTATAAGAGTACTAGGGAGTATAGTGACAATACTAGTGAGATAGTTCAGCTTGCATTCTCTGTACCAGTTGGTCGATCCTTGGTTCAGTTTTTGCCAGAGCTATCATCAGGTCGCTATCGACGCCCAGACGATTTCGCTGCTTAGTTTTTATTAAAACCAGAGCTGAAAAACCAGTCTCGCAAACTGTGATTGACTGAATGAATTAATGTGATATTCTACCTACAGTGTTTACTTCATTAACGTATTGAAATAATTTTTCTATTGAAAACACAAACGTCTCAAGCCCCCCTTGACATCTCTCTACGCCCCACTAGGGGGGCGCACCCCCCTGGTTGGGAAACCCTGGACTAGACGCTGCTACAAATAGACGCACCAGATGTGTCTGTAATGAAATGAATAAATATACGATTCTATTGCAGATATGGATACGACACATTGATCCGTGTGACGCTGAACAATGAAACGGAGCAGATCATGGACTTTTATGAGGTATAATTTAGATCATATCGAGCCAATTTTATTGTAATCCACTTAGACTGTGCCTGATGTCTTATGGTTTATTTTGCAAACACATTAAGGAGATAAAAAGTTGTAATGTAAAGATGTAAAATACCAAGCATACTGGAATATTCCTATTTTTACATAGGCAACAAGCTAATTATTAAAAATAAAAACATGACTGCTATACAATTATTATTATTTTTTTCACAAAAATACATTGTAACACATAATCAGTGATCGGATAATCGGGCGCTAATATACCTAAAGGTTACATATAGTTGTTTTTCGAAATTGTTCAATCCCAGAAATGCGGATTACTTATTAATTCAGAAGGAAATATCCATATTATTCTTTCATGGAAAGAAGTTTAGGTATATAAGCGCCCGATTATCCGTACACTACACATAAGTTATAAACATTATTGAAATCTCCTTTTAAACCTCTTCAATTTGATACCCCACTCGATTAGGTTACTCAGATTTTTTTTCAGTCTATCTATAGTCTGCCATTTTGATTTTATGATGACGTCACATACCCACTCAGCAAGCAGAAGCAAGGAATTTAAAGACACCTTATACGTCTATATCCGTTAAGCCGTTCTTGACATATGGTGGAATAAAGAATCTCACACACATATAAATATACATGAGCACTAAAAGCATATGATTCTTTGGTTGGTCGTGTAATAAAAACAAAATACTCTTTGGTCAGTCGTGTAAAAATAGCTCTCGCGGTCTTGGTTTGGTTTTAGTAATTAAGTTTACGTCATATGCATTTAGCGTGAATAGGCCTACCTTAAACCCTCCCATGGAGTATTTTAAATGACGTAGGCCCATGGAGTAATTACAAAGAGGAGACGCCATAATAAGCGTTTTGTAAGAAAGTATTTGTGAGGCTACACGGGGCGGAAGGCAGACGTGCGGGGTGCTTGGTTTCGGCCGTAGCTCCAACCATGGAGCACGAGCAATGACAAGCTCCGCCCACTTTTGTGTCGGCGAGGCTCCAATGATCACATCACTGCGCCATTTCAAACGGCATCTCCTCTTTGTAATTGCTCCATGCGTAGGCCCATGTTCTTATCTAGACATTGTTCCAGGAGACTCCAATGTACCGCGGGTTTCCGACTCGTGTACACGTCTCCACAAACGACTCTATCGGCACTGATTACCCCATCTTCATCACGGCCACCCAGCAGAAAGGCAAGTATTTTTTGATTGAGCGAAGCGATACGATAAGCAGAAAGCTTAAGGTCGTCCAAGGAGCCATGGAAAAAGCTGAATGTTTTCCTACGAGATCGAATCAGAAATGAGATCTGCAGGAGAACAAAAGTCACTGATATAGCCCAGCATATTAGTTCTTTGAAGTAGCAGTGGGCGGGGCACATAGCGCGGAGAACCGATGGCCGATGGGGCAGAAAGGTTCTAGAATGGCGACCATGAACCGGCAAACGCAGCCTTGGACATCCACCTACCAAATGGTCAGATGACCTGAAAAAAGTCTCAGGCAGACGCTGGATGCAGGCTGCTGCCAACCGATCATTTTTGAAATGAGTAGGAGAGGTCTTTGCCCAGCAGTGGACTGACTACAGTTGAAATGATAATAATGATTCGATAAGCCACTGAAACTGCGCTCGCCAACCCGCCTGCCAAGCGTGGCGAGTATGGCAACAACCCCTCAATTTGGTGGAGGCCTAAGTCCAGCAGTGGACTGACCGCGGCTGAAACGACGACGACGAATGACGATGAAAAAAAAGATTTCACAGAATTATTAAGAGTACTAAGTGAAGGTAGAAAAACTGTACTTTGCGATTTCTGGGAGCTTTTGGCGACAAGAAAGAAAAACACACAAATGATAAATCAAACACTGTATCACTTCCGAACCCTCACGCTTGTTCACGAACACTTTGCGAATAGTATAATCGCGAGCGTCGCTGAGACCAATTATCTAAGAGTATAATCCAGCAATATTATGCACAAATACGAAAAACCGTGTTAGTTAGAGAGTTGAAATTTTTGATGAGGCCTGTTGCCGCTATTACTACTAACACTCAAAAACTATAAAATAAATATTTATGGGGTCTTCCATGGAGCAATCACAAAGATGAGATGCCGTAATAAGCGTTTTGTAAGAAAGCATTTGTTCAGCTCCCCTTGGCGGAAGGCAGACGTGCGACATGCTTGGTTTCGGCCGTGGCTCCAACCATGGAGCACGAGCAATGACAAGCTCCGTCCACTGCAGGGTCGGTGAGGCGCCAATGATCACGTCACTGCGCCATTTCAAACGGCATCTCTTTGTAATTGCTCCATGGGGTCTCCCATACAACAGACATGATTCTTTTGCAGTATTTACACATAGATAATGGTACGGAACCTTCATGCGCGAATCCGACTCGCACTTGAACAGTTTTTGTTATTTTAATCTACCCTCATTTAACATTGTTCCGTGTCGCCTGTAGGAGTGTCGTCCTGGGAGCTGCCGCTGCAGGTGACCACCTCACAATCCTCCATGCTCTTCACCAATATGGCGCGCACTCTTTGTCCACATGACGCTGGTCCAAGTGAGTTTATAACTAGACGTTCTCTCTAACTTATAAACGAGAATCACAATTTCTCTGCATTGAAATCTTTAAATATATATGTATGTATATTATACTCCCTATTTGTGTAAATCTATGTATGTTTATTTAACTGTAGGGTATTTTATTTTCTGTAATATCACACGAAGCTTTCTTGCGCCGCTTTGTATTTTCTCTATTCTTCCTAATGGTTGACTGGGAGAGAATGCTTTTAGCATTAAGTCCGCCAATTGTATTTTTACTTATGGTACAATAAAGTTTTAATAAATAAATAAATACATTTATGATAAGAATGCTGAAGACCGGGCGAAATGGGGAAGAAAAAGTAGGAGAGTAGACCTTAGACTCGGAGGCAACCAGTCAAGAATACAACCGGGAAGGCGCTAAGATGAGTAATAGTATACACCATACAATTATGATAAGAAGTTTGTTTACATAGGTATAAAGCAATTAATACCTACTAACAACCTTATCGAACGTTCGATAAGTCGAGGTTAACTAAAATATGTCTCGTCTCGTTTTTTCACGTCAAATATTACCTATATTAAATAGAAAAGGACTAAACATATTTAGGTTAATGTACGCTTAACAATAGTTCGTAAATTTGTATGAATAAGGGGGGTTAGTCTATTGTGTTTGTATTGCGATATACCAATGTATGTTTTACGTGCGTAGCGTGTATGACGAGAGTGATGAGCGTAGAAGAAGCGAGGGAAGTCTGTGAGGATCGTAGCAAATGGAAATTCGTAGTCTCTGCCTACCCCTGCGGAAAAAAGGCGTGATGGTATGAATGTATGTTTTACAATGAATAGGGAAGATTGGCGTAAGAAGATACGGAGATCCATAGAGGCTAGAATTGATGACGATGATGTCTCGCGAAATGAAAGTTTGTAAGGATTGAAGCATAAATAACTTCGAAATCGGTGGAAGGGGAAACTGTCAAAAAACAAGAAAAGGATGCACTGTGTGTGCAGTGACGTCACTGCCACTTGGTTTCGTGCGTACAAAAGAGATAGCAAGACGTCCGCACCTCGCTCCCACGTTTCTTCTTGAAAAAACTTTTAAATTCAATTACTGCCTTATTTAACAACCAATTTTGTTGTTGTTTTCAGAATCGGTTACTTTTTAGTGTACATATTGTGTCGTATGCAAATATCGCCCAAGTATGAGTACAGTCAAGTAGCTTATTGGTAAGGATAATGTGTGAGTTTGGCGACAACGGTTTTCATACAACTATATAGCCTAGCTTTGACACCACTAAAATAAATCAAGATTGATTGATTGATTGATTTCTGTGTTTGACACTTCTATCTTATCTAAGTTCTGTGCCTTGCACATCAATATATTTTGATGTCTATGTTTCAAAATGTATTTCCTTGCACCAAGGAATACATAAATCTAGCTGTTTCCCGCAGCTCCACCTGCGGTATATAGCCTATGTTACTCAGGGTGAATGTAGCTTTCCAATGGTGAAAGAATTTTTGAAATCGGCACAGTAGTTTTTGAGTTTATTCATTACAAACATACATACACACAAAAATACAAATCTTTCCTCTTCATAATATTAGTGTAGATATATATAAAATGTTTGCTTATTTGGTGCAGACATAACGTCAGTGAATCGTCCACAACTGCAGCTGTCGACGTTCAGCGCCAGTAACGTCACCGTCGACGTCAAATTGCGACGCGTCACTGACTTCTACGTGCCTCTTGATCAAGTAAGCAATAAATTAAAGTCATATCCATACTAATATTATAAATGCGAAAGTCTGTCTGTCTGTCTGTTACGCTTTCACGGCCAAACCGCTGAACGGATTTTGGTGAAATTTGGTATGGATATAGTTGAAGACCCGGGGTCAAACTTAGGCTACTTTTTGACGCAGGCGGAGCTGCGGAAACAGCTACTAAAAAGTAAATAAATAAATTTGGCAATTCATTCATATCGAGTCGGTTACGTGGTCAATCGACCCTTTGCACTCTGGTGTCGAAGTTTTTCGGCATCGCCTTTCGGCATCTGGCGTTCCTTCGTGAACGTTCCTCTAACGACCACCAAATGGAGCCGGGACAAACGACTTAACGCGCCTTCCGAAGCGCGGAATCATTATCAGACAATCAGGTGATTCAAGCCTGCAATGTCCTAACCAATCTGGAGACAACTAAACAATGCATGCTTCCGGTGAGTATTGAACCCACGACCTCCAAGTCTAAGGCAATTAATTACTGGACCACGGAAGCAGTTGATATACCTTAACCATTAAATTAAACTATTTTAATACGGTTTTATCGCGTTTATTACTTATTTATTTACACCTGACGTTTCAAACACTTTACAGCGTTCATGGTCGCAGGCAGACTAAGTTAACATTTGTCTTTGATGTCATAAGATTACAAAACTACCGCCTGAACATGCTCTAGACAAACCCAACCACTATATGCGTTTTGATAATCCTCAAGTCCTTGCAAAGGAAAACAGATTCATTCCAAGGATGTTACGTGAAGCTATTGAAATTAAAAAACATCCTAATTTCAATAGAAAGGATGGATGGCAGGTACCGCCAGCTTGGGACCCAGTCATTAACTTAATAAAATCGCAAACTCGGAAGCAGACTGCAAGACCCTTAGATACTGTGAGCCAATACTGCGTGAATCGGAATAGTTCCCAATAAAAAATTTCAGGCGGTAGTTTTGTAATCTTATGACATCAAAGACAAATGTTAACTTAGTCTGCCCGCGACCATGAACGCTGTAAAGTGTTTGAAACGTCAGGTGTAAATAAATAAGTAGTAAACGCGATAAAACCGTATTAAAATAGTTTAATTTAATGAATAACAATCGCGAAAACATAAGAAATCATTACCTTTACCGTGTTCAACAACTCTTCTCTCTTCTACGCCGCAGAACGTGTCGGTAACAGTGACTCCGAGCACACCGAAATACTTCTATTTCTCGTTCGACAGTGAACCGCCCGATAACCACACGAGGCGGCAACAACTTCTTCCAAGGTAAGCCATATTTAAAACATATAAAGATAGGTAGCACATTTTGTAAGGAGTAGTCCGTCTGGGGAAGTGCCTCCACCCTACAGAAGACCGCAGCCAAATAACACTGTGATGCAAGTGTTGTGTTCCTGCTGGTGAGTAGGGTCGCTGTGCTGATAGCGGACAGCTCGGCAACGGTGTTGCAGGCGTTCATAGGCTACGGTAACCACTTACCATCAGGTGGGCCGTACGCTTGTTTGCCTACTTTATGGTATGAAAATAAACTTGAACTTAATTAAAAATTAAAAAAACATTTATTCCATGCGTGTATTGTGACCCATATTAACAAAAAAAAAATTCTGCAATATTGTAAAATAAAATAATGAAATTAATTAAAATTATTAATAAAATAAATTAGGCTAAATTCAGACGTCCTAAAAGTTCAGTTACTAAATTCAGTCAAGTGCAATGGCATTTAGCAAGTTAGGATTCTAATAAATATCCTAAATCGGAAGAAGTGTGTCTTCTGACTGACTAAATCATTTAGCGTCCTAATTGGAAAGCGATTTAAGGACGTGTAATAGCGTTTAGACCACGGAGCAATTACAAAGAGAAGATGCCGTAATAAGGTTTTGTAAGAAAGCATTTGTTCAGCTCCCCTTGGCGGAAGGCAGACGTGCGACACGCTCGGTTTCGGCCGTGGCTCCAACCATGGAGCACGAGCAATGACAGGCTCCGCCACTGCAGTGTCATCTCATCACGGAGCCATTTCAAACGGCATCTCCTCTTTGTAATTGCTCCATGGTTTCGACACCTCAGTCGCGCCGAATCCGTCACTGCGTGAGTGAGGACGTACTAACTTTTTAATGTGGTCTACGACTGCGAATCACGGGTTGGGTTGAGATATTAAAGAACCGAATCTTTGAACTTGATACTAGTTTCCTGTAGCGAGAAATCGTTACGACTAATCTTTGTTTACTTATACTGTCTCGTAGAATAGTATCTACTTTTTAAATGTACAATACAATACAATAGAATTTATTGCACAAATGTACATGTTTTGAAGTTATATTTACGGTGTTACAAGATTTAATAATATATTAAACGACTAGCTTTTTCACGCTGCTCCGCCTGCGTCAAAAAGTAGCCTATGTTTGACACCGGGTCTTTCAACTATATTCATACCAAATTTCATCAAAATACGTTTAGTGGTTTGGCCGTGAAAGCGTAACAGACAGACAGACTTTCGCATTTATAATATTAGTATAGTTGAAGACCCGGGGTCAAACATAGGCTACTTTTTGACGCAAGCGGAGCTGCGAGAAACAGCTAGTGGTTTATATATGCAGTGCGTTAGTTAAAACTTGAGCCTATTTAAGCTCCTCATCATAAAACAAAATAAATTTTATTGCCAAAGAAACACAACACATGACAATGAATTACAAGAATACAAAATGTAGCGTTTCATTTCTTCTATGAATCTCTATCATTTGATAGTTCTTTTCAATCTATGGTATGTAAGAAAACACGTCTCACTTATATTTTAAAATCATAATCAACCGCTCTTCAAACTAATCGTTACAATTTTTTTTTCTTTACACCTTTATTTAGTTCAAAGAGCTCAGAATGCGTGTTGTAGATTTCGTTTTAAAATTCAAAATAAAATCCAGTCCGAAGACACGTAGCGTCAGAGAATGCAATAAATGTAGTAATAGGACAGATTTTGAATGTGTGCTGTTGATTTAGCGTTTTAATTCAATTACGTATTAATATTACCAATGATAGATTATGGTATTAAATATAGAATTTTTATGGGCTAAGTTTGTTTCAAAAGACCAATCATTACATCTTTAACGCATTTTTATTAATCTATATTGGTCCACTGCTAGGACGATTTAGTTAATCACGTTTGTCGTATATCTAGATAACTTTGCTTTGGCAGGTTCAATTACACGATTCCAAAGAGCGTGATACTCATAGTGGAGTCGGACAGCGACATCTGTGCGTTGATTTCGATACAAAATAATTCGGTAAGCTGCTTTTTAACAAACATCTGACTATTTCGTCATCTAGTGGATAGATGGCAGCACTATACATTTTAACTTCCCCATAATTTTTTAAAGTTCTTTAACCTTTCTTTTTATCAGTTACGTCTTTAGCTTTTTCAGAGCCCAAGATACGCTTTAATGAAAACACTACTACACTTCCAAGTTTAAATTTTTAGCCCGACCAGGAAAAAAAACCCTGTATTGGCGTCGCTACTAATCGCCTTTAGGTGGCAACATCTTGTATGTGTCACGTCAACAACAAAATTGACAATGTCATTTAATTAATTAGAAATCAATCACATCTTTTATATCATTTTTCTCCCATTACTATATTATTTTTACGATATTGATAAATATTTTTATTTGATAATCACAAAATATACAACGTCCACTTTTGTCTCTTTTTGACAGATGACGGAATGTTATTTGAATACCTAGTTGCCAGTAAAAGAAATTAGTCTAAAAATTTTCCGCAATATGTCCAAGTCTGCTTTTTTCCTGGTCGGGCTATACTTATCAATTGTTGATTTTATTTTCCTACATTTTTATGGTAAATTAAAGTACCTAATATTATTAAGTACCTACTTAATTCTATGTGTTTCTGATTTGAGAAATGAACAATCTTTAAAGCATTAATTGACATACACTTTCTTCATACATTAATACTAGTGACCAATGCCACTAACAAACATTTTCAAATATGGGTTCCACTTAAACGTGTCTTATTTTCCTCGCATGTTAAATATAAAGCACTATGTATCACTCGGTAGAAAGTGCGATTCCTAACTCGGGCGTATTAAGTCTTAAACTATGCCCTCGTCAGTAATCGGTCACTTTCTTCCCTCGGTGAAAAATGTACTATTATTGAGTCCTTGATTTGGCGGCACGGGTTATGTGTGTGTGTCACAGTCACACACATCACAGTGACTGTCGTCTGACACGTGCTGACAAACCTTTGTATAGGAACATTATCCGAGGTGTGTTAGTGGCCAACTCTGTCATATTTTTCAGTCTCTCTCTGACTCAGCCTTATAACAAAGCCAGTACCGCTGAAACTAGGACCATGATTAAAGTGTACCCTGGGCGTCTGAAGCTTTAGCTAAAGATGTTACTTAGAAACACCGACAGATGATGATAAATCAAATTTTTTTTAGTCTCCGGTTTTTGTCAATGGGATCCTCAATTATATTTTTTTCAGTGTCCTGTATTCGATAATGAGAAAGATGCACTGTATCAGGGCTACCATCAGACCATGACATTTAAAGGAGGGATTACACTTACAGTAAGTTCTTATAAAGGTGACTATTTATATAAACATCAGTCCAATTTTTTACATACTAGCGCATATTATGGCTTGCCTAGTGATGAAGTCACTGTGCTGTTGTTACAACTCCTTTGCAGAACATTTGTTTAATTGTAATCATCTGTGTGATGGAATACCCAGACCCTATTTTTGAAATGTATGACATATATGTCGAACGAAAATTCTTCGATAACGACCGAAGTTCATTCAATTTTGAACAAAAAATATTCGACTCGCCGATGTTGCGTGAGTCACACTTTTCCAAAATAGCACTCTCGAATAAACGATACAAAACGTTGACATATGTACATGGGCATGTTTCTTATTCCGAGGCTATGTTTTCAGCAAACAATGTTCCCATCCGGTTTCTACGTAATGTTCATAGTGAAACAGACAGACGACGAGTGTTTGGGCGCTAATGATATACTGCGTCCCACTGAGATTGTGACCACCCCGGGAGATAGGAAGAAGGAGTTCAGGTAAATGTTATTTGTTTTTTTAACGTTCACTCATTCTTTTCATTTATTTTATGACATTTGCTTTTTTATCATTCACTCGTTCTTTTCATTCATTTTAGGCCATTTGTTTTTTATCATTCACTCATTCAATTGTCGCTTACGTGTATCTAACATCTATTAGGTAAAGCCCGACCAATAAAATAGCAACCTTTGCCATGTTGCGGAAAATTATTGAAACTAATTTCTATACATTCATGTTCATTCATACCTAAAATGGTGACCATGACCACTCTGTCAAGAGTGATATCGACAAGGAAGAAGAAGATACATTCATGTAATATTCCGTTATCTCAACGTCATCTGACAAAAGAGACACGAGCGGACGTTGTGTATTTTGTGATTATTTATTACGATTTTTTTTATCAAAATGACAAAAATAATTCATAGTAATACAAAGGTGATATAAAAGATGTTATTATTATTCTCGAGTATAAAAACGTCGGATTCATTTCTATTTCGTTTCGTTGTTGACATGACACCTTGACATACATCATGTTGCCATCAGTATCAACGCCGATGCAGGATTTATATTTTCCTGATCAGGTTATACAGCAATAGTATTGTTATTTTAGGATATTTTGATTTGGTTTTCATTCACTCATTCGCTCAAATCTTACATGTATCATCTGTCGACTATACAATTAAGCAATAATACGAATAATATAATTCTATTTTAACTTCTTCATCCCAGTCACACTTACTCGTGAATTTTTAAGCCATGTCTCCTGCGCCAAAACATTCTAAAAAAAACATGTTTTCCATGCGCCGCGTATAACATTTTGTATGACAAAATTGCTAGGCCACGCCCACATTTTGTTAGATGCTTGAAAACACAAAATACGCTTGCAGGAGACCTTCTTTTACTTTAATCTCCGATATATATGTATGTTTTGCCTCCAGGTTTCGCGTGATAGCAACAATATCTTACAAGGAGTACGTCGTCGGCGCTTTAGTCACGTTAGCACTTATATTTTTGGTGGCCATTCTTGTGACGCTCGTTGCGCTGCCAGCCTTCTCGTGCACGCCTGAAGGTAAGTACAGTTCTTAGGTTAATAGCGAATAGAAGGTAATTCCAAAACGCTTGATTTTTTTTTTCTCTTAATAGGAATAAAATTTCGTATTACCTGAAAAAATATTGATTTTTTGAATCTGCTTCTGAATCGATTTTAATTACGCGTGACTTTTAAAACACCGTCATCATTTTCAGTGTGTTTAGTACGTGAAATAATATCGATTTTAAAGAAAAATAAATGCAAATCTAAACAAAATTTCCGACCTATACAAAATCCGCTCATCATCCTATCGTACACGTACATCATGGGGTATATGCATGGTTAACGTTCCTCTACACCTTGATGTCAGAGTTTTTGGAACCTCTCTTTGGCCTCTGACGTGATTCCTTTATCGACAACGACAAAATCCTGTTGATCACTAGGTTTCTATGAGAGATCTTTTTTTTTCTATTTTTACTATTTTTATTAATTACAATTAGTTTGATTTCACGTACTGAACCCTGTTTAATTAAGATCCAAATAAAGAGGAGCTCGATACACGAGCGTGGCGTATCCGTAGCGAATGCGTGTGTCAAGCAACGACGAGACGCGACCATTATTTGATTGGTCGCCATTAACACATCTCGCTCGGGTCATGTTCCTTTTAGTCTGGGTTCCACTGGTTGGCGGTAGTTGGTAAAAGGGGTCAAGGCAGTCGCTCCATTGTAATAACCAGTGCCGCCAAATCTAAGACCACGACTTACAGCGTACCGTAAGCTCCGAAGCGTAAGCTGACGACGCAACTAGGATTTATCCAAATTTCCAGCAATCCTGTTGCCGGTCAGCGATCCGAACCCGGACCTTCCAGGTCCTTCCAGAGAGGACCTTCCCGGACCGTCACAGTCCTCTAGAGGCAAGCACTCAGACGAAGGTAATACATTTATTCATATAAAGTGGATTAAGTGGTCAATCTACATTGTGCATCTATAACGTTATTCATTGTTCCAGTAACTTATGAAATAAAGCACAAAGCAGTTGTTTATTTAACGATTTAGACATCTACATCTACACTAATATTATAAAAAGGAAAGATTTGTATTTTTGTGTGTATGTTTGTAACGAATAAACTCAAAAACTACTGTGCCGATTTCAAAAATTCTTTCACCATTGGAAAGCTCCATTCACCCTGAGTAACATAGGCTATATACCGCAGGTGGAGCTGAGGGAAACAGCTAGTTTTTAATATGTAGAGAAAAGCTAACGAGATTTTTAGTAAGGGGATTTAGTAGGAAATTGAAATCTATTGTCGCGAGATCTTAGGCACAAGTCAGGACTTAATAGGATTGCCAAAAAACAAGTGCTAGGTCCTCGATGCGAAGAGTGATTCCAATAATTTTATCCGGCTTTACTTATAAATAGTGCGGGGGAATACATACATATAGTGAGGGGAGAGGGGTATCAACGTCACACACCCTGTCGGCGTGTTTGAACATCACTTCGCAACTTCTGACGTGATTAACGACCACCAGATGGCAGACGGAACCAACAGCTTAACGTGCCTTCCGAAGCACGGAATCATCACTATTATCAGACAATCAGATGATTGAAGCCTATAATGTCTTAACTCATAACTAAAAACAATTAACAAAGTATGCTTCCCTTGGCAATCGAACCCATAACCACCGGGTTTGCAGACCTAACCACTAAACCACAGTGTGGCTGTGTGTGTGCGACGTTTTCTTTTTTTTTATACAATTAAGTAGGCAAACAGGCGTACGGCCCACCTGATGGTAAGTGGTTACTGTAGCCTATGAACGCCTGCAACACCGGAGATGTAACGAGAGCTTTGTCGACCCTGAAGGAATTTTTTCACGCCCTTTTTGAAGGCTCCCATGTTTAAGTCACTAGGGAAAAACATGGCAGGGAGATCATTTCATAATCGCAGTGTACGAGAGTGTGTTTTGAACAAATGAATAAAGTAAAATACTTAGTTAAAATATTTTTTTTTAATAAAATGATTATTTATACAGATTCACTGTCGGACTCCATTCCGGAATGGCCGGAACCTCTGGCGCCGTTGACTTTAGCCGGCCTCAGCCGCGCCAAACCACGAGCGACAGACAGACGGTCTGACAGGTCAGTTATATTCATATATAGCGATTAGCAGCTCGTCTTGACTTCGTCCTAGCCTTCCTCGATTAATAGGCTACAAATCGGACCAGTAGTTTCTGATATTAACGCGTTCAAATAAATAAACTCTTTAGCTTTATTATTATAATTTTAATTTATTAGTATAAAATTATTATTTTTTAATTTATCAGTATAGATATAGATTAACATAGGGCTTGTTTTACCGTTAATAACGGTTAATAACAATACCGGGTTGGTTTTACCTTTAATGACGAGTATGACGTTATCTCCAGCAAAAAGAGACAGTCTGAACTATGAGTGTTCGATAGGTCGGATAGACAAGGCTTGTTTTACCGCTAATAACGGTTTATAATTATACAGAACTTGTTTTGAGGATGCGACCGGGAAGGCGCTGAAATGAGAGAGAGAACAATACAGGACTTGTTTTCAATCAATCGATCATAATTTTATTTGCAAAGCATAGGTAAATACATACAGGTGTTATAATTTTTTACATAGAGATCGCTATGTTTTGCCGCGATACAGTATTCAATAATTAAGTAATGAAATTAATACAATTAGATTAAAACAAAAAACATTACAAATATTATGACAAAAAAGTAATCATAATCATAATCATTTATTCTTTTGTAAACATGTTGAATTCAAGATGGTACATTAAAAATATTACGCGCATACATGTTTAGCCTACCAGGCATACAAAAGTGAAGTCAGTGGTGTCACACATCATCCAAACAAAATCATGCAAAACAATATAAAACCAGAAAATAAATGCAAGTTAATCTTACAAAAATTATATCAGCTGCCCTTTAAAGTCACAATCAACATTTTGTCAAAAAAGAATTCATGCAAGTGATAATAACATTTGGTTACCAACAACTCTTTCAGATTAAAAATATATTAAATGCCAGTAAAAAATTAATGTGAAATTAAGTCACAATTTAGTCATAATTCATCACTTAATTAGGCATTACCAGAATAGTAACATTTCTCAATTAAGCTCGATTAATCATCATCATCTTGGCGCCTTCCCGGTTGCATCCTCAGCTGTCTGCTTCGAAACACAGGGTTCGTTTTTCTACTTTTGCGTCTCCACTTCGCCCAGTCTTCGGCATCCCTGACAGTTAGTCCGTTAGCACGCAGCTTTGCGACGTCAAGCCAGCTCTTCTTGGGCGCGCCCAGCTGAAAGCCCTAGTCAGTTAGCGCATAACTGACTAGGGCTTTTTTACCGTTATTAACTTACACATTTGTTGACTTAATAACGTTATTTTGAAAATCACGAGAGTGCACAAGCACAAGACCATTTTAGCGCAAAGCAAAATATGTAAGTAGTGATTGATTGATTCTGTCAGGTACTTCTGGAGCGCCCTGACTGTGGCAGTGGTGTACGCGCTGCCTGTCGTACAACTCCTGTACACATATCAACACGTAAGTATTAATCTCACTCTAAAAGTATATAGTACAATACATCTTTATTGTACACTAGCTGACCCGGCAAACTTCGTACCGCCTACGAATATATTCACCTTTTAAACCTTCTCTGGACTTCGACAAATAATTCAAAACCAAAAACAGCTAAATCGGTCCAGCCGTTTCGAGTTTTAGCGAGACTTACGAACAGCAATAGATTTTTATATATATAGATAGTATAGCCCGACCAGGATAGTAAAACCCCTGCATTGGCATTGGCGTCGCTACTGATCGCCTTTAGATGGCAACATGTTTTAAGTTTCAAGTCAACAACAAAATTGACAATTTCATTTAATGAAATAGTTATCAATCCTTCGTTTTTATTCGCGTTGAAGTGTTAACATCTTATATATCACTTTTCTCTCATTACTATGAATAAATTTTGATATTTTGTTAAATAAAATATTTCTAGTTGCGTCTTCAGCTTACGCTTTGGAGCCCAGGTTACGCTTTAATTATTGTCCTAGATAAATAAATAAATAACTCTTTATTGCACCAAATTGTAGAAAGTACATGAATATTATTATTATCTATGGTACAAAGGCGGCCTTATCGCTAGAGCAATTTCTTCCAGGCAACCAACAGGTAGGACTTCATGATATGAAACAGGAAGGTAGGCGCAAATTAACAATTGGGAAAAAGTGAAACATAAAAGCATAACGTACCTATGCAGCACATACAAAAAAAATATATACCTATGTAAATATATGTGGTGCACATACACGCATGCATTACACAATGTAAATAAATATACATACTTATTTTAAGCGTATCAATAAATGTTAAAATTACAACTATGGCGGGTTATATACGAACAGCAGACGAAAAGATTTTCTCGGGAAGAGGTTTAGGTGATAGAAAGATAATGGTCTTTCACTTGTTTAGATTTGGCAGTACTGGGTATTACATTGGAGCGAATGCCGTCTGACTACCGTAACCCTTTTTAATGGGGAAACCAAACCAATATAACCATATGATGTTCTTTAACGACCAATAAATAGTCGGGACTTCACGGTCTTCCGAAGCATGGAATCGTCTTTATTATCAGACAATCAGGTGATTCAAGCCTTCAATGTCCTAACCAAACTGGAAACAACTAAACATAGTATCCTTCCTGTGGGAATTGCTAACCCTTGAGAAGTCTTTTTCAAGCCCATTTTGAAAGACCCCATGTTGTAGTGTTGGGAAAACCATAGGGATGTCAGCGTACTTGTCTTCCTTTTTTTCTAGCTCCCACAATCATCAATCTATAACGAGGTTCGAAATCTGATTGGCTATACTGCTATTCTTTACTTATAGAATATCAAACTCAAATTACTAATTGTACAATATTTCAGATGGTGTTCCAAACTGGCAACCAAGACCTTTGCTACTACAACTTCTTATGCGCTCATCCTCTTGGCGCACTTCAGTTATCTGACTTTAACCACGTGTTGTCTAACATCGGATATGTGATATTGGGAGTCATTTTTATGTTGCAAGTCAGATTCAGACAAAGGAAACCGCAGTTACCCGTAAGTTTCTTTGAAAATTATGATGGTCCTACTATGAAAATCTGAGGTGACCCTCTTCTTTGTATAGCCCGACCAGGAAAACAAAAACCCTTCATTGGCGTCGCTACTGATCGCCTTTTGGTGGCAACATGTTGTATGTGCCATGTCAACCACAAAATTGACAATGTTATAAGTGAAATAGAAATTAATCTTTAGTTTTCATTCGCGTCAAATATGATAACATATTTTATATCACTTTTCTCTCATTACTATATAATATTATTATTACCATTTTGATAAATATTTTTATTTGATAATCACAAAACACACAACGTCCACTCCTATCTCTTTTTGGCAAATGACATTTATATAGAATAGAACAAACTTTATTATTAGATCCCTCACTTACAGGAAATGTCTTACAAGCAAAGTACAAGATAGATAAAGTGTGTGACAGACGTCTCAATAGGTGGTGGCTCAGTGTTACGCTAGACACGCAAGCATGACTGATTTTCAGCCACCACCTTCTGAGGAGTCACGGTACACAATTACACATGATGTTATTAAACTATAATTACAGAATTATTTGACGGAATGTTACTTGAATACACTTGAATATCTAGTTGCCAGTAAAATAAATGAAGTAATTTTTTTTTTCTTAATTTTTTTATATAAAAAAAAAAATAAGAAAAAAAAAATTAAATAAAATTAATTAAAATAAATTAGTTCCTAGATTCAGACCACGTAATCCCACTCATAAGTTGTTTGTTCTTCAGGTTTATAAAAATAACACTTCTTATTATAGTCCTGTTGTTCGAATGTGCAGAGCTTACAACAGTCTAGTTATCAACCACAAATCCACTGATATTCTTGGAGACACTTTGTCCTCTTTCAAAAACAAAATTCGGAAATTTTTTGATATCTGAACTAATATTATTTTTTAATCTCTCGATTGTCCTTGTTAAAGAGTCATAATTTCTTTTTAATAAATTGTAAATATCGAATTTAATATTCTCTCTAGTTTTGAGGGTATCTGGCAGCTATTATACTTTTCTATATTATACTGATTAGTACACTATTTAGCTCTCATTTAACTGTTTTCATAATTTGAACTAGCTGTGTACACATGTGTTGAGCTGTTGCCTAGATTTATATTTAGTCATAGAAATATTGTTAACTTAAGGTGACAATTTGTTATGTGTATCATAATAAATAAAAATTAGTTCCAATATTTTTCCGCAATATGGCCAAGGCAGTTGTTTTCCTGGTCGGGCTATATAATGTTCTACTATATTCTTATATTGCTTGGGTGTTACTTGTTTTTATGAATATAAAGAGACAGGATCAAGATTATTGTACTGAAAGCTAAGTTTCAATGGATACATGCCTGCAGTGCCCCAGGGGAGTATTCTGGGCCCGATGTCATTTATGATAAAATCAGATTAATGGTCATCTACAAGATTTATTATAACACTAGCAGCCCGTCCCGACTTCGCTAGGCCTATAGCCTTCCTCTTTAAATAGGCTATCCAACACTGAAAGAATTTTTCAAATCGGACCAGTAGTTCCTAAGATTAGCGCGTTCAAACAAACAAACAAACTCTTCAGCATTATAATATTAGTATAGATTAGTTGGTAACCTGGGCTACCTCAAGGTAGTATTCTAGGCCCCGATATGATTTACGAAAGTGATAAAACCAGCCGCATCGGTCCTCAGGGCCTTGGCATTCCGCAACACAACGGTCTGTTCTACTCCATGGGGCTCGCGCTGGCCATGGAAGGACTACTGTCCGCCTGCTACCACCTCTGTCCTAACAAGATGAACTTCCAGTTTGGTAAGTAACTGCAATTTCAACCACAATGTAAAAAAAAGAGAAGTGTTTTATGTTTGACTTGCCTGCCGTAGCAACTACGCGCCATTTGTTGAGCAAATTTTTCTACTATATGTTTTAAAAACATGTTAATGTGTTATGTAGATTTAATTGTTTTAATTTTCTTTGTACACCTAATAAGGTTGATTGTGCGGCCATATTGTACCACTTTCATTGCAAATAAACTATTTCTTTGTTTCTTTCTAATTGTAATTTCTAATTGTAAATAAAATCTCATAGTAGATGCAGTAGATTATACACTAGCTGTGTCCCGCAGCTCCGCCTGCGTCAAAAAGTAGCCTAAATTTTGGCCCGAGGGTCTTCAACTATATTTATACCAAATTTCAACAGAATCCGTTTAGCGGTTTGGCCGTAAAAGCGGGCACATTAACATTTTAATTAATTAAATTCACAATAAAATAATTCTTATAATATTATCATTATATCTAAATATTTATTTTGACAGTATTATTTGCGCTATGTCAATTTTACTGTCTCAGAATGCTTTAACACTAAAAACATTTCCCGTTAAATAGTTTAAAGAGAATATTTTTAAAAGGTATTAGGTTCATCTCTTTAATTTGTTCTGGTAACTTAAGATTAAGATTTTGTATGGAATTTTCAGATAGGATACAACCCGCTTTACAGATTACATATATTTAAGCTTGAGCCCAACGCAAACAGTGCGATTTTCTAATTTTCCCAGTTCATTTGAACGCGTATACTTGTATTACTAATTGTACTTATTTAACTCACTACTACGTCTTGGGAAATTGTAAGTGTAGTGAGTAGCTGTGAATAAATAAACGAATGAATGATATATGAATATTTATTAAAATTTCTACTTGTTTCCCCCTACAGACTCGTCGTTTATGTACGTGATAGCGGTGATCGCTATGGTTAAATTGTACCAGAACAGGCATCCGGACGTCAACGCGAGCGCCCACGCCACTTTCATGTTGCTCGCGCTGCTTATAGTTATAGGTGAGATTAGAGATGGAAATCGAGAAGAAATTCAAGAGGGGAAAAATGAAATGCAAGGGGAAGAAAAGGGAAAAGATAGATAGATAGATAAATGAAAAATAGACGCTCAACCAAGTCTGCAGTCTGTGAACACGCTCTAGACAAACCCAACCACTATATGCGTTTTGATAATCCTCAAGTCCTTGCAAAGGAAAACAGATTCATTCCAAGGATGTTACGTGAAGCTATTGAAATTAAAAAACATCCTAATTTCAATAGAGAGGATGGATGGCAGGTACCGCCAGCTTGGGACCCAGTCATTAACTTAATAAAATCGCAAACTCGGAAGCAGACTGCAAGACCCTTAGATACTGTGAGCCAATACTGCGTGAATCGGAATAGTTCCCAATAAAAATTTCAGGCTGTAGTTTTGTAATCTTATGACATCAAAGACAAATGTTAACATAGTCTGCCTGTGACCATGAACGCTGTAAAGTGTTTGAAACGTCAGGTGTAAATAAATAAGTAATAAACGCGATAAAACCGTATTAAAATACTTTATTCACTTTCACTTTTACAGTGGGTAACAACATATATCCAACGTGGAAAATTAATATAAAATATTACAATATTAATCGCCTAATTTTTAATTATTAATACGTGAATTTTTAAAAATTTCCGGGAAGCGCCCATCTCTTGGTGAGATCATTCATACAGTCGAACAATCATACAATCAATCAATCCATTAAACATCAAACAACCAGTCAATTAATCGAGCAACTCGTTCCATTCGCATCCTTACAAAATCGCTATCAATCAATTCGTTTAACAACTAGTCAGTCAATAAATCTAACAAATCCTCCTATTCAATCCAGTGAGCTTGCTATCATCTCTTAAGGCTGCTTTACACACGATCCAGTGCGGCAATCCAGTGCTTTCACGGACACACACATACAAACAATTATTTAAATGTGTGAGTAAATTGTTTGTGTGTGTGGGGTGATTTTCGTGTCCGTGAAAGCACTGGATCGCCACACTGGATCGTGTGTAAACCAGCCATTAAGGCTCAGCGACAAGTACAATAGAGATTTTTCGCACGTTGATTTATACGATTGTTCTAAAACCTCATTTTAATGCAAAATTATTCAACATTTAACGGGTTAGCAGACGTCAACATACACACACAAATACAAGCACACACACACAAACATACCAAATACACACACATACACACACACACACACACACTGGATATTTTCTATTTTTGAATAATTGTAAAAGTTTAGTACTTAGGGTCAACATATCTCAGATTATCAAAAACCTGTTATTGGCTCAAGAATGTTATCTTTGTTATGAACATGTTGCTATTATTAAGCTGTTGGAGTTTGTAATAAATAAAAAATTAAAAGAATCCATGCAAATGCTAGCGAGATGGCGCAATACATGATGTAAGGCGACATCTCGCATTTGGATGGAATTCAGAAATGATAGTAAGGCGAAGTTCCAAAATGAATCTTCTTTATTTCAAGAGCCCTACTTTTGAAATGTCTAAGTATGTAATTAAAATCGATCGACTCGGCGATTATGACGAATAAAATCGATTCGATTTCGAACTAAATTCGTTCTACTAACCGATTTTGCGTTATTCAAACTTTTCGAAAATAGGATTCCAGTGCATTACAGAGAGGTTGAAAAATAGGGTTGTATGTTCATGAACTATAAAACAAGCTTCCTCTGGAGATCAGACAGTCGTCCTCTCTTCATACCTTCAAATTCCGAAAGTTCGGGAATACTTTGAGCGTTCGGACTTGAGTTGACTTAGGTTTTAGGTTAAGTTTGTTTGTTTTATATTTATATTTATCGTATCTATTGTACTGTACACTCTTCGATGCCCATGTACTCTTTTTTTCCTTTGGTTTTCGGGTTGACTGGAAGAGATCCCTATCAGGGATAAGTCCGCCTCTTGTTGTGTTCTATTTTGTTGTAACAATGTTCTTTCTGTACAATAAAGTTTTTACATACATACATACATACATTTTCCCCCGCAGGTTTGTTCGGCATAATGTTCCCCAGCGTGTACTTCTGGATCTTCTTCACCATTCTCCATCTTCTCACGTGTCTAGTGCTCACCGTGAATATATACTACGTTGGACAGTTTAGACTTGGTAAGTTGTAGTAGACGAAATAGGACCGCAGACTTGAAAAATCTACTTTATTTATTTATTTAAGCTTTATTGCACAATACAAAAATTTGTACTTTTTGTTTGGTGGTCTTAATGCCAAGTGGCATATAGGCTTTATATATTTAACAAGCATCCAAACGCTGAAGCCCTGTTTTTGAAAAGTGTGATTCGCGCTATTCTCGACTAATTTTTATTTATATACTTTATTCATGTACACAATAAAAATGAAAAGGATTACAATAACAGGAAAAGACAGTACAAGGGAGCTGCTTATTTTTAAAGAAATTTCTTCCAGCAGACCCGAGAGAGGAAATGTCAAGAAAAGGGTAATTAGCGTGTACAAAAAAGGAAGAAAAAGTGAAGACTATACCTAAATACAAATTTAATGAAATCATTGTAATATAAACATACTTAATTTAATACACAAATACCATTACAAATAATACATCTAATAAGCACTTAATAAATTATTTTGCGTGCTTCCGCCACCAGTTAGTTCATGCAAACTATTGCCGGCCGGCACCCACCCACTACTATTAGTCCCAACATGCCCGCCACCACTAGCTTGCACATGCAACACGTGTTTCGCCTCTACGCGAGGCATCTTCAGGCACTAAACCAAGCTGTTAATAGTCCGACGTATAAACGACGAATGACACAAAACCATCGTACCCTTCCTATTATACTACTACCCCCACCACTAAGAGGTGGGATTATGAAACATGTTAAGTAATGGAGAATTATTTAAATCAGTTTGTTTATTAATTAAGGTAATTTTTAATTTTTTATGTTTATTTATTTCTAACTGCTCCAAAATGTTAAGCTTTAACCCTTTCTCTTCAACATGTAATATTTCATATGTATGATTAGGTGACAAATTATGATTATGTTCTAATAAATGTTCCGCAAAATGAGACCTCTCTGGGTGTTTATTTTTAAATGCGTTTAAATGTTCGTTATAACGAGTTTTGAAATTACGACCAGTCTGACCAATGTATATATGTTGACAATCATCGCAGCTCAATTTATATATGCCCGATTTTTTATCTGACTTAATTTTGTCTTTTGTATTACAAATGCTCCTTAAAGTATTATTTGGTTTTAGGGCTACATGCACATTATTTTTTCTAAATATTCTAGTTATTTTATCTGTAACATTACCTAAATAACATAAACTCGCCGTATATTTATGTCCTGAACTGGAAAAAGCTGCATATAATAGATGTTTTATAATGTTTTGATTTTTCTTTTGTATAATTTTATTAACTATATTTTTTGTATAACCGTTTGATTGAGCTATTTGATATATAATATTCAATTCCTTATATATAATTATCGCTGTTGAGTGGTACAGTCATTAAACGATGTACCATAGATTTATACGCGGCGAGTTTATGCTGCCAGGGATGATTAGATGTCACAGGAATTGTTGTATCTGTATATGTGGGTTTGCGATATATCGAAAATTCCACTTTATTATTGTTTCTAGTAATAGTTAAATCCAAGTAATTTAATGCTTTATTTTGTTCTAATTCTATTGTAAATTTTATTTTTGGATGAATCATATTTAATTCGGAAACAAAATTGCTTAATTGTCTGTTGGTGCCAGTCCAACATATGAAAATATCATCAACATACCTATAATAATGAAAAATGTAATTCGATTTCCCAATAATATTATTTTGTTCAAAATTATCCATGAATACATCAGCCATAAGTGGACTAAGGGGTGAACCCATTGCTAAACCTTCCTTTTGAACGTAATATTTGTCATTAAATTGAAAATAATTTTGAATCATACAAAGTCTCGTTAACCGTATTATCTCATTAATTTCACCTGGATGTAGTTTTTTCTTTTCCCATTCCGATTCCAAAATCTTCAAACAATCATCATAAGGAACGTTGGTAAATAAGCTTTCTACATCTAAAGATATTAATTTTGAATTTGCCGGAAGGTCTATATCTTTAATATTTTCAATCAACTCTAAACTATTTTTTAGACTATTTTTGGGATTAAAATTTATTTTATCCCTAATGTAATTATTCAAAAATTTTGCCAATTCATAAGTAGGAGCTCTTATGTAGGATACAACTGGTCTAACAGGTATATTGTCCTTATGTATTTTCGGTTGACCATATAACATAGGAGCATTTGAATTCATTGGTATTAATTTCGACTTTAAATAAGAATTTTCAGAAAAAATAAACTTTGAATCTTTAATAGCTAATTTTAGTTGAGCTAAATATTTATTAGTTGGATCACGATTTATGTTTTGGAATTCTGGTTTCTGTAAAATGTCATTTACTTTCGAAATATATTCACCACGCTCCATGACGACTATTGTATTCCCCTTATCTGCCTTTGAAATAACAATATTATTAGATTTTAATTTTTCTTGGACGGATACCAACGTTTTTATTTCTTTATTTGAATGATCATTTAATTTACATAATTTTATATTTTGTGCAATGGAATGTCTTAAAAAATCGGGCATATATAAATTGAGCTGCGATGATTGTCAACATATATACATTGGTCAGACTGGTCGTAATTTCAAAACTCGTTATAACGAACATTTAAACGCATTTAAAAATAAACACCCAAAGAGGTCTCATTTTGCGGAACATTTATTAGAACATAATCATAATTTGTCACCTAATCATACATATGAAATATTACATGTTGAAGAGAAAGGGTTAAAGCTTAACATTTTGGAGCAGTTAGAAATAAATAAACATAAAAAATTAAAAATTCCCTTAATTAATAAACAAACTGATTTAAATAATTCTCCATTACTTAACATGTTTCATAATCCCACCTCTTAGTGGTGGGGGTAGTAGTATAATAGGAAGGGTACGATGGTTTTGTGTCATTCGTCGTTTATACGTCGGACTATTAACAGCTTGGTCTAGTGCCTGAAGATGCCTCGCGTAGAGGCGAAACACGTGTTGCATGTGCAAGCTAGTGGTGGCGGGCATGTTGGGACTAATAGTAGTGGGTGGGTGCCGGCTGGCAATAGTTTGCATGAACTAACTGGTGGCGGAAGCACGCAAAATAATTTATTAAGTGCTTGTAACTTTAACTTCCGCAAAGTAACGCCTGAATCGGTTAAATACATCTAATATTATAAATGTGAAAGTCTGTCTGTCTGTTACGCTTTCACGGCCAAACCGCTGAACGGATTTTGATGAAATTTGGTATGAATATACTTGAAGACCCGGGGTCAAACATAGGCTACTTTTTGACGCAGGCGGAGCTGCGGGAAAAAAGCTAGTACTTAATAAATTTACATATAAAATACATACATATATATCTTTTGGAAATAGAATATTTGTTTATTTTTTTTTAGTTAAATAATTCATAATTTTTGTTCGATATCGATTGATTGTCGTTCGTTAATGAAGGATTTTTGTTCGACATAATATGTCAAACATTTCAAAAAATAGCGCTCCTGGCCCTTTCGTTTGTCACACACGGGTTTCACTCACACAAATATAGCAACTACGTATGTACGTATCCAAATAGGCTAGTTTCCTAAAAAAATATAATTAGTCCGCCAGTTAGATTATTAAAAAAATATTGGAGTCGTATTTTTCTTTTCAAAATTAAACAAAGAATGGTAAAGAGATGGCGCGTTGAAGTTCTGTGTGACGTCACAGCGTGCTACACTTTTTCGCAATATGTGACGTCACGAGCCCCCACTCCTAATCTTTGATGCGTTATATCTTTATAATTTATCGCTCAATTGACAAAAGAAAAAACACGTCGCTAATATATTTTGATTCCCTAAATGACGGACTAATTTTAATGTTTGTCTTTTAACCCTGGAAATTAGCCTATCATCAAAAGCATATTCTTAGGTTAAAACTTTTATCCAAGCATAGGATTCGCCGCTTTTCGGCAGTATGAATGAATGAATTTTATTGAGGTATAGAAATAATCGGTTTTAAACTCGAGCTACACCGTGCTTACTGACACTGTAGTGTGCAGGGTCTATTGTCTCGTAATTAACATAAAATGAACGATTTAGCAAGGTGTACGTTTTCAGAATGGTCCGCGCCGCGCCGGATAGTATCGGCGTTCCGCACGCGCGGCGTGAGCGCCTTAAGGCCGAGTTACACAGCTCGGGCGGTGTTGCTAGCGTTAGCCAACGCTGCCAACTGGGCGTTATCTGCTTATGGGTGAGATTTATTGTTATTTAGGTACTAGCTGATGTTTCCGGCTTCGAAAAAAATTGATAGATATCATATCCCTTCATTTTTTGTCGGGGTTTAAAAAGTAATTTTAGTTACGCCTGATGATTTTCGTCTTGTCAAAATCAGTGCGGCCGTTTCGGAGATTACCTGGAACGAACAGACAGACAGACGGACTGAAAATTGTATTTTTGTTGTTAGTATCGTATTAACTTGATTCGCAATATTTATCGCTGGGTACTGTTGTACTGGCTTTTGTGCATAATTTAATCAACTTGATATGCTACGAATAGTAATGCTAATAGTATCTATGTTTCTCTAGTCTTCAAATACATTCATTTCATAAAAATCTACTAGTCTTTTCAAAAATAGCACCTGGTCACGTTGGCTACTCGTTCTAATGCCATCTTGACTCAGTATCTACTAATCCCAGTTCACTGTGTTGCCATTAGCAACTTTATCCCTATCCGTAAGGAAAATAATACAGATCAAACTAAGTCATATAATCTCCTCTGCACTGCACCCCACGTATCTATTTGTTATATTGTTCACTCTATGTCTACTCGTCTCATTAGCAGCTCGTTCTAATGACAACTTTACTCAGTATCTACTAGTCCCAATGAATTGTGTTGCCACTAGACTTATCCCTTTCCATAGGGAAAAGATTACATATCAAGTTAAGTCGTATATCTCCAGCCTGTACATGCACAAGCGCGACTTCGCGCGACACCTGCTGGCCATTCTGATGGGCAACACCATCCTCTACACGTGGTTCTAATATGAGAATGGTATAGACCTTGATTCATAGGGTAACATAGCTAGTTGTGTCATTTTTAAGTCGCTTTCTTACGACTTTTCCAAGTTGAAACTAGTCTCATTGGCTATTCTACCTACTGTTCATTGGTCAAATTGACTACTCATCCTAATATCCCTTGGTCAAAGTGTCTATGACAGCTCGGCCTATTGTTTATTGGTCTCTGTGTCTACTAGTTTCGTTAGCTACTCATCCTAGTGGCACCTTGACTCAGTGTCTACTCCTCCCAGTGCACTGTCCGTAGGGAATAGATTACGCAGATCAAATTGAATCGTATATCCCCAGCCTGTACATGCACAAACGCGACTTCGCGCGCCACCTGCTGGCCATCCTGATGGGCAACACCATCCTCTATACGTGGTTCTACGCGGCCATGAAGCTCACTAAACGCGAGAAGGTGGCGCCACCGTCGTGGTTCTACTTTGTCGGCGCACATGTCGCGTGGTTCATCGCTTTGAAGCTTTTTTTGGATTCGAAGACTAAGTGGTCGGTAAGTAGATTTAAAATTTAATTTTCTGTATAATTTTTTACGGTGACTTGTTTGCGTTGGTAACTATCTTCCTGTTTCTTCTCATGATTTACTAGCAACTCGGAGACACTCAGAGTTGTTGCTCGTTGGACATTCACAGATCAGATGATTAGATGCACTGAAAAAGGTCGCAGGCAACCGGACATCTTGAAAATAATTAGAAGAGATCTATGTCCAGCAGTGGACTGACTGCGGCTGAAATTATAATAATGTATCGCGAAAACATAAGACACCATTATAACTATCTCTTTCTGTTCATCGCAGGAAAGTCCCGCGGAATCTCGCCGCCACAACGCAGTCTGCTCAGCTCTCCAGTTCTACGACTCCCATGACCTCTGGCACGTGGCCTCGGCGACCGCGTTATACCTCTCGTTCAACCTCTTGTTGGTTATAGACGACCCGCTTAGAAACACTCCTCGGGAGCTCATTTCAGTGTTTTAACTTTCATTTAATTTAGTCATTTAGCGTTAGCGCGTTTCAATTTGGAACGTGGCGCCATCTGTCTTTTGTTTCTAGTGTTTGAAAATTGTTGCGATGTTATTAAAAAAATGGTTTTTATTTGGATTGATTGCTTGAGGTTTAATATGAGTGTTTAATGTGCCTCCTGTTTTTAGTTACCTAATTTTAAAATGAACAATGAACCCTGGTCTCCGAAGCAAACAGCGGATGCAACCGGGATTACGCTAGGATGATGATGATTTTAAAATTAACAGTAGCAATAGTCGTAGGGTTTGTAAATTTTGTAATACCTACTATGTATTTTTGGTGCAATAAAAATATACATACGAAGCAAGCTTCTGGTACGTGGCCTCGGCAACCGCGATAAACCTCTCGTTCAACCTCTTGTTGGTCATAGACGACCTGCTTAGAAACACTCCTAGAGACACGGTCATTTCAGTGTTCTAAATTTAAAGTGGCGTTAGCACGTTTGAATGTGGAGTGTGGAGCCATCTGTCTTTTGTTTCCAGCCTCTGAAAATTGTTATGACGTTATAAGAAAGATATGGTTGAAATTTCGAGTGGTTGCTTAGGGGTTTAATGTGCCATCTGTTTTAGTTACCTTTTAAAATGTATATAGAAGCAGACCAGAATTCATTATTATTTTTTCAATAAAGCAAATTATTTTTGAGCGCCATCTATCTAATTCTGCATACATTAACTGCGTTTCTTTTGCGTATATTTTGTTACTTGCGTTTTCTAGTATATAGTAGCGACATCTGTTGCTATAATATGTGCTTATAATATCATAGTTGAAAATGTAATAGCAATAATAACCTTTCTTGTGACTAATAGAAATTATAGTATAGATTACTTAAATATTTTCCTTAATTTTCTGTTAGTTTTTAGCAAATTAAGTTTAACAAAATACATAAATAAAATTTGAAGTTTTTTAAAAATAATATTAGTACATAGTAGTTCTTGCATTTGTAAATATTTAAAATGTACTGGAAGTCTTTACCTAAATTTGTAACAATATATCTGGCTGTGAAAGTTGTCATACCAATGACAATTTTTGTGTTAAAAAAAAAGCCTATTAACGTTTTTAATACTACGAGAGCGCCAACGCGTAATCAAGTTGTGGCATAGGTTTCTTCACCAGTAACCACACCACACCACAGAAATAAGATTAGGTAGAAGCGGCATGTGGGCGTTACCTGCGTGCCACAGTCGAACCTCGCCATACACGAGAGGCTTAACTGACCTACACGTAGCACTACTATCTAATCTTATTTCTGTGAGTAGTGCCCTGTAATGCCACGCTATCTCTCTAGTCCTTCGAACCTGAATACATAAATGCAAACTGCTGCTTGGCGGCAGATAGGTGAGAGTGAGGTGGTGAACACAGAAGTAAGCGTCTCGATCTCAACTTAGTATGGCGAGGCTTAACTGTGGCACTCAGGTTATGCCAACATGACGCTCCTACAGTATCTAATTTCTGTGTTGCCCGAGCAAACGACTTTTGTATTCCAGCCTGCAGAGAATGTGTTTTTGTTTAATTTATAATTCCAAGTGATCAAATGTAAGTTGTATGTAAGTAGTAATGTACAAATATATAATTTTTTACGCTTTGTTTTAGTTTTATTTTTACACTAGCTTTTTGCAGCGGTTTCGCACGCGTATTTAAATCCCACGTAACCGCAGAATAAGTATATGACGGAACCCCAATTAACGGATTTCAGACTCATTTGGAAGCAATATTGTATGTCTGGTTCTCCTCAATTTACTGTAAAAAAAAAACAAAAAAGGGGGATAAGAGGGGAAGTCTGTACTGTTTACAGAACAAAGTACCTAAGTATTAGTTTTTTATATTTCACTTCTAGAGTAATTTGTTACAACGACAGTGGCGCAGTCGGTACAAACAATTTTTATAAACTTTGACTACGTGAAGGATAACTACTACTGTAGCCTTAAAACCCCATTATGTAACCACTTTGGAAAAACCTCGGCAGGCTTCCCTATTCTTCTCTAGTTCAAACTGTTTCTCAACTCTGTTTGTAAACCTACTAACTTCGTATTAAGTATTTGTTTAGTATACATAGGGGTCAGGTTATGTGGAATATCAACAAGCGAGCATAGTAGCAAGTTTAATGAATTACCTATCAATGAATGACGCCAAAGCTCTATATCGAACCCTGCGACCCAGATATTTAGCCCGTGCAGTATAATAGGTGTGTGTTGACCTAGCAAGGGTCGTTCTTGTCCCACTAGCCTAGTTAACAGCTGCACCGCGCATGCTCTGTAAGGGCTGAATGGGAGCTACCCACACACACCCTGATGGGAGAAGAAAAATTCTACACAAATTTATGGAAACCACTGTTGTACTAAGTAATCACGATTAATGGAGTAGTTACGAGTTAAAAGTTGCGAAATATTGATATTAAGATTGAGTCAGCAAATTACTATGATAGGTATAAATTTACTTTAGTATCAACGCGTTGTTTAATGTAAAAGTTCATACATTTTCATTGTAGGCAGAAAAAGGGCGTTATTTTTAATTAAAATCAAATATTTCATATCTTGCTTGCGTCTTTTACTTATTTTTTAGTCACTCGAATTATTATTTTTTTATTTTAGATGGGGTATTTGGATATAAATATACTGGCAACATTTTCATCTTTTTGTTGTTTTGAAAGAAAGATGGCCGTCGCACGTAACGTCAAAACTTCTGAGGTGATTGCTTACGAAGAAAACGCTTGATAATTCATCGAAAACGTAACAAATAGTGAATCATTGGTGTCTGTGAAGTGCTACAAGAGCTTGCGGTTGTGTTTTGTTCAGTGGATCTTCTATATCTTCCCAATGGTGGAAACTGTAGGCTTAGGAGTTTCCTCAACAGTACATAAATGCACAGTAAGTAATTTCACCCAATATTCCACTGTTATCAGCGACTCAGATCTATAAACGACACGCTCACGTCATCTCTTAACTATGAAGCAAACTTGAAATTGCAATTTCATGCGATTACGTAGAGAAAATGTGTTGTTTTTGTATAATATTCCAACGAAGGGTAAACCTTGAAAATCTGATCGTAAGTCCTTAAAAACGTAGTTATACGTCCTTTGCAACTGTCCATTGACACGTTTGCGAGTAAATCTAATTAATTAGTTTACGAAAACACGCATTGAGCTTCAAATTGCGTTATTGACGTCGACGTCGTAATGTGTAAGACCCATAAATAGCCCGTACGTATCACTATGACAGTCCGTCATGAGCGGTCATGCCCCCTTGTTTATCAATCGGCTCTAAACTTAGCGTGAGGTTGTGACGATATTTTTATAACGCGCGAAAATTACTAAGTCTACGACGTGTCTCGTATGTAGGTAGTAGTTATAAATGTTAGTAATGACCTCTGTGGTGTTTTGGTTAACACCACCAAATTGGAGGTTCTGTGTATGATACCCGCAAACATTGTCCTGAGTTAATGCATCTACTAGCTGTGTACTGTGGTATACTAGCTTGTGGAATGTAGATACAAATTTCAGTAACAGGCTAGGTTGTTCTTAAGTTATCATTCAAACAAACATACATAATCTAATGCAAACACATAACACACAACTAACAAAACAATTTTTAAAATCCAACAAATAGTTCCAAAATTACTAGTATAAATTAATTTTAATTTGTATATTTCGGTGTTATCTTTAAAAGTTTACATATCTTATCTTATCTCTTCAGCTATTAGTATAGATCCTATCATCATCATTTCAGCCGCAGCCAGTCTACTGCTGGACAAAGGCTTTCCCCAAGTTGCCGTTGTGGTTTCTAACATATAGCAGCAGATTAGATAAACATACCATAATAACCATAGTGGGGTTGGGTTTATCTGGCCCAACTCTTTTATTTATTTGTCCTTCATAACTGGTCTTATTAAAGACAAAATAAATGTGCTAGTTACTCCACTTTATGCACTCTGGATAGGTAATTGAAATAAAGCTTGGAAACAGCGAAGAAAGTGGCTTAAATTTATGGCATGAAAATAAAATTAATAAGTATGAATTACACAGTAAAATGAGATGAGACTTGTGCGGGATACTAACTCAATGATACTATGTATATACCACTCGTTTTCGCTTTGCGAACTACCTCCAAATATGAGATTAATACTAAAAATTCTTGAATGATCTTCCCCATTTAAGCTTCTATTGGTGCATGCCATCAATTTGACATTGCGCAAGAAATATTAAGAAATATCTTTCAAACTGCTTTTTTCTCTGGCCCCGCTGCCCATAGTAGCTGTTTGTTTCTCGTATTAGCTTGCTCCAATACCCAAACTGGACATTGCATGAGCTTCAGTCAGGTGATAGAGGATACCCGATGTCAATTGGACCTCACATCTCTAATAATGTCAGTTTTTTTTGTTACTTTTTCTTTTTTTTTGCTTTTCCATTTTGTATCTGAGTCAGCATTTATTTGCGCTATAAGCAGATGTGTTGTAATGCAGTAGGTTTTTGAGTGTGTCCTTCAGTGAGAACATCTACTCATCTTTCGTGGGGATAATTATATCCTTTCTTCGGAGTTTTTGTCTTTATGAACTTTTAGCAAATTGGCAGCCAGTTCATTAGAATGAGCTTCCAACTTCTCCCTATATTGTTCTGTCGCCAAAACAATCTCTTCCTATATTGTATTCGCCTGGAGTTCCTGGTCTATCTCACTGTTAGTTATAAACCAAGGAACATTACTGATTGCTCTGAGTATCACATTTTGCATTCTCTGCAGAATAGATAGATTGGAGTTACTGCAGCCTCCCCATAGCTGTATACCCATGGCTTGAAAACTAAGTTGTAGATAAGTAGTTTATTGTCAATTGACAATATACTGTTTCTCCCGATCAGCCACTGTAAGTTTCTATAGTGTTAAGTTCTTTAATTTTACATTTCACATGCCGGCTTCAAGTAAGACGTCGATCCAGATGGAAGCCCAAATATTTGAAGTTTTCTTTACTAATTTGCTATTTTTCATTGAAAATTCATCAAAAGACGAAAATTTTGAATGTATATTCACGGGACTGTTAAATCAAAACGTCAGCTATGTTAGTGACACTGAAGATCGTCATTTGGACAAAACTTACCGATTGGGGTCCGATCACTATAGCAGAAGTGAGCTATCTTAGATGAAAATCAAGATCTATCCCCTGACTTTGACTCTGATGATGAGCTCTTTATCAATTTTGCAAGCAACAGACCATCAAGACTATTTAGGACAAAATGTTGTAAATATACAACAGTTTATATGAAATAAGAATCCCCATTAAAGCAGTGTTAACTATCTGAGACATAACTTTTTTTTTTTTTGTATTCAAAATTTGCAATCAGTCACTTCTAAAGAGACATAACTTAGAAAGATATTGTGTTGTTTGTTACCATGAATAATTCTTTTTTTTATGGAACCAATATAGATTATTTAATTGTGTTTGTTACTTATTTACGATTAAGAAAAGGTCATAATGATTTTCAGTTTCTTAGTGTTTTTTTTTATTTTTATTTTATGTAGATTCATCTCATGTCTACGAAAAATGTCCAAAAAAATTCATACCAAGTTTCTATGAGTATTTTCTAAATCAATAGTACTATTAAAATATAATAAGGGTGTTTTATTAAAAAAAGGAAGACATAACTTTGTAAATAAAATAGTTATTTTCATTCCCCATGAAGTTAGTCGCCACTATTTTGGTTTTTCAGAAGTACGTCAAAATGACGTCACCAGTTGAAGGTTAACCCCTTTTTTGTTTTATTCTACAGCGTTTGTAGAGAAACCAACATGCGATGTTGTTATGAAATAAGTCACTTTGATTAAAATCTGTTAAATAATATTACATCAAATTTTCCTCATATTTGCCCTCATTTTTTACAGTCAAAAAAATCTCTCAACAAAAAATTTCAAATAAATTCAGAAATGTGACCTACAGGCAGGAATATAAATTTTTCAGTACAAAAGCAAAATTGGCTAGTCTCAAAATGGGTACTTCGCTTATGGTCAGTCAATTATAACAAATACATAGTTATGTATACAAATATTCGAGACCCAGCCCAACTAGAAAGATAATTTTGACAATCAAACTAAAACCTGACTACTATGAAGCTACATGAAATAAGACAAAAATTTATTATTGATAATATAAATTGTTACAGTAGTTACTTAGTAATGTATAGAAGACAGCATATCACAAGCCACTTTGCTTGGGTTATGGGACATCTGGTCTAAGTATATTTTACTTATTAACTATTCTGATTGAATGTCTTCTGTACATGCAAGTTCGATTTGCCGTAGAAGGGTAAATATCTGTTTTTTAAAGAGAATAGTTGTGACTGTGATGATACTGAGAAACTATCTGCTAAATCACAATTTTTTTACACTTAACAGCTGATCAAGTGCATCTTTAATTTTGGATTTTCTTGAATTTTAGATTTCAAATTGCCCAATTTCTCACACATTTTGAGATCTGTTTGAGATCCTTCTGGCTTAACTAATTTCAATTAAGACATAACTTATATCACTTAACTGTAAAAAAAATATACGAGTAGTATTCGGCATAAATTTTTTTCTACTAGTCTGATGTTTACTTTCGTTCGATGGAAACCAGTACTTTTCAGACCCAAAGATCATAAATCCTTGACTGGGTATAAAAAAGTAAAATATCAAATAAATAAAGATGGTTTTAAGGTAATACTAAATATCTAACTTTTTAAAATTGAAATATTTGGGTTACTGGTTGAGCTGAAGAAACGAGTTAGTAGCTACAAAAATTACGATAATTACTCAAACACAATATATAGTTAATTAAGTTATTGTACTTTTAGTTCCTTCCGAAACCTTGTATATATATATATAACCTTGTATATATATAAAAAGATTAAATTTTTAAAGATACTTTGATGCGTGCTCGCAATATTTACGCGTAACTACATAATATTTGTACAGCTGAGTGTGTGCGTGAGCGACGAGTGCTACGACGCATCGCTGACACACTGTGACTAATGTACAAAAATTGTTGGTAGGAACAGAACAATATGTAGGAACCTAATTAGCCAGTGCGCCCTTTCAGTTCCAGTGAACTGGGAAACTTTTGGAGTTTTTATTTATTTTATTTATTCAATCAAGGTACACCTACAGGTTACATGTTCACATTATCTTACATATTCTAAATAGGTACTTTATCTAGCATGCAACCCAATTAAAGGTGAACACAACATTTTCCAAAAAAATAATAATCCAAAAGTACTAAACTAAACTAACAATAGAAGAAAAGTGGGCAAATAAGTGATAAGTATTGCATTAAAACTCACAATACAAAGAGGCACGTTAAACATGTAAAATAAAGCAGTATAACAATTATTGTGTAAATGACTGAAGTATCTTACTTTTGAATGTCGAGAGAGAATCGTGGTGGATATCTATGTCACACTTTTCGTTTACTTTGTTATAGCTTGTAAGCATTCTTGTTAATGGCGCATTTCTACCGAGGTTAGTTCGTGATTGAGGTATGATAAAAGTAGCAAATAGTTTCCGACGAGAGTTTGGCCTGGGCACCCTGTATGTAAGTGTGTCAAGGCCTTCCTGACAGTCGACAACACCACGAGTCAACTTGTGCAAGAATACCAAATCTATCAATCGGCGGCGCTTGCAAAGAGACATAAGCTCAAATTTAGCTAATCGGTCATCATAATCGCTTCTATAACTGAAGTTAGGGGTTTTAAATGCTAAATGTCGTGTAAAAGCCCTCTGGACGCGCTCGATGTTTTCAGTATGTTTCTTATAGAACGGATTCCATACTACACTTGCAAATTCCAAGTGACTACGAACCAAGGCGTTATAGAGTACAATTAAGGTTTTAATATTTTTAAAATCTTTAGTATTGCGTTTGATGAACCCTAGCATCTGAAAGGACTTAGCAACAATAGCATCATAATGAGGGACAAAGCTCAACTTACTGTCCAAAGTCACACCAAGGTCTCGCATTCGCTCCACTTCTTCCAACACTACACTATTGACTGTATATGAGGATCTCAACTTATTTTTATTTCTCGTAAACTTGATATGAAAGCATTTGTTTGGATTTATTATCATTTCATTTTTGGTACACCAGTCACAAACACGATCCATATCATCCTGCAGCATCTGCTTATCTTCCAATGTAGATACTGTTTTGTATACTTTCATATCGTCGGCAAATAGAGAATATTTACTGTGTTGAATACAGTCAACAATGTCATTAATAAATACCAGGAACAAAATCGGACCCAAATGCGAACCCTGGGGGACGCCTGATGTAGCGACATAAGGCTTTGACGAGTAACCGTTTGTTACTACTGTCGAAATCCTAGCCTCCAGGTAAGAAGCCATCCACTTATGCAACGAGCCACATACACCGTAGGATAACATTTTCCGTAAGAGAAGAGAGTGACTTACTTTGTCAAAAGCGCTACTAAAGTCAATATATATAGCGTCTACTTGCGTCCTCATATCCACTTTCTCAGCCAAATATGATAAATAAGCAACCAAATTTGTAGATACCGACTTTCCATGACGGAAACCATGTTGCATTGGATTTAAAAGAGGTGATACATGACGCGTCAAGACATCACAAACCAAGGACTCGAATAGCTTAGAAAATATGCTTAAAATAGAAATAGGTCTGTAGTTTATTACGTTTTCTTTGTCACCCTTTTTATGTACTGGAACAATCCTAGCCTTCTTCCATTTAGAAGGAAATACTCCAGTTGCTAGAGAATGATTAAATATAATAAATAAGGGATAAGAAAGCTCCGTTGCACATATCTTCGCAAATGCTGGCGGTAATTCGTCCGGGCCAGATCCTTTTGTCGGGTCAAGTCTCTTTAAGGCCTTAATTATAGTTTTTTCTGTAAAACAAATTCCATTCAAGAGTGAATCGGACATCGCATTTTCAGCATTGTTGCTATTGAAAATATGGTCTTGTACGGGTTGACCTGTTTGGACTGAGAAAGTTGACGAGAAATGCTTTGCAAACAGATCTGCCATATCGCTACCCGTATGGCTGATGGTATCGTTATATTTCATAGTAGCTGGTAAATTATTTGAGTTTTTACGTCTGTCATTTAAAAACTTCCAAAATTTCTTGGGATTGTTTTGCAATGCGTCTTCAGTCTTTTTAATATAATTGGAATAACATTCATGCGAAAGACGGTTACAGCGATCTCGAAGGATTTTATACTCAATCTCGTCACGAGGGTTTTTATATTTACGATATTTACGTCTTATTCTGTCTTTTTCGGCAAAAAGTCTAATAAGAGCGGTATTAAACCAGGGCGGATATTTAGGTGACCTAGGTTGGTGCTTAGGAACATTTTTTTCAATTATATTATTTATCTCTAAATAAAACACATCAGTCATCCCATCAACATTGTCAGTGTTTGAAAACTTTCGCGGCCAATCAATCTGTTTTAATTCTTCCTTTATTCTATGATAATCGGCGCGGTAAAAATTATAATTTATTTGTGATTGTCTTCGCAGCAAGGCTATACCAAGGTCAAGTGAAATAAAAAGTGCAGGATGATGAGGCACTATATTACTTAACAGACTAATTGGCTTTTGAAGGGATGAATTTTCAACATTAGTTAAAACTAAGTCTAAGGTTCTGTTTAAACTATTCCGAATGTAGTTTAACTGCTTTAGATCATTTAAGCTAATAAAGTCTACAAGTGTATATCCAAGTGAGTTACTGTAGTTACTAGGTACTGTGGCACTAGTATTGTCCTCAAGTGACCAAGAGATCTCCTTGAGATTGAAGTCGCCCAGCACTAGGACTCTGTCCAGCGAGTGCATTAGAGAAGAAACATTACTACAAAAACATTCCAAAATAGTTTTCTTTGGATAAGGCAGATAGAAACAGCAGATACCAAACTTTTTAACATTTTGATTACGTTCTTTTATATCTAAAATTACCCATATATCCTCATATAAAGTTTCCCAAATTTGAACACGAGATGAAATGAACTTCTTCAAAACGGCAACGAGCACGCCACCGCCCCCGTCACTAGGTGTTCTGTCCCTTCTGTACACATTATATCGCTGGTCGATAAATTCCATGTCATGTATTGTAGGATAAAGCCAGGTCTCAGTAAAAACTATCGCGTCGTAATCATGATTAAGGATCTCTTGCCGAATTTTGTTGGTCTTTGTTCGCATTCCTCCAAGGTTTTACAGAGTTATACATGATTATTTTTTTATTTGCACCTGAGTTTTTGTATGTGTTGGCGTTATAGTTTCTTCTTTAGTTAGTTATTGAGATATTGTATTTGTAAGGAGTATGTTATGTACAAATATTGTTGCTGGGAAACTTGTGTAGTTAACATGATTAAATAGTTTTTTTTTTTGTTTTGCATCTAGGTTTTTGTGCATTATACTTCTGTACATTATTTATTTATTTAGCTACAAATCATATACTGCTCTCACAAAGTTACATCATTTTGACAGTATATGCTTAATAAATTTAATAATTATTTTTAACAATTAAATATTTTTCTTAGATCCATGTTGATCCTTCTTGTGCAATGTAGATATTACTCATAACGTGTGATTGCTTCTGAGAAGTATGAGTATGACTAAACCTTTATAGTACCGCTTAACGCAGCGAAGTTAAAAGACTTTCACGTGTAGAACTTATGTATATTATAAAAGGGAATCAATTCAAATAGCTATGTAACATAACCAAAAAATATATTCATAATGTAACATACTTTATCGTTGTAAACTCCATTTCTTAAATTGCAATGCCCGACAGGGTTCATATTGCACTTATTTTATAAAAACAGTGTGTGTACCTAGTTAAGAACTGTTAATGTGCATTTTGTTTTTCGTCTGGAACAGGTCTAGGTATTATGAGATAATTGAAGGCTTGGTAACTAAACTATAGGTTACGGTTTCACGGGTGAGTGTGACCGCGCGCCCCTGTTGAGGCCAACATAAAAAATAATTAAAAAAAATTATTTTTTTGTATAAAAGCACACAAAATCATATAGGTCATGATCTGAAAAAATTCGCAAACATTCGCTAGATGCATGCCGTTTCCAATGATATGATGTTGGATTAAAATCTGCTAGTTAGTTCAAAAACCAATGCGAAATCCACCTTGCACTTGACCATTGTTATTTCTTATTGCACCTCAACAGGTGAGATAATTTAGACTTCTTTTTTTTTTAAATACGGTTTTAATCGAATTTGTAAAGTTAAGTGTAAATAAACACGATAAAAACCGTATTAAAATAATTTGATGTGTAACAATCGCGCAAACATAAACAATCTTGTCGTCCAGATACTTTAGTATTTCTCTTGTGCGATGACCAATACCGTGGTTGTACACAGATGTGATCCCGGGGGCATGTGTGCGGCAGTGGCGGGGTTGGTGTGCGGCGCGCTGGCGGCGCTCCTCTTGCTGCTGCTGCTGGCGCGTTGTCGCCGCGGCAAGCGGGCGTCCGTCGACCCTCCACACCAGGTTGCTAGCCTTATATCTGTCTTAAGAACCGTTTGTTAAGTCCATGTTAGCTAAAATGTGTCTCGTTCTTTCACGCCAAATATCGAAGGGTCGAAACATATTTTAGCTAACACCGTGCTTAATGAACGATTCTTAATACTGCTAGATAGTAGTTTCGTAATACAGGTTTAGCTCGGCCATAATATGATCGTCAAACCGCATCAGACTTCGAAACCCCCAGGCCACTTGTTTCTAGCGACACTTGAAAGAGCAGAGTCTCCAAGTAAACTTAGAATGAACTGGAACTGTTGATACCGTATCAAGTTAGTTGAAACTTCAGCCACTCTTACCTTGGGATTATTTTGGCAGGCACTGCTAGTTAATCCCTAGTTTCCTCTGGTTCAATTGGTCAGTTCAATCGTTGAACTAGCTAGTGATACTTTTTTCCTCTGTAGTTCAACTTAGTACAATACTCCCGAAAGCAGAGCTACTGGGACAAGAAGTTGTACTCACCATTTTTTATAATCACACAGTATGGAGGTTAAGTAGGTATGTTTCGGAGGCATTAAAAAGAGAAGTAGGTCCTTACATCAGCTTACATACCTTTTTTCAACTCATTCTGCTCAAACTTTATTTAAGTTTAGTAAGATTGATAAGGAAAGTACCCGCGTAACATAACCATTGTTTGTTTCACAGGTGCATATAGTACGCTTCGCCCACTCGGCGGCCCCGCGGCGCGTGGCTCAGTCCCCGCGTGCTCGGCCCCCTCCCCCTCCCCCGCCCCTCCGCGCCGCCCTCACGCGATCCCCCGCCGACCCCGACACGCAAGAACCGCCACAAATACTCATTGTACAAAACACGCTGCAACCCACTGACGCCAATCCCGACGCGGAACCCGGAACGTCATCTCAAACTCCTAACCCGCCAGAATTCCGAGGCATACCGAAACTACCTCTCCCCGAGTGGCTGCCTCGAAGACCTCTAGACTGCAAGTACTCTACGACGATCCCGCGTCCGCTCGCGCAAATCGTTGACTCGGAATTGGGATCAGATCTGAACAGAGAATCGCGAGCTAAGAAATTCAGTGCGACGAGATCTCCTTCGCTGGAGAAAGACGACAAGAGCCCCTTTCTGGGCAGTGCCAAATCGGCAGATAATAGTGAAGTGTTTGGTTTTGACGAGGAAGTAGTCAAAAAGCTGGAGGGCGATAAAGAAATGACGTCGCCCAAGGAGACGGAGACCGGGAAGGACTCGCCGAGCAACTTGAGGCGGTTCAGATCTGTTAGCACTAGGCTGAACATGTGTAGTGTCTCGGAAAGTCCCAACTTGGAAGGGCAACAAGAGAGGTTAGAGATGCAAAATTCGCCTAGGATAGTCGAATGCAGCTCCGCTAAAGAGAAATCTTCAGCTTCAAAGTTTGATTTCTCCCCAAAAATATTTGCCGATTGTATGAGCAGCCCTAGATTCTTTACTCCGCCCGAAATGGTCTCCCCGGCATTCTTTTCTGAACCTTCCCCCAAATCTGTTTATTACGACAGCGTTAGATCTCCCAAATTTTTCCCGGAGACACCTCGAGAGTGTTCGGAAGTCCCGCAATCACCTAGGACGCTAGGGGACCATTTCAACAGGAACGGTTTGACTGAAAAACCTAGTTCCCCGAGAATACTAAGCGCAAAGGCCAGCCCAAAAGTTCATAGCTGTAATAAAGAAAATTATTTTACATTCGATCAAGTTCACCTAGAAGAAACGGCATGCAAAGTATCTCCAAGACCGAAAAAATATGGCGGGAGAAATTCAATCGAAAAGGAGAGATTCACCCCGCCCGCTGATAAAGAAGCGAAAAAATACAGAAGGCATAATAGTTGCGATACGAATTATAAAAATATCGAGTTAAACATAACGAAATGCGACGATAACAAAAATATCGATAATAAAATAGAAGTGATTGAAACAGACGTTGTAGATTGTTGCTCGAAACTCGACAATCTGAAAGTAGATGTTACTGAAGAAGGCAATGAGAAAGGAGAACTGGCGCCTCCTCATCTAAACTCAGCTCATGCTAGAAGACAACGGTTAAAATCTATATCTCTGGATTCTGATAACGCGAAGATAATAGAACAAAACCTTGGACTCCCAATAGCGAAACAAATAAAGGATCAAATGAACGAAGCGTACAAAAACCAGGAAGTTAGCACGTCGTGTGAAAGTCTAGATAGGCATCCGAAAACTCCTATAAGCAATCGTCCAGCATTCGAATTCGATGACGAATCAAAGGATAAAGAGGAGGAACCAAAATCTCCAGATTTAAAATTAAAGAAGAGTCTTAGACAAAGCTGCGATACGCAGTCGTTTATAGACATGCCGAGATTTTCACCCAAAGAGTTCGAAATAACAGTTACATCCGAAGAAGGCGCAACAACCGCCGCCGAAATGCAAACGAAACGAAAAGGAAAGAACCTTAGAAATCTTACGATAGATCTGACCAAACGGGACAGTGATCTCGAAAAAGAATTGTTAGAATTTGAGAAGCTTTACACTGACGCCGAGGAGAAGAAAGTCAAAACGCCCACTTTAAAAGTCAAGGCTACATCTTTAGATTCTTCCGAAACCGTAAATTTATCCCTACCGCAGAAGAAGACTTTGGAAGTGCCACAGAATTCTGTCTCTGTACCTAACACTCCCAAACGACAACTGAAGCGCATTTTAGCACAAAAGAGTATGAAGCACGACTTCAGTGGTGGCAAAGTGGGATACAACTCCATATTATCGAACGCAGAACAACGCAGATTGTATATGAAAGGGCAGGACAGTGGTATCTTCCTTAGGGAGAACCATGCCAGTCTGATGCTGTACCAACCAGGCACGTCTCGAATGGGCTCTCGAACTATGGGTTCATTTGACGAGAATATGACAGACTTCGCAGAAAGACCAGAAATCAACATTTCTGGCGCTGATAACAGATACGAAAGCGGTCAGACTTTAGGATCCAACTTGTTGAACTATAAACAGAATTTGAGTGTTTCTAGTACTAATTTGAAAACGTTGCCCGAAGGAGTGCCGTCCGACGATTTCGAGCTGAGCGCTGAAGACGAAAAGCTAAATAAAAAGTTGCACAGAAGGAATTCCAACCAAAGTTTAATGCTAAGCACGCACAGTTTACAAAGTTCAAATTGTTCTTTGAACAGCGCAGGTGCTTCCTGTCACAATTTAGCCACAGTTCGCACAAGCATATCCAACTTCAGCCTGAACTCCGACAGTCGGCAGAAGAAGCTGTCTTTAGAAAGAAGGGACTCTAATACCTCCTTGATCACAGAACACTTGACGCCAACGACTCGTGTCATTTGCACGTCAAACGCAAGTCTTGGTGAAGTTTCCAAGAACTGTCTACTCCAAAGACGCGGTTCTAATAATAGTTTAACTCTGAACATACATTCTTCGAACCTAAGTCGACATTCAAGTAACAGTTCTTTGAATAAAGACGCGAAACCGATGAAAAAAGGTCTGCTAGAAAGAAGGAGTTCAAATACTTCTCTCACTTTGAATATCAACACGTCAAATCCACAATTATCTGTCAATCGAGGGTTAAGCATATCGAACTATAATTTGAATGGATCGTCGTGTAATTTAAGTCGTTATCATAGTAATCATAGCATAGATAATCCTCCAGGGGAACCAAAGAAAGGCATTTTGGAAAGACGCAGCTCAAATACATCATTGACTCTAAACATACAACCTCAAGAGCCAAGAGACTTGGAAATCGACGAGAGTTTAATAAAAACTAATTTGAAAGAACTCCCGCACAGAGACAAGCATAGAAAATCTTTAAGCACAGAGAATCTTATACCGAAATCTTACAAAAACAGATTGAGAATGTCGTCTGAAAAAGCAGGTTTCGGTTCTCACGACAATCTTTGGTCGGCGTCGTATCCACCAGAGCCAGAATATTCTCAAAACCTTACATACGTTTGTGGCGATCAGGAAAACGAAATCATCTACGCATTCGGCCGCCAAGACGAAAGCACTTTCCAACAGGGTTTCGTGAGGAATATAACTACTAAACCTCTGAGCCCTCAAAGCACGTCCGAAGATTTTAGATTGTACTTGGCAAATATGCAACATCTGCAAAATGCGTCAAGCGTGCTCTCAAGGCAGCAGTTGAAAGATTTGAACAATGTTTTCCAAAATGGGTACTCTAAGGTCAAATGCCATAGTTCCTCGGAGGGTCAACATTGTTGCTCTGGCCGTGTGGAAGACTTATCCTCAGAGAACCCTCAAATGGTCATACCCGATCCGGTTGTAAGGCAACCATGTTCTGAATACCAGAAAATGTTGCTTCGGAATCTCCATCAGGAGTTTTGGGATATGCCCACGAATTTCCAGGAGAAGCCTATCGTGTCAGGATCGCATACCAAGAACAGATATAAGACGATACTGCCGAACGAACATTCGAGGTTCATCTTGAAAGATGGCGCCGGCGAAGGGTATATCAATGCCAATTTTATTAAGGTGAGTTGTAATTCATATATTAAACTAATATGAGCAAAATAAGCCTCTATTGTATAGACTGTTAACTCATTACATATGGGCGGATGGTACAACATAACACAACAATGTTTTAACTAGTTCTTATTTTCAAGTTTCAATCTTACACAAAAACGGTACAAATATATATTTCTTGATCACTTGAGACCATGGAGTAATTACAAAGAGGAGATGCCGTAATAAGCGTTTTGTAAGAAAGTGTTTGTGAGGCTACACGGGGCGGAAGGCAGACGTGCGGGGTGCTTGGTTTCAGCCGTGGCTCCAACCATGGAGCACGAGCAATGACAAGCTCCGCCCACTGCAGGGTCGGTGAGGCGCCAATGATCCCATCACTGCACCATTTCAAACGGCATCTCCTCTTTGTTATTGCTCCATTTTTGACACTCTGAATTTCTAAATACGATAAGGTATAAAGCACCAATTTCCCCTATTAATGATAGAAAAAATATTACAAAAAGCTAAATATTCCTTTTCTTAACATTTCAGGGGCATGAGTACTCCAGAAACAGTTACATCGCGACCCAAGGTCCTCTGCAGAACACCATCTACGACTTCTGGCTGATGGTCTACCAAAACTCCATGTCTTGCCTGCCAGAAGATGCCTCTTTACCTCCCGTACAAAAATTAGTCATGCTAACCAACTTCATAGAAAATAATCGACAGAAATGCGAGAAATACTTCCCGCTGGAGCTCAACGAAGAAGTCACATTCACCAATCCCGACGAAATTGATGTCTCAGATGAAGAGAAAAGCAAATTCAGCATAACCAACTGCGGTATGATCAAGAAACCTGGTTATACGATAAGGAAATTGGATGTGAAATATCAAAAGTTAAAACCGATAACTGTCCACCATTATTGGTTTCACAATTGGGCCGACCACAAGTGCCCGAAAGATGTTAACGCATTGTTGAATTTAAGTTTGGAAGTGTTAAAAGACACAAAGTTGAACTTTAGCGAAGTGAGTGAAGTGAACGAAGAACAGTGTAAATGTGAGAGCCCTAAAGGGGACTCTAAATTCGTGTTTCCACCTCTAGAAACTCAAGTGTTGCCGTGCGAAGTGAATGTTAGTGTGTCTACACCGTTAGACTTTTCCGTTGAGCAACGTTCTCCGGCAACAATAATTCATTGTTCTGCTGGTATCGGTCGTACTGGCTGCCTAATAGCTATTCTGAACGGTATAAAACAGCTAACGAACGAACATAAAGTGGACGTGCTCGGTATAGTGTGTAACATGCGTTTGAATCGGGGCGGCATGGTGCAGAATTCGGAACAATACGAGTTGATTCACAAGGTTTTGTGTGTGTTTGAGCAGGCGTGTCTGCCGAAATTATAGCTATAAGACGAAGGAAGATTGCTTTTGGTCTAATTTTAATGGAAAAATTTGCTATTTATCATATTATCAGCTTTTTTCTGGTTGCATTCAATAAAATCTCGTACCATTTCATGCAAAAAAGTTAAATCACAGACTCAAAATTTCATAACAGAATATCGACGATAATCTTCATAATCCAAATCCGTGAGGGAGAAGAATGATTTAGCGTTCTCGCCTTTTCTATTCCACTCGGCTCCTTCGACGCTGGCAGAAATCGGGAAAAGTACGAGAAACTGCTTCACAACGTTCAGTTCTCGCGAATGTAGAATTATTTTTTAAATCCTGTCAAACGGCAACTTGCGTTGTTTTGTTTCGATTTGTAGGTGAATGAAGCATGGTAAAGGTTATCCTTAACTTGGCAGCGCGCGATTGACACCCTAGAGATTTTCTCAGGCCGCGTTTTCACCTGCAATATTTCTGACAGTCCGTAACTTCTTAATGCTTCTTGTGCATTTGCAACAACATTTTACATTGCCAAAGACCGTCAGTTTTTACCCTGCAGAAGTTTTCTTTCGTTTTCGATTCAGAATGCAACTGAATAAATGAGAAATAAAACAAAACTTAAATTTTTTACCAATTGGATTTTTGAATATATAATTTTAATTAGAATTAGATTAAATGCGATAAGTATAATATTTTTTTTTGTGCATAATGTTTTTTATAATAAGATATGATGATTTTCCTGTATATTTTAAATAGTATAATTAATTTATTATGTAAAAAAGCTCGTGTATATGTATAATGTAGACAAATGTACATAACTACTGGATTATGACAATTTTTAATAACACTTTGGTTCAACGTCACTATAATTTATGGTTTGTTATGTCTGAAGCACTTTCAATATAGATATTTATAATTTTATTATTTCGTTTTGTTCTTTTTTTCGGGTCGATTGTAAGAAGTTTAGACGTTTTTAACCCAGATTTTCTAACACATTTCGGATTGTGTCTCTATTTGTTTGGACCGTTTTACCGTTTGACTACAAAAACAAAGTTAGACATTTGTTCAACACGTGTTTACCTAAACAGTCTAAATTCTTACACCCGTTTTAAGAATAGCTTGTTAAGCACATGTTAACTAAAATATATTTCGTCCTTCTATTCAATATTTAAAGTTTAATAACGATGTAAAGCACATTTTAGCTAACTTGGGTTTAAGTTAGTAAGTCAACAAAGCTTAAAACCATGTCTATCTTGTTAAACTTAGACTATATAGATAATCGTACATTTTTTAGACACGTATTGAACAGATTCTAACTTTTTGTAATAAGACGGCTAGATTTTGTTCATCGCGATTTACTTTTTTATTAGATACTTTTGAACAGAAATCGTTTTCTATGTACACCTAAAGGTGTCCATGACGTTCAACGGTGTAAAAGGCTTACGGAGGTCAGGCAGTCGCTCCATTGCATACCAGTTGGCCCATGAGGAAATCGTGTACTTAAATTCCACGGGTTCTTTTTCGGAATGAAAGTTGCCAAAGTCCTAGCTCAGTACACATGTGTGCAAAAATCGTTCAGAAAATGAAGCGAGAAGAGGTTAAACGCAAACAAACAAGTAAGAAACTCACTTTCGTTTTAATAATATAAGGATAATTTTGTTTGGCACTAAAAGGATAAATTCACTATAGCAAAGGAAACAGGTTGATAAAGTTTTTAACGCCTGAAGTAATAAAATAGCAGTAACACGCGGATACTATACCTACTACTTAAGTTGTAGGCGTTTGGAGACTGACGTCAATGATTCATCGCATGATAATCATGACAGGTATTTATGTTGTAATGGTGTAGGTTCTGTATGATGCGCGGAACTCAATGCAAATGCTTAGTTACATAGTTAGATTATGTTGACTAATGCGAACGCTAACAAGTTGAAAAGGATATTTTTACTAGTGCCGGAATAGACTGTTTGCTCTTTACATTAAGTTATGTGTTCATTTCGTTAAGTGCGCATACAAATCTATTCAAGAATTTTCCGCAGTAAGTCTAGGTCGTACATGGAAATAATAAAATTCGGAAGCATTTCTTGCATAACAGAAAAATGCAGCGAACGAGTCAGAAGCCGAGAGGCGGCTTGAAAACATTCTGGAACTCAAGTCTCTTACGGGCATTATGCAGCCCTCAAAAATACTGCTATTCTACGCACTTAAGGTACCTTACGGGACTGTAGGTAGCCCCAAGTGCCCCAATTGCTCTGCACATGTTTTCTAAGTTTTAGCCGTCCGGAGTCAGTTCGAAAACTTCCATTTCAATCATGGTTTTTCATCATAAACCAAAGCAGAAATATCTTAATAAAGAATCCAATGAGAATCGAACTTGCCTTGCCACAGAATTGTTAATAGTACAAACGTATCTATACTGTTCTCTAAGCTTGAATCTTGGGGACCGATTCTCGCACCTTTACAGATAAGTTGAATTCGAGATTTCTCGAAAACCATGACGGCCAACTACAGAAATCCCTACACGTCCGCTATTTCTTTTTCGACAAATCGCCGTCCTGATAGGAAAATTTTTTAGCATGTCGATCGATTTCCTCAACGATTTCTACTAATGTTGTGCCGCTGTCACTTCGTTGGTTGTCAACAGTATGTCATCCTATGTGCAGCACGTTAGGTAGGGCACTGGGGGCAGGATAGTAAGTGTAGTTCTAGATTGTTTGGGAAGAAGCACAACACTCGCACCAGTTTTGCCAATAGGCTACTTGACTGTATTCATACTTGGTAAATATTGTTATACTAAACAAAATATACACTAAAAAGTAACCGATTCTGAAAACAACAACAAAATTGGTTGTTAATTAAGGCAGTTATTCGATTTTAAAGTTTTCTCTAAAAGAAAAGTGGGAGCGTGGTAGGGACGTCTTGCTTTTTGACAGTTTCCCCGTCCACCGAATTTCAAAGGCTTATAACTTATTTATTTTTGAACGGATTACAAAAATTCGTTCATAATTCTGTTTCTGGAAATAAAAATATTGATATGAAAGAAAAAATAAAAATTAGTAGAATACCCAATTGTCTATCATTGATTGATATTAATCTCGCTACAGCGTTTTCAAATTGTTACTTTGGGTACGGGCTGGTTACTCTACAGTTAGTACTGAGTATTAATAATTATGTGCCTACAGTACAATGACACAAACTTCTAGTTCGTATGTTTGTTTTCGTGTCTTGTCACGTGAGCCAACTCACGTGCACCTTTAAGGACCGTTCAAACTGACGCGAATACCGCGCGACTGGCGGGGACGTCCATAGAAATAACAATCGGTAGAAGTGCCGTAGCGTATGAAAAAGTTAAACTGGCGTGCTAATAACACTTCTAAATATTGTTATTACTGTGGAAGTCCCGCCAGGCGATTCGCGTCAGTGTACCTAAACCTGTCCTTTATTCATTACTAGCTGACCCGGCGAACTTCGTTCCGCCTAACAGTCGATTCTTTAATTTTTAGTTTTTTTAGTTTATTTTTCTAAAATAAAAGTTTTTTCTTAAATAAACGTAACCTAAGTTACTCCTTATTACATGAGCTACCTGCCAATAAAAGTTCCGTCAAAATCGGTCCAGCCATTTCGGAGATTAGCCGGAACAAACAGACAGACAGAGAGACAAAAATTGTAAAAAATGTTATTTTGGTGTATGTACCGTATATATATTCATATGCATGTAGTACAAAACGGTTATTTCAATATTACAAACAGACACTCCAATTTTATTTATATGTATAGATGTTAATATCTCACGCATCTAAGTATTTGCGTACATAATTTTGTGTTACGGTCAATAGTTAAGAGACATGGCTGGTTCAATAACCATTTTTTGTGTTCTTTTGTATACAATACACTTTTAATATATTTCAGCATAATTAGATTTATAATCATAATAAAATATAAAAATAAAAACTTTGATCCGAATGAAATAAATCATTGTTGAGATATAGATATTTTTGTACTTGAAGTACTAGATAAAGATAAGATAAAGGGCCTTTATTGTTTGAATTTAGGTACAAGTAAGATGTCAATACTTTAACACGTGTGCCAAGATTTGTAAAGAAAATGCGATCTCTAGCCACAGAACTAGTAATTACTCTATCTCTACTAAGTTTGCCAACAAAATTGCCAGTCTCGAAATAATGTCTAGCTCGCTTCGCTCCCTCGGTCAATTAATCATTGTTATTGTCAAGTAACTTTTATTGATGGCAAAACTTACTACCGTCAGAAAACAAAAAAAATAATGGTAGGCACGTGCTAATTGACAAATAACTTAAACAAAGTTTTTAACACCTCCATAACGCTAGTAGGCAGTTTTATAATATTTTTCTATTTAAAAAATAAGATTTTAAATTTTACAGACTTATTCATAACTAGCTATATCCTCCGGTCCTCATTAATAAACAAAATGGGAAATCCTAAGATCTATCGACCTCAACGATTTGTGGTCGGAATCCTCCCAAGGGCATTGCAGTGGGCGATTGCACGAAATTAATAATTTGAAAGCTTTCCACAGGTAAATTGTTTAGACTTATGTTGATCGCAAATACCTCAGACTACGCAAACGTGCACCTACTAATCTTTTTTACAGAGAAACCAGAGAAGTGCTATGAAAAGTATGATTCACGCAAAATTGGCGAAACGAATAAATTTTATTTGATCGAGAATTTTTGTTCGACATATGTAAGGTACTAGCTTTTTCCCGCAGCTCCGCCTGCGTCAAAAAGTAGCCTATGTTTGACCCCGAGTCTTCTTTCAAAAATAACATTCCTGTTTTAGTTCCATGATAGCACTCCAGTTAAACCTCTCGAGTCTTAATATGTCGAGGCTTAACTTTGGCACACGTTATGGCACTTCTACAATCTTATTTATGTACCTATGTACGCTCGTGAGGGCGTCACTAGCGCGTTGCCAACTCGTGACCTAGGACTTACACCAATCATTGCCTATCTCATCTCACCCTTCACACTGGAGCGCAACAATGCAAACTGATGGTGGGCGACAGACATAGGTAGATATCATGTTTGTTGCCCACCATCAATCCACCAATGTCAGTTTGCATTGTAAGCAAAGCAAAGGTCGAGCCTTCGAGCAAAAATCTATATTTGGTAAAACTGTCATACATTATTGTACAATGTAGGCTGTCATAAGCATCTGAAGCAAAGATGAGCTCAAAATAGAGATGTCAGCTCGCCGTCACTTGAGACGTTTGGCCTTCTAGGTTATCGAACTTCTCAGTTGTTAATTATCGAACTTCTTGCTGAGAAATACTGAGAATTTGTCAAAACGTTAAATATTTTTGTGTGAGTAATTAATTATCGAGCTTTTGTGTCTTTGTAAATTACGTCAACACACTACACTTATTGTGGTAAAGACGTTTTTTTTTCTCAGACCGATGTTGCGCAGGTTGTAAAGATTTTGTTTTCAATAAAATTTGATGTCAGTGCCAACAAACAAATACGGAATAATATAACTCGCTAATTATGCGCTAATCTATGATTCTGTTTCTTTTATTCCGAAGCTGTGAATTACAAAATGACTTGTGTAAAACGGTTGAAACGTCGGGATGTTTGAATGTTTTATGCGCAATTTTATTTCCTCCATATTTCAGCATTGTCCTGCAAACATAGATATCGTTTGTCCGATTCCCACGGGAAAAATATTTTGTTAAGTTTTTGCCAACATCTCAGCCATTGGTCCTGGCTTCCATCTAATGGTCGTTAAAAGAACTATGCCAGAGGCCGAGAGGCGGTCCCGAACAACTCTGACCAGGGTTTGCATGGTCAATCGACCACTCTGATCAGGGTTTGCTAGGTTTATTGACCATGCAACCCACACGATTTGATAATGATTGGACAAACTTTCCCGATTAATATATCTTATTTTGGAGGTTGAGCCAGTCAGAAGTCGGTAAGAAAAACTAATTTTATTATATTTTATAGGAGACTAGCTTTTTCCCGTAGCTCCGCCTGCATTAAAAACTAGCCTATGTTTGACCCCGGGTCTTCAACTATATTCATACCAAATTTCATCAAAATCCGTTCAGCGGTTTGGCCGTGAAAGCGTAACAAACAGACAGACAGACTTTCGCATTTATAATATTAATATGGAAGTATGTATTGTTGCTAAGCGATATGGCTATGACAGAGACACGTATAGAATTTTTATTTGTAAATGTTACACCCACAAAATATAAACCCCTATTGCGTGACGGCCCCTGTACCATTGATAGAACAAGAGGTGCATTTAGCGACAGTAATGTGTAATAATAAAATAATATAGAAGACGATAAATTTTATTGCAAAAATTAAGTTTTCGTAGTAAATGTTGTAGTATTGTCCGTTTCAATTTCCATATTTTTAAATTTCATTGCTAAGATACGAACAATGATGTAATGTGTCATAAAAATAATATTGTTTTTGTATTTCATATTAAATGTAATTTCTAAAAAGAAAATATAATATTGGTTTTACAGTTTCTGATATATCGTGAGTTACCTTTTTCAAGCATATGTCAAGGGTGTGGATTTTGCAAACCTGGAGTGCTATTTTTGAAAACTGTAACTCAGGCAAAATCATTCAGTCGAATGACTTCTTTGCGTGTCGATGGTATTATTCTCAGCTAGAGTTAACTTTCCTGCGTTGAGAATAGCGATTGTAATGATCTGATTTCGCGAATATTACACGTAATGAAATAACTTATAATGCGAAAAATCCGTATAATGTTATTAATTCTATAAGTAGCGATTGTAGTCTAATCATGGTAGAGGTATTTGTAGACAGATCATAGACTTAACTTTGTGATGTGGCCGAACATTTCATGGCAGCTGTGACTAACCAGATTGAAACTTCAACGTAGTAATCCATATTTTGCTATATCATACCTTTTTTTAGCGAATCGAAACTCTATTTGATAATATTGTTAATGACCCAAAACTGGAACACTTGGATAGCGTTTGTTGTTGGTTTTGGAAGATGGGTAACCTTTTGGCAGCGTGCAGGAGTGCTATTTTTGACAAAATCGGCGAGTCGAGATATCGAATGAAAATCATTCGATTTTTATTCGACATATATGTCATACATTTCAAAAATAAGGTTCCAGGTCTGTCTGTTTGGCTTATCTTAAAGTGTGTCAGAGGAAACGTTCCAAACTCTAGCTGCCATACCGTTCGTAAATACATTTCACGAAATGGTGTGTCTAGAGATGGGCAGCGGGAAGCAATTCAAGAGGAAAAAAATGAAATGCAAGGCGAAGATCCAAGGGGAAAAGTAATAAATCCTCATTTATTCCCGGGAATTTTTAAAAATTCCGGGAGTATATAAAATTTTCCGGGAAGGCGCCCATCTCTAGGTGCGTCACGTCACAAAGTTTTCATATTTGGCCACGACAGAGTCATTGTACCATGGGAGTATTTTTTTACTCTCATAAATCCTATCTATATTAAGTAATATTTTATAAATTAAATATACTTATTTATCTATAGGTAATGTACATAATTTAATTAGATTTACATGTAAATAAATAACTAAATATATATAAAAACAAGAACACCAAATTTTAGATTAAATTTTAGCTAAATATTGTAATTATGTGTATTTGTGGGCTTTATGAGGTGCGGATATCTTGGAAATAATATTATTAAATCAAGTAATACATGATGACAATGCATCCTGATTAGGATCCCTTTTAGCGTATTTCAATATAAATAATTCATTCAACCACCCAAAATCGGTGAATCGAACGATTTGGGTGAACATTCTTTTTCGTGTTTCTCAGTCGTAACTTCAGCTTACAAGTCGCAGAGCCCAGGCACAATACTAATAAAAGTATTAAAGTACCCAACTTTACGCTTAAGCTATATTCATACAGAGAAACTACTTTGACCAATAGGAAATATCTATGCTTATCACTACCGCTTGTCACACTCGAACTGCCTCCGTGCCGCCTAAAACCCGGTCGTGGGTTCGATTCCCGCGGGAATCATATTTTGTTTAGTTTTTTCCAGTTTGGTTAGGACATTGCAGGCTTGAATCACCTGATTATCTGATAATAATGATGATTCCGTGTTTCAGAAGGCACGTTAAGCCATTGGTCCCGGCTGTCTTCTGGTGGTCGTTAGGCCGAATGGCTCAAAACTCAAACACCAGGGTGTACGTGGTCAATTGACCATGTTACTCGATTTGATGATGATCACGTCGATCGCCTCCCTGAAGATCATTATTTGCAATTACTATTTAGCATTTATTTAAAGTGGCCATCAGAACCAACGGCAAGCGTCGGTTTATGTGCCATTGTGTGGTCCCAATGACATTTAGACAATATATTATTCTATATGCTTCTTTGAAATTATTCGTTTCTGTTTATAAGTAACATTCAAATATTTACCTGCTAATAATGATTTTGGTACCTTTCTAAAAGTAATTTTTTTCAAAGCAAATACATTTTGTGGCGGATTTACCAAAAACAGAATACCATAGTGGGTTCACTTTAAGCAGGCGACTGGTTACGATATAATGACTAAATCTTCGGTATCTAATAGAGGGAAAATAATATATAGTACTGGGTTCGGGACACAAACAAAAAAAAAGCGCTAGAATTAAAATTATGATTCTATGTTTATCACATGCAGACTTTCACAAGTCTAAACTCTGGTATCTTTTTCTACCCGCAGTTTTCACCTAATTCCAAGATGGCCGCCACGCCTCGATATTGCGAATGTGTCCCTTTTATGGTACAGTTCTATGTATATTGTGGATTTTTATTCCTTTATATATCTGTATGTGCTATTTAAATAAATTGACGATAATTACGACTTGTTTTATTTGTGTCGAGTCCATAATATAGTATTTTTATAACGAATGTAGTTTTTTTCTATTTATTTATTAAAACTTAATTACTTCACGAACAAAATTAACAATCCTTTGGGAATCAAGGATGAATCCGGTCGAAATGGTGGAGAAAAAGCAAAGCAAGTTGACGATGCAACCGCGAAGGCGCTATGAGAAGTGATCATACACCATGAGTAATTAGTAAGTTCTAATGTATCTAAACGTTTGTTTACTAATGAAACAATTTGCTAATCGAATAATGAACTAAACGCACGCGCGCCATTAGCTCGATCCCTGACCTAGTAGACGTCAAGCAGGACGAAGATGGCACAGATAACATAAGGTCTAAGTACATTCAGATTAAAAGCCCTATTGTACTGGGGAGACTGCCTTCAGGCAGCCTAAATAAATTTGACAGTGTTTGCCACTAACACCTCGGTCATATTCCAATTGGGCTGGTTTCCCTGTCAAAAGGGTTTCTGAGGTCAGACAGTCGCTCCATTATAATAACTTGGAGTCACTGCCAAATCAAGGACCATGATTTACAGCGTACCCTAGGCGTCGAAGCGTAAGCTGAGGACGCAACTAGGAAAGCACGCTTGGACGAAGAAGAATTTTTAAGTACGTGAGTACTTAGATTAGATTTTTTGTGTGTTTTCAAAGCCATAAATCTTAAATACAGCTTATTGTCTAAAATTTTGTTACTCTATGGTGTGCGTTACCCTACCCAGAACTTTATGTCAAAGTAATATGAGTACAACACATAATTAGAGCGCTACATACTGTATGTGTGCCCTTGTGGAAAAATGTGCGCCGAATATATTTCTTGTTCGTCTTCAGGTTTTGAAGATATCTCGTATGTTTACATTTTTGTATAAACCTACGTATGTACGAAACATTCCAAGCTGTAATTTGGCACAATGTTTTTTTGAGTACACCCTCTAATGTCTGGTTAACATCTGTAAATCTTAGCTTTAGCCGATTATCGTAAATTTGTGTCAAAATTATGGAATTATTTTTATGAGTTTTATCTGTTAAATAATAATAATAATATAACTCTTTATTGCACCAAGAAATTAAAATTACATAAGAGATTTGCAATGTACAATGGCGGCCTTATCGCTATAGCAATTTCTTACAGGCAACCAAAGGGTAGGATTTAATAAAATAACATGGGTAAGGCGCAGACATGTAAAAATAAAGAATGTATACGTTAATTTACACTTAAAAAAGTAATTTAAAAGTTAATCCATACTTAACAATTATGCGTTCTATATACATTCAAAGTACATATGTAGACACAAGTATTGCACAATACTTATTGCAAACAAGACACAGGTTTATCAAGCGGTTAAATTTACCTTTTTGAAACTTTTTTATGGTGATTGTTAGCATTCAGATGGATACAACACAGTTTTCGGTGAATTTGTAACTTTGTTCATTACAGCGCTGTGATTTTTTTTCCAAATTTTTAATTAATTGCATATCTTTAGTAGTTATAAATATTTTCTTAAATCTCATTACGTCACAAATGAGCACATATCGAGAACTTCTTGTGTATATTTCTTCTGCAGGAGCTCTAGTAATGGTTTCCGAGATATACGATTTTGCAAAACTTTACCCTAGCAGGAAATGAGATATCTTAAAAACCTGAAGACCATATAGCGCTCTAATTAAGTGTTGTACTCATATTACTCTGGCATGAAGTTTCTGGGTAGGGTAACGCACACTTTATGACGTACCAGCTGTTTCCTGCAGCTCCGCCTGCGTGTAAAAGTAGCCTTTGTTTGACCCCGGGTCTTCAACTATATTTATACCGAATTTCATCAAAATCCGTTCAGCGGTTTGGCCGTGAAAGCGTAACAGGCAGACAGACAGACTTTCGCATTTATAATATTAGTATGGATTAGTATTAATTTTTCGTGCGTACTATTTAAAGCTATAAGTCATAAACAGCTTATTGTATAAAATGTCTAAAATGTTGTTACTTTATGACGTATAATGTTTGGATTTGGTTAAATGTTCCCTCTTTGGACGCCGACCGCCAGTTCACATTGAGGCGCGACCGTGAAGGGACGAAGTGACGTCACAACCGATATTAAATTTATACTTGCAAGTCCAAGTTATTATTGTACAGTTTTTTGTGAATTTTTGTTGTACAAGTGTTCTAAGGTGAGTGGTTTTTTGTAATATTAAAAACAAAATACCACTGTGTAATTTTTTTTAACAACTTTATAGCTAAAACAAATTTACAGTTAAAAGTAATTATTTACAAATATACTTATAGATAAATTAAACATGAACTTATAAATTACTAGCTTTTTCCCGCAGCTCCGCATGCGTCAAAAAGTAGCCTATGTTTGACCTCGGGTCTTCAACTATATTCATACCAAATTTCATCAAAATCCGTTCAGAGGTTTGGCCGTAAAAGCGTAACAGACAGACAGACAGATTTTCCCATCTATAATATTAGTATGGATATTGTACTTAATATAATAACAACATGAATAAATAAAAATAAAATAAAGTGGAAATAAATAAATAAAATTAGGGATGAAAAAAATATTTTTGCGTATATATAAATATAGTTCAAGTGCGAGTCGGACTCGCGCAAGAAGGGTTCCGTACATAGACAATTGAAATTTTCGCAGGAAATGTATTTCTGTTGCCGCTTTAACAAACAGAATAAAATAATTTTATTCTGTTTTTTAGCATTAAAAGAAAAAAGAAATACTGTAATTTGAGGGAGCTCCCATACAACAACTTGAATTTTTTTTGCTTGATTTTGCTCGATTTTGATAACGACAACAGGAAGACACTTCAAATATTCAAAGAATATTTAGTTACTACATACAATATTTAGTTAACACACTTTAAAAATAAATAAATAAGATAAAACAAATATTTACACGTCAAAAATGTTTTTTTTTTGCCTTTTTTTTTTAGATAATGGTACGGAACCCTTAGCGCGCACTTGACCGATTTTTAAGCATATATTGTAAAGTTTCTATCATGTCAATTATCTGAAGATTTCTAAGACAGGTTAGGTGGGTACTTTCAATATTTATTACTCTGTGCTTTCGGACCCTGCAGATGCGTGCCTCTAGAAACTTTAGAAGTCCCATATACCAAGAGAGGTAGGACATTTTGTAAGGAGTAGTCCGTCTGGGGAAGTACCTCCACCCTACAGAAGACCGCAGCCAAATAACACTGTGATGCAGTGTTGTGTTCCTGCTGGTGAGTAGGGTCGCCAGGCTCCAGAGGGGTCGCTGTGCTGATAGCGGACAGGTCGGCAAAGCGCTCGTGACATATCTGGTGTTGCAGGCGTTCATAAGTTACCGTAACCACTTACCAAGGGCCGTACGCCTGTTTGCCTACTTAGTTGAATAAAAAAAAACCTACTTACGTACCTTAAAGGTAAACAAAAGCGTTTATTTGTTAGTCGAGTGACGCGAAACACGCGGATACTTAAGACATGCTAATTTATTTTCTAGGACTATTCACCTAACGTCTTTATCTATCAATAACTATTTTGAACCTTAACACTTTGGGTTAGCAGCTATGAAACATTTTAGACGTTGTATGCCAATAATGATGATAAGTACATAACTAGTCTTATTTGGTTGGTGTAATGGTTTTACTCATGTGGTAAGGACAATGTGGATACTTCCTTATGTGCCTTGCCAGGATGTTTTAGGGTTTCGTAGATGAATCGTAGAACGGGTCTCATTGCTAAGCTTTCGGTGTCTGGTATTTGTTCACGAGGAGTGCTATTTAAAAAAAGTGTTACTCATGCAATATTTGTGAGTGAATGATTTCGTTTTCGATATTGAATGTTTTTTTTTCAGTCGTCATAATCGTATGCTATAAGGTTAGGTTAGCTTAGATAGACACAAAGACACGTGATACCACCTTATAACATCCCTGTTTTTTTATTGGGGGTAAAAAATACACAAAATTTGAACTAGGTAGGTACACCTATGTGTACTTACTCAAAAAAATACTTCTTTTAATATAGCACTCCTTCTTTTCTAGTGGATTTTGTAAAAGTCGACGACACATCCGATTTGAAGTCAATCCCGTCAACAGCATCCCCAAGATTGGTTGACGCCCGTCACAAAATAATACCATTGTTTATTGTACTAGGGATACGCTAAGATGATCGACAGTCCTGCACTTTAGTTAGGGTACTACTTACATTTGTTTAAACAAACAAATTACTTAATGTATTCGTCTATTCGTCATCTCACCTACACATTGAAGATGCCTATTTGCGATGTTACTATAATCATCCTAGTTAAAACTTGACTACAGTAAAGATGTAAAATACTTAACTTTAAAATACTTAGTAATGTTATTGCGTAACTCGTTAAATGGTTAAAGATCGAGATTAAACATATTTTAGCTAACATGGACTTAACAAACCAGTCCGTTCATATCATACTATCGTTTAAACTAGGTTTAAACTATGCTTACATGCTACTTATTGTACTCAAGTGGGTTACTTGGTCCATCGACATTGTACACCCTGGTGGCGGAACCGACTACTGTCCTCTGACGTGGTTCCTTTAACGACCACCAGATGGCAACTGGTACCAACGGTCTTACGTGCCTTCCGAAGCACGAAATTATATTTTTTATCGGACAATTGATTTGGTTGGTTCAAGTGATTATTGCGCGAGCTAAGCCTATGACTGGCAGGAGGTTGCGCAAAATAGATCGATATGGAGACTCCTATATTATCGGAGGCTAACCCCTGTATTCTTAAACATAACCTTAAGGACGTCCTTCACTCAAACTCATTGGGCGCCTTATGGAAGTCCTCGAATTTTCCTTGAAAATGACATTCCTAATTGGTTGCTTGAGCAAACTCCAATGAGGAAAGACACAGGTTGTTGTAATTAAAACGAAAATTATTACACAGCACTTTTTATTAAACCGAAAGTGGAAAGTTCGTTTTAGCTTGCTAGGTACAAGAGCATAGATTTTTTTTTTACATACAATAGACCAACGGAATGTCATATTGTTTTTTTGACATAAGGCGGCAATTTCAAATATTTAACACGCCCACCAAATTAGAGCCTTCCTAATAGAGATGTAATTATATATTAATAACTCACAAAACTGTAAGAGTATGTTTATTTATGTAAATGCTCAATTAAAATATTACACGCAAGAACCATATCTTAATATATAACTAGGTACTAATATTAAGTTTACGAAGCCATAATATGAGAAAAGATAAATAAGCTTTTACAGATTTACTTAATGGACATATTACTAGAACCACAAAAGGTTGAGAAGTCTATAGTAATTTTAACTTAAAATAACTTTATGTAAAATATTTTGATATAATATAATAAATCATAACAAGCAAAGGAGAAATGTAATTAAAAAAGATAGGGTCATTGGTGTGCTGACATATTGTAGGTACTGTTGTGTTAGTTGTACACCTATTTTATTTCTAAGATATTGAAATCTTACTCGAGGTAGGGCTTTTGTAAATATGTCAGCACACTGCTCACCCGTACAGAGATATTTTACATATATTTCGTTTTCTTGAAATTTTTCCTTGACAAACTTATATTTCACATCTATATGTTTACATCTTTTGTGAAAATCTTCATTTTTAATTAAAGAAATTGCACTTTGGTTGTCCACACATATGCAAATTTTGGCCTGATTATATGCACTTATATCAAGGAGTAGTCTTTTGATCCATAAGGCTTCTTTTGTAGCAGAGCATTTAGCCATGAATTCAGCTTCTGTGGTAGATAAAGCAAAGCTCTGCTGTCTTTGGCTCGCCCAGGTAACAGCTGCACCATTCTTAATAAAAACATACCCCGTAGTAGATCGTCTTGTATCATTGTCTGTGGCATAGTCTGAGTCACTGAAACCTACAACATTGTTGTTCATTGACGAATAAAGTATTCCCAAATCTCTGGTTTCTTTTAAATATCGAAATATCCTTTTAACAACAGCCCAGTGAGACTGATCATAACAATCTAAATAGCGACTTGCTAAACTGACTCCGAACATGATATCTGGTCTACTTACAATAGCAAGGTGCATCAATGACCCTACAGCTTCCCTGTAAGGTATCTTCTCTTCAGAAATTCTCCCGTTCTTTTCCAAGGCAGTATGGGGATCTGTAGGAATGCTGTTTCCATTTGCATTAATAATAATAATAAAGCCTCTTTATTTCCTATAGGTTTGGATCACAATATATACAAAACAGATACAAATTTTAAACTAAATTCATAGGAACCCCTTTCGGGTATAGGCCACCGTTGATCGGTATACCATTTGCATTATTCATATTGAATTTCATCAATATTTTCTCTATATATTTCTTTTGGTGAATAAATAAATGTTCATTTGACCTTTCAATTTGTAACCCCTCCGGCGTTTCCGCACCGGCTGTTGAGGGCGCCATGGGGTCGCGTTAGCATTCTACCACGACGCCCTCCAGCCATGGCCTTGCGGCCCCCTCTGTTGGCCTTTCGGCCACCCCCCCAAATCGGGCAGTGGCCCATAAATGGACCACGCCCGTCCCCCAGACCCACATCCATTCGCCGTCTCATCATAGACGGCGGTGGAGTGGGCTGTTGGCAGAAATTGGCCGACAGCCAATAAGACCCCGACTACCAGGGAGTTATTAACTGTCGCCCAGGGTGCCCCGTCCCGAGTCCCTTGTCAGCCCACCCTCTCACCGGATCCTTGGGATCAAGTGAGAATGCAAAGCTTTCAAAGGACCGGGCACTCGAGGAGGTTCTCTGCCCTGCACCCCAACAACGAGGTGCCTGTTTTAACCCGTATAAAGACCTTTTAAATTTACAAACAATATTTGGCGGGACACTTATTCCTTCAGGTGGCGTCATAAGTATATACCTATATATCCTCTGAAATGTCCCCATAAGTTTTAGGTTATCCTGGCAAACCTCTGAAAGCAAAATTCTAACAGAGTCATATCTTACAGTTGGGGAGTATGTTTCAGTGTAATCAATTTGATAATTTTGTGAATATCCTTTAGCACAAAGTCTAGATTTATAAATCATACCTGTGGGATCTTCTTTCAAGCGGAAAACCCATTTGCACCCAATTATTTTTGCTTCTGGGGGTTTCTCCACCATGCGCCTTTAGTTCCTCCTGTATTGATTGTCTCCATTTGTCTCCATTAGTAAAAGATAAAGCTTCAGAATATGTCTGTGGCACATCTTGTTCCCGAAATATCACTTTGACAAAGATAAGTATTTGTAGCTTGTTTTGATTTTTTTGATCTAGTTGTGACGTTACTCTGTTGCAACAAATCAATGTTTTCATCTGGAATATACAAGGAACCTTCATCAGAATGAAAGGAATCATCACTATCAGTAATAATTGTAGTTGTATCATTTGATTGCAAGTTGCCCCTTGTGCATTGTTGCGATTCTGAATTGTCTAAAACTAAAATGTCTTCCGATTTCATGCTGTCAATTGATGTATTTTCTGGTGACCCCGAATGTTTAATTTTATTTTCGTCATTAATAGAAGCCAAGGGTACTACTACATAGTCTTGTTCTATTGAATTTTCCATGAGTTAGAGTTTATTAGCATACAACGAGCCCTTTCCATCAGCGTGCGATTCATTCATTCTGATAGTCTATTTTGTTGAGGAGTATACATATGAATTAGAAGTTTGATGGATAATTCCAGATTTTTTTAAATAATCAGAGAAGTCTTTACCTAAATATTCTCTTCCATTATCAGTGCGTAAACATCATCTTTAAATTAAGTTAATTCTCCACTATTGCTTTGTAGTCCTTACATTTTAAAAAGGCATCTGATTTACAGTTCAGGAAATAAACAAATATTTTTCTTGAATAGTCATCAGTAAATGTAATGAAGTACCTGGCTCCTCCGAATGATGGTGGTCCACAGATGTCAGAGTGTATCAATTCCAAGAGACCTGTTGCTCGAGAACCTTCGCTAGAAAATGGAAGCCTTGTCTGTTTTCCTTTTTGACAGTGTACACATATCATTTTGTTTTTATTTTTAGATAATTTGACTCCATCAGTACTTTCTGGCAGTTTGTTTAAATCACTGAAATTCAAATGTGCCATTCTTTGATGCCAGAGCAGGAGATTGGTCTCGCTAGCTGTACAACTGTATGCTGTCAATATTTAGACGATACATATTGCTGATGAGATTTGCAGCTGCTACTTCTATGTTCTCGTTATTAAATATTTTACAACCCTGGTTATTAAACTGTATGGAACATCCATTCCTTATTATTTGACTAACTGAGAGTAAATTAGTGGACAGTTCGGGTACAAATAGTACATTTCTTATTTGTATGGTTTGTTTCACACCTACTTTTCCAACAACATTTAAATCAAATTTTCCACAACTTTTTACTGAAAGCATTTTGTCATTTGCTATTTTAATGCTTTTTATTGGGGGGGGGGGGGGGGGGGCACTTCATCGTAAAGCCAATCTCGCCTCATTGTCGTGTGCATGGAAGCCCCAGAGTCAATATACCACCCGGCATCATTATTTGTAGTGGCAGAAAACACAGCTACATAACCAGAAATATTATTATGTTGCTTATCATTTTTTAACCTGCAATTTTTACTTATGTGTCCGTATCGGTTGCAGTTAAAACATCTAGGTCCTTTTTTCTGAACTTGCTGAGCATAATTAGGCTTATTAAACCTTGTGTACAGAGCGGCTGTGTCAGAATCAATTTTTATTTCTTGAAGTAATTTTGTTTTTATCATATCGGCACTAATCTTTACACCGGAACTTTCAATGCCCATTATCATTGGCTTGTATGTGTCAGGCAATCCTGCTAACATTAATGTACCTAGCCACTCATCATCCACATTGAAATTGATATTTCTGAGTTTGTGGGCCGAAGACATAATCTTGTTCACATATGCTTCTACGCTTTCACTCGTCTCTAAGGTCGTGTTTATCAAATCCTTTAATAATCCTACCTTTCTTGTCAGTCCGCTGTCTTCAAATGCCTTGGTTAGATTTTCCCAAAGTTGTTTGGCATTAACTGCATCTTGTATATGAATGTATAAAATCGGATCCACTAGTAATATGAGCTTCGACTTTGTTTTAAAATAATTTTTTATTGATTTTTCGTCATCACTAGGTTCTATCAGGATACAATCATACAGTTCTTCATGTTGCAAAAATGCTTTCACTGCAAAACTCCAAGTAGCCCAATTATCTCGACCCGTAAGTTTGGGTATAGACATTAATGTATTGTTGTTATTTATATTATTATTGCAGCCTGAAAGTAGCTGGAAAGAAGAAAACACTCGCGAACTGGTAACCAGAATGAGGTTATGCACGCGGCTTAGAGATACCTACTCTGTCAGTCTGTTTTTAACGGAGTACTTGTTTGCAGATACAAATTCAATACTTTCAAAATACTAAATGACAGAACAGGGCTTTTGTGGACCCATAACCTGTTGTAATTAAAACGAAAATTATAACACAGCACTTTTTATTAAACCGAAAGTGAAAAGTTCGTTTTAAATCAAATCATTCAAATCATTTATTTGCATAAAATAGGGTAAGTTTACAATGCAATAGGTGGTACATAAATATAAGTAGCAATCCTTTTTAGCCATTTTGAACAGCATGCAAATTTATTTCGCAAGTCATTTAAATTATTAGCACACATTATTATTCAAATAAGATACAAACACGTTAAGAAATTTACAGAATAAAATGAAATGTAAGTATTTATTATTATCAATGTCATAAAAATAATTTAAGTAAGTTTACTGTTAAAAAACTCTTTAACAGAATAGTAGCATTTTTTACAAGTTTTTCATATAGTTGCGACTTGAAAGAATTTAACTCAAGCTCCTTTAAAGTATCTGGCAGTCTATTGTAGAATGTTACACAACTATTATAGCAATTCCTATTAAAATATGCAGTGCTTTTACTTGGTACAACTAGTCTATTTTTGCGTCTAGATGGTCTGCCAATATAATTATCTCTCTGGTCAAATAAGTCAGGGTAGGTCTTTACAAATACACAACATTCATAGATGTACATTGATGGGAGCGTTAGTACATTCAATTTGCGGAACAGTGGTTGGCAAGAAGTTAGTGGTGTTACACCAAACATAGCTCGAATGCATTGCTTCTGCGATATAAAGACACGGTTAATGTCAACTGAGTTTCCCCACAAAAGTAAGCCATATTTTAGGATTGAGTTAACATAACCGTGGTTAACGCAGTCTTTAAGTTTACTTGCCTCGCTAGTTTAAAGAGCAAACACAAATCTATTTATTTTATCACATACTTTATTTATGTGCAGTTTCCAGCTACACTGGTTATCAATTAAGATACCTAAAAAAAGAATCGCGTTTGCTTCCATAATAGGTCCATTATTTGTTGTTATGCCCAATATATTTGTCTTCTTTTTTCTATTAAAAAAAGGGAGGGACCTTGTTTTATTAATATTTACCAGCAAATTATTTTTTCAAGCCATTGTATAATCTGTAGTACAGTAGAGTTAATGTCTTCATTAAAGTTCGTGTCATCTTTTTCTGCTATTACTACTGAAACATCATCAGCGAATAAGTTACATAGATGTTTTGTTACATTTGTTAAGTCATTGATATAAACAATGAACAGAAGAGGCCCTAAAATTGTACCTTGCGGTACTCCAACCCTATTTATAAGATGATTCGACTTAAATGATGTTTCTTCATTTAATTTATTTTTGATATTTCAACATATTGAGGTCTGTTATCCAGATAGCTTTTGAGCCAATTATAAGCTTGTCCTCTGATACCACACTTCTCACATTTGCTTAATAGACGTTCATGTGATACAAAATCGAACGCTTTGGTCATGTCAAAAAATAAAACTACAGTGTCTACATTTTCAGTTACTGTTTTAATAAGATTAAATGTTGCTAGTGTCGTCGATTTGCCTTTTCTGAAGCCATTTTGTTCTTGTTTTAGAATTTTAAATTTTTCTAAGAATTCAATTAATCTCACATGCATTGCTTTTTCAACTACTTTGTCAAAAATACTTGTTAGTGCTATTGGTCTAAAATTATCCATTTTATCTTTTTCTCCTTTTTTATGGACAGGTTTTTATTGCTTGGTACACGAGCATAGATTTTTTTTTTACATACAATAGACCAACGGAATGTCATGTTGATTTTTTTGACATAAGGCGGCAATTTCAAATATTTAACACAGGTTATACTAACAATTCGAAGCACAAAAATTTAAAAATAATAATATACAAAAGAATAGAGTAAAAAATAAACAAATTAAGTAGATAACTAGGCAAAAGTGTCAAAAATCTGATTTATAACCACTTTCGAGGTCGCTTCAAGGCACCTCTCGACCAACCTCATATTTGACAGTTCGATACTCACCTCCAATTACTATAGACGACTAATCATATCTATGAGTTGGAGTAAGGTTGAGTCGAGTTTGAGAAAACGTTTGAGAATATGGGGGTAAGACTCACTTTGGGTCGCTGCGCCATCTTACTCATAGTTCAGTGACCTGCAATGTTCTAATCATAGGTTCTAATTAATTAAACTGGAAACAACTAAACAAAGTATGCTTTCCGTGGGAATCGAACCCATGACCTCTGGGGTCTAAGGTATTAGACCTTAGACCCCAAAGGTCATTGTTAGTAATATATTGGTGCAATAAAGACTTTCCGTAAAAACGTTAATACCAGGGTATACAGGGTCGATTGATCATTTACCCTTTTCGATATGAATGAATGAATAAAGAGCTTTGTGTAAATCAACCAGCCGGACAGAGATACAGTTGGCTTAAGATAACCACTGGACCACTAGCCAGTAGGATTTCGAATTTTTGAGTACGCTCCGTGGACTTAGATAAAAAATAACGAATGACCTCTAATTTTTTAAAATCTGATAATTGTCGATATTATTTTCAATATGTAACACTATCTTTTAAATGTGAAGGTTTTGTTCTCAAAAAATATTTTTGCAGGTGTTCGATACCTCCATAACAGCCTGCCTTTCTCCTAATTGACTGTACTATCGGGGTCAAAAAACATGGATTATTTTAATATAAATTATAACATGTGACTATAGCATGGGAGCCTTCAAAAAGGGCGTGAAATAATTCCTTTAGGGTCGCTAACGCGCTCGTGACATCTCCGGTGTTGCAGGCGTTCATATGCTACGGTAACCACTAACCACCAGGTTGGCCGTACGCGTGTTTGCCTACTTAGTTGTATAAAAAAACAAAACTTATCTAAAATTGTCCGTGGTGATCTTAACCCAACTGTATCTCTGTCCGGCTGGTTGATTTACACAAAGCTCTTTATTCATTCATTAATTCATATCGAGTAGGTTAAATGATCAATCGACCCTGTATACCCTGGTATTAATGTTTTTACGGAAAATCTTTATTGCACCAATATATTACAAACAATTTAAAAGAACAATTACGTCGCCCCATAATACATAGCAAAAAGTATCGAAACCTACAAATGACGTTCCTATCTCAATGATTTATAGACGTCATGAAGGGGTAAATTAATAGGTTTTCTTTATAAATCTATGGCATCGAATTATTAATACTATGGGAAAAACAGAATCCGCACTTTTATCGTCTTATATATGACGACGAGCGAGTAGGTTACAGCAGTCGCTCCATTTTAGGTAACCAGTGCCCTAGTGCAAGCCACAATGGTTTAAGCGCACGCTGGGTTTTTAAGCGTGCAATTGGGAATCGCCACGCAATAATGATGAAAAGTTTATTTTCGTTCTCAAACTACCCAATAGATCTTTTGCTATGCACGGAACACTTGTGTTAGACACACGATAAACCACAGCGATAAACATTATACGTAGTTACGTCAATATTGACCATAGACAAACAGCATCATCGTAAAAGTGATATTTATGGTGAGAATCATTTGTTTCAAGTTACAGCCGACCTTGGTTTGCCAATTTATGACCTTCGAAGGACCTTTAAGTTTGATTGTGCGGCCATATTGTTACTTATTTAACACCAGACTGTAACACAACACTTTCATTGCAAATAAACTATGTATTTCTTTTTTTCTTTCTTTAGGAAATTCACCTTATGTAAGCACTTACCAAATTATTTTGCGTGCTTCCGCCACCAGTAAATTCATGCAAATTATTGCCGGCCGGCACCCACCTACTTGCTTGCTTATACTCTGTGATGATCAGTCGACTCGACCCTGTACAGCCTGGTATCAGAATTTTTACTGTTAATTTGATACTCCCAACTCAACATGCCGTGCACCATTTGCACACATAATCCACCAAATCACGACGTACAAGCGACGAATGACACTGACTTTAAAATTTTAAACTGTTAAATATAGTTAGTTCATTTTTATCTCATTCATTCATTAAAAACGAAGTAGCAAAAACTTCTAATACACCAACAAAGCTCTGTAAGTAGATTGTTTAAAGCAGTGACGTGCATAGATATTTATCATAGGGTAGGCAAAACAAATTTCAAGAACTCTTTATTTACTTTCAATTCCTTTTTTTTTGGTACGTTTTAGGTACGTATTGTTATACCTATATGATATACAGGAGTGGTCAAGATTTTTAATGACGGGGTAAGAGGTATTATGAGACCCGTCAATTGAATATAATTATTTTATTCCTTAGCTGTTGAGGATGTCGTTAGTCGAGCGCGAGCCGCGTATCCGTAGCGAAAGCGCTTGTCCAGCGATGGCGTGACGCGACCATTATTGGATTGATCGCTATTTAGTGGCACGTTAAGCTGTTAGTCCCGGTTGCTATCGATAGATAGCAGTTGTAAGGCTGTGTCAGATGCCTTAGGGCAGCCTGAAAAATTCTGACAGTGTTGGCCACTAACACATCTCAGGTCATGTTCCTGTTGGTCTGGTTTCCCTGTAAATAGGGTTACGGAGGTCAGACGGCAGTCGCTCCATTGTAATAACCAGTTACGCCAAATCTAGTACCAAGACTTACAGCGTACCCTAGGCTCCGAAGCGTAAGCTGACGACGCAACTAGGAAAACATGCTAGGATGATGATGATTTTATTCCTTCTTGGTCTTACTTTTAATTTTGTAGAAGTACTTACATATTTAAATACTATTTATGTGTAAAAAACGTCTTTGGAAACCAAAAAATTTGAGGGGGTGAAAATTTTATATATTGTACCTAATAGGGAAATATATATGACTAGCTGTTTCCCGCAGTTCCGCCTGCGTCATAAAGTAGCCTATGTTTAACCCCGGGTCTTCAACTATATTCATACCAAATTTCATCAAAATCCGTTCAGCGGTTTGGCCGTTAAAGCGAGACAGACAGACAGAAAGACAGACAGACAGACTTTCGCATTTATTAGTATGGATTATAGTACTGGTGATATTCTTAATGACAGGAATGTTGAACTTAAGCTTGGTGCAGAGTCATCAGCAAGCTGACATGTCATTACTTATATATTCTGTTTTTACATTAGATTTTTTTTTGTTATTATTATTTTGATTTAGGTTTTATTTAATTTGAATAATTTGAAATAACAATAAGATATTATGCAAAATGTTGACAAACATGTGAATTCATTCATTTAACTAGTTTAATTGAGAAAAGTTTTTTTCTTATTTGTAAATTGACGTTTTGAAGAAAATGCTGCAGTGGAGTTTGTGGCGCCGCTTCTTCTCCACTTGCGCTTTGGAAGTGGTGGTAAACTTAATTTAAGTAAATTGACGTCAATAAGTGATATTTATATCCTATAGTGAAAATAAAGGATTTCATTTCATTTAAGAATCTGAGACAGGTGGCTTATAACTTTTAACAGGAGTCGTGCGCTTAAAACTAATTTCCCAAAATTCTCATGTGACCAAGAACGAAACTCTAGGAAATCGCTTGTGACCTAAATACCTTAACCTAAATAGAACTATCTAGTTTCTGCATTTTATCTCTTATAGCTTCACGTTCTCCATTAAAAGTGTTGTTATTTCCTGCTTTATTACCTAATTAATAAAATGATTACTACCCCATTTTCTTTCGTCGTCGGTCGACCATTATCATCTTCTTTACCCTCTTGGTCTCCCCAAAACCACCAACTCTCATCTTTTCGTGGTCTGCCAGGTCGACCATCATAACCGTTATTCCATTTACTACGTCTATCATCTCTTTTTCCTCCCCAACCTACTTTTCCACCCAATTTGTCTAGCCTTCTCCACCAATTACCAGGCCGTCCAGGTCTACCAGGTCGACCATTATAATCTTCACTATCGCCACCTTCTTGTCCTTTTCCAGGATGACCTTTCTCTTTCCACCAACTATCCGAATCTCTAGTTCTGTTAGGTTGACCGACTATCTCTTTTCCTTGCCTTCCTCCACCACCGCCACCGCCACCACCCCCACCACCCCAAAACCACCAACCTCCACCACCTCCACCACCGCCTCCACCTCCGCCTGCACTTCCTCCTCCCCCACCACCTCCTCCTCCCCCACCTCCCCACGGCCACCAATTAAATAGACAAAGCCTTTCTGGCTTAACAAGATTTTTCTCAGGGAAGTGTTGGTTTTCATCCAATAACTTCGGCAGGAACTCATACAAGCATCCATTGCAGCGGCGTTTAGACATAGCTGATGATAACTTCAAGATACAAGGTCCTTTGTGTAGTATAGTCAAAGACGGTTGTATAGTTTGGGCTAATTTCAATTCTTGAAGATCATAATACGTCCTTATGTCTGATCCGCAGAAAATGTTTTCATTCGGAACTTTCTTCAGTACAACTTTACTGTTTGTAACTCTGCCACTTTTCGAAAGTGACTGATCGGAAACCAAGGTGCATGGTTCAGAATACTCAACTTCTGAAGGCTTAATTGATTTAGATGATTCTAATTCATTGTAAGTTTTTCCATCATTGCCATAAACATGTGAAACTAGTTTGGATAAATCATGAATATTCATGATATTGTTTGTCCCTACCGTTTTATGGAAGTTTTTAGAATACACGCCATAGTGTGACAATTTCAGAACAGGGAGTTCCGATTCCGGTAAATTTAGTCGCTCATTTTTGTAAGTACCAAATTTATTTTCACCCTCGTCGGTAGTCTGTGACTGCTGTCGACCAAACGTGCTGATCATTTGAAATGTCAAAAGAAATATTACGTCTGTGGACAAGTACAAATATTTAAGTAAATAACACTTATTTAAAAAAAATCTAGTTACTGGCCTAAGCAAGGGTAAAAGTTGTACTCTAGCAATGTTTTAAAATGAAATCCGTTAATGTAGTCCGATGGCATGAAGGGACACTGGGATTCATCTTTAGGTTCGCCTCCTTCACCTTATCGCGCCTCGCGGTGGTCGCGAGTTGGAAGGAAGCGAAATCTACACACTTTGCTATTTTGCAGTGCGCCATTCATCTTATTTCTTACATCCATGGTTCAGTTATTGGTAAATTGGTCGCGGGATTTCTTACGTGAAACTGTCTAGGTATATAGTGATTATATTTTCTATTTGATATGTCTATATCGCAGTCGTATCCTGTCAAACGTACCTTTCCATAATGTTAACCTCATTATAAGAAAAATATGGGAGTTTTATAATTTACTAATAAAATGATACTCGTAAGTTGGCTTATGAAAGATTTCAAGATGATCAGAATTTGCAAATAGGAATAAAATCAATTCAAGCGTAGAAAAAGAATGTCATGGATCGTAATGAAAATAGCCTATGGATAATTGGGTCTATACGCTTCGGTCTTTTGAGAGAGGCTTGCGCGGGGATATTTTTTCAGCAGTAGTTAATTTTAAAATGTTGTACTAGAACAGATCTCGGCAGGAGGAGGAATCCTAATGAATGAGAAGAATTATGTGAGCTATGATGATGAAGTTTGGATGGATTTTAGCTAAATATTATACTTATAAAATCGGACACCTGCAGTTTAGATTGATTGAAAAACAACAAAATTTATTACACTATGCATTTCCTTCTAACATACCGACCACTAATACTGTCTCCGTGGTCCAGTGGTTAAGGCCTTCGGAGGTGGTGGGTACGATTCCCATGGAAAGCATACTTTGTTTAGTTGTTTCCAGTTTGGTTAGGACATTGCAGGCTTGAATCACCTGATTGTCTGATAATAAAGATGATTCCGTGCTTCGGAAGGCACGTTAAGCCGTTGGTCCCGGCTGCCATTTGATAGTCGTTAAAGGAAACACGTCAGAGGCCGGGAGGCGATTCCGAACAACTTAGAAACCAGGGTGTACATGGTCGATAGACAATGTAACCTACACGAAATGATGATGACCGCTATCACTAGGATTATTAGTCTTGGACCCCGCCTACAGCGTAGGTACCAGTATCTCGTTCATGCTACCTTTATTTTAAGATTAAGACAAATATGAGGATAGATTTATTATTTTTATTGTTACAGATAAAAAATATCAAAATGGTGGCGCGGTGCAAGTCAGAGTCAATTCCTCTGATCCCACAGTTTTACGCGGGCAGAACAATATTCATTACCGGCGCAACAGGCTTCATGGGAAAGGTAAGAAATCCATTTTATGGTTCCGGACATGCAATATTTGACTCACGCTTGACCTTAAAAAAAATCTACTCACTTGAGATGTTGTCACTGAGACTACTGACACTGGCACAGATTAATAGTACTAACGTAACACTGGTGAGCACAAAAACCAAAATACATTTTTTATTTCAATAGAAGTTTAAAATGGTAGACATCTTTGTTATACAGTCTTTAACGTTGTAGTTAGGATTTCTGACTTTTCGGCGAATTCGTGGAAAAAATGACTTTGTATCATTTTCCAGGTGTTAATCGAGAGAATACTAGCAACGTGCCCCGACGTCGACCGTCTATACTTGTTAGTGAGGCATAAGAAAGAGGTTACCCCGGAGAAGAGGCTGCAGCAACTTATTGAATCAGCGGTAAGTTGATAAAACCATGGATTGTAGAGATAGATGGACGGCGGCGCACGCGCTGCTTAGTCGCGCTATGTGGCGGGCAGCGGGGATTGATCGTAGTCGGCACACTATTATCGGCATCACTTCGCTACATATCTGTGTGCCACCTTTCTGTTTCGTACATCTCTAGATAAAAAATATCTTCACATTATTTTAAAACTAAAAATGAAAAACAAATTCACAAAAGATGATCTGTTTAGGGCGAATTTCTATTAAATTTTGTGTAGGCGACGTCATCGTTGCAATAGTTTTTCGAGATCCCCTCTCACCCCCGTATTCTTCAACATAACCTTAATGACGTCCTTACTCATTTGCCTTATGGAAGTCCTCGAACTTTCCTTGAAAACGACATTATTAGTTGGTTGCTTGAGCAAACTCCAATGAGGAACGTCACAGGTTATATCAACAATTCTAAACACAAAAATTTAAAAATTACAAAAGAATAGAGTGAAAAATAAAATAAAGAAAGCAGATGCCTAAGCCAAAAGTGGCAAAAACCCGGTTTATGCCCACTTTATTTAATTTCAAGGACGCCTCAAGGTACCTCTCGACCAACCTATATTTGACAGTGTGATACTCACCTCCAATGAGAAATCATCTCAAGTCAAGGAAGCTTGTGGTAAATTCTACCATTAGTTAAGTATCTGACAATGATTAGACGTCTGCTGCCTATCAAAATTATTAAATGACGTTTTTAAAACTGTAATTAATTGATAATAATATTTATAAGTCTGAAAAGACAGAGCATAACGATTTGTGTGTTTTACTTTGTTCGTACCTATGTCTTACAAATAAAGTTTCTATTCTACTCTTGTGACGACTAATCATACCAATGAGGTATGATTAGTAGTGAGGTGGAGTAATGTTGAGTCGAGTTTGAGTGAAGGTTTAAGAATAGGGCGTCAGTCTCTAACGCCTTCAACGGCCACCAGCTGACAGTTGGAATCCACGGCAAGGCATCACGGCATCGTCTCTTTCCAGACGATCAGGTGATTCAAGCCTGCAAGGTCCTAATCAAACTGAAAACAACAATCCCGTGGGGTTTCGAATCCACGATCTACGGATTGTAAGGCAAAAGCCACTAGGCCATATAACAGAGTGTAAATATACGTCTTTTTACAGGTGTTCGATCCCATTAGAGTCTCAAACCCATCTCAACTGAAGAAGCTGAGCATGCTCGCCGGAGACATCACGAAGCCAGACCTTGGAATGACACAGGAATCATTGCTCAAATTACAGGATGTGAGATTTTCTGACAATATTTATATAGTTTATTATATATAGGTATTTAACTTTATTACAATAATGTAAAGAGTGGATTCAAATATCCTATTTCATCGTTATCATTTCAGACCACTGCTGGATACCATGTCTATTATATAAGACAACTAGTTCTGTGAACAGTAGACCTCGCGTACAGTGCCACTCCCATGACATTGTAATAACGTAGACGCTACCGACTGCGTCAACAAATTTGTATATAAAGTAAACCGACTCGCGCACGCATAAACAGTAACACATGATGTAGAGGCGACGAATTCGTCAATGTTATTGACATAAATCACCCTATGGCAAACTTTACCCTTTTTTGTCCTCAATTTTCCCCAATCAGAAAAATAATTTGACCAAAAATTTTAAATAAATCAAGGAAAAAGTGTGCCAAATTTCGTGAAGATCCTTTCAGAAATTACGCTACAGCAAACTTTCCTCCTTTTTGCTCTCATCTTTTCCTTAATAAAAAAAAAAACCTCTAGACAAAAAAATTTAAATAAATCAAAGAATACATGAGCCAAGTTTCAAGTAAAAATCCGTATTGTCGAAATGGAGACGCTTCGTTCGTTTCACTCGCTCGGTCAATAATATCAGCAGTACCTATAGATTAAAGAATAAAACCTTTTTGATTATGAAATATAATATGGCTCTGAAGCTCTACTTAAGTCCTTCATTGCCACAATAATACCTAGCCATGAAACAATGCTTTTGCAGGTATCAATAGTCTTCCACTCAGCAGCCACCCTCAAGTTTGACGAAGCGATGAAGATGGCAGTGGAACAGAACGTTCTCTCAGTCATCAGGTTGCTGGAGATCTGTGACCGGTTGCCCAAGATGCAGGTATGATAGATTTTTGGAGCACGGCAGGAGCGATGGTGTTATGCTCGACCGCCGCAAAGGAAATTATTTCCCGCCAGGTGTTATGCCTGGGGAACCGCGGCTCCGACGATGTTCTGTCGGAGGTTGTATAAATGCTCCAATTCCTTGGAAACTCCAATTGCGCGATTCAGTCTTTCCATGCTGATTAAATTAGTCTTTTTAGCGCCATCTGTTGCGTTGTATTGTGTCGCCACAGATTCTTTTCTTCTTTGTCGGAGTGTTTTCATTTACATCGTCAGCAGCCTTGGAACGGTTTTGACGCAGAACGTCACTTTCGCAAAATGTCATCGTGAAAAATTTGGTCACTTTAGCACAATGCCACTTACGCAAAAATGTCACTTTCGCATAATGTCATTTTCGCAAAAAATGTCACCTTCGCACAATGTCACTTTCGCAGAATGTCATTCAAGCGTTGATTTCGCAGCAAATTATGTGAGATACCCCTAATACTAACACTACGAAATCGGGTAAGTAATTGATAAAAATATTGTATAAAAATCATCATCATCGCTCGACATCTTTCTTTTCAAACAACCAAGTGATTGATGAGTGATGACAGAAATTTTATCATACTGAATCTTACCGGAGATGATACCGTCACAAAGCCAAAAAGAGCTAGCTCGACGTCGCAAAACAAAATATGCGTGATAATGGACTCATTGCGAAGGACCACGAAGGAAACCAGGAGAGGTAAAACGCAAACGTAGGAAAGCGGAAGCTGGGCTTCGAAGCAACCAGTTGATGCGCCCGGGAATGCGATAGAATGATGAAGAAGACTTATTTAGCAAATAAATACCTGATGATTGTACTTTCTTACAGGCTTTCATCCACGTATCAACAGCGTACAGCAACGCCGAGCTATCTGAAGTTGAAGAATACGTCTACCCTCCAAAAGTACCACTGCAACAGATGTTAGCCATGGCAGAGTCGGTGCCAGACGATCTGATGATGGACATCACTCCTAAGTACGTAGTACGACGAAGCCCCAATCTCATGCTTTTGACCATTTCCATGTGACGTGGAGATTGTTCTACTTAGGAAAACGTGGCAGGTAGACCTAACATGCAAAAATAAGCAATCCAGTAGGTACTATTTTTGAAATCGTTGACTCGCCTTAAATCTGTGACACTTTGTGTTCATCATAAAGTTTTTGAATGCGAATCAAGTATAATTACTCTTCGAAAACGTTCCAATAGGCTACTTGACTGCGTTCATACTTGGACAAGATTTTTATACGGAACAATAACTACACTAAAAACTAGCAAATTCCGAAAACAACAACAAAATTGATTGATAATTAAAGCAGTAATTAGCATTTAAAATTTTCTCATAAAGGAAAGTGGGAGCGTGGTGGGACGTCTTGCTATCTCTTTTGTGCACACGAAACCAAACGGCAGTGACGTCACAGCACACACAGTACATCCTTTTTTTTGTTTTTTGACAGTTTCCCTTTCCACCGAATTTCAAATGCCTATCTTTAACTTATTTATATTTGCACGGATTAAAAAAAATCTTTCAGTTTTATGTTTCTGGTACTGATATTTTTCATATGAATGATAAAAAATAATTGAGTCGAAAACATTATTGTGTCAATTATTCTGTTTTTCTCTCCTTCCTTGAGCTTCCTTTTTCATATCCTTATTATTTTCAATAGTCAATTATTCTGTTGTACAGGATCATATCTCCAAAACCCAACACATACACGTTCACAAAAGCTATGGCCGAGTACGCAGTAAAGCAACATGGGAATAAAGGATATGCTGTCGCCATCTTTAGACCCACCATCGGTATGTCTCTCCCTCTTTTCTCAGTCTATCTAAAATTTAAAAGACGCTGGCATTTAAAATATATGAGTTTGATAGCCGACCGCAATGCGTGTATTCGTAGTGAATGCACGTGTCAAGCGACGGCGAGGCGCGATCTGATTGGTCGCCATTTAGTGGCATTTTTTATCTCGAGCTTCTCAGTGCTTCGGAAGGCACGTTAAGCCGTTGGTCCCAGTTGTTATGGATAGATGGCAGTCATTAGGCTGTATCAGATGCTTTTAGGCAGCTTGAATAAATCTGACATTGTTGGCCACTAAGACACCTCGGATCAAGTTACTGCTGGTCTGGTTTCCCTGTGAAAATGATTACGGAGGTCAGACGGCAGTCGCTCCATTGTAATAACCAGTGCCGCCAAATCTGGGACCATGACTCACAGCGTGCCTGCGTATTCTAGACTCCGAAGCGTAAGCTGAGAAAACAACTAGAAAAAACGCGCTTGGACGAAGAAGCGTTTAACAGAGGCACACACATCTCATCGACATTTAACTATTTCTGTCTTTTCAGTGATATCGTCAGTAAAACACCCGCACCCCGGCTGGATAGAGAATCTCAACGGCCCCAGTGGCGTAGTGGCTGCGGTCGGCAAGGGATTATTACACGTGTTCTGTTGCCGAGCCGATGCTAAAGCAGACATGTTGCCGGTGGACATCGCCATAGACACGCTGTTAGCTGTTGGCTGGGAAACCGCCATAGACAAGTAAGTTCGTTAAATAACAAACTGAGTATTTTTCTAATATTTCGTGAACACGTTTGATTTCGATTAAGGTCTGACTGTCATTTGCACTCAACCGACCAGCTGCCACTGGGTTACCAAATTTGTATGAGACAGCGACCAGAATCTACTTAGTAGATACCTAATTTTCACGGGGTCTGGGTACACGTTATTTCTAATCAAATCAATTTTATTTTTAGAAAAAATGCGTAAATGTAAAGAATAACAATGTTTTACAAATTTATCTTTTCACTAGAATGACGTTTACATCACAAGGTAAGGTACACTGTTTTCAAATTATTTTGGACCTACTCACCAACGGCCAATGGTATCTTCCACAGACCAAACGAGGTTCGAGTGTACAACTGTTCGACAGGCGAAAACCCCACGACCTGGTTAAACTTCGAAATAGCAATTCGCAAGAACATCATAGAACATCCCCTGGACAAAGTTTATTGGTATCCTTCGGGCACCAGCGTTGGTAACGAGTAAGGACATTAAGTTTATCTCATCATCATGTCAGTTGCAGTAAGTCCAGCTGGACATAGGCCTTTCCTATTGATTGCCTAAATGCCTGCCAAGCGTATGTCTGTGACCTTTTTCAGGTCATCTGACCATCTTGGTCGGTGGATGTGAAACGCTGCGCTTTCTGCCCCATCGATTCTCCGCGCTGTGTGCCCCGCTCACTGCCACTTTAAAGAACGAATCCGCTGGACGTTTGGTTTCATCTTATTCTATCTCTATATTTATCGAATTCATTGACATTTGGCTTTCGGGGCAATTGACCTTGCAAGCTACTAGATAACTTCTACAAAAGTAAGCTAAATTTATATGACACTAGCTTTTTCCCCGCAGCTCCGCCTGCGTGATAAAGTGTCCTATGTTTGACCCCGGGTCTTCAACTATATTCATACCAAATTTCATCAAAATCCGTTCAGCGGTTTGGCCGTGAAAGCGTAACAGACAGACAGAAAGACTTTTGCATTTATAATATTAGTATGGATATGGAAGTATGAATGGACGACACTCAAACTACTAAACCGATTTTGATCACCAAGTTATCATTGTTTCAAATCGGTCCAGGAATGAGATGGGAACTAGCAGCCGTAAGCAAATTCTTGAAAATAAATATCTCCTTTAGAGAATGAATTTTTAGATTCACTTGCACAATAGGTAGAAATGGTAGAATTTCCAGCTTGATGGATTGAATTTCGTCCATAAGTGCTGTGTGCCAGTGTCTATTGTAGGGTAATTTTTATTTTTATTTTTATTTCAGGTACGCCCAAAAAGCGTTAGAATTACTTACTCAGACAATGCCACTACATCTGGTAGCCTATGCAGCCAGGTTACTGGGAATCAAAACGCAGTAAGTATCAAAATCAAATCAAAATACTTTATTGTGAAACACAGGTGAAATTAATGAAACATGTTTTTCTACCATTTTTTATTCGGAAATAAGACCTACCTATTTTAAAGTTACTTTTCAGGCTGCCTTCAAACATTTCACAGCCTAACTAATGATTGGACCAACGGCTTTACATGCCTGATAAAGCAGAAACAAAACAAAAACAAAACAAATCATCTTTGAAAATTTCAACTGTGTGGCTATCACGGCGCTTATGAGACAAAACCTGGTGACAGATAGACAGTCGCGTGATTTTTTTATATACAATTTAGTAGGCAAACAAGCACACGGCCTGCCTGATGGTAAGTGGTTAGCAGCTTATGGACGCCTGCAATACCGGAACTATCGCGGGTGTTGGTAATCCCTTGGGTCCCTTTAGAAACCGTAAAAAAGTGAATAAAAATCGTGCTCCACAATATTTGCTGGATATCTTTTCCCAGGATAAACCTAATTACAACAAGCTACCGCTTACAAGCCATGAACAAAGTTCTCAAGTTCTTTGCTGAAAGAGAATGGACGTTTCGCAACGAGAACGTGAAGAGGCTACGCAATAGATTGACGCCTCAGGACGCTGCGATTTATAACTTGGATCCTATGAGCTTCAAGTGAGTTTGCCAATATTATTATTATGCATGTATGTATTATATTTATTTATGTATATGTATGTATATTTAGGTATGATATGTAGGTTTATGTATGTGTAGTGTAGTTTCTTAAAATTCATTACACTTGCGCCACACAAATTTTCTATTTCTCCATATGTTTGAGAAGCACTGGTGGAGTCCGCCTATTGTTTAAGTATGTTGACTTGTAGTACCTACAATAAAGTTTTAATAAATTAATAAAAATATTGTATTAAATTATTTTTTATTATTACATTTTATTCTAACATTACATTTTATTTTGGTATTTTTGTGATACGTAAGAACGTATCACAAAAATACCAAAACGTAACGTAATACCAAAAATTTGTGGAAAAATATAACTTCTTAATATACCAACATACTATTATTAATTCTGTTTTTTTTTTTATACAACTAAGTAGGCAAACAGGCGTACGGCCCACCTGATGGTTAGTGGTTACCGTAGCCTATGAACGCCTGCAACATCGGAAATGTCACGAGAGCGTTGCCGACCTGCCCGCTTTCAGCACGGCGACCCCTCTGGAGCCTGGCGACCCTACTCATCAGCAGGAACACAACACAGCATCACAGTGTTATTTGGCTGCGGTCTTCTGTAGGGTGGAGGTACTTCCCCAGACGGACTACTCCCTACAAAATGTCCTACCTTTCTGTGCCAACATAACAACAAATACTTTACATAACATTCATAAAATGGTTAAGTACTTACTTGAAAAAATGTAATAATACCAATTTTTTTTTATCTAGATTTATTTACGTATTAAATATATTAGGGCGATAGGGGTCAAAAACTTTGATTGGGACCAAGTCGAGGAGCCCGTACGGAACCCTTGGCGACCAAAACCGATCGCACTTTACCAGTTATTGAATGTTATCTTTTTCAGTTGGGACGAACACTACTGCAACTTTGTAAAGGGGATCCGGAAACATTTGATGAAGGAAAAAGACCAGGACATCGAAGAAGCAAGAAAACATATTCGAAGGTAGGAAGTCAGTAATAATGTCATGAAAGTACTATTTATTTAAAAAACAAAATAGACCAAATATAAAAAAAAAAACAAAAATTAATCAAAAATCCCACCCAAAACAGTACCCGGCTCAAAGGTACCCATAACGCTTGCTGCATTTCCTCTTTGAATTGCTATGGATAGCCTTTGAACCAGGTACCATCCGAAGCGATTGTCAAATCCACGACTTTTTAAACGTCGCCCTATCTCACCAACAAATTGCTTAGCCTCTGTACACCACGGACCAGCCGTTTCTACGGCAAATGGTACAAACTCGTACTGGCTGGTCAAAATTGAGTACTTCGCTACTTTAAGTCCAGCTGCTACTTTAGCAGCAGCACCAGGAGATGGCATTGTGTTAGAGAGATAGGACGCCGCAAACGTGCTGACGCAAGTCGCGTCCAATAAGAGACAACGTCCTCTCTGCCATGGTATTAGAGTTATACCGTCGGGACGCTTTCCATCGGTGCGCGATAGGCCAGGAGGCTCTAACTGGCAGGGTATATTGGCCGATATTAACGCCCTACGAATTAAATGTCATTTATAGAATAATGACGAGACAAATGACCTGCACACCTAACACACCCAAGAGTATGATGTCAATCACCTTCTACCATCCCCCCACAAATGCAGCGGTGAGGTTCACATATTACGCAGCCTAGCGTTAGAGCCACGGCAACTCTTAATGTGTCATTGTCCAGCAATGTTCCCATATGAGGGGATGGGATAGCGTGTAACCATGCACCAGATTCAGGCTGAGCCGCAGCCTTCAATCTTGCCAAATGAGCACCAGTCGCCTGAGCCTCCCGGATGCTGGTTTCTGTTAACTTTTCTTCGCAAAGCCGCTGCACTTCTGGCCTTTCATGGACCAAAGAGTTCCCGCTTTTAGCAAACCAAGCCGTCAAAGCCTATCTATATAAGGCAAGATCAAACTGTCACCATTAATGGAGAGTATTTTAGTGATTAGATTGATTACCTTATGCGATGAAGCCAAGAAAGCTGGAAGCAAAGATAAGTTTTTTAAACGGTCGTGGGCAGCCACCAAACCCTTTAATTTATTATTAATGGAAGCTGAAATTGCCTCCTTAAAAATATATGCACCCAAAAGATTAAAATCATTTTTGTCTACAATCATGACTCCAGTTAATAAAGTATCAAAACGCGAAATAGATGTTTGCATTTCTAGCCCACACAAAAACAGCTCGCACTTGTTTGCATTGATCTCTAATCCAAGTTGCTTGAACAAAATTTTTTTTTTTTTAATCTGTCACCACGACAACCGGATGGCCACCCATAGTGCCGTCGTCTAAATACCATATATTCAATGGCGACTTTAAACTAGAGATTGCTTTATGGATCGCCAGACTAAAAATTAGAGGACCTAGAGAATCTCCCTGCTGTGCCCCAACTTGTGACGAAATAGTCTTACCTTGAAAGATTTGGTGACTTTTAGATGTATAGCATTAATAAAGGAAAGGATAGATCAGCGGTGCGTGTTCTAGGGCCTCTTTCAATAATGAATCTCTTTCTACGCTATTAAAGGCATTATTCAAATCTACTTTCTCTGTGTTTTTATTATTTTCCGCAAAGTAACGAGTCGCGCACATCCTCCAGCCGTGCCGAATCCCAACTGGTGTGGCTGTAAATAAAAAGCACTACTCTGCCTCACTGCGTTGCAAGCCAATTTTGCGACCAATCTTCTGAAAGTGTTATCGACTGCGATTGGCCTTATACCACCCTCTCTTTTCTTCAAGGCACAAAGGGATCCACCATACAGGTAGGGGCGTACCTGGGGGATTAGTAGACCTTTTAAAAGAAAATTACAGAGCTCCGTTAAAGCTTTATTAAGCTAGTCATGAAATTTTGGTCATATTCATACTTCCTATAACATGTCTTGAAGTGTCCGTCCTTAGATTAATAATTGGTCTCGCGCGCGCTCGACTCTTTCTCGTTTCGTCTTTGCACATTGTCTTACACACACTACAACATAAAGTTGCCGCATTCAGGAAACTGATTTTTCTTCATAGCGCGGTATCTAGTCGGGCGTTTCTTTTAAAATTTTGTTTTTGAAAAGACCTTGGCTTACTACTCAGCCAAGAACCGGAAGCTAGGTTATAGTTTGCGCATTCTTCTTCGTACAGAATAGATAGTATTAACGGTCCAGGCGTTTTATTCCTAGTCGCGTCCTCAGCTTACGCTTCCGAGCCTTGGGTACGCTGTAAGTTACAGTGTACGCTTTGTTGATTTGGCGGCACTGGTTTTTACAATGATCTGACTGCTGTCTGACCTCCGTAACCCTTCTTACAGGTTTAATATAGCGAGGTTTAAATGTGCCACGCAAGTGACGACGTTCGCATGGCCATGGCGCTAATTCTACCTATTTTATTTCTATGGGCTGTAACTACAACTTTAATCATACTCTTTTTTCTTGTTTCTTTCCAGAATGTTCTACGTCCACTACACCACGATTATTTTCATCGTAGTGCTGTTACTGCGTTTTGCGTTGGGAAGCAGTTTTATAAGACAATTTATATTTGGAGTTGTAAGAATCCTAGGCGCAGTTTTAGGGACAGTCTTTACGAAGGTCAGCGCATAAGTAATTAGTGAAATAACTTTGTGATTTTAAGATAATTCGGTAAATATTTATGAAGTGACATTTTACCCCCGTATTCTTAAACATAACCTTACGGACCTCCTTCACTCAAACTCATTGGAGGGCGCCTTAAGGAAGTCCTCGAACTTTCCTTGAAAATTACATTCTTAATTGATTGCTTGAGCAAACTCCAATGAGGAAAGATACAGGTTATAATAATAATCCGAAGCACAAAAATTTTAAAATACAAAAGAATAGAGTAAAAAATAAACAAATTAAGTAGTTAACGAGGCAAAATGTGGCAAATATCTGATTTAAAACCACTTTCGAGGCCGCCTCAAGGTACCTCTCGACCAACCTTACGAGTATATTTGACAGTTCGATACTCACCTCCAATGAGAAATCATCTCAAGTCAAGGAAGCTTGTAACGACTAATCATACCAATGAGGTGGAGTAAGGTTGAGTCGAGTTTGAGTGAAGGTTTAAGAATACGGGTGTTAGACACCAAAACCTTATAAAATTTTACTCTCAGTACGTGAAATTCGACTTTTCTACAGAAAACATAAAGTGAAACACGAAAATTTTCGACATCCCATACAGAGTTTTACAATGAACGGTGCAACAACAAATTATTAGTTAATTAAAAAAAAATATATATATAATTTATTTGTGTGAAATACATCATCGATATATATTTTATCGAAGTTGAAGTGCCAAAAACTTTGAAACATAAAAAAAATATAACAGTAAATAAAAAAAAATGACATTCTTTACATTAAAAAATATACGTGTTGTCTTCAAACTTATTCATAGATTATAGAATTAAATTATAGTAATATATTATAAGGTTTACGATGTGCCTTTAGATAAGAATGCTCAAACATAATTAAAAAGTGGCTCAAACGTAAGATAGGGTTACGTAAATTATTTATTTAGATGTGGCACTTTCGTTGACACTCAGAAACTCGAGCATTATTTCGATCCAAACGCGTTCGTGTCAGCGAAAGGGTGAAGTATGTTTGAAATAGTGTCTAGTTTTATATGTATAAGTATATATTCAATTTTATAAGTTCTTCGTTTGAGCACAGATAAATGTAGTGAGAAAATTGGTATAATTATTTTTTTTAATTTAATACTACGCGGTTTTAAGATGAGTTACGTTTTTTTTTAAATTTTATGTCTATACTTACTTTTTAATCACTATTGGAACGAAGTTCCTTATTGCGCGTTGCGAAAGGGGGCTAGACGGAAAAAATTAAGACCAAAAGTTGTAACGACACTTTTTGCTATAGTTGTAAGCTGTGCGGCGTGCGCGTGTTTCTCAGTCTGTCTCTCTCTCTCTCTCATAAAAAGCAAGCCAGTTATTTTCGTTTAGTCTTTCTATTTCGCATTGAACAGTGTGGTGTTCAACAAAACTTCGTTCCATTCAGGTGTCCCTTGACACCTCACCCCCTTTTATTTTAAATTATTAACTTGTATATTGTTAATTATGATAGAGTATACACAATTCATGTTCGATGTGGCCTATTATAATAAAATAAATAGTATGTTTTGAAGGTTTATAAAAATTATCATAATAAATCTATTTTGTATAATTTTATTTTTAATTTCATACATTTTTGATTAACAAGCAAATGACCCTAGGCGTGTTAGTGGTCATCACCGTTACATTTTTCAGGCTGCCTAAAGGCATTTTACGAATTGGACATTTTGCGACCGCTGGACATTTTGCGAATTGGACATTCTGCGACTAAACGATCTGACACAGCCAACGACTGCCATCTATCGACAACAGCCGGAATATACGGATTAACGTGCCTTTCGAAACACCGAGTTCTAAGACTTAATATCTAACAAATAAAAGTCAAATTCGTTTGCGTAGATTTTATTACAACTAATTGTTAAATTATGATATTACATTTACAAGGTCAAGCTATATCTAACTCAACAAAACAAAGTAACGAATTTATTACTAAAATGTTCTATGCTATGCTTTTCATTGTTGCAAAAATGTATCCCTTCGTCATAATATTAGCGATAAGTCCGTCTTTGTTAGCATTTCATTTTATTGTTCATTGGATTCAGAGCTGCATTTTTTCTATGTATGGAAATGGTATAAACTGTTAATATGAGGTCAAATACATCGAGCGACATAACTGTTTTAAAACACTTCCTGTACTGTATTTTGCCAAATAAATGATTTGATTTATTAATTCATGGCATACATGAATAGAGGATTTCTGACCCCTGGTTTTGGTTACACGACTAATACCCATATTCTTAAACATAACCTCAAGGGCGTCCTTCACTCAAACTCCTTGAAACCTCCCGAAATTTCCTTGAAAACGACATTCTTACTTGGTTGCTTGAGCAAACTCCAATGAGGAATGTCACAGGTTATAATAACAATTCTTAACACTGTTGAAAATTACAAAAGAATAGAGTAAAAAACAAAATAAAAGAAGTAGATACTTAGGCCAAAAGTGGCAAAAACCCGATTTATATCCACTTTCATTTCATTTCAAGGACGCCTCAAGCTACCTCTCGACCAACCTTATATTTGACAGTTCGATACTCACTTCCAATGAGAAATCGTCTCAAGTCAAGGAAGCTTGTGACGACTAATCATACCAATGAGGTGGAGTAAGGTTGAGTCGAGTTTGAGTGAAGGTTTAAGAATATGGGTGCAAGACTGATTGCCTAAAGGTGGACATAAAAAGGGCTGTTGAAAAATGAAAAATAGATAGACTGATTGATTATCAATAACAAATTAATGCGGGCTTAGCTATTGCAGTTTTAACCAACCCTTAGCGTAGATAAAGATAGGAAAATCAAAGTTAAACGTGTTGTACGAATTGTCTTAAGATTTTTTTGTTTAGAAAATATGAAAATACACGCGATAAAAACCATAGTTTCTCAAAGTAGTTATAGATTTTTAAATTTTTATAATAAAAAAAAGATAAAGGCTAGCCTTCATCTGGCACAGGAGGCTCTGCTGGGTGAGTGGGAATGCTATGATTTTGGGAAATAACAAAAATCTAAATGGCGGCAATGCGGTTCGCAACTCATTACGTCTCATTTCACGCGGGGGCGAAATGCGGGCTAGCAGTCTCTGCCTACCCCTACGGGGGAAAAGGCGTGATGGTATGTCTATGTCTAAAATATTTTCAATAATAAAAAGCATAACAAAGAATTCATGTAATATTGCAGCTTGTGTTATTAAAATACAATTTTGTTTATATATTTAAATAAAAAATATTTTACAAAAATTCGAATTTTCGAATTGCAACCTGTCAATACTTCATAAAGGATAGTTTACATGCTCATAACATATTTCAAATCGTGTTTTTAATTTTAGGTTTTGAATTGCTTGTCTAAAGAAAGGCGGTTTCGATAAACCCTTTACAACAGGGTGTGCGGGGCCGAATACGTCTCTTGGCCTAAATCATTCGCAACAAAATTTATAATTAAAAGTTTTTCAAAAATAACTGATTATATCACCGTTTCAATTGATCAACAATGACTTGGACGTAAATTCAATATTTTGAATAGTTTTCTTGAGGCACGGAAATATTGGTAATTTTAATTTTATTACCAAATCTAAACCACCACCAAGATTGCTATTTTTGAAGTTAGTTTACTCAAAACCAATGATTTTTGTTAATAGGCTAGTTTCCAGGATCAAAAGACTAACATTAAAATGAGTCCGTCATTTAGGGAATCAAAATATTTTAGTGACGTATTTTTTCTTTTGTCAATTGAGCGATAAATTATAAACATATACAACGCATCAAAGTTTAGGAGTGGGGGCTCGTGACGTCACATATTGCGAAAAATTATAGCACGCTGTGACGTCACACGGAACTTTAAGCCCAGCAGTGGACTGACTGCAGCTAATTTGCAATTGTCAGGAATTAAATTTAATGAATTTGAGTTAGCCATAGATTTCAAAAATAGCAACGATTGGTATTTGGTTTGATAATAACGGTAAAGTTTGTGCGATTGGCCTCCAGTCGACATTTAAAACAACATATTTGCCTAGTTGCCTGAGAAATACTAATTATTGCAAAAATCTAAATTTGGTCTTCATTATCAATGTCTCAGACATGACATTATCATCACGAGCTGTAAGAAATTCAAGTATTTGACAGTTTTAGTAGACATACGCCACAAATATATTATTTAGACAGTGTCTAAACAAACACGTGTGATAAATATATAATTTAGACAGTGTCTAAACGAACACGTGTGATAAATATATAATTTAGACAGCGTCTAAGTTCGAACACCGTCCAGATCTAGCTATAATCTATGTTACGCGAGATAAGAGTAAGTGTCAAGCGTGCCCGGGGCCCGTTCTAAGTATTGCTTGTCTATGAGCGCCTCGATACATTTCTTAATCATAGCTACAGATGGCGCGAACGAACCTCGAGCTTGGGATACCACCTCTTGAATAAGGTCTGTGTGCCTTAGTACCTGAAAAAAAGAGTTTATATATTTCAAAGTTATATTTTAATTTTTATTTATTAAATGACAAAAATATCGAGAAATATCATTTTTATACGGAACAATACATACACTAAAATGTAACCGATTCGGAAAACAACAACATAATTGGTAATTAATCAAAGCAGTAATTAAACATTTAAAGTTTTCTTATGAAGAAAAGTGTGAGCGTGGTGCTATCTCTTTCGTACGCACGAAATCAAGTGGCAGTGACGTCACTCCACCATTAAGTGCGTCCTTTTCTTGTTTCTTGACAGTTTTCCCTTCCACAGGATTTCAAAGGCTTATAACATATGTAATATTGAACGGATACAAAAAATTATTTCTGTTTTCGAATTCACGGACTCAAATTTGTGATATGAAATATAAAAAAAAAAATTGAGTAGAATATATTAAAAAACCTATAAAAAAGTTTTCTAATATGTAGGTACCTAAATTACAGAAAAAATGACTTGTGAATTTGACATACATACACCGTGAAATTTTTGTCGTTTTGGACCCATCGTCCAGTGACTCCATTCATGCAACCGAACAAATTTCCCCAAGGAACATAGCTCGAAACATGAAAAACAAACTTGTACTTCCCACAGTAAGTTAGGTCACGTGATGAGGCATTTTGTATGGGAGGTCCACAAATTTACTCCACATTTCGACCCATGCATCTTGGGGAAAGTTGTTCAGTTGCACGAATGGAGTCACTGGACGATGGGTCCAAAACGACTAAAATTTCACGGTGTATAGTTAAAGCAGTCATAGGTATTTTTGCCTTAAAAAAATACATAGTTCCTAGTGGAACATTAGCATCGTTCCTATTCAAGAGTAACTCATAAATGAATGGCAAACATTTTTATACTAGGGAGTCATTATACCGCGTGGATTAACAGTATATTCTCGGGTAAATGTGTGGTGAAATGTAAACTTCATTTATACGAGAGTAAATTGCGTCATTATCCTTTGAATAGTTTAACAGTTGATTTTGAATTAACTAATTTAAACACGTACCTTCCTCTGTTTCATGATGCGAACTAAAGCCGCCTGCAGATACATTTTCCGGTCGTCGTCGCAATGAGTGGCTTCCGAAGCCTCCCCACCACCACTTCCGGATCCGCCTGGCGGTCAATACAATACAATACAATATAGGATTTATTGTACAACAAATAAAGTAAATTAAACTATGGTTATACGGGTTTTATCGCGTTCATTACTAGTGTTCGGATAATCGGGCGTTTATATATCTAAACTTCTTTCCTAGAAATAATAACATGGACATTCCTTTCCGAGTTAATAAGTAATCCGCATTCCCGGGATTGAATAATTTTGTAAAAACAACTTTAAGTAACTTAATATTATTCTTATGTGGGAATAAAAATTGATTTCTTATGTTTTCGCGATTGTTATTCATTAAATTAAACTATTTTAATACGATTTTTATCGCGTTTATTACTTATTTATTTACACCTGACGTTTCAAACACTTTACAGCGTTCACGGTCGCGGGCAGACTACAAACTACCGCCTGAAATTTTTATTGATATTTATAATAAAATCGCAAACTCGGAAGCAGACTGCAAGACCCTTAGATACTGTGAGCCAATACTGCGTGAATCGGAATAGTTCCCAATAAAAAATTCAGGCGGTAGTTTTGTAATTTTATGACATCAAAGACAAATGTTAACTTAGTCTGCCTGCGACCATGAACGCTGTAAAGTGTTTGAAACGTCAGGTGTAAATAAATAAGTAATAAACGCGATAAAAATCGTATTAAAATAGTTTAATTTAATGAATAAAAATTGAGTTTAGGTAGTATTACACTAAAGCCACAAACCTTGCGGGTGCGGCGCGTTAGCACACGTGAGCCGCACTTTGGTTCTCTTGCACGTGAACGCCAGGTTCAGAGTGAGGGTTCCGTGGGGGCCGTCGTCCTCGCCATCTGGCGGTTGTTCAGAGTCCGGCGAGCACAGCAACAGACCGGCCTCGATCAGGGGTCGGACGTGACGCGGCCACGCGTCTCCTGGAATTAAATTATGATTTTAATAACACTGGTTAAAATACACACACCTTGGGTCATATTCCTGTTGGTCTGGTTTCCCCACGGAGCATTCACAAAAAGGAGATGTCATAATAAGCGTTTTGTAAGAAAATATTTGTGAGGCTATGCGGGGCGGAAGGCAGACGTGCGGGGTGGTGGATAATTCAAGGTGATTCAAGCCTGCAATGTCCTAACTAAACTGGAAACAACTAAACAAATTATGCTTCTCGTGATAATCGAATCTACGAACTCGTAAGTCTAAGACAAATGTCGATTTTTTTTTTAGTAATGCGTTTTACGGCCATGGATACAAGTCCTTTACAGCCCTTCTTAATTTTTCTATCTTCTTCAGTCCTACAGGGTGGTTTCGTCAAGTCCTAGTCAAGTCTAAAAGTCTAGTGGGTAGTCAAGTCAACAAACGCCTCAACCAATAAATCATAGAAATAGTTATAAATTCCCACATTAAAATTATCATTAAATTAATTTAGTTTTATTTATTTTATTTTTATTTATTTATATTTTTGAACACACTAGCAGCTTATATTAGCTGATGCGTGTGCATCTTGAAGTTTGGAGAGTTTATAAAATTGTCCAATCTGTTTTTAAAAGCGTTGACTGAGGGTGCGCTGACGACACTCTCAGGGAGTCTGTTCCACTCTGCTACTACACGATTGCATAGAAAATGTTTTTTCGGTTTTCTTCTTGCTCTTGTGTGACATAGTTTCAATGAAGGTCCCCTCAAGCGCACATTTTCCGAGAGTTGGAACATATCACGCAGTTCTAGAGCATCATAATATCCTCTCAGCATTTTGAATGTTTCAATTAGGTTGCCTCTTCGTCTGCGACACTCTAATGTTGTAAGCTTAAGAATTTCTAGTCTTTGATCATAAGGCAGATTGCGTATACATTTAACTAACTTTGTTGCTCTTCTTTGGACATTCTCAAGGAGGAATTTATCTTTTTTGAAATAAGGGTCCCAAATTACATAGGCAAACTCTAACAGTGGTCTAATGTATGTTTTATATAGCTTGATAAATGTTTTCGGTGACAGTGTTGCAAATGTTTTACGAACCAAATACAGAACAGAGTTTGCCTTCTTAACAGTGTTAATTATGTGTGTTTCCCACTTTAAATCAGATGTGATTGTTATGCCCAGGTCTTTTTGTGACTCTACAGGGGTCAACTGCCGATTGCCTAGATGGTAAGTCTTACGAGGATTTTTCTTCCCTATATGAAGTACGGTACATTTTTCTATGTTAAGTGATAATAGCCACTCTTTTGTCCATTCAAATATGTCATCAAGTCCTTTTTGAATATCTTGGCATTGCGTGTTTGGGTTACCAAAAAATTTTGTGTCATCGGCAAACAGAGAAAACGGCATCTTTAATGTGAATTTTAGGTCAGTCAGATATAAAATAAACAGTAGGGGTCCAAGGACTGATCCCTGAGGCACTCCACTAAGAACAGATCGTGGGCTTGAGAGAGTGTCACCCACTCTTACACAAAAAGTTCTACCCGTCAGGAAATCACCAATCCATGCCAGCAGCTTACCACGTATACCCAGGTGTTCCAATTTACACAGGAGCCTTTGAAGAGGTACACGATCGAATGCTTTTTCATAGTCCAGGTATACAACATCGGTTGGGTGACCGTTATCGTGATTAATTATCCATTGATTTACACAGAGTAGCAGATTGGTTGCAATAGATCTTTTTGGTACAAAACCATGTTGTTCAGCTATAATGATTTGCTCTTGTGAGAGGAATTCTCTAAGTTTATCAGATATTATTTTTTCCATTGTCCGGCACAAGATACTGGTTAGGCTGATGGGTCTAAAGTTGGCAGGATCTAACTTGTCACCCTTTTTGTAAATTGGCACAACAGTCGCAACTTTCCAATCCAGAGGTAATACTCCATCTTCCATGGACTTATTCATTATTCTTGCAAAAGTCTCTGCCAGATTTGATGAGCATTGTTTAAGAAGTATAGAAGGTATATTATCTGGGCCAGGGGATGTACTATCTTTAAATGTATTAAGCGTATTACAAACAGATTCAGCAGTAAACATAACATTCTCGATAGAATCATCAACTCTCGGCATCACCAAGGAAGGCATCGGTCCATCAGGTTCTCGTACAAAGCTTCGCTCGAATTGGTCTGCAAACAGTTCAGATATCTTTTGCGGGTCATCTACAAGCTCTCGTGCATTACCTCTGAGTAAATTTGGCACACTTACTTTTGAATTTAATTGCTTTCTAACATAACCATAAAATGCTTTGGGTCCATTGTCTATAATATTATTTTCGAAAAACGCTCTTCTGCTTTTTGATAGTTTGATTATTTTGTGATTTACATTTTTATAATCTTTTAGAGCTGCATCCGTTTTAGAAATTTTGTATATATTCCACAATTTTTTCTTTTTCTTAGTTAAATCTAATATTTCGTTATTTATCCATGGTTTTTGATAACTCTTTTTCCTTCCTACCTTAGGTTTTACATGGTTTTCAGTTGACTTTTGCAGTTGTTCTTTGAAGGAAAGCCACATTAGGTTTACATGTTCATCACTTATATTTAAATTTTCTTTTAAATGTATATTGATGTTATCAAAATCAGCTTTAAAGTAATCTAGTGACACTGCGTTTGGTGAGACATTGGCATCGTGATTGTGATTAATGACTTGTATACTGGAAAGTAGCACTAAGTGGTCACTCTTTCCAACAGGTGGTAAGTATTGTACATTAGTTAGTAGGTTAGCATCATTGCATAGTATAAGATCCAACAAGGATTCTTGATTGTTGCGAGTTCTAGTTATTTGAGTCACTAATTGAGAGAGACTGCAGTTACAAATGGTACATGGTTACAAAGTTTTCGTGTAACTTGTCTAATGAAGCACCAATGACAAGAGGCCATTGAAGTTTTGGCAAGTTGAAATCTCCAACAATAATAACATTCCGTTTGGATGCTGCTTTTTCCACAGTATTAAATAAGATTTCATCTGTAGTTTTATAAGTACTTGAAGAAGGCCGATACACACAAGCTATGAGCAGATCGAGGTGTCCATACTGTATATCCAACCATAGCGCCTCTATAAGTGGATTATGGTATTCTGTGTTTAATTTTGCCTTGATGGGAATGTTATTGACATGATGTAAGACATACATAGCCACTCCGCCACCCTCTCTGCCACTTCTATCTAGACGAAAGAGTGAGTATCCAGGTATATTAACGATACTATCACTGATCTTAGGCTGTAAATGTGTTTCCGCTATCAGAATAAATGCCGGTTTATATTTGTTCACTTCAATGAGGAATAGATCGAATTTTGCCGTTAAGGAAGCCAGGTTCGTATATAAAATGCAGAGCTCTATAAGGTTTTGATTAACTACTTTTTGAATTCATTACTATCTATTTACCTTTAATTTTTTTCCTAAATATCCTACTATTGTATGAAACTACAAATATCAAAAAAAAATCACACACCCACACAATAAATAGCCGCAAATTCGCAACGCCATCTGTTATTAAAACATAAAACTATATCAAAAGCTTGTCTAATATGACATCTAGCGCCATCTATTAGTATTTAACGGAACAATTTAACAAACCTGTCAGTTGCAATGCTTCCCGCAAGTCGTTCGAATGCGCGCTGTCCTGTTTCTCGAAGGCTAATAGTAGCGCGCATTGCGGCGTACTAGCGCTTACGTGGTATACCCTGTTATTAGAAAAAACTATTATTTATCATAATGACATAATCATCATCATCATTTCAGCCGCAGTCAGTCCACTGCTGGACATAGGCCTCTCCCAATGATTTTCAAAATGATCGGCCTGCATCCGGCCTTTGCCTGCGACTTTTTTCATGTCATCTGACCATCGGGTCGGTCGATTTTCGGTACGCGGTAATTACATAATGTTTTAACCTATTTAACATACATTTAGAGAAAAACAGCTGTTTAAAATTTTATAATCCAAAAAGATCCCGCATTCTGTCCAACACAAATATAAGAGAAACCCACGGTATAATTAACGCTATTAGATTGTAAAATTGGTTATTATTTAAAGCATTTTAAAATTGAAGAAAAGTGGATTCAAGCAACAAACTCACATTTGTTGTATGGGAGCCCATATGTTAAATATTATTTTATTCAGTTTTTTTTTGTATTTTTTGTTATAGCGGGAACACAAATACATCCATACTAATATTATAACTGCTAAAGTCTGTCTGTCGTGAAAGCGGCCAAACCGCTGAACGGATTTTGATGAAATTTGGTATGAATATAGTTGAAGACCCGCGGTCAAACATAGGCTACTTTTTGACGAAGGCGGAGCTGCGCGAAACAGCTAGTCTGTGATCATTTTAACTGTCTTACTATCTTGGTTCATGAGATACAGCCTGGTTTTACACGAACAGCGAAATCTTAAGAGAGGTAGGACATTTTGTAGTCCGTCTGGGGAAGTACCTCCACCCTACAGAAGACCGCAGCCAAATAACACTGTGATGCAGTGTTGTGTTCCTGCTGGTGAGTAGGGTCGTCAGGCTCCAGAGGGGTCTTTTTTTTTTTTTGATTGCCTGATGCAGGCGTTCACAGGCTACGATAACCACTTACCATCAGGTACAGGCCGTACGCCTGTTTGCTTACTTAGTTGTATTAAAAAAAAAGTCTTAGAATAGGGTCCCGTTTTACCCTTTATTTTTATTTCATTTTACACTAGCTGTTTCCCGCAGCTCCACGTGCGGTATATAGCCTATGTTACTCAGGGTGAATGTAGCTTTCCAATGGTGAAAGAATTTTTGAAATCGGCACTGTAGTTTTAGAGTTTATTCATTACAAACATACACACAAAAATACAAATCTTTCCTCTTTATAATATTAGTGTAGAAGTGATAATACAGAATACAAGCAAAAAGTGAAACAATGACAGTGAGTTTCTTGGGTACAGAACTCTGAAAAAAATAATTGGTAGACATACCTGTGTGTATATCTAGTCCTCAGTTCTCCGGTACATAGATGATGTAGCCAGGCCAATCGTCGTCCGCTGAATGAAGCTCGGTAGAAAGCCTCGAAAAGCCTAGCGGGGCGTTCTAACTGCGCAGGGGGGGCTAATGGGGCCATTGCCCCCCCTAAAGGCCATGCCCCCGCTTGGAGGACCTATTGGAGAAGAATAATAAACATGTTACAACTAGAGTAGTTGCGTAAGCGATAGTCTATCGTGATACTTATCGAGGCCTCGAAAATCAATTGAAACTATCGATAGAGCTATCGAAACTATCAAAAATTTACGATAGTTTCGATACTATCAAGAGCTAAAATTAAGAAATAGTATTAATAAGGGCGGATAGTTCAATACTTTCGATAGCTTTTACATGATACTATCAATGTATATCAACAACTTTCTATACTATCGCCTCAATTTCACTATCGATAGTATCATGTAAAAACTATCGATAGTATCGATTATTTTTGAAGGTCAACTATCGTTATCGCAACAACTCTCTCGCCGCATTCCGAAAATAAATTGAAAGTAATTTCTTTTACTAGAAGAAACAGGAGTGGATGTTGTGTATTTAATGATTATTCACGCCTTTCGGCCTCTGATGTGGTCCTTTAACGACAACCAATTGACAGCCGAGGCAAACGGCTTAACGTGATTTTCGAAACAAGCAATCATCATTATTATCAGACAATCAGGTGATTCAAGCCTGCAATGTCCTAACCAAACTGGAAACAATGTATGCTTCCCGTGGGAATCGAAATTACGATCTACGGAAACCATTACAAACACAATCAAATAAAACTTTATTGTGAGACAATCATATATAATAAGTACAATACATACATACATATCATCACGCCTTTTTCTCTTAGGGGTAGGCAGAGACTACGGATTTCCATTTGCTACGATCCTTACAGACTTCCCTCGCTTCTTCTACGCTCATCACTCTCGTCATACACGCTCGTCGATTACGGTTACTCCTGACATCTCCCTTTTTTAATATGTCTGCGATTTGGTCGCAGTATGTTCTCCGAGGCCGGCCCTTACCGACTTTTCCTGTCACCTTTGATTTGTAAATATCTTTCGTAAGTCTCCTTTCATCCATCCTTTCTACATGCCCAAACCATCATATCAATGCCCAATAAGTATAATATGTATGAAAAAGTTTTCTCAGATATACTGGTGAAATTTAAGGATATAAAAGAGTCTGAAAACTTGTAGAAACATCTGAAAACTTGTAGAAACATCTGAAAACTCGTAGAAACATCTGAAAACTTGTAGAAACATCTGAAAACTCGTAGAAACATCTGAAAACTCGTAGAAACATCTGAAAACTCGTAGAAACATCTGAAAACTCGTAGTAACATCTAGAAACTTATAGAAACATCTGGTATCACATAGAAACATCTGGAAACTATTAGAAACATCTAGAAACAACGCCACTGACCTGTATAAAGAAGCCGGCGGGCAAGGTCTGGTCGTTTTCCCTCAAATGTTGCTGGAACTTGGCGTTAAGGTCCGCGGAGACGGTCACGTCCGTGAACATCCGATGCAGTTTGTTTGTGAACTCGTATCCGCAAGCCGCTTTTAGTCGGTTAATCATTGCTTCTTCCTAAAAAGAAAAACGAATGTATTTGATATTCCAAAATTGTTCGTGTAATATTGATACGCTTTCACGGCCAAACTGCTGAAGGGATCCTTATGAATGTAGTTGAAAACCCGGGGTGAAAAATAGGCTACTTTTTGACGTAGGCGATGCTACGGGAAATAGCTAGTTACACATAAATGTTACAAAATAAAGAATTTATATAAAACGATATTATAAGGATGGATGAATGAATGAATTATTTATTTGGCAATACTTTAACACACACAAGCTAACACAATACATATTATAAAATTAAAACTAAAACCTATGACTAACAGCGAGTGTGTATTGAAGTAACAACCGAAAAGGCTCCGCAGGTTACTGACTAGTTTGTAACTGGTTACGAGAAAAGCTAATGACTTAAGGCACCAAGTTCACCTTTTTTATTCGGTTTTATAAAGTGCAATAAAGATTAACCGGCTACAAAATACAGTTACATCCATACTAATATTAAAAATGCGAAAGTCTGTCTGTTTGTTACGCTTTCACGGCCAAACCGCTGAAGGGATTTTGATGAAATTTGGTATGATTATAGTTGAAGATCCGGAGTCAAACATAGGCTACTTTTTGACGCAGGCGGAGCTGCGGGGAAAAAGCTAGTAATATATAAAGGGACGTTCGAGTAACATCAGCACAATGAGCATAAACATAACATTTTAAAACGTGTCTCAGAAAGCAAATATTATTGGAAAAATTCTTATGCCCTTTGACATTTTGATTCTCAATTTTATGATTATCGTACTCGACAGTTTGTTCGTACGCTTATAACTTTCAAACTACTGGTCCTATTTGAAAAATTATTTCTGCAGTTGAAAGCCCGATGTTGCAGGGATATTATTAGCTATACAGTCTGTTTTTTAGTAATGTGTTTTACGGCCATGGATACAAGTCCTTTCTAGCCATTCTTAATTCTTCTTTCCACATTAATCCACCATTATTATGCACAAACACTCAAAAAAACACAAATTTTGGAAAATAAAATACAGCGCCGATACTGCTCTTCACAGCTTCCCGCCAAAAGTCCGCTATATAGTCTCGTCTCAATGGAAAAAGACAATAATGTAAACAAATATGGCCGTCTGACATTGAGACAGGTTTGTCGATGGTGTTTTTGCGAAAATGATTTGTGTGTTCATTGAGATGCGAATGTGATAATCGATTTTAGGTGATTGACGAGTTATTTTAATGTTGCCATTGTTTACATTATTGTCTTTTTACATTGAGACTGATTTTATATTCAAACATTGTCAATGCTTGATGAATTTTAGTGATCACTGTATTACATTATGTACACGTTAATATCTTTCAAACTGCTGGTCCGATTTAAAAAAATCTTTCGGCGTATGGCAGTTTCTTTCCCAATGAATATTATTAGCTATATATTTATCGATTTACCTGTTCCATAGAAGCGGAAAGCTGATGTATAAGTCGTCTGGCCAGCGCGCGAGCGTAGTACTTTTGAAAGACGTCCTTATCGCACACGTATTTAAAGACTACTATCGCGCCCGCTAGCTTGTCATCTGCTTCCGCTTCTCCGCCAGATCTGATTAATAAATATATCAACTATAAAAAAAAATTTTTTTTAGTTTAGTTTTAGTTTAGGGTAATGTATAATTATGTAGTGTTATTAAAGATCAATTTGGAATTTATTGGCATCATAAATTTCACTAAAATTTATTGTGAGATAGGAATGACTGTACTAAAAATAAATAAATATTCTGTGTATAGTTATTAACTATCGGTCAAATTTTTGATCTTATATCTAGTGCCAAAAATTGAATATTCAATCCAATTTATTTCAAAACAATACATACAATATTGCGTAGAAATATATTCAACAGTGTCGAACATGTGAATGAATGAGTGAGTAAATTGACGAATGAACGAATGAAATCTCACCTCTCCCACAGCATGCAGTCAAAGTTCTGAATCAATAATTTCAAACAAGTGAATGAATGGATGAGAGAACGAAAGAATGGATTGAACGAAATCTAATTTTTCTCTCCGCAAATAGCCAAAGCCCATACTAATATTATAAATGGGAAAGTCTGTCTGTCTGTTACACTTTCACGGCCAAACCGCTAAACGGATTTTGATGAAATTTGGTATGAATATAGTTGAAGATCAGGGGTCAAACAAAGGCTACTTTTTGACGAGCTAATATTACATAAGTAATTTCGAACAAATGAACGAATAAGTGAGTAAATGAACGATTGAACGAATAAAATTTCACCTCATCCACAGCAATTAATCGAAATCCACATCAATAATTTAGAAAAAGTGAACGAATGAGTGAACGAACGAATTAAAATCTTATCTTTTTCTAATATTAACATTCAAAGTATCACATCAACAGTTTGGAAGTGAACGAAGAGAGTGAATTAACGATTGAACGAATGGATGAGTAAATGAACGATAGAATGAATAAAATTAAATGAAATTTCACCTCTTTCTCAGCAAACAATCGCAGTACCGCGCCAACAGTTCGGGAGCTCGCGCGGGAACATCTGGCGATGGACGACTATTCACCACTTCACTGCACGCCTGAAACACGGATGAAACGTATACGTTATTTTCCCAGCAAGCGAGAGTCTCCACTAGACTCGGAAGAATTAAATTACGCCATCTTTAGTAACCGGCCACTTGGTGAACAATGTACTATTTACCCGACTGCGCCAGAAGGAGGGTTATGTTTTTCGAGAGTATGTATGTAGGTATGTTTGTATATATGTATAATTGTTTGGCACGCTATACAGCCTGAACGGCTCGATGGATTTTAGCTTGAGAGGTGTCGTTAAATTTATATATACTGCGAGAGTGCCACTGGGACATTTCCAAAATTATACAGAATAGCAGTAGGGTTTTTTCGTTTTATAAATTACCGTTAATTATATTATAGACTACGGAAGCCTTCTTGCGCGAGTCCGACTCGCACTTGACCGGATTTTATTTATTTATATCACCTTGTCCAGGGCTCCGACGAAGGCCTGGGCGCCTCCGAACACATCCGCAAACAATTCCGTGTACTTGCTGTGAAGGGACAGCATCGAAGTAACGAAATGTATGTGAGCCTGCAAAATATTTCACACTTAGTAAAAAAACACAAAAAAAATTTACCGAAAGCCAAACACCTTGACTACTTATTGCAGAAATGTAGGGGCGGGGCATGTAAGAATTTGAGAAACGCTTGTGACACGTATAACACACATTAGACAGAGACAACAGATCATATAGCACACTCACGTCGTCCTTATTGTGCGTCATTTGCAACAACTGGCGTCCCTCTCTCGCGGCTTGCGCGTGCGCAGCTTCCACTAAAGGCTTTAGAGCCCCTTGACTCGATAGGGGCTTTAGTAACGCGTACATACGCTTTAGGTCGTCGCGACGCTGAAACAAAAATGATTTGTTTGAGTGTTTTAATAGACAATCATAGGACATTATAAAAAAAAAAAAACAGGATATTGGGAATAATCGAGGTAAGTTTAAGGGGTCGGCAACTGTAAGGGTAATGTTTCAGGAGACCATAGACTACGGTAACCACTTATCACAGGTGAATTAAGTCAGAGGCCAAAGGAGGGTTCCGATTAACTCTATTCGTAACTGCATTTTTCGATTACCCTCTTCCCTATGCTAGGAGTCAGCAAAGAATACTAAGGAAATTAGTTACAACGCCATCGAACTACTAACAACTAGCGCCATCTACCTCAACCGCGCGGTACTATTTTCTCCGCGACAACTAACACCATCTATCCGCGCCACATCGAACAACTTAGTATTTACTTCATCGGCGTCCCGCAGCAGTCTCTCAGTGTGCGCGTGTAAAGCAGGCCGGTGCGCCGCTACGGCCGCTCGCTCGTAACAATTGCGAACCGCCGTTGATGATTATGAGAGCTAAGATATGTAATTACAATACTAATCCTTCGTCCAATTAGAATAAATTATCTATACAAACTAAGATGCCAATGTACCACATAACATGTAATTTAAGTAATCATTAATAAACTGCATTTTTCGACTACCCTCTTAGCTATTGGTCAACGAAAATTAGTTACAGCGCCATCTGTCTCAATCGCGCGAAACTATTTCGTTCGCGACTACTAACGCCATCTATGCGCAACGCATTGAACTACTTACTTGATCGGCGTCCCGCAGCAGCCGCTCAGTGTGCGCGTGTAGAGCAGGCAGATGCGCCGCCACGGCCGCTCGCTCGTAACAATTGCGAACCGCCTCCGATGAGGACGAATGGAGGAAACGCGCGCCGAGTGATATTTCGCGGTCTAAACCTGGGAATTAGATGGTTGATTTTAATATTTGTATTTGCTATTATACTTGCGTCTATCCCTAGTTGCGTCGTCAGCTTATACTACTGAGCCTAGGATACGCTTTTAATCACGATCCTAGATTTTGGCAATACCGGTTATTACATTGGAGCGACTGCCAGCTGATCTCCGTAACCCTTTTCAAAAGAAAAACAAGACCAATAAGATCATGATATTCTCTAGGGATCACTAAATGGCTAACGGGGCCAACGACTTAACGTGCCTTTCGAAGATTCAAGCCTGCAATGTCCTAAACAAACTGGAAACAACTAAACAAAGTATGTTTCCCGTGAAAATCGAACCCGCGATCTCTCAAAAGGCAAAGGCAGACGCCTTAACCATTGGACCGCAGGGACAGGTTCCAAAGAATTAGAATTAGCAAGCATACAGCGCAAAAAATGGATGAAAATTTCAAAAACGCATGATTATTGCGTAATATAATTTTTCGTTTTTAATTCCCCTGAAAAATCGATCTTTCGGCTCTATGGGCCTATGTCTCTGCCACATCGGCAGTCATAATAAAATTTTAAAAGTAAATTTCAAAGTCAAACTATCAAAACGGTTAATGAAAGCTGTTATTTTGCTACTACGATTCGGTCGCGTACGCACTCGTATCAATGTGTGTGTTACTCGTACGGTTGGTTGTTTACCGTATCTGCGTCATAGTCGTCGCAGCGGCCGCACGGTCGAAACGTGATCGTTGCATTGTTTTGCTTTCGATGTTTACCCTAAATCTGCACAGCTCGATGCGTTATCTGTTTCGGGTGGGAGGGCGTGAGTTTCCGTTCTTTACGTTAGTATTATTATTAATTATGTGGTTTTACGTACCTTCAAGAACATGCTTCATATAGTGCGATATATCTCCATCTTTCAGTAAATCTGCTGCGAGGCGAGCGTGGGCCTCCGCTGCAGATTCCAAATAGGGCTCCAACACCAGTTGCTGGTAAAGGGCTAGCGGGGCACGCACGCGGAACGATTGCACCTAATCGGACCATACAATAAAACTTAATACAACTTTTTTGCGTCAAACTATCTACAGCGTGTAACATATCAGTGTAGTCATGTTTAGGCAGTCATGTGTACTTGATACATACAATGACAAAGTAACATTATTAATTACTTTAATTTAATATGCAAATTTAATAAAATATTATTGTTGGTGACGTCATATTCAAAACAAACAATCACTAATGGGGTCACAAGTTTATAGTCACTGCATAACCTACAAACTAACCTATCTTCTGTAACTAAGCTGTGCGAGGTAAGGTATATGTGTTAGATACCTTCACACGACAAACTGCATCGCAGTTTGGCAGATTGTGAAAAGTTGTTATGTACTGTTTTTATGAAATAAAGAACTAATCAAACTATATAATAAAAATGTAGCTTTACATTTGGGTATTTAAAATCTGAGGGTATTTTGATTTTGGGTATTTTGGGCACGTACATTTTAAGTAAAGTCGTTATGTTTTTTGGCATTCTAATATGTACCCCGCGTATTACGAGTAGATACAACATGCAATAACAATAAATGAATACTCACATCAACAGTGCTGTGAATAGCCGTTCTCAAGACATCAGCGTGAGCGGGGTCCGGGGGCGAAGCCCTAGCTTCGGATAAAGCTGACACGATACGGGCTGACAAGGCTCTAGATAGGGGAGTCACTAGTACTCGCTCCCAAATTACTAGGCCTAGTTCTCCCACCTACGAAGAAAGATAATTAAAAAAAAAACTAACGTATAGAACGGACACTCACACCCTCCCACCCGAAACAGATACCGCACCGAGCCGAGCAGATTTAGGGGAAACATTGAGAACGAAATAATGCAAGGATGTTGCTTTTGCCACGCGGCCGCTGCGACGACTATGACGCAGATACGGTAAATAACCAAACCTACGCCTAACTATAATATATTGAAGTCCGTGCGTATGCGGCCGAATCGTAGCAGTCGTAATAATAGGTAACAGGCTTGCCGCTTTTGTACGGTGTGTCCGGGGTGTGCCACAAGGGTCTATTTTAAGACCAATTTTATTTTTTATAATTCTTTATTAAGCTTCCGATAAAGCTGATACAATACGGGCAGATAAGGCTCTACATAGAGGAGTTACTAATACTCGCTCCCATATTACTAGGCCTATTTTTCGATACTAATAAGAAGAAATATTACATTTTGAATTATATTTGTCTGAATAATTGGTAAATACTCGAAAGTGTTCCACAAGGATCTCATTTAAGACCATTGTAATTTCTTCTATATCAAGCTTTCGACAGAGTTAATATGATGGGAATTGAATTTGATAGTTATACACATTAGGATAACGGAACAATCAACACTCGTTTTAATACAATTTTTTTATATCGAAGATGTAAAAAATATTAAAAACACCGTTTCTATGTTATAAATTATTGTACAATATTCAATGGTGTACCTCAAGTATCCATTCTAGGACCATTACAATATTTAAGTATTCATTATTATGGTTTCAGCCGCAGTAAGTCCACTGCTGAACATAGTATTTGAGCATTCGTTAGACGTAAAATAACTAGATGACAATACAGGAGTGGGGCTTTTGATATCACAAAAAAACAGTGAGTCAAGGGATTTTCATTCGACTTATCAGATTTAAATTATAGATCTCAAAAAAAGTACTCCAGAAATTTAACAAATGCAATGAAAACAGCAGAACATACCTCCAGTTGCCTCGAGTCGTGTTCAGGACAGCTGACAGTTGCAGCCGAACCGTATATTATTTCCGCATCGGAGATCTACAAAAAGTTTTAAAAGGTTGATTTTCTTCTACTGAAACTAGTATTTCTGTGGACAGTAGCCTTCGCGATTTACCTTCAAATACGACATTTATTCATGAAACGCTGCTATGGTAAATAGCCCCCCCCCCCCCCCCCCCTTTTGAGTTTTTTACAGACATGTAGAGAACGGCCATACGATGCTGATAACAAATAAGTATGATTGAAATCCGTTAAATTATGTAATAACGAACTTTCCCCATTTTTGCCCTCATTTTACTCCAATCAAAAAAAAAGGAACATGTGTGCCAAGTTTTGTAAGGATCCGTTTAAAAATAAATATACAGTATACTTTCTTTATTTTCGCCCTCATTTTACTCGCAATCAAAAACAATCTTCCAACATAAAAAAATAAATAAAAAATAATCAAGCAACACGTGTATCAAGTTTCGTTAGGAACCGTTCAGAAATGCGACCTCTAGCCCGGAACATACATTTTTCCGTACAAAACCAAAATTGGCCAGTCTCGAAATGGAGACTTCGCTTACGCCAAGTCAATAATACACAACAGCTACCTTCTGTCGTTTGATGTGTTGTAGATTGAGATATGAGTACAGACTGTTGAGATAGGCCACTCCCTGGCTGTATTCACGCCACGCCGACACGTATCTGTAAAACAATATAATACAAAAACCGTTTATTGCATAAGAAAATAATAATTTTAACAACTAAAACGCACACAAGACAATAATTTATTGCTCTCAAAGTATTTTTAATTATTCTGGTGTGGAATACGACCACGGCTGTCTTCTGTACATTACTAACTACTGTATTATTTATCTTTCATACCAATGGCATAAAACAACACCAATTTGGGCAACAATTACAGAAAAAAAAACATATTGTAATTTTTTTTTAATAATATGTTTTACTGCCATTGATACAAGTCCTTTATGGCCCTTCTTAATTTTTCTATCTTCAATCATACAGTGTGGTTTCGTCAAGTCCTAGTCACAAAAATCCGGCTAATTGAATTGGTAGAAAAACTGCGTACATCGATTTCTAGGAGCTTTTGGCAACAAGCAAAGAAAATCACATAAATCAAACACTGCATCACTACCCAATACTCACGTTTGTTCACACCTTGCAAATAATAATCCACCAGAACTAAACATAAATACAAAAATCTGCCACATTGATTAGTTTCTCCTTTTTACACAACTAATTGTATTTAGAATCTCTTGTAAAGTGCAATCATAAAGAATACCTTAGGAACAAAACAATATGGTATACTTTACCTGGTCAGCAAGCCGTCCTTATGGTCGTTGTTTTCAAGGGGTGCCGTACCACGAACTCTCTCCAGCAGACCCGATACATGCTCCTCTAGAAAGTTTCTGGAAATAAGAAAATGTTTGTTAATTCATTATATTATATTAATATTATTGGAACGCCCTAGCAGCTCTTTAAGCTGATGCGTGTGCATCGTTGTGCTTGCAGATTTTATCATATCTGTTTTTAAAACTGTTTACTGATGGCGCTGTTACAACATTTACAGGCAATTTGTTCCACTCCTTGACTACACGATTCATTCATACATATCGTGGGTTACATGATCAATCGACCCTTTACATCCTGGTGTTCGTTTTTCGGATCCGCCTTTCAACCTCTGACTTGTTTTTTTTTTACTCCGTCATTTCTGAACCAATTTCAGAAATTATTTTTTGATTGAAAGGGTATACTTTCAACAAGGTTCCACAGATATTTTATTAAAATCAGTTCAGTAGTTTTATTGTAAGATTAATATGACTGGAAAGATGAGAAAATGTTAATAAAGTCATCTAACCATTCCAACTACATTCAACATTTTTGATCTTTCATTTCTATTTAAGTTTGCTCAATCTTAAGTTTTCTAAGGCCAATCGACCCCCTATGTTTTGTTTCCTATTAAATTAAACTTAACTTAAAAGACCTTATTGTACAAGATGTTTACAAAAAATCATTATGGTTATGACTATTAAGGCTCTTGCCTTAGTTACTGTGGCCTAAGACATTAGACGGGTTCACGGGAAGAGTAGGAACGCGGAGCCTGGGCTTTGAAGTGACCAGTTGATGTTGCATTAAGATAAGAGACTGTCCAAAACATGCGGTTGTCATACTAACCTGGTCTCATCATACAGCTTATCGGCCAACGGTTCAGGGTGGGCAACACACAGCGCATACACATCTGAGAAACGAGTGTTCCAGACGGCTCGCTCGACGGCACGGAGGCCTACTACTCCTGCTACCTGTTCAAACAATTGTACATTTTGAATAATAAAACTTTTTCGTCCAAGCGTGATTTTCTAGACGGGTCATCCGCTTGCGCTTCAGAGCCTAGGGTACTTTGTAAACCATGGTCCTAGATTTGGTGGCACTGGTTATTGCAATGGAGCGACTTCCGTCTAGCCTCCGTAAACCTTTTAACAGGGAAATCAGATCAGGAGAACATGACCAGAGGCGTGTTAGTGGCCAACACTGTTAGATTTTTTCAAGCTGCCTAAGCTATCCGACACAGCAAAGCGAATGCCATCTATTGATAACAACGGGACCACTCAAAATTTAAAATGCCACTAAAATGGCAACCAATCCAATACGGGCATGTTCCATACTCTACGGATACGCGCGTCGCGCTCGGCTATAGAGCTTCTCAATTTGAATGATAAAGTAATTGGAATTAATTTATTTGCTCATTCATATCAAGTGGGTTACATAAATCGATACAGTATGAATTCTTTATTTAATTACTAAAACACACACACATTACAATAAAAATAATAATAATTATAAATAACAAATACAATGCAAGTAACAACGTGTGTGTATTGCAGTAGGTCAAAAAGCTCAGCGTAAATCTTTGCTCATTATAATGGCGAGCAAAGCACTGGTATTCTGCTATGACCTGTTTGGCGATCGACAATTTTATCGTAAGTTTTACTTATTACAAAAAAACACGCTGTCTACGATTTAAAGAAACAGTACAGTGAAAGGAAGAAAAATTATAGCTACATACAATGACAAAATACATAAAATTAGAAACGAGTGACAATACACCCTAGCATCAGAGGTTTTCGGAACTGCCTTTTGTGCTGTTTATTGCACTACTAACAGCCACACTCAGTCGTAAATGATCATAAATAGCAATAAGACAAGAATCTCCAGACTCCAGTTGAAGTTTAGCTTTTATGATGATGACTCGTAGTCCGTTTCAACTTCATCTAGGCCAATAGCCTTCCTTAATAAATCAGCTATCCAACACTGAAAGAATTTTTCAAATCCGACCAGTTGTTCCTGATATTTGTGTGTTCAAACAAATAAACAAACTTTTCAGTTTTATAATATTATTTATATATATATAAGTGTAGACTAGCTTTACTTGATTGAAGGGTCACAATTTTCTCAGCAGTGAGTGACAAATAAAGAAAAATAACTTACAGTCTCTTTGAGATTGGCCCATGTCTCCTGGAAGTCCACGTGCCGAGGCTTCAGAGACATCATCGGAACTTCAGTTCATATAACTAAAACAAAAATAAGTAAATAATCACAAAATGCACAACATCCACTCCTGTCTCTTTTTGGCAGATGACGTCAAGACGAATGAATTGATGTTGATCTTTTAATTTTTACTAAAATAAGTAAAAAAGGCTATATAGCCTTCGTACAGATATTCTCAAACATATGTTTGAGAATATCTGTACGAAGCTGGGCAGGCCACTAGTACAATCAACTGTTGGGGCAATCAGAGATTTTCATTTCACATTTCAGAGAGTCATTCGCCTACTAAATAGTTAAAAAATGAGATAAAGCCTGCAGTATGACTATGCCTGTTAAAAATGTGACACTTTACAATCCAATTATACACAGCCAACAGTGACATAGATCTTATGCCACAGTACCCAGTTTACATGTTTTTCTCACAAAAAATAAATCAATGCAATCAAGATATATGCTTCAATTTGCTTATCAAAAACCGTACCTGTTAGGTTTCACTTTAAGGCAAAGTTGTCTAGAAGAGAAATCCAAAGACTTGGATACTGGCACACAACAAATACCAGTAGTTTAGAAAAAATAATTATTATACACTGTCATTAAAAAAATAACAAAGATTTTATAATGACTGGAAAATAGCTGCCTACAAATAAAAAATAAAAGTTTTATATAGGTCACTTCAAAAATGCAAGTCAGACGTTTACACACATTGTATATGACCAAAATAGGGATTTGACATCGAGGTCAACGCACTAAAACGTAAATGCAGCGAACTGAAAGACTAAAGGTTAGACCCAATCATTTGTCACCAGAACGGCTAGAAGTATAAAACTACGCAAAATTGGCAAGTTAGATGTTGGCATCGTGACAAAATAGTAGAAACAAAGATCGAGGGAGCCGCTGAAAGTATCTGGACGCTAAATTAGTCAGCAATAATGATAACAAAAATAATAAAAACGTTAATGACATTCTATCTAACGATGTTACCTATTTATATTTATTAATTTAAATACTTACATCAGTCACAAATTGATTATAGATAGCTCCAGAACTTTGATCTTTAGATATTTATGCAGCAAAATAGTAATTAATTGAATATTTTCCTAATCTTACACAAAATGCAAACGATAGGTAGGTACCTACTATGGAAGACGCAAGCTGACTTTGACATATTTGTGACATTGACAGTTAGTTTAGCTGAGGTTTTGGTGTTGCCCAACTACCTACGTACATTAAATCATTACATGATCAATACGTGATATATTTCTACCCGACTGCGTCAGAAAGAGGGTTATGTTTATCGAGAGTATGTATGTATGTACACGCTCTGCAGCTTGAACTGCAGTAGAACTACTTATAATCGATGCGAATACATTTTAAAAATAGGGCTCTAGTACATTGCAGGCTTGCCGGAACCACCTGACTGTTTGATAATAAATAAAGATAATATACCTTCAAAAACAAAAGTTCTGCCGTAAAAAGTTGTGAGATCCATGTTGTACCAAGTCGGATTTTCCTTGATTAATACGATTAATACTCATAACACTAATTGTAGGTATTCATAATTTGAAGCTGTTATATCTCTGCTAGAAGTGCCTTAGAGTTTTGTTTGATGATTGGTCAGTCAGTGAGTCAATGGATCAGTAAGTGACAAAATTGAGAAATTTTGATGAGTTATAATTCCTAAACCACTGGTTCAAATTCAATGAAATTTGAAATATACTGTGTTTATATAATGTTTTCTTGGTTACTGAAAATACAGGCTTCTAGTTTTATCCACTTCGAAGTTATAGGGGGTTGAAAATCGCCTGATTTGCTTCGAGGAAAGGATGGTACGGCATCTACTGATCTCCTTGTGAAGACCCCGCGCACCGCCGCGCGGCGCCCCACGGGCCTAATGTCTCGACACCAAAGGCTGTGAACTCGTACTAAGTGCCGAGACAACTATATTTATTGGCTTTGAACCGTTCGCGGGCGTCCGCCGCCGCACCGACCTGCTTGCTGGTGGCTAGGAGGTATGTAGCTGCCAGGGTATCGGAGCATGTTGCGTCCCAAACAAGGTATCAATGACATTCCGTCAGGGCGCTTGCCATCGTCCCGCACAATTTGTGGCTCCAGTGCTGCGGGTACTTTTGCACTAACGAACGCCCTTCTCAGTATGTCATTGATGGCTGCATGGTGGGTTTGGCGACCGGCGCCCGATGAACAAGCGAGTCCATGGTGACCGAACCGATCTTAGGGATCTTTATCCCTCAAATGATGATTCCGTGCTCGGAATTTGGTGGTCGTTAAAGGAAACACGTCCGACTCTGACACGAGGATGTGCACGGTCGATTGACCATGAAACCAACTCTATGTGATGACGAAAAATCTATTTCTTTCATAGTTTTAAAAATAACTTTGATTGTAGATACTTAATACGTGTTTTATCTGTACAATTACTGATTATCATGACTCTAGTGACCTACTCAGTAATCAATGATGCAACCTTGTTTATGTATATTTAGACGACCACCCGTATGCTACGGTGACCACTTACCATCAGATACTGTGCACCAAGAGGGCATTCAGAATCCCTATTTTTGAAATGTGTAACTCAGGCAAAATCGATGTGTCGAATGATTTTCATTCGTCATAATCGGGTGATTCGAACTATTTTCATTCTACCCGCCATTGCGTGAGGCACACTTTTCAAAAATAAGGTTCCAGGTGATTCAAGCCTCCAATATCCTAACCAAACTGAAAACAACCAAATAAAATATGCTTCACGTGGGAATCGAACCCGCGACCTCTGGGTCAAAGGCAGACGCCTTAACCACTGGACCACAGAGGCAGTTACGCTTGCAAAAATGGCAATAGACAAATATGTAGATAAAAGTACTAATTACTAAATATTAAGTCAAATTATGATACAATATTATGAAAACGCACGTCTTTTGACGAAACGCCGCCGTTGCAGATAAAAATAGGTTACTTAAAGCGCGTATGTATGAAATTAATAGTTATTGTAGTGTGTTGAAAACATGAAGGCGTTTTCGGTAGTGCTTTGTGTTGCAGGATTGCTCCAGGTAATTTTAATATTACTTTAAGACAGGACCCCTAGCTCTGACTTGCCTTAGCTTAGCCGGCCGGCCAGAGTGGAGTCGCAAGAGCTCTAAGCTCGAGGGTGGAAGTGTATTGCACGTAGATATGAGCAGCGGGAAGAAATTTAAGAAAAAATGAAATGCAAGGGGAAAAAAAGGCGCCCATCTTAAATTGCACGTAAATTTGCAGAAAAACTTGGAATACAGTATATAAATTCAATTTATACTTAGTTTGGGTACGCAATTGAAAGATTGATGCGATAAATGATGTTGTCAAATTCATTGTCATTAATTGTGTATTAGGACTAGCGTTAGATTTTTTTATTGTGCTGTTAGTAATTTTCTTTGGTGTCGTCGTGTCGTATCAAAAAGTAAAGGATAGCTCACTTATTAGAGATAAATGGAAGAAGTTCCACCGAATAGAGCTTAGCTCATAAATTAATGCCGATGACTTTCCTTTGGCCTCAAGATATTTAAAAAAAAAACAATAGTCTGGCTAACTCGAAATTTATCAATTTCCAGCCATCCCTCTGCCTCCTCGACCTTGGGCTCGGCTTGGACCTCGGACTAGCGCTTGGCCCCTCACCATACCCTTACGCCTTGCCTGCAGCTCCTACATATCTACCGGCTCCACCAGCGTACGCATTACCAGCCCCACCACCAGCGTACGCATTACCTGCCCCACCACCAGCGTACGCCTTACCCCCTACAGTATTGCCCCCAACCGTTTTACCTCCAGCTATTTTACCCGCGCCCCCTACTTACTATCCAGCACCAGCGCCTATAATCGAACCTATTATTGAGCCTATATTTCTTCCAGCCTTACCGGCACCTGCTCCAGCCCTCCCTTATACTTTACCAGCGTTGCCTGCACCTTTGCCGGCTTGTGCGCCATTACCAGCTCCATTGCCGGCTCTGCCCTATACTTTACCATTGGCTGCACCATTGCCAGCCTTACCCGCTCCTTTGCCGGCACTCCCTGCACCATTGCCAGCTTTACCTTACACTCTACCATTGCCTGCACCGCTGCCTGCTCCTTTACCGGCTTGCGCACCATTGCCAGCCTTACCCGCTCCTTTGCCGGCACTCCCTGCTCCATTGCCAGCTTTACCTTACACTCTACCATTGCCTGCACCCCTGCCTGCTCCTTTACCGGCTTGCGCACCGTTGCCTGCACTCCCTGCTCCGTTGCCACCGTGCGCACCCCTACCTCTTCCTGCCCCATTACCGGCACTTCCCGCTGGTTTACCCGTACCCCTTCCAGCATCACCATTCGCATTACCCCCTCTTGCTGCCCCTAAAGTATCATACGCCTTACCACCAGCCGCCCCTATATATTTGTAATTTTTAATAAACTATTTAGAACTACATTGAAATTTTAATCCGAACCCATCTCAATCCGCATCAACGAGTTCGTCACATAGTTTTGAGAAGTGTATGTAACTCAGAAACCACGTCCCAGTAAGTTCGCTAAATATGATAACTTACTTAGGTTTAACATGGGTTTCACAAGGTTATTTGTGAGATATTATATTGTGTTGTATACGTATTTAGTAGTCTGTTTACCCAAAATCGGTGAGATACTTAAACTATTTTCATTCGACAATAATATCCTGAATTACACGTCATGTTTACTACGGATAAAATGTGCACATAAAGTCAATATAGTTTCCTTTTAACACTGTATCCCTTTAATTTTCCTGTTATTGCGCCATAAATGGACATTAAAATGTTAAATTCTCTCGAATCAAGCCACAAATCTGGCATACAAAACATTGTTTTTTTTTTTAATTATGACTAAATATACCTGTATAAAATGGCAGTATTTAAGTGGTCTAGTGTTCACGGTATTTTTTTGTGAGTGTATAATTGGTAAGTATACATTCTTTAATTTATTACGTATAGTAGGAGCGAAGCGTCTCCCGTCTGGTAATGGCAGTGCTGTTCACGAATTAGGACAAAATATACCGGTGGAAGATGATTCCGCTGGAAGTAAGGAGCTGTGGAAATCCTGAGCCAGTCTCCGTGACCACGGCCGTTGTAACATGGTTGAAACGTCGGAAGTATTAATTGAATAATCCCATACAACCATAATAACATAATCATTTTAATAATGAATTTTTGTAAAGATTTTATTCTAATCGGCTGTAGAAGAAATGTTAGCTAGACTGCATTCGCATTGGGATGAGAAGGATTTATAAAACTGATTTTTGCCGCCCCTGAAAGACAAGTGGAAGTAGTCCGCCATAAATTGAGCTTACACTTATCAAAAGTCTAAGAAAAGTGATCAACTTCGGATGTTGTCAAGTTATGAAGTTGACAAGGTCACCCGGAAGGGTATAAGGTGTATTTATACGACAAACACTAAGAAATGCGAGACATACACTTTTCTTAGTTTACGTATTATAGTAACCCAGTTGGGTAGTAGATACGAATTTGCACATCAAACGATTCCTTGATTGAATGGTACTTCAATTAACAAGGCCGTCATGGTATTTTTTATACAACTAAGTAGGCAAACAGGCGTACGGCCCGCCTGATGGTAAGTGGTTACCGTAGCCTATGAACGCCTGCAACACCGGAGATGTCACGAGCGCGTTGCCGACCTGTCCGCTGTCAGCACAGCCAGCTCTGGAGCCTGGCGACCCTACTCACCAGCAGGAACAAAACACTGCATCACAGTGTTATTTGGCTGCGGTCTTCTGTAGGGTGGAGGTGCTTCCCCAGACGGACTACTCCTTACAAAATGTCCTAGTTCTCTTTGTCCTAGATTTGACCGAATTATATGGAGTGACTGTCGTTTCCTGCACTATTTTCTTTTTAAAATATCTTTATGTCATTATATGTATCATTTCATTTAGATTCAAGCAATGCCGATGAAATTACAGTTCTACCAAATTGTGATTCAAAGGGAGATCCGATTAAATTCTGGGAAAAAAATGTACTTCGTAACTATGGTAAGGTAAACATTATTTTCGACTAGCTGATTCCCACTGTTCCGCCTGCTTTAAAAAGTAGCCAATGTGTGTCCTCGGGTCCTCAACTTTACTCACCAAAATACGTTCAGCGGTTGGGTTGTGTTGACCCCGGGTCTTCAACTATATTCATGCCAAATTTCATTAAAATTAGTTCAGCGATTTGGTCGTGAAAGCGTAACAGACAGACAGACAGACTTTCGCAATTATAATATTAGTATGGATTTCACTAATACCCATATTATGAAACATTTCCTCGCACTCGACTCAACCTTTCTCCAACTCATTGGTATGATTAGTAGACACTAGCCTCCGTGCCTTACGGAAATTCCTCATTGGAGGTCATCATCATCATCATTTCGTGTACGTTACAAAGTCCTAACCAAACTAAAAACAACTCAACGAAGTACGCTTCCGGTCGGAAACGAACCCACCACCCCCGGGTCAAAGGTGAACGTCTTAACCACTGGACCACGGAGGCAGTTGGAGGTGAGGTTCGAACTGTCAAATATAAGGTTGGTCGAGAGGTACTTTGAGGCGCCCTCGAAATGAAATAAATGTGGTTAATATATATCAGTTTTTTGCAACTTTTTGCCAAGGTATATACTTACTTTTTAAAAATGTTTAGTCTATTCTTTTGAATTTTTTAATTTTTGTGGTTTGGATTGTTATTGTAACCTATGTCGTACCTCACTGGAGTATGTTCAAGCAACCAACTAAGAATGTCGTTTTCAAGGACGTCCTTAAGGTTAATTTTAAGAATACGGATGTAAGTGTTTTTTTTTTTTGCAGATGATATGGATCATGTGATACATTGCCAAATAGGTGATGTGATTCAATTAAAACTCCAACAGCTGTACGTACCCCGCAACTTGTTCAAGTTTGAACTTAAAAGTAAGCAAGGTTTGAATATTGTTTTCTAACGTCAGCTCAAAAATTATCTCATCTGAGCACTGGCGCGGTTGCATTTACATCCAGTTGATTGTATAACGGGTCTATCGTTAAAAACCGAAAGGTGGTTTTGAAGAATTCTATCGCATTCAATAATTTGTAGAATCGATTGGTATAACAATATACGCACCAATCGTTAACGCTTACCTTACAGCTTAGTCGAATTGATCATGTAAAGTAATCACTTCAATAAAATGTTTCAAATGCTTTTTCAGGACTAGCACATTATAGCTTCAATCCTCAACATGAAGACATCGACGGACCTCATTTTTATAGTAATACTAATAAGACTGACATCATAGACGTACCAATAGAATACAACTCTGATAGCCATTTTTTATCAATTTGTACTTTAGAAAATAAACGCACATGTTCGAGGAATAAGAAACTGTATGGATTGAAATTTAAGCCTAAAGAGAGTAAGTTCAAAACGTTTATGTAACTTTTAAAAGTTGACTAAAACATAAGATGTCTATTTCTGCTAGTAAAACTTGTAGAGTGTCATCTGCGCTTTGTATTGTCAATGCTTGCCATAAAGAGCAAAAAGTATAACTTTCTACGTAAGTAAAAAAAATAGAAATAGTGAGATAAGGAAAAGGTGTGGTGTGAATGAAGATGTAGTGACAAAGATAGAAAAAGGCATGTTAAATTGGTTTGGGCATGTAGAAAGGATGGATGAAAGGAGACTTACGAAAGGTATATTTACAAATCAAAGGTGACAGGAAAAGTCGGTAAGGGCCGGCCTCGAAGAACATACTGCGACCAAATCGCTGACATATTAAAAAAGGGAGATGTCAGGAGTACCCGTAATCGACGAGCGTGTATGACGAGAATGATGAGCGTAGAAGAAGCGAGGGAAGTCTGTAAGGATCGTAGCAAATGGAAATCCGTAGTTTCTGCCTACCCATACGGGAAAAAGGCGTAATGGTATGTATGTAAGTATACTATAGGCTATTAAATAGTAATCCCGTAAGTTATAAACGTATTAGTACGTTTGTTGGGCAAGGATGTAAAAACAGAAGTGCCAATGTCTTCCATACAAAATGACGGGAAACATACACTTCCCGGCGCCCTTCTATGTATAATGGAGGTTATAGGCTACTTGACTGTATTCATACTTGGTTAATATTGTTACACTAAACAAAATATACACTAAAAAGTAACCGATTCTGAAAACAATAACAAAATTGGTTGTTAATTAAGGCAGTAATTCGATTTTAAAGTTTTCTCTAGAAGGAAAGTGGGAGCGTGGTGGGGACGTCTTGCTATCCCTTTTGTACGCACGAAACCGAGTGGCAGTGACGTCACAGCTCACACAGTGCATCCTTTTCTTGTTTTTTGACAGTTTCCCCTTCCACCGAATTTCAAAGGCTACTAACTTATTTATTTTTGAACGTATTACAAAAAATCTTTCATAATTCTATTTTTGGAAATAAATATGAAAGACAAAATAAAAATTAGTAAAATACCCAATTGTTACTACAAGGTGAGAATAAATGATCACCCTATTGGAAGACGCTATAATTTTTCCAAATGGCGTAAAATGACAAATCAGTTAAGATATATTTGAAGTAAATAAATGTAAAATACATGTCGACAAGCCATGAATCGCTATACTACTCAAAAACGCGGAATAATTTTGAAGCAGGCATTTTCAGGTCACCGGCAAAAGTGTTGCCATAAATTTAATAAGTAAATTTAACATAAATAATATACAAAAGGAACGAAATATTTTCATTTTTTTTTAATTACAGCCGAAGAACATTTGATAATTACTTTTGCCTCATTCTGCATCATAATGATATCATGCATGCCTTAGGGTGGAATGCCAATAGGTAGGATCTACTTAGGTTAAAGATTAATATTTAAAAAAATCCACATTATTTCAGAAAACGCCCGTGTTAAACACGAAGTGATTTACACAGTGGATTGGAGAACTGGCTGTGATAGTAAGAGTTATTTTTTATACTTCATTAATAAGGATGTCTTTTTAGTCTACAGTAAAAGTGCAAGCTCAATGTATGTGTCGTGTTTTAGAATTCTCATCCTTATTGTAAAAGTGATAGTGTTTACACTTGAGGCAATCATCGTAGCAAGTATGTATGTGTGTGTGTTAGTACTACAGTCCCCTTCGAGCACTTTTTCACCGGCGTTTCTTCGTGATTGTGTATCAAGTTGATAACCTATAACGATGTAAATACATGTACAAAACAACAATACTTTTTTCAACACATTTGCTCATAAACTGTCTTATTGTACATAATACAGTATAGCACAATAGGCGAACTTAATGCTAAAAGCATTATCTAACAGTCAACCTTTGGGTTAAACAGATATCGTCATGTGGGTATTAAAAATATATATAGCTATAAATACAAAAGTTGGAATGATAATAAACTTACTTATGGTACTTACATAATATACTTACATATATACGAAAATATATGAAATAATAATCAAAATACAGTTAATTTTAAGAGTTATATCAACGAAATAATAGCAGCAACTCAAAATTTACTCATGTTTAACTGCCTAAATTTGCTCCCGTAACCCCGAGAGTAGGAGATCGTAGACAAGCCTTTTAAAGTTGGCACGGCTGGAGACTGTTCTAATGGGCTCAGGAAGATTATTCCAGAGTCTAACAGCCGTCACAGCGAAGGAATTCGAGAAAACCCCGGTATGGTGAGAAGGAGTAGCGAGGGTCATGTTGTTGGAGGAACGCAGGATTCTTTCATGAGTGGAACTGAATAGTTTAAAATGAGTTTTGAGGTAATCAGGGGTCAGTGGATTGTAAAGAATATTATGAAGTTGGCATAATATATGCAAATTCCTGCGTCTTTTATTTCATTGTCATTAGGTCATTTATGGGGGTTTTAAACAACACGTTGTTTATATTTTAATCGCACTTATAAAGTAATGGTTTCAGTACATTTTTTTAAATATACGCCAAGAGGATTATAAGCCAACTCATTGTTATAGCAAAAAATATATACTATTTTAGCTTCAAAATGATAAATCAACACAATACTTCATTTTGATATCGCTTGAGAACTTTTATTTATTGCGTAAATAATGAAAACTTAATAATTTCTGTTAAATATTTATTATTAAATATTTGAGCTGAGCTTACTGTTTTTATGTGTAATTGAATTTGTATGTTAGATGTAAGTCTATGCACCTAAGGTTTGTGCGTGTTGTGCCCTCTTCTGTGCCCATATGTCTATGTCCTATGTTAGTTTGGTTGACTGGAAAAAATCCCTATTTCGGATAAGTCCGCCTTTTGTTGTAACCTGTATTCTGATACTATGTTCTTTGTGTACAGTAAAGATTTTTACATACATACATATATACATTTATGTGTGTTTTACCTCGCAAATGTGTTGAAAATCGTCGTATGACAAGACAACTCGTGAGTGAAATTGGTCATTATACTCGGCTTCTATAGGGCATGAGCCGCGCCTCGTAATTAATGACCAACTTCGCACCTTTGTATCATAATCTACTATTATCGCACTATTTACGCAGAAAACAGTGATACCAAAGCAGAGCTTACTCCTAACAATGTCAGTAAGCTACGTCGTCAGTCCAGCCGCTTTTTAGGGTCCCGTAGTAAACACAAGGAACCCTTATAGTTTCGTCATGTTTGTCCGTCTGTATGTTCGTCTGTTTGTCTTACGTTTTTCTCAGAGACTTTTAGACCTAGTGAGCTAAAATTTGGTATGCTCATGCATATTACTCACGCGGAGCGAACTGTAAGTTAAGAATATAAAAAATTTTTTTTTTAGGGTACCTCCCGTTCATGTTAAGCGGAGGTTAAAATTACTTTTTTCTACTTTCTCTTTGTGTGGGGTATTATTTAATATGTCTCTAAAACATTATGAGAGTATATGGAGCACGGCGGGAGCGATGGTGTTATGCTCGACCGCCGCAAAGGGAATTACTTCCCGCCAGGCGAGGTGTTAAATGCTCCAATTCTCAGAAACTCCAATTGCGCGATTTAGTCTTTCGATGCTGATTGGACGTCTTGTTTGGGAATTTCAAATTAGTCGCTTTAGCGCCATCTGTTGCGTTGTGTTGTAACTATTTTACTGTGCGATTGTGTCGCCACAAGTACTCTCAGAGTGTTTTTCGATTAACGGTTTCGTTTATGAGATATTTAGCTATAACATTGAAAAAAAATCAGAGGTGAGTGACCCCAACAACTTTTGGGGAAACCGTTGCATTTGGACACCTGAAAAAATTTATGACAGAAGTAAATATGTATTTCAAAGGAAAATTATCACTGCCGTAAGGATTATAATAGTTTACGAGTAATAAATCATTAATTAAAAACATTTAAAATTCCAATCCATCGATACTATAGACCCATGTCAATACTATTACTTATTTTAACTTGTCGATAGTATCGATCCTATCTATAGTATTAATACTATCGTAAAACATGAAAAGAAAATTTTATTGTAGGTTTTATGACCAAAATCATTTGAGACCATTCACACTCTTAGCAGGCCCTTCAGGCGCCATACTGTTGGTCCTATGGCATCGAGCGTTTGTGCCACTCAGCGAATTTGCGTTGCTCTAAAAAAAAATTTTAACGTTCTTATCTATGTTTAAAATACAAAAAGTTTTGTGGAAGTACAATTGTTGAGTGTAAAATTTATCAAATTACATAAATTTTATAAATTTCCATGTATTTCGCCCGAGGTTCATCCTTAGTTGCTTTTTGTCGATAAGGCTATAACTAATTATTAGATTAGTAAATTCTTAATCGTCTTCGTCCAAGCGTATTTTCCAGTTGCGTCCTTAGCTTACGTTTCGGAGCCGAAACGCTTTTTACTCGAGACGGATCTTTATTTTGGTGTTGGTTACTACAATGGAGCGACTGACTGCTGTACGGTTTGTACTCGAAAACCAGACCAACAGGAACATGGGTGTCCAAAACTGTCAGATTTTTCAGGCTGCCTAAAGGCTTCTGACGCAGCCTAATGACTGTTATCTATCGACAACACCAAATAACTTAAACGTGCCTCCTGATGCACGGAGGAGGTCGAGATAGAAATTGCCACTAATGATGACCAATCCAATACGGGTCGAGTCACGTCTCGCCGTCGTTTGACACGCGCAAGCTACTCATACTTGGGATACGCGCACCGCGCTCGGTTATCGAGCTTCTTGTTATATCTGCTAAAGGACATTATGTAAGTGTGCTTTAAGTTTAAATTCTTTATTATTGGGACTACTACTGCGGAACCCTACATTGCGCGTGGCTTGACACGGCACATGACCACTTATTTAATTTTGGAAAAGAAACATATTTAACCTAGGAAAATGGGTTTCGGGCTAGAATCTTCAAAGACGCTAACGCTATTTACTGTTAATGTGACTATTTTTATTGTTAATGTTTCAGATATCAATATTAAAATTAAGTCTTTAGAGACTTCTACAACTTCTATAAGTGAAACAAGTGGTAAGTACATTTTATTTTAAAAACTTTATGCAGCAAGAATATACTACTATACTTTAAGTAAGTAGTGAAGTAAGAAGAAAATTATATCTGATTAGCTGACCCGGCAAACTTCGTACCGCCTCCGAATATATTCATCTTTTAAACCTTCCCTGGACTTCCACAAATAATTCAAAACCAAAAATAGCCTAATCGGTCCAGCCGTTCTCGAGTTTTAGCGAGACTAACGAACAGCAATTGATTTATTTATATTAAGGTGAGTTTTTATCTATTTTATAGATAAAACTATTACTATTGTAATACTTGTAACTATTTGATTCAGCGCAAACTTCGTGTCTGTTTAATTAATTTTTATTAGCCATAATTGTCAAGTGTATTACAAAGTATTACTTCTTTTCAGCTCCAGTCCCTGGCTGGCATACTATTCAAGGTATAATACACTTTCCTTACTGAAACGAAAGAAGCTAATTCACCATACCTAAGAACTTGCTCAGAAAAAAGCTTGAATCTAAACAAGGACTATACTATATGTACATATACTTTTCAGGTGTCAATGAAAACACAGAATCATCTCCAAACATGCAACATAACACAAAAAAACACGAAGGTAAGTTTTATGCTGAATGTCTAAGAAAAAAACCACCCCTCAAAATATTTGCACTTAATAAACATCCACCTTATATAAATAGACAGAGATAATTAATCTTTTATGGTTCCCCAAACGGTAAAACGAGACCCTATTACTAAGAACTCCGCTGTCCGTCTATCACCAGGCATCCTATCCGTGTATCTCATGAACCGTGATAGTCAGACAGTTAAATTTCATAGTGCAATTCTACGTTCCGAACAGATACGTGGAGCGCCGAAGGCAGCCGCACCTTTTAGTGGAACAAGTCTCCGCTGGCGCGCGCGATACGCACTCTGAATTTGATCGCGGATAGGATAGACATCTTCCAGTGTCCTCAGTGTGAATTTACAAATTTTGCTGTTTATGATAAATTGTAAATAATTGATGAATACTTAAGTGCTTTTCTATTTTACTAGCGGTTCCCGCAGCTCCACCTGCGGTATATAGCCTATGTTACTCAGGGTGAATGTAGCTTTTCAATAGTGAAAGAATTTTTAAAATCGGCACTAGTACTTTTTGAGTTTATTCATTACAAACATACACACAAAAATACAAATCTTTCCTCGTTATAATATTAAGTGTAGATGTAGATGGAAGTATGGATTTTTGTGTGTGCGCTTAATTTAATTTTGATTTCAGAAAATGACAAATCCAGCACACCGTTGATGATATTATCTGGTGTCATTACATTAGTTTTAATCGTAATTACATTAATCGCCTGTTGGCTTTTTTGGAAATGTAGAACGAAGAAAACAAATGAAGCTTTATACGTAAGTACAGTCAATTTAACTCTGCTTTAAGTCCGCTAAATACATTTTTTTGCAGGCAAACAGGCGTATGGCCCGCCTGATGGTAAGTGGTTCCTATGAACGCCTGCAACACCGGAGATGTCACGAGCGCGTTGCCAACCTGTCCGCTGTCAGCACAGCGACCCCTTTGGAGCCTGGCGACACTACTCACCAACAGGATTACAACACTGCATCACAGTGTTTTTGGTTACACCTACATATTTTTGAATTAAGATTTAATAAATAAATAATCTACTGTTTCCAATTCACTGGCCATTGCAACATATAGAACGGGTTCTATGGTCAATCGACCTTACACAACCTGGTACCAAAGTTTTTCTATAACGAACTCCAGTTGGCAGCCGGCTTGACCAATTAACGTGCCTTCCGAAGCACGGAATCATCTTTATCTATCATCAGTTTCTACTTTCGGATTTTCAGAATAACTTAGTAGCTAATGTAAGGTGATTTTAAATTAATGTAATATATTTTTGTTCATTCATGTTTTTGTTTCGACCAATCCGCTTTGGTTTTTCCTTTTTTATACTGGTAAGACAAAAAAATATTAAGATATTTATTTATTTATGAATTTTTATTGTACCACAAGTAAAAAAGAAATACTATTTCAATTGGCGGACTAAAAGGTAATTTTTGAATAAGTTGTACGTTTTCATAAATTTTGATTTCTTTTTCAGAGCGAGATCCAGTACGCAGAACTACAATTAAATCAGGTTAACGCAACTCTCCATAAAATAAATGATGCAACTTACACGCAAGTTAAAGGAGTTTTAATACCAAAACCACTTAATGTAAATGATGATGGAAAAACTTCAATCAAGGGAACCAACTTTAATCAAAATGAAGTCACTTATTCTGAAATAAAATAGCAGTGCTAAATTTATGTCTTATTTAATTGAAACCTTTCATAATTTTCTAATCTCAAATTGCCAAGTAATCCAAACTATTATTTTAAACAAATACCTATAAATTTGTTAATTAACTCTTGATACTTTATCCGCTGTACAAACAAACATTTTGAATACACTTGGTTAACAAGAGTTTACTGATATTTCTATAGATTTTATTATTGTTTTAAATATATCATTGTAGGCGTTTAAAACAAAAATGCTAACTTTCATATAACTACTAAACTAAACAATAAAAGTGTTATAAAAAGTTCAGTCCCGACAAAACGTTGCCCTATGGTAGGGTGTCCAGAAGACTGGCAGCATTACCACGTTGTATGGCAATGCTTTTTCGGGCTTCTTTACTGATAAGATATTCATCCTAGCAAAAAATACTGTTCCTGTGGGATAAAAATGCGTGTGTGAATGTAGCATGAAAACCCTAAGGGACGCGTAAGAAAGTCTTTCTTTGAAGCTTGGCCGTTCTTCTATATCTGATTATCGCCTCTTCCGCTATCCCACGTCACAATCACCTCTCCCTCTATAAATTTTTGAGCAAACTCCTTCTACCACGACTAGGTGGCTAAATTTTTCAAGAGGCCTCATTTACACCTACAAAAAAGTTTATAGGACAGCAACATGCAAAGGAAAACACAGATGTTTACATTTGCAACTTGCTGTCGAAAAGACTGTCACACGTCACACAGCATCTTGCAGAAGTTTTCTTGCAGGAGTAAATGAGGCCTAAGTGTCTTCCGAAAGACATGGCCGTATCATCCTAGGCGGGTCTCCAGTCCGCTGTGTTACGAACATGAAGGCTGCCCCGTACCTCTATCACGAGATTTTATAAACGCAGACACGCTAGCGACCGCGTTAACATTTCTTAGTTACCTTTACTATTAACCAGAGGCACTGTAAAGGTTTGCCATATTAAATTGTTAACGCAGACGCTAGTGACTGCGTTAATAAATCTTATAGTCGACGTTCTGAATTTGAGATTTTCTAACACGAACCCTACGCTACAGTAAACCACAATGTAGCTGAACTTTCCTGTTTGATACTACATTTCGGATAGGTACAATGTAGAATAATCATAGCATTACTCATCGAACGAGTCATTAGGAAAATTTTCGTACCGATCGTTTATTTATAAGAACAAAAAACAATTTATCATAAAATTTTGTGTGTGACTCAGTGTGACATGTTCCCATGTTAATTTAGGATATAATAAATGTGTAAAAATGTTCATGTGTGACTATGGGAATGGACATATTGAGTTATTTGTTCTAATTATTGTGTTGCATTGTGCCTCTGGTAAGATTATATTAATATGCAAAAGATTGTCTGTCTGTTAGAACCAAGATAAAGCAAAGCATTCTTAAGCTAATTTTCGTACGGTTTTCCATTTTTAAGTTAAATGCTGTAATAAGCAGAAAATATGGAAGAGTAGAAGTAAATATACATATTGATATATTTGGCCCACAATTATCAAATAATTAAAAAGAGTATTTTTTTTTAATATAAGATGGTAGTTTCGCAAAGCGTCAAATATATCATCATCAAATGATATATTTGACTTCAAAGGGAGCAAAATATACCTAGTTATAATTTGTAAAATTACTTGCTTTTTCTTGCGGCTACACAATCTTTTTTTCTTTTTTTGAGATAAAAAGTAAGTAGGTAAGGTACCTTATGTCGTTTTTGGTAGAAAACAAATCAAACCATTTATTTGCATGATTATAGTAATTAAAAACAAAATAAAAATGTGCTTATCGTCCATAAATTCTTTGATACTGTAATAACATTTTACCTTCAACCATTTTGTTTGTATTCTTGTGCAATGCATTCTTAAATTCAGTATTGTTTAAAGATTTTATATCTTCAATCAATCAATCAATCAAATATTTATTTGCATAAAATGTAGGTTTTACAATGGTTTTACAATATAAATAGGCAGCTAAATACATTTTATCTTTGTAAAATATTTAATAATGTATATTCTATTGAACTTACATTATTTATTTATCAAACACATTTTGTTAATAATACAATAGCTTAATTATTAATTAAAAAAAAAAAGAAAAAAGGATACGTTAATTAAACATTATAAAACTTTTCTTTTTAAATTAAAAAAATAAAATATTTCAATAGACATATAATACAGTATGTCTATTAAAATATTTATTGCATACGCATTTCTTTTTTAGATATATTGACGGCCTCTCGGTAGGTATAAATTGTTAGCATAATCAGCTCCTACTTTTTTTTTTATTATTCACAAAGAAAAGAAAAAATATATTACACTATCCTATCTAAAAATAATAAACTAAATGAAATCTAAATTAGGTCCCCTGGGCAGAGTTCCCATCACGCAGGCAGCAGCTCCTACTGGTCTTTTATTCACTTGTGAATATAAATTGTAATATTGAGTTGGTTTACTTTGACTTTGAGAGCAATAATTATTTTTTTTATATACATACATGGCAATGGTAATATTTCTAATTTTTCAAATAATAGATACCATGAATTTGATATCGCACGTATGTATTTTTTTTTTGCAGCCGAAAAACTGTCTGCAGCTGCAGAGTTGCATTGTATGTACATACATGTATGTACACGCGAAAGTTCATCTAGATTGGTTGGATGAAATGAAGTGTGAAGAAGCAACAAATAAATTTCTATTATAGGTTAAATTTAGTAAGAAAAAATTAGGATGACATATAATTATCAATATGGATCCCAATAATGTTCATTACGTAGGTTAGAATCATCGAGATATATGTACGTACGTTAGTACATATATCTCGATGGTTAGAAGGTATTTTTATAAATAATATCAATGATCTGCCCATTGTATTCACTGGTATGTTCAATAATAAACTACTGAGGAATACTACTACTACTTGGTATTAAAAAGTAAATTTAAACTTTATTTTACTTCTTTATTTAATGTAATTGGTATGAAACACTGAGATTATTTTCCAGTAAAAGAATGATTCACTGCGAATATGTCAGTTATTTCGTCTTTGCAAGATTGGTTAGTCAAGAGATAACGGGTGTCTATTCCTTTTTGTCTCTTTCTAAAGCTAGCCACAATTTTATTTTAATTTTGGGGGAGTAACACCAGCCAGAGGATACAGAGCTTAAATAATCTGACACGTATCATCGAAAGCTGAATCCACCAGCTACGTGTGAGCTGATCGGATCCAAACTAGCGTGAAATATTGGCCTTCTGAGAAACACAGAATAAGTTGTCCGCAGAACTTGTGGTGAGGCTCCCTATTCACTGAACGTTTGTCGGAGCTAGAGGTTGTTTGTAAAGTATGTTCACTCACAGTTAGGTGTAACTGCAATGTTTGTTAAACAAACCATTCTAATTTCTGTCAATGGTAATATATAGAACTAAACAAACAAACGCAAATTAGAGTTGAAGAGGTCCACACAAACGTAAATTAGGTATTTTGAATTGGTTCATAGTTCGACAATGGGTCAATCGACCCTGCTATTAAATTCTCTACAGGTTCAACACAACCTAAACTAGGCAGCAGCATGATAAAGATATACGTGCATCAAATAGCTACAGTTTGCATGACAAAATTACTGACTAAGCGACTGAGGTTGAGCGACGAACAATCTACATTACATTACAACTATTGACTTATTTGAGCGGAACCTGGGCTCCGAAGAAAACTGCTGAGGATGAAACCTTTAAAGCTCTAGGATTAAGAAGAAAAAGACGTAAATTGATTTAATCTTAAAATATAAACCGAGCAGCATTATAAAATTTGAGCGACCTTATTTGGCAAACTGGTTTAATAATAATTTTTAAAGTCTTCTTTTAGAAACTCAGTCGTTTCTGTCACTAACTAATGTGTAATTTGTGTAATTTAGACGCTTATTTAGTAATTCAATCGCTCATTTTGTAATTTATTCGCTTATATATTTTATTTATTTTGAGAGGTGGTTTATTTAGTCCAAAAAAAGTACTAAGAGCAAAATTTTAAAAATCTACTCGCTTTTTTTTTATTTAACAAACTGTAAGTGCACATAACGCACAAAAACTTATTCATAGTAACAATCTATTAATTCTCTCTCCCCAAACTTCGTTTGAATGAAATTTATTAGCTACCTTCCGTATTTCGTTTGTTTGATAGAGACAAAATGAGTTTTACAACTTCTACCAGTATTCTCAGCAAAATAGAAGAAAAATAAAAAAGGAAAACCATTACACAATGTCTTGATTATTAATATTCAGTTAAACATAAAAGTTCGATTTTCTCGAAAATTTGTGAAACCAACATAAATCTGTTTTGTATGACTTAATTACTTAGTCCTGAAAGTATTTGTGTTTTTAATTTAAATCCACCTTATATATTAATTTAGTCACTTACTAGGATTTGTCTCTTACAGTCAGCAGCTCATTTCGTTTTCTTTTTTACTGATCAATATTAGTCGTTCATTTAGTAATTTAGTTGCCGACCTGAGATTAATAGTTGGCGGAGACCAATTATTAATCTATGTTGCCGACTTAAATCATTGTCCCGTGTAGTAGTTTCCAAGAAAGAGTTAATATAATAGTTAGATCTTTGTTTATAGGCCGAAGCGGCACAGGAGAGAGGCAAGGATATCGATACTGTCATGAAAACCTCATTGAATGCTGGCAAAAACCCCAGATTCATTATACGACGGGTACGTACTGAACCAGTTGCTTGTAACCCCCTTATTCATAAAAATTACCGAAAGTCCGTTATGCCTACAATAAAAAATGTGTTAAGTCCCTTTCTGTCTTATCTATATTTCACGTAAAAGAACGAGACGGAACATATTTTAGTTAACTTGGACTTATCGAGCTTTCGTTAATTCTTATAAATTAGGGTTTAGAGTTTCAAGGACTTCAATCGCTACCTGATATGATATTTTTCGTAATTAGGAAAGAGTTTTATACAATACTAGCTGTTTCCCGCAGCTCCGCCTGCGGTATATAGCCTATGTTTCTCAGGGTAAATGTAGCTTTCCAGTGGTGAAAGAATTTTTGAAATCGACACAAGAGTTTTTGAGTTTATTCATTACAAACATACACACAAAAATACAAATCTTTCCTCTTTATAATATTAGTGTAGATGTAGATAATGTAGACAATATTAGTTTGTTGACCACATCTAGGAAATCGCAAAACCATTACTACTAAAACATAAACTTTTTCAGGACAAAGAAATCTATTCTGCATAGCTGGTGACAATATAGTATTGGCAATAGAACAGCGTAACATTCCTGAAAATTTTGATTGGTTTGAAATAAGAGGTGGGTTTTTATTAAAAAGGTATACGATCAAAATTATGTTTATTGGATTGGCACGCGATTAGAATCCGGGGTGCTATTTTTGAAAGTGTGACTCTTTTATTTCGTTATCGAATGATCATTGTTCGATATCAAATAATTTTTATTCGACACACGAGCCACACATTCAAAAATAGGGCTTCTAGTAAGGTTAATTGAATATTTTTTATCAAACTACTTAACACTGTATTACCTAAGTTAGTATCTACTATTATCTATTCTGTTTGACCTAAAACCCCAAGCAGAGAGATAAAATAAGATAGAAATAGTGGAGGAATCTGTCTCTTTTTAATAGGGTAACCATGATAATGTTCTTAATTGGGACAATCCAAGAAACAATTTTAAACTTCGTAAATACTGCACGTAAGTAGATAGCTTAGCTTAGCGTAGATAGGTTAACGTGATTGTTGGTGACGATTACGCGAGTTAGGCAACAGCAGGTGCGACCTAACTTGGAGTGGACAACACTTGGCGTATTACGTTCAGCCTTTAGTACTGCTTGTCTAGTGAAGCCAAGGACACTAGTAAAGTTTCCTTGTCTTCCCCAAGGGAGCCAATAGGGGGGACATGTCTACAAAACGTTATTCTTATTAACGTCGACTAGACTCCAATTTCCGTAAAGTCTGCACAGAACAATAACTTGTGTGGTTAGCTAGCACCTCCGCACTCGGAACATTTTAATGTGTCTGTAAAAAAATCTGCATAAAGCATGTACCACCTTTCCCCTTTTTTCCAGAGGAGCGTGGTCACCCTGTTTTGCACAAGTACCAACGTGATAAAGCTTGTATTTGCTAGAAAGAGACAGGTTCCACCACTATTTCTATCTCGCTTGGCTCGGTCTTCCCTCTATGCAAATTTGCAGAAGTACTCAGTCCTGTTTAAAATACTAAGTCCATGATTTCTGACAATGAATTTTATTTTTCAGGAAAGTCGTGCGATAATATGTCTTCCATTTTGGGTCAATGTTTCAAATATACCGATACAACTGGCAGCAGACTTCGGAATTACAAGCAAATAAAAACTGTTTTTACAAAGGATTGCTTTCATGCACTAGCTGTACGTTCATTTACATCTAATGTAACGGAAAAATACTTGTACAAAATCGAGGATGAATCTTTTAAACGAGAAAACAAAGGTGGTGGGTACATAGGCAACACAGTAGCGAATTTCTCTATGTAGATGCGCTTGTGTGTGGCACACTCAACAATTTTGTGTCCAACGTTACTGGATTGCTAAACAAGCCATAATGGCTGGTTTACACACGATCCAGTGCCGGCAATCCAGTGCTTTCACGGACACACACATACAAACAATTATTTGAATGTATGAGTAAATTGTTTGCGTGTGTGGGGTGAATTTCGTGTCCGTGAAAACACTGGATCGTGTGTAAACCAGCCATAAAGGCTGGCAGTGCTGACACTGACAATCAACATTCGTAATTAAGCTCTTACATCTGACAGGCGGGACGCGTACGGCGGAGAACGGAAAGATTCTTAAATAGTTGGCGCCAATTTGTTGTGTAATCATACATAATAAATAAAAAAAAAGAAATTAAATAAAATAAAAAGATTTTTTTTTAAAATTATGATTCATCCAAAATAGGCGAGTCGAATGAAAATCGGTCGACTCATTATGACAAAATCGGCGAGTCTTATTATTTTCGTTCGGCATCACATAATTTTCATTCGACATAACCGGTGAGTAGTACGATTTTCATTCGAGATATGAGTCATACATTAAAAAATAGGACCCCTGGTCAGATGTCGCGAAGAAGGTCGAAAACACGCAATGCAATAGACTAACAGTGATATTGAATAACTTGTGGATTTTCTTTCAGTACCTAGAAACTATTTTGTGACATATTTTATCGATTGGAGCAATGGATATGATAGTAAGTATCTTTACATATCTTTGCAGAACATTATGAACAATCAAAGTCCATCCTAAAAGCCCTTGAAACACGATTTAATAAGACACCTCTGAAGTAGTTAGTCTTATTCATCCTAGCGTATAAGTATTCCTAATTGCGTCATCAGCTATGCTTCGGAGCCCAGGGTACGCTTTAATCATGATCTTAGATTTAGAACAACTGCCGTCTGACCTCCGTTACCCTTTTCAAAAGGAAACCAGACCAATAGGATCATGATGTTCTTTAATGACCACTAAATGGCAGTCGGGACCAACGGCTTAACGTGCCTTCCGAAGCACGACATCATCTTTAACATTAGACAAACAATTAGATTCAAGAATATCCTAACCAAACTGGAAACAACTAAACAAAGTAAAGTGGGAATCGAATCCGTGACTTCTAGGTCAAAGGCGGACGCCATAACCACGGGACCACAGAGGCAGTTAACTAGTTGTACTTACCTTCTTTATCCCAGTTGCATCCACAGCCCAACCCGCCGTCCATAATGGCGACCAATCTTAACACGAACACAGCACTTGACCGAGCATTCGATTCGAACACGCATGTACTTCAAATTTCGGATTAGGGAATACTTTGAGCGTTCGGACTTGAGTTGACTTAGGTTTAGGTTAAGTCAGTTTGTTTTACATTTATATTTATCGTATCTATTGTACTGTATGCTCTTTGATGCCCATTTATATACTCTTTTTTTCCTTTGGTTTTCGGGTTGACTGGAAGAGATCCCTATCAGAGATAAGTCCGCCTCTTGTTGTAGTCTATTTTGTTGTAACAATGTTCTTTCTGTACAATAAAGTTTTTACACACATACATACATACAGTCTAATTTTCACACATGTAGAAAATTATTACAAGAGGCCAAGAGGCACTTCACGAGTACTATGAAATAATTTGATAGAGCCAGTTCAAAGACAAAGTGTGTAGGCTTGAAATGTTTTAGAAGTTTTTAAACGAGGAAAATTAAAAAAAGTCTAGAAAATGTTAAATTAAAGTTACGTGTGGATTTTTGCGTACAATATTTTCTCACGCAAAATCGGCGAGTCGAATAAATTTTGTTCGATATTGAATGATTTCTGTTCGACATATAATGACTTTTGTTCGACATATAATGTCATGCATTCCAAAAACAGGGCTCCAAATCCATTGATTTTTAAATAAATGTACTTTGTTTTAATTTTCTTGCAGGTATAAAAATCACGCTGGACGATTCTTCATCACCAAAAGGTAGAATTTGTTCATCCTGCGATGTCGAACCAGCATTTTTGGGCTTATAACCGTTCTAAAGCCAAAATAAATAAATAGTTATTCATATTAATTTTGCTATTTCAGAAATAATCCCTGAAAATATTCATCCTCCAAATCGATTACTGGCATTCCAGCCAGGATCTAGGCCTGCTACTACTACGATTCCAGTATCAAAAGCTGGAAATCTTACACAAGATCAGTTGTTCACAACTAAAGGTAGTCCTTACTTTTGTTTATTTGTACTGACGAAAAAGCGCTAGGTGTAAATATAATCCCACTAAAAACATACCTGTTAAAAAGGGGGCCAAGTTCCTGTCGGCTAATTGTTCGCTTAAAAAAGGGGTTGCAATCCAATCCAATGCCAAGTTTAAATGCACTTTAAAATCGATCATATTCTTCAGCAACAGTCTGATCCACTGGTAAACATTTGTAATTCCCAAGACTCGCCATCACACCCAGTCCTCCGCCTTCCGCATCCAGCCACTACCCGCCACCTTATTCACGTCAACGGTCCATCTGGCCGAAATTCACTTTACCATACACACAACTTAAAATATGGTTAGTTGTAAAAAAAAAGGTACTTGGTTAAAAATATCTAAAATTATAATACTTTTAAATTTGAAATTTGAGCTCGAGCTAAATTGGGCCGCAGAGCCCACTCCCGGTCGGGAACTTTTTTGACTCTACGTTTTTTATACGATAATTTGGGTAAAGTAAATCAGAACTCGCAAGCCAGCCTTCGACAATTACGATACCATACGTCATTTTAAGCATTCGTGCTCGCTATCTTCATACAGACGGCTTCAATTTATTTATTTATTTATTTATTTAAACTTTATTGTACATAATACAATTGTATAGCACAATAGGCGAACTTAATGCTAAAAGCATTATCTAACAGTCAACCTTTGGGTTAAACAGATATCGTCATGTGGGTATTAAAAATATATAGCTATAAATACAAAAAGTTGGAATGATAATAAACTTACTTATGGTACTTACATAATATACTTACATATATACGATGAAATAATAATCAAAATACAGTTAATTTTAAGAGTTATATCAACGAAATAATAGCAGCAACTCAAAATTTACTCATGTTTAACTGCCTAAATTTGCTCCCGTAACCGCGAGAGTAGGAGATCGTAGACAAGCCTTTTAAAGTTGGCACGGCTGGAGACTGTTCTAATGGACTCAGGAAGATTATTCCAGAGTCTAACAGCCGTCACAGCGAAGGAATTGGAGAAAAACCCGGTATGGTGAGAAGGAGTAGCGAGGGTCATGTTGTTGGAGGAACGCAGGATTCTTTCACGTTACCTATTCGATACGAAGACGATTCGAAACCTAAATGTAAATAGGTATTTGTGCTTCGAAAACTAGTTCCAATTACGCACACTAGAGGCGCTGTTCAAGTGCCCATACTAAATGCTCACGTGAATACGAAAGTTTTTTCGATAGTGATTCGTGCTTGGGGTACACGGATTTTGATGAAATTTGGTATGAATATAGTTTAGGCCCGGGGTCAAACATAGGCTACTTTTTGACGCAGGCGGAGCTGCGGGAAACATCTAGTTATACTGTTATATAATGGCGACGTGTGGCGCAGAGTTTCAGCAGGACACGTCCTCAGATCTTCTTGGAGTCCTGTTTTTGAAATGAATGACTTAATATGTCGAATAAAACGATTGTCGAGCTGTGGGTGAACCATACTTTTCCAAAATAGGGCTCCGGGAATTATCCAAAGTAATTTTTAAATATTTTTATGAATAAAGTGATTAATAAAAATATATATATTTTTTTTTTTTTTTCAGTTTATTTAAGCAGTATAATAATTGGAATTATTGCTGTAATAGTACTTGTTATAGTGACTGCAATATGGACATTTTGGAATTATAAAAATAAGAAGACTGCCGAAGCTACCTATGTAAGTAGATCCATTTGTATCTTCTTATATTAGAAGCCAAACCAAATTAAGAAAAAAGATCCGTAAGAGATCCTTAAGTGGGATAAGTCCGCCATTGTACTTATTGTTTTTCCATGCTTGTGTATGCAATTTTTTTTTTTTTATAAAAAAGGTATTACAAACAAACACACAACCATAATGATTTCTTATGTTTTCGTGACTATTACACGTTAAATTAAACTTTAAAAACGCATAGTATAGGCAGCGCCAAACTTTATTGCGAGTCCGAAGTTGGTCGCAAGACGCGTCGCAGTAGCGAATTTTGTGTGTCAGCGGGAAGCAGCGGGACGTAATGCGGAGAGAGGAGGAGGCACCGCCGCTCGCGCACCACACCACATCCCCGCGCTTGTCGGTTTCAGTGTGAGTGTTGCATTCGTATACGAACACACGCGCGTGTTAAGTACTCTTGATGTACATTGGGCTGCAAAAACATCGTTTTGTTATTGTTATCGTTTTCTTGGTCGTTTCGTTGGTACAAACCCACATACATACATACATAGACTGTTAAACCAATACCCAGTCGGGTAATAATAAAGTAAAGAAAAACGGTAAGATTGCCGCAACGCTTATGTTAAATAACGCCCGCTACTAACGTGTAAGCCACTGTACCGGCGCATGTAAGCACTCGCAGCTAACTTCGGACTCGCAATAACGTTTGGCGCGGCCTGTAACTAACTACAACTGCGACGCAACAAATGGCGCTAAACAGAAAAACGGAAATTTCCATACAAGACGCAAAAAATAGTATGGCGGACTAAATCGCGGCATAAATACAACCTCCGACTGAACAACGTCGGAGCCGCGATTCTCCAGGCATACCATCTCGCCTGGCGGGAAGATCTTCCCTTTGCGGTGGTCGAGCATAATACCATCGCTCCCGCCGTCCTCCAAAAAACTATTTAAATACGGTTTTAATCGCGTTTATTATTTACTATACTAGCTGTGTTTCCCGTAGCTCCGCCTGCGTTAGAAAGTAGCCTGTTTGACCCCGAGTCTTCAACTATATACATACCAAATTATATCAAAATCCGTTCAGTAGTTTGGTCGTGAAAGCGTAACCAGACAGAAAGACAGACAGACTTTCGCATTTATAATATTAGTATTTATCTCAAAAACTTCACAGCGTTAATGGTCACGGGCAGATTAAGTTAAAAAAAAATCTGTGTCATAAGAAACGATGAACGCTGTTTAATATTTCTATGTGTAAAAAGCTTTGTTTTTTTTTATTATTTTATTTTCTTCTGATTGCACGCAGATGTACATATGCATCCGGATAAACTTAACTTAATAATCCGGATGAATTTATTTGGGAAATGTTTAAATATTATAGGTGGAAAGTAAAGGAATTAATTAAATTGGAATATAATAATCACATTTGTAAAATTGAGTCGGATATAAGAAAGGATCCGAAGAGTTTTTGGAAATATATCAAAAATGAACGTTCTGGAATCGGTACAAGTCAAATTTTCGAATACAAAGGCGAAAAAGTTATTGGTTATCAGGCGGTATGTGCTTTTGCCGAGTACTTCCAGTCAGTTTTTCTCCCGCACCAGGCGGACACTGACCAAAATATTGACATTCCTACTGGTGCCCCTCTCATCAAGATTGACAGCATCTCTGTAGATGACGTAACAACAGCTGTCAAACAATTGAAAAGCCATTCTTCCATAGGTCCTGACGGTATACCCGCCTTTTTAATTAAGGATTGTATCTCCGTGTTTATAGTACCACTTGTGTTTTTATTTAATCTAGCTTTACAATCAGCTACATATCCATCACTGTGGAAAATATCTAAGGTGATACCAATTCCAAAGGATGGGCCCAAAAACCATGTCGAGAATCATAGACCCATAGCTGTGCTCTCAGCATTAGATAAAGTATTTGAATATATACTAAATAGTTACATTAAAAGGCAAATACAGCCGCTGCTTAGCGATTGTCAGCATGGGTTTAGGGCTGGTAGATCAACAACTACCAACCTTATAAATTTTGTGGACTATGTCTCCTTACATATGGATGAGGATAAACAAGCAGATGTTTCTTATTTCGATTTTAAAAAAGCATTCGATCGCGTTCACGTTTTCACCCTTTTGTGTAAATTACAAGCTTTAGGATTCACGCCGAAACTTATTGACCTTTTCAAAACCTACTTTGCTGATAGGCTGCAATATGTCCAACTTTCCAACTTTCAATCTGAACCGTACAGGACGTCTTCTGGAGTGAGTCAGGGTAGTACGCTAGGACCTACCCAATTTCTTATAATGATAAACGACTTACCCAATGTTGTCAAAGAGGTGCAATGTTTAATGTTTGCAGATGACTTAAAGCTTTTTGTGGGTATCGGAACTGATTCGGACTGTCTGGCCTTGCAGCGGGACATCGACAGAGTGGTCGAATGGAGTAAGGTAAATTTTTTAGACTTTAATGTATCTAAATGTAAAACTATGACGTTTACGCGCTCTAGGTGTCCCGTTGTCCATCCATACAAAATAGATGGCCAATCGATGTTGCGTGTCACGCAAATTCGAGATTTGGGCATTACCCTGGACACTGGCCTAACGATGAATGTCCACATTGTCGAAATTTGCAAAAGAGCCTTCAAAGCATTGGGATTTGTGATGAGACAATCTTACCAGTTTCGTGATCGGAGCGTCATTTTGGTTTTGTATTTTGCATTTGTTCGCAGTATCCTAGAATATAATTCTATTATATGGGATCCACACGAAACTAAATATAGAACTATGATTGAACGTGTCCAACGGAGATTTGCCCGCTCGTTATACAAAAAGTTGTATGGTTATTATCCATCTCTGTTTGTTACTGCCATGGTAGGACTAAACACTCTTGAACTTAGACGTAAATGTGCAATCTTAATTCATTATTATTTGCTGCTCAACGGAAAAGTTGATAATTCGCCTGCATTGTCTAGATGTAATTTTTATGTGCCTACTGTGTACAGACAGTTGCGTCGCCGTCCTCTGTTCTCGACCGCGGAGGTCCATTCTTGCACCTCACGGTACGCGCCGACCAATCAAGCCCTGACGCTATTCAACGATCTCGTTGCACAGCTCCCTCAAGTTGACATATTCAATATAAATTTAACTTATTTCATATCTGTGGATCTAAAATGGCCACTTTGCACGAATTACAATATGATCACATTATGAATCATTGCAAATCTTAAAATAGCCACATTTTGGCAGTTCATGAAATGAATCATTTCATGGCAATTCTGCTGTTTGACGGAGAGTCGCAAAATGGCTTACTTTTCGTGAATTGCTTTACCTTATTGCCAGGCGTAAAAATAATCTTTATTTTTGCATAGCGTGCGTACTTTTACGATTTTTTTTGTGAAATAAGTTTATCTAACCAATAATGTTGATTTACTATCATAAATTAACTGTAGAATTATAAATATCAATAAAAATATTAAAATTATAAAATCTATTTTTATTTTATTACTATAGCAACACTTACATGAGAAGTGATTCAGGAAATGAATCACCAAATGAATTGAATTAGAGTTGAAACGTCAATGTCAAAATTTGCAGAATTGCTAAGCTTCGCAATTCATGAAATGATTCATTTTGATGAATTGCTCAAAGTGGCCATTTTAGACCTGCTGCATGTATCAACACAGTCTCGCTGCGTCAACGAATGCGCTGCATTTTATTAGTGGTCCTAGTTATTTGTGTGTAAACCTAGTTCAGACGCGTTTTTGGAAGTTGTTCTTGTCATCATTGTGTAGTGCTTGTCTTTATTTATACGTGTTGCATATTGATTTGATGATCGGTGCGGTTAAGTCAAAGTAAATAAACGAAATCCTCTAAATGGTGTGATTTTGTCCTTGACCTACCTCAATAAACGACCGTATTTATCGTGCATTGCGTGAGTGCAACCGGTCGCCTGGGCCCCTCCCGCCACCCGCCGCCCGCGTTCATCCTTCTCGGTATCTGGGTACCTAGCAAAACAATAGCTGTGCTTCACCTCCACGTACAGGCCAGTGTCACGATATTATACGGACTGCTACGATTATTGAGAGCGGATAATCACCGTGTGCTACGAAGAGTCCACTGCAGTTGTAACTTTAGAGCAACAACCAATTTGGAATTGCTGTATCTACCTAAAAAAAAATATATTGAAGGGAAAGGAAAAAAAGATATATTTAAATGCCACTTAAAAGAACACCCCCGGCCACTCCTACAATGTCACAGTCGGATCCAGATGTCTCAAATACGGCTAAAGGTGATGCTCCCGAGGAAAATGTCAATGTTACTACTAGATACAAACGTTTTCGCCTAGGGTCTACATCCCCTGGTAATGACACAAGTAACCTACAAAACGAAATAAGAGATGTAAGGGAGTTGTTAGAATCTTATCAAAACACGCAAAATACGCTACTCAAGAATTTGTGCGATGATATATCTGAAATTAAGAAACAGAATGTGCAGATACAGAAAACGAACATGGACATTGTAAACAATATGGAAGCAATGAGAATTAGTCAAGATAAAATGTCAGACAGGATTGACAGAATGGAAATGGAACGACAGCAGCTGATTAACCATATTAAAAAACTTGATAACCAGTTCAAGGACATGCAGCTCGGCCCCCGCACCTCTATGGTAGAATTACGGAATGTCCCAACCACTGAGAAAGAGACTGCAGCTGACTTACAAAGTCTTATAATTAAAACTGGCAGTGTGGCAGGGATAGACACACTCCCGACGGACATTCGGGATGCATACCGCCTCCCGGCGAAACCTGGAAAAATCAGGATAATTGTAGCTGAGTTCTCCACAGTCTCTCACAAGAACAAATTTATTGCAGCAATTAGGAAGTACAATGATTCCCGTGAAAAAGAAGAGAAGCTAAACTCCTCTATAATTGGCATAAAGGGGGATAAATGTCCTATATATGTATCTGAATATCTGCCTGGCAGTGGTAGGAAGTTATTTTACAAGTGTCGTGAGTTTGCAAAACAAAAAAAATATAAGTTTTGTTGGATAACAAATAATAACATTTATATACGCAAAAATGAACATTCCAAATCTATTAGGATAAGTTGCGATAATGATCTTAGTGCCCTTGATCTTGAGGCTGAATGACTAACCGAATGTATTTTAATCGCTTTTTTCTGTATTTTCTTTTTGTTTTTTGTTTTATTTTTTATTGAGATAATAGGGGCTGAGCCTTTCTTTATGAACCTTGTAAAAGTATCTAACTTGGGCGTCTTATATTTTTCATCTGTCTCTTATTCACTAAATAAATTTCAGTTGTTGAGATATTTTTTATATTTTTCTCACATACTTTTTATACAACAATCCACAAATGCTATTATAAAAAGTATAATTACACACACCTTCAGTCAAACTAAAATATTTATTCCTTCTTTTACTGACACTGTAATTATTAAATTTCTAATATTCAAAAATATACCTTGTCTTTTGTTCACACACTACTTTTACACAATTACACACATATACTTACATTTAATTACTTACATACAAATACACATACCATCATTACAATTAAGCAGAAACCAAAATGAGATGTGTCAATCTTACTACGTTAAATTCAGTCTGTGTCTCGGCGACGTTGCTCACGATTTCTTTATTTTCCGTCAGAATATAATTATTTTTATTTTATGTAAAAAAAAAAAAAACATATGATTGATAACTTTAGTATTGTTACAGCGGAACTAGAGGAAATCAGCAACTCAAGAGCCTTTGTCTGTCGTCCGGAACATTGCACGCGTTATTTGCAGTGCGATGGAAAATCTTTAACAGTTGTACATCTTAATATACGCAGCATAAATCATAATATTGATTTATTTCAAGCACTTTTAGAAGCGATAGATATGCCACTTGATATACTCGTATTGACAGAGTGTTGGGTATCGTCGGCACCCTTCATACCTGTGCTTAAAGGCTATACTAGTTACCATACAACAAAGAATGAAAATCAAAATAGCGGAATTGTCATTTACATCAAAGATAACCTTAACGGAAAAGTATATGAGCCCGAGTGCATAGAAGAGGCAAACTGTTTAGTTTTTGAACTACAAAAAGACTTCGCCCTTGTGGCTGTCTATCGCTCGCCGTCTTATTCAGATACAAATGTTTTTTTGGATAGCTTAAATTGCCTTCTTACTTCTATGTCTAACTTTGAAACACTAAGCATAATGGGAGATATCAATATTGATATTAAAATTGACACTGTAGATACACGTGCAGAGGATTATTTAAATCTTAATGCAGCACACGGTCTTCTTCCAGCTCATGCGTTTATTACTAGAGGCATAAAATGTCTTGATCACGTTATGCTTAAATCTAAACTTATTTCTACTACTCTAATTCTCGATACTTATATCACCGATCATCTCCCAACTGTGTTAATAGCTAATCTAAAAAACAAATCACAACTGAATCAAAATGTTCAAGTGAGGATTGATTATGATTCTATCAATAGTACTATTCTGAACGATACCGATTTCTCTCCTATTTTTGAAACACAGGACGTCAATTTTGCTGCTGATTATCTGGTAACAACTGTTTCCAATATAATAAAAGAAAATACACATACATTTAAAAGTTCGCGTCGCAAAAAACTTCTTAAACCTTGGATTACCCCTGGGCTATTGAGATGCATCCGTAATCGCGACAACATGCATAGGAAATTAAGACGAGATCCAGAAAATGTTGTTCTTATAATAACGTATAAACGATATAGAAATTTCATAAACAAGATTCTCAAAAAGTGTAAAAATAGTTATCATAAACAGCTATTAGTAATGGCAAAAAATAATACAAAATCTACCTGGACTGCAATTAAAACCATTAGCAATTTAAAACCCTCTGACAAAACGAGTTCAAAAGCACTGCTTACGCTTGATCAGGATCCACATGTTTCTGTTAATAAAGTAAATAGATATTTTGTGGATGTCGGGAAACATCTAGCTAGTAAAATACTCAACGGACGCCCAGCTGCCTCCCTAATGCTTCCATCATACTCTGAGCGTGATTCCCTTGTTTTTATGGACGTTGATGAACACGAAATTGACTTTTTAATTTCAGAACTACGTGACTGCTCTGTTGGCTGGGATGGAATATCTGCCCGTATTTTGAGGGCGGCACGACGGGTGTTTGTTCCTATAATAACCTATATATCTCAAATGGCTCTATCTACTGGAGTCTTCCCGAATTCCTTTAAGAGGGCTATTGTCTCTCCTATATACAAATCTGGGGATGGAAGCGTTATCTCAAACTATCGGCCTATATCAATTCTTCCTGTTCTTTCCAAAATTCTGGAAAAAATAATGAATAAAAGACTGGTAAGCTTCTTGGAGTCTAAGAACATAATCGCTAAAAATCAGTTTGGTTTTAGGAGAGGTGTCAGTACAGGGGATGCCGTTGGTGCTTTGCTGGAGGAAGTGGTAAGAAGCTTGGACGAGAAGGAAAAGTGCATTGGCATGTTTCTTGATTTCACCAAGGCCTTCGATACCGTCTCCATTCCCTTATTGCTATCTAAGATGGAAAGTATTGGAATTCGTGGTCTCCCCCTGTCCATCTTCAAAGATTATCTCTCTAACCGGTCCCAATCTGTAAAAATTGGTAACTACATCAGTGAGGCGGAACCGCTAAATTACGGCGTGCCTCAAGGGTCTATTCTTGGACCGACTCTGTTCATTATTTACATCAATGATCTTTGTAAGTTAGAAATCCCTCACTGTAAAATTTATACTTATGCAGATGACACAGCATTGGTCATAAGTGGAAAAAACTGGAGAGAAACTTTTTCGTATGCTGAAACTGCTTTAACAACTGTAATGTCCTGGCTGGATTTAAACTTATTGACGCTTAACCTGGATAAAACTAAATACTTGACATTCACTCTAAATTCTTCAACCCTCCCATTGCATAGCGAATTCATAATTAAAGCCCACTTCTGCCAAAGACCTAGTACTTCTTGTACATGTTTGATGGTTGCGAGAGCGGAAACTATAAAGTATCTGGGGCTGTATATGGATCAGCATCTGAAATGGGATGAACATATAAAATTTATTATAGCTAAAACTAGAAAGCTGATTTATGTTTTTAAAAGTCTGAATTCAGTTGCGAACTCCAAAACGCTTAGAATGGTATATCTGGCACTTTGTCAATCTATATTGACATATTGCATCGTGGCATGGGGTTCTGCTGCTAAAACCATAATTCTGCCACTGGAAAGAGCCCAGAGAGCTGTACTAAAGGTGATGACTAAAAAGCCATTTCAGTACCCTACTACTCAACTTTATGCCGACACCTCTGTTTTGACAGTGAGACAGCTTTTTTTCTTAAACACGATACTACGCAAACATGCACAGCTAATGTATGACCCGATGCTGCATATCCGAAGGCGTAGATCTGACCTCGTTTGCACAATCCCTCGTCACAGGACTGCTCTTGCTGCACGTCAGTTCAGGGTACTAAGCTGCATCCTTTACAATAAAATTAATAAAATTTTAACAATATACCCCTGTTCGAAATACAACACCAAAGATAAAATGCAGAAGTGGTTGAAATCTCTAGATTATTTAAAAACTGAAAATCTTTTGCCATAGAAGTAAAACTTAAAACTATCCTTACGCAGTCTTTACAAAATTATGACACACATCCACATAATTTATGGTAATTTACACAACATACACTCATTTAAATAAACTGCTTTATATACTCATATACAAACACACACCACCCACATAACTCAATCCACTTTTTAATAAATACTATAAATTTATAGAACACAGCACGCAATATAAAAATAACATTAATAACTTCCACTAATCACTACACAACTAATAACTGATGTAAATTTACTTGATCAAGAGACTCTTCATTTAGTAGTAACTTACTTAGTTTTTAATCATAATTTTTTGCATGCACTTTATAATTAGGTTACTATATTGCTCGAATTCCCAAATAACAGCTTATAATAGCTTTACCAGCTTATTTGCTAGTTTGGGAATTATCGTACCTACTCTTTAAGTAATCTCACTTAACCAACTGTTTCTTTCTTGTTTAAGAAGAGTACTGTATCAGTGCTACATTGTACCATAAAATAGTTTCTCCTTCGTGATGCTCCTCTCCATTGAGATACAGACTTACGCCTAGTTGATGGTGGGTGGCAGAATGATGGACTAATTTTTGAAACATAAATATTGTAATCTTTTGCTATTAAGAAACAGGACAATAAATTATTTTTATTTATTTTTTTATTTATTTATGTATTCTTTTTTTGTCAATCACCAACTAATTGTACTTATTTAACTCACTATACGTCTTGGGAAACTGTAAGTGTAGTGAGTAGCTGTGAATAAATAAATAAATAAACCTCCGTGGTTTTTGAATTGCAGCATTTTCTTTGTGTTTTGTTCTTTTATACTTAATAAATTTAAAAAAAAAGTGTTTGAAACATTTGGTGTTAAAATAAATAAATGATAAACGCGGTAAAAATCGTATTATAGTAAGTACATGTTTTTAATGTTTTATGTTTTCGCGATTGTTATTCATTAAATCAACTTCCAGTCATTAACTTAATAAAATCGCAAACTCGAAAGCAGACTGCAAGACCCTTAGATACTGTGAGCCAATACTGCGTGAATCGGAATAGTTCCCGATAAAAATTTCAGGCGGTAGTTTTGTAATCTTTTGACATCAAAGACAAATGTTAACTTAGTCTGCCTGCGACCATGAACGCTGTAAAGTGTTTGAAACGTCAGGTGTAAATAAATAAGTAATAAACGCGATAAAACCGTATTGAAATAGTTTAATTTAATGAGTACATGTTTTGTTCCAGGTTTCACCGGTCCAGTACGCAGAATTGCAATTCAACGGCAATAATTTATTACCTCCCCCCAATAATGAAACTAGCACTTATTCACAAGTAAAGGGCGTCCTTCTTCCATCGTCTTCTGGCCTTAAGACCAGTGGCCAGGAGTCATAGAGATCTAAGACTCACAACTACAGAGATAAAAAAAAGTCTAGCTCCCTTATTCATATAAATTTATGAACGTTTGATAATATGTTTCGTCTCGTGCTTTCACGTCAATTATAGATAAGACAGAAAGGAACTATAAACATATTTTTGTTAATATAGGCTTAACGAACGTTCGTTAATTTTTTTGAATTAGTAGTTCCTTCAAATGTACTACAAAAGGAACTAATGAGAACAAGGTTTTTTTTTTATACAATTAAGTAGGCAAACAGCCGTACGGCCAACCTGAAGGTAAGTGGTTACTGTAGCCTATAAACGCATGCAACACCGGAGACGTCACGAGCGCGTTGGCGACCCTGAAGGAATTTCACGCCCTTTTTTTGAAGGCTCCCATGTTATAGTCACTAGGGAAAACCATGGCAGGGAGTTCATTCCATAATCGCAGTAAAATTAAATCGTTTGAGACATCGATTCGATGTCAAATGGAAATCATTCGAATACGAACGAAAATCATTTGAGTCAATGGTTTTGAGTGAGTTACTCTAAGGGTCAGTTCAGACCAAAAGGTGCGCAGCGGAGAGGATATTTTTGAGGCAATCAAAAATCAACTTCAATACTACTCGTATTACTATAAGGTGTGCGCGGAGCTACCCGCGACGCCCCGCGTATCTTCGAGAACGCGCGAGCATTTTGTCTTGTTCAAGCATGATGCACTTTATTGTATGACGTTTTGAGAATGAATCATTTCAGTAATGGGTCCTTTTAGGACCCCGTGTCCATTTCCGAAATAGGGTATTAACGTACTAATCGGTTTCAAAGTTGATTTTCGAGTGCTTTAAAAAAAATTCTCTCCTCTGCGCTCCTCTTGGTCTGAACTGACCCTCAAACATCTCAACAGGAGTGCATTTTTTTAAAAGTTAACGCAATATCGGCGATTCGAATAATCTTCGTTCGATTACCTTACTATAATTTACTTAAAAAAAAAGAGTGATGACCGTAGAGGAAGCGAGGGAAGTCTGTAAGGATCGTAGCAAAAGGAAATCCGTAGTCTCTGCCTACCCCTACGGGAAAAAGGCGTGATGATATGTATTTATGGATGTACCTAAAAAAATTGTAGAAAAAGAAAAAAAAATGAAACAGCGCAACCATGGTATTATTTTTTTTAATATTAACCAGTAAGTCCTTAAGCAGTTACAGTTTAGATTAGCATAGCGTTTGTCTTAGATATAAGTCATGTACAGATGAGATCTTGATCTGGCGAACAAATTACTAAAGCTACCATTTTTCCAAATTCCTACCATAAAACGTAGCATTTGCTCGCTAAGATCAAATTATTCAAATATATTACAGAAATACGAACACATATAGGGAATTTACATATTATAAAACACCACTCAGACCATTTTGATATAATTATAAGTATTTTATAATATATAATTGAAAATGGATTTAAGAAATCGAAGGCTTCGAAATCTTTTTGTGAGTACAAAATTACATTCTCTTTGCAAATGTTTAATATATTTTATTTAATAATAATGATACATTATTGTTTATTAGTTAAGCAGGATTTTAAAATTATATTTCACAACACAATATGCATTAATTAACGATTAAAAAATATAACTGAACAAGCGCTCTAGTTCATTCATTCAAAATTATGAATGTTTTCTTATACATAATCAGACTTTTTAATTTTCAGCTATATTATAGAAATAGGCGAAAAAAAAATTTTTTTTAGGATTATGAAAAATTAACTTTTTTACGTTAGTACTATTAATTATTCTGTGACTTTGTTTTAGGTATTTAATTTCAAATTGAGAAAAAATTGTAAGGTGAATTTTAATTAAATACTTCTGAGATGATTTAAAATTATTATTTTTTTACATATTTTAGTATAATTTGGAAATCGCTTTCACGTCTCACGATCGAAAGAGATAAAAACAAAACCATTTTAAGGAATAACGACAGTGTCAATAGTTCCATATTGTTTTCTAATAATTCATAAATATCACAATTAAATCCAACTGAAAATCAAAAAGTCATCCAGTACGTGATATATTAATACATATATATTTGCATTTTATTTAATCAGTTTTGATACCAATATTATTTATTGTTTCTATGTGATATGTGACGACTCAGGTCTACGAAGGGAACACATACATTTGTTTTAATAATAATAAAATAAAAACCATTTCACGAAAAGAGCGACTTAATAACTTACAAAAAATAACAGATTAACGCGCATTTATCAACGAAATATAAATTAAACTAGCACCTACAGGATAACATACGTCAAAAACTTCACAAACAATATTTCAATAAAAAAAATGTTTCGTATTTCAAGCCACACAGCAGAATGGAGGTCCTAAAAATGTTGATACTTAAATATATTCTTTTATTTTACCATATTTAAGAGTAACTTTGTGGTAAATATGTAATAATGAGTTAGTTTATAAAAAAATTGTATTTCAAGACATTTGCTGTGGAGCAGGAAAGATATAAAAACAACTACTTCACTCGCATATACAAATTGGTACAAAAGCTTCTTACATTAACTCACTGCGGTTAGCCATTAGACTATTTCAAATAACAATGTTTCGTGTAACAAAAACTAAATAAGGTGAGTTCAAATTAAGCACATTTCTTAAAAATTGCAATAAACTATTACTAATTTGAATATTATGAATTTTCAGGCTAATAATAATGTTCGTCGTGTTGTTCACATATGCTACTTGTATTGAAAATGCTTAATAGTCTAAAGGCTACACAGGCGTTACAATCAAAACCTTCAAACACTTTATACAAAAATTTCTTCACATACATTCTATACAAATTACCTATCTAAAAATAAATATTCAAAGAGTGATCACATAATTCAGTAAAATCGTTTTACGTTAAATAAAACGAATCATTTACTTTTATAAATGAACTGGAAACTAACCAAAAAAAATATATTAATCAATTAAAAATAAATCACCTTAGTTTTGTCTGTAAAATGAATTTTCATGCCGGTAGGCCACATTTTTCATAAATCGTGACTTTACATAAATCGTGAATCGTGTATAGTACAGTATTTTAATTCAAATTCTTAATTTCAAATATCTGTATTGTAGCGATGAATTTCATTACAAAATTGCGACATATTAAAACGATAATTATTATGAATTTGTTCATAATGTAGTGAGCAATACATATCTTGATTGAGAAATAATGATGATTTTGTAAGTCGTAAACGAAATCGTTTTAGAAAGATCTTTCATGTTTCATTTTAATAGTAATAAAGAAATTTCGCGTAATTTTATAAAAAAAAAAAATACGCAACACAAAACATCAACAAATATAACGTTAAACGCTTTAGAGCCACGTGCAATTTAAGGCCAAAATAATGTATAAATTATTGACATACAGTGTAACATAAATCCACAAAAATTTAATTTATGCATTTTTTTATTTTTACTCGTCTATTAAAGTGACCACACAAAAACAAACATATTTTTTGAATAGCCGTTTCAAAACGTAAAGTATTACCCACTACATTACGAACATCGTGTGCGCATATGAAATGTATGACTCCCATTCACACGATGTATTGCACTAAAATTATACACATACTATTTACAAAGGAAAATCAACAACAGCTTGTTGTAGATAATTATATAAATGGACAACGTTTAATTTTCCTGCAAACGTCTGCGTATCAAGTTAGCAAACTGTATAACTAGCTAGCAATATTTATAGAAATAACCAATATTTATTTTGATACGAAAGTTTAAATTCTTTCATGTGACCTTAGCGGTAGTAATAACTCTGACACCAGGGTGTACAGGGTAACTTGACCATGTAATCCACTGAAATGAATGATGGCCAATAAATATAAAATATTTCAAAAGAACGCGAATTCATACAAATCAATCGGAAAATAACATAGCTTTTACGACATATTGTTATCGCATTTCAAAATATTGCACTTTCTCTGCATCACTAATTTGGTCGAGTGGTTGAAAAAGTCCGCTGTTTACAATTGTTCAATAAATTTAAAGAAATAAATTTACATACAAAAAAAAAAAAAAATTTGACTTCAAAACAATATGCTCTATTTTAACTCTTTTTTTTTTAAGTAACTTAAATTTCAATGTCTGATGTTTTTTTAATTATCTTCTATTTACGTAATATTGTAGTTAATATTTCAGCGAGCGAGATATGATCTGAATAAGGTTATTTTAAATTAATTACACAAATTTCAAACATAAGGGAATATAACCCATATTGCGATACAATTAATTTTTCTACATAGTTTTCGCTAATTCGTGTCGGATGGATCAAGGTAGGTCATATCCCATACTACTACAATATTTAAGCGTGGCAAAAATTTTCTTGACTAATCAAATGAAACAAGTATTTTTTTTATGGCTGATACTGTCATTTTTATTACGCATATATTTATTTTTTTAATTTAACCTTTACTACACGCATAGCCGCGATCCCAACAGATTATACATAAAAATAAAAGAGCTAGAGGTATTTCTACAAAATAATTTGCCAAATTATACAGCAAATGCCAATTGAGGCGTTAAGAACGAACAGAAAATAATCCCGATACCTACCTACGTTTCATAGAAAAAAGTGAACGAGTGACGGAAAAGTACGTGGCACTGCTAAATATTTACTTTGCGATGGCGAAAAAAGTGCATTTTATATTCAGAAGTTCCTTATTTAACAGATCAATTGGCACATGCTTTGAGACTATTTCCCACCGGACACTTTTCTGATGTATGGTATTATATGACATGACACACAGCGCGTGTTTTATAGCATACAATACCTTCATGAAGATATAATTTTCATAGAGTGGCTATAGTATGCGTGTGTTCACGAATCTGGTATAAAATGGCCTCTAATAAAAGGACAACAGGAATTGTAATAATACATTTTCTTTTGCAAAAATACAGTATTCGTGACTTAGAAATAGCGGTATTCAGTACATGGATAGCATTTAACATCATTAAAATATTAATATGGCCGGTTTCAAAATTTTTATATATTCTTCATATACTTTTAAGCCTACTAGATACAGCTATATGTATATTTATAAAAATCTGGTATTTTTTTTTTTCTATCCGTGCATTTTCGTTTTGTCGATGCTAAGCGAAAAAATGCCGTGTGTTTTTATTCATTTGCACCTTATTATAAGAAATAATGTAAATGATACGACCATTCATTTTTTACTTAGCACCATTAAAAACTGTCAAGTGAGTCGAAATATGCATAAAGCATTTTAATATTAGATTTTCTTATTTTGGAACATAGGTGACCATTCCCATTGTTTTTTTTATAAACGAATAGGCAAGCGTAATATATTACAAAGACGCTCGACTTTCGGTCAAATTTTCATCAACGCTTATTTTTTTCAATGTTTTTTTTTAATCACGCCGTTCTCGTCTTTCAGATTTTATATTCAGTAATTGGGATGAATTGCAATTTTCAGCTCATTGTTATCGATACGCAAAAATTGAAGTAGATATATTGATAAATACAACAACAAAATAGTCAAAACTGTATGTGTACAGACACTTTTAACATATATAAGTGCTATTTTTGATATCTAAATCTCACGAAAAACATACCGAGTCAAGCATGGAACTAAAGGTAAAGATGGAAACCAAACCGGCATACAACAGGCTAGTCCCAGAAAATTTGACCTGGAGTAACCCCTGTTTTCCCAAAGTATTACCATCACTTAAAAAAATTTGCCTAGTCAGAAATACAGCAAAATAAAAATGTCAGTTTGCTTAATACAATTGGACTTTATATTACTATATCAAAAACAAGTATAATTATTTTTCATTTTTATAATAAAAATCTACCACAAAATAAAGATTATACAATTGGACTTTATATTACTATATCAAAAACAAGTATAATTATTTTTCATTTTTATAATAAAAATCTACCACAAAACAAAGATTATATTGCTACGTAACTGTTTATCATTTTTTCCAACTTTTGGGGTTGTTATCAAGTGCTGTGATGGAAACCCAGATTCACACCCTAACACATCACGAGTTAGAAAGAGAGAGGTGGGTAGCGAAATGCATTCAGGTCAAATTTTCTGCCATCAGCGTATCGTATCCCTTTAGCTTTAGATCCATGGACTCAAGTCATTTTCGAACGACATAATCGGCGAATTGAACAATTTGACTTATATCAAAAATAACACTCTAGGTGCCCTATTTTCTAAATGTATGACTCAATGTCGAATGAGAATCTTTCGAATTTTACGTGAGTTTAAAATCGTAATATAAAGAGCTTAGAGTTCACATGTTATTCAAGACATAATAACAACAATCATCATCATTCTAGCGCGTTTTTTGAATCTAAGGGAGCAACCGTTAAAACGCTCTAAGAACTAATATGATATCAATTCTATTCCTTTAATAAATTGTATGTTGTTATGGAACCTTACAAAAATATTGATATGTATACCTATTTTTAAAATAGTATTTTAAGGTAAAATATTATTATTAAATATTGAATTATATAAGTGTATTTTATATCCACGTATTAAAATACGTTTTTTAATCTCGTGTTAACTAAAATGTTATGTCACTTTTTCTCTTATCAAGTGAAAGAATAAGATAAAACACATTTTAATTAGGTAGTGAAGTTTATTTTCGAAAATACAATTCTTGACATTGAACTTAATAATAGGGGAAGTATAGATATCAATATTTTAGATTGTAACTACTTAGCAGTACATTCACACAATTTTTATACAAAATACGTATGCATTTCATATACCAGGATTTATATCAAGTTAAAATTCAAGTCTTACGCCTCATAATCTTTATTGGTTTGTTTCCGTGGCTATGAATAGAATCGCAATATTATTTTTAAAGGACAAAGCCGCAGGCTGCAGCTAGTTTAGAAAATAAATGAACAATAATGAAGTAGTAATATTTTTTTACACTAGCCTCTATCCAAATATTGCCTTAATCCATAATTTTGTTTTCATACATTTGAAATAGTACCTCTTTCTACCGAGACCCCTAATCATAAATGTATAACTCATATGTGGATTAAAAATTATTCGATATGGAACGAGGATCATTAATACTTTTCAAAAATAGCATCCTGTTCATGGACATGTCATTGGACCGTGAAATTTTAGTCGTTTTGGACCCCATCGTCCAGTGACTCCATTCATGCAACCGAACAAATTTCCCCAAGGAACATAGCTCGAAACATGAAAAACAAATTTGGACTTCCCACAGTAAGTTAGGTCACGTGATTAGACATTTTGTATGGGAGGTCCAAAAATTTACTCCATATTTCGACCTTGGGGAAGTTGTTCAGTTGCATGAATAGAGTCACTGGACGATGGGTCCAAAACGACTTAAATTTCACGGTATATTGATACACCTTGAGTGCGGGATTTGGCAGGGATATCAAATAACATCGACTTCTCTAACATGTTAGATTAATATCCCCACGCAAGCCTCCCAAAAAAAACAAGAGTATACATCCGTGATATCCAAACGGTGAAACATAATAATGACAAACCATTTATGGCGCGACCGTACATAGCCTTTTGCCAATTTGTTTGTCATTGCATGTTTTGTCAAAATACCGTACGTGATATTTATTACGATTCAACACAAATAGGACATGTGTAGTCGCGAATTTCATAGCCACGAAAACAAATTCACTCACAAAAGTCTACACTCACGCTATAGTAACAGGCGGTAGGTCGCGGCGATTGTCGCGCAACGAATTGTTGCGTCGCAACTCGTCCTTTATCGACGTCTCGCGCGATTCTAGTCCGCGACGTGGCGAGGAAGTTGCGTCGCGACATTCGGAAGACGAGCGCTTTGTGTGGGTGCCTGGTTTGTGTGTGGAAATTTATACTTTTTTTTTATATACAATTAAGTAGGCAAACAGGCGTACGGCCCACCTGATGGTAAGTGGTTACCGTAGCCTATGAAAGTCACGAGCGCGTTGAATATATGATCATCTTGACTTTTATTACAGACAAGCCTTTCTCAATAAATAGGTTATCCAACACTGAAAGAAAATTCTTCAAATCGGACCAGTATTTCTTGAGATTAGCGCAAACACAAACAAACTCTTTAGCTTTGTAATATTAGTATAAATATAGATAGATTGGCAGTTTTGAACTTAAATAGCTATTTTGTATCTCACTGCTGGGCAAAAGCCTTTTTTCTTCCACACATTTCTATCAAGCTATATCTTTCCAATTGATATTATATCAAACTCTCTTATGTCATCGGACCATTTTCGGCAGACCTTTCTTCACCAAAACTTTGTATTATTTTCATTATTTTATTTTATACCACAAACTAAAAAATACCAACAAATTTAGATTTTGCGTTTACATTAAGCTTATGAAATATTAAATGTGACATGTGTTAATTTACAGCAATTGAAGAAGAAATATAGTTAATTGTTATTTCATAATTTTCTTTTGAGACTTTTTAACTAAGATTTGATTTTTGTAGCACTATCTACCATCCACTAATAAAATCATTTTTTTAAACAGTGAAGTGGTAGCCCATGTGCATGTAATCAAACTTTCAATTTGGATTTCATGAATTGCAAAACCTAGCAATTCTGCTAATTTTGACGTTGATGTTTCAACTCCAATTCAATTCATTTCGTGATTCACTTCTCGTGCGAGTGTTAGCTCAAACTCGGACATTGTTTTTAAAGAAACATGTCATCTCAACGACGCTTCTCGTGCTGCCATTACACAATATATATAGTACTAGCTGTTTCCCGCAGCTCCGCCTGCGCCAAAAAGTAGCTTATGTATGACTCCGGGTCTTCAACTATTTTCATACCAAATTTCATCAAAATCCGTCCAACGGTTTATCCGTGAAAGCGTTACAGACAGACAGACTTTCGCATTTATAATATTAGTATGGATTGTTAAATTAATTATATTTAAGGCTACTGTGTGACATGTTTTAATTATGTATAGATCAATGGCCAGATGAATTAGTGAATAAAAAAAATATTGTGTAACCAGAAAAATGGATCACCAAATCCAACGGCTATCCCATATGAAGCCCTATTCGATGGGTTTACCCATTCTTTAGGAAGTAAGGATAGTGTGATGTATGTGTAGTGTAATGTGTGTGTGTATGTGTGTGTGTGTGTGTGTGTGTGTGTGTGTGTGTGTAGTGTAGCGGGTTATACATTAATTTCATATATATACATATTGTAAAGATGCGATTTCCCCCCCACTTACCAGGTATATCTCTCCCGCAAGCCATTATCTCGTGGTCTAGCGACGCGGACGCGGGCTCGGCGGCGCGACGCCCGCGCACTGTCTGCTGCAATCACACGACTGATCACTGGGGCTATGTTTATTTATAACTAGCTGTCTCCCGCAGCTCCGCCTGCGGTATATAGCCTATGTTACTCGGGACGAATGTAGCTTTCCAATGGCGAAAGAATTTTTGAAATCGGCACAGTAGTTTTTGAGTTTATTCATTACAAACTTACACGCAAAAATACAAATCTTTCCCTCTTTATAATGTTAGTGTAGATATGTTATATTGTCATCATCCTTTCGTGTAGGTTACTTTGTCTATCGACCATGTATACCTAGGTAAACTATGTGTGCTATGCTATAACCTTCAATAAGACAATCAAATTTAACAAGAATTGTCAAAATCCAACCAGTACTTCCAAAGTTGCAACGACATTTAACTCAAAACTAATTTATCATTTCGTCGAAAAACATTCACAATTTGACAAGTGGCTCTTTATCACGCCTAAACTAATCGATTTTAAATAAAACAGAGTTATTGTTATTGGGCATAACAAAAGGGGAAAAAAACAATAATATATACTTACTTTGTATCCACTAGATCCACTTGTAACGGACGAACTGGAACCAAGCGGATGCGTACCATTCTGAAATATTTATTTTTTATTAATTATCCTTGAAAATATTTGTACTTAATACGTGACCACCTTATAAATTAAACCGAATAAGTATGGCATTATATCAGGCATACATATCCATCTTATGACAAAACAAAAACAGAAAAAAAAACAATAATCTATGAAGGAAATAAAGATGTTTTTTTTTGTTTTTTTTATTTTTTACCTATTTTGTATATGTTTTATGTAAAACAGATACAATTTTTAATGACGGATATAAACATTTTCATATTAAGTTAGAGGGACAGGAAAAAGCCGTTCGTTGGCTTAAGCCTTAGGGGATTCCATATTTATGTAATAATTATAATGTAGGCAATATTATTGTATTAATAATTGTTTAATTTATGAACTACTAGCTGTTTCCCGCAGCTCCGCCTGCGTCAAAAAGTAGCCTATGTTTGACCCCGGGTCTTCAACTATATTCATACCAAATTTCATCAAAATACGTTCGGCGGTTTGGCCGTGAAAGCGTAACAGACAGACAGACTTTCGGATTTATAATATTAGTATGGATTATTAAATTGATTATCTTTAAGGCGACTGTATGACATGTTTTAATTAAGTAAGATAATATAGATGAATAAGTGAATAAAAAAAATACTGTGTAACCAGAAAAGTTTATACAACTAAGTAGGCAAACAGGCGTACGGCCCACCCGATGGTAAGTGGTTACCGTAGCCTATGAACGCCTACAACCCCGGAGATGTCACGAGCGCGTTGTCGACCTGTCCGCTATCAGCACAGCGACCCCTCTGGAGCCTGGCGACCCTACTCACCAGCAGGAACACAACACTGCATCACAGTGTTATTTGGCTGCGGTCTTCTGTAGGGTGGAGGCACTTCCCCAGACGGACTACTCCTTACAAAATGTCCTACCTCTCTTAATCCCATATGATATGAAAGCCCCATTCGATGGGTTAACCCATTCTTTATAATTCTTACCCATACCGGCTCACCCTTTAAATGCTACAGGTCCTATCATTAGACAAAATTACATACAGCGCCATCTGTTTTCAATCTACAATACTAGTAGATCTGTGAACAGTAGACTTCGCGAACTACTACCAAATACGAGATTTATTCATGAAACGGTGCTATGTACTTCCCTCATTTACCCCCTCATTTAGAGTTTCTTACAGCACTTGTAAAAACCCGACAAAGATGCTGTAATCAAATAAGTATGATTGGAATTAGTTAAACATTGTTATACCAAACTTTCCCCTTCTTCTTCTTCTTCTTCTTAGCGAGTAGACTCTGGCAAAGTTAAATTTGGGAAGACCAAAATTCCGCCACTGACAAGGCATTGTCAGTGGCCTCGTAAAGGTCCCCGAGAGTGCAGGTGGCTGGGCACTCGGGGCAAGATAAGAGGTGCGCCATAGTCTGGGGAGAGGCACCACAACGGCAGGAATCCTCGGAACTGTAACCCCACCTGAACATGTTTCCAGGTGGGGTTACAGGGTTCTTCCCCTTTATGCCCTCATATTTCTCCCAATCAAAAACATTTCTCGACGTCAAATTTCGAAATGCGACCTCTAGCCCGGAACATACATTTTTCCGCGCAAAAGCAATGCCAGTTCCGCAATGGAGATTTCGCTTACTCTCAGTCAATTTACCTGATCCAGTTGGTCAATGGAAGTGTGGCTGGTTGGACTCTTGACGGTGTCGAAAACTGACGAGTCGCTGTCATGGTCGGACTGCTGGTGCGGCGTTTCCGGACTGTCTGGTATTTCGCTGGCGGCTGTTGAAATATTTTACAACTTTTTTTTTAAATTTAATTTGGCACACAGATAACACACACTTGTCATACGAGTCAGATATCGTTGGACAATTAAGCAGATGAGACTTTTGGCGGGAAGTTGTGAAGAGCTATATCGGAGCTGTATTTTATTTTCTAAAATTTGTGTTTTTTTGAGTGTTTGTGCATAATAATGGCGGATTTTTATTCGCAAAGTGTTCAAGAATAAGCGTGAGTGTTGGTAAGTGATACAGTGTTTGATTTATGTGATTTTCTTGCTTGTTGCCAAAAGCTCCTGGAAATCGCTAAGTGCAGTTTTTCTATCACTTCACTTAGCATAGCATATAATACTTGTTTGTTTGTTTGTGATAACTTTCTTGCATTTTATATGAAAACTAGCTGTGCCCGCGACTTCGTCCGCGTGGAATAGTTATTTTGGGAATCATGGGCGAGCGCTCATCATGCGGCGCGTGTGAATTTTGTTTCAGAGTTATTTTAAAATTGTATTATCTTATAAGATGTTTATTGAAATAAGGTGATGTCAAAGACAATTTTGTTCACAGTTAAATACTCTTAATCAATAACACATTTATTTGGATAAAGATTAATATTATTATGTTGATACAACTCTGACAAATAATTTGTAATAATGCATTAATTTCGACCAAATTTGATTATCATAAAAACAGTTATTGTGAGTTAATCTTAAAAGATAGACATATACTGTCGCGGACATTTTTTTAGATAATTTAAAGAGGAATAATTCTTTCATACATATTTTTTGGGTATCTCGAATGATTTTTGCAGCGCACGCAACGGAAGCCCTCAAAGATCAATAATTTTCCTCGTTTTTTCCACATTTTCGGCTGCTTTTTCGCTCCTTTTAGTCGCAACGTGATGTTATATAGCCTAAAGCCTTCCTCGATAAATTATCTATCCAACACAAAAAGATTTTTTTGAATTAGAACCAGTAGTTCCTGAGATTAGCGCGTTCAAACAAACAAACAAACTCTTCAGCTATATAATATTAGTATAGATAACATTACAGTAAATACAAAACTAAAAATAAATGCAACGGCGGACTTATCCCATACAGAGATCTCTTCCAGTCAACCGGGATGTTCCAGGTATACAGTTTAAAAAGACAGGTGGTAGAAGTTGTGCAATTTACTTACCTACACACTTCTGACTTCTGACTCGACTTAACTTAACTATTGACTTGAATTTAGACTTTCTCGACTAAACGACTTTCTTGTATAACTTTTACTTGTTACTGGCTAAATGCGAAAGTAAAAGCCATATATAAAAAAAATAAAGCAGATGCATTCGCAGCGACAAATTGCGAAATTGACCGTTGATAGATTATGTCTATTACGTCATTCGTATCATCACCCCCATCCCCCTCATCACTGACCGTGTGGATGTATGGTCCGTCGCTGTGCCCTGGGCGAGGGCGGGTGTAGCGCGGGCGGACGACCGGCTCCCGGTGCTCGAGACACCGCCGCTTGTACGACTTCGCACACGCGGCGAAATCGGCGAATATTGCCTGCCGCACGGACGTGCAAAATATACAAGTAAATACGAGATAACGGTATTTTAGAAACCTTAATGAATTTAAAAGAGAATTAAAGAAATGGCTAATTGATAAAACTTTCTATACGGTTAGTGAATATAATAATCTTTCATAACTGAATGATATTTTGTTGTTGGTAAGCTGCCAAAATTGTTGATATATTTGTCCAACTTTTACTTGAATTTGAATTTATTACTTTTGATTGATTAATTCATTACATTAACTGTTTTGCATGCCAGTGATTTTTTTAATTGCTATAGAATTTGGGTACGCAAACAATAGTGTTTTAAAAATTTCAGTTCCTCATTTAGCCAAATAATACAATACAAAATATCTTTATTGCCCACATATAGCAACAAATAATATAACATTTACAAAGACTTCAACATAATATGAGCAAAGGCGGACTTATTGCTAGGCAATCTCTTCCAGTCAAACCTTATGAGAAACCCTGAATCAAGAACCCTATTTTTTGAAATTTATGACATCGAACGAAAACCATTCGATGTGGATCAAAAATTATCCGTTTCGCCGATTTTGCGTAAATCACACAAAATAGCACTCGAGTACTTAATTTAAAAAAAAAAATTTTTTTTTTAAGAAGCCAGCTTTTTCTGATACTGAAACTAGTTCAGGGCAGGCAAGTAACCTATAAATTTAATTAACAAGTAAAATAGTTTATTGTACTGTACCTGATAATAACGTGAAAGTTATGGCGTATAGATATTCCTTCCCGTTCTCGCCGGGCGCTTTCGTTATTGTTGATATATCAACCTGATAGAAACAAATCTTAAATAAAAATGTCATCTTATTGAATAAATGAATGAATGAACACTTTATTGCACCATTTACATACATATAAGAAAAGATACAGCACAGAAACCAATCAACATTAATAGAAATGAGTACAAAGGCGGACTCTTATCGCTAATGCTTTCCTAGCCAATTGGTAGAAAGCAGGAGAGAATTAAAAAAAATTGAGCGATCGGTGCAGAAAGCTAAGATGTTATCTACAACAAAACAGATAATAAACTTACATAGATATTTATGTATAAAAAATCAACCTACATAAAATACTTGAATAAATGAAATACATAAAACGAGTAGGACAGTAGTGAAAAAAAAAAAGACAAGCTTATTGAACCTTACAAAGGTAGTGAGACTTAGCCAGATCTTTGAATGAGGCGATTGTTTGTGCTTTACGAATCAAATTTTTTATCTTATAAGCAACTAGTTGCGTCGTCAGCTTACGCTACGGAGCCTAGGGTACGCTGTAAGTCTTGGTTATGGATTTGGCGGAACTGGTTATCACAATGGAGCGACTGCCGTCTGACCTCCGTAACCCTTTTTACAGGGAAACCAGACCAACAGAAACGTGATCCGAGGTGTGTTAGTGGTCAACACTGTCGGAATTTTTCAGGCTGCCCTAAGGCATCTGGCACAGCCTCACGACTGCTATCTGTCGACAATAACCGAGACCAACGGCTTAACGTGCCTTCCGAAGGAGCTCAAGATAGGAAATGCCAATAAATGGAAAACAATTCAATAGTGGTCAATTCCGCCTGCGTCATAAAGTAGCTTATATTTTACTTCAGGTCATCAACTATACTATTGTTACGATACGAGGCCCCACAGTTGACAACCACTGGAAAAGATTGAGCAGCCCTGCTCGCGGAAACTTCTCGTACAATCGCTGCGTGTTTCCATCATGGAGCAATTACAAAGAGGAGTTGCCGTAATAAGCGTTTTGTAAGAAAGCGTTTGTTCAGCTACACGGGGCGGAAGGCAGACGTGCGACATGCTTGGTTTCGGCCGTGGCTCCAACCATGGAGCACGAGCAATGACAAGCTCCGCCTACTGCAGTGTCATCACATCACGGAGCCATTTCAAACGGCATCTCCTCTTTGTAATTGCTCCATGGTTTCCATACGGGAATAATTGCGCGGACGATCTAGTACATCGCTAGTCTCGCTCTGGCATATTGCTTTGTCTCGCTCTCACGTGTTCGACAAACTGAATCAACGAGATCGAGAGTATCGCTGTCTCTCTCTTACTCTTCTGGTGTATAGGAGATCTTTCTGGAAACTTATCGAACGCGTTCCCCGGGCTATACACCGTGAAATTTTAGTCGTTTTGGACCCATCGTCCAGTGACTCCATTCGTGCAACTGAACAACTTTCCCCAAGATGCATGGGTCGAAATATGGAGTAAATTTTTGGACTTCCCATACAAAATGTCTCATCACGTGACTATGGGAAGTCCAAATTTGTTTTTCATGTTTCGAGCTATGTTCCTTGGGGAAATTTGTTCGGTTGCATGAATGGAGTCACTGGACGATGGGTCCAAAACGACTAAAATTTCACGGTGTATAAACAGCGGAAGCTGGCACATGAGGCCCCGATAGGTTCTCAGTAGGCCCTTCAGGCACAATAGTGTCGGCCCTTATGGCATTGAGCGTTTGCTACCGCTCGCGAGCTTGCATCGCTCGCTTGATCAAAGGCAAAGCCCATGGCCGAGGTTCGTCCCAACTGGGAGCTCCTTGTGCATTTGCCGAAAATGCTGAGTGGTTAATAGAATAGTGGCCCTCGCCTCAAACTGTCCCGCTGTGAAATTGAAAGCTCACAGAAGCTAAAATTGTAGGTGCGGTCAAAAAAAAAAAAAGAAAAAAAACACAGAGTTTAAGTTGAGTTAAGCTACAAGTGCGATCCAGAAGTGAAACCTACGACTTGGGCGACTCATCAGGACAGTGTTAAGCAAGTATTTAGCCATTCTGAGTGATCAGTGAAGTTAAGTGACGTCGGCGACCATCCTTGTGGAAATAAACGTCTTTTCGAGTGACCAGGTGTTTTTCTCCAAATTGCGAACCCCCAGCTCGTAACAATAATAAAAGTGCAAAAGTTTGTTTGTTTGTTTGTTTGTAACATCTTTTTCTTGTCTGTCTGTCTGTTACGCTTTCACGGCGAAACCGCCGAACGGATTTTGATGAATATAGCTGAAGACCCGGGGTCAAACACAGGCGGAGCTGCGAGAAACAGCTAGTAAGTAATATAATAAGTAAAAAGAAGAAAAAGAGAGAGAAAAGAAAAAAAAAAAAATAAGTAGCTAAAATTTACAAAAAAGGCAAGGTCCCGAAAGATCGTTACCGAGAGGTAGCGTGCCCAGAGGGCTGGCAGCATTGCCACGTTAAATGGCAAAGTAAATGGTATTTGGCAAATAAATGTGTGTTCACCTGAAATCTAACGTGCCGTTGAAACATAGCGGGCGCGTTCGACCCTCTCTTGTATTCAACACGAAACGACATCGGACTTAGCACGCTGTGGGATAATTCCGCTATCTGCAATATTAATAGATTAACTATTTATTTATGCACACAAACTAAAAAGGACACTTATTTCAAATGAAATATCTTACAATAGACCCGTGCGAGGAGAGGTCATTAATAAAAATTAATAATTTTGGTTATTAAAAAAATTATAAAAAAAATCTTTAATACCGCGGACACTCCATACAACAGCGGCGAGCGCGATACCTATTACTATTACTTAGATTCGGTCGCGTACGCGCGCGCATCAATGTGTGTGTTGCTCGTAGGGTTAATCATTTACCGTATCTGCGTCATAGCCGTCGCAGCGGCCGCGCGGTTGAAGCGAAATCCTTGCATTATTTTGCTCTAGATTTTTACCTTAAATCTGGTGAGATGCGGTATCCGTTTCGGGTGGGAGGGTGTGAGTGTACGTTAGTACTAGCGATGGGCATCGGGAAGAAATGAAAAGAAAAGGAAGGAAAGGGAAAAGTTAATTAATTCCCATTTATTCCCGGGTGTTTTGAAAATTCCCGGGAAGAAATTGATTTTGTTAAATTCCATATATTTATATCGAATTTGCCAAATACCTTAGAGAGTTTATTCCCTGAGATGGAAGTAAAGTTTCGATATTTTGCTTTTTTAATTGTCAAGAGTACGCAAAAAAAATCGACTATCTTCGTATGTGGATTGGCGCAACCGACGGAACGATTGTCAGTTAATTTCCGGTGACTAGGGCTAGTACTGATAACGAGACTTTTATAAAATTACGTCATATTTTTGAAAAGAGATTACAAACATGGTATCAGGGCACTGTGTCGATAATTTGTTATTCTGAAACTTAATAAAAATTTACACTTTTTTAAATGTAAATATATATTTCGGTGTAAATAAAAAGTTTTCTTTCCGGAATAAATCACCATTGGAAGGGAATAAATGGGAATCAATGGAAATATTCGCAGGGGTTGGAAATTTTCCGGGAAGGCGCCCATCTCTAGTTAGTACTATTAATACTGTTATATTTGAAGAAACTAACAATTTAACAAGACTCACACTAAGAAATGCATGAATAAGATCAGCTTTAACAGTGGCCAATGGTTTCCCTTTGACCAAAGCCGTGAAAGTTTCCTCTTTATCAGCTGATAACAGTAGGGATCCGAACCACGATCGTTTGGTCAACTCTGGTGAAGATTCCGGGGTTAGGTGGACTTCTTCTGATGATGCTGTGGAAAAAAGAATTGATTATTTATTTATGGTGGATGGGTCCCAACTGCTGGGTATAGAAAGAGAGAAAATAAAATAAAAGTGTCCCACTGCTGGGCAAAATCCTCCCCTCTCCTGACCTTACTGCTTCTCAGTGTAATTTAAAAATAAAAAAAAACCCAAAACTAGATACCGGCAATTTAAATCACTAAAAATACCCGACTGGTTTTCTGTGTAATTTGAAAATGAAAAAAAAATCCGTCATTTGTTTTTTGTACTCTTTATCTCCACCTGCGGTATATAGCCTATGTTACTCAGGCTGAATGTAGCTTTTCAAGGGTGAAAGAATTTTTTAATTTGGGACAGTAGTTTTTGAGTTTATTCATTACAAACATACACACAAAAATACAAATCTTTCCTCTTTATAATATAATGAATGAATGAATGAATGAACACTTTATTGCACCATTTACAAACAAAAAAAGCACATAGTTAAAACCAATACAACTAAATGGGTACAAAGGCGGACTTATCGCTAATGCAATTTCTTCCAAAAAAAATTTTTTTTTTAAAAGTGTAGATGTAGATAAGTAAAACATTTAAATTATAGAAAAGCAAAAGAAACAACATACATAGTCACGAAAAACATAACCCTCCTCCTGGCGCAGTCGGTTAACCAGCACAAGAATACACAAACAACTGTCCAGGTACTCACCCTGTAGTTTCCTGCGATGGAATCTAGGCGAGCCAAGGAACGAATTCTTAATGCTAGCGAGCCGTACTCGCCACGGCGGGGCCACTGTACTTCCAGTACCGCTCGATCCGGCAGGAATACCTTCAAATGTATATGTATGTATGTAAAAGTCGAAAATACCTAATGTTTTCTTATGTTTTCGCGATTGTTATTCATTAAATTAAACTATTTTAATACGCTCAACCAAGTCTGCAGTCTGTGAACACGCTCTAGACAAACCCAACCACTATATGCGTTTTGATAATCCTCAAGTCCTTGCAAAGGAAAACAGATTCATTCCAAGGATGTTACGTGAAGCTATTGAAATTAAAAAACATCCTAATTTCAATAGAGAGGATGGATGGCAGGTACCGCCAGCTTGGGACCCAGTCATTAACTTAATAAAATCGCAAACTCGGAAGCAGACTGCAAGACCCTTAGATACTGTGAGCCAATACTGCGTGAATCGGAATAGTTCCCAATAAAAATTTCAGGCGGTAGTTTTGTAATCTTATGACATCAAAGACAAATGTTAACTTAGTCTGCCTGCGACCATGAACGCTGTAAAGTGTTTGAAACGTCAGGTGTAAATAAATAAGTAATAAACGCGATAAAACCGTATTAAAATAGTTTAATTTAATCAAAAATACCTATTAAAAGTACACAAAAACAACGCTTCGCAGTCCCCTAATATTTTCTACAAAACTTATCCGATTTATGTGTGTATGTGTGTAAAAACTTTATTGTACAGAAAGAATATTGTTACAACAAAATAGAACACAAGAAGAGGCGGACTTATCCCTGATAAGGATCTCTTCCAGTCGACCCGTAAACCAAAGGAAAAGAAGAGTACATGGGCATCAAAGAGTGTACAGTACAATAGATACGATAAATATAAATGTAAAACAAACTAACTTAACCTAAAACCTAAGTCAACTCAAGTCTGAACGCTCAAAGTATTCCCTAACTCGGAATTTGAAGGTATGAAGAGAGGACGACTGTTTGAGGTCCAGAGGAAGCTTTATTTCTTTTTTAATTAAAAATTAAAAAAAAAAAATAGCTGCGGCTGCGTTTATTTTTCTGATATAACCGCGGCAAATTTGTTTTCTAGATATTTAAACAAAACGGAAACTCTTATCAATTTTTTCGGTTTTTCAAGGTTCAATATCACCTATGAAATCAATTATGAAAAATTTAAAGCATATGTTATAGGACATTCTGATATATCCATTTGTAAAAATTCTATGATATACTTGGTTGATTGGTTGATCGAGGAATCAGGGGACCACGTTTGTATGGAGATACTTTAACGACCACCAGACGGCGGCCGGGACCAACGGCTTAACGTGCCTTCCGAAGCACGGAATCATCTTTATTATCGGACAATCAGGTGATTCAAGCCTGCAATGTCCTAACCAAACTGGAAACAACTAAACATCATCAACTTCCCATGGGAATCGAACCCACGACCTCGGGGTTGGAGGCCACTTAACCACTGGACCACGGAGGCAGTTGCAGTATGTCTCCTAATAATTCACTAATTAGCTGGGCTATGTCGGGGACTTTTGTTTTCCTACGGATCTCTGATTTCTGATGATAATCGATGGACAATGAATTCGAATGCTGTATAGATCAATGTTTAGATGGAAATAGAGAATTCTAAGAGAGGTAGGACATTTTGTAAGGAGTAGTCCGTCTGGGGAAGTACCTCCACCATACAGAAGACCGCAGCCAAATAACACTGTGATGCAGTGTTGTGTTCCAGCTGGTGAGTAGGGTCGCCAGGCTCCAGAGGGGTCGCTGTTGCAGGCGTTCATAGGCTACGATAACCACTTACCATCAGGTGGGCCGTACGCCTGTTTGCCTACTTAGTTGTATATGAAAAAAAAATAGATTTAGGCATATTAGTTCACCTGTAATAGTTCCTAAGTTGGGGAACAATGCTGGTTGGGCGGGCGATTGCGCAGTAGAAGGCGGGCCGGGCAGAGATGATCTTTCTCGAACTATATATAATATGTTTTCATTTGGATTATAAAATTATATAATTTTTTTCAAATAAAATTAATAGGCTAGTTTCCAGGGTCAAAATAACATTATTAAAATTAGTCTCTAGTGACGTCACATATTGCGAAAAAGTGTAGCGCACTGTGACGTCACACGGAACTTTAACGCGCCATATCTTTACCATTCTTTGTTTAATTTTCAAAAGAAAAAATACGTCTCGCAATATTTTTTGATTATCTAACTGACAGACATACTTATTATATATTTTTTGTAAACTAGCCTATTATTACAAACAAATTAACCTAGAAACTTAAAACAACTAACTTGAAAGTTAAAAAATTAATACTTAAAATTTAAATCTAAGCAATGTCCGTGTGGCATGGTGCCAAGAACACTGGCTGCATTCCCACGCTGAATTGCAATTTCCATTCTATAATCATGTTAATTATTAATATTGTAATAACCGATTCAACATAAAACTAGTAGTTTTGTGAACAGTAGACTTCGCGAACTATACCTTCAATTACGAGATTTTTCATAAAACGCCGCTATGAACTTTCCCCATTTACCCCATTTTTGAATTTTTTTACAGCATTCGTAGAGAATCTGACATACGTTGGCGATATCAAATAATTAGGATTGAAATCCGTTAATTAATGCTACATCAAACTTCCCCTTTTCGACCTCATTGATCCCCTAATTAAAAGGCTCTAGACCAAAGAAAATCTTAATAAATCAAGAATCACGCGTGCCAAGTTTCCTAAGGATCCCTTTAGCAATGCGACCTCTAGCCCGGAACATACATTTTTTCCATACATAAAAGTTAAATTAGCCTATTTCGAAATGGAGAATTCTCTTTCGCTCAATCAATAAATGAATAAGAACGGAGATGGCATTTTGTCTTTTAAACAAATTAGTTTCCATGGGATTTAACTACTATGCGTAGAAGAAAAAGCAAGTATGATATAAATGATTGATTAATTTAAAGAGAGGTAGGACATTTTGTAAGGAGTAGTCCGTCTGGGGAAGTACCTCCACCCTACAGAAGACCGCAGCCAAATAACACTGTGATGCAGTGTTATGTTCCTGCTGGTGAGTAGGGTCGCTGTGCTGATAGCGGACAGCTCGGCAACGCGCTCGTGACATCTCCGGTGTTGCAGGCGTTCATAGGCTACGGTAACCACTTACCATCGGGTGGGCCGTACGCCTGCTTGCCTACTTAGTTGTATAAAAAAACAAAATTACCTCTATGCGTTTGGGAAGGACTATGTGGCCGGACCGCTACTGACGAGCCCATTATAGGAGACTCGTTTATTATTATCACTGCCTCGCCCGGTTCACCGCCTAAAAAAAAAAGTTTGTGTCACTGATCGCACCAAGTATTTTAACAATAGGAAAAAAAAAAAAAAAAAACACTAAACACCCCGATTGCTTTTCTATGTTTATTAAAAACCCGAAAAAAAAATACACCAGTTGTGTTTTTCTTATTATTTTGATATCACAGTGTCACTCTCACAGTAAATACGAATTAACGACACCTCCCGAGCTGAAATCCGTCGAGCCGTTCAGGCTGCAGAGCGTGCCAAATAATACATACAACATACATATCTACAGTATGTATGTAGGCAATACTTACTAGGTATTACATACATACATATACTTTCGAAAAACATAACCCTCCTTCTAGCGCAATCGGGTAAATATCAGATCCCTAAAAGGTGGTGAAAACCTCTAGACTAGTCTCAAATGAGCAGATTATCTTCAAATGGCTGAACCGATCTCCATAAACGTAGCGCGAAAAAGAGATTGAGTGAGAGGGACAGACTTACATATTAAGGCTATTGAGTGAGAGGGACAGACTTACATATTAAGGCTATTGAGTGAGAGGGACAGACTTACATATTAAGGCTATTGAGTGAGAGGGACAGACTTACATATGAAGGCTATTGAGTGAGAGGGACAGACTTACATATGAAGGCTATTGAGTGAGAGGGACAGACTTACATATGAAGGCTATTGAGTGAGAGGGACAGACTTACATATGAAGGCTATTGAGTGAGAGGGACAGACTTACATATGAAGGCTATTGAGTGAGAGGGACAGACTTACATATTAAGGCTATTGAGTGAAAGGGACAGACTTACATATGAAGGCTATTGAGTGAGATTGACAGACTTACATATGAAGGCTATTGAGTGAGAGGGACAGACTTACATATGAAGGCTATTGAGTGAGAGGGGCAGACTTACATATGAAGGCTATTGAGTGAGAGGGACAGACTTACATATGAAGGCTATTGAGTGAGAGGGATAGACTTACTTATATTAAGGCTAATAGTAGGCCCAGTGGAGTTCGCTCTTTGGTGGTGATGCTCGCGAATCGATGGAGACGCTGCGAAATTTTTACATCGATTAGTTTACAATCGATTTAAAAAATCAAAAAAAGAGGTTCTCGAGTAACTCCGTTATTTGTGGACCAATTTAAAATTTCTTTTTTTGTCTACAAGGATATGCTTTCAATTGGGTTTTGTAGAAGTTTTATTAAAATCGGTACAGTAGTTTGATTGTAAAATCAAAATTACCAGAAACATAAGATTGGACACTGATGTCATCCAAATAAACACAATTCATTTCATATGTTTTTGAGTGGCTTTGATTGTATTTAAAATAGTTTTCCAAAGCCAATCGAAAACATATGATGGTATCAGTACCAAGGACCATTTTAATGCTTTCTATCAGATAAGTAAATGGGAAATAAGGTAGGTCATGTTCCTGTTGGTCTGGTTTCTCTGTAAAAAGGGTTACGGAGGTCAGACGATAGTCTCTCAATTGTACTAACCAGTACCGCCAAATCTAGGACCATGACTCACAGCGTACCCTAGGCTCCTAAGCGTAAGCTGAGGACGCAACTAGGAAAACACGCTCGGACGAAGAAGAAATGGGAAATAAAAAGTTTTACCCAATGGTGATCCTGGGGTAGCTGGGGTACCGCCCAAAGACGAAACCCGATGCGGAGTATGTCCTGATTTCAAGACAAAATCTATATTAATAACAAATATAGTTTGAAAAATAAATTTACTCTGAACGAAAACTATAACTTAATAAAATAATATGCTTAAATTATTTCAAATTGAAAAATAGTTATTGTAAGTTACATTTTTATGATATTTATAGGTAATTAGGCTTGCAACGAATAGTATATTCGGCATTATACCGAATATTCGGAGAGCCCGCTGACCGAATAGCCGAATATTAGGCAAAAGTATTCGGCCGGATTTTAGCGCCAAAACTTGTACAGACGTAATTGTTTGCCAGGAAGTAGTGTTTATTCAGAGCGCCTTTTCTCTGAAGCTGGGGTGGTCTAAGAGAAAAAAAAGAAGTAAACTACTTCCTAAAAATGCAGAAAAATTAGTCTTTCTGCACTATAACCTTCCCCTTCTAAATTTAAATTATGAAAATAATTTAAATGCATGGAAAAATTTCTAAACTTTTCTAATACAGAAGATGATTGTGTACCTGTTTATGTACCAATGAATAGTTAAATGATTATAAGAGAAATGAAAATATGAATATATATGACTCGATTTTTATTTTTCATTTTACCAATTATCTCCCTATAACAAAATATATAACTTAAGTATTCGGTATTCGGCCGAATAGGCCGAATACCGAATAGTAACCGAAGATTCGGCTCAAGCCTTATTGTTAATACATTAATCTGAAATATCAACATTTCAAATTTCATATGGTATTGGTTTTAAAACGAGCAAAGTTGCTAAGAGAGACGACGGATCATGAAATAGTGAAACAGAGTAGAACTAAATCACAAGCGTAACGAGTGATTACAATTCACCCTACTGAGCTGTTTTAGTGATTTACAGGCGCACGAGTCGATACGACTAAACGCTATTTTATTGGTCGGGCTATAAATACCCATTACGGTATAGGTCTTCAATTGTATTGTTTGTTTTGCATTGCATTAATAATTGTATATATTTATTGTTTATGTAGGTATATTGTAAATACGTGTGTATATGCTATATATATATATATATATATATATATGTGTGTATTGCATATTATTTTCTTATGCTTTTTTGTTAATAAAACTTTATTTTACACCCACATAAAGCTCTCTGCTTGACCCAAAGGTTGACTATTAGATAATGCTTTTAGCATTAAGTCCACCTATTGCGCTTTACAATTGTATTTGTACAATAATTATTAAAGAAGTCTGGTATTTAGCAAGTCATTAACAATATTATTAGGTCACATATTACTCAAATAAGACACAATGTTAAGAAAGGACATTGCGACATTTTGGTCCAACCCCTCAACAACGTTGGAAGTTATTCCAAATGCAAGGTTTTGGAATATACTCTATTTTATATTATGACGGCTAAGTTGATATTTAGCGCGAACATGGCGTTTTGAAACATTTTTAAACCTCTGAAAGCATAAATTCTGGACTGAATTGAGCTAGATTGGTAGGGTTTCATAGACCGGCACTTCATTTAGATGACATTTTTGTTGATGCATAAAATATTTTATGAGAGACAGCCTTTATGTAGAGGAACTATGCAATATGTAAAATAATAAATGTGTACTATATAATTACCGAATTTTTATTATTAAAAGAAATACCCATTCACTTTACTGTAACCTTAAAAATAATGTTATGATATAGGTAGTCTCAAAAATATCATCGCTAGGTGAAACTGCGATAAAAAATACTTGACCATTTTCATTAGGTAAGAACATTTTTATCAGTAACTAGCTGTTTCCCGCAGCTCCGCCTGCGTCAAAAAGTAGCCTATGTTTGACCCCGGGTGGTCAACTATATTCGTACTAGATTTCATCAAAATCCGTTCAGCGGTTTGGTCGTGAAAGCGTAACAGACAGACAGACTTTCGCATTTATAATATTAGTATAGAAGTATGGATAAATATGTCAAGGTATGTTAAAAAAAACCATATTGGCACTCGATTTCGGCTTGGTTCTATCTAGTAGAATGAAACGATCTATACTTCAAATGCTTTCATTTGGCATAGTTTGTATCAATGTTGATCAAAGTTGGTATTTGGACCAGAGTCCAAACATTTTTGCCGTGGTCCTTTACGTGACAAAATGAAATATGAGTGTAATTAATGTATGTGTTACCTGGCGGGCTGGCACACAGCTGGGGCGAGCTGCCCGCGTCGGCGCGGCGACCGGTCGCGGACCTGCTGCGACCAAACCTGCTATATCTCACGGTATTACAACACTAGCATTGTACAAATCTAGTTTGAACCGGTTTGAAGTCGGTTCAGGCCGGTTTAAAACTGATTCAAACTGGTTTTGTATAGTCGTTTATGATGCCTTGTCTGTATACAGCGTTGCCAGGCGTCCGGATAAAGCCGGACATAGTTACGCTTTTTGATTGCGTGTCCGGCCAAAATAAACGGTGTCCAGCTTGTCCGGCTTTTGTTAGGCTTTTAACATTTTATTTGATTTAACAAGATTCATGGTAATAAATTAGAAAAGCTTTAAATACTGAGACACAAAGTCCTCAATAATGTAGGTCTGTCCGGCTATTCGGTTTGGAGACCTGGCAACCCTATCTGTATAGATGCTTTATAGTGTAAGTTGTGTTTTACATGGGATCTGTCGACACCGAACGTGCTATATCTCACGGTATTACAACACTAGCATAGTATAAAACTAGTTTGAACTGGTTTCAACAGATAAAAACGGGTTCGGACTAGTAATAATCGGTTAAAATGGTCTCTTCAACAAAATCCAAGCCTTTACACTGTTTGCCGTATAAGACTTATTTTTATTACAAAGTAAAAAATGCTGCAGTGGAGTTTCTGTCGCCGCTTCTTCTCCACTCGCGCTTTGGAAATGGTGGTAAACTTAATATAAGTAAATTTACGTCAATAAATGATATTTATATCCTATATTGAAAATAAACGATTTCATTTCATTTCAGACATAGAAAGACACAGACAGATGACCTTATTGATTTTGATGAAGAATACGGGTAAAGGCTTGTTCTTTGTATAGTCAAGCTTAATAGTAAGTTGCTGCTACCTGCTATATCTCACGGTATTATAGCATGATAGGTTAATACCAGTTTGAACCGGTTTAAATCGGTTTGAGATCGGTTCAGAAGCCCTATTTTTAAATGTATGACATATACGCCGAATGAAAGTGACAGTAATGTTATTGTCAGATAGTATTACCCTGTCACGGTATTACAACACAATGGTCTAGCTAGTGGGTTCGATTCCGACGGGAAGCATAATTTGTTTAGTTGTTTTCAGTTTGGTTAGGACAGGCTTGAATCACCTGATTGTTTGACAATAATGACGTTTCCGTGTGAACGGTATTCGGAAGTGCACGTTTGGTGGTCATCAAGGAATCCGCGTCAGAGGCTGAAAAACCATTCCAAAAAACTCTGACACTACGGAGTACAGGGTCGATTTGCCCGGGTAAGAATTATTTTTAGTAATGTTAATATGCCAATCACGGCTCATAATAAATTGTTCAGCGCGCGCTTGATGCGGGCAGATACCAACCGGTCATTTTAGAAATACATAGTCTGTCTCAATGGAAAAAGACAACAATGTAAACAATGGCAATTTATAAATATTACTCATTAATCACTTACTTTCGATTATAATTGCTTATTACGTTCACATCTCAATGAACACACAAATCGTTTTCACAAAAACACCATCGATAAACCTGTCTCTATGTCAGACGGCCATATTTGTTTACATTATTGTCTTTTTCCATTGAGACAGACTTCATATACAGCAGTGAAATGCAGGCTGAAATGATGATGATGTTTTAAGAAATCAATAATGATGATAATGAAATGGGCATTTTACCTGAATTGTGACCTTCGCGGCGTAATTGGTGACCCCTCGCTTATTTGGCCGAAATGCGCCGACTGGCCGTTGACCTGTAAAAAAAAAAAAACTAATTTCAACATTTTTACATTTGAAAAAATACAGTGTCTTAAGCGGCTAAACTTGCGACCAATGCCATTGCGTTTTCAATTTTCAACAGCGCCATCTATCTCACCCGGCAAGTGTCGAGTCGTTTCTTTGGCGGGAAGGCCGGCGCGACTTGCCGTCTCTGGCGGGCCGTCTGCGTTTGCGTTCCAGCAGTAGGAAGTATATACTAGGATTCAGTGGCGTGGGGTGAGAAAAAAAAGTAAAGCCGGACCAAAAATACCCGGCTATCATGTCATATCTTAACTTGTAAAAAAAACATGCAATAAATTACATACCTTTTATTAGTGTCTTAGTTCACCTTCCAAAACTACGGCGAAATGTTGCGTTTGTACCTACCTATGATGCGTGCGTTGTATGCAGTTTCTTCAACACAAACACTATACGAAAAATATACTTACACGAAACTTGGCAAGTTAAATTTCACTACTTTCCGAGTCTTTAAAACTAACTATATACCACAATCAAGCTAATCACTTAACACAATAGATAAATTAGAGATCATCTGTGCAAATTACAGATCAATTAATTGTAGCAAGGTAAAGGTAAATACCGTGCGCGAAATAATAACTAAAAATGACAGACAGAAAGAAACATTTCGTTCGATGCCGCGCCGGCTGGCTCTGCTCTCATTGGACGAAAACTTTTCAAGCGAAACAAAACCTTAACACATGACAAATAAAGATTGGACGCTATCTGAGTTCGGCTTATACTCGGCGTTATATGGACGAGTGTTTGCATGTGGACATAATGTGTATGTGTGCGTGAATTACATACATTGTAATTTTTTCAATTCTTAATTTTGTAGGCGAGTTCCCAAGCGGCCTACTACCGCGGTACGCGTCCTACGATTGTAAAATCGTGTATGTGTGTGTTGCGCGATTTCAATACATCGTAGCCATTTCGATTCGAAAAGAAAAAGATTCTAAGGCTCTATTGATGTCGTAAATAGGCTAAAGGTACCTAAAAAACCTGCTAAATTTGGGATAAATCTGCTAAAAACAGGGTAAAAGTGACAAACTCGACAAGTATCTAATCTAGCAATCATTCACTAAGAGGATTACACAAAATTCATACTATCCATATCCATACTAATATTATAAATGCGAAAGTCTGTCTGTCTGTCTGTCTGTTACGCTTTCACGGTCAAACCGCTGAACTGAATTTTTATAAAATTTGGTACTGAATATAGTTGAAGAAACATGGGCTACTTTTTGACGCAGGCGGAGCTGCGGAAAACAGCCAGTTTTCTATAATATTCAATTTTTTTTGTAATTGTAATGAAAATTAGTGACAGCGCCATCTACCCGACACCGCTGGTATTAAAACAACATGCATCTCACCCGGCAGGTGTCGAGCCGTTTGCGCGGCGGGTCGGGGGGCGCGGCGGGCGCGGGGGGACGCGGCTCGTCGTCTCTGGCTGGTCGCCGACGTTTACGTTCCAGTAATAGGAAGTATATTACTTTCTCTGTGTTGTGGCTGGAAGGAAACAATCATATTGCAAAGAGTCTGCCTTTTATTATTTCAGCAAAATCTATACATACTTAACATTATCGGTGCGAAAGTCTGTCTGTCTGTTACGCTTTCACGGTCAGACCGCTAAACGGATTTTCATGAAATTTGGTATGAACATAGTTGAAGACCCAGGGTCAAACGTAGGCTACATTTTGACGCAGGGGTAGCTGCGGAAAACAGCTAGTTTAGAGACAAAATAGAAAATAGCAAGCAAAAACATCTACTAAATACATGTGTCTAGTGGACACAACGATCATACTTAGTAGTACAGATGTTTAAAGCACAAAACTTGTCTATAGATAGTTCAACTCACTGTGGACTCAGTAAATCTTGAATCAACTTGTCTCTTTGCTTGAAACATCCCAAACTGCATATGGCCTGAAAACAAAAAAGAAACAATACTGCTAGAATGACATTTTAGAAAAATCGGGTCCAACAGAATAAACTAAGGATATTTTTAGCCGTAGGCAAAGGGTGAAACGGGGCCCTATGACTAAAACTTTGCTGTCTGTCTGTCACGAGGCTAAATCTTATTTTAAAATTTTTACAGAAGACGTATTCTGTTACCGCTTTAACAACAAATATAAAAAAATTGAAGAAAATAAATGTTTAATACAGAAGTCTTAGTAATAAGCACTTACCAAATTACTTTGCATGGCGTGAAACACGTGTCGCATGGTGGTGGGCATGTTGGGACTAACAGTAGTGGGTGGGTGCCGGCCGGCAATAGTTTGCATGAACTAACTGGTGGCGGAAGCATGCAAAATAATTTGGTAAGTACTTGTAAACTTTAACTTCCGTAAAGTAACGCCTGAACCAATTAAATGTCTTAGTAATAAATAAATAATTATATACCGTGAAGTTTGAGTCGTTTTGGACCCATCGTCCAGTGACTCCATTCATGCAACTGAACAACTTTCCCCAAGATACATGGGTCGAAATATGGAGTTAATTTTTGGACCTCCCATACAAAATGTCTCATCACTTGACCTAACTTACTATGGGAAGTCCAAATTTGTTTTTCATGTTTCGAGCTAGGTTCCTTGGGGAAATTTGTTTGGTTGCTTGAACGGAGTCACTGGACGATGATTCCACAACGACTAAAATTTCAAGATGTTTAGGGATATATCACATACATAAATTGAGTTAGTCTCAAAGTAGGTTCGAGACTTGTGAGGATGCTAACTCAACGATACTACATTTTATAACAAATAAATGTCGTGTGATAATGAGTAACAAGGCGGCGCTCTTGATGACGGATTGCGAACTGAATATGAAATGCAATGAATGAGTGACTAAAAATTCTGACTTTGTACGATTGCTTACTTGTACATAACCGTCCCGTTTTATCTTTTGGGTATGGATGGAGTTCTAAAAATAAAGTTATTTTTTTAAATCTATGAGTACCTGTAACACGTCAGGGTCTAGGGCCTCAGCGGACGGTAGCACCCTGGTCTGGACCACCTCCATCATGGGCAACTCCTGCTCCAACTCCCCGCGACCACCGGCAGTCACCCATGGGTGTCTTGTTATTTCTGCTAACTGAAATAGGAATTTAAGGTTATCTTTTATGATGAATCGACGGAAGAAGCCTTTGCCTGGCTGCCTAGGCTGAGTAAAAAAAAAAAAAAAATATCTCGTACGTGTTATTTGAGAGTTAGTTATTATTATTGAAAATGTTCAACGGAGAGCCACAAAGATGATAAAAACTTTAAAAAATATGACATATGAGCAACGTATCATGAAACTTAATCTCACTACTCTAGAGCGACGCAGGGAAAGAGGCAGCTTGATCGAGACCTACAAAATTTTGAATGGACACTATGATGTTCCTGATCTGCCCAACTTATATACATATAACGAGAATAGACATCTAAGAGGTCATTCATTGAAACTATGTCGCAGTGTAGCTAAATTAAACCCCAAAAAACATTCCCTTTCCAACCGTGTAGTCAGGGAGTGGAACAGATTGCCTGCAAGTGTTGTAACTGCACCATCAGTAAACAGTTTTAAAAACAGATATGATAATATCTCCAAGCACAACGATGCACACGCATCAGCTTAAAGAGCTGCTAGTGTGTTCTAATAATAAACAAATAATTATTATTATTATTATTACAGTGGATATACTTACTGTCATCCTCTTCTCAGGATTGACTTCGATCATCCCTCTCAGCAGCTGCTGGCAGTCGGGCGGCACGAAGTGAGGCACGTGGAACACTCCGCGCTTTACCTGCATTTTTATCATAACATAATTAGAATAAAATAAATTCACAATAAAGTTATAAGTCAAAAATGGCCTGAATTGAAAAGGATGGTACGGCCGTGACTCTTTTTTGCTGGACTCGGCAAGCACACTGCCGTACCCTCAGATAATTCATTGATTGATTTTCGTTGATGTGCAATAATTGCGAAAAGATAAGGAATCATTATGACGTTAGCGCCTAAATAAACAATCCAATCTCAGTAGTTCCTTTCAAAGCTTCTTCGAAGGAAGTACTAAGACTTTTTTGACTCTGTGGTTTCATCAATTTCTTTGGAGGAACTCCTGAGCCTTCGTTATCTCAGTAGTTCTTCAAAAAGACAATAGAAGCTAAAGAAAACTCAGTAGTTCCTTTGATTGAGTATAGAATAGTATATAAATAGGTCCCTAATGGGTCTTTTCAATAGATTTTAGTGGATTTTGGGACTTTTAAGTGACAAGCTTATACATGAAATTCTGGCAAAACAAACAAATAATCTATTCGAATTAAAATTAGTACTAACTTAAACTATCTCTCTGTTTATTTAAGTCTATTTCGTGTCAAGTTTAAGTCTGGACTGGAAAATATACTTAAAAGGACAGAATGTTTAGTGCAAAATGTACACGTACCTTTTCGAGTAATTGACGTAGGTTATCATCATCAAACGGCAGAGCTCCCACAAGCAAAGCGTAGAGAATGACTCCGCAAGACCACACGTCGGCTCTGCGACCATCGTATTTCTCTCCCTGTGAAGATATAGAGAAAAATTCACTTCAATGTTTACTTTCAGTTTGTTTGTTTACATTTTTTGACAACTTCATCAAACGTTCGATTTTAGTTTTACCTTTGCGTTACGCTTATTTTGACTGGCAATTTTTTAATTTTTTTCCGATGAATTCAATGTTTTAGTAAAATGTTTATTTCGTATAATTGTAAGTTATTACTAAGCAACGCAAATAAGATACAAAAAATAATACTTATGTATTAAATGAAAATTATTTATTGTCCGACCTGTGCTAATAAATGGAACGTATATACGGTTACAAGTTAATTTGTACAAAACTACCAGTACCTACCGGAAGACGACCAACCAGCCAACGTAATCATTACGAGAGTTACCATTACTTAAGTTTTTACCTTGATTATGGTAAAAATAAAATAGACTACTTGACTTTGTTAACATTTGGACAATATTTATATTCGGAACAAAACAATACATACACTAAAAAGTAACCCATTCCCAAAACAACAACAAAGTTAGTGATTAATTAAAGCAATAATTAGCTTTTAAAGTTTGTGGCAGTACACTCTTAGTGTGTCCTTTATCACTGACAATCAAAAGCTTATTCAAATTAGGCCACGCTTGCCATATACGATCGTTATAATGCAAAATTTAAAAAAAAATTGTCATTAACTTTTGGTTTGACTTACCGGTCAAACAAAATAAACTTGCATGTTTACAAAAGAATAAATGATTATTGATTATTATTGATGCACTAATTTGTGTTACAATAGTTTAGTAAAGAGGAGATCGCAAACAGTTTACTTTAAAACCATTTTGTCCGATTCTTAGATTATGAATGGTGCTATCAGTGATTGTAAAGATAAAAGAAAGTAGTTTAAAGCTTTACATATGATAATTTATTAGGAGATTTGCCTGTTCCTATTCTCTTTTTTTTTCAACGTAAATACTGCATATAAGTAGCTAGTTAATAGCTGAGCAGGACGTGATTGTTTGTGACGATTACGCGAATTAAGCAACAGCAGGTGCGACCTAACATGGAGTGGACAACACTTGGGGTATTACGTTCAGCCGTTAGTCCTACTTGCCTAGTGGATTCAAGGCCACTAGTAAAGTTTCCTTTCATAAAGTCTGCACAGAACTACCCTATTTTGTACCAATGTGACAAAGCTTGTATTTGTTATAAAGAGACAGGGTCCTCCACTATTTCTATTATTCTCTCTTGGCTCGGCCTTCATTGCCTGCAGAAGTACTCAGTCCTGTTTAATATAATAAGTCCATGGTTCCGTCTGTGTACGTATATGTTTGTGCCCGAAACAAACATTTTCCGTACAGAAGCAAAAAAATTGGACAGTCTCGAAATGGAGACTTCCCTTACGCTCCCTCAATAACGTGAGAATTCACGATAGAAAATATCTCGCCGAAATCGATAGGATGTCATGTCATTCATCATACTTTTATTTACAAGAATGTTAATAAATCGGTTTCGATCGGGAGTTAATAAATCTAGGGACAAAATAAGCTTGTAATGGAAACACCGGAAGCCAGTACGGCGACGATAACCGGTTGGTTGAGTCCGCTTTGACATTGCTGATAACCGATCGAAAAATATTGAACAAAATAAGTGTCAATTAGTTGAGATAGCAAGTGTTTTCCGTATTAGGTAAAAGAGAGAGAGAAATATTTTGACAACAGCTGAAACACATACACAATTTTGCAAAGTTATACTGTCAATGTCATTTTTTGAACGACCGTTGATTTTATTTTGCCGGGCCGTTGTTTGTGTGAAAATTAAAGTTTCTAAGATAAACCAGTGAGTGTGTCCTAATAAAATTAAAGATGAAGTCTGCAAGATCGAAACCGAGGCTAAACGAGATGCGAACGCCGGCTAGAAGTAAGCAAAACTTGATAACCGGAGACCGTGATCCCGTTGAGGTCTACTGCCGCATACGGCCAATGGAAAGAGATTGTGATACTCCATGCATTAAGATAATTTCGCCCACTACATTACTCCTAACTCCTCCATCGACCGCCATAAGTTACAGAAATGAGAATGCCAAAACTATGAAGTACACTTTCAAAGAGATATTCCCTCCTGAAACATCTCAACAAGATGTGTTTGATAAAGTCGCATTGCCTCTCGTTAAAGGCTTGATTACTGGCAAAAATGGTTTATTGTTCACCTATGGAGTCACTGGAAGCGGGAAAACATTCACAATGACAGGCGATCCTAACAATTGTGGTATTTTGCCAAGAAGTTTAAATATTCTTTTCAAAAGCATAAATGATTATCAGGCGCGTAAATTTGTGTTCAAGCCAGATAAAATGAACTTGTTCGATATCCAAACTGAAGCGGAGGCCATGTTGGAGCGCCAACAGGAGTTGCACAAAATTAAAAATAGTAAAAGAAATAACTCAAACCCCGATTTGATATTGTCCTCGTCTAAAGATTCGAAAATCGATGGTGTTAACGAAGATAACCAATATGCTGTCTTTGTTACGTATGTAGAAGTCTACAATAATAGTGTTTTTGATTTATTGGAAGATGGGCCACCCATATCTAAAAATTTGACAGCAAAATTAATAAGGGAAGATGCGGCACACAACATGTATGTTAACGGTGTCACTGAAATTGAAATAAAGTCTGCTGAAGAAGCATTTGATGCTTTCTACTTAGGTTTGAAACGGAAACGGATGGCTCATACAAATTTGAATGCGGAATCTAGTCGAAGCCATTCTGTATTCACAATCAGACTGGTGCAGGCGCCGGTAGATGCCGATGGAGAAGCTATAATACAAAACAAGAAGTTTGTGACCATAAGTCAGCTGAGCTTAGTAGATTTGGCTGGTAGCGAGCGAACAAACAGAACAAAAAATACAGGACAAAGGTTACGCGAAGCTGGAAACATAAATAAGTCACTGATGACTCTACGTAACTGTCTAGAGTTGTTACGTGAGAATCAAATTAACGGTACTAACAATATGGTGCCATATCGTGAGTCCAAAATAACACATCTTTTCAAGAATTTCTTTGAAGGTGAAGGGCAGGTGCGTATGGTTGTCTGTGCTAATCCAAAGGCCGAAGATTATGATGAGACTATACAAGTAATGAGATTTGCTGAAATGGCTTCGGAGGTTGAGGTAGCTAAGCCTCAAATTATGGATATTGGAGCTACAATAGGTCTTATGTCTGGCAGGCGTAAAGCCAATCGGCTATTCCAAGCTGCAAGGGATAATATGACTCGACCCGAAGCTAAAGATCTCGAGTTAGACCTAGGTCTTGTTTACAGCCTAGGGCCAGACTTCCCAAGTTTAGAATTGAACAGTTCCGAAGCTTCTCATGTTATTAAAGAACTAATGGCACATTTGGAGATGAGGATAAGTCGGCGAGAGATGCTGAAAAGAAGCAAAGCTATTAAAGACGAGAGACTAAGATCAGCTCTGCTAGAATTGGAGAAAGAATCGATGGAAATTCGTAGTGAAAATGCTTCACTGAAAGGTCAGTTGTCAGCTGCTGAACGGAGAATACGGGCTTTAGAGGACCGCTTGACAGGCACTGAGAGTACTTCTATTAATCATCAGAGGAAACTTAATGAATTGACCGAATATACATCTTCCTTGAAAAGAGAATTACAAGAGAAAGAGTTGCTCATAAACCAATATAAGTTAGAAAAGGAGAAGCAGAAGAAGATTTTGGAAAGAAAGTACAATAATAAGATAGCCGTTGAACATGAGAAAGCGAAAGAAATTAACTCAGAGGTTGAGCGTTTAAGAAACATGAATGAGGAGAAAGAAAACCGTCTCCGCATCATCACACAAGCTTTGAATTGTGAAAGAGGTGATCATGCTGAAGTTCCAAAGAGTACAGTCGACGTCCAGACTTATTTCACTCCGGGGAGCACTCCTAGGGCTTTACCAGCTCATTTGCTAACTCCATTCACTTCTACAGCTCAGAATAAAGATACACCAACCTCTAGACGAGGAGTTGCAGTCTCCAATCCACGTCACCGAAGATCATTGTCTGCAGATGGCAGAGGATGGGTAGAACATGCTCCAAATAAGCTGGTCCCGATGGGTACAGTCATGAAACCCAGTTTGGTCCATAGCAAGGTGGTGAATAAACTGAAGAGTGTTAGGGATATCGCTAATTCGAAGACGTCTAATTATTGCTTGATATCACAAGGTCAGGATACAGACGGAGAATTGGAAACGAAAGTTTATAAAGGAGATGTGGTGCCGACTTGTGGTGGAGGTGCTCAGGTTATTTTCAATGATGTCGAGCTTCTGAAACAGTTTTCTCCAAATCGAGAATCTGTTCAATCCACTAGTAGGGTCTCTGGGCCATCTTGTGCAAGACATTCGAGCAAAAGAAGAGATTCAGCTCATTCTCCGCCGCAGACTCCTTCGAATACAAGCAAGAAGCAAAGAATTGATGATGATTAGATGTTTAATTTTTTAATTTCACTGTTACTTCCAAGTTGCGAAATATACAGCTTTTGTAAGAATTTAAAAAGTGTATGTATATAAACTTGGATAGAGCACTTCAAAAAGACATGTAAACAAAGTATGCTTCCCTTGGGAATCGAATCTACGATCTCCGGGTCTAAGGTAAACATCTTAACAACTGGACCACATAGACAGTATGTCGCAGAAAAGTATCCTACATATCTTGTAAGCATAGACTTAGGAATTTATGGTTGTACGGGACCCTATGTGCCAGGTTCCTTATAAAATGTAAACCATACCTAGCATTGCCAGGCATCCGGATAAAGCCAGACATAGTTAGGCTTTTTGATTGCGGCCAAAATAAACGGTGTCCAGCTTGTCCGTCATTTTTTAGGCTTTTTACATTTTATTTAATTTAACAAGATTTATGGTAATAATCAGAAAAGCTTTAAATACTGAGACACAAAATCCTCAATAATGTAAGGTGTCCGACCGTTTTAGCCAAATGTCCGGCCAAACTGGCTGGTCCGTCCGGCTATTAAGTTTGGCGACCTGGCAACCCTAACCATACCTACTAACCTCTTAACAGTATCTTTTCAAAGTGTTCTTTCCAAGTCATTCTTGGTTTAGTGTATAACTTGATTATAAAACTTATTAAATTATGTTGACATAATATTATGTTTAAGTTTGATTATGATTCTTATAGTTCATTACTTTATTTGTAACTGGATATATTGTGTGAAAAATGAAATTATAGCGAAAAAGTTTAATTTAATAACAACATTTTCAATAGATTGATTTTATCAGTTAAAAAAAAAGATAAAAGTTTTTTTATATATTTCTTTTTCTTTCGTGTTGCAGTTTTGGCACTCAGGAAAAATATGTGCTCATCTCAATAATTTGACAAAAAAAATAATTATAATGGCAAGAAATTTCGAGCGTATTTTTTTTATAAAACGAACGCAAAGTAATTTTTTAATGTTTAATTAAATTTAATAACTATATTTTATGTTAAATATGATTACTGTGATTTAATTAAATTTCGTAGTTCTCGCTTATAATTTGTTATGTGCAAATTTACGGCAATAACATTGAAACCTCAATCTTTTTACCTCTAAGATTAATGCAAAGAATTATTTCTGTTCCATTCTTTACTCATGTGACATTTTGATATTGAATACTACAATCCCTAATTATTTTTTCAAGATAAAATACCTATAACATGAGAGTATATATCTGCAAAAAAAAAACACAAAAATATCTAAGATCCTTTCACGCCTAATTGCAGCAATGCTAACGTGACATTTAAATGAATCTCTAATATTAAGTTGTATATTTTACTAACAGTATTGCTCTTTCTTCATATAGGTAGGTATTTACATGCTAATTGGGACTTATGTTTGTAAGAAATTAATAAACCACTTACGTGAAATTAGTTTTTATTTACAAGTATTTACGATGTTACTTTGCGTACTTCCGCCATTCTACCATTAAGCTAATATACGCCCATCCACTGCTGTTAATCCCAGTATGCCCGCCATCAATAGTTAGCATACACAACTATTGGGGCATGTTTTACATCTACATGAGATTTTCTCAAGCATTATTAAATCCAAAGTGCCTAAGGATGTCGATGGAAAAAAATAAAACCCTCACTGACAAGAGCCAAGTTGTACCGAGTCTTTATCGTGGCCGAAGAAGGGTAACAGAAAAAATAAATATATAATAATGTACTTAGGTAAAAAATATTCTCTTCGCACCACCTCTGGGTTGACTGGCTTAAGTCCGCCTTTTACATTAATGTTCCTATGAAGTTACTCCAGCGAAAATTCGAAGTTACGGTATTACTTAGGCCTCGTTTTCGGAGACGCGCCCGACGTTTTTTTCTGTTTACGGTGAGGCGGCGCGTGAAGCGACACTTATCATCGCACGCGTAAATACAAACATATGGCAATATACGATGTTGTTCATAGAGATGCGAGACGGCAAGAGTGGCGATGCCCGCCGCTGCGCCAAGCGTGGAACGAAACACGCAGCGACTGTCGCTGCGTCGCACGCGGCGGGCGTCGCTCATGTTCCGTTGTCGTAAACACTGGGCTCCTTCTTATATGAAATAATGCCCTTTTTAACTTAGAATTTTCTTCTAAAAAAAGTCGATCATATCGTACTCCATTGCGACGGTGATTTACGTCTGCGTTGTGCAATTTCTAAATAAGACTGGCAGAAGGTTTCCCCGCGGGCATAGCTCCATCGAGAATTGTCGCTGCGTGCGCCGCCGCGATAAACGACGCGTGAGATGCGTCGATGGCATCCGCGGGCCCGGCCACAAAAAACGTTCAATCTCAAACAAACGCGTGTAAAATCGCTTCTCCATAAACGTACTCATACAATGCCATATGTTTGAATTTAATGCGGGCCGCGCCGACGCACGCGTCGCGCGTCACCCCGCGTCTCCGTAAACAAGGCCTTAGAAGGGCATAAAATTCGGGTTAACGGGCTCATGAAGTTAAATAATGTTAAGTGTAGTTTTCGATGCGTGTGCTTACCCGTATAACTTCAGGACAGGCGTAGTGCGGACTCCCGCAGGACGTCTCCAGTAAGGACCCGGCCGGTTGCAGGGACGCCATGCCGAAGTCCGCTATTTTGATGTTGTTCCGTTCGTCTAGAAGGAGGTTCTCGGGCTTCAAGTCTCGGTGGCTGCAAATTATATGGGATTATATAGATTGTTAGTTATTAATGTATGAAAATAATGGGAGGCGGAGGTATACACCACATAGCTCGAAACATGAAAAACAAATTGGGACTTCCCACAGTAAGTTAGGTCACGTGATGAGACATTTTGTATGGGAGGTCCAAAATTTACTCCATATTTTCGACCCATGTATCTTGGGGAAAGTTGTTCAGTTGCATGATTGGAGTCAAACACTAAAACGACTAAAATTTCACGGTGTATAAAGGTAGTTATGAAATTCCTGTTGTACCAAAAAGTGAAATAACTTTTTAAACAATAGCTAAATTATTTATTTTTAAGAAAACAGAAAGATTTTCTTTAATTCCGTTCTCTTAAATAAGTTTTTGAAATTCGGTGAAAGGAGAAACTGTCGAAAAACAAGAGAAGGGTGCACTGTGTGTGCAGTGACGTCACTGCCACTTGGTTCCGTGCGTACAAAAGAGATAGCAAGACCATTATTAGTTTGATTCTGTCAATAGTAAAAAAATAAATAATCATAAAAAATTAAAACTATGATCCAATACCTCCTTTTCTCTCAATCACTCGCTCAACGAGGGTGTTTTCTTGTAATTGCTTGTTTTTGACAATGTATCCTTGTTGTGCAATAAAGAGTTTTGTATATTGTATGTTAGACTATGACCTCTTATACTATGGAATAAGTCAAAAAAAAAAACTAAATCTATGGTACTCACCATATAGAATGGCTGTGACAGAAGTCCAATGCGGATATAATCTGTCGGAAGAACCTCCTCGCCTCCTTGGGAGTCAGCCTGCCTTTCTTCACCAGGTAGTCGAACAGCTCCCCCCCACTTACATGTTCTAGCACTAAATATCTGAAAAGAAGAGTATGATTATAATACAGGATGGATAAGACTGTTAAAAGTTCTCTTTTTTCGGCTTTCGTTTATATTTTTTAAAGAAGAAAGTTTCAAAAACTGAACGTCCAGTAAAATTTTTGCTGGTGTTATAAAAACAACTACAGGGTGTCAATTCTGCTAATGAACTTTAAAATCCCATGCAACTGATATTCAATTACGACTCAATTACGATGCATTTTGACCTGCTGGGTATTCTGGTATTCTGCTAACACAATTTAGAATCTCAATTTAATTGAAACTAAAACTTAATTGAATGATAATACTAGAAAAAATGTAAATATTTATTTAATTTATAATAAATATAAAAAAAAACAGTGTAAATACCGATTATAAAAAAAAAATTGATGAATTTGATGATTTTTCTTTCAGTTGCAGTTCATGGGCAATCCAATGGAATACATATTAGTATAACAGAATACCAGAAACGTCAAAAATTGCCATTGCAATCCAATAACGATTCAATTGTGCACTATATACCACTATATTCCACCTATTGTACTTTAAAATTGTATTTGTACAATAAAGTTTAAATAAATAAATATAAATTAAGAGAACTGGCACCCAGGATGACTTTTTTATAAAATCTTTTTTTTTCAAGTGTTCCTATTTCCCAATTTCATCTTCATCTAGCGTTTCAGACCCTAGGGTACGCTTTAATCATGGTTCTAGATTTGGCGGTGCTGATTATAACAATGGAGTGACTATTGTAAATTGTCTCACTCCGTAACCAATCATCCAATCATCATTATTGTCAGTCTATCAGGTGATTTAGCCTGCAATGCTGTAATCTTAGATTAATAATTGGTCTCGCGCGCGCTCGACTAGATACCGCGCTATGAAGCAAAATCAGTTCCCAGAATGCGGCAACTTTATATTGTAGTGTGTGTGAGACAATGTGCAAAGACGAAACGAGAAAGAGTTATTTCTTGTAATAATTCTTACATAGTTTGAATACGCGAACTGGCATTTTGCTTCTGTTTTTAAACTAAAATTTTAAATTTATATCGACGTCCAACTCGCTTATCGGTTGCGGCGTGACTGACGCGGGTTCGCGTAGTTTTAGTTGCAGTATTTGTCTAGAACGCCGACAGTATCTAGTCGAGCGCGCGCGAGACCAATTATTAATGGCTGTAACCAAACTGGAAACAACTAATCATAGTATGCTTTCCGTGGGAATCAAAACCACGACCTCTAGATCTGACGAACACAACCAGTGGACGGCAGAGGTCAACGTTTTTTCTCAAAATATACGAAAGCTATATAAAAAGTGTGTACTCACAAGTATTTCTTATTCTCGTAAACATCAGACAACCCTAACACGTGCGGGTGCTCGATCAGTTTCATAATTGCTATTTCTCTCTCCACCTGCAAAGAAAATAATAAAACCTCATTATGCAAGGATAATATAAAAAAAAACATTTATATCCAGTGGCTTACATGGTCAATCGACCCTGGCGCCAGAGATTTTCGGAATCGCCTTTCGTCCTCTGACGTGGTTTCTTTAACGACCGCTTATAATTGCAGCCTGGACCAACGTGCCTTCCGAAGCACGTAATCATCATTATTATCGGAAAATAAAGTGATGCTAGCCTGCAATATCCTAACAAAACTGGAACTGATTGTAAATACTAATAAACATAAATAAATAGAGAAAATAAATAAGTATTTATTTTAAGTAGTTTATGTATCGGTGTGCTTCTGTTATTCTGCCTAGCGTTAATCTGTTCGTTCAATATCAGACACTTCTTTTGTCAATATAATTTACAAACCATACAAAACTCTAACAAAAAAAGTATCCAATGCTACCCGGACCAAAATTACGAATCAATTGATGCCTCATTTATTGAAATCGGCACATACATACTCTGCTTAACTCATAACATAACCCTTTCCTTTGGCTCTACCGTAGTCGAGTAAAAACAGTCCAAATTTTTCATTCTCTATGGCTACGAAACAGCTACGACGCGACGCAGACCTTGTAGAGAAAACTGCGTAGAAGATGTTGTCTACGCTACTTGAGCAGTTTATTTGCTACGAAAAGCTATGACTGTCTACGAAGGCCATGAGAAATTAACTACGCTACGAAAACCTACGACGTAGAAGGCGTGATGTATCTGCTACGGCGTAGCGCATTCAAATCTAGACGCAAAATATTTCAACGCAGCTACAATTTGCAAATATTTTTTGATTTTATCTCCAAAGGGGACTAATCATATGAATATGACATATTCGAGTTACAAATTTCTGTAAGGTGACTGTAATATCCCAGACCTAGAGCCCTGCTTTTTCAAAGTGAAACAAAATAGCAAAACAGGTGGGTCGAATGAGTTTCTTTCGATATCGAATGATTTTCATTCGCGATTTCATTCGACTCACCGATTTTGGGGGAGTAATTTTTTTTAGACACCGTGAAATTTTAGTCGTTTTGGACCCATCATAAAGTGACACTCTATTCATGTAACTGAACAACTTTCCCCAAGATACATGGGTCCAAATATGGAGTAAATTTTTGGACCTCCCATACAAAATGTCTCATCACGTGACCTAACTTACTATGGGAAGTCCAAATTTGTTTTTTATGTTTCGAGCTATGTTCTTTGGGGAAATTTGTTCGGTTGCATGAATGGAGTCACTGGACGATGGGTCCAAAACGACTAAAATTTCACGGTGTATAAATAAGCATAGGTATTGATTTATCTTACCTTCATAAGAACGGATTCGCTTAGTTTCTCCCGGTTGATGATCTTTATGGCAACCTTCTTCCCCGTCACGCAGTGAACCCCTAACTTCACCAGACCTGAGGGAGAAGACACGAGAAATTAGACAGAGAAAGGTAATGTTTATTTATTAAAACTTTATTGTTCCACAAAGTACACATATACTTATAACAATCGGCGGACTTAATGCTAAGAGCATTCTCTACCAGTCAACCATTGGGAGAAACGGAAAGGTAGTTTGGCGCAAAAAAGTTAAGGGGGAAAAAATGTATTTACTTATAGAGCAAATTTTATATGTAAACATACACAAATACTGTTTCATTTTAAATAAATACATATACTTACATAAATACCAATGATGAAGTCAAGTCACATTGAGAAGTTTTCATTAACTCAGCGAGTCCAAAATGTGCGCACGTGCCCGCTTTTTAAATAAAAAGTTAGGACTTTCCTTAGGAAAGTCGAGTAGATTGTAAAGTGAAGGAATTAGCCATAAAACTGGTGCGAAATAGAGGAGTACTTAGTAAGAGAGAATTAGAAGAACGAAGTTGAATGTTCGTTCATTTCTTCTTCGTCTGAGCGTGTTGTCCGCCTCTGTGTCTCATTTTCATGTGTGTTTGTTTTGTAAATTTTATTTTTATTTTGGTGCAATGAATATTTGTATTGATTGGATTATCCCGTCTCGTCCTCAGCTTACTCTTCAGAGACTAAGGCACGCTTTAGATTTGCTGGTACTGATTATTACAATGGAGCGACTGCAGTCTGAACTCCGTAATTCTTTTTACAGGGAAACCAGACCAACAGGAACATGACCCGAGGTGTGTTAGTGGCCAACACTGTCAGTTTTTTCAGGCTGCCTTTAGGCAAAATGAAAAAAATCTGGACAAAGGCAAAGGAGCCGAAGAGCGTTGAAAATGTATGCTATTCTTGTAGGATTGTCACAGAATAGTATAAATAAAACAAAAATATTTTGATTTTTGGTGACTCATACTTCTTTCAGCACTCCAGTTGGGGAATGTTTATATATAATACTAGCTGTTTCCCGCAGCTCCTCCTGCGACAGAAAGTAGCCTATGTTTGACCCCGGGTCTTCAACTATATTTATACCTTTCACCAAAGTCTGTTCAGCGGTTTGGCCGTGTAAGCTTAACAGACCGGCAAACAGACAGGCGGACAGACAGACTTTCTCATTTATAATATTAAGTATGGAAGTATAGATTGAGTATGGAAGTAAGAATGGATATTAGTTTGGAAGTATGGATGGATATGGACATAGATAACTAGCTTTTTCCCGCAGCTCCGCCTGCGTCAAAAAGTAGCCTATGTTTGACCCCGGGTCTTCAACTATATTCATACCAAGTTTCATCAAAATCCTTTCAGCGGTTTGGCCGTGAAAGCATAACAGACAAACAGACAGACTTTCGCATTTATAGTATTATAATGGTTAAGTACTAAAACAGCAGGAGTTCGCGGTAGCATCGAATAGAAATGGGTTGAGCATTCACTTTGAGCAGCGGGGAAAAAGCGAATGGAAAGTACGTAATCGAACGTTAAGCAGACGAAGTCGCGGGCACAGCTAGTATCATAATAAGATCAAATCTGTTATGTACATTGCGGCTTTATAAAATCTCGATAGTGCTGTGCGTGCTACTTGAGTACTATAGTCGTCGCGCTCAACTATCAAGCTCCCCATTTCGGTTTTTGTTGTTTAGAAAGAAAGAAATAAAACATGTTAATTTGGTACTACTAAACATACGTTAACATTTTAGAGAGGTAGGACATTTTGTAAGGAGTAGTCCGTCTGGGGAAGCACCTCCACCCTACAGAAGACCGCAGCGAAATAACACTGTGATACAGTGTTGTGTTCCTGCTGGTGAGTAGGGTCGCCAGGCTCCAGAGGGGTCGCTGTGCTGATAGCGGATAGGTCGGCAACGCGCTCGTGACATCCCCGGTGTTGCAGGCGTTCATAGGCTACGGTAACCACTCACCATCAGGTGGGCCGTACGCCTGTTTGCCTACTTAGTTGTATAAAAAAAATACATACTTAAAAATTTAAGGTACAGTAATATAAAAAATGGGTAGTACCAAAAAGGTCTCAACGTAAGTCGGAGCCTCAGCCTCGACGCTGGTCTTAGTTTACATCAAATTGCAATTTCGTTGTCAGTCTCAATTTCACTAGTTATCCGAAACTGTGTCGTTTAAAAATGTGTACAAAACATTGCTTCTGCGAACGTGGTGTTAAGTTCTATTTTCCGTATAACTGCGATTATGTAGAGCTGATAATGAAATAATCTCTACTGCACAAAAAAAAAAAAAAAAAACATTACAGAAACACAGGAGAGGTAATCTCTATATCGGACTTTTGGCGGGAAGTTGTGAAGAGCAGTATTGGCGCTGTATATAATTTTCCAAAATTTGTGTTTCTTTGAGTGTTTGCATAATAATGGTGGATTATTATTATTCGCAAAGTGTTCAAGAATAAGCGTGACTGTTGGGAAGTGATACAGTCTTCGATTTATGTGATTTTCTTGCTCGTTGCCAAAAGCTCCTGAAAATCTTTTGGCAACGAGCTTGACTTTAGACTTTCTTGTATAATTTCTACGAGTTACTGGCTAAATACTAGCTTATTTTTAGTTATTTTTTCAAATATTTGTCCCTCTGAAAGCAAAATTTAAATGTCGCCGATTATTGTAAAATTTTAGCAAAAGTATGGTCTATTATATATGACCTTAAGTTGTTTATTCAGGAAAAAATTATAATACAAAACTATGCGCAAAAGGCTGCCTTATCACAATGCCTTCCAGGCACCCTTCCTAAAAATTAATGAAAATCAGATGGCAGGCTATTTCGTTTTGCATAAATACTCGTTATTGTTCAGTTTTGCTTCGGAAGGCACGTTAAGCCGTTGGTCCCGGCTGCCAGTCGTTTAAGGATCCACGTCAATGCCCAAAAAGCGGTTCCGAAAAACTTTGACAACAGGGTTGATTGACAACGTGGCCTGCTCGATATAAAATATTATTAAGTTGTAACAACAGCTCTATATTAATCCGTCAGTAGCGAGTATAAACTTAGCAAGATAGATACACGACAAGTCAGACAGTGTGGGTTGCCTCAAAGTTGAGTGGACACGCTTCTTCCAGGTTCTGTTATCCAACATGCTAGTCTATTTCAGGTAAGTCTCATAATTTATTCTCTTTTTTGCTAATAGATGGCGTTATAATCAATACACTTCAAGTATGAGCCCGATTTTAGGTCAAATAGAAATGGGCAAGCCGGCAAAATATTTTTTTGACAAATTAAAAAATACCATCATCATCCTAGCGTGTATTCCTAGTTGCGTCGTCAGCTTACGCTTCGGAGCCTAGGGTACGCTGTAAGTCATGGTCCTAAATTTGGCGGAACTGGTTATTACACTGGAGCAACTACCGTCTGACCTCCGTAACCCTTTTTACAGGGAAACGAGACCCACAGGAACATGAATTCTAGTATCCCGGTTCGGTTTCGGGTTTCCATACATTCGTGTTAACCAAAGCGGCGTTCTTGCTGAAGGTTTTAAGCGCTTTTTTATTATTTGGGTTACTACGGAACCTTACCTTGCACGTGACGTGGCCCGACACACACTTGACCACTTATTTGTTACAACAGCACAATTATAAGTTGTGTATTTAATTATTTTGTAATATAAAACAGACTTGATTTAACATAAACTAAAATTAAATTAAAACTAAAAATCTAAAAACTGGTGTCCCTGTCGCATGGTTTCAAGAACGCCAGCCGCATTCCCGCGCTGAATAGCAATTGCTATTCTTTGCGCGAGATATGAGCCGGCCCTCCTGTCACCAGCGACGTCGTCGACCTGTCGTGGGGCCAAAGTTTTATGTGATGATCTTTTATCGATCTACCTTTTTCAGCGGTCTGCTCTTCTCAGCGATGGTATATGGTAGTCCAGCTGTGGATTATTCATCACCACTAGGTGCGTTACCACCGGACGCTCCTCAAACGACCCTCGACAAGGAGTTCGATGGATCCAGTAGAACTATTGACATCAGTAAGTAGCTGCTCCGTAAAGCCTCCGTGGAGCAGGAGGATATTTTCAAAAAGTGTAACTCACGCATAATAGGCGAGTAGAGTAATTTTTGTTCAACATATATGTCATTTCAGAAATAGGGGCTCCAGTGGTTAAGGCTATCGCCTTCGAATCGGAGTTCGTGGATTCGATTATCACTATAAGCATATTTTGTTTAGTTTCAGTTTGGTAAGGACATTGCAGGCTTGAATCGCCTGATTGTCTGATAATAATGATTCCGTGCTTCTGAAGGCACGTTAAGCCGTTGGTTCCGGCTGCCATGTGGTGGTCCTTAAAGGAACCACTTCAGAGGCCGATAGAGACTCCAGCCTATTGCACATCTTTTGTAGTCCCGAAACTGAGAATCTCAATAATAGCCGAGCGCGTCGCCCGTAGCGAATGCGCATGTCAAGCGACGCGACCCTGATTAGATTGGTCGCCATTCAGTGGAGTTTTCTATCTAGAGCTCCTCAGTGCTTCAGAAGGCACGTTAAGCAGTCGGTATGGCAGTCAGATGCCATTAGGCAGCCTGAGAAAAGTCTGTCAGTGTTCGTTACTAACACACCATGAATCATGACCTATTTAAAAAAATAGATTACGGATGTTTGACGGCAGTCGCTCCATTATAATAACCAGTGCCGCCAAATCTAGGATTACAACGTACCCTAAGCTCCGAAGCGTAAGCTGAGGACACAACTTAACATCTCTTCCAGGTTCAGCCAAAGTCAACGATGGACAGGGAATATTACATGATAATGGTTTCTCTTTTTTTCAGATCCTCTCACCAACTACCTGCTCCAGTCTCTTGCCCAGGAGTCTGACCAGAAGAGAAGGTACCAGAGATACAGAGACCTGCAGGACAACCAGATGTTCCGATATTCTTTGTTGAATAAAGAACTTGTCTAACTTTTATGATGTTTTACTTTTTGAGCAATTATCTAAATTGCTCTACATTACATTTTTCTTTAATACCTTTTTTGCGCCAAACTATCGTTATGTTTCTCCCAATGGTTGACTGGTAGAGAAAATCCTCCTAGTAAAAATTACCTGTTTGGCCTTTCTCCAGTGTCTTCTCCAGTCTGAAGGCGCCCCACATACTGGTACAAGCCTCCGTACCCCTCGAACCTCCTTCCATATTCACGGTCTTCCACGAACAGTCATATCTTTGTCACTTATGTCTTACGACAACGGTCACAAGTTCAAACATTTTTGAATTTAGAACCCTTTTTAACTCAAAACCAGTGAGTAGAATTATTTTCACTCGACAAAGTCGCTGAGACTAACGATTCTCATTCGACTCACTAATATTGGCGAGTCATACTTCTAATAGCACTCCAGTAGGCCGATCGCGGTAACTACAAAACACGTTAACGTATTTACCAAAACCAAACTACGACCGCGAGGACTATTTTTGGCTTAAATAACATCGGTGAGTCGATTGAAAATCGTTCGACTCGCCAATTAATGTAGAATGAAAATTATTCGAAACTGAACGAACATCATTCGATTCACCGGTTTTGAATTCTCAAAAATCATGGTTTGGTTTTGCTAAATACGGTTATGTGCAGGTGCGGACTTTTAATATTAAAATTACCTGTTTGGCCTTTCCCCAGAGTCTTTTCCAGTCGGAAAGGCCCCACATACTGGTAGGCCTCCGTACCCGTCGAAACCCCTTCCATATTTACGGTCTTCCACGAACAGTCATATCTTTACGTCACTCATGTCATACGACAACGGTCACGAGTTCGAACATTTTTGAATTTAGAACATTGATTTTAAAACACTATTTGAATTTAGAACACTTTTTAGTTCCGTAACGGACGGCCATTTTCATTCGGGCGTGCGGATTTGTCTGCTGAAAATTGCGGGGTTAAATATATATAAAAAAAAATTCACAATTAAAAAAAAAAGTTTATTTGAAATTAATTTTGCCATACATTATTGTCAAGTGCTGTTTCAGTGCCTCTTTCAAATACAATCCATCATACATTAGCAAAAATTTACGTGTCAAATTTGTTAAATTGTTCTTCATCCAAGCGTGAAAATTCCTAGTTGCGTCGTCAGCTTACGCTTCGGAACCTAGTCTAGTCCTGGATTTGGCTACAATGGCATTTGTTAATATTACAAGTAATAAGTCGAGTAGATTTTTGCTAAAAAGAGCTTGCACGTAGATTTATCAACAAAAAGACATAACTGGAGCACTAACTTAATTTATTAAGCTTTTACCGAGCTTCGAAGAGAGCGGGCGATGTCCTCAATACGTTGGGGACGTTAAATATTAAGATGCCTTCGTGGTCCAGTGGGTAAAGAGTTTCCCTGAAGACCCAGAGGTCGGGATTCAATTCCCACGGGAAGCATACTTTGTTTAGTTGTTTCCAATTTGGTTAGGACATTGCAGGCTTGAATCACCTGATTGTCTGATAATAATGATGGTTCCGTGCTTCCGATGGCACTTCAAGCCGTTGGACTGTCATTTGATGGTTGTTAAAGAATATTATGGCGCCATTTGGTCTGTTTTTCTGTAAACGAGTGTTACAGAGGCCAGATGGCAGTTGCTATATGTAATAAATGAATGACCATGACTATTGCGTACAGTACTCTCTTAAGTAGAAGCCGATGCAAATTTTATATTTTTTGGAGGAACATAAATAATCTGATGCAAATTTTTTCGATTCAATCTTAAAATTTACCCGGGTTGTATTGCATTTCATTTATTACCAGACTGCGAGGAAGTGAAAAAAGGATTGTTGTTTTTGATTTGTATGTATGTCCGTCCTTTACGCTCTATCGTAACAGATATCGTAATAACAAAGTAATTGCTTCGTGATCGTAACTAAAAACGGCTTAACCGAATTTCATAAAAATAGTGTGTCATTAGATTCGTTTTGTGAGTTTTTTTTTGTAAATAGCAGTTTATATATTAAATAGGTTATAACTTGCTTTTTAATTATTTTTTATTTTTTAATAGATTTTTAAAACTGTGCTAATTTTAATAAAACATTCCCTGACCAATTCATTCCAAAAAAATTAAAATACATCTAAATATAAATTGTCTGAATCAGAAAACAATAAAATTTATATCGTACTGTAGTTATATTTTAACTTATTACTTCTATTTTTAGCCAGAATTAAATAATGCACTTGAAACGTTGTATACTTAATATTTTTTACTACCGTATTAGAGGCATCGAAAACGGCACTTTTGACTATGCTCATTTAGTTTTTATATCTTTTAAGTATCATATCATCCGCATACGAAAAGCCGCACTTACTCAATTATTTAGCACAGTAATAACAACACAATTTCAACACAGGAATCGTAGAATCTTGTCACGGGAAAATCAATATATGCTGTCCTCGCATTTTGACAGTTTCACGCAAGAATTCAACACTAAATTAACACTATATTCACTAGGTATGTTTAAAAACATTTTATTGTTGTCAAATTGTGTAAAAAATTGTAAAATATTACATAATAGTGTTAGGAAAATTTGTGTTTTTCGTGGGGTGACTACGCGCGCGGTTCGGGAATTTCCGGGACTCTTCGTGAGTTTTCGCGAGGGGGTGAGTCGATGACTCATTGCTACTGGAGGGTGGGTTTGCGTTTCGTTTCACGCTCGCTATTATTGGAATTTTATTGGAAACATCTTATACTTTTTTAGTAAAATATTTATTTTTGCATTAATTTAAGTTTTACATTTTATACATAGGTATAATATATAAACTATACATAAAAATAAATATATTTCGAAGCTTATTTATTTAGTATTATTAATATTATATAAAAGTAATATTATTCTTTTTATTTTTATCATAAGTTTTCTCAAAGTTCTCTTTTCTGTAGACTGCACAATTTTTCTGATATTTCCAGTCGATACAAAATGACCTATAAATAAATTTTCTTCATCCTAGCGTGTTTCTCAGTTACATTGTGTATTCTACGATATCTCTGGCAGTAACAAGAATAAGCTTTTAATAAGGTCCTAACGGAAGATCAGCGCTGTCAATTTCATCGGATGGCAATATGCTGAGTTAGGACCTTTTTTAGGAACATACAACCTTTTTTCTAACGCTTTTTTCTTTTGTGTTTCATTTTTCTCTTTGTGTTGTTTCTAAAATAAATTATTTTCTTTCTTTCTTTTCTTTTTTTAAAGGTTTCGGTCGAGATTTGTCGAATCACGACATTTAAGTCGCTTTTTTCTGCTAATCGGCCTCCGCTTTTGGATTTATTATAGCATGCGATGCTACGTGCAAAAGTTAGTATCCTACCCATGTGTTACCAAAGGACCCCTATTTTCGTATGTATGACTCATAGGTATGCCAAATGAAAATCGTTTGACTCACCTATTTTGTGTGATTCATACTTTTCGATTACGATTCATACTACACTCCAGATAACAGATATATGCTACAGTAGAACACAGTATTGTAGGTACCATGGTAGGTACTTACGGAACCGGCGCCGGCGGATACGAATGTAGCATTCTATTTCGATCCGTTCTATTACCAATTGTAATTTTTGTTTGTTCGTATGTTAATATACATTTTATCGAGTATTTACTGTAATTAATGTTTTGTTAATTAAAACGATCTGATGACATCAGGGATCACAAACAGTTTATTGTTGATATAGTTAACTAGTTTGCAAGCGCGTCTGCACGCTTAGGTACATTGAGCAATTACAAATAGGGGATGCCGTAATAAGCGTTTTGTAAGAAAGTTTTTGTGAGGCTACACGGGGCGGAAGGCAGACATGCGGGGTGCTTGGTTTCGGCCGTGGCTCCAACCATGGAGCACGAGCAATGACAAGCTCCGCCCACTGCAGTGTCGGCGAGGCGCCAATGATCACATCTCTGCGCCATTTCAAACGGCATCTCGTCTTTGTAATTGCTCCGTGCTTAGGTACTTAAATCACACGGAAATAGGATCCCTATTTTTCAAAAGTATGACTCACGCCAAATAGGTGAGTCGAATGAAAATCGTTCGACTCACCGATTATATCGAATGAAATGAAATTGAAATGAAATGAAATTGTTTATTTTCAATATAGGATATAAATATCACTTATTGACGTCAATTTAAAGTTTACCACCACTTCCAAAGCGCAAGTGGAGAAGAAGCGGCGCCACAAACTCCACTGCAGCATTTTCTTCAAAACGTCAATTTACAAATAAGAAAAAACTTTCCTTAATTACCTAGTTATATGAACGAATTCACATGTTTGTCAACATTTAGCACAATGGTTATTTCAGATTATTTAAATTAAATAAAAATTGAATAAAAAATTAAATAATAATTTAAAAAAATGTCAAAAGAACAGAAATGTCAAATGTGAATGTTTGCCGAGGACTCTGCACCAAGCTTAAGTTCAACATTCCTGTCATAAAGAAAATCACCAGTACTATAATAAGCCTTTTTACAAAGTAGATCTTTAACATGGGCTTTAAATTGTCCATTAGGCAAACTAGTGATCGATTCAGGAAGCTTATTGTAGAAAAGGTCTATCAGTTATATCCGAGTTCTTTCTAAAAGTAGTAATATTTTTCCTCGTATACATGATAACTTCAAATATATATTGAGAAGCTACTGTTAAGATATTTATTTCTTTAAACAACTCCCTAAGAGATTCCCTTGGGGCTAAACCATAGATGGCACGAACTGCTCGCTTTTTAAGATAAATATTGTCTGTATGTCACTTGCCCTTCCCCAAAGCAGTAATCCATAAGACATTAAGCTATGAAAGTAACTAAAGTAGACTAGCTTAGCAGTTGCCACATCTGTTATTTGTCTAATTTTTCTGACAGCATATGCCGCAGAGCTAAGTTTTTTGGAGAGAGCTGAAACGTGTGAACCCCATTGCAATTTTGAATCAATTTTGATTCCTAGAAAGGTGGTGTCATCTACAAGAATTAACTTTCCTCCATTTAACATTACGTCCACTTGCGTCTGTCTCACATTTGGTAAAGAAAATTTAATGCATTGGGTCTTATTAGCATTCAGCATTAAGTTGTTGGCAGAGAACCAATTTGATATTGGAGACAGAGCATCATTCAAATGGTCGACATTTCCGCTATGGCGATCCATTTTGAAAATCAAAGACGTATCGTCTGCAAACAAAACTATGCCAGCCTTTTTTTCAACCGCGTAAGGCAAGTCATTGACGTAAATCAAAAAGAGTAAGGGTCCCAGTATCGAGCCTTGGGGTACGCCTATCTTTACCGTTGAACCGCCTGACTTAACGTTATTTATGTCAACAGTCTGACGCCTATCATTTAAATATGAATTCAATAACTTTATTGCTTTAGCGTCAAAACCATAATGTGCAAGCTTGAGCAGAAGAGTCTCATAATCAACACAGTCGAATGCCTTGGAAAGGTCACAGAATACTCCAATAGCATCCTGAGACTCCTCCCAGGCGGTGTAAATATGAGTGATGAGAGCCACTCCCGCATCAGTTGTTGATTTGCCGGCAATAAAACCAAACTGTTGCCTATGAAAAATATCATAGACCTTAAAGTGCCGCAGCATTTGATTGAGCATAATCTTTTCGAATATTTTACTCAATACGGGCAATATAGAAAAAGGTCTATTATTGCCAGGCTCCAACTTCTCTCCTTTTTTAAATAATGGGATTAATTTACTATACTTCATTAAATTTGGGAAGATGCCTTGATCAATACATTCATTGAACATATAAGCCAAGTCAGGAGCAACAATACCAATGATGTGATAAATTACACTAACAGACATACCCCAGTGATCTTCAGATTTTTTCAGATTAAGCTGTTTAAATGTTTTAATAATATCACTGGGATCAATATGCGAAAATTTAAAGTTGGACTCACAAGGGGTGACATTTGTTTAAAGTAGTGTTTCAGCAGTCTGAGGGCTTGAATTTATATTTGAAGTTAATTCTAGTGGAATATTCGAAAAATAATTTTCAAAAGAATTAGCTATTTCTTTAGGGGAAGAAATTATACTATCCTGAAATTTAATTTCTTGTATATTTTCTTTATTTTTACATTTACCGGTTTCTTTGCTAATAACCCTCCAAGTCTCTTTCATTTTGTTAGCAGCGTTATTTATCTTTTCCCTAATATAATTGGCTTTAGCCACCTTACACACTTTTTTGAATGTTTTTGAATAATTTTTGGCATGATTAACAAAACTGCTATCAAACGTGTATTGTTTTTGGGCATACAGGTCAAACAATTTTTGTCTACTCTTGTAAATACCTGTAGTAGCCCATTCATTGAATTTTAATTTATTACTACGTTTAAGTTTTTTCTGTTTGAAATTCTTTGAAAAGCTGTCGGAGATGACACCAAATAGTTTATTGTAATGATTATCAGGATTATTACCTGTATAAGTCACTGAGCATAAAGTATTTTCGATCGAATTTTTGAAAGTATGAATTTTTTGATTTGTGACAGGTCTGCAAGTAATATTAACTTCATGTACACGGGTATTTTTCTTTAAAGTTATCAATTGACCGCAATGGTCAGACGGTAATTTACTAAAAACCGATTTATTTAATGGTGTTTGGCTACAGAAAAAAATATCAATACATTTAGCAGATGTATCGGTAAATCGAGTTGGTTTAAAAAAAAACATTCTCCAAATTGTAGCTGCTAAAAAGGTGAAAATATGGTTCGATATTTAATTGATTCAGGCGTTACTTTGCGGAAGTTAAAGTTACAAGCACTTATCAAATTATTTTGCGTGCTTCCGCCACCAGTTAGTTCATGCAAACTATTGCCGGTTAGTTTGCATGTGCAAACTGATGGTGGTGGGCATGTTGGGACTAACAGTAGTGCAAACTAATTTGGTAAGAGCTTGTTAATATAGTTCGACTTACCGATCATTCGATATCAAACGATAAATCATTCGCATTACCGGTTTTGCGTGTGTCATACTTTTCAAAAATACGGCTTTTGTACGAAATATTCGCAATGACGTATTTAATTGTTAGTACAGAACTGCATCGGCGATTGCTTGTCGTGGGTTCGATTCCCACGGGAAGCATGCTTTGTTTAGTTGTTTCCAGTTTGGTTAGGACATTGCAGGCTTGAATCACCTGATTGTCTGATAACAATGATGATTCCGTGCTTCGGAAGGCACGTTTCGCCGTTGGTTACGGTTGCCATCAAAGGAACCACGTCAGAGGCCGAGAGGCGGTTTTGAACTACTCTGACACCTGAATGAATGAATAAAATTTGTAGAAAATAAAAAGATGCAGTTGTTAGACTGTGTCAGATGCCTTTATGCAGCCTAAAAAAGTCTGACAGTGTTGGCCACTAACACACCTCGGGTCATGTTCCTGTTGCTTTGGTTTCCCTGTAAAAAAGGTTACGGAGGTCAGACGGCAGTCGCTACACTGTAATAACCAGTTCCGCCAAATATAGGACCATGACTTACAGCGTACCCTAGGCTACCTTAGACGCAACGGAAAAACACTTTTAAGAAGAAGACTTACCTACTCAAGTAAGTCTACTTTTACACTTTCTAAAGAAATAGGATGAAAATAGAAAAAAAAATCGACCCCTCATTAGTTACAATAGGCTAGTTTCCAGGGTCAAAAGACTAAGATTAAAATTAGCCCGTCATTTAGGGAATCAAAATATATTAGTGACGTATTTTTTCTTTTGACAATTGAGCGATAAATTTAAAAAAAAAAACAATTGATTTACCCAGTGTCACTCTTACAGTAAATACGATTCTAATGACAAAAAATTATTTACAAATTAATCAAAATAATAATAATAATAAACATCAAGTACTAACTTGATGTTTATTACCTACTAAGGTATATAACACTTACTGATTACACAAAAAAAAATTAACTAAAGATTTTTTGAGTTAACTTGTTCAACTATCAACAAAATGTTAACCGTTCCTCCCTATTTAAAATTCTGTTAAAAAAATTGAACTTGACGATTGTCGAGGTCAATTTTTTTTAAATCAATTCGGGCTTAACAGTCCAATTTTTGTTTTCGTACCGAAACTACGTAGTTGACTTTTTAGTTAATCGCAGTAAGTATTTCTAACTGAATTTAATTGTATTTTAATTGTTTAAGCGTACCCCCAGTCACATTACAAGCCGTACGGCCTAATTTTCTATGTTTGATCTTAAACTGAAGTGTTGTGGTACCTAACTTCCAATTTAATTTATTCATTCACTAGCTGTTTCCCGCAGCTTCGCCTGCGTCAAAAAGTAGCCTATGTTTGAACCCGGATCTTCAACTATATTCATACCAAATTTCATCAAAATCCGGTCAGCGGTTTGGCCGTGAAAGCGTAACAGACAGACTTTCGCATTTATAATATTAGTATGGAAGTATGGATATCGATTGGGCTTCATGGCCAATCGACTCTGTACACCCTGGTATCAGATATGTGTGATATCCGGGACTGAGCCGGGCTGAAAGCGTCTTCCGAAGGTTGGAATCATCAATATTCAAACAATCACGTGATTTAAGCCTGCAATATCCAACCAAACTAAGAGTCTTTAATAAAATTAATAATACTTACAGGACTTAAATAACTCGCTTATAATTAATTAACTTAAATAGTAAAATTTTGTAATTTAACAGGACCAAATTGAAAGTATATCGTTTGAAACGAAAGGAGTGTTATTTAAAAAAAGTTTAATACACTTAAAATAATTAGACTTACTATTATGTCAATGAAAATAGTACGTTTTCAATAGATTTTACTTCGTCGTGATCGGCGAGTCGAACGATTCTCATTCGACATACCGAGCCACTTGTTAGTAAGTAGTACCACTTCTGAATTAACGAAGTTGTGCGGGAACAGACACATACTGCAGAGGCGACTAGGAAACACGCTCGGAAAAAGAAGACATCTATCTATTTCTCCCAATGGTTGACTGGTAGAATGCTTCTAGCATTAAGTCCGTTAATGGGTGTATTTTTACACGCGGAACAATAAAGTTTTAGTAAATAAATGAACTGCATTGAGATTCTCCTTGAGTTTAAAATTCTATTGGATTCTTTTCTGTCTGTTTTTTGTGTCCCTTGAAAAACGTGTATTTGTGTTATTCTGACTAGCGTTTGTTATATTCTTGACGTACCATATACGTATAGCTTGCCTTTCTCTTAGATTTCAAACTACCCTAAGGTTGCCTGAAAGAGATTGCGCGATAAGGCCGCCTTTAGTACACAAAATTCATGTTTTATGTTACATACTTATGTTTTATTGTACTGTGTGCTTACATGGAAGTCTTTAAACAGACTCCGGACTCTCGTAGGCCGAAGCAAGGAAAACATGTTCAGGTCATGGGCTACTGCTCGGAGGTGGCCTGCCGGTGCGGTGTCTCTCTCCAAACCATGACGCATCTCCTGTCCTGTCACGAAGCCACCGACAATGCCTTGTCGGTGGCGGAGTTTTGATCCTCTGAAGTTTGATAACAGCCAGAGTCGACTCGCAAAGAAGATTTTACTATGTGCAAAAAATAATTAAAGTCTAAAATTTGTTTTTATCAATTCAAGATAAGACTAGGTATAACAACCACTTTAAACTAAAAACTATCTAAACAAATATAACAAGTTATGTAGTCACTGCTAATCGTTACATCACGGCAATGTGTCAAATAAGCTGGCAACATTGGATGGCAATGTGCTATTCAATTCAATTTATTTATTGCATTTAATAAGTACAATACGTTTCTAACTACATACAGCCACTGATTAAATTACGTTATGAACCCTGTCGGGCGTCGCAATTTGTAAAAAAGTAGGACGGCAAGCCTATATATAATTCTTTTAATAAATATTAATCTTCCCCGTTCCAGGTCCAATATGTCTTTCTACGTGCTCCAGCAGGTTAACAAGGAATCCTACGACCGCATAGCACGGAGCTACTTCAATTTCATAGCCAACACCACAGACCCCAACAAGGAACCTGTGACTGTCTTCTCGCCCCTGGCAGAGAAGATGCTGGAAGAGTTGGAGCTGATCAGAGAAATTAGCAAGGAGTTGCAGTTTAAGAAGGAGGAGGAAGATAGGAAAGCTGTAAGTTCGCCTTATTTTTGAAATGAATGAGTCATACCTATGTCATATGTGAGTGTTTGACTCGCCGATATATTTATATTATGTCGATTGAAAATCATTCAATTTTGAATGAATTACATTCAATTCACCGATTTTACGTGATTTATATATATCTATTTCAAAAATAACTCTCTTGAGTAGTCGTAGTAGTAAAAAAATTAAAGAAATGGCTTGACAGGAAAGAATGGAAAAAAAACGTAGTCAAAAAGTTCTAAATCTATGGAAAAACCGATAAGGCTCCTGAAGAGAACACTGAGGATTTTAAAATTTCATAAAAACCCGGTCCGTTCGATAAACTCCATATTTTACGAGCCTAAATACGTTACCACTGTTACTTTACTAAATCCTTGATTCTTACACCACATTTTGTTGATTTTTAGCTGCAAGAGGCTGAACAGTCCAAAAACACAGAAGAAAATGCCACGGAAGAGAATAGCGAAGCAAAAGAATTAGACAATCAAGAAGTAGAGCTGGCAGAAGTGAATAAAGAATAGGTTATAGAGGAAAAACATTATTTATTTTGATTTTGTGTTTTATTTTATTACATTTTTTTTGGCAGTAGACGTATCCAGAGCTGGCAATCTTATTCATGGACACGAAAGTTACCTACCACACACAAATTAAATTACAGCGCGTGTGCATAGACAAATTTGCTCTTTCACTTCAATATGAATCTATACGTCACATCGCACCGCAGTCGCCGTCGCCCGGCAAATGCTGAAATCCAACTTGAGGCTTAAGTTCCTGACACCTTGAGGGTGTCACTAGCGCGTTACCAATATTTTTTGATCCAGTAACTTTACTAGAAGTATCACTTTTCAAAATGGAACTCAAAATTAATTCCAATAATATTATAGAATATTATACCTTCTTATATTAAGGCCAACGGCTTGGCCTGTGTGTGTTCTCCTTGTTCATTCATGGCCATTCGACCATGAGACCCTGGTGTTAGAATTTTCCAGAACTGTCTTTTCGGACTCCGAGGTGGTTCCTTTGTCGATCACCAGATGACAGCCGGAACCAAAGGCTTAAGTGCATTTGGAAGCACGAAATCGTTATTATCCATTTATTATCAGACAATTATGTGATTTAAACCTGTCCTAACCAAACTGGAAACAATAAATTTTGTTTGGACACTAAGCCAAAAGATAATAATGTTGATTCCGTGTCGGAAGGCGAGGTACCACCCTGTGTTAACGTTTACCAAACGTAAATACAGGTAACAGGTAAACGTTAACAAACCACGTCATAAGCCGAGAGGTGCCTGGCTCGATTGACCATGTAACCCACTCGATATGAACCTGTCTTCTTCTTCGCCTTAACGTGCTTTCCTAGTTGCGTCCTCCGCTTACGCTTCCAAGCCTAGGGAACGCTGTAAGTCATGATCCTTGATTTGACGGCACTGGTTATTACAATGGAGCGACTGCCGTCTGACCTCTGTAACCCTCGATATGAACCTGACTTACTCAAGATCTGAAAGTCGAATGATTTTTATTCGATATGAGAGATACATTTCAAAAATAGCACTCTAAAGATTCACATTATGTTTGAGTGCTAAAATGTTTACCACTGCTGTCGCGAAACATGCGCATATTAAATAAATACATAATAATTGCTACCTAATACTAATTATATATCATCAAAGGATACTTCGACATTATACTTTGATATATTAATTTGACGGGAAGCATCTGATATCAGGTATTTAACAGGTAAGGAAATAAATCATCATAATCATCGCTCGGGGGCATAACCTGGTCAGAGAATTACGAGTGTGATCTCTGATGTAGAATTGTTCCGAACCGCCTCTAGGCCTTTGACATGGTTTCTTTAACGGCCACCAAATTACAGCCAGGACCAAGCACGGAATGATCTTTATTAACAATCAGGTGATTCACTGCAATGTCCTGACAAAATTGGAAACAACTAAACAAAGTATTATTTGTTTGGGAATCCAACCCACGACATCTAAGTCTGAGGCAAACGCAAAGAATTACCGCAAATGCGAACACAATTTTTTTTAAATATTTTTAGTTTCTAGCAACTTCTATTTCTAGCAACACCATGACATCATACGACAACCAAGAGGAAACAGATAATGATCATTATGATAGAATGTTAAAACGATACCATGACTTTATGATGCAGGCAGACCAGCCTGGCACCCAACCTGTAACTGTTTTCACTCCATTGCAAAGTAAAATGGTGGAAGAGTTGAAAATAACAAGGGAATTCAGTGCAGAACTGCAGGAGAAGAAAGTTGCAGACATGAAGAGAGTAAGAACTTATTTATTTATAATCTTTTTTCACAAAAAACCACGAGATTTTGTTAACGCAGACGCGATTTATCAATGGAACTTTTTAGTTACCTTACTAACCGCCAGAGGCGCTGTACAGTTTTTCCATACTAAACTTAAAAGTCGTACCTACATGACTTGACTTACTTGACGTATGATTTAGTACTAATATTTTTTCTGTGGTATGGACCTGTGACCCCTGGATCTGTGGCAGAGGGCATCCACAGTGACTCTCCATGTCGATCTGTCTTGGGCTTTACGCTTAATTTTTTCTCAATTTCCTTGGCCTCATCTAGTACGGTGCGTCGCCAGCTTTATTTAGGAGTTTACGACGGCCACGATTCCTTTTATCATGAGGGTTTCAGTACACGTTAGGTACAGGGAGAGATACATAAAATTTGACAATGTTGGCCACTCTCTGGTCATATTCCTGTCGGTCAGTACCTACCGCCAAATCTAGCAAGGAGCATGATTAACAGATTACCTACCTCAGGTTTCGAAGCGTACGCCAAGACACAACTGGTAGACATCCTTGGCGGCCCTTTTACAGAGAAACCTATACGTCCGCACTTTTTTTGACAAATCTCGCATGCGACTTATTTACAAAAGCGTGAGATTCTGTATATACGTGAATTAACTTTATTTTACAGCAAAATAAATCGCAAGATAGTGACAGCGAAAACGAGACAGAAGATTCTCGAACATGCAAAAATTGAAGGACTAAAATAAGGACTTATTAAGATATTGATGACAATTGCTTTCATTTTGAATTTTTGCACAAAATAAATATAGTGAGCTTTAATTTTTTAATTTATTTTAACCCTCAATAACACCCATACAAAAAAGAAAAGTGGACCCTGCGGGCTCTGAAGCAGGAGCTGTGGACGCAACCGTGTAAGCGCTAGGATGAAGAAGAATTCACACAAACACCACTGTTCATAGGTTGCAGTCATAACAGCAATGTAACTTTCAGTCATAGTACTCAGTCCTAGCTAATGTCTATCGGAAATGTGTTCAAAAGTCGAATAATTTTTGTTCGTTCATTTCACAAATTGGGCACCAGCTGACTTTCCAATGTTTAAAAAAGCACAAGATAACATACCAATAATGTGTGATGTTTTTATGGTTTGATATAAATTGTTACACCTATAATATTTTACCCTGGCTTCTGAAGCATAAGCTAATGAGGCAACTGGTAAACGCACAGAATAGTAAAAGAGTTACCGAATAAACACGCATCTTCGTAAGACATTTTATTACTCTACTAGTTTTCTGTGAACAGTAGACATGCTCCCAAATACGAAACCTACTAATAAAATGCTAGTACTACGAACTTGCCTACTTTTTGAGTTTTTTTTTTTTCCACACCAACACGAGTTGGGAACCTGATATACAATATTGCCACCAAATATGATTGAAATCCCTTCATTAATAATGCTACAGTCACACTTATATTGTCTGTGACTGCAGCAAATTTATTTCCATTTTGCCATAAAATTTCCCCCAAAAATAAGCTCTGAACAAAACAAAATTTAAATAAATCAAGGAAGACATGTGCCAAGTTTCGTAAGAAATGTGACCTCTAGCCCGGAACAAACATATATCTAGTGATGTAAAAGGCTCGAGCTCTTGGGAGTCCTTTTGTCTAGAGCTCGGCGTCGTTTACAGGGCTCGCCTCGTTTGTATGAAGTTCGACGCCTCGGGAGTCTTTTTCAGAGCATGAGCTTTATTAAGAGTACGAGCCTTTTTACAAGCTCGATAGATCTCTAGGATTTTTCATGGCTCGAGTCTTTTTCACAGCACTAATCTTTTTTGCTTTCTAATTGTGTTGATGAATGAAGACAAGTAGAGGTAAAGTACAATAAATTAAGCATCTACGGTACCTTTCAAGACATAAGATTTTCATCTTTTTGAGTTCTTATTTTCGAGACTCAAGTCAAATTTGCAAGAGCTCTTTTGATAGATTAGAGCTCTTTAAAAGGCTCTTACTCTGTTGATGACTCGAGGCGTGGCTCAGAGCTCGCGTCTCGGCTAGACTCGGGGTTATGAGCTTACCGAGCTCACTGAGACCTGCCAATCCGCCTATTGTGCTATACAATTGTATTATGTACAATAAAGTTTAAATAAATAAATAAATACATAAACTTAATTGGCCAGACTCAAAATGAACACTAGCTTGCTTTGGTCACTGAATTGATAAAATTCTGTGTTATTGTAAAAGTCAAACAAGAAATAATACTCAAGGTCTTAAAAATAAATGAGTCTATTACAAAGTACCAATAGAGGTTAATCATAAAAAAGTATAATTATTTTAATAATACATGAAATGATGCTTAAAGGATTACAAACTAAGAATTATCTGTCATGACCTCCTCATCTTCGTCTTCAGGTTCAACCAAATCGGGGTGGCAGACACGTATGTGAAGATTCAGGTTAATTTTTACGATGAAACTCTTTCCACAAGTCGAGCATTTGTGGGGTCGTTTCACATCATCATCAACGGTTGGAGGATGGGCTCTCGTCATATGTGTTCTCAATAATGAAGAATGCATTGTTCGGTCACACTGCGAACATTTCACGAGACAATCCATAGGTTGCCCCTCGTGAGTCTGTCTATGCTTCTCCATCGTAATCTTTGACACAAACAATTTGTGACAACAATCACATTTGAAATTTTTCACTTTCGTATGCTTCTTCATATGAATCTTTAGGCAATTCTTCGTTGGAAACATTTCCTCGCATTTTGAACATTTGAATTTCTTGATATCATTATGCAGCTGCATGTGGAGTTTGAGATAAGCTTGGCCCGTGAAACTTTTGCTGCAGATTTCACAATTAATTGTGCTTACCGAAGAATGTGTTTGCATGTGACTCTTTAGAAACTGCGCTGCAACAAAACTGCGGTCACACACTTCACAAATGTATTTTTTGGACTCGACACCCTCATGCTTGCTGCGGTGGATGTCTAAATGATATTGGGAATTCACCTTCACGTCACACTGATCACACTTGAATTTGCGACGCTTTTTCGGTCCGGTTTTCTCGACAGGCGGCTCGGGCTCCATAATTGGAGCGTCTTTATCATTGCCGTGAAATTTTTTATGGAGCATCAGAAATTCCATACCTTCAAAGGTCAAATCGCAAACATCACACCGGTACCTATTGTCATTATGTTGCTGTTTCATCTCGTAAGTGACGCTTTCGCCTTGATTGTAAGCTTCCCCCATTTTCTCCCTTTTTACATTTTTGTCGCTTCCAGCTGGCTCCATCATACTCTTCATCCAGTGATCCTGAATACCAACTCCAGTCTTCGGTTCCATCGAAACAAAATGACGCTAAAACGACGCCACATCCATACAGCTGCAGTTATATTGATCCATGTAGATTACTTATTATTTGCACAATATCAAGTTTAATCTTTCCTACGAAGCTTCTAAACAACTAATAGAACATTGTTGATGAAGATCTTGAGGATATTTTACGAAGTAAATCGAATGCGAGACAAAAGCGACCCTTGTAGCACTGCCATAAATTCCAAAAGAGAAGCGGAGCGCAATCGTTTTTTTGTTGCCGCTAATGACAGCAACTTTTTTAATTGTTGACATGTTCACAGTTGCCAGTATAAAAAAAAATTATCCAACACAAAGCAAAAACAAAAATAATTTATAAATATAATTTTAAAATTGCATTTTAACATAAAAGTAGAATGCTAACTATTATGCATTATAATTTGTATGCTATTTTTTTGTTTGTAATCCATTTGTTTCCTTTTTCATCAGCACACATCACACACTATTTTATACTGTTGCAACACTAATGATTGACAGGCATGCCAGGAAATTCAAATTTGTTTTGTTTTGTATCTCATCTTAGCGTTTTCCCATTTGCATCCAACGGCCAGTCTAACATCCCGTGCGTTGTCTGCTATTATGATCTTCTACTCTACATACAAGGTAACAGAAAAGAACTTTAAGTTCATATTTACATGACAATAAAATAATTGTATACGGACTACCTTTGTAGTCCAGTGTTCAAGGAGTTTGTCTGAAGACTTCAATTCCTATGGGAAGCATACTATGTTCAGTTGTTTTCAGTTTAGTCAGAGCATTGCAGGCTTGAAACACGTGATAATCTAAAGATGGAAGCTCGAAAGGCAAGTTGCCTCTTGGTCACAGCTGCCATCTGGTTGTCGTTTCTCAAACTAAAAGGCCGAATGGCGGTTCCGAAAAATCCGGCCGCTAGTCTATACAGGGCCAATTAACCAACTTGGTCAGATATCTTTGGAGTACTTGTATTTGTTTAAGGAAAAAAACAATATATTTCAGAGTAAATAAAAAAAAAAAGCGTCTAAAGTCTACTGGGCACTAGCACAAAATAAACAAACAAAACGTTTGTAACAAATAGTTTATTCAACACATTCTATATTTATTTACATTTAAATAAAACATTAGTTATTATGTACAATCGTTTCCATTTTTCAAACCCCTATTATGAACCTTTTCAATGTTTTCTAGCTTCAGAATTAGACAACTCCCATTTCACATGTCTGTCGTAAAAGAAAGTTTAGCCAGAATACCTAATTCACCTCTACGTATGTGTAGGATTTAACCACAGAATAATTACTTAAGTAGAACCCTTGTACACAGATAAAAAAAAAAAAACAAAAGATAAAAAGCCTTTATTGTTTGAATTTAGGTACAGTTTTCCTAATGTTAAGTTTCCAATGTATATTTACAGCGTGTACATGAAATAAATAAATAAATACATATTACTGAAGATAATGTTCACGAATGCAAACACATTTCATAGTGAACCATATCTTCTGTAGGTAATAATAATATTCTGTAGTTCAACCAGCAACACCTTTTAACCACCTTAGCTGAAAAACAGTTATGTTATCAATTGCGCATTATTTTTCTGATTGGGTATCAACATATGGTATCAGTCAAAGAGCATCAAAACCAATGTTTCTTTCTCAATGGTATCAGTATATCATAGTGGCTTACATCACCTCTTAATTCCATCCAAATGTGAGTGAGATAGGAGGCGCTTATAAGGTGTGTAGGCGACATATCGTCAAAGAATTATTATTAGTACTAACGTACAAAACGGACACTCACACCCTTCCACCCGAAACAGATACCGCACTTCACTGAGCAGATTAAGGGTAAAAATTGAGAGCAAAACAATGCATTGATGACATTTTGGCACGCGGCCGCGACTTATAACTATGATGTAGATACGGTAAATAACCAACCCTACGAGTGACACTCACACTGACGCGCGTTGCGAACGCGACCAATCCTAGTAGTTGTAATCTCGGCGCTGTTGTGTAGATGCAATGAGGTAATAGTTAGCCCCTTGCCTGAAATTAATCTCTGGAAAGTTGAATCCTCACTTCAGAAAGATTTAAGCAAGGACTTAACCCGTTAACAATAAAAAATCCTTTGTTATTAACCAAAACTGGTTTGTTGCAGTTGAAGGGTTCACCTCTCAACCAAAATTAGCACATTGTATGCCGATATTGTAACAGAAAAGAAAATTTATCGTTTGTCAGGTCATTGGTCTTTATCATAGCATTTTCCCGGGTCAAAGTTAAACATACTAAGTGACAATTTGACTTATATAATCCTTATAAAATTATATGACTAGTCTTCCTGCAATGAGGGTGACACGTTTCGCCCGAAGACATTCTCCTTGTATTTCAATTTTTCCACTTTAGTAGGGTCCTTGAGCTCATCCTCCTCTACTAATCTGTCGAACCTTTGGTCTTGTACGGCCTCTGAAATATTAACAGAGTTTCATAATCCATTCATTATCATCATGGAAAACGAAAAGAGGTAAATCGCTAAGATGGGATGATGACACATCACAGGTTGCTGGACAAACGTGCTCATAGAATGGCAAATGACAGACTCAAAGTTTAGAACTATGTAAAATTATTTATTATCACAATCCATTCGCTTTTAAGACATCTTAAAAGGTTGAAAAACTGAAACTGGTTTTTATTACCATAATACCTAAGTAAGTTTGAAAATTTCAAAGTTATTTTTTTTGTGGTTTCTCTTTGGAAGGTATTAAGTACTCCACAGAACTTAGAAAATTAGTATTCTGTCTAAAGGGCCCTCTAAACTAGCGCGAATTCTGCGCGATAGGCAGGACGCCCATAGAAATAAAAACGGTATAAGTGCTGTAGCATTTGAAAAAGTTAACTGGTCTGCTAATGACACTTCTATATTATATTCTTATTTCTGTGGGCGTTCGTTTAATTCACGACAGTTTGAACGGTTCTTAAAGCCTAGGATGTAAAATGTCAAAACAGTGACTTTAAACAATTCAGTCGTGCTATTTTTGAAAAGTTTAATACAACTCACTCTTTTAATTCGCGAGTTGAATGATTTTCGTTTGATTTTCATTTCACATAATCGGCGAGTGAACGATTTTCTTTCGACATATGAAATAGATCTTAAAGATAGCACTCCAGATAATGATAAAAACATGACTGCAAAATAAGATGTTATTTTACGTTTCTTGCACAACAAAGAGTATTATATTGTAAATAAATAGCCTCTGCGTGTTGGGTCAATATCCCCAAGCAAGCCTCTCAATAGTCTGCGCCATAAAGACCCATGTTCAAAGGAGATACATACTGTTATACGGTGTATATTTGTCTGATAATAAATTTTCAATGTTATATCCTATGAGACCAACAACAGCCGCAACAGGTAACGTTATATACGGAGCATTTGAGCGCAAAAACCTCAGTAATAAAGGCCACATCTGAAATTAAAGACGACCACTTTTATTAGATTATAGATAAAACTTTGAGGTTAATTTGAATAAACAACAGAAACTTACTTTGCAGGAACTGAGCAAAGATACTGATTTATTAAAGATTGCTTGCTAAAATTTATTTGTAAGTCCCTTGTTCTACTTTTTTGTTATTTAATAGAAAGAAAAAGAAAAGCCGAGAAATATTTTGACATCAGCATAACCTTAAACGCAATTTTGCATAGTTTTATCTGTCAATGTCATTTTATGAACGACCGTTGCTTTCAATCTCGGACGTGATGACAGATTTGTTGGACTTCACTGACATTGACAGTTAAATTTTTTTGTTCAAAATCAAGAGTTTAGAAAACACATTGTATACACTCGAACATAGAAACTCTCGCTTTTAGAAGTTTAATCCAAAATAAACTAGAATGGTTTGGACTTAATGCCAAAGAATTTTGTGGGGTTGGTGTGCAATGAAAGCAATACCTACCATACTTAACCAGTCATTTAGCTCAAGGTAATGACAAATCAAGAGTTAAAATCCACATTTATAATTTTAAGAAATACTTTTATTTATTAATCTATTACCTTATACACAAGCAACCATTTACAACTGATCCTGTTCATGTTTCTTCATTTCAAAGAGTTTATTTTGTACAAATTTCATATTATTACCTTATGCTACTAAATTCCACTTTGACTGGTTGACGTAAAACAACTTTGAAAATGTTTTTGTTGGAATCTGCTACCAGTCGGACAGAAGTACAGCATATAAGTTAACCAACACACTTTAACTTAGGATGGTATTACACATAACAAATATCTTTGTCCAACATACATTTGATCAAAGAAGTTGAAACATGAATCATACATACATATAAAAAAATTCCAATTTCTTTAAAAAGATATTTGATACGTGTTATACCAGCCTTTCATACAGCACACTGTGGAACATGGTAGTTGAAGTGTATAAGTCTACTTATTTGCTAGTAACAATTCCCTTAGTTTTCACTAAGTTTAAAAAAAATTGGTATTGTCTACTCTTAAAATTAAAGTTTAGGTTTTTTCGGTAACGAGCCAAATGCAGATATAACCGTGCCTTTTGTGCCCGTAATGTTGGTAGTGAGAGGCTGCTGAACCAGCCCTGGCTGTTTTATAGTCGGCTTCGTTCCCAAGTTAGGAGCCGCCTGATCCCATTTCGATTTCCTCTTCTTCTCATCATCGCTTTCAGATTTCTTCACAACACCGGTTGCAAAATCAATCTTCGATAACTTTTCCTTCCTTTCCTTTTCCCGTCTATCCATTTCGATCTTTTGTACTCTAGCCAATTCATCGTAATAAGACTCCTTCCCCCATTTCAAAGGATCATATATTTCCGGAGGATAATTTGTATCTAACTCATTAATGTCACAAAACTGTATTAACTTCTCATATATACTAGGATTCCTGAAGTTCTTCTTGTCCTGTATGAGCCTATTCATATCGAGACCCTCATTTAATATACGGCTATAGTATTTTGCAATTTTCTCTTGTAATTCTTTAGGACATTTCCCGGGCGGTTCTGGCGGGATCGCGACGCCATCTTGCGAGTCGTCAGGGTCGGAGCGAGGTATAGCCTCGTCCGTGTCAGTTTCCATTGACAGTCTTCGCATGTCATCCTGGTTTTCGGGCGACGGAGATGAAGGCTCTTCGTCGGTTACTACTGTATCATCCACGTATGAAACCAAGCGCCGTTTCGGAGATACTGGTGCTGACGCGCTTTGGTTTACCTCCTCCACCTTTTTGGGACTGGTTGGCGCAGAATGAGTCGTTTTCGGATCGTCTTTGTCTGGCGTTTGCTCATCTTCAACGATGTCCTCTTCACCCTCAGAGTCTGTGTAGGTTGCAGTTAATGACGCTAACGCTTGTGAGGTCATGGTGGTATTTATTCAACAAATTTACAAAATAACATTTGCAATCACTAAGCAAAAGCCTTAAAATGGAAAACAAAACTCAGAAACTACTACCTACACCAGTTTGTGTACTACACAAAAGTTCACAAAACTGCGAGTCCGCGACCGCGAGCCGGAACTGAGGTGTCAACTGACAACTTGGTGACACTGACAGTAGTTTAAATGTGACAATGATACTGATGAATGACGTAACCTCCTCAATTTGACGTTGACATGTGAGGCCGAATCGCCTACACCCAATAGCGGCCTTCAGTCCAATCCAGTGCCTGAATAAAGGCTGGTTTATACATGATCCAATGCGGCGGCGGTCCAGTGCTTTCACGGACACGAATCCACCCTACACACGTAAACAATTTACGCACGCACGACACATTTATGTAATTGTTTATATGTGTGTGTCCGTGATAGCACTAGATTGCCGCACTGGATCGTATAAACAAGCCTTAGGCGGATCCATTCTGGCAGTCTAGTAGCGTTAAATAATGCTTTTAGCATTAAGCCCGCCTATTTTGAAATAAAACTGTATATTTTGTACAATAAAGCATAAATAAAGGAGATGATAGTAAAGTAAGGCACTCTATATAGTTATAGGTAAATTCCCTACTGGTCCAGTATCCATACTGGATACCTCTAAATCAGCCCATAACCACCTTTTATCCAGAGAAGCAATTTGTATCAAATCTTTAGCAAAACAATCTATCACTGTCATTTCACTGTCAATCAGCTTGTGAAACTAACCTTTTTGTTTACAATTACAATGTTTTAAAAGTAAAATGCAGAAATAAAATTAAAGATACAGAATTCGTATTAAATGTGTCGTATATATAAATAAAACTGAATAACAATGTCTCAAACTAAGTACTTACTTTCTTCGTCGCTTCGACACTGCATAACAAATTATTTGAAAACGAAACCAAAACATTTACGTAATGAGTTATATCGTAATAAATCAACAAAAACTAAGACTGCTAGCTCTGTATATCGAAGTATGAATATATTTGATCGAAAGGCGAAGGCTTTACAAAGAGAGAGGTCCGCTCAAAGTGACGAATATCATTTAGTGGAACATATAAAGGAAGAAGTGGGATGGAGGACCGCTGACAGAGTTTTTGATATAAAAAGGACGTTTAAAAATGCTGTGGAACTTGGTAAGTATATTACTTATGTTTATGAACTTCTCTATCCCATTTTCTGTCCATAAAAAGTAAAAGAAGTTTTAGTACTGAAGGCTCTTTCTAGTACTGACTACTCTTAAAGCAGGGCAGAAATTAGCGAGCAAACGGGCGTCATCTCGTTTAATACAAGCCGTAAGGCGATAACTCGGTTACTCACTCGTTTCTGCACTGCTTTAAGAGATGGTGGTGCAGGTCTGATGCATCATAATGTCCTCTGATTATAAATTATTTTTTAAGACTGTCACCTAGCACATACAACAATATAACATGCCATCTTTTAGTGAAGCGCAGAGATCAAGTGACAGGAACCAACCAATCCAAATCATGGCAGTATCGTGGGTCTCATAACTTACATTTACATTACAAAGTTATTAAATTTAAAAATCTATAATGTAATATTTTAAAACTGAAAAGTTTGTTTGAATGAGTGAATTTCGGCACCTCTGGTCCGATTTGAAATTTTTTTTCCGTGTTGCATAGCCTATTAATAGAGGAAGGCTATAGGCTAAGACGAAGTTGAGACCGGCTGCTGGTTACAAATAAAACCAGTCAAGTGTGAGTCGGGCTCGCACACGCAGGGTTCCACACCATTTTTTATAAAAACTGCATAAAAATCATGTCTATTGTATAAGAGACCCCTTACATATTTCTGGGTTTTTAGTATTTGTTGTTATAGCGACATAATAAATTATAAAAACTTCAACAGTCGTATTATCACAGTTCATGAGCTACAGCCTGCTGATAGACAGACAGATGGACAGGCAGCAGAGTTTTAGTAATAAGGTCCCGTTTTACCCTTTGGTTATGGAGCTTTAAAATTATATTTTTCGTGTATTTACAACCAATAATGAAATATATTTTATAACCACCTAGCTTTTATTCCCCAGGTGCTAGCAGAGGCTACGTCTCCCGTCACTTCTTGCCCGATAGCGTCGAAAAGGTGACGTTATGTGACACGTCTCAGACACACTTGGACAAAGCAATAGTTGGTGACGGAGTAAAATTTGAGAAGAGGGTAATGGACGAAGAGAATATTGATGTGAGTTAATGTCACATCAATGTCATTGTTTATCGCTATAGACAATATTTTCTTTATTATTCATAACCACAATTCAAAAACAGAAATACCAAAATTTGAATTTGAAAACAGAAAGAATTTTTTGAATCCGATCAAAAATAAATAACTTTTGAGCCTTTGAAATCCTGTGGAAGGGGAAACTGTAAACACACATAAACATGAAAATAACATACTTATGGTGCAGTGACGTCACTGCGACTTGGTTTAGAAGACTAAGTGCTTAACCATTGAGCTAACATCTAACGTCTCCAAATGACGAATATGTTAATATTGTAGAAATTAATTAAAGTACTTGGTGTCGTTCGTGAAAAAGAGATAGCAAGACGTTGCAAGACCCACCACACTCCCACTTTTTCACAATGCACGAAAATAAATTTGTAAATATGTAATTAATTTTTAATGATAACTTAGTATGAATATCTTTACATCTATTGACTTAATACTAATGCTATCTATGGTTATCTCAAAAAAATATGGAATTATTCTTCAGTAGTCTGGTTTCAGTTTTTAACCTTTTAATTTGGTTCATATACATAAAATATTCCCGACAACGGCTGAGTGTAAACGTAGCATCACATAACGGACACTGAAACCCTACTACCCGAAATAGATACCGCACCTCACCGCAGATTTAGGGTAAAAATCGTGAGCAAAATAATGCAAGAAAGACGCTTCGACCGCACGGCCGCTGCGACGACTATGACACAGATACGGAAAACAACCATTCCTACGACTAACACACACATTGACGCGTGTACGTACGCGTCTCAATCGTTGTAGCCGCAGTAGGTTAGGCCCGGGCTGTGCTCTTGCAATAATCTACTTTTATTTTTTTTAAGTTTCCAGAGAACAGCGTAGATCTGCTGGTGTCGTCGCTCGCTCTACACTGGGTGAACGACTTGCCGGGCTGTTTTGATGGTATAATGAGATGCTTGAAGCCCGATGGGGTAAATATCTTTTTAATGAAATTATAATGTGCTTAAGTTATTATAAGCAGCAAACGCTGGACGAAGATTGATTGGGGTTGACTTTTTTTTTTTAATTGACTTAAATTCTTATCCTCATTTCAGCCACAGTCAGCCCACTGCTGGTCATAGCCCTCTAGGATTTTCAAAATGACCGGTTGGAAGCGGCCTGCATTCTAAGAAGCTCGATAGCCGAGAGCGACGCGCGTATTCGTAGTGAATGCACGTGTCAAGCGCGGCAAGAATTGTCTCGTATTGGATTAATCCCCATTTAGTGGTATTTTCTATTTCGAGCTCCTCCGTGCTTCTGAAGGCAAGTTAAGCCGTTGGTCCCGGTTGTTATCGATAGATGGCAGTGGGCTGTGTCAGATGCTTCTTGGCAGCCTGAAATAATCTGACAGTGTTGGCTATAACACATGCCATGTTTCTGCTGCTCAGGTCGTCATTTCGAGTAGGTTACATTGTCAGTCGACCATGGTGTACGAGTTGTGCGGAACCGCCTCTCGGCCTCTGACGTGGTGCCTTTAACGACCACCTAATGGCCGCCGGGACCAAAGGCTTAGCGTGTCTAGCACGAAATTATCTTCATTTTCAGACAATCAGGTGATTGCAGTGTCCTAACAAAACTGGAAACAACTAAATAAAGCGTGCTTCCCGTGGGAATCGAACCCCGCTACTTCTGGGTCAAAGGCAGACGCCTTAACCACTGGACCAGAGAGGCAGTTACAAATTGTATTGTTATCAGGTATTCATGGCGACGGTATTCGGCGGTGACACGCTAATGGAGCTGAGACAAGCGCTTCAGTTGGCAGAAACGGAACTGCTCGGAGGGATGTCCCCTCACATATCACCATTTACAAGGATCAGGGATATCGGCGGGCTTCTCAATGCGTAAGTGGCATTCTTAATTTAAATAATTTTGAATATTTTCGTTCTGAATTTGAATACAATAATTCATAACGGCAAAATCGTAGGCGGAAGTTCTAAATTTGAATGCATTATCTCAGTGATTGAACTCTTAGGAATGTCAAAGATCCATACTAACAGTCCATACTAATATTATAGTCTTTCTGTTTGTCTGTCTGTCTGTTACGCTTTCACGGCCAAATCGCTGAACGGATTTTGATGAAATTTGGTATGAATATACTTGAAGACCCGGGGTCAAACATAGGCTACTTTTTATACCGTTAAATAAACAACCCTACTAGTAACACACACAATGACGCTTGTGCGTACGCGACCGAATCGTAGTAGTAGTAATAGGTGTCGCGCTCGCCGCTGTTGTATAGAGTGTCCGTGGTGTGGAGGCCTTCCAATATTGTACTATTGAATACATATGACGTCAAACGTTATGTCGATAAATTTTGTACAGGACTACAGGTACAACACAAATCAATTAGATAATCTACCTACATATTTAAAACATTCCATATTTAAACAAATTCCACACATAGTTCTCCTTTTGAATTGAAAATTGAACCTAAGATTTTTTTTTTTGTTTATTTTTCACGACCCTGGATAACAGTTTTTAAGACCCATATTTTAAATGTTTTTTTTTCTTTTTTTTTTTATTACAGCGCAGGCTTCACCCTCCAGACAGTAGATGTAGATTCTATGACCATTTGGTATCCTAGCGCTTGGCATGTGATGCAGGATTCCCGAGCGATGGGCGAGTCAAACGCGGCGTTTAACCGCCCGCTGCGGTTGAACCGCGACGTTCAATTTGCCGCCGCCGCTATTTATGACGAGATGTATGGGAAGGTATGTTTTACCTTAGCAACTGGAGCCTATTTTCGATTTGTACGACTCATTATGTCGAATGATAATCATTACATATGGAATGAAAGATCCCATTTGACTAGTTAATTAAGGAAAGTTTTTTTTTTTTCTTATTTGTAAATTGATGTTTTGAAGAAAATGCTGTAGTGGAGTTTGTGGCGCCGCTTCTTCTCCACTTGCGCTTTGGAAGTGGTGGTAAACTTAATATAAGTAAATTGACGTCAATAAGTGATATTTATATCCTATATTGAAAATAAACGATTTCATATCATTTCATTATTTATTTATTTGTTAGCTTCTATGTTAATAGACGCATTACATACCGAATTCCTTAGACTTTGCAGTGCATGTTCCGGGCTAGTGGTCGCATTTCAGAACGGATCCATACGAAATTTGACACACGCCTTCTTTGATTTATTGAACATTTTTTGTGGATAGATTTTTTGATTGGGGGAAAAATGAGGGTAGAAAAGGGGGAAAAGGGGGAATGTTTGCTGTAGCTGTTATTGAACGGATTTCAATAATACTTATAACAGAATCATGTGTCGGTTTCTCTAAAATTCTTGTAACGAAACTCAAAATAGGGGGAGGGGGTAGTTCATGGTTGATCGCGTAGTCTACTGCTTACAGAACTACGCTTGAGGAGCTCGTTAGTCGAGCGCGACCCGCGTATCCGTAGCGAATGCGCGTGTCAAGCGACGGCGTGACGCGACCACTATTGGATTGGTCGCCATTTTAGTGGCATTTTCTATCTTGACCTCCTCCGTGCTTCGGAAGACACGTTAAGCCGTTGGTCCCGGTTGTTATCGATAGATAGCAGTCGTGAGGCTGTGTCAGATGCCTTAGGGCAGCTATAGTTGGCCACTAACATACCTCAGGTCATGTTCCTATTGGCCTGGTTTCGCCGTAAAAAGGGTTACGGAGGTCAGACGGCTCAATTGTAATTACCAGTTCCGCCAAATCTAGGACCATGACTTACAGCGTACCCTAGGCTCCGAAGCGTAAGCTGACGACGCAACTAGGAATACACGCTAGGATGATGAGATGTATGTTTACAGAACTACTAGTACATAATACATACAATCATTACGTCCGGTTCCCGTAGGGGTAGGCAGAGACTGCGGATTTCAATTTGCTACGATCCATACAGACTTCCTCGCTTCGTCTACTGTAACTACTAGTATTTGTAAGTAATAAGTATGGATTCCAATTTGTGTATCTTTTTCAGGATATGTCCGAAAGAAATTCCCGTGGGGTGCCGGCCACCTATCAGATCATCAACTTACTGGGATGGAAACCAGATCCGTCGCAACCCCAACCCATAGAACGAGGTTCCGGAGAAATATCCATGAAAGACCTACACAGAATCGATGAGATTATAAAAGATACGAAGAAGATTGTGCTGACTGATGAGGATAAGAAATAGCCCACTGCTGGACATAGGAGTACATAACGCTGACTGACATGAGCATACAGGTCCATTCAAACTGACGCGATTCCCGCGCGACTTGCGGGACGCCCGCAGAAATAAGAATACAAAGAATTGCCATTAGCAGGCCAGTTAACTTTGGCACACGCTACGGCACTCATACCGATTCTTATATCTGTGGGAGTTTACCTCGAACACTCCATACAACAGCGCCGAGATTACTACTACTACAATTTGGTCGCGTACACACGCACGTCTATCTGTGTGTTACTCGTACGGTTGGTTGTTTACCGTGTCTGCGTCATAGTCGTCGCAGCGGCCGCGCGGTTGAAGCGTCATCCTTGCATTGTTTTGCTCTCGATGTTTCCCCTAAATCTGCTTGGCTCGGTGCGGTATCTGTTTCGGGTGGGAGGGTGTGAGTGTGCGTTTTGTACGTTAGTACTGTTAATAATTCTGTGACATGAGATTCATTCATATCGAGTGCGTTATGAATGAATGAACACTTTATTGCACCATTTACATACATATAAAAAGGATACAGCATTGAAACCAATTAACATTAAGAGAAATGAGTACAAAGGCGGACTTATCGCTAATGCAATTTCTTCTAGCCAACCTTATGGTAGAAAGGAGCAGAGAATTAAAAAAACTTGAGCGAGCGGTGTAGAAAGCGCGAGGTGCGGTTATATGGTCAATCGACCCTGTACACCCTGTCACCGTGGTTATGGCTTTTGCCTTGGAATGAATGAATTAATACTTTATTGCATCATTTACCATCAAATTGGTTAGGTCATTGCAGGCTTGAATCACCTGATTGTCTGGTAATAATGATGATTTTGTCTGAAGGCACAGCCTTTTATCCTGGCTGCCATCTGGTGGTCATTAAAGAAACCTTGTCAGAGGGCGAGGCGGTTCCTAAGAACTCTAAAACCAGGGTGTGTACACTGTACAGGGTCGATTAACCATGTAACCCACTATATGAATTAGTTTTTCAGAATCGCTTTTCAGCCTGTTATGTGACATGTATTAACGTAGTCGTAAGCGATTGTGTGAAGATTTTATAAGGAATTATTTAGTTACGTTACTATCCGCCAGGGGCGCTTTACAAGCGTAGCGGATTATTTTGTAGGTTAAAAGTTGTTTTTGTTAATATGCGGTTAATTAGATGAATAATTAAACGTTATTTATTTTTAAATTTGGTTTTATTTTAACGATTATTTACAATGAGGGATGATAAATTATAGCCTTATTCTGACTTATTTTAAAATAAATAATTCTAATACACACTTTGATTTATGAGATGAAAACCATTTTTAAATTAATTTTAATAACCGTAGGCCGTAACGCCATCTATTAGTAGAAAATAAAATCTATAAGTAGCCTATCAAACTCAATCGTAATGATAATTTTTAAAGTTAATAAACTAGAAACTCATTAAATAAAATACGATTCGCCTGGAGTGCTATTTTTGAAAAGTGTGACACAGCAAAATCGGTCATACATTTAAAAAAAACCGGCCAAGTGCGAGTCGGATTCGCGCACCGAGGGTTCCGTACAAATCTGTAGGTATATATGTAAAAGTTCACCCATCACGACTAATCCTATCTCTACGCGTTCATAAGTAAAAGGGGTAGTAAGTTTAAAATTATTAAAAATATTTTTATTATATGATGTAACTAAAAATTTACGGTTTTCGCAATTTTTCCTTTATCTGTGTTATACGACGTTGTTTCGTACCAAATTTCAAGATTCTGCGTTCACGGGAAGTACCCTGTAGGTTTTGATTCCCTTGCGAGTGTTGAAAATTTACGGAAATTTGCGGCATAAATGTCTGTATCTTTTGATTGCGTTGGCTTAGAAGTTTGGTTTTTTCGCAGCTCCAAGGCACAGTAGACCTGAGTATTTGTTATAAATTCCAGCTTGATACCTCCACGCGTTCCTGAGAAAAAGGGTCTTGACAGACGGACGGAAAACAAAGTGATACTATAAGGGTTCCTTTCGAGGTACGGAACCATAAAAATAGCACACCAGGTTCTTTCAACTTTAAGCTTCCTCCAAATTTTCAAACTAAACTACTATAAAAAAAAAACCCGAGACAAATTTTTCTTCCTTCCATACTAAATGAATTTTTTATGGGAGGTCGTACGATTCTAACAAAAACTTAACATACCTACTGAAAATTTGGCCGATGTGAAAAGAGTGAAAAAGTAATTATAAATTTCAGTAAAAATAAAATAATAATTAACAAAACCTTAACAAACGTTTGTTAATTGATGTATAAATCTCCATTCAAACTGACGCGAATCCCGCGCGGGACGCCACGCCGGTCACCCACAGAAATAAGAATACGTAAAGTCCAGTTATCTTTGCCACACGCTATAGTAATTCTACCTAATCTTATTTCTGTGGGTGTCAGTTTGATTGGAGCTTTAGGAGTAAATCAAGTAAGGTTTTAACAATAAATTAACATGTCAACCTACTATATGGGTTCTTAGGCAATGTACAAATGATATTGTTTTTACAGCGGCAGACAGTCATTAATGATCATTAAAGCAAATTCTCCGTTAGAGGGATTATTTTTAAATTTATACTTATTAGTATACGCCGTGAAATTTGAGTCGTTTTGGATTTATCGTCCAGTGACTCCATTCATGCAACTGAACAACTTTCCCCAAGATACATGGGTCGAAATATGGAGTAAATTTTTGGACCTCCCACACAAAATGTCTCATCACGTGACCTAACTTACTATGGGAAGTCCAAAAATGTTACATAAGCAGCTCCTTAGTATAGAATTACAAATATTCTCTTAGAATGTTTTATTTCAGTTTGAATAATTTTCTTAAAGCTCTATTTAAACTGACGCGAATCTCGCGCGGCACGCGGGACGCCCACAGATATAAGAATACTTACGTTGAAGTGTCTTAAGCAGATCAGGAATGCTTTTTTGATAAGTATGATTAACGCAAATTCGGCGAGTCGAATAATTCTTGTTCAATATCGTATGATTTTCATTTGATATATTTGTCATACATTTAAAAAATAGTGCTGCAGTTAACTTTGGCACACGCTGTGGCACTTCTACCTAATCTTATTTCTGTGGGCGTCCCGCGTACCGTGCGGTTTTCTCGTGTTTGAATGGAGCTTTAGTAGTCAACGATTGAGTGCGGCGGTGAGTCTCCTATTCGGAGTAAATATTATAATTGTACTTTGAAGGTGGGTCTAAGGGTTCGTAAGTCCATTCATCACCAGAGTCGTCATACTCAGCATATTCTGGTTCTGAAATAAAAAAAAAAACAATTTTTTCAATTTTTTTTTTGGGAATAAGATTAAAATAATTATTTCATTTTTAAGTGTTACCTTCTGTAAATTCCGCTGGCAATGCTGCTATAGGTTTCATGTTAGGAGCGCTGTGATGTTGATGAGACTGATTAGGATGTACTGGGGCTGGTTGGGAATGTAACGGGTGCGGTTGTGGTGGCAATGGGGCTGGTTGGGAATGTAACGGGTATGATTGGGGTGGCAATGGTGCTGGTTGGGAATGTAAAGGGTGCGATTGGGGCGGCAATGAGGCTGGTTGGGAATGTAACGGGTATGATTGGGGCGGCAGTGGTGCTGGTTGGGAATGTAACGGGTATGATTGGGGCGGCAATGGGGCTGGTTGGGAATGTAACGGGTGCGGTTGTGGCGGCAATGGGGCTGGTTGGGAATGTAACGGGTATGATTGGGGCGGCAATGGTGCTGGTTGGGAATGTGAAGGGTGCGATTGGGGCGGCAATGGGGCTGGTTGGGAATGAAACGGGTGCGATTGGGGTGGTAACGGGGAGGGTTTATGTAATTTCTGCAGTTGGGACTGCGACGGGGCTGGTTGGGATTGCAATGGTTTTAGCTGTGATTGCGATGGAGCTCGTTGGGAATGTGCAAATTGTGCTATTGGCGATGTAGCTTGCGATTGTTTTGCCAAAATTTTTGATGTTTTTGGGACAATTGGAGGTTTTTGGATCTCTTGAGGTTTAGTTGGGGTGACTGGTCGCGACAATGTTGAAGGCTTCGCTGGTGTCGCTGGAAATAAATATGCTGAAGTTTAATAGGTTTTTTTAAGTTGTGCATGGCCCACAGTTGGGCGTAAGCATAGTCTTAAAGAAACTATACCTCCGAACAGGCTCCCTACTCGGCTTCCATGCAGGTATGTATAGTTTAGGTATATTTCCATAGAAATGGATAAGTTTTATCAAAAGTCTAAAGTTCGTGTGACCATCTTGGTCCTATGTAAACCTAAACGGATTTTTTTATGCTACCTTCTATTGTTTTCAATTACACGAAATCATTTTTTTTATTACCTAACGCTATAAGTAATTTTCATAGTTTTAACTCCTTTTTACCTGTGATTTTAAGGCCACAAAGACCGCTAGATCACGAAGGAAATAAAAAAACTTACCAATAAAATAGTTTTACACTTTAGCTCTCGACGTAGATAACAATCATAATTGAGTGCCATTGTTATTTCCTTAGCAGTCAACGAAAGTGTTAATTACTGAAAAACTTACCATTTTGATTGGTCGGTTTGGAAAAGGTTTGCTTTAGTCCAGCAGTGAAGGTTTTCGATTTCTTCCCCGTTTTTGAATCTGGCACCGCAAGGTTTTGGGGTTTTGATCCTCCCAGAGTGCCTGAAATTAAACAATAGCCTGAAGATCCATTCAAACTGACGCGAATCCATTCCCACAGAAATAAGATCAGGTAGAAGTGCTATAGCGTCTGGCCTGAAGGCACTCTACGTATTCTTATTTCTGTGGACGACGCGAGTCCCGCGCGGGATTCGCGTCAGTTTGAATGGAGCTTCATTCATATCAAAAAATTCTGTACCAGAAACCGAAAACAGAATTAAGTTTTTAAATCTTTCAATAATATTGTTGTATGCCTTTGAATGTGGCGGAAGAAGAAACTGGGAAGAAACAAGAAAAGGACGCACATAGTGTAATGTGACGTCATTGCGACTTGGTTTCGTAAGTTCAAAAGAGATGCAATACGTCTCTACTTCCACTTTTCTTTTTAAGAAAATCCAAAATGCTAATTAGATACTGCTTTAATTGATAAACAATTTTGTAGTTGTTTTCGGAATCGGCACGGTTGTTAGTGTAGGTACCGCCTTACCTATTTTGTTTCACATAAAAATGTATTGTTCACATAAACACAGTGATGCAGTGTTGTGTTCCTGCTGGTGAGTAGGCTACGGTAACCACTTACCATCAGGCGGGCCGTACGCCTGTTTGCCTACTTAGTTATATAAAAAAAACACAGTCAAGTAGCCTTTAATAATAATAAATTCGATATATTTATTATTTATACAATTTTGATGATATAACTTTTACACAAAAAGACAACACCCTCCTTTTGGCTTATACATAGTCGAGTAAAAATAAAAATCAATCAGGTCATACCTGTCTGTCGTCTCTTCAATATGTTATTCAACTCATTGGATATTGCATCTGAAATATAATAATTTAACTTTAAAACAAACACTACATAGTTATATAAGATAAACATTATTTCTTTTGACGTTAATTGGAAAAATCAAAATATTATGCCGGTGGACGATTTAACCTCACAGCTCAGGAGGTACCAGAGCTGTAGGAATGCTGATTTTGTCATTCTGTGGCCATTGTAATACTGTTGAAACGTTGGAATTGTGAAGGTATTGTAAATTAATGTGTTTTTACCCCCCGATGATAAAAGAGGAGTGTTTAACGTGTCTTGTAAAGTGTTGTGCCAATATGGTATTTATTTATTTATTTAAACTTTATTACAAAGAATGTAAATGGCGGACTTAAAGCCGTGGGCGTTTTCTATCAGTCAACCAACAGGTGTTGAGAGACAAAGTAAGTGCAAAGATAGAATAATTAATTATAATTACCTAATTATACATTTGAACAAATAAAACATCCAATATATTAATATTGGATTCATAGACTACATATATATATATATAAAATAAACCTACATACTAACTACTTAAATAAATATAATTATATATTCTCTGAAAGCGTGTGAAGATATTCTACTATTTTTTTTTTTATTATTCATATCTTAAATTTGATTTATACATACCATCACGCCTTTTTCCCGTAGGGGTAGGCAGAGACTACTTTAAGTTATTTATACCAGAATGCGAAAACAGATTTATTTTAATCTGTAGTAAAACGCGTTAGTAAAATCTAGTGGTAAAGGTACACGTAAGTCAAGGTCATAGATTTGGTGGCATTGTTATTGCAATGGAGCGACTGCCGTCTGACCTCCGTAACACTTTTTACAGGAACAAGGCCAACAATGTCAGATATTTTTTCTGGCTGCCTGATGGCATCTGATACAGTCTAACGACCGCTATCCATCGATAACAACCGGGATCAACGGCTTAACGTGCCATCCGAAGCGCGGACGAGCTCGAGAAAGATGCCACTAAATTGCGACCAATCCAATACGGGTCGCGTCTCGCCTTCGCTTGACACTCGCGTCACGCTAGCTTCTCATATGATCGGTCTCCATGTAAAAGTTCACAGTTCTGTATGTCATGGAGCAATTACAAAGAGGAGATGCCGTTTGAAATGGCGCAGTGACGTGATCATTGGCGCCTCGCTGACACAAATTGGGCGAAGCTTGTCATTGCTCGTGCTCTATGGTTGGAGCCACGGCCGAAACCAAGCACCCCGCTCTTTCCTACAAAACGCTTATTACGGCATCTCCTCTTTGTAATTGCTCCATGGTGGAGCCGTAATTTTAAATGAAGGACATAAATGTCGAATAAAAAATCATTCGATATCGAACCAAAACTATTCGATTTAGCGTGAGTCACACTTTTCAAAAATTGAACTCCTGTTCCGTACCTATCTGGGGTTTTTGTTACCTTGATTAATAGCTGAAGGTTTCCTTAAAACTGAGGATTTTTCCGGTGCAGCCTTAGAAGTAGGAGAAGCGAGGAATGCTTGAAGCTTCACCTTGCCTGGCTTTGGCATGTTCACTGAAACTTTAAAAAAACCGGTCAAGAGCGAGTGGGACTAGCGTACGTGGGGTTCTGTACCATCCATGAATATTATAACTGCGAAAGTCTGTCTTACTGTCTATTACGCTTTCACGGACAAACCGCTGAACGGATTTTGATGAAATTTGGTATGAATATAGTTGTATGTATAGCATAGGTCAAACATACATTTGCGGGTTTTATAGTTATCTATAAAACCCCGCAAAAAAATCATGTCTATGGGAGCCTCCCTTAAATTTTGTTTTATTTTAATTTAATTATTTATTTTTAAATATCTATCTGATCTATCTGCATGAGATACAGCCCGGCGACGCGGACAGCGTTTTAGTAATATTGAGACGTTTGTCACGTACATTAAAAATATGTAGCTTAAGTTTATAAGACCTTTTCTGTACTGTTTTATTCTATTCCATTCCATTCTATTCTAATAGAGGTCCCGTTTTTCCCATTGGGTACGGATTCCTATAACTGACTACCTTTCAGGAGTTACAAGAACTGTGGAGCCATCGCAAATAAAAGAAGCCTCTGACGCTCTCTCATTTCGAAGTTCACCTACTTTACGTCGCTGAGCCAACGAAGTAAGTTCTTCGTCCAAACGTGTTTCCTAGTTGCTTCCTCAGCTTAGGCATCGGAGCGTAGGATATGCTGTAAGTCATGGTCATTCTTGATTTAGGAGCGATTACCGTCTGAAATCCATAATACTTTCTACAGGGAAACCAGACCAACAGGAACAAGAACCGAGGTGTGTTAGTGGCCAACACTGTTAGATATTTTAGGCTGCTTAAAGTCATCTGAGCCTGGCACAAGAACGGTGATCAATCCAATACGGGTTGCGCCTCGCCTTCTACATACATACATCATTCAAAATAGGTTAAACGGTTTTTCAGTTGTAAGGGAACGAAGGGACGGTACATTCATACAGGCCAAACACAACCTCTCCTTTTTTGGCCTCTCCAAAATCGGAAGTAATACTTACTGTTAGATTCTGTTGTATGAATAGCTTCTGCCTCATTTTTATTCGCTGGTTGTTGCTGGTTGACACCTAAAAATAAAATATTTCATGTATTGTACACACTGTACATTAAGAATTTAACATTAGGAAAACTTGGTACAAGTATTCTATATATCGGAACTTCGTAAGGAAGTAGAGAATTCTAAACTACTTACTAGTACTGGTAACAGTTGACTTGGAGGGAACCATGGCGCAATTACAAAGAGGAGATGCCGTAATAAGCGTTTTCTAAGAAAGTATTTGTTCAGCTACACGGGGCGGAAGGCAGACGTGCGACGTGAGCACGAGCAATGACAAGCTCCGCCCACTTTTGTTTTGGCGAGGCGCCAATGACCACATCACTGCGCCATTTCAAACGGCATCTCCTCTTTGTAATTGCTCCATGGAGGGAACATTCTCCAAATACGTAATCTATTCATAAAACGCTAGATAGATAGATAATAAATTTATTTTGTTCAACTTTTACACACAATAACACAGCATCATACAGACAATGAAAACATACATCAATTTCTTAACCTAGTTAGCATGCAATGATTTATGTGTGCCACAGCAGCACAAATAGGCTACAGCTCGGCGATATGTTGCTCCAGAGAAGCAACCGCTGATTTCTAAATGTCACCTCTTGGATGACACGAACAAGCGCAGCCACACTAGCAATACGAGGCTCAGAAACAGGAAAAAGCACTCAAACAATAAGATCAAAGAGACTTTCCCCTGTTTTCCTCCTTTGTGTAGTTTTTTTTTCAAAGCACCTGTTAGCAAACCGACATACGATGCCACCAAATTTAAATGACGCTTAGCAAACTTTCTCCCTTTTGCCCTCAGTTTTCCCCCAATCAAAAAGACTAAAGGAAAGGTGATATAAATGTACAACATTTATAAATATTATTGCTAAATAAAACCACCGTGTTAAACGAAGTCCATTTATTGAATGCGCGGGAAAACGCGTGCCATAGATAATTTAGAAAAAACAATTAGTGAACACAAGAATAACAAAAGAGGATATATGTTATCTATTCTTTGCGTAAACAATGATGTGTATGAGGCCTTTGCCCAGCAGTGGGACACCAAAGGCTATTAAAAAACGCTACATGGGTTGTGATTTTAATAGCTGAGTAGGCATGATACTTTTTGAACCCTATTTTTGTCTGTATAACTTAAATATCGAATGAAAATATGATAATATAAATATTCGTACAATAGTTCAATTATTGTTCGATATCTAACGTTAATCATTCGTTATCCAACAAAAAATATTCGACTCGGCAATTTTGCTTAAGTCACAGTTTTCAAAAATAGCACTCTTGATAAAGGGTTACTCGGAATTTTGGCGGGAAGCTGTGAAAAACAGTATCTGCGCAGTATTTTATTTTTCAAAATCAGTGTTTTTTTAAGTGTTTGTGCTTAATAATGGTGGATTATTATTCGCAAAGTGTTCAAGAACAAGCGTGAGTTTTGGGGAGTGATACAGTGTTCGATTTATGTGATTTCCTTGCTTGTTGCCAAATTGGAAATGCTAAGTGCAGTTTTTCTACCACTTCACTTAGCCTGACTCTTGTAATTGTAACTCGACTGACTTGACTTAGGTAACTACTGACTTGACTTTATACTTGTTTGATTCATCATCATCATCATCATTTCAGCCGCAGTCAGTCCACTGCTGGACATAGGCCTCTCCCAATGATTTCCAAAATGATCGGTTGGCAGCACGCTGCATCCAGCGTCTGCCTGCGACCCTTTTTAGGTCATCTGACCATCTGGTCGGTGGATGTCCAACGCTGCGCTTACCGGTACGTGGTCGCCATTCGAGAACCTTTCTGCCCCATCGGCCATCGGTTCTCCGCGCTATGTGCCCCGCCCACTGCCACTTCAAAGAACTAATCCGCTGGGCTATGTCGGTGACTTTTGTTCTCCTACGGATCTCTTCATTTCTGATTCGATCTCGTAGGGAAACACCGAGCATCGCCCTCTCCATAGCTCTCTGGGCGACCTTGAGCTTTCTTATGAGGCCCATAGTCAAAGACCACGTTTCGGACCCGTATGTCATCACTGGTAACACACACTGGTCGAATACCTTAGTTTTAAGGGACTGAGGCATTTTAGACGAGAAGACGCTACGTAGCTTCCCGAACGCCGCCCATCCGAGTCGGATTCGACGAAAGACCTCGTCCTCGAAGCTAGAGTTGCCAGCCTGGATCATCTGACCCAGGTAGACATACTGGTCTACAACTTCAAGGGTGTGGTTCCCGACTGAAACCGGTGATGGCGTAACATGGACATTACACATTGCCTTGGTTTTGTCCATGTTCATTTTAAGGCCCACCTGTTGGGAGACCAAGTTGAGGTCGCTGAGCATGGTACTTAAGTCCTCCAGCGATTCCGCCATGACCACGATATCGTCGGCAAAACGAAGGTGAGTGATATGTTGAGTATATGCTTGTTTGATTAAACAACTTTATTAAAAAAAATAATTACTTGTTACTGGCTAAATACGTTAGCAAGAGCCAAATAAAAAAAGCCTTACTCTGTATCACTTACCAACACTCACGCTTGTTCTCGAACACTTTGCGAATAATAATCCACCATTATTATGCACAATAACGCAAAAAAAAAAACACAAATTTGGAAAATAAAATACAGCGCCGATACTGCTCTCCATAGCTTCCCGCCAAAAGACCCAATATAATCATAAGGTTGACGTACTGTATATACAATATCTTATGGGTAGAACTCACCATCATTTTCAGGCAAAGGCATCGGTGCGCGTAGATTCGACCGTTGTTCTATAATAAAATACAAAATCTTATTGATCATTAGCGTTATTTATTTATTTATTTCAAACTTTAGACTTAAGGGCTGGTTCAGATGAATCCAGTGCCGGCAATTCAGTAGCGTTCATGGACACTAAATTCACCCTAAAAAGACAATTTCTCTACTGGATTGTCTGCATCGGATTCGTGTAACTAATACATCCATAATGCTAAAGCATTCTTTACCAGTCAACCTTTAGGAAAGGCAGAAATCATATCAATGCGTTAAAAAATGCATTAACAAGGTAGAAGTGATATGTGGACGTTTCCTGTGTGCCAATGTTTAGCCTCGCAATATAGTTAATGTTAAAAGTTAATGTTGAGAGGCTAACTTGCCGACATATGGCTGTTCTGTTTAATGATCTGTGAATTACTGTTTTTATTATTATCTTGGTATTAGGGTGCATTTATATTTATAAGATTACGATATAAGTTGATTAGATAGCCTATTTTCATTCGAAATACGAGTCAAATATTTCTTTTTATTCTATTCTTTATATGACTACCTGGCAGCGGAGTAGAAAACGATAGTGTGACTGTAATATGTGTTATTTTATATTACATTTCAAATTATGTATGTAGTAAGTAGATTTTATCTTCAATCATAAAATTTGCATACTGTTTTCAACGGTTAGATAGGCAAGCTCGATATTATGTAATTTAAACATCTATATCATACCCTTCTATTGCAAATAAAGAATTTGAATCAAAAAATAGGGCTTCTGGGGTTTACACTTACGTGGCAACGTCTCTATTGGTGGCGGGGGAGGGGCTTCTTCAGCTGAAAGAGAAGAAAATATAAAGATATAGGTTGACTTTTTAATTACCAGCTAAATTTTCAGTGTACGTTAGGCAAAATATATTTAGTATGTAAAGAGGTTATAATATGATTGGACTATACAGTAGACTAGTAGTTTCTGTTTGTTCGATTAATCGGACTATTAGGAAAATTAAAAGGTTCACATAGTCGTCATCCGACCAAGTGTTCAAAGGGAAACTATTAAATAAATAAAAGAAAATTAATTGAAACCCGATAAATCGGGATATGATTTTGACAAGAAATGGGTTGATAAAGCAGTTTACTAGAATATGGTTTCTAAAAAATGTTGGCAAATAATTGACAGTTTCTCATACCTGGTTGCTGAATGATGTCCAGGGTCTCATAAATGCTGCCTTCATCATCCTCGGGTTTCACTGAAGGCTTTCGATTTGGCCTTGTGCTGTATCGTGCTAAAAAAATTATAGTTTTATTAAACTAGGTAACGGTAATTTAAAAATAAAAAAAAACTGACTTCATTTCTGTGTAATTTGGAAATATGAAAAACAAAGAAAGAAATCCGGCAATTTTTTTTATTTTTTATTTTTATGTACACAGTGTCACTCTCACAGTAAATACGAATCTACGGCACCTCTCAGGCTAAAATCCATCGAGCCTTTCAGGCTGCAGAGCGTGCCAAACAGTTATACTTACATACATACCTACTCTCGAAAAACATAACCCTCCTTCTGTCGCAGTCGGGTAATAAATACAACTGTCTCCGTCACTGGACTACAGTGGTGAAAGCTATTGATTTAGACGTGGCGGTCGTGGATTCGATTCGGATGCACACTTTGTTTAATTCTTTCCAGTCTTGTTAGGCCTTTGCAGGCTTGAATCACCTGATTGTCTTCTCAGATTCGATAAGACTATTAAGTGGCCACGGTCAGAGCATTATCATCGGCCGCTAACCGATCCTCATACGTGCAGGAGGCCGGGCATTTGGGACACACCAACAGATGTGACATGGACTGAACATCTCCGCACGCACAAAGGCTGTCAGTCAAGAACTCTCACCTAAATTCTTCTTCTTTGCGAGTCGACTCTGGCTGTTATCAAACTTCAGAGGACCAAAACTCCGCCACCGACAAGGCATTGTCGGTGGCTTCGTAGAGGTCCCTAATCGTGCAGGTGACCGAGCACGCAGGACAGAACAGGAGATGCGTCATGGTTTGGGGAGAGACACCGCACTGGCAGGCCACCTCCGAGCAGTAGCCCCACCTGAACATGTTTTCCTTGCTTCGGCCTACGAGAGTCCGGAGTCTGTTTAAAGACTTCCATGTAAGCCATGGCAGGTCATGTCCAGGAGGGAGGCACTCCGATAGCGGCAGAAATGAGGCCGAAGGGTATCTCTCCGTCCAAATATCCATTCTAGACTGAGAGGCTTCGCCAGTTAGTGGTTTTGTTTCTTTGACAAAGCTGTGTCGACTCTTCAGTCTTTGAGTGACGGACACGTGGTTGTTTAAGGGATGCCAGTGATCAGTTTCCATTTTGGCCTTTCAAGAGAGCTGGCCACATCTCTACGGACGTCCGGAGGGGCAACGCCAGCCAAGGGATACAGCTTCTCCACAGCAACTAACTAACATCACTAAATAACTAGCATCCAACTTTGGTCTCTTGACTTCCAACACCAGCCTCGAAAAATCTCGAGGAAAACGATTTTCATACCACAGTTTTGAGTGAGTCAGAGATTTCTAAAATAACACCCCAGACAAAACAGCAACATTTTCTCACCTGTATCACTCCTTCGTTGTGAGTTCGTTAGTGCTAACTTTTCGATTCTTCTAACGTTTTTAGCTGAAATATAATTTTAAAATCAATAAATCAATCATTTATTTTATTGTGGATCATATCAATAGCCATACTACTATTATAAATGCAAAAGTCTGTCTGTCTGTTACGCTTTCACGGCTAAACCGCTAAACGGATTTTGATAAAATTTGGTATGAATATTTAATAATGAATAATTAAAAAGGTTACGTTTAAGCTCTATTCAAACCACGGGCGTCCCGCCAGTCGCGCGGGATTGGCGTCAGTTTGAATGGACCTTTAATTACATGCATCATGTTACTCGGTACTTAGTTTAAAATAAATTAAATAATTGATATCGCCTTAACCACAGATTAATCACAAATTATAGAATACTTGCTGTTTCCCGCATCGTTAAAGAACATCATGAATATTGGTCTGGTTTCCCAAAAGGGTTAAGAAGGTCAGACAGCAGTCGTACCGCCAAATCTAGGACCATGATTAAAGCGTGCCCCGGGCTCTAAATCAATCTGAGGATGCAACTTAGATACATTTGTTTGTGATAATTTTCTTTCCATAACTTTTTGCGCCGAAGTATCTTTCTGTTTCTCTCAATGGTTGACTGGTAGAGAATGCGAATGCTCTTAGCATTAAGTCCGTCAATAGTTAGTATTTGTACTTGTGAAACAATACGGTTTTAATAAATAAATAGAATATGACTAGTTTACATACCTTTAAGTATAAAGCAAATAATTCCAGTCTGAATGATGACAATTAGGGCCAGTACACCACCCCCTATTAGGTAGTACAGTTTCGCTGGAACAATAATATTAATTTTAGAAAATTTACTGTCACAGATTCCAAAATTGCTATACAAATATTCAACCGCTGTCTATGGAAACACGCCAACTTTCTTGGGGACTTCTTAAGTATTCTCATTCAAAATTCATTGTATGTATGTATGTAAAAACTTTATTGTACAGAAAGAAAATTGTTACAACAAAATAGAACACAACAAGAGGCGGACTTATCCCTGATAGGGATCTCTTCCAGTCAACCCGAAAACCAAAGGAAAAAAAAACGAAATTGTTACGCCATCTATGGAAAACATGAGACGTCTTTCGTCATTTTTAACTTTTTAAATGACCGTTCAAACTGGCGGGACGCCCATAGAAATAAAAATCGGTAGAAGTGCCGTAGCGTGTGAAAAAGTTAACTGGACTGCTAATGAAACTTGTATATATTCTTATTTCTGTGGGCGTCCCGTATGTCACGCAAGATTCGTGTCAGTTTGAACGGCCTTTAAATCAATTTGTGATAGAAAGTTGCTATGTGAAAAATGTAATGAATTTTTTTTTTTTTTTCGCCTAGAACTTGTGAGTTCAGACTTATGGTATAAGACGTATCAGATAAGGGAACTAATTAATTATTTTTCTTTGGTACTGGGTATAATTATTAATTTGTAATTATACAACAATTGGCCGAGTGAAATTGTATTTCCAAAAAAAAAATGCATTCACAACTACTAATTTTTATGAACAGGACTTCTACACTAATATTATAAAGAGGAAAGATTTGTATTTTTGTGTGTATGTTTGTAATGAATAACTCAAAAACTACTGTGCCGATTTCAAAAATTCTTTCACCATTGGTAAGCTACATTCACCCTGAGTAACATAGGCTATATACCGCAGGTGGAGCTGCTGGAAACAGCTAGTACTTAATAAAGTGTGTGTTAAATATAAGAATGTGTCAAAAATGTACTTACTCATGTCCTTCGATGAACTATTATGTGGTATCACTGGAAAAAAGGAACCAATAAATACCTTACAAGTATTTAAAAAAAAGTATTAAATTGGATATTATTTAGTACATAATCTATTTTCCCAAAAAACAAAAACTTCCATTCGTTCTGAACCCTAAGATGTTCCACACCAGGGAGAGAAACATCGTTATACGTTCTGTGTCCGACCCATGGAGCAATTACAAAGAGGAGATGCCGTAATAAGTGTTTTGTAAGAAAGTATTTGTTCAGCTACACGGGGCGGAAAGCAGACGTGCGGGGTGCTTGGTTTCGGCCGTGGCTCCAACCATGGAGCACGAGCAATGATAAGCTCCGCCCACTTTTGTGTCGGCGAGGCGCCAATGACCACATCACTGCGCCATTTCAAACGGCATCTACTCTTTGTAATTGCTCCATGGTCCGACCTCCACCAACAGATTATACTATCGCAGACGCTAGCGACCGCGTAAAGAATTATCTATAACGAAATTGTTTAGTTGCCTTACTATCCGCCAGAGGCGCTGTACAGGTTTGGCATACTAATTGAAAACGGAGTCGCTAGAGCCTGCGTCAATGAAATTCATGGTTGACATATAGAGTTTCGCACTTATGATATTAAGTATGGATCTTATGGAAGTATGCATTAGGTCTATTCAAACTGACGCGAGTCCCGCGCGACTGGCGGGACGCCCACAGAAATAAGAATCGGTAGAAGTGCCGTAGCGTGTGCCAAAGTTAACTGGCCTGCTAATGACATTTCTATGTGTTCTTATTTCTATGGGCGTCCTGACAGGCATTTTGAATATAGCTTTAGTTTTGAAATACGATCGGTACTGCAGTTTTTGCTTGAAAATTTACCTTCGATATCGAATTCGCATTGGTAATTATAGTACGACGTGTGCTCATTTTTTAAAATCTTCGTCATACCATCACCAGGTGGCACTGCAGTCGCGTTGGGGTTTGTCAGTGTCTTGAAAATCCATTTACCTGCCATTTCCTTAGTAAGAGTGTACTGAAAGCAAAGAAAATTTATTTATTTAAACTTTATTGTACATAATACAATTGTATAGCACAATAGGTGAACTTAATGCTAAAAGCATTATCTAACAGTCAACCTTTGGGTTAAACATAAACATTAAAAAATCACGAATAACATAGTGCCTCTAAAACACCACAGAGACAACAGCGGCGAGCGCGATACTCATGACTATTACAATTCGCTCGCGTATCGTAGTATCGGGGAAAATTAGACGACAAAATGGGAAAGTTTGCTGTAGGTATATTTATTTCTAAACGGACTTTACAAAACTTAAAATTTTTTGACGAGGGCTTTTTGATTGTAGGAAAAATGAGGGCAAAAAGGGGGAAAGTTTTAGTCAAAGCATTATTCAAAGAGTTTCATTCATACTTATTTGATAATAGCATGTTCTCTATGGATTCTCTACAAGTGCTCAAAACTCAAAAAGGGGGGAGGGGGGGGGGGGAAATTGAGGCAGTTAATAGCAGCATTTTACGAATTAACCTCCTATTTAGAGATAGTTCGCGAAGTCTACTATTCACAGAACAATACAATACTAAATACTTTATTGCATCAGAAAAAATAACAATGTAAATTACATACAATTTTAAAATTAACGTACAAAAGGCAAAAAACTACTAGTTTATAATAATAATATATCATAGCGCGAAAATAATGGTCGGTTGAGTGCCATCGTCGTTGCAAACTTAATTCCCGCCAAATTCTTACTAACCTTCACATAGCTGTTATTATTTCGTTGATATAACTCTTAAAATTAACTGTATTTTGATTATTATTCCATCGTATATATGTAAGTATATTATGTAAGTACCATAAGTAAGTTTATTATTATTCCAACTTTTTGTATTTATAGCTATATATTTTTAATACCCACATGACGATATCTGATTAACCCAAAGGTTGACTGTTACATAATGCTTTTAGCATTAAGTTCGCCTATTGTGCTATACAATTGTATTATGTACAATAAAGTTTAAATAAATAAACATTATTTTGAACTGAAAAATGAATGCAAATATTTGAATTTATCACTTAACAATCAGGGTTTAAGATGATGTAACTTGCCAGTATGAAACATATGACTTTCTAATACTTTAGGAATGCCCCTCGTGCTTGCGACCTTTTCTGTGACTTCTTTATCCTAGCGAGTATTCCTAGTTGCGTCGCCAGCTTACGCTTCGGAGCCTGAGGTACGCTATAATCATGGTCCTAGATTTGGCAGTATAGTTATTACATTGGAGCGACTGCCGTCTGACCCTTTTTAATAGGAAAACCAGACCAATAGGATTATGATGTTCTATAACGACCACTAAATGACAGTCGGGGCCAACGGCGAACCACGAAATCATCATTATTATCAGACAATCAGGTGATTCAAGCCTGCAATGTCCTAACCAAACTGGAAACAACTAAACAAAGTATGCTTTCCGTGGGAATCGAATGAAAAGAATTAGAAATAGCCATCCATACTTTGTGCCACTGGACCACAGAGACACGATCTTTTTTGCAACTATTTAGAAGTAACAATTTTACCTACCCGAGCATTCTTCTTATGCTCATTTCCATTCTTAATTTCCTTAACATCGTGCGGTAAAGTAATTCTGAAAATAGAAAAATATTTATAATACTATCATCATCATCATTTCGTGTAGGTTACATTATTTATCGACCATGTACACCCTGGTGTGAAAGTTGTTATTGAGATATATACTAGTGTATTTAATATAATTTTATTACAGCTGAAAACTGAATAAAGTTGATAGACCGAAAATAAAGGGGTTAACCTGACGTAAAAAATAACGAATGTTCGTTAAGCCTAAATTAACTAAAATATTGTAAGTCTTCTCTCTTATATATATTTGACGTGAAAGAAAGAGACGAAATATATTTTAGTAAACTTAGACTAAAATAAAAGAAGAGGTGTTTCTGAAATCAAAAATCAAAATCGTTCGATTCACCGTTATTGCGTGAATCACAGTTTTCAAAAATAGCACCTCTGGCCACGATATGTCTTCTGTTCCAACAGAAGGGGTTTTTACACCTTGATAGCCGAGTGCGCGCGTATCCGTAGAGAATTCGCGTACCATTCGACAGCGAGGCGCAACCTGTTCGACGTTAAGCTGTTCGACCCGGTCCGATCGATAGACGGCAGTCATTAGACTGTGTCAGATACCTTTAAGCAGCCTGAAAAAATCTCACAGTGTTAGCTAATAACACAACTTAGGTCACGTCATGTTCCCGGTTGCAACCACAGAGGTTTGCTTCGGTACCCTGTGTCCCAGTTTCCTACTTTTACTACTCCACTTCGCCCGGTGTTTGGCATCCTTTAAAGAGAGTCCGTTGGCACGCATATCCTGCTTTACGACGTCAAGCCACCTCTTGATATATCTTGGACGGACAATAACAGTTAAGCGGCTAGTTTCCAGGGTCAAAAGACAAACATTAGTCCGTCATTTAGGGAATCAAAATATATTAGTGGCGTATTTTTTACGCATCAAAGTTTAGGAGTGAGGGCTCGTGACGTCACATATTGCGAAAAAGTGTAGCACACTGTGACGTAACACGGAACTTTAACGCGCCATATCTATACCATTCTTTGTTTAATTTTCAAAAGAAAAAATACGTCTCCAATATTTTTTGATAATCTAACATGCTCTAGACAAACCTAACCACTATATGCGTTTTGATAATCCTCAAGTCCTTGCAAAGGAAAACAGATTCATTCCAAGGATGTTACGTGAAGCTATTGAAATTAAAAAAACATCCTAATTTCAATAGAGGGGATGGATGGCAGGTACCGCCAGCTTGGGAACCAGTCATTAACTTAATAAAATCGCAAACTCGGAAGCAGACTGCAAGACCCTTAGATACTGTGAGCCAATACTGCGTGAATCGGAATAGTTCCCAATAAAAATTTCAGGCGGTAGTTTTGTAATCTTATGACATCAAAGACAAATGTTAACTTAGTCTGCCTGCGACCATGAACGCTGTAAAGTGTTTGAAACGTCAGGTGTAAATAAATAAGTAATAAACGCGATAAAACCGTATTAAAATAGTTTTATTTAATGAATAACAATCGCGAAAACATACGAAAACATTATGATAATCTAACTGACGGACAAATTTTTTTTTTTAGGAAACTAGCCTAATGCATATAAAATGAAAATGTGATACTTACATTGCTTTATTTATATGATTTTTGTGCTCGAATACAACGAGTATAGAATCATTTTCCTTTAGAAATAAAGTCTGCGAGTGCTTCGTGCAAGTGATATGAGTACCATTATCCAAAATAATTCGGGTTGATGTAATATAATTTTCATTTATGATATTTTTTCTGGTAACAACTGAAAAATAACTGATTATTTTCCCTGACCATTGCTGGCTTGAATCACTTGATTGTCTGATAATAATGATGATTCCGTGCTTTGGAAGGAACCACGACGGAGGCCGAAAGGCGGTTCCGAATAGCTTTGAGACCAGGGTACATAGGCTACTTTTTGACGCAGGCGGAGCTGTGGGAAACAGCTAGTACTCTATTATTATAAATAAATAAATTTATGCGGACAAATCACACAGATTGTGTTAGACCCAAAGTAAGACTTGTGTCATGGGACTACTAAATCAACAATACTGTATTTTAAAACAAATACATTTAATTATAAATAGATAAACATTCAAGACCGATCAGAAAAAGATCATTTTCAACACATTTGCTCATAAAGTGTCTTTTATGGACCGAGGGAGCGAAGCGAACGAGAGCTACAAATCAAGTTATATGTATGTTTCTATGTATGTTCCGCGATAACTCTCGAGCCGTTTCGATGAAATTCAAAAGGTGTTTAGGAGACAATTTTCAAGTTCGTTTGACATCAAAATTGGTTTAGTAGTTTTTGAGGTATTTGCATTAAGGTAAAAACAAATATTTCATACTAATATTATAAATGTGAAAGTCTGTTTGTCTATTACGTTTTTACAGCCAAACCGCTGAACGGATTTTGATGAAATTTGGTATGAATATAGTTGAAGACCCGGGGTCAAACATAGGCTACTTTTTGACGCGGGCGGAGCGCGGTGCTGCGGGAAAAAGATAGTTTATTAATAATTCCAAAGCCGTTGGTCGGATTTTACTGATATTCAGAACGTATGTAGAAAACGTTAAAATACATCTGGCGAAAAATAGATTTAGTAGTTTTTAACCGACTTTCAAAAGGTTTTGATGTTTATTTCATATTTGTTACCTAAAACATCGTCGTTTCTAAGCCGATTATAAATATTGTTCATATTTTCAACCGTACACTTTAAGTTTATTCTCCTGAATTGTTAATGCAATCGGTTTAGTAGTTTAGTTATAAAATGAAAATAACTGAAAAAATACCTCGATTATCATGTCGTCCAAGTATAAATTCTATTGATTTGCTGGAATCAACTTGAATATATTTTGAAGTCGTGAAGTTAATCTACAAGGGTGGCGTGGCCCTGGTTGTAGCCTCTTATCTTCGGCTAGACTTAAGTTTATTCGGCATTGTTTCGGCTAAACCTAGGTGTAGCCGATCTCTGTTGACAATATTAGGTGCGGGATAAATTATTTATGACTCATGGTTTTGATTTACCTACTCTCCAAGTAAATCTGATTATAGTAGTCTATAGACATTTATGAGACAAGGAGTGTCATCTGCGTGTTGCCAACCTTCAAACAATTTTGTAGGCAAACAAGCATATGGCTTGCCAGATTGTAAGAGACCGTAATAGTCTATAGACACCTGCAACTCCTGGAATCCCACATGCAATTTGCCGACTCTTAAACAATTTAGTTGGCAAATAAGCATACCGCAAGCCTAATGGTAAATGTCGAAGTGGTATCTATAGACTACTTCGGGAGCGTGACTCCACATGTATGTTGCCGGTTGGTGCGTATCGAAAGCAGGGGTCTCTCTACACACTGCGGGAATACCTAGTATTAGAGACTAGGCCAAATACGAATAAGCATCTCTTTTGGTTCCCGTTTAAATAGACCTAGAGGCGGTTGACATTGCTATCAGAAAAGAGCTCCAAACTATTGAAATAAACCACTCACCGAAGCTGGAGATTCTTCTCACATGTCTGGACTGCAGGTCACTAGAATCGCAGTTGTAAGCTGCTATTCTAAAGGTTTCGAAAGCGGCAGATTGGCACATAACACACACAAGCGATTGCGAATATATAGTTTCTCAGGTCCAAATGCGATAGCACTAATAAGTAATTAGCAAGCGATAAATTGACCAAAAATCAGCGTGCTCGCTCGCGTGCGGCACAGCTGGATCGGGTGCAGATGGTGCAGCACACAGATGGCGTTTAGGCGAAGACTTAACGAACACGAGAGTCCGCTAAGATAAAATAGCGATATACACTCCACGGAGGCTAGGCGCAGACGACAGATACGCACTCCGCGAAGTCAAATGCAGATCGAAAAGGTGCAATGCGACTGCATTTTGCGAGTTCTAAACGTAGACTAAGATGACGTCCAAAAGTGGACGCCACGCTGGGCTAACGGTCAATTCAAGCAAGGAATTCTCCGCCAATAACAAGCGTCTATTTGCCACACGTTCAGAAATGACCTAACAATATTAACCACCGGTATCCATTGACTTAGTAGTTTTAGTAGACCTCTTACCATCAGGCAGGCCGAATGCCTGTTCGCCTAATAAATTGTTTTATGGTCCGCTATGCGGATGTGACTATCCAGGTGTTGTAGCTCTTACCATTAGGCGGGCCTTATGCGTACTTGCCTACTAATTTGTTTAAGGGTCGGCAATGAACACGTGATAATCCAGAAGATGCAGGTGTCTATGGACTACTTTGACCTTTAAGTTGGCAGGCCGTATGCTTTTTTATCTACAAAATTGTTTAAAGGTCGACAATACGCAAACTATAACGTCTATTTGAATCCTTTCAATATAAATAAAATAATCGCGAGGTCTATGTTCGCGGGGAACGACTAGTTTAATTGTAATAAGGTAATTAATGGGGGTTGTAAACAACGCGTTGTTTATATTATAATCGCACTTGTAAATGGTTTCCATGGTTACGGTACATTTTTATTAAATGCACGCGTAGAGGATTTTAAGTCTCAAACCAATTCATTATTTTGGCAAAGAAATATTAATAATAAATGTCGATTAAAAAGCAAATTAAATCGAATTTAGGGAAGAGAACCTAAATTTGACTCCGCCAGATATACTAATCCAGGCGAAAACCTAATATTGATAACTGACTAAGTAGGCTGACTATACCTTACTAACTTAAATCTTCAAAGGAAGAAATAAGGACGAAGCTTTAAAACAGAATCAAGAACTACATATAGTTATTTGGAGATACCTGGCAATGCATTATCAAACACACAAGCCCAATTTTACTCGTAAGGTATTTAATTGTGAAACGTGTTCAAAGTGCACCAACAAAAGTAAATGTGAAAGAATGTTTTGATATCGCTTGAGAACTTTTAACTATTGTGTAAATAATAAAAAGTTATATATAAGTGTATTTTTCCTCGCAAATGTGTTGAAAATCGTCGTATGACAACTCGCGAGCGAAATTGGTCAACTCGGCTTCTACTATTTCCATCTTGACCTGACCGGGGATCGAACCCGGGACCTTTGAATAGGAATGTAATAAAAAAAATACTTTTTGAATAATAATGTTGTCTCGACGATAATTGTTCCGATTGTCGTTAGTACGAACGGATTAATAGCGAAGAGTTTCGACCATCATCTAGAGAGACTCTCGCTTGGCAGTTGGGTCAAGGCACAGATGCAGAAGGCAGTACTTCTGGATACGGCCCGCATTGTAAGGAATTTCCTCTCTCTCGTGCCCTGACCACCGGCAGCTTGGGTCTAACTCCGCTGTCCATTGGCCTTTTTTGTATATTTTTAAACTAGCTATTTCCCGCAGCTCCGCCTGCGTCAAAAAGTAGCCTATGTTTGACCCCGGGTCATCAACTATATTCAGACAAAATTTCAACAAAATCCATTCAGCGGTTTGACCATGAAAGCGTAACAGACAGACAGACTTTCGCATTTATAGTATGGATAGTTTCTTTTACAAGTTTTATATTTAAAAATGTATTATAAAAGAAATAAGACGTATAAAAGAAAATTAATAATAATATTAACTCTTTATTGCATCAAGAACATATTAACTTAATTAGTGATTTCAATTAAAAATTGAATGACTGCATGAAAACCCCCTTTGCTGGAAAACCCCATCTAAGTAGCTCGCTTCCCCCATCTACTGACAATGTTATTTATGTTACAATACAATATATCTTTATTGTCCATATTACAATAAATACAATGAACATGAATGGTACTTTCTTAAAAACTATGGAGCCATCCTTTTAGTCGCACAACATGGAATGTATGTTATTATGTACTCGTATCCATAAGAACTTACCCTGCGCTTTTACGAATATCACAAAATTCACTAAAAATAAAATTATACACAATTTATACATATTGAAAAGTATACACAATTATTTTATGTAGTTTACACAACGAAATGTGTTTTTAAAATGGTACAGTCATTGTATTACTATGACAAATCGGTAAAGTTTAAAATATAGGGACCATGATTTTGATGTAAAATTGCGGATAGAGTTAATTACTTAATTTAAATAATATAAAATTTTGTGCTAATTGCCCGCCCCCAGATAAAGGCTAGCCTTCACCTGGCACAGGGGGCCCTGCTGGGTGCGACAGTTTGTGTACCCCTACACTCGTGGGAATGCTATGATTTTGGGAAACAGCAAAAATCTAAATGGCGGCGTTGCGGTTTGCAGCTCATTACGTCTCATTTCTCGCGGGGGAGAAAAGCGGACTAGTAGTCTCTGCCTACCCTATGGGGAAAAAGGCGTGATGGTATGTCTATGTGTCTATATAACATTTTGGAATGCGAAATATCAGATTCTATCTAATAAATAATCATCGGGATAAAATCCATACAGTTTGACTTAAAACTCTGTTAGAACGTTATAGATAAAGTATTCTTAAAATTACTAAATTCTGCTTTCGGTGGACATCAACATATTTATTTGGCAGTCAGGACGAGACGCAATCATTTTCATAATCATCATTTATTTTGTGATGCACAGGTTACAATAGATGTTAATAGGATGCTGTTGTCATTTGTCATATAATTAATTCCGAACTAATTTAATTGTAGTTTTAATAACATGTTTAGCCCGAAGAAAAGTCGGTTAAGAGGCTGATCCAATATTTTAGTTCTCTAGGGACTTTAGGGACGGACAATACGCACGAACATATATTTCTGTGTAATTTATCCTTAATATATCTATTTATTTCATACATTCAGTTCTCTACATTACATATGACGATTTAGTTGTTATTATTATTTATTTAAACTTTATTGTTCATAATACAATTGTATAGCACAATAGGCGAACTTAATGCTAAAAGCATTATCTAACATAATGATTTCTTATGTTTTCGCGATTGTTATTCATTAAATTAAACTATTTTAATACGGTTTTATCGCGTTTATTACTTATTTATTTACACCTTACGTTTCAAACACTTAACAGCGTTCATGGTCGCAGGCAGACTGTCAACCTTTGGGTTAAACATATTATTATTACTCAGATTGTCCATATTTCCTTATTTTAAGACAAGTGTGTCATTCATTAGTAAAGAAAAATAAAAAAAATATATTAATACATAATTTTCCACTTTTTGAATTCTCTGTCGGATTGAAACTATCGTAGATCATGGTCACCCTAACCGACAATTATCCGTACTAAGAGGATATTTGTTTAAATTATCCTGATTGTATTTTGATCGAATTAATGCAGATTTAGAAGTGTTGAAATTAATTGTTTATTAAGTTATTTTCCAAACAAATTCACACAAAATTCATTCTTACTTCTTTATTTAACCTGAAGAGTTTGTTTATAAGAATACCTTTATCTGGAATTAGAGGCGGTTCCGAAATACTCTGACACAAACTATCATTATAGCCCATATGCAGAAACAAATAGTACAATAACAACAACTTTTGGAGCAATGGCGGACTTATGGTACAACCTTAGGTCACAGAATGAATGGTACTATTATTTAGAAAAAAAAAACAGTTTGGTTGGTACAGGGTCCATTGACTATGTAACCAACTTGAAATGAAAGAGAGAAAGGGGGAAAATGAGAGCGAAAATGTGTATAGGCTGTGCTAGTAAACATATATATTTTTTTATACAATTAAGTAGGCAAACCTGCGTACGGCACACCTGACGGTAAGTGGTTACAGTAGCCTATGAACGCCTGCAACACCGGAGATGTCACTAGCGCGTTGCCGACCCTGAAGGAATTTTTTCACGCCCTTTTTGAAGGCTTCTATGTTATAGTCAATAGGGGAAACCATGGCAGGGATTCATTCCATAATCGCAGAGTACGAGGAAGGAAATTCTGTTTGAAGCGTACTGTACGCGATAACATGGGATCCAATGAAATCCCTGACGGAGGTGAGAGGTGCGATGGTAAAAAGTGATTTAAAATAATTTAGTGCTATCCTAACTTCCACAAGAAGTGAGTTCCAAAGCTTAGCTCCCATCACAGCAAACGATTTTGAGTATAAGTGTGACGAACAAGGCGACACGTCAAGGGTTGGGTTACAGTCAGAGCAGGGTTTTGGTCGATAACAAACGATTTTTATTCGATACTATATGTCATACATTTCAAAAATAGGGCTCCAAGTAGCAGCGTATTGGGCTAAACAAATAGAGTTGTCGACACAGCGAAGAAGAATGGAGGTTGGGCTAAACAAAGAGAGTTGTCGACACAGCGAAGAAGAATTGAGGTTGGGCTAAACAAATAGAGTTGTCGACACAGCGAAGAAGAATTGAGGTTGGGCTAAACAAATAGAGTTGTCGACACAGCGAAGAAGAATTGAGGTTGAGCTAAACAAATAGAGTTGTCGACACAGCGAAGAAGAATTGAGGTTGGGCTAAACAAATAGAGTTGTCGACACAGCGAAGAAGAATTGAGGTTGGGCTAAACAAATAGAGTTGTCGACACAGCGAAGAAGAATTGAGGTTGAGCTAAACAAAGAGAGTTGTTGACACAGCGAAGAAGAATTGAGGTTGGGCTAAACAAATAGTGTTGTCGACACAGCGAAGAAGAATTGAGGTTGGGCTAAACAAATAGAGTTGTAGACAGAGCGAAGAAGAATTGAGTTCATAATAGTTTATTAATTTCACTGCCTCTGTGGTCCAGTGGTTAAGGCGTTCGCCTTCAACCCTGAGGTCGTGGGTTCAATTCCCACTGGAAGCATACTTTGTTTAATTGTTTCCAGTTTGGTTAGGATATTGCAGGCTTGAATCATCTAATCCATACGTCCATACTAATATTATAAATGCGAAAGTCTGTCTGTCTGTCTTTCTGTCTGTCTGTCTGTTACGCTTTCACTGCCAAACCGCTGAACAGATTTTGATGAAATTTGGTATGAATATAGTTGAAGACACGGGGTCAAACATAGGCTACTTTTTGAAGCAGGCGGAGCTGTGGGAAACAGCTAGTTGTTTGATATAATGATGATTCCGTGCTTCCGAAGGCACGTTAAGCCGTTGGTCCCGGCTGCCATTAGGTGGTCGTTAAAATAATTATGTCAGAGGCCAAAAGGCGGGTTCAAAAACTCTGTCATCAGGGTGACCATGGTCGATTGACCATGTACCCATTCGATATGATTGAATTTATTAATTTCTCGTGCATACTAGAAACGTAACTACAGAAAATCTTCCGACCGTTGGTGGTTTCCACAGATAATAGCATAGGCAATTCCGTTACAACCAAGCATTCGGCCCCCGAAAGATAAGCGTCCGACTCTTGCTTGATACCGTGTAGGTGTAACTTAGCGCGTTTATTTATTTATAATTATTATAAAACTTTATTGTTCCACTAGAACAAATGCTTATCATCATCATCATTTCGTGTAGGTTACATTGTCTATAGACCATGTACACCCTAGTGTTATAAGCATTACTGTTCTAATGTTTATAACACTCGGTAGACTTAATGCTAAGAACATTCTCTACCAGTCAACCATTGGGAGAAACAGAAGTTATGTTATAAGTACCACAATAACCCCATAATTCGCCGTTGACCATTAACCACTGCTTAATAACAAATAAATTCTAAATTTAAATTCGCTAAACGCGCTGTTAATTGTCGTCGAAATTCAAAAATAGAGCGTTCCATTTCGGCTTTTAAAAAACATTGGGCTTGTCTATGAGTGACGGCATCGGACGTCTGGGCGGCGGCAGTGAGATGCGCTGAACGCATGCGCATAAGGCACCCCTGCTAACCCAGCCAGCCAGATACTAACATGGCCGTCTACCAACGCGTTACCAATTGATTTTTTTTCCATTTCGCTTTTTAAATCACCCAAAATTTAACATAACAATCAGCCAGTTATTCTTTGTACCGTAACACATATTGGCAACGTTAACGCGTACTATTAATACATGAGCACCAAATTATAACCTGTGCAGTGCCGTTCTAGTGTTCAAATCTTCTCATAATCACAATTTATTTGACTTTAGTAATTTAACAAATGTTTTTTGATGTTAAGTGTTTGTGGGACACGTCATTCTGTAATAGGGACTCCGCCGGCAACTCCTACATGTAAGTAGAGACATACGGCTTATATCAATTTAGTTGACTGGTATTAGACGGTTCTCTGACCTAAAATCTAGAACTAATGCAGTTAGTGCTAACGCCTTGTTACTGGCCGCGCGACACGGTATTCCTTTGCGTGTTAATCATGTAATACCATTAAAAAAAAATCAGTTCGAATTTTCAAATTCGTGTCAAGTGCATTCCTCAGTTATTTTAAAAATGGAACAGTGATATAACGCTGTGAAGGTGTAACTATGTAAGTCAATTTGGTGACATGAGACAGTTTTTCCCTGATTTTTGGTATCCCTGTTGTTGTCTCTTTCGCACGCATGCGTTTGTCTCTATCTAATTCCTGAATGAGTTTTAAGCATGCGCGCTACATTTTTGGGGCAAAGACGTTAGAGTTATCATATTTTTTTTAATGGAATCTGACTTAAGTAACCTCTATTCTGTTTTATTGCAATTATCAATGATTGAAAAGTTATGTAATAAATTCATTATGCTTTTGTGATTTGTAGTAATGATAAGAGATGACATCATATCACTGGATTGAGTAATATTTTGTATAATGTAACTACATTTTATGACTTCATTGAAAGGGTCGATACCACGTCGCGACCGTTTTTTACTTTTTTAAATCTATAATTAAAGTTTAGATCAAAGCATTGTTTAAAATCAAGTTTCGCGATAGAAAAAATGTAGAGTTGCGAACAGATATTTATGAATTGTTAAGGTTAAAAACTTAAGTCAATAATTGAATTTGAAATTGAAAGATTAAAACGAGGAATTTGGCAACGAATTAGTACTTAATCGAAATTAAGTGTAAAATAAGTGTTTCGCGAACACGCATTTGGAATTTTTCATTTCTTTGAACATTATAATAAAAAGCGTTTCGGTACAACAACTAGCTGTTTCCCGCGGCTCTGCCTGCGTCAAAAAGTAGCATATGTTTGACCCCTTCAACTATATTCATACCAATTTTCATCAAAATCCGTTCAGCGGTTTGGCCGTGAAAGCGTAACAGATAGACAGACAGACTTTCGCATTTTATGTATGTAAGTATGGATTAACTAAATTTACACTGTGATATTTTTACCCGACTGCGCCAAACGAAGGGTTATGTTTTTCGAGAGTATGTATAATTGTTTGGCACGCCCTACAACCTGAACGGCTCGATGGATTTTAGCTTGAGAGGTGTCTTTAGATTCGTATTTACTGCGAGTGTGACACTGGGTACATAAAATTTTAAAACAGAAACAAAATGGCGGATTTTTCGGGTTTTTTCGTTTCCAAATTACACAAAAAGGCAGTCTTTTGAAATAACCTTTTTGAAAGTAGCATTATCTTATTTACTTATTCATTATATTGTATACTTCCAGAGAAGTTCACTACCTTAAAAATAAAGATATTACAGATAATTTGTATTTAAACACACGCTTTCATGTAATTAGTTTGTGCGGTTCGTGATTTAAAAACTCCGACACCAGGAAGTGCAAGGTCAAAAAAATTTGGCACACTTATCTAAAACTATTATATAATACATATAAATTACATATTTATTTTAATTCATCTGGACGTGTTTTCCATTAGCTAAAGTGTAAACCAGTGCCGCCAAATCAAGGACCATGACTTACAGCGTACCCTAGGCTCCGAAGCGTAAGCTGAGGACGCAACTAGGAAAGCACGCTTGGATGAAGAAGAACATATGATAATCATAAATTTAAGAGCTGAGCTCTTGTTGGTGGAGTTCCTTTCATTCTTGTCGATCATTAGCGAGATCAATTCAGATAGGTAGGACATTTTGTAAGGAGTAGTCCGTCTGGGGAAGTACCTCCACCCTACAGAAGACCGCAGCCAAATAACACTGTGATGCAGTGTTGTGTTCCTGCTGGTGAGTAGGGTCGCCAGGATCCAGAGGGGTCGCTGTGCTGATAGCTTACAGGTCAGCAACGCGCTTGTGACATCTCCGGTGTTGTAGGCGTTCATCGGCTACGGTAACCACTTACCATCAGGTGGGCCGTACGCCTGCTTGCCTACTTAGTTGTATAAAAAAAAAAGAGATGTTTTGGTCTTTCATACCACACGACCTTATCTTTCTCCTTTAATTGCTTCATGTCAGCCTTGGTCTACCTCGACTTCTTCTTCTCTTTGTTTTTACATCGATGATGTACATACAACATATATGTAAGCAGCTAACTGCTTCTGTGGTCCAGTGGTTAAGGCGTCTGTCTTTGATCCAGAGGTCGCGGGTTCGATTCTCACGGGAAGCATACTTTGTTTAGTTGTTTCCAGTTTGGTTAGGACATTGCAGGCTTGAATCACCTGATTGTCTAAAAAACATGATTTCGTGCCTCGGAAGGCACGTTAGACCGTTGGTCCCGGCTGCCATATGGTGGTCGTTAAAGGAACCACGTCAGAAACCGAGAGGCGGTTCCGCACACTCTGACACCAGGACCTCTGTGCGTGGTCGATTGACAATGTAAACTACGCGAAATGATTCAATTCAATTAAAATCATTTATTGCGTTTAATATAGTACACCAACAGTTCCCAACTAGGTACACACATTGTTTTTATAAAATACTAGCTGTTTCCCGCAGCTCCGCCTGCGGTACATAGCCTATGTTACTCAAGGTGAATGTAGCTTTCCAATGGTAAAAGAATTTTTGAAATCGGCACAGTAGTTTTTGAGTTTATTCATTACAAACATACACACAAAAATGCAAATCTTTCCACTTTTAATATTAGTGTAGAAGTACAATACGAACCCTGTCGGGCATTGCAACTTTAGAAATGGAACGGTAAGCGGTTAGTTGATGATGATAATGATTAAGCAGCTAAAATAATGACCAAGCTAACCATGTCTATCACAAGTAATGGTGAAGAGTTTGATACCTACTCGTATCAGATAACTCCACATTATTCCAGCCCTTTGATCCAGAGGATATCCTCAATTACGTATAATTGGTGCAGCGGCAAGCGACCAGATTTTATTTGGAACTGTTAAATATCTCTGTTTCAATTCCAATATAATATTTACTATCCAGCAGTTTCTCGTGTCTCTGCCTGTGGCAAAATGAATCATTTTTATATCTAAGATACAAAATTTCACCCTTCATTTCAGCCGCTTGGGGATGAATTTTGAAAAAAAAAAATTCATCTTTAACCGTGAATGCGTTGTTCCGTGTTGTGAATTGTGTCTGTTGACAGACGGACGGACGGACAGACTTTCGCATCTTAATAGAATAACTAATAACATAAAAGCGAAAGTGATTTTTATACCTATTTGTTTGTTCTTCAAGTTTTATATAATTATCCAATATTCCTGAAATTTTGCATAAAAGTAGTTGAAAGTTCTGAGAAGGAGTGTATTGTTCCCATTGTATTTATACAAAAAAATATTGGTTATCCTCAATTTTTGCATTTGATACTTGTATAAATCTAAAACTAAAAGAAGGAACTAAAAGCTAAATTTATTAAAACTTAAATTTTAAAACTACAAACTCATATTATATAATACCTGTGGTTCCATGTACATGGATGTGGATTAAATGGATTTTGCTTTATAGCACTTTCTTACAGCACACAAGAAGAGAAGTGGTCTATTCACAAGCAGGCTACCACGTGACCTTTGTACAATTTACGTGCAAAAAACAACATTAAAACAATATTATTCTTTGACACGCGTTGCAAAAGTAAGTGTATTGTATATTTGTATTACAACCAATGTAAGTACTTTTATATGTTTGTGTTTGAAAAATCATACGTATTTATTTAATACTAGCTTTTTCCCGCAGCTCCGCCTGCGTCAAAAAGTAGCCTATGTTTGACCCCGGGTCTTCAACTATAGTCATACCAAATTTCATCAAAATCCGTTCAGCGGTTTGGACGTGAAAGCGTAACAGACAGACAGACAAACAGAAAGACAGACAGACTTTCGCATTTATAATATTAGTATGGACTGCCTACTAGCGTAATCGAGGTGTTAAAAACTTCGTATATATTTGTCAATTAGCACGTGCCTACCATTTTATTTTTTGTTTTCTGACGGTAGTAAGTTTTGCCGTCATTAAGTAAACAATGATTAATCGAGAGAGCCCAAACACGCTACATCAGCTAAAAGTTGCTGAAGAGTATTCTGCAGACTTCCTCGTACTCATCATCATGAATGTAAGAGCTAGGCTTATCTTGGTGGATATTCTTCCATTATTCTAAATTTATTATGCGAAATACTAGTTTTTGACACGACACGACATTCCTCATGCTACATTGTTTGAATTTATTTATAGTTTAAAGACTTTCCTTACGTGGGAAATTTTTTTTTTATACAATTAAGAAGCAAACAGGCGTACGGCCCAACTGATGGTAGGTGGTTACCGTAGCCTATGAACGCCTGCAACACCGGAGATTTTTAAACGTCCTTTTTGAAGGCTCCCATGTTATAGTCACTAGGGAAAACCATGGCAGGGAGTTCATTCCATAATCGCAGTGTACGAGGGAGGAAATTCCGTTTGAAGCGTTCTGTACGCGATTTGTGTATGTATGTATATGTATGTTTATATTATAAGGATTTTATAATAGTTTTACCTAGGTAATTAGGTATAGTCTTCACTTTTCCTTTCTTTTTTGTACACGCTAATTACCCTTTTCTTGTCTTTTCCTCTCTTGGGTCTGCTGGAAGAAATTTCTTTAGAAATAAGCAGCTCCCTTGTACTTTCTTTTCCTCTTATGTATAATCCTTTACATTTTATTGTGTACATGAATAAAGTAAATAAATAAATAAATAACATGGGATCCAAGGTATGGGGTTAAAATCCCTGACGATGGCTAGAGGTGCGGTAAAAAGTGGCTGTTGGCAACATGTCAAATGCCATACGCAATGATGATGATAGTTTAAAGCCAGAATAGGTAACTCTACATCAAATTACAAATTGATCAAATCCCCAAAAAATAGTTAAATCCTGTTAAGATCAATCAATCAATCAAATATTATATATAAGATTAAATGTATTTACGTAAAAATTCCATAAATATCGGCATATTCGGGATAACGCTATAATAAGTGAAAATAGATCTTATCTATCTTCGTCCAAGCGTGAATTTCTCGTTGCGTCCACAGCTTATGCTTTGGAGCACAAGGTACGCTATAAGTCATGGTCCTTGATTTGGCGGCACTGGTCATTACAATGGAACTACTGCCTTCTGACCTTCGTAACAGGACCATGATCCGAGTAATGTTAGTGGCCAACACTTTCAAATTTTTTCAGGCTACCTAAAGCCGTCCTAACGTAACGACTGCCATCTATCGACCAACGGCTTCTCGTGCCTTTCGAAGTACAGAGAAGTTATTATTTGTATATGGCGAATCATTTCGTTCACTTCTTCGTTAGCTTTGCGGATCTTATATATTCCGCCCTCGATGTCAAAAAGGGGACGAAAATAGGTGGAATCGCGAGGCATAGTTACTATGAAAATTTTATGTATATGTTCACATATACGTGAGGAATCTATCATTACATATGATAATCTTAACAAACCAAATAATCCATACTAATATTATAAATGCGAAAGTCTGTCTGTCTGTTACGCTTTCACGGCCAAACCGCTGAACGGATTTTGTTGAAATTTGGTATGAATATAGTTGAAGACCCGGGGTCAAACATAGGCTACTTTTTGACGCAGGCGGAGCTGCGGGAAACAGCTAGTAATTTATAAATCCATGTATAATTAGCGTTTACCCGCGGTTCAACTCATTCTTCATCCCTATTAAAAAAACTATTTTATAGCGGGTTTTGAAACTAACAATATTTTTAACTAGCTTTTTTCCGGAGCTGCGTCAAAAAATTGCCTATGTTCGACCCCGGGTCTTCAACTATATTCATACCAAATTTCGTCAAAATCCGTTCAGCGGTTTGGCCGTGAAAGCGTAACAGACAGACAGGCAGACTTTCGGATTTATGATATTAGTATGGATAAATTCTTATTACTTTCTTCTGTACAGCAAATAATATTATAAGTATTTTATTTCACCACTAAAACTAAGACTCATTTAACAAAAAAAAATAATTGTTAATATGGATTGAATGTAATCTATACCGAATTTGATAATTATATAATAATTCCTTTTTGATTTTCCGTTCCCAAAGGGTAAAACGTGACTCTATTACTAATACACCGCTGTCCGTCTGCCACCAGGCTATATCTCATGAACCGCGATAAATAAACATTTAAAATTTCCACATATTATGCCTATCTGTTGCCGCTGTAACAACAACTACTAAAAACAATATAGAATAAATATTTAAGGGGGCTCTTATTCAACAGCATTTTAAAAGTTTTTATAGATAATGGTATAATGGCTTCTCTTTTTTCCATTCTCAAGGAGCCTCAGTCCCCGGAGTATCTAAGGTGTAAGTTCAAGTATCTTTCTGACGGTCACGATAGGCAACTTAGATCTTCCAAAAAACTTACCCTTTCTACTCCCCTATTTCGATCCAGTTTTATGTCTAATTCATTTACCTTACAAGCCACACGGCTCTGGAATGCTCTACCCGATGACATCAAAGAGACCATTACTAAATTCGCTTTCAAAAGAAAAGTCAAAATTCACCTCACTAGCATAATATCACCCTAAATCGTCATCTTTTTCCGTTTTCATCTCTTCTTTTATGTATGTATATGTATAGTTATGAATACTGTATGTAAATCTATGTATGTTTATTTAGCAGTTAAGTGTTTTTGTTTTTTTGTTTCTCTCATTGTATTTTTAAAATAATTCGCGCCGCACATAACTTTTCTGTTTTTCCTAATGGTTGACTGGGAGAGAATGCTTTTAGCATTAAGTCCGCCAATTGTAAACTTGTGGTACAATAAAGATTTATAAATAAATAAATAAATGGTACGGAACCCTTAGTGCGCGAGTCCGACTCGCACTTGACCGGTTTTATTACTTTGTCGCGCTACATAGCGCGGTTCAATGATAGTTACTCTAACTAGTACTTTCAGTGATAGTAAGAACTTGCTTGACGATGCATCAGTCACTAAACTGCTGTTGTAAGAACCACACGTCGACACTCAGTGATAAAAGTTGCGTGTGAAAAATAAGTGATAGTAATAGAAATTCCGTGTTTAGTTGATTTAGAGACGAATGTCTGTGTTTATTTTTAATCGGTGAGTCAAGTGTTTTTTTTTGTGACTTGATGAGCATACGGCCAGGGGTAATAAATAATACCCGTGAATCCCAAGCGGAGATACATAATATAGCCCGGTTTAAATCCATCCAAACTTTATAACCATAACCTACTTTATTCTTTTCACTCATTAGCAATAGTTTCTTCTCCTGCCTAGACCCGTTCATGGAAATGTCATATATTGATATAGCCGAGGACGGGTTTGGGCAGGAGCACCACATGACAACAACTTCTCCAAAGGGCTTCTACGCGTTGGATTCACATCCCCGCGCAAGCCTCTCAAAGGACCGGGGCAACCCGTGAATCCAAAGCGGAGATACATATTAATAAATATATTTATTTACGAAAAACCTGGTATTATTGGTGTTACAATTCTCAAACATTGGATCTCATGTTTTGTCACATTTAATGACATGCGAATAATTAGGTTATATTAATATCCTTCATAATTAAATTAAATCCATACTAATATTATAAATCCGAAAGTCTGTCTGTCTGTCTGTTACGCTTTTACGGCCAAACCGCTGAACGGATTTTGATGAAATTTGGTATGAATATAGTTGAAGACCCGGGGTCAAACATTTTCAACTTTTTAACGCAGGCGGAGCTGCGGGAAACAGCTAGTTAAGCATAATTGAACTAATTAAACATGAAAACATAAATTGTAAAGATCCTTGAAATACATGCAATGTCAAAAAACTAAAAAAAATCTTTATTTACTAGCTGTTTCCCGCAGCTCCACCTGCGGTATATAGCCTATGTTACTCAGGGTGAATGTAGCTTACCAATGGTGAAAGAATTTTTGAAATCGGCACAGTAGTTTTTGAGTTTATTCATTACAAACATACACACAAAAATACAAATCTTTCCTCTTTATAATATTAAGTGTAGATGTAGACATACTAGCTGTTTTCCGCAGCTAGCTTCCTGCGTCAAAGAGTAGCCTATGTTTGACCCCGGGTCTTCAACTATATTTATGCCAAATTTCATCAAAATCCGTTCAGCGGTTTAGCCGTGAAAGCGTAACAGACAGACAGACTTTCGCATTTATAATATTAGTATGGATTAATAGCATAAAATGTGTCTTTACATATCCGCTCAATTTCTCTTTAAATTCATATGTATTCAAATGTATCGTATTATCCGGTAAAGAATTGTAGATACGAATAAAGTGGGCTGTTAGAACATTTTTTAGATGTTGATACATTATCTAATGTAAGGGTAAAGTTACTCGCTTATCAATCAATCAATCAATCATTTATTTCATTGCTAATTCACTTTTCTCTCAGAACTTTCTTCACTGCCCCCTAAATCTACATTTCATACAACAATTGGTTATTTTACTAATTTTTATTTTTTCTTTCATAAAAGATATCTTTACTCTATCTTAATAAAAAGAGTAGAATCGACGTGTTTGTGCCATTATTATTTAAATTGTACATAAATGACCTACCCTAGGCCACAAAATACTATTGCACAATATTTGCTGACGATCTTTCTATAGTTAATACCAAATCAATCAAATTCCATTTCTAATTATAATGATTTATAATATTAACAACGCTCTAAATCTATACATATATACATCTTGTATACATCTATCTATACATATAAATAAAATTGGAGTGTCTGTTTGTAATATTGAAATAACCGTTTTTTACTACATGCATATGAATATATATACGGTACATGCACCAAAATAACATTTTTTACAATTTTTGTTTGTCTGTTTGTTCCGGCCAATCTCTGAAATGGCTGGACCGATTTTGACGGGACTTTTATTGGCAGGTAGCTGATGTAATAAGAAGTAACTTAGGCTATTTTTATTTTGGAAAAAAAAATTTATTTTAGAAAAATAAAGTAATGTAATGTCCAAATACTGTCCAGTACCGCGCGCAGGTCACGCGCATGCCACCACATAAAAAGAAACTAAAAAATTAAAGAATCGACTGTTAGGCGGAACGAAGTTCGCCGGGTCAGCTAGTTAACTTATGAAATTATTAAATAAAAATGATTTAAAAATAAATACAAAAAAATCAAAACTTATTCAATTCCACAATCAAAGAAACTGTAAGTCTGCATAAGTCACTGTAAAACATGATGGAGATAAAATTGATTTTTTACAATTTTTTAGGTATTATCTCAGACAAAAATTCTACTTGGAAAGACCACATAAAGAAATTGTGTTATAAAAAAAAATGTTTCTCATATGTTTTATGGCGATTAGTTAGTGTTGCAGATATAAAAACCGCATTGATGGCATATCGCGATATGGGATTGTAGTATGGAAAAATTCAGTAGACTTTGGAAAGAGTATTCATTGCTGAAAAAAAAAATGTGTTCGCTCTCTATGTAATATATCCCAGATAGAGATGGGCAGCGGGAAGAAATTCAAGAGAAAAAAAAATGAAATGCAAGGGCAAGAAAAGGAAAAAAGAGTAATTCCAATTAATTCCAGGGATTTTATAAAAATTTCGGGAGTAAACGGGAAATTTTCCGGGTAAGCGCCCATCTCTAATTCCAGACAACTAGTTGCAGACCGCATTTCATAAAATTACAACTTTTAACGGCACCGTCAATATATGTTTATGAATCAATCAATCAATCAAATCATTTATTTGTGAAAACATAGGTAGTACATAAAGGTGTTAGTGTTAGAGCAGCAATTCAGAATCACTATGATTTTGCTGATAGTCACAGCTTACAAATATACGTTTATTAAAATGTCAAATTATTAGAAGTATCATGCAAGAAGTCATTTACAAATTTGTTAAATCACACGTGACATTTTTTTATTAGAAACTGTGACATTAATAATAATTATCGTGGAAGATAACCAAATAGGCTTGTACTGACTCAGATTTCTACAACATTATACTCGTACGACCAAAGTTTTTACGCAATGGCCATACGAATTTTCAATAAGCTTCCAGACAGTTTTAAGGAGCTACTTATAACCGAATTGAAAATGCCTACACACATTTCTCATTGGCAAATGTTACTACTCACTGGACGAATATTTAAATTAAAACAGATTTATTGATCTTGTTTTGACTTATTAAGTGATTATTATTATGTAAAAATTAAATATATTTATTATTATTGTAGAATTCTAAATACGACATTATGTAAATTGAATTAAAATGGAACTGAAATATATAACAATGATAATAAATCTCTAATAAATTAATTGTAGTGTATTGTATTGTATAACAATGACAAAATGTTTCTGCATGACTATGATTAGTGAAGTGAGAAACAGTATAATTATTGTGTACCACCATGTATTACTTTATATGGCAAATAAATGATTTGATTTGATGTACAAATCACGATGGTTGTTGGCTGGAAGAGATTGCTTAGCAATAAGATCGCCTTTGCTCCGTATTGTTAACAATGTTTTATTTTCAGTTTTGTGATTTCCCAGATGTGGGCAATAAAGTTATATTGTATTGTATTGTATTGTTTGACTTTTTCTTTTATGCCAAACAGTATTCCGTAGCAATAATTTACATAACGACCTCTTGAACCTGTTAAATATTAATACATCATATAATATCAAAGATTGTGTGTCAATCTCTCCTATGACTGATACTCGTATTATGTGACTTGACTATGTGTTGGCTACACACCTCGGGTCATGTTGATTTCCCTGTAAAAAGGGCTTCGGACGTCAGACGGCAGTCGCTCCATTATAATAACCAGTGCCGCCAAATCAAGGACCATTAGTTACAGCGTACCCAAGGCATCGAAGCGTAACCTGAGGACGGTAATACAGTTCTAACATGGTTCTAACTTCATACAAAGTCACTGATAAAATTATGTTGGTACAAGTAGAACGGCAAGCGGATAATTTTTGTTGGTAATCGTCATGCTAATATTTAATTTTTTAAATAATAAAATGTTTCATAAGATTAAAAATTACCTATCTGTCTATTTATTTATTAGAATAGCAATGATTAAATTTTATAATTTTATTTATTATATTAAAATTAAATAAAATTCATAAATGTCAACTTAAGATTGACTATTAATAATTTTAGGTTATACAAATATGATTCAAAGTTGCACGCTCGGACGAAGAAGATAATGTTATCGCTGTGTGTTAAAATAAGTACACAATTTCAATTCTCTAAAATCCACTTGACCGCGGCTCGTGACTCACCGACACTGGTCACTGTTGGCGAAAGTTCTGCTTTCCTTGTTTAATACGTGCTACTTTCAACCTCTTTTTGTGTTTGACACACTTATCTCACTACTCAAAATTCATGTATTGCGTTCGACGCCTGGTTTACAAGGTCACTGCATACCAGGCAAGATGATTCGGTGCTTCGGAAGGCACGTTAAGCCGTTGGTCCCGGCTGTCATTTGATTGTAGTTAAGGGAACCACGCCAGAGGTCGATAGGCGGTTTTCAAATACTCTGACTCAGTGTATAGGGTCGATTGACTATGAAAACTACTCGATATGAATGAACCAGGGACATCTTGATAATTGTACCACAAGATGGATAGCTTTGGAGCTAGGAGTTTGCTTAATCATGACATCGCAATTTTAAGAGGAATATTTTTTTTAAGACTTTCAAAGCATTGGTATTAGGACAGGGTGTGAAATTTGGTAAAATACGAGAAAATAAATTTTTCGCATATTACTATCAAACCAACACATATTATTCACACATTTAAATAGAATCTATCTATTTATAGATACTTAGATCATAATGTATTCCGTCCATTCACATCGTCGTACGAATGCGAATCTGCTCATAGTGTCGAGAGGGAAAGTATATCTGCAACTTCGAAGTCACGCATGCTCATGCATTTAGTAAATTATTCAATGAATCACGTGGAAGATGAAGTTTTTCTTAATTCATTCTTTCTGATCGAAAAAAACTGTGAAAAAATATCTTTGCCGCGTTCTCTGGTATTGTGGAAAAGACTACCCTACTACTTTCAAACTCTTTTTGAATAATCCTCTTATTAATACAGGGTGTGAAAAGATTTCTCTATGATCAGCAACGTGCTTGTGAAATTCCTCGTGTTGTAGGCGTTCATAGACCTGTTTGCCTACGAAATCGTTTTAAAGAAATCTTTTCTGTTTTTCTCCTGCTATCAGACTATATATCAGAATATGTAGAAATATTTTTTAAATCTGACCACTTGTTCTAAAGTTATATTCAAAACAAATATACACTTTAGCGTTATTATATTAGTATAGATAATTGGTATCTATAATTTTAATTTTGAATGCTTCATTTTATCGGGGAATAAAAGGGTAGCTTAAGTTACATATTGTTGTTGTTGCTATCAGCCTGTTAAAATTCCCGTCTTAATATGTCCAGCCATTTCACAAAACTATTCGGTAGGATTATATTTTTTAGATTATTATTCGATATTTAGTTTTGAACTATTCAATTTTTAATATTGAATTAAAAGTTTCATACTGATCAGAATTGGCACCCTCATTTCACCCCTAGGGAATGAATTTAACAAAATCTGTTCTTAGCGGATGTTCGATATCTATTAGCTTATTTATCTTAATCCAGTAATTTTTGAAATTTTGTGATTTATACATGAAAGCGTGACATTTTAAATATTTGTACCGCAGCTCCGCCTGCGTCAAAAAGTAGCCTATGTTTGACCCCCGGTCTTCAACTATATTATATCAAATTTTTTCAGAATCCGTTCAGCGGTTTGGCCGTGAAAGCGTAACAGACAGACTTTCGCACTTATAATTTTGGTATAGAAGGACGGATAGATGACAGTAACGAATTAGATATATATATATTTGTAGAATCTACAATATGTAAAGTGGAGTTATTTTCAAGCCGGACATCACATGCCCTACGAAGCATTCCGACAATGAAAGAGCAAAAACACAGTCATTCAATAACATCGCAGTGAAAGCGGCGCAGACGTAACTCAAATAGTTACAGAAGTGACACTTTATAGGATTATTAATTAATTTATTTAAGATTTCTCTTTAAAAAACACAAAAGGTTTTGATAAATACATTTACCACATTATTTATGGAGGACGGGAAAATATTCTTCCAATTCATTTCACATTTCAAAATCAAATTTTCAGAGTTCCGTAGCAAACAAAAGGAACCGTTATACTTTTGTCATCTCAGAGACATCTATTATACCTAGAAAGCTAAAATTTGGCATGCATAAGTAAATCACGCGGAGGGAATTGTAAAATAAAATTATGAAAAAATTTTTTTTGGGTACCTCTACTTGTAAAGGGGGGAAAAAAATTTTTTTCGGCTATCCTATAATATGGGGTTTTCGATAGGTAAAACAAAAACATTACGAGTATTATTTAAGTGTTTTTCGATTAACGCTTTCGTTTACGAAATATTTAATTTTTTTATGGGTACAAGTGGTCCTGAAAAACGGTAGCATTTGGAAACCTAAAAAAATTCATGACTATAGTAAAGATAATTAATTTCAAACTTTAGTCTAAAAATTTGATAGAGGTATCCCGTGACCAGAAGGCTGGTAATTACCTTGCTCGAAGGATAAGATCATTGCCATTCAACAAGGCAATGCTGCCAGTCTTCTTGGTACACTACCGCACTAGCGATATTTGTATGGAATTATCTATGATGCAATAAAGTGTTTTTACCATGGAGCAAATATAAAGAGGAGATGCCGTAATAAGCGTTTTGTAAGAAAGTATTTGTGAGGCTACACGGGGCGGAAGGCAGACGTGCGAGGGGTACTTGGTTTCGGCCGTGGCTCCAACCATGGAGCACGAGCAATGACAAGCTCCTCCCCTTTTGTGTTGGCGAGGCGTCCAGATCACATCACTGCGCCATTTCAAACGGCATCTCCTCTTTGTAATTGCTCCATGGTTTTAACTTACTTAGCGCAAGACGCGACGTTAACGGAACTATACAATTTGTAAAACATCTGTTTAATTTAGTTTTAGGTTTTTATTTTATTTAGTTAAGTTTTATTAAATCCTGATATTAATTTCGAATTGTTATGTTTTCCTCAATAAATAAAAAATACTATAAAAATACAACATAATAATACTATATAATACTTGTGTATTCGATTCCCACGGGAACCATACCTTGTTTAGTTGTTTCCAGTTTGGTTAGGACATTGCAGGCTTGAATCACCTGATTGTCTGATAATAATGATGATTCCGTGCTTCCGAAGGCACGTTAAGCCGTTGGTTCTGTCTGCTATTTGGTGGTCGAAAGGTGGTTCCGAAAATAATGACACCAGGGTGTAAAGGTTCGTCTGATCGTGTACCTCACTCGATGTAAATAATAGGCTAGTTTGCTAAAAAATATAATTGGTCCGTCAGTTAGATAATTAAAAAATATTGGAGCCGTATTTTTTCTTTTGAAAATTAAACAAAGAATGGTAACGATATGGCGCGTTTAAGTTCCGTGTGACGTCACAGCGTGCTACACTTTTTCGCAATATGTGACGTCACGAGCCTCCACTCCTAAACTTTGATGCGTTATATCTTTATAAATTATCGCTCCATTGACAAAAGAAAAAATACGTTACTAATATATTTTTATTCCCTAAATAACGGAATAATTTTAATGTTAGTCTTTTGACCTTGGAAACTAGCCAATTAGTAGAACGTATTGTAGCGACATGACACAATTTGATAATCACCTATATTGATAAACGTTATCATCATAGATATATCTATCACGTGATATATATAGTACAAAATAAAATTTGCATAAGATTTCTATGTATATTTTAAAATATACTATCTTTAAAAGTACTATGTCGAAGAAAAATAGAATAGGAAAAGTGGATATTACGTACTAGCTGACCCGGCGAACTTCTTTTATATGGTGGCATGCGCGTGAGCTGCGCGCGGTACTGGACAGTACTTGGACATTGCGACATAGCTTTATTTTTTAAAAATAAAAGATTTTTTTTGAAATAAACTAAGTTACTCCTTATTACATCAGCTACCTGTCAATAAAAGTCCCGTCGAAATCGGTCCAGCCATTTCAGAGATTAGCCGGAACAAGCAGCCAGACAAAAATTGTAAAAAATGTTATTTTGGTGCATGTACCGTATATATATTCATATGCATGTAGTAAAAAACGGTTATTTCAATATTACAAACAGACACTCCAATTTTATTTATATGTATAGATGTATAGATAGATTATCGTTAAAAGCTGGATGGGAGACTATCCAGCTACTTCATGTAAGTTCATTTGTTAACGAGTAAGCTATATTGTCAATCGACTCCCTAGTGTCAGAATTTTTCAGAATCGTCTTTCGGCCTCTGACGTGGTTCCTTTAACGACCAAAAAATGGCAGCCGGGAACAATGGCTTTTTAACGTATTTTGACTCACGGCATAATCTTTATTATCAGACAATCAGGTGATTCAAGCCTGCAATGTCCTAACCAAACTGGAAACAACTAAACAAGGTATGGTTTCCGTCTCGCGAATCTCCGGAACCAAGAAAAACGCCCTTTTTTTATACAACTAAGTACGCAAACAGGCGTACAGCCCACCTGATGGTAAGTGGTTACCGTAGCCTATGAACGCCTGCAACACCGAAGATGTCACAAGCGCGTTGCCGACCTGTCCGCTATCAGTACAGCGACCCCCCTGGAGCCTGGCGACCCTACTCACCAGCAGGAACACAACAATGCATCACAGTGTTATTTGGCTGCGGTCTTCTGTAGGGTGGAGGTACTTCCCCAGACGGACTACTCCTTACAAAATGTTCTACCTCTCTTAAAAACAACTAAACCACGGGAGAAGTTCCTTCACTCAAATTTAAGACGAAGACGGATAGACCTATGAACAGATTTTGATGAAATTTGGTTCTAACATACGCTACTTTTTGACGGGGGCAGAGTGCGGGAAACAGCTAGCATTGCAATAAATGATAACTTGCCATATTAATTAAAATTAAGTACTTCGTCCTTTAAGGTCAATGACCGACCTTGGGCTCTATCGATTGTGGAGAAAGTCCACAAACCTCCTCTGTGGGTCGGGCTAAGAGTAACAATAAGTGTAGAGTGCGCACTCCACTAGTTTCGGTAAAGTATTGTAGGTAGCGTTTATGAGCATATTTTAATCCATTCAATCTCTGTTCATACTCTAACGTCGACTGTTAGATTATGCTTTTAGCATTAAGTCCTGCTATTGAGCTTTACAGTTTATAATTTGTTAAAAAATATACATATGGTTAACTGGTAAATATGACATAAAGTCCACCATACATTTTTCATTTAATATGTGCAATAAAGTTTAAATAAACAACGCGTATCCTAAATTCTAAAGCGTAAGCTTGCTACTGAAATGAACGGACTAAATATTTACTTAAGCGAACTCTACATTAAATCACCAATAGTAACTCTATGGGGCCGGTCAACGATATTCATAGGCTGTGAAATGATCATTCCAGAATTGTTGACACCAAATTCGTGTCCGGCTCAAGAAAAGGACCCTTTTCTTGACTAAATAATTGTTAAGTTACGAGTTAATAGAATAATGAAAATGAATGAATGAGTGATAATGATAACGCAATAAAAAAATCGAGTACTTTATTACTATGGAAATTAACATCAGTAAATAGAGAGTAGGTATGGGAACAGAGAGGGGAAGCTTTTGCCCAGCAATGGGACCTAAATAGCTAATAAAAAAATACAAAAAAAATACAAAACCCTACCTAAGTAGCTAATAAAAAAATACAAAACAATACAAAACCCTTTAATGCATCGGAAAAATAGCGAAAAATTACATACTATTTTAAAATTAATGCGCAAAAGGCGGGCTTACCGCTAAAAGCAATTTCTTCCAGGCAACCTTGAGAAAGTTCACAAATAAAATAGCTAGATGGTAGTAAAAATAAAAAATAAAATCCATTTATTTCAGGCTACTATGGCCCATAGTGCACATACAATTAAATGGTAAAGAGTCGCTCGGCAATAAAAAAAAAAAAAAAAAAAAAAAATTATACATTACATCAAATAATAATCAATAAAACACATTTTTAATAATAATTACATTTAAAACAGTTGCACAAATGTTACAAGTACTAAAAAATTCCTCCCCGGATAGCATCCGGCTCAAAGGTACCCATTACACTAGCTGCATTTCCTCTTTGTATAGCAATGGATATTCTTTGAACGGGGTACCATCCAGAACGTATGTCAAAAAATACACATGTCCAAAATTAGTAGTGCGTGGTAGTCGAATTACGTATTAATCTATACTAATATTATAAATGCGAAAGTCTGTCTGTCTGTCTGTCTTTTACGCTTTCACGGCCAAACCGCTGAACGGATTTTGATGAATCAAACCAAAAATCAAATCATTTATTTGTGTTAACATATGTATACATGAAAGGTATGAATATAGTTGAAGACCCGGGGTCAAACAGGCTATTTTTTGACGCAGGCGGAGCTGCGGGAATAAGCTAGTAACCTAATAAATATACTTACATAAATAATACATAAATACAAGATTACGATATACATTTACCAGAACAATACACAAACATATATGGTACACAGGCAGAGGAAATAGTGATTGTTTTACGAGAGAAGCCAACGAAGTTAAGGAGTGAGAAATGCGATTTTACCTGTGATTTGAAAGATTGTAAGGATTGAAATACCATTTCTAGATCAAAATCTAAAGACAGTATAGTCTTCTAAAATCTGTCTGTCTTTCATGGCTAAAACACTGAACCGATTTTGATGTAATTTGGTATAGATATGAAGACCCGGTGTCAAACAAAGTACTTTTTACTTTTTTTTATATTTGATAAGTATTTTCTTTCCTGTAATAAAGTTTTTACTTACTTACTATGTAGATTATATTATATAACTCGAGTACTATTCGTCACAAATTTTTAAGAGCCTACTTCGATGCCGATTTTTTTTTATCAACACGTGTAAATATAATCAGTCTACCCGTCCAGATAGCAGTGATTGAGGGCACACAGTAACTAATGAAATTATGAAACGTTTTAAATCATCAATATCTAAGCGGGTTTCCCAGTTGCATCATTGGCTTACAATACAATACAAAAACTCTATATTGCACAACAAGGATACATTGTTAAATACAAGCAATTACAAGAAAAATAACCTTGCGCAAAGGCGGCCTTATCGCAATAGCAATAGTAGGTGTCAAAAAGATTTAAAAAATATATTACACATTTACTAACATAATTATTGATAGTACTAACGTACAGAACGCACACTCACACCCTCCCACCCGAAACAGATACCACACCGAGCCGCGCCGATTAGGGTAAAAATCGAGGGAAAAATAATGCAATGTCACTTCGACCGCGCGGCCGCTGCGACGACTATGACGCAGACACGGTAGATAATTAACCCTGCGAGTAAAACACATTGACGCATGTACGTATGCGACCGAATCGAAATGTTTCGCATACAAATTGGCGTTTTAACAGGTATGAAATTTAAAAATCAAGTCTGCTTTGTCGTAATATGTGTAAATTATAATAAATCCTAACAGTAGTTATGTCTGCGTGTGTGTTTACTGATCTGGGTCATATTTATACAAAAAATTGGAGTAAAAGTGACATAGAGATTATGTTAGTGTTATTGCATTTCACCCCGTTATTTGACAAACGTAAATACACTCCAGCGGCCACCTGGGACCCAGCCCGTGAGATTTTCTGGAAAATAAATTATCCAGGCACGTTAAGCTGTTGGACCAGAGATTATTTAACGACCACCGAATGACAGCAGGCCAAGACCAACGGCTTAACGTGCCTTTCGAAGCGCGGAAACATTATTATCAGACAACTAAGTGCAAGCCTGCAATGTTCTATCCAAACTTGAAACAACTAAAGAAAGTATACTTCCCGTGGTAATCGAACCCTCGATCTTTGGGTCTTAGGCAAACGAACTACTAGACCACGAAGAAAGTTTATCAGTGTTAATGTACAATCAGGCTCAAATCAGAAAGAAAATAGCCGCTATGTTTTCGAGATATCTCGAATTCGACTTATCTCCATACGCACGAGAATTGGCCCCATGAACCATAAATACATTTGTTTCTAGGCAAGTTCGCGTGTTTAAATTCTGTTCGCAATTAACAACCTTGACATAAATATGCTAAGTATACTAGTCTAGTTATTGCCCGTGACTATGTCCCCGTGGGTTGCAAAAAATGTTTAAAGGGTTTATAACCTAACTGCGGCTGAATGAAGGTTATGATTTTTATATAATGTTTAATTTTTATAATGAGTCTTAACTTAACTGTTTCTTTTTCACCTCGTAGGGGTTGACTGGAAGAGATTGCCTAGCAATAAGTCCGCTTTTGCTCATATTATGTTGAAGTCTTTGTAAATGTTATATTATTTGTTACTGTATGTGGGCAACAAAGATATTTTGTATTGTATTTCTATCTGAAAAAGTCGTACAAGTGAGTTTTCGTTAAATCCTAGTCATGTTGGTAGTTGAATCTAGTGTCAAGTCTAAGTGAAATGATAGAAAAACTGTACTTAGCGATTTCTAGAAGCTTTTGGCAGCGAATAAGAATCTATACTTATATTAAAAGTGCGAAATATGTAAAAATCGGCGGAACCGATTTTGATATATACGTCGTAAAATTCGTCTTCATGGCGCGAGTGACATGGAGTGGGTCAAATAAAATAAAAAAAATAGTGGATTTTTTGGCGCCAAAAATTACATGTTTTTCTCGTAACCTTTCGAATGTGATATTTAAACAAAGGGTTTAGGTTGCGTTTCCACCAGAGATGTGCGAGGATGCGTAGCGAGGGACGTGTTTTTAAGGGACCAATAGAATCGCTTCATTGACCTAGCCTCGCTCAGCACAGCTCCGGTGGAAACAGCTTAGCGGAGCGAGGTTTTTGTACGAGAGAGTGCGCGAGAAATGTGTTACAAGGAATGTGTTGCGAGGAATGCGTTGCGAGGAATGCGTTGCGATTGCGGGGTTCCGCTCCCACTACACCGCAACCCCCCACCCGATACATTACTAGGGATGAGTAGCGAGAAGAAATTAAAAAGGGAAGTAATGGAAAGAAAAAGAAGGAAAGGGAAAAGTAATTAATTCCCATTTATTCCCAGGTGTTTTGAAAATTCCCGGGAAGAAATTGATTTTGTTAAATTTCATTTAATTTTTATATCAAATTTGCCATATACCTTAGATAGTTTATTGATGGAAGTAAAGTTTAGGTATTTCGGTTTTCTTAATTGATAAGAAGTTGAGTGGCGCGACCGACGGTACGATTGTCAGTTAATTTCCGGTGACTAGGGCTAGCTAGTACCGATAACGTGACTTTCGTAAAATTATGTCATATTTCTGAAAAGAGATTACAAACATGGTATCAGGGTACTGTGTTGATAATTTGTTATTCTGAAACTTAATAAAATTCTCCTTTTTTAAAATGTAAATATATATTTCGGTGTAAATAAAAAGTTTTCTTTTCTTCCCGGAATAAATCACTATTGGGAAGAAATAAATGGGTTTTGGGAATGAAAACATCTGACTCCAGAAGATGCAAAATATATATTTCGATAAACAAATGTACAATGTGTTTGCCGGTAATTTTAAAGATATACGGTTCGCTTGAGATATTGATACTATTTGATGAACAGTGATGAGCCCCTCTGCGCGCCCTGCAACTCAGGTCTGCAGTAGCCGCCGATGGCCATGTATGGTATTTTAATTCTTAACAATGGAAATCAATGAAAATATTTACAGAGGTTGGAAATTTTCCGCGCGAAGGCGCCCATTTCTAGTTGCGAGGAATGTGTTGCGAGGAATGCGTTGCAATTGCGGGGTTCCCCTCCCTCTACACCGCACCCCCCGCCTCGATACATTACACAGTTTCGCAACACATCCTCGCACGGCTCGCATGGCTCGCACCGCACATTAATGCGCATTTTTACAGCTCCGCCACACATCTTCGTACGACACATTTTCCTAGCGCAGCTCTGATGGAAACGCTCACACATTTTCAAAGCACAGCTACACACACATCCTCGCATTTCCCTCGTACATCTCTGGTGAAAACGCAGCCTAAAAGTCGTATGGCGAACGTGAAATCCCAAATTTCAAGTCATAATGTAAAAAAAAGATTGCTATAGAAATTCCATTTAAAACTATAAACATGACCTCATTTGTCAGCAAAAACGAAAAGAATGGACGTCTTTGTCAAAAGAAATATGACAAAAATACATTTCTTTGTGTAATTTACATACAATTTTGCCAAAGAATTAAAGTATATTTTATGTGTGTTAAGTGAAAATATAATTGAAGATTATCATAATTACACCACGCAAGATATTTCAAAAAAAATGAAGCGAAAACTGAGATTTCAGTTGGTCATAAATTCTTCCTGAATCGAGTCGGCTTGACGTTTACGAATTTGAGGATATTTTTAAATAATTTCGAATACGGTGAGTAATATTCTTGTAATAAATTAAAGTGTCTGTCATAATCTGTTGAATAATCACACATTATCAAAGATAGCAACGTATTCAACAATCTAATCTTTTCTGGCAAACCTCGAATTTGGTGTTGTCGTTGGTAAAAAATACCAATTTTGTGGTAAAAAAATCTCGATTTTAACATTCTATTTTCTACCACGTGTAAATGGCATACCATGTTTGGTATTTGACAAGAGTTTGAGGAACAGAGAGGCTGTACAGGGAGTAAGGGAGGCCGAAACTTCGCCCTCTCTTAAATTATCCAGAAGCTTTTTGTTGCAAGATAGATAAATTTGTATGAATCATAACCTCAAAATAAAGAATGTCATATACATACAAACATACAGGAACGCTAAAAACATAACACTTTTTGGTCAGTTGTGTAATAACCTCGAATTCTATACAACTTAACTAAAGAAATCACTGAGCGCAGGCACACTGGTCATCTTTGCATTACGCTCTTTTCGCTCGCTTGCTTAGAATACTCCAGAAGGCATTTCTTTATGTTGTAGCACTTGCTTATCGCTACGCTCAGCTACCTCTACTATACTTTTATTATTAATTGTCAATATAAACTCAGCGACACTTAGTGGATCTTGGCGTCCTCGCTAGAAAGCGCCAGAGTGTTCTATTCTGCACGACGGCTGCCAGTTGTCAGCTTCCATCTCTGTGTTTACTTATGCATTCTTATTTGGTACCTACTAGATATTCATTCTAGTCGCTGAGCCAGAGGAATAACTAGTATCTAAGATATTCATTCTCTTGATTTTTGAATACGCGCATAGGTTTGTCTGAAGAAAAGCGGTTACAGCCTAATGTTAATCTCATACTTTGAAGTAGGTAATAATATCCCTACTAGTTATTATGGTCGCGTAACAATTTATAAATTAGACCACTTCACTTTTTGTCCAAAAAAAAAAACAATTAGTGTACTTACTTCATCGGATGATACGGTCCTGATTTATTGAAAGTCTATTTAAATACTTTATGAAATTAAGAAGATTAAACATCTATATCAAGCGGACCCGGAAGCGTAAATATAAACCCGGCTACAACACAGACACCCATAGTCTGTGCTGCATCATCTTGCGGACGGCTTAAAGTAGTACACAGCACAGTAATACAGAGCGTCTGTCTGTAGTGCAGTCGCTTTTGTTTCATTATACGCCAATGAAAAAACTAAAATGCTGTTACAACACAGACACCTATAGGCTGTGGTGCATCATCTTGCGGACGGCTTAAAGTACGTAAAGTCTGTTCGAATCCAGCTGTAATACAGATCGTCTGTAGTGCAGCTGCATTTGTCTGCAAAATTAAAAGGCGGCTATAACATAGACACCCAATGCATCAAACCCATAATCATCCATTTGAAAAAATAACATTAGATATTTTTTTTTAACTGACTTCTCAAATTCATTTTTTTTTATTGGTACCAAATTACCCCGTCTTTAGAGAATTGATTTTAAAAATTATGCGCTTTTTAATTATTTTAAGAATCTGCTTAAAATTTAACCCTTATTTTTGGCGCTGCCATAGTCTGGTTAAAGTGAAATTGGACAAAGACATTATCCAAATAAACACATTTTAAAGTTTTTCATCTTTTATGTCTATTCAAGAAGCTTTCTTGAGTTTAAAATGTCAGAGAGAGGTGTCTACGCAAAAAGACTCTTCTTGTTTCTGTTCGAAATTAATTATTGTGTAATCAACACAACTCATATTAAAAAAGTAATTATTTTAAGTTTATCTATTATTTTTAATTGTTTTTTCAAACTGTACACACGCCTTTACCTGTCGCTAGGTCAAGGACAAACTAAAATCAAAATTAGGTAATATTTATTATCCGCGAAGCCGCTGCATAATAATTTTGCGACGTTGCCGTTCCAAACGCGATCATAGGCACAAATACATTAGTTGTCGAGTAGGTATAAGCTGCTCTGTATTGCAGCCGCCTTTGTGAAAACAGTATCATTCAAAATGTGACCGAATCCGATCACAGCACAGACAGTTTCTCAATGACTGTGGTCTAATAGCGTTTGTATTTATTTACGTATACGGACCCAGCTGCACTACAGAGCAACGCCTGTCTGTGTTGTAGTCGGGTTTGTATTTATGCGACTGTTTCACTGCTGGAAAAAAGTTTGCCCCATCTTTATACAAGGTTTTGTTCAACCATTGCTTTTGGAAATTCGCCGTCAGATATGCAAGGATTTGTTATACTATCCAGGTTTAGAAAAAGTCTGTAACTCAACACTCCGTTCAAAACAGGTAGCGCTTAAGTAGGCTGAAAGGATGATAGATTTAAATGACATTGGGCGGGTTGACTTTGGTGGGTGACTGGTGGGCGATTTCAACATCCACTTGGAAACCTGAAGGGATGATTATGATGACAAAAGTTTGTAGCTTTAATCCTTTAGGTCCGGGTAGAACACAAAGCTATGATCATGTAGAAGTGCCATGTGTGGGCCAGTTAACCCTCTATAGTCTTAACTTAATATGGCGAGGCTTAATTGTTGCTCGTAGGTAACACCCAAATGGTACTTCTACCTAATCTTATTTATATGGAACAACAGAATCCATGCTATTATTTGGTAGCTAACTACCGCTAGGGTCGTGAGATGGTTACACTTCAAAAATTTACTATTTTTTTATTTTTATTGTTTCAGATAAAACCAACAATGTCGAGAAGAGCCGAATCTTGCTGAACCGAAGACGGATGCGAGGCTCTTTACTTTGAGAAGATTCGACATATCCAAAATGGCGTCTTGCGTTGGTGGACCGTTCATTCCGCAGGAGTACCTGCCTGTTGCGGATTTCTACGCGGACAAGTCTATATTTGTGACTGGAGGCACTGGGTTTATGGGGAAGGTGAGGAATTAGAGAAAACTTGTGGTTGTTAATTATTTGCTGCGATGGCCAAACCGGATCGAGTCCAAGGGGATCTTGGCCTCCGACAAGCTATCCACTGTTACCTGCATGGCGATAGTGACCTCTAGCCAGTCTGTTTTTGAGGACTTCCAGGTCCTTCACCTCTGCGGGTCCCTAGTTACTAATTTGTTACGTATTAAAACTTTATTTCGACGTATGTACTTATAGCGCTTCACCACCAGACAATCTTTGAAAAAAACAGAGAGTTTGCGGCGAAAAATTGTTCATTCTGACTTGTTTCCTAGTTGCAATCTCAGCTTGCGCCAGAATACGCCATCATCAAAGCCCTAGTAAACCTGTATATGAATGGTGCATGACTATCTAGAAAAAGGAACCTTTTAAAGGGGCCAAAGGGGGAGATATGGAATTGGTTTTGACAATGGAGCGAATGCCGTCTAATTCCCGAATGTGTCTGAATGATTTCCGATTTGTGATAAAATTTTGAAGAGTTTGTTATGAATTTCAGGTGTTGGTTGAGAAATTACTGCGGAGTTGTCCGAAAATAAAGAAGATTTATCTTCTCATGCGGCCGAAGCGGGGTCAGGACGTCGCGTCGAGATTGACGGAGCTTACACAATCACCAGTATGCAATTTTCAATTTATGTTATGCAAGATTTTCGAAAATTTCACATTAATGAGGAAGGAATTTGGATTCTACGCTTTTGGCACGGAAATAGTTTTTAAACACATTTGTTTCTTTCCAGTTATTCGAAACTCTTCGAAAAGAGCGGCCACAAGAGTTGAACAAGATAGTTCCAATAGTGGGCGATATAACGGAGCCGGAGTTGGGCATCAGTCCCGCAGACCAGGCCATGCTTTGTCAGAAGGTAATCATTCTTTAATTCACTTCTATTCTTCGTATTGTCTCTCTTGCTCCGAAATCCTTGTGCCCAAAGGGTTTTCTAGACCCTTTTCCAATCGCTGATCGTGACAAGATATAAACTCTCACACAGATACACCTACTCTTATTCCGTGAATCCTCTTAGCTTTTATATGGCACTATCGGAAACCCACATTAGGGAAGAATCCTATTCCGTGCAGAAGGGTCTATGATAATAAAAAAAAAACTTTTACCTTCTATTCGGCACTAACCGACTGCGAATAATCAGCTCTTGATGATAAGTTGGAAAGTATGGAATACCAAAATCATGAGATAATCCCATAACTACACCGTGGAAAAGTAACCGAAAAACATTAATCTTGCAGATATCAGTGGTATTCCATTCAGCGGCGACGGTGAAGTTCGACGAGAAGCTGAAGCTGTCGGTGACAATCAACATGCTGGGCACGCAACAGCTGGTGCAGCTCTGCCATCGTATGCTGGGCTTGGAGGTGAGAACCTTGCATCTCTCATGATTATCCACACTAATATTAGAAGTTCGAAAGCCTGTCTGTCTGTTACCCGGCCAAACTGTTTAATGGATTTTGACGAAATTTGGTATGAATATAGCTGAAGACCCGGGGTCAAACATAGGCTATTTTTGATGCAAGCGGAACTGCGGTATTAAAGCTGTTAACGTTTTGATTGGAAGTCAAATATACTAAATATACATACATACATATCACACCTTTTTCCGTAGGGGTAGGCAGAGACTACGGATTTCCATTTGCTACGATCCTTACAGACTTACCTCGCTTCTTCTACGCTCATCACTCTCGTCATACACGCTCGTCGATTACAGGCACTCCTGACATCTCCCTTTTTAATATGTCTGCGATTTGGTCGCAGTATGTTCTCCGAGGCCGGCCCTTACCGACTTTTCCTGTCACCTTTCATTTGTAATACTAAATATACATACATAAATAATTGATTACCTCACCAATATTTGAAAATATAAAGGAATAATCAAACTACATTAACGAAATGTCAAAATCATCTTCAAGCTACTTGAAATCCAAAATGATGATTATTAAAAAAATATGTTTTTAATAGCAGGGTCTTCCTAACAAACATATATTTATCCCAGGCTCTAGTCCACGTGTCAACAGCGTATTGCAACTGCGAGCGGGAGCGCGTGGAGGAGACGGTGTACGCGCCGCCCGCGCACCCGGAACATGTGGTGACGTTGGTGCAGACGCTGCCCGACGACCTGGTCGATAGAATCACGCCGGATTTAGTCGGTAAGGCAGTGCAATCAAAGATATTGTTAGTGTTATTGTTGTGGTATTATTCAACTGCAACTACGCACCCGGCACATGTGGTGACGTTGGTGCAGACGCTGCCCGACGACCTGGTCGATAGAATCACGCCGGATTTAGTCGGTAAGGCAGTGCAATCAAAGATATTGTTAGTGTTATTGTTGTGGTATTATTCAACTGCAACTACGCACCCGGAACATGTGGTGACGTTGGTGCAGACGCTGCCCGACGAGCTGGTCGATAGAATCACGCCGGATTTAGTCGGTAAGGCAGTGCAATCAAAGATATTGTTAGTGTTATTGTTGTGGTATTATTCAACTGCAACTACGCACCCGGAACATGTGGTGACGTTGGTGCAGACGCTGCCCGACGACCTGGTCGATAGAATCACGCCGGATTTAGTCGGTAAGGCAGTGCAATCAAAGATATTGTTAGTGTTATTGTTGTGGTATTATTCAACTGCAACTACGCACCCGGCACATGTGGTGACGTTGGTGCAGACGCTGCCCGACGACCTGGTCGATAGAATCACGCCGGATTTAGTCGGTAAGGCAGTGCAATCAAAGATATTGTTAGTGTTATTGTTGTGGTATTATTCAACTGCAACTACGCACCCGGAACATGTGGTGACGTTGGTGCAGACGCTGCCCGACGAGCTGGTCGATAGAATCACGCCGGATTTAGTCGGTAAGGCAGTGCAATCAAAGATATTGTTAGTGTTATTGTTGTGGTATTATTCAACTGCAACTACGCACCCGGAACATGTGGTGACGTTGGTGCAGACGCTGCCCGACGACCTGGTCGATAGAATCACGCCGGATTTAGTCGGTAAGGCAGTGCAATCAAAGATATTGTTAGTGTTATTGTTGTGGTATTATTCAACTGCAACTACGCACCCGGAACATGTGGTGACGTTGGTGCAGACGCTGCCCGACGACCTGGTCGATAGGATCACGCCGGATTTAGTCGGTAAGGCAGTGCAATCAAAGATATTGTTAGTGTTATTGTTGTGGTATTATTCAACTGCAACTACGCACCCGGAACATGTGGTGACGTTGGTGCAGACGCTGCCCGACGACCTGGTCGATAGGATCACGCCGGATTTAGTCGGTAAGGCAGTGCAATCAAAGATATTGTTAGTGTTATTGTTGTGGTATTATTCAACTGCAACTACGCACCCGGAACATGTGGTGACGTTGGTGCAGACGCTGCCCGACGACCTGGTCGATAGAATCACGCCGGATTTAGTCGGTAAGGCAGTGCAATCAAAGATATTGTTAGTGTTATTGTTTTGGTATTATTCAACTGCAACTACGCACCCGGAACATGTGGTGACGTTGGTGCAGACGCTGCCCGACGACCTGGTCGATAGAATCACGCCGGATTTAGTCGGTAAGGCAGTGCAATCAAAGATATTGTTAGTGTTATTGTTGTGGTATTATTCAACTGCAACTACGCACCCGGAACATGTGGTGACGTTGGTGCAGACGCTGCCCGACGACCTGGTCGATAGAATCACGCCGGATTTAGTCTATAAGATTGCGCAATGCAGTGTAATCCAATATCCTATAGCAAATACTATGCGTAAGATCTTTCCAGGGTCAGGGTATGTTACTGGTAAAAATAGTCCATATTATACTTACCCAGCGGCTGTCTAGATAATCCGTCTCACAGTCAATAGAAAAGACTACAATCTAACCATCAACGGATTGACGTGCCTTACGAAGACCTCGAAGATCAAGATTTAAATGTCTCTCAATAGTTTCAAATGTACGTTAGTTATAAACACGCTTGCTGAAGTACTAATACCTGAAATTTCCTGGTTCATCTTTGACAAAATATTTTTTATTGTTTTCCAGGTGACAGACCCAACACGTATACATTCACAAAGGCCCTGGCGGAAGACATGCTTATAAAGGAGTGCGGAAACCTTCCTGTGGCGATCGTGCGACCATCTATTGGTAAGAATATAATATGATACCAAACAATTACCAAAATAAAATAAGAATTTTCGAAAACCAGACAAAATGATATGGATTCATCAATTAAGAACAAAAGTGAACCCAGTATTAACCCTTGAGGTACCAAACCTGATTAAAATAGAACCGCAAGCGATACGATTAATACCTACAATATTCATCGTTATAATTTCATTATGTACTACAATCATACTTCGATATTTTATCTCATTTCATTTAAGGTATTTTTTTGGAAACAGTAATCTTAAAATTTTGTCTAAGGCTTTGCATAATTCAGTATGCAAAAATATCAAGTTTATTATCATTCATACTTTGATTAAATGAAAACCCTATACAAGAGTTATACAAGTCTAAAAGCAAAAAATCAACAAACACTTTCCACTATGTCCTTTAAGGAACCACGTCAGAGGCGAAAAGGCGGTATCGAAGAAGACTCTACCAGATAATTAATAAATATAAAATTTTCTTATTACAGTACTCTCGTCCGTACGAGAGCCGGTCAAAGGCTGGGTGGACAACTGGAACGGTCCGAACGGCATCATCGCGGCGGTCGGCAAGGGCGTGTTCAGGAGCATGCTGGGCACGGGCGCGCGGGTCGCCGACCTCGTGCCAGTCGACACCGTCATCAATCTTATGATCGTGTGCGCGTGGAGAACGCATTTGAGACGGTACGTGACTTTCATGTTATTTTATAGATTCAGGCGTTACTTTGCGGAAGTTAGAATTATAAGCACTAGTGTGGCTATTGGTCGACTCAGGTCTTTCAGGCGAGGGAGATAAATCAGACACGTAAAGTGGCAGGTCACAATAAGACTTTTTATTATATTAAAATACAGCGGTATTTATAGTTAAGTATAACTAGGTCTCGCTAAATCAACACATAACGCTATTGTCACTACGCACTTACCAAAATAATTTTTGTTGCTTGTAACTTTCATGTTACCATCATAAATTTAAGAGCTGAGCTCTTGTCGATGGAGTTCTTTCCTGTAGATCATTAGTTTTTGATACGACACGTTTACTTTCTCCTTTTTACTTCATGTATGTATGCCTTGGTCTACCTTTAGTACTTCTTCCCTTTATCTTTCCTTCGACAATGTTTCTCATGAAGTCATAGTTTCGTATTAAATACCCTAACATGTTTCCCTTCTATTTTCAATTACCTTCAAAATTATTCTCTTTTCTCCTACTTTACATTAATGTCATATCGCGTTTGATATTTTTGTTAACGCCATCTAGAGCCTCTTCGAACAGTTCGGGGTCATAGGGTATGACATTGCATGATATGTGTCCTTGAGGTTGTAGAAAGGTCTCGCATATTTCACATTAACTTTCATACTGTGTTTTGAAATGTCGTAAACACCTGATCTTATGTACACTAATCTACACTAATATTATAAAGAGGTAAGATTTGTATTTTTGTGTGTATGTTTGTAATAAATAAACTCGAAAACTTCTGTGGCAATTTCAAAAAGTCTTTCACCATTGGAAAGCTACATTCACCCTGAGTAACATAGGCTACTCGTATATACCGCCTGTGGAGCTGCGGGAAACAGCTAGTGTTAAATAAACCAAATATTTATGTTTTGCAGAGGGGAAGGCGTGGTAGTGTACAACTGCTGCACAGGACAACAGAATCCGATCACGTGGCAGCGTTTTGTCAAGACCAGCTTTAAATACATGCGGAAACATCCGTTCAGTAAGTATCTGAATTTCTTTAACTTCATCAATAATATAGTAGGGGAGCCCGAGATGCTAAATCTGCAGTTACTAAAGCGTCATGGAGACTTACTAGATAGTAAAGATTACGTTTAAAAAAAAAGTCTATGTCAAGCTTTCCATTTAGTGGGGGGAAGAGCGCGTGAACATTTTTAAAAATGTAAAAAAAAAAAACAGTCACAATAAAATACTATGCGCATTCTATTTCTGATCGTCGATATATATTAATCTGACAATTAATCCAAGGGGGAGGGCCGTAATAAGAGGTTTAAAAAAAAGAAAAAAAAAGTTATTTGAGCCTGTCAGATATTCAAAGTGAATGTTAATTAACCTCTAAAAATCCGAATCGTCAGACATTTGAATGGGGTCTGCCATTCAAATGTCTGACGATTCGGACGTGATCAAAAGTCATGACTGATTTTAGAACTCGTAAAAAAATGGTGACCTTGAGATACTCGAGCGCGTCAGATTTTTATGCACGGGAATGAACTCGATGTCAGAGTCATCCTGAATGATAATCTGACAATTATATAGAGGGATATCGCTAATCTGACCATTTGAAAGGGAAATAATTTTGTTTGTTCCTTGTTTTTATTACAGGATATAATATAAACTATGTATACACACACATCAATATCAATCGAATAATTTATTAATATAGAAGTAGTTACAAAAATTTAAAAAAAACATGTCAATCTTCATCACTAGACGGTGCGAGAAAGTGAGCGATAGAGAAAGAGTGAGAAAGAAAGTGAGGCGCGAAGTGGGGAATACACAGCTCTCAGCAGCTGTGCGCTTTACCTGTTTTCGACGATTTTACCTGCATCGCCCCATGCAAACTGTCAGATGATAGGTTTTTCGTCATGTATTATTTTTTACAAATTTGTAACCCGCCTATTTCTCTATGTCATGCTCAAATTGACAGAATAATGAAATACACACTTTTCTTCATGTATTTAACTTACCATCTCTTAATCTGACGCGCTCGAGTTTCCCGAAGGATCGATTTTTTTCCCCTAATCTGACGGGTTCCCCCCAAAGCACCCCACCATATTAAGGGCTCATATTTGGTAGGGGTACATTAAAGGTACAAGGTTTCTCCCCATATGATTTTCTGACACCCTTGAGTAACTTCCAAAATCCCCGCTTGGGCTCCCCTACTAATACCCAGAACAAGTACATTACAGCCACAAACTGCTTTACGATCCTTAAGCCGTGTGCTCGACTATCACGTAATCATTCATAGTGTTTTAAGGTTACTCGTAATGATGTTGCGGGCTTGAATTACGATTGTGTTGTACTGTAGAATCAGAATCAGAAAACATTTAACCCCAATATAATAGGTAAATAGGATGTTACAATAATTGATGTTGATTGTTGTTGGTTTAAAGATGATCCCTGCTTTGCTTAGCATTGAAGGAACTACATTATTTGGTATTCAGTGGCACATTATTAAGTAATACATTTTTTCCCCCCTTAACTTTTTTGCGCCACACTATCTTTCCGTTTCTCCCAATGGTTGACTGTTAGACAATGCTCTTAGCATTAAGTCCGCCAATTGTTATAAGTATATGTGTACTTTGTGGAACAATAAAGTTTTATTAAATGAATAAATAAATTATAGGCTGAGAGATAGAGAATTATATAGTTTTTTTTGACGTGACAACGTCTAATAACTCAATACTACGGGCTGCATGCACAAAAAAGACGACGTCGTTGTCCCGTTACGCTCATTGTCGCGTTCCGCAAGCGAGAGCGCGGCACGAACGAGAGAGAGGCATGATCATGTGTATTATACTACTGTAATGTTTGACGTTGTCACGTCAAACTACCGTCCGTAAACCGAATTTACAGACAACCAATTTTTTATAAATCCGTGACTACTAGACCAAGGAAGCAGACTATCCAAACTAAAAACTTGTTTAGTTAGAACGGATCAAACAGAAGTTTTGAAGAAAATGGTGCAACTTTAGCCCAGCATTCGGACAATATAGGTTCTTCTTCTTTGCGAGTCGACTCTGGCTGTTATCAAACTTCGGAGGACCAAAACTCCGCCACCGACAAGGCATTGTTGGTGGCTTCGTAGAGGTCCCTGAGCATGCAGGTGGCCGGGCACGCAGGACAGGACAGGAGATGCGTCATGGTTTGAGGAGAGACACCGCACCGGCAGGCCACTTCCGAGCAGTAGCCCCACCTGAACATGTTTTCCTTGCTTCGGCCTACGAAGAGTCCGGAGTCTGTTTAAAGACTTCCATGTAAGCCATGGCAGGTCATGTCCAGGAGGGAGGCACTCCGATAACGGCAGAGATGAGGCCGAAGGGTATAGGTTAAAACATGATGTTTGTTTGCAGGCGAGGTGGTATGGTATCCCGGAGGCGACATCACCAACAATCGGGTGAAGCACAACATACTGTCGCTCCTGCAGCACAAGGCCCCAGCGATCGTCATGGACTTGGTCTCGAGAGCATCGGGGAACAAGCCTGTGTAAATAAATTTATCATACAATACAATTCAAAATATCTTCATTGCCTACATACAGAAACTGATAATTGCACAAGAACAACTGAAGCAATTCTATAACAATATTACCGTCATCTGTTTTCAGATTTTTGTTCTCAAAGCTAATTACGTAGTGCCATCTTGTGTTAGCTCTAGCAGGTTTCTAGAAAGATCTAACAGCTTAAACTAAAAACTTTCTGAAAGGCTTACCCATCATTGTTTCCTTAGTGGTTATATCATTGGTTTTTTTTGTCAAGATATCACTTCTAACAATGTGATTTCTGTGGTTTCCGAAATCGAATAGAGTAGAGAAGCTTCCTTTGCCTCTGGTTAATTTGTGAAAATGTCTTCGTTTCAGTATGGTCCGAGTACAGAACAAGCTAGAAAAAGCCGCCGCCTGTTTAGAATACTTCACGACCCGCCAGTGGGCATTCTCCGACGACAACGTCCAAGCTCTTTGCTCGGCATTGTCTTCTGAAGACCGTCGGATCTTCGATTTCAATGTACGGAATATCGACTGGGACGCGTACATTGAGTCGTATGTGTTGGGCATAAGGAGGTTCCTGTTTAAAGAGAGCCCCGAGACGCTGCCGAAATCCAGGGCGCTGCTGAGAAGGTAAGGGAAATTGAACCTTCGGTGGCATGAATAAGGCTGAAAATTTTATGGTAGTTATGTCAATTTACAGGGTATTTACTGGAATAAGTACTTAAATCTATAAAAAACTTGAATCAGAATTGTATTCCTTGTTGACTAAAGCCTTGATATGCCTCGAAGTTCAGCTGCTGAAAAGTATTTATTGAAAGTGAGATTCTCAGGAAGGAGAATTTATGTCAAACCAAAACCATGTCAATAAATACGAGATAGGAACAAAGTGAGACTTCAGATATTTCGCTTTAAAACTATACAGCTAGAATGCGACAAGGAATACATCACTGAGAGATAAAATACTTTGTTTTTCTTCTTTCAGGTTACACATAGTCCACACCCTAACTCAACTGATAACGGTGTTCCTACTATGGAGATTTTTATTCTCCCAATCATCCACGCTTCGCTCTCTATGGCGGCGTATCTTGGACTTCATAACTCGCGTTTTTCGCCTCTTAGCCATAGCCTGATGCAGCCATATTAACCTGACAGCACCCCATAGGATCGCTTCCTCATACGCTGCGAAAATTTTCTTTTGACATTTCTCGTTTTGACGTTTGTTACAAAATGGCGGGCATGTCAAACTTGACACGCATAATGTTTACTGTTATCTGGATATACTACTGGTCTATATTAAAAATGGATTGTTCAGATGATTACCACTTCCGAAAGACCATATTGACATTTTAATTAGTCCAGTAATATGTGTCAAGGTTTATTATTAAGATCACAACGGCAAATAAATAGGTACATTTAGGAATATTTTGTCTTCAATATAAGCTTTCAGGGCTGTCATGTTTGCTTCCTTTTGATTGTTCGTAGTAATCGACGTCTAGACACAATTTTGATTGACGTGGAACGGATATAGTAATAAAAAAAATGTTCCATCTGTTTGAAGTTATGAGATGATAAAGATTACATTCGTTTCATTCCAAGTTAATGATAAATGTGCCTTGATTTGGTATGGCTACGTCCGGTCGTTTTCACTTCCCAAGCGCTAGACAGTTAAGTTAGTCCTGTTACTAATTGTTAAAATAAGTAATGTATTCCATACATTTTGTACCTACAACAGCTCAACTGTTAACTAGAAGAGTACTGAGAGGTATAATATTGACATCTGTTATTGCATTATATATTGTAACAAGTATTGTTGCAAGAAAATATTTCTGGTAGATATGTAGAAATATAATCATCCTAGGAATTTTATCTTAGATATTTTTGCAGAGTGGTAGCGTTTAGTCACAAGTGGTGTTCTTATTAGAATTAATAAAAATGATAACAAAATCATCTAAGCATCTCAAAATACCTATAAGAATCTGAAATTCAAATTATCTTAATTTGACCAAGTTACTTCTTTTTTAATTCAATATAAGGCACCACTATGATTCAAGTATTCCTTTTAGGGGGTTGGCCCTTAAAATCAGATGAAAAAATATTGTTTTCTACATATCTAACAAAAATTAGAAAATATTACCACGCAAATTCTTGTTAGGCTAATCTATCAAATCTAACGAAACGAACTATCGTTACATCCTATTAAGTCTTCGTTAATTGCTTGTTTAATGAGAAATCATTTTCTTCCGAACCTAATACGCAAACTTTACGTTTGGAAGCTCAAACAATAGCCGATACTAGTCACAATTAATCGTATTTATTATATATACTATTTGTCATAAAATACCCATGTAAAATATAAAAGCCTCCATAACAATTGTTGAAGAAACGGTTATTAGTGAAATTATTTTAAATGGAGTAATAATAATGATTAATGAAATATAGATATGTGGAGTGAAAGAAAAATTTGTTAGTGGCTAGGATTGTAGTTTTACTCGATTTTGTCCCGTTAAAATAATTGTAAAACGCGTAGGCGCGCATATTAATGCTACGCTCTGAAGAATTAACATTTTTTACAGAATATCACTCAATATTGTATGCAAATGCTTTAAAAAAAAGAGATGGCAATATTTATATTTTGCTGTAAATCTTAAAGCGTAAATTTAATTTGTAGATGTACGTAAATTAATTTTGATTATAACAAAATTTTGATAAAAACGTTATTTTATATCGATGACGCTCAATTTCAAACAAATTCTTCCTATGGTCTTGTCCATTTCTAAAGCTATTTTAAATAGCCTCTGCTTTAAGTTTGAAATAAATAAAATTTATTGAATTTATAGTTCTTTCGAGAAAAAAAAAACAATGGAACTGTGATTTGGTCACTAAAGTTATAAATTTTTGGATTATTTAAATCGACACACCTTATTATTGTTCAACGATTCTTCCAAGCACATTATTTGTATTTACGGATTCCACTTGTTTATATGGATGATATTCTTCCTATTGTCAATCCATATTGTAAACATATACTAGGCACTAATCAACTCTAATAATGTTTGATGTGTCTATTAGAATTCCTAATTTTTATTCTAAATTTAAAGTACATACTAATGTTAATTTTTTATATCTGTGTTAGCCCATTCTGAACCATTTGTTCTCGAGATATAGCACTTGCATATGTGCCGAATGTTATCAATCGCTAGAAAATGTATCAAAATGTAGGTTAGGATACAATTAGTTGGAGCTTACAGAGCGTACGCAACACAAAACAATGGAATAAACATATTTATATACCAAAATCAACGAACGAAAGAAAAGTGCCCAATCTTTAACAAATCATTTAGCTAAGTGTGTGAAAATTCCTCAAGAGATGGATTGGATATGTGGATCGTATAGCTTAGGACAGCGCAGACTATTGTAAATTTTAGAAAATTACGTTCCAAATTTTTTACGCTTCTCTAGTAAATATGTTTTCAGTTTTGTAAAACCAATTTTATTTTGTGCTTACGACGATGTATCTTGGCTTTCGCTTGTTGAAATATTATTTTTGTCTTTATAAACAATTCTATTTCTCGGACAAGAGTTCAAAAAATAGGATTAATGCTGATATTTCATCAGAACATAATAGAAGCACATCTTGTGGAGCTTTCGTCGGTCTGATCATTATTTATTGTACAAGCAACTGAAATATATTTTGTATATTGTACAGTGCGAAAGTTAAGTTCAACATTGAGGTGAAGGCGTTTAAGTGCAGAATTCGGTTTATGAAAACTTGATATTCGGCTGTTCTAGATAAGTAGGTCTTTTGATGGAAGATGAGAATCGTAGCATGAGATTGCATATTTATTCTCAAATATTTACATTGTATTCCTTTCACGTTAATTACTCATACCATACATACTCATTTCTGATGTTACATTTTATTTTCTTTTCTATCTTTATCCAACACAATCGTTTAAGATTTACTTGTTAAGTAATGCCTAAGTTTATATAATGTGTTATTTAAGTGTTAGCATTTCTCTTATTATTAAGTCTAATGCGGACTTACAATTGAATGACTTATTTTACGGACGGGCAAAGTTGGACACAAAATTTTTGTTAACTATTGTGATTAGTAGATCTCTATTTAAAATTTATTGTTTGGTGGTATCATATTGAATGGTGGACATGGGTTTTTATTAATCATGATGATATGCGTTTTGTTTTGGTGGTGGTCTGCTCAGGATGATAAGCTTCCCAATGGATGTACCATGTCATTTTTTTATTAATAAGTATATCTGTGGTTGTATCGGGAATCGCTACACCGATTTCTATTAATTTTTGCTGTTGTACAGAGCGTTTACCTGTTCACTTGTAAGGTAGGCTGTATATTTAGATATTGTTTTAGGTTTCGACAGTTTTAACAGACTGGAAAGAACAGTTGTCCAACTTTGAAGATCCATTCTGGTGTTAACTTTTCATTTTTCAATTTTTCATTTTTTTGTAATATTTCATAGTTTACCAATTATTTTCAACTGTGTTTATGAATTTCATTTTTCTAAATGGCCTATATAAACGCTACAATTAAATTATTCTCTGTATGCTATATTCGCATTAAAAATAGGATTACTTATCTTTTCTTTGTTAATGAAGAAGCAAAAATATAATAAAAGGAAAAATTCATTAAAACACAGTTCGAAATAATTGTATATTTGAACTAGATGTTGGTTCACGTGGCTTTACTGCATCATAGACATAAGTGTCTTTTTGTCTGTTTGGAAAAAATTGCAGTGTTTAGTTTTGATTTCTAGTGTTAGATTTATCAGCTAGATCATTTAAGTCAGCAGATATAGTTAATGTATTTGCATATTCTCCATCAGTTACTAATCCGTTATCTATATGTAGTATGCCATTTGGACCAACTCAAGCGATATAGAAACTGTTTGAAAAAATTGTCGATTCCTAAACTGTGGTGGATTTGTGAATTATGGATAGTTTTCTTTTGCATGTAAGTATATTATATTATTGTATATGTAAATTTTGAACAAAAATGGCTCTTATTGTTTTAGTGAACTTGTAAAAATTTCGTTCGCTTTTCTATTTCTATTGTTTGGTGGTCAGACGGGAAAAATGTTTGTGCTAAATATTATTTATATTATTGTGTAAATAGAATTTGATTACCCAAAGTTAAATCCAAATACATTAATGCGAACATACGTTTAATTTTATTCGCTATATGTATGTAGTTTTGGAATGATTATAAGGTTTTGGGGGCGGTTTTCGAACGAACAGCAATCCATGCACCAGTAAATTACAGGTACATGTGGAAATCGTAAAACTTACTTATTTTGTGATTTCATCATCTGTGACTTTTAACAAGATAATAATCCTATAGATAAATAATGGAAATTTATGATGACTTATGAGACGATGAGCAGTAGGGAAAATGCGGAACTTTACAGTAAAGAGGATGATGATGATCTGTTATGTCTAAAACACTATCAAGGAAATATTCTTTAAACACTCAATCAATACTAATACAATGTCTAACACAGTAATTTTTTAAAAGCATGTTCGTTCGAAAATTGCAAAATAATGCTTTAAAATAAATTTGTTTTGCTTAGGCGCCAATGATTATGGCTATGGTAATGAAATCAGTGAGAACTCGTTGGAATGTTAAATATAGTGCTGGTCGACAAATGCTCAAAGTTCGATAGTCCAAGTTTCATTTTAGCTGGACCACTGCAGCTTAAAATTCATGGGTTGGGTGCACTATTAGTGAAGCTAGTAATCGGAGAATACTGTTAAAATATTGTAAACGTCTGTGACTTTAATATGGGGGGTAATCGCGCAGATTGAAATTGGCTATTATAAATTTTATTTTATCATTCATATGAAAAATATCAGTACTAGAAACTTAAAACTGAAAGATTTTCTTCAAAATTCGGTGGAAGGGGAAACTTGTAAAAAAATAAGAAAAGGATGCACTGTGTGTGCTTTGACGTCACTACTATTTGGTTTCGTGTGTAGAAATGAGATAGCAAGACATCCCCACCACGCTCCCGCTTTCCTGTATGAGAAAATTTTAAATGCTAATTACTGCTTTAATTATCAACCAATTTTGTTTTTGTTTACAGAATCTGCTAGTTTTTAGTGTAGTTATTGTTCCGTATAAAAATCTTGTCAAAGTATGAACGCAGTCAAGTAGGCAGTCAAGTAGCCTATTCACGTTAACGTAATTACTAAAACGAAAGAAACCAAGCCAAGACCGAGAGGGCTATTTTTGAAAATGCCAAACCAGGTCAACATCATATTCCACTTCTCATCATGGGTTTAGGTAAATTCAAAAGAAAAAGGTCGATTTTGACATTTTCATTCGATAATTGATGTGTAAAAAGAGCGGCAAAAATTATATTTCGTAGTCGTGGTTTGGTTTTGGTAATAACGATGTGATTTGTAATTATCACAATTGCCCTGCTAGTGTGAGGTTTTTCGAACTATTTAAAGCTAATCCCAATGAACTCTTTCGAAACGTCTTTGTAACACCGACATGCCATACAAAATATTTTGTAGACACATGAATATTTTGAAAAAAAAAGGGGGAAACCATATATTTTTTTATGTTACAATAACAATAGTAGCATTGAGAAATTAAATGGTTACCATATTCAGCATAAGTTGTGGCCTGAACCTCAACGCTTGTGTTCGGCTATGGATAATCCACACAGGTGGCAATTTCTTTAGCAAAAATACCAATAAAATTAACAAGCTCTACATGTAACTAAATTTGCAAAAATTGAATGTAAAAGGAAAATATTCCCTGGTCTTGGCAGGTCACAATAATTCATTTCAACAGGTACTCATTCATTAATATCAAGTAGGTTACAATGGTCAATCGACCCTTTTCAACAAGTATTATAATAAAATACACATCGCCTATTCGAAATGCAAAGTCATGTATAGAGTTGGTAACATGATTTTCATCAGCTGGGTTTGACTACTAAACGGTGAAAATGCGAACAGAACTGTACTCATCGCTCTCAAACAAGGCAAATAAATCATCTGTAGGTTCAACCAAAATATTGTATACAGAGTATATGGAGTGGTCCAGCTAAAACGAGGCTAGGATAGTCCGCAGGCAGCCAATGTGTCTCGGTGATAGGTCGGTAAATACAACGGGGGGTTAATTTATTATTCCATATATTAAAATAAAAAGAATGTAAAGTTCAAGATGTTTCATTAAAATCCTCTACCAACTAACACGTCATCAATGTATGTGTATCTCAATTCAGTTATTCTTTTCCTTCCGCTATATATTTTTTTTTAAGTTTCTACCTTTTTGTAATAAATACTAGTTTGGACTATATGACGACAAAATAGATTCCTTAAAGAAACACAGTGATATTTCATTTTAATTTATAAATGGAATCTGACAGAAATCTTAAGCATGATCAATGAAAGAAAAATCGCATTTCTATTTTTATTCAAAATGATTAATAAATAGATAATAGGACATGATAACAATGCAATAGTACGGTAGTTGTAAATATTATACACTACTTACATGGTTGGCCAAAAAAATCTTGCTTTAAGATGATCCAAAATGATAGTTGGCTGAAAATAGCAAATTTTTGAAAAACAAAAATTTAAACAATTTTTTTTTCTTCTAGTCTGTGATTTGGCCTCCTGTAGCCACTTCTTCCTTCTTATTTCCTTCTTCATATTTATGGTCTTCATACCTAAACAAAAGAAGAAAAATTTTATGAATATTAAGCTAAGATATAAAAGGTAGTAGCGATTTATGGAGTTCCACATCAGTAAAACTACTGTCCATTGGGTTAACATTAAAACATTCCGTCACTTGATTAATAACGTACGCATATGATACTCTAACCGCCTCACTCAGAGACGTTAATTACTCTCTCTCTCTAATAAAAATCTCCCTTTGAGACTTTTTTTTATACTGACGAAACTTGCTTATGTAAGTCTCCAATGGAGAATTATTTATTTGAGATTCAAGAATATACTTTAATTCTATCTTAACAGTGACTCTCAGTGCGACTGAAAGGTAATTAAAGGTACTAATAAAAACTTACTTCTCCAACGGCGGACACATAAAGTGCCTAATGTTTCTCGGCATGACGACATCAGCCTGGACTTTACTAACTTCTTGAATGTAATTGATGAAATCTGCAATGATTTCATCGTCGACGGCCGGTCCGATTCCGGGAACAGCGTATACTTGAGTTATCTGCAAGATTAATCATCAGAAAAATAACTAAGATTGTGCAGGGATGTTTTCTTGAGCGTTTCCTCTTCTTCTCCTTTACTTGTCAATGTAGACTTCATGGCCAAATCCGTAGAACCAATTTTTATGACAAACTGGGCGTGGAAATTGAAAACTAAATTTTAAAGATAGCCTAGTTATTTTTTTCAATTTTGCTTAGTTTATCAAATAAATCTCATTTATCATCGATCTTTAATTTGCATGGAAAAGAAATCTGATCAAGCTCACGTCTGGAATGGGCTGCTCTTCTTCCTCCACCTCTTCGATCTCGGGCACTATAATGTCCATATTCTCGTCCAAGAATGTCTCCAACATGTCTCGTATCATTTGGACTTCCTCCGGTTTCGCCTGATAAAGAAGAGTATTTCATTGCCCGTGGAATTTGTTCAAATTGCCATGAATAAAATGTTTATCCTGTATTTTTAAGCAATAAATTATTATAATTATGATCAAAATCAGAATCAACAGTTATACAGAAGTCCTTGAAGAAGACTACAATACCATAAAGGCAGTATAAAAGACGGTTGTCATTTATATCTACCTTTTTCTTCTTCAAATCAGGGTCAGGTAGAATAGCAATCTGCTCGTTGATGTAATCCATGATCTCCTGTTCAATGTGCTGCACGATAAATTCACCGCTCGTGGTAGACATTTGTCTTCCGGCAACCATTCCTGGGAAAAGAAATATGATATGGTATCACTATCATTTATTTAATCATTTATGGCTCTTCGTTTCATCAAGCGTTCTTTTCTACAAGTGGAAGAGCAACCTTAATCCATTTAGTAACGTCGCTTTCAAGGGTGAACGAATTTGTCGGGTCACCATAATAATATTTAGTTATGAAACACGTGTTAATAATGATCCAAGTCTTAAACAGCTCTACACTCACACATTGGGGGCTCTCTCCTGTGTCCTGTTCTGAAGAATGTGCTATGTGTATATGTCATTTGTGTTTAACAAGCACCATCCACTATCACTTTTAATCATGTCGAAAAATTACTAAAAACATGAGCGGTAACTAGACAAAATATGAGTTATATATATCTAACCCAGATCGTAATTAGCAGACTTGAATCTGTTTACGATGGCTGCTATCTCGTCAATGGTACACGTTAAATCTTCTAAACGTTCAGCTCTGGCTTGGTAACACTAGAAGGAAAGATATTTAGGATTTTAAGAGAGGAAAAGGAAGGAACTACTGTAATAGCAACACGATTTAAATAAGTGGTTGTATATGAAACGGTTTGAACTTGCTAAGACCCACACGGACTTGCCCTCGTCATACACACTCGGTGTTATCAGATTCTTCTAATAACATCTTTCTATTTCTGCTAAGATGCACCATTGACGGATTGCTCAATTTTTGAATAAAAAAATATTTGTCGGTCTTGTCTCTATAATTTGCATTTTTGTTGTATTTCTCGGCTTAAAACAAAATTTCTAATTACTTTAGACACAAACTGAGCGATCTTCTCCCTAGGGTCAGGCTCTTGTGGTTTTACTTCTTTTTCTGCGAAAGCGTCAAAGTCACCTGGCTCTTTCTCTTCTTCTTCTTCACCTTGAATTTCTTCTGGCGGTTCACCTATACGCATATCCATTTTAAGTAACTTGTCTATCTCTTTCTTTTTCATGGCTAGACTACCAATTAATACCTTATAACCTTAATATATTACATACACTGGCTATAAATACAATGACTCTAGTAGGTTCTCAATATAATATTCTACTCAAAAGTTCACTAAGATTTCACAGTTATCATACCTACACAAATGATTACTTTCCTAGAAAGTACTTACTAAGACTGAATAGTGATTTTTTTATTTAATATAAATATTTATTTTAAAATAATGATGATGAATGAAAAAAAAATACTTAATGTGAGAAACGAATCTTTCACTAACGAATATGATGCAAAAAAAATGATCTACATGCTTGGTACTTTACTAAGTTAAGTAAGATGCGTTGGAACCGTAAAATTCATATGGGATTGCTTGGTTGGCTTCGTCGAAAACTCCAATTCCAATCTTAAGTTGAGGCTTCTCTGACATTTTAACATCTTGCGGTATCTCTGTTGATAGTCACTAAATTAACTAAAATAAGAATCAGCGAGATAGGGAGTTTGTAAGCGAGTCGGGCACAGTCCAGCTACATTATATTATTTCCCTAAACAAGTGTACTTCAAATTAACATTTTCATTTTGGTAGAAAGTTATGCGAACGTTAGAGTCGCCACACTCCCAAACACAGATTGCAAAATGACTCTACGTGCTTCGGCCATCATTTAATTCATGCAAACTATTGCCAAAACTAAAAACTATTTTTTGAATTAATTAAATCCTCTACTTTTCTTCTATGTTTCTTACGCGCATGTCAAATTTTGTGAGCACAGGATAAGAAACTTCATCAGGTCATTTAAGTTTGGACACTTAAAGTGCCATCGTTTGATTAGAATCGCAAGCAGCGGCGTTTGAAATATCATGATTTTAAAGTCAAATCTTATCAGTTTTGCTAATTTGAGTCACTCACCATCCTTAATTGTCTCAGGGGGACGATCTGTCATCTTGGCCGCACTCATTTGACGCAGTTGTTTCTGTAAAAAAAAAAAACAGATTGGCGTATTAGCTTCAAAAACACACAAGTTGGGGATCAACGTTCCAACAAATTTTGAGATAGTAATAATAAATATGGAGCTAGTACTGTACTGGACATAGGCCACTCCTAATGATTTACAAAATGGCATATGTCAAGTCCAGCAGTGAACTGACTGCGGCTGAAATAATGTTGATGATGAACCTTTTACTAACAGTTGATTTTGATTTACTAACAATAAGAATTTGGCAAATATGTGTTTATGAATATAGAAAAATCGATGTATAAAACGCTGATCACGAAAATGGAAAAGACAACCAATAAAAACTGTATGACACAATGGAATTAATGGTCCAGCATGGTATAAATTTAGTTTGGTGGAGATTCAAAAGCCTATATTATTTACTACTTACAATGAGTTGTAGTCTCAATGGTCATACATTTACTACACAGACAGAAAATTATGATATGCATAATTGATTCTACAGTTGTCATTACATGATTAAAGATTAGACTAACATCAACTTCGTGGCTAGACGTCGCTCTCCCTGAAATGTTTAATAGAAACTGTGAATTTGATCTCCTGCATAATTAAATGGAAAATTATAATATTGGTACAAAAGTAATGACAGAGGAAATAAGGACAGAGCAAAGGAAGAAATTGGAGCACTCATCTTTGATGTACCTTCTTCATTCATGTCAATGGCATAAAATTATGTTAATTTGGCTCAGGGCATAGTAAAATCACACATCATCGATGCCTGAATGATTTCTACTTTACCCTAAATTTTAAAGGACCTAAATCAAGCACAATGTAGCTATATATAACTATGCAAATAATCTCTCTCTTTCGAAAATAACCTAACATAACCAGGGCTGCGTATCTTAAAATTTGCAGAAATGATTCTGATTCTGATTCTGCGGTCTGGGAAAACGCTGTGATACAGATAAACGAAGGGAGTTCTACGTCCCGAGTAGTAGTTCTCAAATATACTGTCAGATACCCGACTGTTCCCTTGAGAACAAAAATTACTTGATCAATTTCTTCTATAACTATGAATAGCTAAGCCGTTTGGAACAAAAATAGTTGGCTCTTTGACTTCCATACTGCTCAACTATAAAGTTAAATCGTTTGGAAGAAAAACCGTTTTCTGTTTTTCCGTTTAGTCGGATTATCACTTCGAGTTAAACTGAGCTCATTTTTAACGTTGAGTTTTCATACACTTTCAAGAGTTCGATCATAGAATGCTAACCTTTCCTCTCCCTCAAATAATTCTCCCTCTCAATCTCCGACGCTCGTTCTACCGACGGCGACCTCTCAATTTCCCCAAGTATCGGCATGTTCATCTTCACACTGAGTCTTGTATTCCTTGGGACGTGGTCATCGATCAGATCCAGTCTTTGGAGGTCGGTTTCGTCTAGCCAGAAATCATCTGATATTGACTGAGCAGAGAAACCTAGCATCAATACTTTACAGCCCAAGGGTTGCAGGGCCTATAATCTTGGAATTTCTAGCATGGAGATTGTATTGTTTTTTTTTTTTTAATGAAATAAAGGACTGCTTAATTTTCCTTCAATATTTTTATTTGCTGGAGGCGCAAAAATGATGGTATGACTATGGGGACATAGGTAGGTAGGTATGTAAATTCCCTTATTACTGATATGGGGAAGAAATGGCGGACGGACAGGCTTCTTGTATATTTGATTATCAAATAAGTTCCTCATGAACAAAAAATGCATGGGTATTGCTTTTTTTATTTTGCAAGAAAAGATGTCATGAAGCCAGAAAAGGCGTTACAAAATGTCGGTCCAGTGTAAGTCAGGCAGACGTGCAAAATTGTAGTATCGTATGATTATCGTTGGTGCAAAATGACTGGATAAAACACTTATTGCGACGTGTGAATGCCCATTGCCTTTTTAGATGGCTTTACCCTCATCCGCCATACACAAAAAAATAGCAAGAAAAAATCAAACAAAAAATAACACTACAGAAATAAGATTATATAGAAGTGCCATGTGCCGGCCAGTTAAGCTTCTCAAGTCTTAACTGAATATGGCGAGGCTTAATTTGGGCAAACAGTAAACGCCTACATAGCACTTCTACCTAATACTATTTCTGTGTTCATTATTTGCAAAAAAAAGAAAAGAAATTAAAAAAAAAGTGGTTGATAACTCACTGATAAATGAGTGTAAAGGTTGAGGGCTACTGACCTCCTCCGACATCTCTGAGCGTTCTTCTTCTTCCTGTTCTTCCTCGGGTGGCGGCGATGGCTCCTCTCCTGAGTATAAGTACATTATTAACAAGAAACATACAATGAGAGAAAAAAAATAATAGCAGAAACGGGGTCTTTATGCACATGCATGCGCTCAATTAATGAAAATTTCTCAATGTAACTAGTTTTGGTACTTGTTTTAAAATACATAGTTCAAAGTTTCATTTTGAATGAGAGTCCCATCCTTGGAAAATTACAGGTAGCTTCGGATGCAACCGAAAGAACGCTAAGATTGTGATGAATTTGTGAAAATAATGAATACACCTACCCTCCCGAAATCCGTTGATGTACTTCACATTCTTTGAAGCATCCATTTTGGCAAGAAACTTGTACATTGTGATAAAGTCCTCTGTTGGAATCGCTGCTGAGCCGCCATCAGGCTCCTTGGTCAACGACTCACAAAGCAGGATCATGGTGTGAGTGAGACTCTGAAATTCCATTAGTTTCGTTTTTTGCTGAACTGTCTCTTTTTTTTAATCTGTCCATACTTCCATACGAATATTATAAATGCGAAAGCCTGTCTGTCTGTATGTTACGCTTTCACGACCAAACCACTGAACGGATTTTGAAGAAATTTGGTATGAATATAATTGAAGACTAGACGGGGTCTAACATAGGCTTCTTTTTGACACAGGCGGAGCTGCGGGAAACAGCTAGTATTTTATAAAAGGCTATTGTTACACATGTCTGAACTAAACAGTCTCGTTCAAACAATATCTAATAAATCGTACAGGATCCAATCGAGCTACATAGCAAGCTGACCTAATATTCTTCGAGATCTTCGCATTAGCTTGTTATATCTCGTCCTCATTTTCAATTTCAGGCCCAAACGCATTCGTTTTAAGTCAAAACGCATTAACTTTAAGCCACTACTTTGAACTAGGTGAAACATGACAAGTGTATGATAACAAAGGTCACCAAAATAGTCTGCTTTGCTTAACATAAGTCGAGGAATTAACTTCGACGCTACACGCTGGTCTTCCACAAAATATTCAGTCAAACAATACCAAAGTAGACGAACATAATTATTGTTTGATATGAAATAGTTTATTTTCAACTAGCTATTTCCCACAGCTCCGCCTGCGGCAAAAAGTAGCCTATGTTTGACCCCGGGTGTTCAGCTATATTCATACCAAATTTATTCACAATCAGTTCAGCGGTTTGGTCGTAAAAGTGTCAGTGATTTTTTACACTTAATATTAGTTTGGATATAAATTAAGGACACAAAGATCACATCACAGTTAGCCACCAAAATCAAGAGACACCAGTCAGAAATTTCACTGCAGCATTTTCTTCAAAAGCGTAAATTTTTTCTATTTCTTACCTTAGTCAAGAATCCCCCAGCCACAGCGATGAAATGCAAGAACGGCACCGTTTCCTCGCGAAGGTACACCTCGCAGAGGCAGATCATACGTCTCAGTTCGTTTTGGTCCAAGCAGAACCCTTGCCACGCACTTTTGAGAGCTGGTAGTGGCACTTCCTTCATACCTGACAACTGAGTAAAGGCTTACGCTTAACGACGCACATAGCTCTTTTTACATTAACATGTGTAACGATTGATCATGACCCCACCTGATGTTACGTGCAGTGGTCTATGATGGAGCTCGGTGGCTCATTAAATAGACTATTCACTCTATCTTTGAAGAGACCCAGGTTGCAAGAGTCGGCATCTTCATAGGGAGTTCCCCATCTATGACGTGGATTTAGGACATGACCACTATGATTTAATCACTTGACAAAGATTTTTCTGACCAGCTAAATCTGAATTCACGCCGATAGGTGTGGGGGACTCTCCCTTGTCGCGACCTCGCAATTAAGGAATAAAACGGAAAACTTTTTGAGAACATTTTTTTTAAACAATTTTATCTTGGAATCAGCCTAACGATTCGAAAATGATGAATTCGCAATCACTTCCGGCCACTGTATGTTTACGTTTCAGCCGCAATCAGTTCACTGTTGGACTTAGGCCTCCCTCAAATTGAGGGGTTGTTGCCATACTCGCCACGCTTGGCAGGCGGATTGGCGAGCGCAGTTTCAAGGGCTTATTTTACTTCCGACGCTGCTGCCCATCAGAATTTTCTTAAGCTAGGGAAGGGTGGGATGTGGTTGGGTTTGGGGGAAAGGATGAGGTACTAGGATGCTACTGATTCGGATGGGCATGGGTTGACTCAGTAGCAGCTCGGGTAAGTCGGGTTCGCGTACCCGTGTGCTATGTATCCTAACCATCGGGCAGATTGCTTGAAAACAACACCCCTGACTGACACTGCATGTTTAATACACCTTTTTTCTTTCTTTCTTCTTAGTTTGGGAAGCACATGACGACGTCGGTTCAACCGGCTGTTATCGCTATAAGGCTACGTAAAACAATAAATAATTCAGATGCTTTAAACATCCTGTAAAATTTTACAGTGTTGGCCATTAGCACAATTGGACCATAATAGGCTAGTTTCCTAAAAAAATATAATTAGTCCGTCACTTAGATCATCAAAAAATATTGGAGACGTATTTTTTCTTTTGAAAATTAACCAAAGAATGGTAAAGATACGGCGCGTTAAAGTTCCGTGTGACGTCACAGTGTGCTACATTTTTTCGCAATATGTGACGTCACGAGCACCCACGCTGAACTTTGATGTGTTATATGCGCGGCAAAAGAAAAAATATGTCACTAATATATTTTGATTCCCCTAAATGACGGACTAATTTTAATGTTAATCTTTTGACCCTGGAAACTAGCCTATTTTATTGATGGTTGGTTTGCTACTTTTTCTTACCTGGTAAGCCAGCACTTTCAAGCATCCTCTAGTCAGCCCCCCCTCAGTGCTGTACACAGGGTATTCTAGTCGGAGTTTTACTGGTGGTTCTCTCTTTTGTAAAAGGGCTTTGAAGTATTCATACGACCAGCGGAGTAAGTCGTAAGGTTGCGTTTTAATGGCAGCTAAAACAAGTACAAAACATCATTTATGTGTTGTTCCGTTGTAACCGGAAAGATTGACGCCACCCCCCCCCTCCCCATAATCATCAATAGTGAGGTAAAAGCTCATAGACTACTTTAGCTTTGACACTAAAAGAGAATAGGGGAGTGTAGAGCAGTAAAATGAGATATAGGAAAGTCGAGGATACGGCGACCAGATATCGACCAAGCTCTCGTCAATCCATCGATTGACAAGGCAAGGAGGACTCTGCGCAAGCTGCACGCCGATGACTGGTAAGAGGTAGCGCAGGGCATATACGTTTTGGGAAACTGTAAGTGTAATGAGTAGCTGTGAATAAATAAATATCGATTCTTATTCTAGAAGGACAGGCTCACTTTGTTCACTGCACTATCCTAGTGAGTAAATACGATAAGTTGTATGTACCTTTGCAATACCTCTTCAGAATGTAAGGAAACTTGGGTGGAATGACGATCTGCTGCGAGCAATACATCTGTTCAATGAGCTCCGGCATTATGAACTCTTTTCAATCGTAGCCCTGGAAAGAAACGAATAATTTATTAGAAGAAATACATCATCCTTTTCGTCAAGCATGTTTTCTAGTTGCGTCCATATCTTTTTTACGTGGAAACCAGACCAGTCAGTTCCTTGCTTGACATAGACTTAAAGAATCCTCAAGGATTCCACTTCTAGCTACTGGTGGTATTTGGTGCAAGACCGCAAATAATGGCGCCTTCTTGTGTCGAGCCCCAGCTTTCCCTAGTTTTTAAGATTTCGTGTTCAAATTATAAGCATTTTGAGGGTGATTAAATATGGAAGGGAAAACATGTAAGGGCATATCATACAACACTATGACTTTATGAAAAACATCATCGAAGAAAAGATAAAGGGTAGAAGGGGTCTAGGTAGACCAAGGCATAGCTAAATGAAGCAAATAAATGAGAAAATAAACGTCGTGTCGTAACAAAAGCTCAAGGATTTCGCTTGTAATCTAGAGGACTGGAATAAGCCCGCCGACAAGAGCCCAGTTCTTAAATTTATGATTATGTGTTGTACTATGTTTACATTTGTGATTTACAGTGAGTTTTTTTATTTGGGTGTTACTAAGGTTTATTGTACTGCGTTCCTCGCAGTTTAATCAGATGTGTGGTCTTATTATGTACATGAAAAAATAAATGAAAAGAAAAATTCCACTTACCGCTTCAGAAAACAGTTTTTTGTTGGCACTTCGGTTGCTATGGTGACGTTGAAAATTTACGTCAGTACGTTCAATGTCTATGACCTGACAAGTTGACGTTATAGGCTTGCGACAGGGGAAAATTGGGGAAATGTGGGATAGTATTCTTAAAATGTCATATTACAACATGTAACATATAAAATGATATACATACACCGTGAAATTTTAGCCGTTTTGGACCTATCGTCCAGTGACTCCATTCATGCAACCAAACAAATTTCCCCAAAGGACATATAGCTCGAAACATGAAAAACAAATTTGGACTTCCCATAGTAAGTTAGGTCACGTGATGAGACATTTTGTATGGGAGTTCCAAAAATTTACTCCATATTTCGATCCATGTATCCTGGGGAAAGTTGTTCATTTGCATGAATGGAGTCACTGGACGATGGGCCCAAAACGACTAAAATTTCACAATGTATATTTATTTATTTGTTTTTTATCGTAATTGCAAATCCATACTATGAGGAGTATGCACTACTAATATTATAAGTGCGAAAGTCTGTCTGTCTGTTACGCTTTCACGGCCAAACTGCTGAACGGATTTTGATGAAATTTGGTATTAAATAAATAGTTGAAGAACCGGGATCAAAGATAGGCTACTTTTTGACGCAGGCGGAGCTGCGGGAAACAACTAGTTATAAATAAAAAATCTATTTAAAAATCTATCGCACTAGCTTTTGCGTCTGATATTTTTTCCCGTGACCCGTATTGGATTGGTCGCCATTAGTGGCACTATCTATCTCGGGCTCCTCCATGTTCGAAGAACCGTTTGTTATCGATAGATAACAAGATAACTCTTCAGGCTGTGTCAGATGCCATTAGGTAGACAGTGATGGCCACTAACACATCTCGGGTCATGTTCCTATTGGTCTGGTTTCCCTGTAAAAGGGTTACGGAGGCCAGACAGCAGTCGGTCCATAAAAATAAATATTGCCGTAAAATCAAGGACCTTGATTGACTTCTTTTTAAAGTGGGACATTTAGATATATATTTATTTATACTAAGAACCCCAATAGAATCTGACCAATACGACATGCTAGTATGATGATGATTTACTCTAACACCAGGGTGTACAGGGGCAATTGACCATGTAACCCCTCGATATGAATTATTATATTCTGAACGGTCTGCATTCAGTATTTTTTAACAAGGTTGTTGGACTAACAAAATTGTTTTACACCATTTTCACATGCCTATAAAATGCGTGAAAAACTAAAAATTATCAAAACTAAGAATGCTAGCCCATCAGTGCCGCCTTCTAATCAACATAAAAGTAAAATCCATTACAACGAAACCAAGAATACTAATAAATTTCTTCGCGGTTCGCCTCGCGCGAGGAATCAATCAACTAAAAAATAAAATTGTAAATTATACAACATTTTTTTTGGTAATTTTGGGTAGGTTGTATAACCAAATTATCAAACCTATATGTATGTCAAAGTTCTTTATTAGTCCCATATGAAAAAAAAAAATCTTTCAATGGCCTTTTGCGCAAAGTTTTTTGTTGTAATTGCTTGAAAGAAAGAAATAGTTTATTTGCAACGAAAGTGGTACAGTCTGGTCCTTGTAGCAATAAAGAGTTTTGTATTGTATTGATTCTTTCTGAGTTTTTAAAAGCATTAGGGTTAGATATTATAGATTGAAAACTTAACAGGAAATCGGGTATAGATCAAAATATCGACAGACATTTAATCGACAGTCACATAGCCGACCTTGCATTGACGGGTTGCCGTAGAGAGAGCGCGCTATATCGATAGAACTCTACATCGAATATAAATCAATAGTGTATGTAAATACAAGGTTGCCAGTTATTAGATAACTTTTATAGTCTGGTCTTATGAAAATATAATACTAGACAATACGTCGAATGAATCTGAAGTATGGGACAAATCCGTGACAATATTGAGATGATGATGTAGGGACCGAAAGTCCTAAGAATATCGTTTCTAAGTATCGACGAAACGACAAAATAATACATTCTGTTTGAGAAGATTTGAAAGTTATATTTTTATTACAATATACAAAATTCCTACGTATTTTTTCTACTGCAAATATCCATCAACATTTCGTAATCATACAGAGCTCCATCTGTGTGACTGCCGCAGAACTTCTTCTATAAAATCAATGCATCACGTGGTAAGCCCACTTGCTCGATAGCGGCATAAAAAAAAACAAAAACCTGTTTAGTGCAGTGACGTTTCCCATGTTTCTGTGTCGCGTATATGTTTTTTACATCGAAAATACACCATTTCGCTAAAATTTAGCTACAAAAATATTCCTATTAAACGCGAACCTGTTTTATTTACTAAATTGTCGGTGTAAATGTTTCTTTGGTGCGATAATAACAACAATATTGAATTGTGTGCGTTCATGTGAAGTGATAGTGAATGATACCAAATACAAAACATAGAAAAAATATGTGTTCGATGACACTGCGATCCCTTGCTGCTCGTTTGTGATATAAAAACATAACTATGGATGTGTATTGTGATATCAATGGAAATCTGAGAATTGATACGGCAAAGTGTTGAGAAATGGATGACAGACTGAAACATCCATTTAAAGTGAAAATAACAACATATCTAGAATGGATATGATCACAGATCTTTCCCCCCTTAGTAAGTACCTATTAATAGAAATAATTACCTTATAACTGTGCTTTTTATCTAGTAGGTATTTCGATCAATAAAGCATTTTGATTTATTTGTCTTATTATCAAAATGACGACATTTTTTCGACAAAATTATATTTGTAAATAATATTATCTAATATTTAGTTAGCAAACACGTTCAGAAATTAATTTAGACAACATTTTATTAATTGTTTTTTAAAATTTATTCCACTATAAGCAATTTGAAGTCGTTAACTTATTTTGATAATTATCATAACATAAATATTAAATTAAATACATTACATCGAAAGAGATTAGTTCGAAGGTCAATTCTAGACAATCACACACAACTAAGATTGTTTACGTAAATGTCATTTTGACAAAAAGACAACATTTTTGATCTGACATTTGAACGTGACGTAATTAGTCAAATAAAAAAAAAACATTTTGTTTGTATGACTATTTCTCCTGAAGTTACCCTATTATAGATTTTTAGCTTTATGGGCTATTCTTGGCCTTTTTAATTTTTCTTTTTGATATTTCAATACGCGGGTCACCAATGTACGCTTAAAAGGAACTTTTTGACACGTGTATTGCGTCCATCCATAGGCTACGGTAACCACTTACCACCAGGTGGGCAGTATGTTTGTTTCTTATACAAAAAAAATCTTAAAAAATTTCTTATACAATCATGATTCTCACCTTCTTTTTTGAATTTGACTATATTTCGAAAGTTTCCAACTACAAAGAAATCAACCATCAGTTTCCAAGTTCGCTTCGAAGCCTTCGCAATACTTAGATGGTGATGAATAAAATGATTCAAATGAATGCTCATCATCTGAGCGACGCTTCGTGTCCCTGTCTGCGCTTAAATGTCTACCTTCTGACCTTCGCAATCCAAAGAAATAAGATCTGGTTGTGTTATTGGCCAAGACTGTCGAATTTTTCAGCCTGACCGAGACTAACTGCTACTGCATAGCGATGACAGCCTGCTTCACGTACCTTGCACAGAGTTCATTTATATAGGCCTAATACCAGAGGCTAATATGGGTTCGATACAACAAAAAATGCAAAATCTGTGGGTACAAGAGTAGTTATACATAATTAAAATGGCTTAGGTAACCCCCCCACCCCCTTCCCCCCTCAACAGTTCAGCTCTCGTAACCCCATTGTGCGCCAACATAATACACAGAATAATATTGTTGTTTTATTACCTTTACTTTGAAAGTCGAGCATACAGCCCTTTATCATCAGACGATCAGGTGATTCGAACCAGCAATATCCTAACCTCCAATTGGAAACAACTATACCCGCGGCTATCGCACCTGTGATCTCAGCGTCTTCTCTAGACCACAAATGCAGTTATCATCATCATGTATACTATATAATAAATACCATAATATTCGCACTGAGTTACGCCTGCGAATCGTGCACTCATAATGATTCATGGCACTAACGTACAGAACGGAAAATGTCACCTCCCCGCAAAAATTTAAGATAAAAATTAAAGAGCAAAATAATGGAAGGATGTCGCTTCAGCCGACCGGCCGCTGCGACGACTATGACGCATATACGGTAAATTACCAATCCTACAAATAACACACATATTGACGCGTGTTCGTACGCGACCGAATCGTAATAATCGTAATAGTTATCGCGCTCGCCGTTGTTGTGTGGTTATATGTGCCGCAGTAGCCTAAGCCCAAGGAATAGATGAAATGACTGTGCGGAGGAAGATCTTAGGAAGATGGGTTTTAGAAAATGGAAGTACGAGGCAAGGGAACATGACAGATAGAAGAAACTACTTGAAGAGGTTAAGACCCAAACGGTTGTAGCTAATGTCTGTTGTTGTAGCGTTGTAGGAAGTAAGTAAGTACCTATACCATTTCTATTCGGATCGGTCCTCCATATTCGTCCTGTTGACCCACATCACAAAATGATGTTGTGAAATCTGGACCGATGGCAGTATAAAGGTTATCAAAACTAATATGTCTCTTAAAATATCCATTTCCTATAGTCCCCAGTCGGATCAAATTGAGCCTATTGTCAGCTCATTGTACCTTATGCCTTGAGTTCACATGAGTAAGTTTGAGGTACAGAGAGAAAGCATAAACAGCGCTATTCTCTCATTTGTTCCTTAATCCATTAATGTCTATTAGGTTACATGGCCGATTGACTGTGTACACCCTAGTGTCAGAGTTTTTTGGTCTCTGACATGGTGACCTGTATGACAGCTGGGATCAATGGCCTAACGTGCCTTCTGAAGCACTGGAACTCGATGATAAACACTTGTTTCCTCTAACTAGACAATGATGACATCTATGTAATGGTTGGAATGAAATGAAATAAATACTCATGTGAAAAAAAATATCACTAATAAATAAATTGAACTACGTATTTTGTAGAACTGCCTAAACGTCTAAACGTATTCTACCTATACTACCTTTACTTTCCCCAATTTCAAAAAGAATGATTGAATGTAAGAGTTCATATAGCATTTTCTAAAGATGCGAATTTAAAAAATACATTTGCTTAGTGCATTGAAAGGAAGCCCACTCCTTACTTAAAAACTTTTGCCCCCTTATTCATAAAAATAAACAAACGTTAAATAAGACCAAATTAACTAATTGATGTTTAGTCCCATTCCGCCTTATCTTTTTTTGACGTGAAAGAACGAGACGAAACATAAATTAGTTAGTATAGGGGTTAGTCTGTCCAGTTATTTACTCATTGCCTTAACATCGTCAATGAACAAGCACACGCAGCTGCAGAGATCGGTGTATTAACATGCTAATGTATAACGGGGAGGAATGTATATTGAAATTTGAATCAGACTGTACTTATATAAAAGAAAAGTTGATGGCAGAATTTCTATGAATTTTGGTCCCACCCTAGCCTACAGTAATATAAGTAAGCCATAATTTTTTTTTTTAAATTGGTGAAAAAATACTAAAGTCGTATAGGAAAAAAAAAAAATATACTTACTCCAATTTAGTTTTAAAGTATCAATTCTGACGCCAGGGTTTACACGGCCGATTCACCAATTAAATAATAAGCATGGAAGTGTGGATTAACTTAACCCTTTCGATGCCAACATTTCAATAAAGTTTGACATCTTATTAGAAATTAGAAATATTAATTGTTATAAAATTTCTGACAGCAAAAGGATTATTATAATGTAGTAAGTTTAAATTACTTTTAACTTTCCTCGATACAATACAAAGAAACTAGGTTTAGTTCTTGGTAAAACTTGCGGAACAGAACCAGTTCAAGACGTCGACAGGAAGACTAGAATCTTGTTGTAAAATCTAGATTATAGCGAGCTGTTTAGTTGACTAGCTAAAGTTACAATATTTCCTCATTTTTTTCCGATACCAGAGATAGAAGTTGGAGTTTTGACGATCCAAAAATAACGTATTATAATTATAAACTGGTAAAAAATAGGTCCTTATTTTCTTTATAATTTAGTAGGTGAACAGGCTTACGATACGACCTACGATGGTAAGCGGTTACAGCAGCCTATAGACGCCTGAAACACTGAAGTATCACGTGCGTGTTGCGCCGGCCCCGAAGAAATTTATTCACACCTGTTTTGGATTTGAAAGCTCTCATGTTGTTGTCACTAGAAAAAAAACTTATGTAGGAAGTTTATTCAAGCGTTCCTTAAATAATCAAACTCATAATCAATTATGTTTTTTGCTTGAAGAATTAAAATGTAAAATTTTCATTTGGGTCCCAGTGACAAGCTTTCGAAATAAAATTCATCGCGATTCAGTGGCTTCGCACTGACAAGCTTTCGCGATAGCGTGCACCGCAGTCTTGTATTCATCGATGTTTTGGTGATCGCGGTTACGAATTTTTACAATACAATAAAGATAAGTTTATCGTATTGTATTTTATTCTTCATTCGGCATTGAAATCAATTCCTAAATCACATGACTAAGTATACAGTTTATTTTTGTATACAAAATCGTGCTTTGAATTCAAATAATAAAGGTATTTGAACTATGTGTTGGAGCGGGATGAATGATAATAATTTTCTTATGTTAGACAAGGACAGGAACCGTTATGCCGTTAAGTTGACACGTAATCCTTCGTAGATAGGTCAAATCACATCGAATGGAGACATTATATGTTGATAGCAATACTGTATTACATCACAAGCTGATTCCCGCAGCTTCGCCTGCGTCAAAATAAACCTATGTAAAACAATTTGCATAAAAAAAATGATTCGAGAAATAAAATGATTTTATAATTAAATTTTTTAAAGGACTGCTTACTAAATAAAAAGTTTGGTTAAAGGAGGCATGATACATGCGCATCGTGACAAGCCTAACATTACTTTTAAGCCAACATTAAGATACCTTACAGTAGGTGAGCACGTTGAAAAACAGGTGTACAAACGTTAATTTCCACCTACAATGCAATATTTCTATTTTTGCTACTCCTTTTGTGAACTTTTGTCCATTGTCTACCGTGAGAATTCTACTATTCCTACTAAACTACCAAAACCAAGCCGAGCGTCTACTTAGCTTAGTTCATATACTAACCTATAAAGAATCACAGTACTAAACGCCCAAGTCAATTAGACATATGCCATGGGACTTAGAAAACTGGTTTTTAGTACATTGTTCTGATGTTAAGTAAGCCGGTATGCACTTAAAGTATTGCTGTCTCTTTCCTTGCTTTAGGAAAATATGTTCTGTCTCTTTCTTAGAAGTTAGAGTTGTTATTTTGTATGAATTTGCTATATTTCGTGACATATCTGGGATTATGGAATTTGCCTAATGTCAGGGAGGTCTTGGGTTCGAATTAAATGGCCGATATAGTTTTGATGTTTGGCCACGAAGCGAAACCAGTTAAACATCGAGGATCTTTGACACTAAGCAATGTAAGGTTGATTGGTCGTGTAAAAGAGGCGGTAAAAAAATTACATCCAAAACATTTTGAAGTATTGACAGTGAAAACCTACAGAGACTACGATGACAATTGGAATTCACTTCCTGTGGATGTTAGGCTGTCACAAAGTTTAAACGCTTTTAAAGTAAAACCTCTGAACTTAGACATTTAAAAATATAAGCTAGTTACATGGGTGTATGTATGTTTATTCATATGTATGTATGATTATTCTATATAAGTATGTAGGTTTATTTAATGTATTTCCTTCATAATAATTTATTGTACACGCTTCTACCCTTCTGGTAAGCATATCTTCTCCTGTCACTCGCTGGTTGACTGTAAGAGATCCCTAAGTTGGATAAGTCCGCTATTGTAATTGTTTTTTCTAGCTTGTGTATGTAAATTATTTCTTTTTTTTTGTACAATAAAGATATTACAAACAAACAAACAATTTTATAAGTGCAGATACTGCGACTGCAAAGAACTGAGTTAGGATTTTGTATGGAATAAGTTAGGGACCTTACCTTACAACCTGGCCACGGGAGAATTCGCTTCAGCGAATTTATTGGCGAAATTACCAACTATTATAACAAATGCCTAGAAAATGTACTAACCAAGCACTAGAGACTTAGACATAGTTTTAATTCTGAAAATTAACCTTCTTGCCTGTCTTCGATTATCTGATAAAAATGTTGATTCCGTGCTTCGGAAGGCACGTTAATCCGTTGGCAGCCATTTAATGATCATGATGTCAGAGGCCGAAACACGTTTCTGACAAAACTCCGACACCAGGGTGTACAGGGTCGATTGAGCAAACTCTCTGATATTAATGAATTTAAAAAGTATTGACCATAGATTTCCGCAGCACGCATGCGAGCGCATCAAGCGCCACCACATAAACTTTAGAGTTGCTACAAAAATAACTGATTAGTGTATTTTACTTCCACCAGAAGTCATTAGAAAACATTTATAGAATAACCTTGCAATTCGATAAAATAGCACAAAGGAAGTTCATTTAATTTTTGAAATGAATATTTAAAACAAAAAATACCAGTCTCCTATTGACTCTATCATACCCCTTGACATGTTAAGTCAAGCGTCATCGTCACGGTAACTGAATTAAGTAGCATTAATGTTAAGATTTAATTCTTTGTTCCGTACACGTTTAAAATAATCTTAGACCTTACCTTTTAAAAAAGGAAAGGCCGCCATATTCTTACTTATGTTTTTTTAAATGAAGTTTTAAAAATGAAGCATCACAAAGAAATACGTCAACCCAATCACCCAAGGGTAAGCTAAAGTTGATTTTAAGTATTAGATACTATATATAAGTTTGAATAAATTGGCAAATTTTTTACAATGTGTTTATTATGTAACACTAGATTACTTTCAATCAAAGAAAAATAAATGAAAAAATAGCCCTCTTTTTTCGACCATACAATTCTAGTGATCATCTGGCAGGATTTTGTATGACAGTTCGTTTTATTTTTCTGTTATCACATATTTTTTTATTCATTGTGGTCCAGTTTAATTTAATTAACACATTCTAAAATTTGGCCAATAGTTACAAAATAATCCTGTAGGTACAGTCAACTGCATTAACATATATACAATTGCATGCAATTTTAGACCTTGTTTCAATGATTTAAGGACCAATGTGTATACATGTTAATGCTCGTGACTGTACACTTTTACACTGTACAATTTTTTACTGATACTACCATGGACCCAAATTATGGTTCTTACATTTCTCAACGTGACACAGAACCCCAATACCCAACCTTCATCCGAACATCTAATTTTCTGCATTGCTGAATATTATTAAACCTTCGCGTAAGTTCGTAGTTTTCGTGTTTCCACTTAATCCAAGGTTTCAAAGTCGAGGTTCTATAACAACAAAATAATCCATGATTCCTTTGAAAAATCGTGATATAGTTTCGTTAGATATCGTAAAAGACGAATTCTTATCGAGTCAAAATAGCTATTGACTGCAGGAGCTCTATTTTTGAAAATTATGACTCATCGATTGTGGTTAATGAAAACCATTCGATATCGAACCAAAATCACTCGACTCACCGATTTTGCGTGAATCACTCTTTTCAAAAATAGCACTGCAGCGCCATGCAGCAATTACAAAGAGATGCCGTAAAAAGCGTTTTGTAAGAAAGTATTTGTGAGGCTACGCGGGGCGGAAGGCAGACGTGCGACATGCTTGGTTTCGGCCGTGGCTCCAACCATGGAGCACGAGCAATGACAAGCTCCGCCCACTGCAGTGGCATCACATCACGGAGCCATTTCAAACGGCATCTCCTCTTTGTAATTGCTCCATGTGCAGCACTATTAAATTAACCCAATACTTTACCACCTCTATAGCCCGGTGATTCACCATAGTTTAATCTTCCAAAGTACAAGAGATGACTAAAGATAAAGAGAGGCTTCAATTTTCTAAGGCTAGGATTTCTATCTTTATCTCCTTCGTGCTCCTCAAGGCAGTTTAAGTTGTTATCGCCTGTCATCACTTGAAATAGCAGTCGATACGTTATATTATGTCAATTGCCTTTAACACAATAGGCTTGTTTCCTAAAAAAAAATATAATTAGTCCGTCAGTTTGATAATCAAAAATATTGGAGACGTATTTTTTCTTTTCAAAATTAAACAAAGAATGGTAAAGATATGGCGCGTTAAAGTTCCGTGTGACGTCACAGTGTGCTACACTTTTTCGCAATATGCGACGTCACGAGCCCCCACTCCTAAACTTTGATGCGTTATATCTTTATAATATATCGCACAATTGACAAAAGAAAAAATACTTCACTAATGTATTTTGATTCACCTAATGACGGACTAATTTTAATGTTAGTCTTTTGACCCTGGAAACTAGCCTATTGCCTTTAACACATTGATTTTGTTCTGGTTTCCTTGTCACCATCATCATTATTTCAGCCGCAGTAGGTCCACTGCTGTACATAGGCCTCTCCGGGTCTTCAACTTCAACTATATTCATACCGGATTTCATCAAAATCCGACATACAGATTGACAGACCGACTTTTGCAATTATAGTAGTATTTTCAGAATAACCTTAAAATACGAGTATGAACTTTGTATTTACATTGTCAAATACCACATTAGATTCTCTACTTGATCGTCTATAATTTGACGCCGTGATTCTACCACAATAGTAATTTTTCTGAAATTTCTAACAAAGGCCAGTAAATATCATGAAAAAGGAATTAAACAATTTTTTGTACATTACGCATTGAATTTATAAGGTTTCGTGTGGCTTCACGGTACGAATTTGTTGATGTCATTACCTACAGGCTGTGTCAATATCATGTCAATTTAATATAATTCAAGGAGTTTGTTAAAATGACGATATCTTAATAACTGATTGATATTTAACAAAAATTAAAGTATTTACTTATGCCTTTATTACTATTACTGCCTATGGTTAAGATAAAGATAAAGATAAACAGCCTTTATTGTTTTAATTTAGGTACAGTAAGATGTCTGTAAAAATAACAATAATCTCCAAAGGCGTTTGTTGCCTGCAGAAACTTGGGTAATGTGGTCGATTACTATGGGAAGCATAGATACTTTTTTTTATTTTTTTCCAGTTTGATGATTTGATTTAGTTAGGACATTGCATTGTCTGATAAAAATTCTGTGCTTCAGAAGGCACGTTAGACCGTTAGTGCGACTGCGAATGCACGTTAAAACTGCCACTGCGTTGGCAAATATCGATTGCATAGGTGATTACATATATACCATCACGCCTTTTACCCGTAGGGGTAGGCAGAGATTACGGATTTCCTTCCTTCCGGACTTCTCGCTTCTTCTACGCTCATCACTCTCGTCATACACGTTCGTCGATTACAGGTACTCCTTACATCTTCCTTTTTTAATATGTCTGTGATATGTTCTCCGAGGCCCTTACCGACTTTTTCTGTCACCTTTGATTTGTAAATACCTTTCGTAAGTCTCCTTTCATCCATCCTTTCTACATGCCCAAACCATCTTACATACATGGGTATGGGAATCGAAACCACGACCTCTGGGAAGGCCAATGCCTTAACCATTGGTCCACGGAAGCAGTTGTCTAAACGATAATTCAAAAAAATAAAAACATCAGCCTGTATCAAACTGTTTTGGTTGAAAACTATACGTCAACATGACATTACCCAGTAGCGACGCATCGGCACGCGTTCGCAATTTAAAATCTGCCTTCTGATTGGACATTGCGACCCTCGTGTTGTAAAAGCCCCGCCCTTTTTAACATCAAGGTGGTTGCAAAATGTTTGATCAATATTTTCAACTTTGCTATTGACTGGAAGAGTTGATAACCTTGAAGATATTGAATGAAATATATTTTTTTACACGTAGTTCTGTTATCATTCATTCATATCAAGTGGTTTATATGATCAATCGACCCTGTACACCCTAGTGTCAGATTTTGATGTAATTTGACGGAATTGACGTGCCTTCCGAAGTACGGAACCATCTTTTTTTCAGACATTTAAATGATTCAAGCCCGCAATGTCCTAACCAATCTGGAAACAACTAAACAAAGTCTGCTTCCCATGGGAATCGAACCCGCGACCTCCGGGTTCTGTTGTATTACCATAAGAAGGCACGTTAAGCCGTTGGTCCCGGTGGTCGTTAAAAAAACCACGTCAGAGGCCTAAAGGCGGTTCCGAAAAGTTGTACAGGGTCGATTGACCATACATATAACCCGATATAATGAATGACTATCCACATTGGCTGCTATTTCGCCCAATGGATAACCATTGCTATCCAACGGTGTTGCAGGCAGCGTTCTTGCTAACATGCCACGCGAGCGGGATTTATTTCAATTTCTAGTTTTTACTATTTTCTTTCTTTAAACTCTACCTAAATGAATTTGTTTTTATAAAGAAACAAATAATGCGGACAAGTTTCAGGAGACCCGCTTGAGTTGGTATGGCCACTTGCGATAACCGGCTAATTATGTGGGGAAAAGGTATCCGGGTCTAAAGGGCCTTCGCCGGGTCGGGGCAGAAAGGGCGCACCCAAAAAATGCTGGCTCGACTTCGCAACGAAGGAAACGCGTGCTAATGGACTTACAACCAGGGATGCCGAAGACCGTGCGAATGGAGAAGAAAAAGTAGGAAAGCGGACCCTGGGCTCCGAGGCAATCAGCCGAGGATGCATCCGGGAAGGCGCTAAGACGAGTAGTAAAGAAACAAATAATAATGTACTTGACTAGAGTATTTGAGTAAAGTGGAGGTTCATCCATTGAACTAACAAACTGTTGTCATAGCAACAATCTTGTGACGTGGCAAGAAGTACTACGGAGTATTGATCAGCTAAACGCTTGTTTTGGGGACAAACAATTTCACTTTATCTATTGGTTGGCGACTCAAATATATTTATTTTGTTAAAAATGTGGTACATATATAGATATCAAAAAATGACAAGTTTCTCACATTTCACCAGACACCGGCATGCAAAACAGTTAAAGTATTAATTAAATTCAAGTAAAAGTCAGAAAAATGTCAACAATTTAGCAACTTAGCAACAACAAAATATCATTCAGTTCTGAAAGAGTCTAAACATTCACTAACTGTATAGAAAACTTTATTAATTAGCCATTTCTTTAATTCTTTTTTAAATTCATTAATATGTAGAGACTTCATATCATCATCAAGTCTGTTGTATATTTTGACAGACATTTGGAAACTGTTATTACTAAATACCGCTGTTGAGCTTGAATGAAGATTAAGTCTATTAGGGCGCCTGCAACTATACTTAACAAGTATCCTTTCGATTTATATATAAGTTCTGATTATTTTTGACAAATACACACAATTCAAATATGTACCAGCAAGGGACGGTCAAGATTTTTATTTTTTTTAAGAGTGGTTTACAGGATGTCATTGGGTCGGCATTGCACAAGGCTCTGATGCATTGTTTTTGAGTTATAAGAACAAGGCTAAAGCTTATAATACCTACCCCCATTAATTTACTCATCTTCATCTTTGCGAGTCAAATCAAAATGGCTATTTATTATGTGTTTGGACCAGTACGAGGCTACCTTTACCGCTCTGTCGTGGGCCTCCTCCAAATCTTTAACCGTGCAGAAGACTAGGCAATTAGGGCAATCCAATAGGTGGGCCATAGACAGGGACAACCTCGCACAGGGAAATCACTCGAAAAGCTCCATCTTACTCTATTTATGTGGCATCTCCCGACTCCAGCACGGAGGTATAAATACAAACCCGATTACAACACAGACATAGTCTGAGCTGCATCATCTTGCGAACGGCCTAAAGTAGGTAAAGTCTGTCCGAACCCAGTTGCAACACAGAGCGTCTGAAGTGCAGCCGCATTTATTTATAAGCCAATAAAAAAATTTAAAAAGCGGCTACATTTGTAATACCCATAATCACCAATTTGATAAATAACGTTAGAATTTTTTTTAACTGGCTTCCCCAAATCAAAACTCTTTTATTTTTAACTACCTGGTTCCCGCAGCTACGCCTGCGTAGAAAAGTAGCCTTTACTAATTTGATAGTTTGAATTCAACTGTGAAATTTATTTACAAAAATAATTATATGCCTACCGTTGTGTTAGAGGCTCATAGAGCCGTAAACAACGTATAGATCAATACTTTCGGTGACGGTATGAGATTGACGTACGGTATTTATCGGACAATTATTATGACTACTCGGCCTTAGAGAGATCTATGTTTTGAAAGAGAAGCTAAATGAAGAGGTTAGCTTCAACTTAATTTGTATAAACCCGGACGAAGTCGGGACGTGCTGCTAGTAATTCATATAGGGAAATACGCATCACTATCAAGTAATTTTCTATTAAAAATTCACCTGCATATCGAATTACCAGTACAACATAACCCCAATTCCCACGTGTGCAATTAGCTGATCTTTTACCCTGTTCACAATGGGCGAGTAGAGTGGGATGTTACAACTCGCCTCTCTACTTTCATATATGCAGTAACAATCTTCACAATGTGAAGATGTGTATGAAAATTGTCACATTTGTAACTTACTTATTTCAGTACATACGGAGATCCGTACAATTGAAAAGAATTTAATGATTAATAAGTAAAATAATCAGTAGTATTAAGAAATCTTTTCTCTATAGGATCAAAATTAAATTTTTGTCGTGGCTACAATTTCATGTTAATTCTTATGTAGTATTGGTATTGTCTTTCTTTACATATTGTATAACTTGTAATTCTTTTTCTGCTTGGATTGTTTGATACTATTTTCTTCTTTCTGAATGTTAAATTACCCTGAATACTTGCCTTGAGTAGAGATAAAAAATACAGTCTTTAAGCCAGTTATCTAAAGTCTGCCTCAATGGAAAAATACAATAATGTAAACAAATATGGCCTTTTAACATTGAGACATGTCGACGGTGATTTAGTGAAAATGGTTTGTGATTTCATTGAGATGTGAATGTGTTATGCATTGTTATTAGAATGTAAATTATTGATCAGTAATTTAAATAAACTGCCATTGTTTACATTATTGCCTTACTACATTGAGACAGACTTTAGGCGAATATACTCGGTCAATATAAACGCTCCTCAGACTTTCATTAAGGGTGGGCAGTGATCCGTTGGCCAAACGTTTAGTTTATCGTGATTTGTCAATATTATGTTAGTAATTGTCCTAACAGGGGAGTTAATATCACGCGACTTTATGGAAATATTTACAATGGTTTTTACTTAGAGTGTTCCGTATGCAAAGAGTATAAATCGAGCCCTAATATTGTATAAATTTAATGAAAGGTCTTGTCTTGATGCAAAATATACATATTTTTAACATCCGCGCATATCGTCAATCGACATCATTTCCAGTGATATTCTCAAAACTATATATTTTTCGGACTTTCATTACATTCTAACATGTTGCCATTAGGCATGTTGCCATTGTAGAAAGATCGTGTAATTGATAATTTCTTGATATGATCGACTAGATCATGAAATGCGACCTTCCATGATATGGTCAAAACATAATCGACTATATCAATAAATCGTCAGCGTTTAATGATATGGTCGTACACTTTTGGCCTAACAATTTCAATAATAATTCGTATTTTTTATGCTCAAAACATAACTCTTTAATTCTGAAAGTTTTAAGTTCGATACATATTTCTTAGTGATGATAATCAATTTATATACTATTACTTTTATTTTCGCAATAATATTTATTTTCAAATATATCTGTTGCTGTACTCACCCTAACTTAACTGTTTCTCTTTCACTTCGTAGGGGTTGACTGGAAGAGATTGCCAAGCAATAAGTCCGCCTTTGCTCATATTATGTTGAAGTCTTTGTAAATGTTAAATTATTTGTTACTGTATGTGGACAATAAAGATATTTTGTATTGCAATTCACTTGTTCTATGGCCAGATCATGATAAAGTCGTGTATCAGTTGATAATATCATGAACTGTTGGAAGCTCAATGATCGGATCGATTCTGATTTGGCCATATTATGTAATGGTCGCATTTCATGGTATGATCGACCACATCATGAAATGATCAATTTAATGACCTGGCCACGACAATAACACAAGGAATGAAAGATATCAAGGAGCTTGCTCCTTAGTACGTAGATAAAGGCTTGAAATCATAACGACTAAATAAAATTCCAAATCAACTTTACTTTTGTCTGATATAATAAAAAAAAAATCTAGAATTGAAACAAGCTTATTACTGTTCTTTACCGTCACACTAAAATGCATAATGACACATTAATTTGGGTAAAAAGAAAGAAGTAAGAATTATTTTTTCTCGGCTTGTCAATAGTCAAATAAAACAGCACGTTATTTTTTTGTCGGGTTGCCCATAGATCACTTTCTGCCACTTTCACGATCTCATCGGTAGCCGCCATCAGTGCCCTTACCATGAACTCTAAACGCAGGGCATAAACGAGTGAGTGAACGAGACTGCGCAATACAAGCTGTATGGCGACATCTCGCTTGCTCACTCGTTTCTGCCTTGCTATTAGAGGTGATGGTAAGGGTACTGGTCGTCCCGAGTGTAGCTCTTAGGGCACAGGGGGCGGGACAACAAGTGCTGCATCGTTTGGGAAGAGACACACATTTTTTGAGGAAGTTTTTTTTTTTATACAACTAAGTAGGCAAACAGGCGTACGGCCCACCTGATGGTAAGTGGCCTATGAACGCCTGCAACACCGGAGATGTCACGCGCACGTTGCCGATCTGTCCGCTATCAGCATAGCGACCCCTCTGGAGCCTGGCGACCCTACTCGCCAGCAGGAACACAACACTGCATCACAGTGTTATTTGGCTGCGGTCTTCTGTAGTGTGACGTCGTGCCTTCATCAACGGCTGCCTTTCCCCGCTTCCCCGCGCCGCATCACCCCGAGGGCCATATATAAGCCTGCGCGCGTCCACCAGAAAGCTTCTCGGATCATCTCGTCATCTCGAAGTTAAGTGGCTGGCTATTTCATAGCGGCTGCCTGACTGGATCTCGTGCCTACTTCGATCTCACGACCCCTATCTATATTTCTTCGTATATCCATAACAGTCTATATTTGTAAAGTAGAAATAATAAATAGTGTGCTATTCGCTGTAACTTGGATTTATCTTCTCTCCTCACACATACCTTAAGTAGTAATTATTAACTACGTTATAGTAGGGTGGAGTTACTTCCCCAGACTGACTACTCCTTAAAAAATGTCCTACCTCTCTTAATGTTTGAATCTTCACCCAGGCTACCTTTGACGGGCTAACTTGGGTCCTCAATCAATTCAGTCTTCCAAGCAGAGCAAAGCAGGTCGTGACCAGCAGATAATAAATAATTGCAAACCTATTTCTCTCAGGATTGGACATATACTAAATAACTATTCCCAATAGGCTACTTGACTGTGTTCAAAATTTTGACAGTCTTTTTATACGGAACACTACATACACAAAAAGGTAACCGGTTCCGAAAAGAACAACAAATTCGGTAATCTGTATTCTGATACTATGTTCTTTGTGTACAATAAAGATTTTTACATACATACATACATTAATTTATGCAGTAATTAGCATTTAAAGTTTTCTAATGAAGAAAAGTGGGAGCGTGGTGGGGACGTCTTGCTATCTCTCTTGTACGCGCGAAATCAAGTGGCAGTGACGTCACTCCACAATTAAGAGGGGTCGCTGTGCTGATGACTGACAGGTCGGCAACGCGCCCGTGACATCTCCGATGTTGCAGGCGTTCATAGGCTACGGTAACCACTTACCATCAGGTGGGCCGTACGCCTGTTTGCCTACTTAGTTGTATAAAAAAAAACCTTTTGTTTTCGAATTCAGGTGCTGAAATTGGTGAAATGAACAATATTTTTTTTTTTTAGTAGAATAGCCTATTGCTGCGATCGACAGACCTCAGAAGCATGATGCACTCATCCTGCGGCAACCAATCCAAGTCGCGACTTACCCCTGAGTTGCTTAACCTACATTATAGTTAGCAAGGCATACCACCGGGATATCAAAAGGTGTTCAATGCCCAATGAACCATATAAAGGGTGTCAGGTGTTGGATCAATCGTCTGTGACTATGGCCACAGCTGGGGAAATGACGCACATGTTTAGTCACGACCATGAATTTCTTTAATAGGCTACATAATTGACCGTGTTTATATTTTGGACAATATTTTTATACAGGACAATACACCAAAAAGAGAATTGCGAAAACAACAAATTTGGTAATTATAGCAGTAATTAGCATTTAAAGTTTTCTAACTAAGAAAAGTGGAAGAGTGGTGGGGACGTCTTGCTATCTCTTTTTGAAACCAAGGCAGTGACGTCACTCCACCAATATGTGCGTCCTTTTCTTATTATTACCTTCATGATCTTATCGATCGGTTTCTCTGTTAATAAAGTAACGCAAGTCAGACGCTGTCGATCCATTTTCATAACCATTCCCACCGAATCACACCATACATGAATATAAAGTAGATTATAAACATAATCTTAATTTTTAACCTTCATGTAGAAGTCTATGAAACCGAAGACCATAAGCTCACAGAAAAACTAAAAGCAAGGATTATATCCAGCAGAGGACTTCTCCCATGTTAATTAAAAATACAGCGCTTCATATTAATGCGGTTAACTAAAACAGCGCATTTGAATAATTTGATTAATTGCAATAATTACATTATCATTTCCGTGTCTAATTTGAATGCATAATTTTGTATTGAAAATGTACAACCCCTACCTGAAAAGTTTCCTATTGGTCGACGAAATTTTCCGTAAGCACCAATGTTTTTAGAGGAAAATATTGAAAGTGACATATAGCTATCTCTTTTTAACTTATAGCTTGTCACGCTTCTTTGCTCACTCACGCTAGGGTGGAAAAACGGCTTGATGATATTCAGTGACTTTCAAGTTTATTCTTGCGGTGGACGTATTATTAAGTAAATAAAAAAAAAACAAATAAATATTGAAACAAAAAAAAAAAGAGGTCGTAGCGTTTTGTGTTATGATTATTAAAAAATACTAAAACACGAATAATAATTTTAACAGAGTAATATTCAGTGACAAATTTATGCAAATAATTTATAAAAAAGTTAAAAGACAAAAATTATTGATTTAATCTTGCAAGTGACAATCGAAATTATTCAAATTTGACAAAAAGAACTGGGTAAATGTGTGCAAATACAAATATTAATGACAAATGTAAATTGACAATTTAATTAATTGCAAAAAGTTTTTTTTTAACAATGTTTGGATTAAGATCTATTGTTGATGTGACGTAACAGTGTAAAGACAATGTGTTATTGATTGTAAAATGGAATATTCTTGGCAAATTGAGGACAGTTCACAAGATATACCTAGAAGTGCCAGGATTCCTATAAGAGGTCAAGGTAGGTATAGTCTACTCTAAATCCGGACATTCGACGGAATCTCTAGTTCGCGGTATCGTTGAGACAAGAAATTTTCATAGATTATGTTTTTTCACTATAACAACAAATTCAACCGCAGTCAGTCCACTGTGGGACATAAGCATCTCTCAATGTTTTCCATGCAGTGCTTACAACAGTCTGGTTATCAACCACAAATCCACTGATATTCTTGGAGACATTTTATCCTCTTTCAAAAACGAAATTCGTAAAATATTAGATATCTGAACGAATATTATTTTTAATCTCTCGATTGTACTTGTTACACAGTTATAATTTCATTTTTGTTAATTGTAAATGTTTCTTCTATACTAATATTATAAAGAGGAAAGATTTGTATTTATGTGTGTATGTTTGTAATGAAAACTCAAAAACTACTGTGCCGATTTCAAAAATTCTTTCGCCATTGGAAAGCTACATTCACCCTGAGTAACATAGGCTATATACCGCAGGTGGAGCTGCGGGAAACAGCTAGTAACTCATATAATTATTTATTCACTTATTCACATGTGAAATACCAATAATATTTTAAATTAACGATAAAAAGAAAATGTTTAAATTGAATAAAATATGCCCATTGTAAATGTTAAATTTAATATCCTCTCTAGTTTTGAGGGTATTTGGCAGCTATTATACTTTTCTATATTATACAGATAAGTACACTATTTAGCTCTCATTTTACTGTTTTCATTATTTGAACTAGCTGTGTAGTACATGTGTTGAGCTGTTGCCTAGATTTATATTTAGTCATAGAAATATTGCTAACTTAAGGTGACAATTTGTTATGTGTATCATAGTAAATAAATAAACATAACTAAAAAAACGACTGGTTGGAAGCGGCCTACGTCCAGAAACAAATTATATTAACAATCAGTTTTTAGCAAATTACCAAAATAAAGGGTTTTTAAGAGGGTTAAAAAAACCTTTGAAATGATACCTTTAGACTTACCTTTGAAAATTTTGTCATTCTTTTGACTTTCAATACAATGTTGCTTTCCTATTAGGATGCGAAGGGGATGAAACCTTCAATTTATGAATGAAACTATTCAAAAATGCATTGAAAATTGTAAACTTTATCAAATAAATCGTAAAATTCAAAGTAAGCAATAAACGTTAGACAACACACGGTCGTAAATATAAAATTCGATTCCTGATTAAAAATTATTATTTCTATAAATCTATGAATCACTTCAACTCGCGTTGCGTATCTACTAATATTTAACATCTCTCTCTCATCTCAGATAAAGCGTAAATAAATTAGATGGAAATGAAAAAACCCAAAAAAAAAATCGCCAAGTTGATTTTTTTTTTAAATTTGATATACCCAATGACACACTCACAGTAAATACGAATCTAACGCCACCTCTCAACCTAAAATCCAGAGCGTGCCAAACAATTATACTTACTCTGTTATATTCTTGAAAAACATAACCCTCCTTCTGGCGCAGATGAGTAATAATAAATATAATTTAACTTTCTTTCGCTTTTCCAATATTAATTATGATAGAGTCACACAATATACGGTTGTAATGTATATGCTATTTCATTTTAATGGCGGACTATTTTTGCTGTTCCCGCAAACTTTCGATACTTTTCCTAATATTTTTGGAAATTTAGGTAAATTTCCGGAAATATTGGGAATCTTTACATTGGGAAAATTCCTATAAAAAAATTACAAACTCATGGGAATTTTCGACAGGGGATCGACGTTAATTGCCGTGGTCCTTTTGTAAAGGCCTTAGACCCGGAGGTAAAGGGCTCCCACAGAAAGCATACTTTGTTAATTTTCCAGTTTTGGTTAGGACTTGCAGGTATGACTCACCTGATTGTCTGATAATATATTAATCGTCATCATTGTCATTGCATATGGCATTCATCCTGCATGGATCAAACTTCTATGTCTAGGCTTTTAACTAGCTTTCAGCGGCGGGTGTGAGCCGGTGAAGTTCCGACATTCTACCGGGAACACAGCGAAGTGGGCATTCGTTTACCACGTTAGATAGGGGTTGATAATAATGATGATTTCATGCTTTGGATGGCACGATAAGACGTTGGCTAAGTCTCGGCTCCTGGTGGTCGTTAAAGGAACCAAAGGCCGTAAGGGGCTGTCTTCCCAGACCGTATGCTTAGTTATCGTATAACAATAGCAATTAATGAGTTCGTCGCTAGCACTGAGGATGTCACGCTCCACTTGTCAATCAGTTATTAGAACCAGTTTTCAGCTGGTCGCATTTTGAGCCGATATGGTTGCACAATGTTATTTAAATGACGTGTCATTCTGTCGTGACAGATGTCAGTTTTTTCAGCAATGTTTCAAAGAGAACTAAATACAAATTAATCTCTATTACTCTTGGTTATCGCATGCATGAACTAATGGAAAGATTTTGACTGATTGTACACCTGTAAACAGGGTTACAGAGGTCAGACGGCCATCGCTCCGTCGTAATAGCCAGTGCCGCGAAATCAAGGACCATGACTTACAGCGTACTCTGGGCTCCGAATTGAAATCTTTAAAAGACGCAACTGGGTAACAAACTCTGACGAGGAGGGATGGCACGATTTCGTTTTTTGTTGTGTTTATCATGGTCTGGAGAAGGTTCCTATAAAAAAAAAAATTAAGGAAATTGCTAAGCACATTAGAAAATTTTAGAAGAGCTAATACGACAACGTCTGTCGGGTCCGCTTATTTATGTAAAGATTTCGGTAGAACTTGACCAGATGACCATCGACACAAGAAGAAATACCATATCAAATTCATAACTTTATAGTTATCAATTGCAAATATTTATCAGACCGGTAGTTCCAAACAATCAAAATTCTCTGAACCAGTAAACAGGGGGAGGTTCCCTATTTTACGATTCAAAGAATTGATACAGATACAGATGCTCAACAGAAAAACAAAAAAGATTCTCAGAAAAATCATAAAAATATCTCATTGAAAAATCAAATTGACGTCATGTCTTTATGCAGAATGTACAGATAGGTACAGTCATCATAACGGAATGGGAATAGCCTGAAAAATCCGACAGTGTTGGTCACTAACACACTTCAGGTCATGATCCTATCAGTCTGGTTTCCCTGTTAAGTAAGTCACGTAAGCGAGACGGGTACCTAGGATAGGACCATGATTAAAGCGTAGTCTGGGCACTGAACCATAAGCTGAGCCCAGGGTACACTTCAACCATGGTCATAGATTTGACGATACTGAATATAACAATAGAGCTACTGCCATCTGACTTCCGCAACCATATTTACAAGGAAACCTAACCAATCATGTTTTTGACGATCGGGAACAACCGCTTAACGTGTCTTCCGAACAAAGAGCATTGAAACCGCACATATTCTCAATACTTCCGCAAAATCATCTATATTATTAGACAATCAAGTGAATCAAGCCAAAACGTCTTCCTAAAAACTCGTATATACTCGTATATACTCGTATAACGTGACCCAAGTCACGTTATATATTTCCGAAATAAGTTATTTTTTTCTGAGTCTAATCTTTATGCGTGAAATTCTAATTAATATTGCCTGTGTATTGGGACTCATTTAGGATATGACTGAGATTATAATGTGTACGCGACTGTACATAATTGTTATCAATATATCGAATTACATATGCGTAAAACTATGTTCTGTTAGACGCAAATTCACACGAATAAACGTTTAGTAGATATAAAATCGTTTTCGGTCATTCCAAAACTATAGATAAACTGTCAATAACTTTTAAAATAACCTCTGAACTTGAGCGGTTCGATATCCTAACGAGCATGTCAAGCGAGTTCGAGAGTGGCCTGAATTGGATTGATCGCCACGAATGGTATTTCAATCTTGAGCTCCTCCGTCTTTTATTGATCCTGGTTAATTTAGTACATCGCTTTGTAATTTTTAGAAAAATAAGTTGTTAGGCAGTATCAGAATACTAAAAGCTAAGGTCTACGACCAGTGTCGATGACATGGATCTGAAACGTGACCCTGACTATTGGCCATATAAGAAAGAGAATGTTCGCCCAAAGAGCCATAGAGAGAGCAATGCTCGATGTCCTACAATATCTCAGTAATGTCAAAATGTTATCAGTAATGAGGGAATAGATTGCTGGGCTACGTCGGTAATCTATATTCTCCTGCGGATTTCCTCATTACAGATTAGCTATTTGAACAGGCAGTCGCAGGAACTGATGGCCGATAGGGCAGAAAGGTCCTTGAATGGCAGCCACGTACAGGCAAGCTCAGCGTTGGACATCCACCGACCAGATAGCCTGACAATCTGAAGAAAGTCGTAGGCAAGCTTGCACTGGATGCAGGCTGCTTGCCATGCTTCGGAACGTTGGTCCCGGTTATTATCGATAGATGGCAGTCGTAAGGTGTCATGTGAAAAATCTGACATTGTTGGCCACTAACACACCTCGGGTCATTCCTGACGGTCTGGTTGAGGGCAGACGGCAGTCGCTCCATTACAATAACCAGTACCGCCAAATCTTAAGCCAAAGGCGTACCCTAGCGTAAGCTGAGTACGCAACTAGGAAACTTGGACGAAGAAAATGAAAGCAAAATATCTCCAACACTGTTTAAAGCATTTTAGATACGAAATCCTAATTACTAGTATTGAACTGATACTGTTTTCATCAGCCCCCGCCCTTACGTTTTAATGTCTAACAAATCTCACGGACGAATGAGCAAGCACCCTTATCACGGTAATTTGTATAACTGCGTGAACCTAACCCGGTGGTTACCGTGTGCAATCAACTGAAAAATGCATTTGTTATTAACCTTTGGTTCACCTGTCTGACATTACACAGTTTCTATGGTATTTTTCGTCGGCAAATTTTATAATTCGTTTGTTTTAAATGGCAGGGGGTTTTAAAAACGCTCTATGTGAAACTATGAATATAAATTTTTTGAAAAGAAGTGGAATAGATAAGCGACCATTAATGTAATTTTGATTTTTTTTTAAATCTCTTGTGCGGCACAAGGCTTTCTCCATTTAATAAAATTTTGAGCACGTACAAACGAATTATTTTAACTTAGCGAGTCGACTCGGGCTTATAATATTTTTGAAGACCAATATTTTATTTAAGCTATATTATATTTTAATTTTTAAAATACGAGACATCTGGTTGTAACATTATTTATATATTGAACCTTCGTTGTACAAATTACAATTTGTAAAGCACAATTGGCGGACTTAGTGATAAAATCTGTTAAATTAATTAACTGCGTGTAAATTCACTTAGGTAAATGATAGGATGTCTTACTCCTGACCTTATTTTTATTACCCGACTGCGCCAGAAGGAGGGTTATGTTTTTCGAGAGTATGTATGTATGTATGTATGTTTGTATGTATAATTATTTGGCACGCCCTGCAGCCTGAACGGTACGATGGATTTTAGCTTGAGAGGTGTCATTATCATTAGATTTTCGTATTTACTGTGGGAGTGATATTGGGTACATAATATTAAAAATATTGTCGGGTGTTTTAGTTTTTTAAATTATCGTTATCTTGTTATATATTTAATATTGAAATCCATCCAGTCATTTAAGCTACAATAATTAACAAACAAATACATACGCTCAAAAAACCTTCAGATTGTCGGGTAATAACCTAGTCTGCAACTTTTAGTGGAAAATCTTCAAGGAAATACCTACGCCCATATTAAAAATATACCAAACAGTACGTTAGCCAGTTGTCAAACATTTTTTCTCCTCATCAGCTTCAGACACGCACTCCATCATCAGTCAATGAACCCCCTTTCACTGTATTTCAATGTCAGCACAGATTTTAGAGATCCTTGTGTGTGATTTTGAAACGATTGATTTTTTCTACGGCGTACGTTAGGATTATGGAGTGAACCTTCCGCGGTTTTTCCTAATGACCACAAAAGGGCATCGTTCAAATACAGGGATACAAATATTTTTTCAACATATTTGCTCATAAAGTGTCTTTTATTTCATTGTATTTAGGCCCATACCGGAGGATGTAAACAACACGTTGTTTATATTATAACCGCACTTGTAAAGTAATGGTTTCCATGGTTACGGTAATGGTTATTAAAGGTACGCCAAGAGGACTTTACGTCTCAAACCAATTTATTGTTTTTGCAAAAAAATATAAACTATTTTACTTCCAAATGATAAATCAAGCCTAAATTTATAAAATATTTATATTTCTTTTACTGAACATTAGTGGACTACAAATATTAACGTGTGTAGAAAAATTAAGAAGTAAGTAGAGTAAGAGGTTTGTAACCACAAAGGGTTTGTAGCCATGGCCGTAAAATCAAAAAAAAAATTACTATCAGGGTCTGCTCTGTCTGTGTCATTTTTAAATCTATTTGTTTTTGTATTAAATTAACTATTAATAACAAATTTCGATTTAATTTAAGGAAGAATGCCTAAATTTGATTCTGCCGGATATACTAATCCAGGCGAAAATGGAATGTTGATAACTGACTACGTAGGCTGACTATAGCTACTTATATTAAATCTTCAAAGGAAGAAATAAGAACGAAGCTTTCAGACTGTGAAATCAAGAACTACATACATATGTATTTGGAAATACTTAGCAATACATTAGCAAACCCACCAACCCAATTTTACTCTTGGTGTTTCCAAATGTGAAGTGTTCAAAGTATACTAACAAAAATTAATGTAAAGAAATGTTTTGATATCGCCTGAGAACTTTTATTTATCGTGTAAATAATAAAAAGTTAATAATATATGCGTGTTGTCCTCGCAAATGTGTTGAAAATCGTCGTATGACAACTCGTGAGCGAAATTGGTGATATAGGCTTTTATAGGCTATATACCGCCTCGTAAATAATGACCAACTTCGCGCCCTTGTATCATGATCTACTATTAAGTTTTTAGCAATTTTAATGAGTCCTTCGTAAAGGAATTATATGAGTAGCATAATTACAACAAGTGAAATATTAATATTTACGTATTTGTTAACAGTCTTTCAAACTAACGCACAATGTATGTGAATTTTTAAAATAAAAAGCATTAATAAACTCATACGAAGATCTACGAGATGATTAAATAAACTGGACAAATGCAGCCAAATAGTAAAACAATTTTTCTTTCTCTCTAAGGCCACGGCTAAGTTTCTGGACGACAATAATTAATCTCTGCTTAAAAGTAAAAAAAAAAAAAAAAAAATTTTGAACGGAACCTCAACCAATTGAAAAACACAAATAGTGTTGACCGAATAGCGTTATCGGTTACATTTTTTTGCCGGTTCGATGATGCAAGATGATAATTGATGCAATTCTAGCAGTTACGCTCGGGGGACGATGACAGAAAAAAAATACATAATGAGTTGTATACTTATTTAGATTATGCTGATGTTAGTGCGAGAAGTATTTTTTATTTTTCAAAATGAGTATTTTATTTTATGAGGAGTTCGATAGCCGAGGGCGTCGCTCGTGTCAAGCGACGTCAAAGTGCATTGGATTGGTCGACATTTACCCTATTACCTCTCCTAAAAATTCACAATCATTCGTTAAGCCTACATTAACTAAATTATGCGATAACTGAAAGCGCACTAGATAACTTATTCATCGTAACAATCTATCAATGCTCTCTCCCCAAACTACGTTTGAATGGAATTTGGTTGCTTTTTTCCTCATTCCGTTTATGATAGACAAGGACAAAATGAGTTTTACAACTTCGGCCAGTATTGCCAGCCAAATAGAAGTAACAAAAACCACTATAGGATGTTTAATTATTACTAATCCATCTTAAACATTATTTAATAACATACAAAAGCTTGAATAATTACCCTATTGCCGCGGGACTGCTCGTAATATAATACGTTTCAGCCGCAATCAGTCCACCGCTGGACTTAGGCCTCCCCCAAATTGAGGGGTTGTTGCCATACTCGCCACGCTTGGCAGGCGGGTTGGCGAGCGCAGTTTCAACGGCTTGTTGTACTTCCGACGCTGCTGCCCATCGGAAGTTTTCTTAAGCTAAGGAAGGGTGGGATGTGGTTGTGTTTGGGGAAAGGATGAGGTACTAGGATGCTACTAACTCGGATGGATATGGGTTGACTCAGTAGCAGCTCGGGTAAGTCGGTCTCGCGTACCCGTATGTTATGTTGGATACAGAGCCATCGGACAGATGCTTGAAAACAACACCCCTGACTGAGTAATATAATATGTTTGTTTGCTTGTCCAGGTCCGGGGCTGATCGACGAGTTGGAGGCCTACATGGCTCCCGTCGGCGAGGGCTACGCCCCGCAGCCCCTCGACGCCAGGAGGCTTGGGTAAAACTCATTTAAATTCTAGAAAATGTTAGATAATTCATTGTTCCTTTATTTATTTTAAATCTTTCATTCGTAATTCATTCATAAATTTAAGAGCTATGTTCTTGTCGGTAGAGTTTTTTTTCAATTCTTTCCTATCACTTGTCAGTTTTTAATTCATTTGATACGACACGATATTTACTTTCTCCTTTATTTGTTTTATGTAACTGTGCCTTAGTCTACCTGGACCTTTAATCCCTTTTATCTTTCCTTCTATTATGTTCATTTCCTTCTATTAAGTTCTTACAGGCTACGCCCACATGGCACTTCTGCCTTATCTTGCCTTATATTTGTGTCCAAAGTATGACCTGTGAGCGGGTTGCCGTGTCGCCAACCGAGGTCCTAACGGAAGATCAGCGCTGTCGATTTCATGTCGGATGGCAATATGCTGAGTTAGGACCTTTTTTGGGAACACACAACCTTTTCCCTAAAGCTTTTTCTTTTATGTACGTTTATTTCCTTTTTGTGCGTTTCTAAAATAAATTATTTTCTATCTTTCTTTCTTTCTTCATCCTAGCGTGTATTCCTAGTTTCGTCGTCAGCTTACGCTTCGGAGCCTAGGATACGCTGTAATTCAAAGTCCTAGATTTGGCGGAACTGGTTATTACAATAGAGCGACTGCCGTCTGACCTCCGTAACCCTTTTTACAGGGAAACCAAACCAACAGGAACATGACCTAAGATGTGGTAGTGTTTTTCAGGCTGCCCTAAGCCATCTGACTGCTATCTATCGATAACAACCGGGACCAACAGCTTAACGTGCCGGAGGAGCTCAAGATAGAAAATGCCACTAAATGGCGACCAATCTAATAGTGGTCGCTTTACGCCGTCGCTTGACACGCGCATTCGCTACGGATACGCGGCTCGACTAACAAGCCCCTCAAAGTTCCTCATGAAGTTATCGTGCTGTATCAAATGTCGCAATGCCAATATGTTAAATCTTTAATTAATATTATTTGTGAATGGTGTATTTAATAATTTATTTTTATTTTTTCGCGTTAATATTGTATTTTACTTAATAGTGGCCACCAGCTACCAGAGAGCCCTCCAGACTCCGGCTCAGAAAACCCCTATAGTCCATCAGAGCAAGTCCAACACACGATCGTCTCCCAGACAGTACTTGGTTCTGACTACATGCTCGTCCAAGACCACTTAAACCACGACATCCTACAACAAGATGGCAGCTACATTTATGAAGAATTGAAATCTGACAACCTTGATCATGAAGTACTCAGAGATAATCTGAACAATGTGGTTGTACTACCAACAGATCCTAATATCGTCGAGCTTGGTATAAGAACTGTAAGGAATGATATGACAATAGATCCGTATCAAGCTAGATATAACCAAATGAGGGTAGATATGAATGAGTTGGACCAGGGACTAATAAACTCTCAGTTGGTATCTCTTAGCCATGAAACGATGACGCCTGTGTACACTAATTTGCAAGAGCCTAATGTTAAGAAGAGGAAGCATTCGCAAGATACTAATTCTCAAGTTAAATGTGAACCAGGTAAGGAAACTACTGTAATAGTAACTATCAAAGTTTTAATCTGCAAAAAAGGTAGAATTTCACAGTCGTTATCCTCGTAGCTGACGGTCGTGACCACCTTTATCCTGATTAGATTATTGTCGAATTGAAAAGATACTTCCAAAATATAGTCTAATAAAAAGTCTTTAAGCTCAGCAGAATAACTTAATTTGGATCTAGCATTATTTCAAATGGTCATGATTTCCTTTATGTTTTGTTATAGAATATAGTATTTTACATCTACAATCTTAGAACTTATTTTGGCCTCATTTCGGCTGCTATTTGTTTGTAAAGGCAAATGACTTTAAAACCAAATGGCAATCATCATTATTATCAGACAATCAGGTGAATTATGCCTGCAATGTCCTAACCAAACTAGAAACAACTTAACAAATAAAAATCCTCTGGGATCGAATCAACGACCTCTAGGTTAAGCCTTGACCACTGGAAGTTAATGTGAATGTATGTAGGCACACACATTCACCGAAAAATGATGATAAAATAGTTAATAGTTTTAAATTTATACCAGCTGCTCTATCTCCTGAGAGTGTCACACATCTCCGAGCAGCTCCACCATCAGTAGACGGGTCAGAGGCAGGCGACGACGCTCCACTACAGTGCATACGATTCGCAACATTCCAGCAAAATTCTTGGCATACTTTGTTTGACTGCAATTTGAAGCCTCTGTGAGTATATTAAATGTTATTTTTCTTATGCAAATAAAGGGATTTGTATTCTTATAACCTCAACATCACATTCATCCAACGGGAACAATTATTTGTGGGATTACCATGCACCGGTAAGCGCAGCTTTGAACACCCACTGATTAGATGGTCAGATGGCTTGAATAACGTCGCAGGCAAGCGCCGGACGTAGGCTGCTTCCAATCATTGGAGGAAGTCCAGCAGTGACTTCGGCTGAAATGACGATGATGACAACTTCATTGACTTTTTGAAAGAAAATATTTATACAAAAATTCTAAAATTACCAAACAGATCTTCATACAATACTAATTCCTTAAAATCCTAAATTTCAACAGGCCGATGCCCTCATACGTGGTGGGAGCCGACAAGGGCTTCAACTTCTCCCAAATCGATGAGGCTTTCGTCTGCCAAAAGAAGAACCACTTCCAAGTCACCTGTCAGATCCAGACCCAAGGAGAAGCGCATTATGTGAAGACCGCTGATGGTTTGAAGAAAATCAATAATTTCTGTCTTCACTTCTATGGAGTTAAGGTATGTTTGAAATGCAATTGAAATTAGGAAGACCTTAACATCGTCATATTTAGAGAAACTGATATTTTCTTCTACCTTGTCAATGTTTTAAATAACGTATATTATTTCAGGCTGAGGATCCCAGTCAAGAAGTAAGAGTGGAGCAGAGTCAGTCTGATAGAACAAAAAAACCATTTCATCCTGTACCGTAAGTTTATCTCCTTTGGTTAATCTGTCTTAATATATATCGTTCGTCGTCGTTTCAACCGCAATCAGTCCACTGCTGGACTTAGGCCTCCACCAAATTGAGGGGTTGTTGCCATACTCGCCACGCTTGGCAGGCGGATTGACGAGCCCAGTTTCATCAGAAGTTTTCTTAAGCTAGGGAAGGGTGGGATATAGTTGGGTTTGGGGAAAGGATGAGGTACTAGGATGCTACTGACTCGGATGGACATGGGTTGACTCAGTAGCAGCTCGAGTAAGTCGGGCTCGCGTACCCGTGTGCTATGTATCCAAGCTATCGGACAGTTGCTTGGAAACAACACCCCTGACTTAATATATATGCTTTACAGATATTCAAAAGCCTATTGAAACAAATCAACTCTTGTAAGTTCTTTAGGCTAGGCTCCCAAAGAAAATCATTGTTACGCTATCTATTGAAAACATGAGAAGTTGTCTTTTTTAATTAAAATCTTTATAAATACAGCACTAAATGAACTTGTAACAGAATGGCGGTACGGTAAAAAATGCTGTTTTATACTAGCTTTTTTCCTGCTTGCATCAAAAAGTAGCCTATGTTTGACCCCGGGTCTTCATCTATATTCATACTAAATTTCATCAAAATCGGTTCAGCGGTTTGGCCGTGAAATCTTAACAGACAGACAGAAAGACAGACACTTACTTTTATAATATTTGTATGGAAGTATGGATTCAACTACTTAATTCGCCTAAAATATGCGAGATCAGTAATCAATCAATCAATCATTTATTTCATTGTGGATCATATGTTGTACAAGGTAGAAATAGTAAATATATAAGATCTATATATCCTACCGCTAGGGTTTACAATAATAAAAAATGTCAAAAGTTACATTTAACTAAATGCATTCATTACAAAATATAATTAGTCAAATTCAGGAATTTTTTTCAAACTTAGTAGTACTTAATTTTAATATTTTATTTTTCAAGCGCCATCTAACATCAGATAAAGGAACTAATTACAAACAAGATATATTTTTGTCTGTAATAAAAACGTACAATATCTGTCCCTTCAAGGCGTGTAGAATATATATTATATTTATTTCTGATTAGTGACTGTCCCTTGTTCCCAAATTATGTCTATGTCTGTGTTGATTTATCTATACAGTAGACATTATTTTTAATTCTACTGGACCCACCCTCACATCATGTTCTGTTATTGTACAAACGTTGGCTGGAAGAGTTTGCTTAGCAATAAGTCCGCCTTTGCTCCATATTGTTAACAATGTTATAATTGCAGTTTTACGATTTCCCAGACGTGGGCAATAAAGTTATATTGTATTGTATTGTACAATAGGCGGCCATATCGTCTTAATTTAACTATTCATTCCAGAGTGGAGCTCCGTCGAGAAGGTGCCAAGGTGACGGTCGGTCGTCTCCACTTCGCTGAGACCACGAACAACAACATGAGGAAGAAGGGAAGGCCTAACCCTGACCAGAGGCACTTCCAACTGGTCGTCGCTTTGAGGGCACACACCTTACATTCAGATTTTATGATCGCTGCTCATGCTAGCGACAGGATTATTGTGAGGGTATGTCTCTCGTCATTTTCCTGTTTTGAATTATCATTGTTATTACCACGGAGCAATTACAATGACGTTCTCTTTGATTCAGTTTGTCGAACACGTGAGAGTGAGACAAAGCAATATGCCAGAGCGAGACGAGCGATGTACTAGATCGTTCGCGCAATTATTCCCGTATGGAAACCATGGAGCAATTACAAAGAGGAGATGCCGTTTGAAATGGCGCAGTGATGTGATGCCACTGCAGTGGGCGGAGCTTGTCGTTGCTCGTGCTCCATGGTTGGAGCCACGGCCGAAACCAAGCATGTTGCACGTCTGCCTTCCGCCAAGGGGAGCTGAACAAATACTTGCTTACTTAAATCAAAAACTTTGACAATTATTTTTCAAGAAATTTAATATTCTAACAGCCATTACCATCGCACCTCTCGCCATCGTCAGTGATTTCATCCCCATACCTTGGATCGCAAGTTATCGCGTACAGTACGCTTCAAGCGAAATTCCTTCCTCGTACACTGCGATTATGGAATGAACTCCCTGCCATGGTTTTCCCTAGTGACTGTAACATGGGAGCCTTCAAAAAGGGCGTGAAAAAATTCCTTCAGGGTCGACAACGCGCTCGTGACATCACCGGTGTTGCAGGCGTTCATAGGCTACGGTAACACCTAACCATCAGGTGGGCCGTACGCCTGTTTGCCTACTTAGTTGTATAAAAAATAAATCCTAAGTGGGTGTGGTATAGTGGCCGTAAGGAATAAAACTTTAGTAAACTAAAAATAAACTTTAATGAAACTGTATTCTTGTATAATATTTTAGAATCGACATAACATAGAAATTGTATAATACGTTTGTGTCACGGAAAAAAGTAGCCTATATCACTCTCCAGGTCTCCAAACTATCTCCACACAAAAAAATCACATCAATCCGTTGCTCCGTTTTAACGTGAAAGAAGGACAAACAAACAAACACACTTTCACATTTATAATATTAGTATTGATCTAAATTACGCTGCGCGACTGCGGTCGATATAACTACTTAATATATATATATATATATATATATATATATATATATATATATATATATATATAATTATAAAATGAATAATTAATATAAATATAAATTATATATATATATATATATATATATATATATATATATATATATAATTTATATATATATAATTTATATGTTATAGATTTTTTAATACATTCCCCAATATATTCCTAAATCCATGCCTGTAGTAAAAGTTATTATACTTATAGCAAAGAATGAAAAATAAATAAATACATTTTTTTCTCCCCAGGCATCAAACCCAGGACAGTTCGAGTCTGACTGCACGGAGAACTGGTGGCAGCGAGGGGTCTCGGACAACAGCGTGCATTTCAATGGAAGAGTCGGGATCAACACGGACAGACCTGACGAATCCTGTGTTGTAAATGGTAATATATATAGCTATATTTTTTATTTATTAGATAACCTAAATTTCTTATTGCCATCCGAGCTAATAATATCACTGAAATTGTATGTTTATTTTGCTCCATTTTGAAAACGTCGCAAGCGTTGATTAGAGAAATGCCGAGTACTACATTTACCGAGTAACCGAATACCGAGTATTATTCGGTTTGCCTTTATAAAACCGAGTACTCGGCCGAGTAACTCGATTCTGTAAACTGTACCGTAAAGATGAAAATGAACCGAATGCGAATGTGAACATTTCAAGACAAGACGACCGTGTTGCTTTTTGGAGCTGCTTCGGAGAACTGGCTTCTGCTATTAAAGTTGTTTTTACTACTTATGAACCCCTTTGAACGCCAATTTGAACGCAAATACGAGACGTCATTAGTACATGTAATATGATGTCATTTAAATACAGATATGCCATTGAAAAGGTTAAAATACTCGGCACCAACGCTCGGCAGTTGAACCGAGTTATTTGACCGAGTACGAGTACTGAAAAAAGTGCCGAGTACCGAGTAATAACCAAGTACTCGGCCCATCTCTAGCGGTGATCGTTCACCGCGCTTTGCTTTCATATACCTAACTAAGCACACTTGTATCTTAACAAAATGTTTTAACACTTTAGCTGACAGTAACATTTCTCAATGACAATTGAATGCGATTGTTATTTCCTTAACAGTCAGCCGAAATTGTTAATTGATTCAGGTCTTACTTTGCGGAAGGTAATTTTACAAGCACTACCAAATTTTTTTGCGTGCTTTCGCCACCAATTTGTTGCCAACTAACAGTAGTCGGTGGCGGATGGTTGCCGTTTTTAATGAATTTCATTTTTCGAATTTTGTGCACAATTTATTTGCGTAAATTTCCAGTCTTTGTACACCCATGTTGAGCTTAAGCTTAGTTAAAAAATAAAAAAAAAATTGTAGATTAAAAAAAAAAAATGCGCACGTTTGCCATAAATATGAAATATGTCGAAAAATCCATATATAAATAACCTAAGAGGATATTACCATCATTTAATTTTAATATGTCGACCATCATTTTTAAAAATCCTGTGCGTTCTGTTTAATATTATAAACCTGTCCATAAGGCATATAGCAGGTATCTTCAATCGGTTCCAAACGAAAAAAAACTTAATAAAAAAAAAAAAAAAAAAAAAAAAAAACTATTAAACGCGAATTTCAGTCCACTGTGTGACGGAAGCACGCAAAATAATTTGGTGAGTGCTTGTATAGCGAACGGTAGGCGATATTACAAAACTATACGGCCCGTAACAAAACACTTTATTAGATTATTATGTTAGTCTTGTGTCTTTTCATAAACAAAACCATAGCGCATAGTATGTTGACACTAGCGCCATCTATTAAACAACTGTGTAACAATTTTCTAAATAGTGCTTATTATGGTAAATGTTCATTGCAGGCTTAAATCACCTAATTGTTTGATAATAAAAATGAAAACGCACGTTAGGTTGGTTTCGGATGCCATCTGGTGGTGCCAGAAACCACGTCAGAGGCAAAAAAAGTGATTCCGGAAAACTCACTATTGGGTTGATTGACTATGTAACCCAATCGATATGAATGAATGAATTGCCCAACAGGTAATCTGAAGGTGATGGGCCGTATTCTCCACCCTTCAGACGCGCGAGCCAAGCATAACATTGAAGAGTTGGACACCGCACAACAGCTGAAGAATGTTCAGAGCATCAGAGTTGTCAAGTAAGTGATCTTCTAGCAGTTTTTCCTTGCCCTATAGATATCTTAAATTTCTTATTAAATACCTAATCTTTTAAAACCTGTCTAAATTAATTCTTTAAGAATCAACAAGGTTAACATATATTCTCAAACGTTGCCTCAAACTCGACTCAACCTCACTCCAACTCATTGGTATGATTAGTTTGACATCTTTCTTGACTTTGAGGTGAGTATAGAACTCAAATATAGGTCTGTCTGTTGGTCGAGACCGAGAGGTACCTTGAGGCGTTCTTGAAATGAAATAAGGTGGTTATAAATATCAGTTTTTGCCACTTTTTGTATTGATACAAAAACGAAGTTTTAATTTCTTTTTTGTTTATTTTTATACTCTGCATATTATAAACGTATAATTAATGGACAGAAACGTAGCTATTAATTTCTGTTTTCGATGATTTTTATTATAATTAACGGACAGAAAGGAAGCTTTTAATAATTTCTTGTTGCTTTTTATACTTAATATGTTATTATAAAAATAATGACACAAAAATAAAACTGATTTAACGTATAATTTGACTACTCATTAAAATCCAAGTTGATGATGTTTGGTGATATGTGGTCAGGGTTTGGTTAATCAAAGTTGATGAATATTGCACATTCTGCAAACATTTTTATAAACGGTATCTTTTCGCTTTTTTATTTTGTATTTTTCTTGAGAATTGCAGTCGGGAGGTCGGGAAATTCACTAACACTAACAAATGGTTGCTTAATTTGTCTCAGTATTTACTTAACCGCTCCCCCAAAAACGTCGTAATTGCCATTGTCATATGGGCGAAGTTTCAATTCTTCGTGGCTCGAAAGCCGACCCGAAACTCGCGAAAGAGGTCCAAGAAGATGGTTAGGTTAGGGCTCCTCAGCCCATCTAGTCCGTAGACTTAGATGAACTGAGCCGGTATTGACAAAGAAAATTTAAGCGACAGCACCCTATGTAGTTTCAGTTGGAAACTTATAAAGCGCAGTTTAAAATGAGAACAGCGCCATCTCTGGTTGGAACGCGAGATAAATTTGTAAAAAATTGTATGAATGTTATGTACGCTGGGACACGGTGGGAGCTGAAAAACTATAAGTTGAATGAAGAACTTTGAATTGGTAATAATTTGACTAAAGGCTCATGACGGCTTTCATAAAGCATGAAAAAATATCAGTGTCGACAAGATAAAAAAATCGGGTATTGCGTTCATAAATTGAGGTATCCGCTTACGACCACGTGGCGTGCTTTTTTGCCTAAAGCGTATAAAAAAGGACATAGAGAAGGCAAAAATACTAGATGTTTTCCCCATTTAGTACATATGTGCATATAATACCTTTATACATAATTCCAACGTATCAACCGTGTTACGTATGCGGCCAGCGGCCACAAATCGATGGCGCGCTTAATCTTTTTTTTTTTTTTTTTTGATTTAAATATGGAGTGCCACAGTTTAAAAATTTGTTATACTCATTTTTCACAATTATGTATTTGCGATTGTTTAATACACATTAAAGTATTCATAACTATACATAAACATACATAAAAGAAGAGATGAAAACGGAAAAAGATGACGATTTAGGGTGATATTATGCTAGTGAGGTGAATTTATTGTGTTAATTACTTACTAGCTGTTTCCAGCAGCTCCGCCTGCGTCAAAAAGTAGCCTATGACCCCAGGTCTTCAACTATATTCACACCAAATTTGATTAAAATCCGTTTAGCGGTTCGGCCGTGAAAGCGTAACAGACAGACAGACGTTCGCATTTATAATATTAATATGGATTTATTTACACCTAACGTTTTAAATACTTTACAGCGTTCAAGGTCGTCGGTAGACTAATACAAACACCGTATAAGAATAGTTTAATTTAAACAAACAATTATCATTTATCAGGTTTAACTACGACCCATCGTTTGCCGAGCACTCGGGTTTGCTCGGCTACGACCCGACCGCTTCGACCCCCCAACAAGACACCGGGGTCATAGCCCAGGAGGTCAGGAGGGTCATACCTGAAGCTGTGAAGGAGGCTGGGGATGTGACACTGCCTAATGGAGACACTATACCGAAATTCTTGGTTGTCAATAAGGTAAGTGAATAAATTTTTGTCTTAGATTTTAAAAATATCTTCCTAGCTCTTTCCTTCGTCCTTATAGGCTATTTTCAACTATATTTAAATCAAATTTTCGGTTTGGTATAATAATAAAGTTAATAAATGTAAAAAAAAAACTTAAAGGGTAAGCTCAACGTAGGTACCCTAAGTTGTGAAGATAAAGGGTAAGTGACACTTAGTGTTTTAAGTGACACTTAGAATTTTGTCCGTTTCTGCGAATCAACTCTGTCTCTATCTAGCCAAGTGAGAGCAGTTTCGGCGCTATTTTTTTCAGTTTGTGCATAATACTAGTGAATTAGGTATTGAATAAATAAATAAAAAAATGATATTTTCTTGCTTCTCGCCAAAAGCTCCTAGAAATTGCTAAGGGCCTCTTCACTTAGCCTGATTTTGACTAAACTTGACTTTTGACTTGACTAGGACTTTTGAAACCACACTGTAGCACTGAAGGAGATAGAAAAATTAAGAAGGGCTATAAAGGACTTGTATCCATGGCCGTATAACGTAAAAAAAAAACGTAGTATAAATTCTTCCCCAGGACCGTATCTTCATGGAGAACATCGGGGCTGTGAAAGAGTTATGCAAGGTGACAGGAAACCTGGAATCCCGGATCGACCAGTTGGAGAGGATCAACAAGAAGTTGTGCAAATTCAGCATTCTGCAGAGAAGAGACAGTTCACGATCTAGCGTCAGCAATGGTAAGATAGTAAAATATTTTTTTCAGATACATAATTATACTAGCTGTTTCCCGCAGTTCCACCTGCGGTATATAGCCTATGTTACTCAGGGTGAATGTAGCTTTCCAATGGTGAAAGAATTTTTGAAATCGGTACAGTATTTTTTGAGTTTATTCATTACAAACATACACACAAACATACAAATCTTTTCTCTTTATAATATTAGTGTAGATAAATAGTGTAGATGGAGATAAGTACAATACGCTAGTTTCCTAAAAATATATATCTAGTCCATCAGTGAGATAATCAAAAAATATTAGAGACTTATTTTTTCTTTTGAAAATTAAACAAAGAATGGTAAAGATATGGCGCGTTAAAGTTCCGTGTGACGTCACAGCGTGCTACACTTTTTCGCAATATGTGACGTCACGAGCCCCCACTCCTAAACTTTGACGCGTTGTCTTTATGATTTATAGGTCAATTGACAGAAGAAAAAATACTTCATTAATATATTTTAATTCCTTAAATGACGGACTAATTTTAATGTTTGTCTTTTGACCCTGGAAATTAACTAGCCTATTAAAAAAAATATATTCAATAATCATTTATTCTTTTGTAAACATGTTGAATTCAAGATGGTACATCAAAAATATTAGGCACATACACGTTTAGCCTACTAGGCACACAAAAGTGAAGTCAGTGGTGTCACACATCATCTAAATAAAATCATGCAAAACAATACAAAACCAGTAAATAAATGCGAGTTAATGTTGCAAAAATTAGATCAGCTGTCCTATACATATAGCAGGATATGCGTGCCAATGGAATCTCTTTGGAGGTTGCCGAAGACCGTGCGAAGTGAAGACGTAAAAGCAACAAAGCGGACCCTGGACTCCGAAGCAAAGCGCTGAGGACGCAACCGGGAAAGCGCTAGGATGAAGAAGACAATCAAAAAAATAATAATAATAAAAACATATATTTGCAAACGTTTAATTAACAAATCGTCAGACGAGCATCTTGCATGCATGTTTAACTCATTCATTTATATCGAGTAGGTTACTCAATCAAACCTTGCACATCTGGTGTTAGTTTTCAGCACCGCCTGTCGGTCTCCGAAATGGTACTTTTAACGACCACCAGATGGCAAACGGTACCTGTTGGTTTGAACGCTTAAGGAGCCTTCTGAAGCACTTAGTTTCGAAGCACACGTTCGCTTTTTACATACAAATAAATAGAGAAGAGCTTGAATAATTTCCTCTATTCCAGACTCCCGCTACTCAGCCATATCAAGCGCATCAAAAATCCCAAGTGACGGCAACATTTCAATCGACCACATACGCGACATCGCGCGCAACATCCGCAAACACGAGTGTTGCCATAAACTCAGCCACAATTCTCCCAAATACACCCGAAAACAGTGCAAAAACTGCCATGGAAACTCTAAATACGGAAAATATTATAATTACAACAAAACTTGTGTCCGTTATCACACAAATAAGGATGATAAAGTAGAAAAACTCGAGCCTAGATACGTTGACACTGAAGTTAATAGAATAGAAAGATTGCCAGGGGAAAATTATAGTAAGGTTTCGAAGAAAAAGGATTATTTGTGGCCGAGAGATGATGATTTTTCGTATGGCAACCCTAGATTACCGTTTTGCTGTAGACGAAAGGATGGTTATGACGCGAACAGCGAATTGATATCAAACAAATTTCTGCAAATTGTTATAACTATACTGATTTTTATCATGGCCGTGTGGTAAGTAATTCATTATCTATCATTATAATTTTATTGCAAAACAATATAAAATTTGCAAAAAATGTTAGATGAAAAACTCTCCAAGTAACATACTTTTCCCGCCATTTCTGAAATTAACAATAAATCGATGCTTTTCCTCAAACAGCCTCGTGGTGATGTCAGCTCTATACTTCCGCGAGCATCAAGAACTACTCTCAATCAAGGAGACGAGATTTCATGAGAAATATAGCAATTATCAGCATTACAACAAATTCGTGAACAATGCTATCAGAGCGCCCTCTGACGCCAATCAGATAAAGGTAGGTTTCAATATAAATTTTACACTATTTTTTCAGTGCCTTTGCCCAGCCCCCATACTTCGTTAACAAGTTGGTATACAAAACCTATACAGCGCCTCTGGCGGATAGTAAGATAACTAAAAAATGCCATATAAAATCCTATAGCGGTCGCTAGCGTTTAGGAAAAATACATTAAATGTCAATATCTCGCTGTGTACATGGTTTTATTTTCTATAGAATAGTAGTAATTTTTTAATGGTACTCGTAGTAATTGAACGAGTGAATGCAAATTCAAATTAGTCACTTCACGTCACAGTTTATCGTTCAGGTTTGTAACACTGTCACTTTAGATAGATAGATAGATAAAAAAACGTTCATCAGTTTCATTTTTACAGTAGATGACAACATAAATCCAACGTTGAAAATTAATAAATAAAATATTACAATATCAATAGCCAAAGATTATATCTAGAGAAAGAAAATACAATTTAACAGCTAGAAACTGTAATGAGACAGTGAAAATGCTCTGACTCAGCATAATGTCACAGTTCGACAGGTCGAGCCGTGACGCTGATTATTCTGTCAGAACCTAGGGCCTTAGATGAATGATCTCGACTAGATACCGCGCTATGAAGAAAAATCAGCTTCCAGAATGCGGCAACTTTATATTGTAGTGTGTGTAAGACAATGTGCAAAGACGAAACGAGAAAGAGTTATTTCTTGTACTATTTATTCTTACATAGTTTGAATACGCAAACTGGCATTTTCGCTTCTGTTTTTAAACTAAAATTTTAAATTTATCTCGACGTTAACTACTCACTTATCGGTTGCGGCGTGACTGACGCGAGTATGCCGCAAGTGTTCCGAATTCGCGTAGTTTTAGTTGCCGCATTTGTCTAGTACGCCGACGGTATCTAGTCGAGCGCGCGCGAGACAAATTAGTAATCTATACCTAGGTATTTATTCACTTGTATCCAATTGCCTAGTCTATTTCTTAAAGATGTAAAAGACGGCGCGCTGTGATCGCATCTTCGGGCAATCTATTTCAGTTTTTTACCTCTGTATTACTCAGAAATTATTAATTGGAAATTTCTTGCTGCAGAATTCAAAACCTTCCATCAATGACTCGAAGAAAACCGTGAAAGGTGAGATATTTTTTTTTATACAACTAAGTAGGCAAACAGGCGTACGGCCCACCTGATGGTAAGTGGTTACCGTAGCCTATGAACGCCTGCAACACCGGAGATGTCACGAGCCGTTATTGTTGGCGATATTGCATAACTTGTGATAAAGCATAGAATATAGACTGCCTTTTTATTCGTATTCGATCCTGCACATCCTAGTTGGTACCTTTAAGGACCACCAAATGGCATCCGGGATCATCGACTGAACGTGTCCCTCACAAATAAGTGATTCAAGCCAGCAATGTCCTAACCAAACTGGAAAAATTTAACAAAGTGTGCTTCCTGTGGGAATCGAATCGAACCCACGACCTTCTTTTACCATTAATGTGATCTGATGAAATGAGAGGAAGAGTGGAAGGGAGAGGAAAATAAAAAAGAAGAAAAATTTAAAGCGACATTTAAATTTGAGCGGGTATGACGAGAGTGATGAGCGTAGTTTAGGACTTTTCGTAAGGGCAAGTCAAAAGGAATGGGCGCATAATTAGAAATGGGCGCCTTCCCGGAAATTTTCCCAATTATTCCCAAAATTTAAAAAAATTCTCGGGTATAAATGGGAATTAATTATTTTTCCCCTTTTCATACCAATGCATTTCATTTTTGCCCTCTTGAATTTCTTTCCGCTGCCCATATCTAGACATAATACGTATCATTTAAGAGATTTTTACATTTTTACCCAGATAAAGGACCACACAAAACCACCCAGGAATACACGACGAACCCCCCCGAGCCACACACAGCGAGCAGTGTACTAGTCCACACTTCTAGAAGCTACCTTAACAACTATATCAGTAATAGTAAGTGTCAAATATCATACTCATAATAGCATCAAAAAAAGATAAATTTTTTTTTGGAATTGGTCATGATTTATTTACTAAACTTACTGTGGAGTTTTTGGCGAGAAGCTGGTGAAGAGGAAAATCGGAGAATACTTAGAAATATCTGGGTTTATGTATGCCCGAATGGAAGTGGAACCAAAACACTCCCTTGTGGTACTCCGCTTCATTCATTCATTATCTATACTGTTGCACTTTGAATTAATTCACAAAAGTAGCTTTATTAATATTATGTTATAACAAATAAGTTATATTTATCAAAATGTTACATGAAACAAAAAAATTCTTCGTAGTTTATGTAGTTAATTGGGTGATTGTTTGTATCGAAACTATTGTATTGGGTTAGCCTGTAAAAACAGTTGTAAGTTAGAGATAAATACATAAATATCAAGTGGGTTACGTGGTCAATCGACCCTTTATGGTGTCAGAGTTTTTCGAAACCGCCTTTCGGCCTCTCACATGATTTTTTTTTAACCAAATGGCAGCCGGGACCAACGGCTTAACGTGCCTTTCGAAGAACGGAATCATCACTATTACCAGACAATCAGGGTGATTTAAGCCTGCAATGTCCTAACAAAACTGAAAACAACTTAGCAAAGTATTCTTCTTTTCTGAATCGAACCCACGACCTCCGGGTCTAATTCAAACGCCAAAAACAGCTTACATAATAATTATCGTTTTTAACTTAGTACAATCATCGATACCACAATATACTACTTGTATTTTGAGTTTCAAAGTTCTGAGCGTGTAAATAAATAAACTCTTTAGCTTTTTTAAAGCACAAACTTTGAGAGAAACGTAATGCAACAACCCGACTCACGCTTGACCGATTCGTTTTAATAACAGACATAGTACAAACGTCGCAAGCGCCTGTCGACCCGCCGCTCGTGACGTCACGCGCCTCTGACGTCATAGGGGCTGGATGTGCATTCCCCAATATTAATGAACTGGACCCCGATTGCCAGGTAGAGAAGTATTCTTATTTATTTCACTAGAATAGGAAAAGGAAGGATTTCAAAGTATTATACAGAAGAGAAGATCTGAGGCCAATCGCGCTAAATGCAAATGACGAAAGTAATTACCAAAACCGAACTAGCTATTTTTGAATATGTGACGTCAAAAAAGTCGTATCGGCTCACGGATATCGTTGAATAAAAACAAGATAACGGTACTTTAAAGAATTAAAAAAAAAAAACATAACTGCGTATTTAAGTAATTAGGAAAAAAAACGAAAAAAAAAATCCGCCATTTTTTATTTTGACATACCCAGTGTCACTCTCACGATAAATAAGTATCTAATGATACCTCTCAAACTAAAATCCATCGAGCCGTTCAGGCCGCAGAGCGTACCAAACAATTATACATACTCTTGAAAAACATAACACTCCTTCTGGCGCAGTCGGGTAATCATTCTAATTTGAAAGAAAATTATTCGGTTTTATATTGTCATAAATAGCCCTCGTTTTCGTGGTTTGGTTTCGGTAATTACGTTGTCATGTGCATTTAGCGCGATTGATACACAACGTTTCCTAAAAACTCATTTCACTTCAGCATAAGCCGGCAGCTTAAAGACCAGTGCTGGTCTTCCTTTGGGCCCTTCCAAAATGACTTCACGCACATGTGCACCAAAAGAAGCCATTAGCTATAACTAAATATTTAGGTCCTTATGCTGGGCACTTTCCTCTTTGTCTTTATATCTCTTGGTTCGTTAATGTTAGTTACTCTTCACTCTTTTCAAAGCTTCTATGTATGAAGTATTCCATATATGCTAGCTACTTTATTACATAATTGTAAATGGCGGACTTTTGTCTATCAGTCAACCAAATGGGCGATGCTGAGAAAGTTAAGCGGTAAGACAATGTAAAATAACAAGCTGTAATGGAGATCGATAAGAAATATTACGCATAGTTTATACGTAACTTACAAATACTCGTAATACATAATATTATTGTATATTAATATAAAAAATACATAAACTTAACATACATTTACTAATCGTCTGACAAACTGTGGAGAAAATGATCACGTACTTTGTTCTTAAAAGCCATCCGGGTTTAGCTATGTATCTGTTCCTTACCTATTTGTTTATGTAAATTTTTAATTTGTACATGCGTAAATTCTATTTAATGCTGCTTTAAAAGGACTTCAAACAATTTTCAAGATGGATTGAACATTTATTGGTAAGATAATTATAGTTTTAACATTAACTATAGCACATCATCATCTCAATGCCTCAGCTGCGTTTTAATTGATTTAGAACCAAATATTTCATCAACTTCGCTATGACCTGGATTAAATGACACATAGACATAGACATACCATCACGCCTTTTCCCCCGTAGGGGTAGGCAGAGACTACTAGCCCGCTTTTCGCCCCCGCGTAAAATGAGACGTAATGAGTTTGTTATTTCCCAAAATCATAGCATTCCCACGAGTGTAGGGGAACACAAACTTTCACACCCAGCAGAGCCCCCTGTGCCAGGTGAAGGCTAGCCTTTATCTGGGGGCGCCTCACCCCAGGGCAATTGGCACGCTTTCAATTAAATGATATGAACTAAAATGTTTAATAAACAAATGTATTACCTAAATGTAGTAACAAATTATTTTTTCTGCAGACCTCATGCGGAATAGACGCTCCACAAACCTACGAAAACCAAGAAACAGACAGAACCAAATCTGAAAAAGACAATGAAACATTCGCCAAACCAATTGAACCGTTCAAAGAGAAATTACCAAATATACCAGACACACCAGAAAAAAATAACTCTGAAGCCTTGAAAATCGATGAGGCATTGAAAGCACAATTGCATGATGAAATAATAGCAGAATCGAATCTTCTGGAATCTACTAAACAGAACGTCACTGAGGGTAGAATGAGAAGGGCGGTTAGTTTTGGAGTAGTAAAGAGGGTTTCGAGACAGACCAACCAAGCTGTGTTGAAGAGCTCCTCGGAGGAGATGAATTTGAGTGAATCAGGTATGGGACAAAGCTTCGAAGAAATTTTAACTTTAGTATTTAATTCAGTAAGGAATGAAAAATATGAAATTTAACAGAGTATTAAAAAAAATTAATTAATTAATAACAGCATGATCTTTAATAGCTTTCCACTCAAAATTTTTCAAGAGTTTAATTCATCAAGATACAAATGTAGCTTTGCAACGAATTTTAAGAATATACAAGGGTCATGTCATCTACTATTACTACATAAATCCGATCTAAGTAACTTCTTTGAATTTTCATCCTGAGGCTCCATTGTTCTTCGGCTTTTAATCGTCTTGTAATTTAACTTTTTGAATGATTTCAATAATATTTCAGAATGCGACGAAGTCAGCGTGGGCATTTCCAGTCAGTCCATAACGAACACGTCTCTTTTCGTTGAGGAGGTGTGCCCTGGAGTCTCTCATATCTTCAACTACACTATTATACTATCTCATTGCTTGAACCACAAGAATATTGATGTCATCTTCAGGTAAAGTATCTTTATTTATTAAAGCCGTTGTCTTTTTTTCCCTACCATTCGAAAAACCTTCAAACTTTTTTTTATATACAATTTAGTAGGCAAACAGGCACGCGGCTGATGGTAAGCGGTTACCGCAGCCTATGGACGCCTGCAATACCAGAAGTATCACGGGCGCGTTGCCGACCCTGAAGTTATTTATTCACACCCCTTTTGAAAGCCCTCATGCTGTAGTGACTGGGAAAAACCGAGGCGAATTGTAAAACGAGGAAAATGGTATTTTAAAGCGTACTGTTCGCGACACTTTAGGGTCTAGGGTATGAGGATGAACTTCCTGTCAGTGAGGTGCAGTGATTGATAGAAGGTGGCTGTTGGCATCATGTCGAACAATTCCTCTGAGCACAACCAGTTGTATAAGCGATAGAACACGCACAAGAATGCAAAGTCTTAAACTGAATGGCTCAATACCACTTGTAATCTTGGGATACATTTTTGTATTTTCAAAGAGCATCTGAGTTTTCGACTGTTAACATAATATTTATATGTAACTTTTGCCCGGAAATGATATACCTATATACTAGTAGTGTCTAACTGTTTTAAACTTTTGGCATCCGAGTTTTAGACTGTCCGAGTATTAGTTAACTACTTAGCTATTTTCCGGAAAGATTGACACGTTTACAATTACTCTATTATTATAACAATGATAAAAATGTCTTCCGTTAAAGCATTTTCTTTTATAATTCTTACTTTATCACTTCCTTAAATTAGTCAAAATGGTCAGGGAGTTCTTAAATTTATATTTAAACAAAGAACGGGGAGAGAAATATCTTTAAAGGGTTATTAAACCTTTTCAAAGATTTTTCTTTTGTAAAATGTTTGATTCCAATTCAATTTTAAGAGGGGTAGGTCATTTTGTAAGGAGTAGTCCGTCTGGAGAAGTACCTCCCGAAGACATACCTACCCTACAGAAGACCGCAGCCAAATAACACTGTGATGCAGTGTTGTGTTCCTGCTGGTGAGTAGGGTCGCCAGGCTCCAGTGGGGTCGCTGATGCAGGCGTTCACAGGCTACGATAACCACTTACCATCAGGTGGGCCGTACGCCTGTTTGCCTACTTAGTTGTATAAAAAAAACTTAGAAGACTTGTCGTACAATAAATGAAATATAATTATATATTTTTGTCTCAAGGTCAATGAAACACAATCACTTCCAACGCTGCGACCTCTACGACTGCAAGCATGACGTCAATTGTCGCAAACTCGTCCTTAGCGGGGAGAAGTGGTCGGCCAAAATGCCCTTACACGTTGACTGTAATATTGATAGTGTTATGAGAATCAGAACCGCTGTGGTCCATATTGATGTAAGTACTATTTTTTATAATCATTGACGTCCCACTGCTGGGCGAAGGTCTCCCCATCTCATCCACGTGTCTCTATCCAAAACCAACTCCAATCGCCGACTTTGGAAATCCTTCAGGTCATCGCTCCAACGCTTTCTGAGTTTGTACCGTTTCTGTTTTCAGGTTCCAAGTAGTAGTTGAGTTGGCTTATATTTTTGGCGACCAACATGACCTGCCAAATCCCACTTCAATCTCGGTTTTTTTTAAATATAGAAATAATATTTTTCATAAAAAAACAAAAACCGACTTCCATTTTTTTACCTATTTTTGGCTATTTTGAAGATACTCTGAGTCTAAGAAGTTAATGCTTCTGGGAGAGATACATCGCATCTGGGAAACACGCGTGGATGAAGAAGATACCAAGGCAAACAGAGTTGATGTAATAATTGGCTAGTCAACTAAAAAATAAATTGTGTATTTCATGTATTTTATTGATAGAATAGACTTTTTCGGAGATACAATTTGAAAGAAACAAAATTATTAATTTTTTTATTTAATTTTAAAGATTTCATAGTGATGACGTCACGCAGCTTTAATGGCCACCTCGAACTGCAAGTTAAAAAGCAAAAAGTAACTAAGTCATTAAAAAATATGTATGTCTGTGCCAAATGTCAAAGTCAGGATGGATCGCGAGCCGCGAGTTGGTCTCTTGTTTGTACTCGTAATTACAATCGCAAAATATATAGGTACCTCATATCGTATCTATAAATCTATTGCATATTGGCCTGTTTATTGGACTTTACTGCCGTCTCTTCATCATCCTGATTTTTCAACAATTGGACACCGATTCTTCATAATAATTACGGGTGACAATTACGTGAAGCGCTAATTAGCGCTACGAAACAAAAATGTGCTGCCAACCTAAAAAAAAAATTAAAGTGACATAGCCGGAAGTTAGACTATGTCACACGATAACCTTCCTAAAAATGAGGGTCATTGGGTTTTCTGCGATTATCTTAAAAAATACTTGCTTATCTAAAGATCTGATTAATTTAATCTGTTCCCTAAGCCTAATGGAAATGGTTTACGAATTAGACATTTTCATGCAAAAGTTGACTAGCCAATTGCGAAAACACACATGATTACTTACTTCTTCTTAATTTATTTTATTTAATATTAGTACATTACCACGTTCATGGTTTCGATCGGTAGTTAACTTAGTCTACCTGCGACCATGAACGCTGTAAAGTGTTTGAAACGTCAGGTGTAAATAAATAAGTAATAAACGCGATAAAAACCGTATTAAAATAGTTTAATTTAATGAATAACAATCGTGAAAACATAAGAAATCATTAGTCATAATGTTTATTCGGAAAAAGATTAGGTACAATATTAAGTTATAAATTATTTACGAAAAGACCAGAGAATTGTTATAATTCTTCCGATTCGATAAGAATTTTCAAGTTGTCCATTTTGTATAATAAGGTTTTAGATTTTACTATTTCTCTTCGGAGTTGCCTATTTTAATTATTAATATTATAATTATTTTAACTGACATATTTTTTTCCAGGACATTTGCAGTCTCACCTCGAAGGACAAGATCAATTTTCTGGAATACAACATTCGTCTGTACCGAGACTGCCAAAATTGAACACTACCTTATTTTGGATTGAGAATATTTAAAACAAACTAATTTTAACAAACGTGCTATTTATAATACCGCGTTTTCATCTGCACTTGTTTTTTGTTAATAATTGTGAATGGGGCAAAGATATTCAAATCAATCGATATGTGATCGATGTATGAAGGTTTTTAATTGAAATCTGTTATTTTATAGTAAAATAAGGGCGATTATGATACGATACTAGAAGTATTTTATGTATCAGTGAATTATCACAGACTTTATACATATTTGAATCTAAATATATTCAATATTAATGGTTTCCGTTTAAATATATCTTAATAAGAGATTAAACATTTAAATGATGCCTTTTTTGTAATAAATGAGAATATCCATGTTTATTAGCGCATTAACATATAAAAAAAAAGTTTTAATTCTGCGAATCAAACATTCGGCGACAAAATATAATATTTATCTATATAATTAACATAAGAACATTCCATAAGTGCAATTATATATCTCCGTCCATAAAAAATATCTGTATATGTTTACTTGAAATCAATATATTTTAGCAGAAGGGGTCCACCCTTAAATTGCTTGTTATTAAACTTACTATTAATTCAGAATTGTTAAATGCTGCATTTTTTTTAAACAATACATTTATTTTTATTTGTTAACTTTTTCATTATTCGTTTGTTTGAAAACACATTTATAAAAGATAACGACATGCCAGACAAGACGATATTGAATCAATATAATTATTTGAAAAATATCTCGGACGACATATTGAATATTGACTCTGTTACTAATTTGTAAGTATGACACATATTTGCAAAAATACAATTTTTTTTTGTTAGTTGTTAATCAAGTTTATAAAATATATTCAAACAAAATATCAAACTAACTAACCATACAATTTATTATGGTAAACACAGTAATAAAATACTTTTATAATATTATTTCATTATTTTCTCGAAAATTATTTTTTATAGATTTTCAATACACATATACATTTTACAATTATATATACAAACACCTAACATAGATTAAAATTGAAAATAATTTACATAAACAGGAATTGATGTTTATTTTTGTAGTAGATTGTTCATTTTATACTTTGTATGAGAAGTACTCCAGTAATATTTTAGTTTAGTCGTTAGTTAAACAGAGTCTCCTGCTCCAAAAAATTACAAAACATGTTTTCTGTCAGCCGTGCATATCATTTTGTATGAAAAAATTGCTAGGCCACGCCCCGATTTTGTTAATGTTCGAAGCCTCGTATCATCAAAAGTCAATATCAAAAAAAAACTAAAATAATTTGTAAATTAGACAATTTTTTACGTATTTTTCAGCTTTATTTTACTTTAATATATTGTATAGTTTTAGTTTACAATTAAGTGTAATACTCAATTAATATTTTTTTATTTTTTTTTTTATTATTCTATATGGCCATATTTGAGCCATACAGTTTGATATGTAACAAGTAGATATTCAGGGTGAGTTTAAATGTTAAAATGTAAGGCATGATTTAGTTTTACTTTTCAGAAGATAGTAGAATTTACTTTTAATTTATTTACATACTTCGGTATACTTTTTTCGAATACATTCCATGCCAGTACTTAATTAGAATAAGTTTTTGTTTGAACTACATATTCGTTTAAATTAAGTATTATTTGTTTAATTTCAAAATTAATAGCTTTAAAAGACTACTTCATGAATTCATAAATATATTAACGTGAAAAATTGAATGAACTCAAAATAATATTAAATATTATTATTTTTTTTATTTCAAGGAACAAGGAATTGTCGACATCCCAATTATTATTTTTACATTTTTATTAATTTATTTAAGTAATGTTTCTTTTAGTATTAATGGTCGGGTATTTAAAAATTAATTTACTGTCAAAATACTGGGGTAAGGAATTTGGTTTAAAAGTTGTATTTTGTATTATTTGGCAGTATTTGTTAAATTATTTATAAAATAGTATCTTTTGTCATTCAATTGTATAAAATTACAAGGAAATATTTGCGTAAGAGTAGATAATAATACCTAGTTCTTACATCACAATTCGATTTGTAAGTTGATATTTGTAGTAACTAAATATTAGAAAATATACAAGAATGTAAGTGTATCTCTTGCCATATAGTAGTTTCATCTTAAAAATATTTATTCACTTCTACTGTACACGTAGAAAGTCTTAGATATATGGTCCAAATTAAAATAGGTCATTACATTTTTTTCTTGTAATATTGTCTTCTTTTTATAATAAGCTGAAATCGAAATCTTAATCTATTTATTTGCAACATGAATTAATTGAAATTATTGTCTCAGCAGGGGACGACGCTAGGAGATAATAATATGGTAACCGAAAATATGTTTAGTTAATCGGAATATTGGAAAATACTTAAATGCTTTTGGTAACAAAACAAAGTCAAAATGTAAAGTCATATTATTCTATTATTAAATAGTTAAAAAAACAGTAATTTATATGATTTCATTATATTTATATAATTGTTCAATTTAATTTTATAATTTTGGAAGTAATTATTTTGTACCAAATTGTATACGTACAATATAAATTTTGTAACTCAGTAAATCCAACAAAGCATAAAAAATTTCAAAGTCATTATTTACTCTCAGCTAGAATCTCAATTTAAGTTTGATATTTTCTGTGTATTTTTTAATTCTTTTTTTCATACTTTAAAATAACCTAATTATGACTCGAAAAACATCTCATTTGAATCTCATTCTATTAATTAGGCATTTTATAAAAACCTTTACCTGTCAATATTTACTTATTAACTTGATGTATGTAAGTAATTACATAAATAAATAATGTAATTCATTTAGAGACTAGTGTTTTAAGTATTCTAGCTCATTTTGCCGACTATGACATTCCAGTCTTCAATTATAATAAGTATTTTATTATAATTATTGTTTTAGATAGTAGATATTAGTGCATATTTATAATTATAGACATTTTGTTTGTCCACAAATCGCTATTTTTAAGACATAAATGATTAAATTGTAGCAAATTATTATTGAAGTTTCATTTGTAAGAATAGGCTACATGGCAAATTTTCATTTTTGTTGTTCATTTTAAAGACTTAAAATAAAAGGATAAATTACATACAATTTTTAATTCAAATATCATAATTATATTTAGAAAATGGTCTAAATAAATAAGAAATATGTAATTAATAAAAAATAAAAAGACATTGATAAACAATGAAATACCTAATAGGTTTTCCTTAACTTAAATAAAAAATGGAGCCCAAATTGCTGCCATCACAGGGTAATGTACTCAGAAGGCTGGCGATATTTCCTTTCTGGATAGCCATGCTGATCCTTTGACCGAAATATGTGCCAGCCCTTGGGTCCCCGGAAACATCGACTATGCGTGCGGATATCTCTTTGAACAAGAGTTTTGCATACGCACCCCATGGCCTCATAGTCTACACAGCAAAGGTAAAGAAAAACACGGGCTTGACTTTAACGTTTAATTCGGGAACACAACCCAGTACTTCCAGTATTACAAACAATGAAATACCTATTTAACGCACAGCGATAGAGACAACCATTTTTATGTACCGATACAAGGGGACGCTAACCTGACAGTAGTGACATTTGTAAAAAGCGGGAACTACCATAGATAATAAAAACAGTTTTAATATTGTCTATTACTATCAACAAAAGGGCACAAATATGTACGGCTCTCCTAGAGCCGCATATAATTTTTAATCAATTATATACCATAATTAGATTAAAGACAATAATAGACGAATTGGTAAAAAAACACTTTGATAAATGTTAAAGTTAAACTTAAGGCAAAGTTAAATTTACAATGGACGATACGTACGAAAACGATCCATACTAATTGTTGCTGTTTTATGACGTCACATCGTAATAGTGACGCTCAGATTTTTACAGTACTATATTTTTCTTGTGTTAGTAGTTCCTGGAAGTTTCTTCGTTTTCTGTGGGTTCATCGATTATAAAATAGGGTATATTTTAGATTATTTTTAAAATGTACTTTCTCTAATCGATTTTTATGGTTTCGTACCAAAAGTGTGCCCTATTACTAAGACTCCTCTGTCTATCTGTCTTAAATTGGAAACACGGATTCATTCATTCATATTATGTGGTATACATGATCTATCAACACACACCACGGTTCCAGATTTTTTCGGAACGTTTGCCTCTGGCGTGGTTCCTATAAAAAAGGGCACACGTTATATTCCATATTCGTCAGAAAAAATATAGGCTTTATTATTAGACAATCAGGTGATTCAAGCCTGGGAGTCAATTCCGCTAATAAACTTTAAAAGACCATGCAACTGATATTCAATCACGATGCATTTTTGATAAGCTCAATATTGATGTCCTGCTGAAATTTTAATCTCAATTTAATTGCAACTTAAATGTAATTGAATGGTGATAGCAGAAAAAATGTAAATATAATAAACTAGCTGTTTCCCGCAGCTCCACCTGCGGTATATAGCCTATGTTACTCAGGGTGAATGTAGCTTTCCAATGGTGAAAGAATTTTTGAAATCGGCACAGTAGTTTTTGTGTTTATTCATTACAAACATACACACAAAAACACAAATCTTTCCTCTTTATAATATTAGTGTAGATGTAGATAACAGAGTACCGATTATTGAAAAATTGATGATTTTTTAATTAGCAAAATTGTCTAGTTGCAGTTCAATGGCATGCCAATGGAATACGATTGGTCTTAAAATTAGTAACAGAATACCAGAAACGTTAAAAATTGCCATTGCGGTCTAATAACGATTCAATTGTGCACTATGTAAAATAAACGAATTGTCACCCTGCAAACTATGAATTGAATGATGAATGAAGATACAATACAATATAACTTTATTGCCCACATATGGGAAATCACAGATAAAGAGAGGCACAGACATTATGTAAGGAGTAGTCCGTCTGGGGTAGTACCTCCACCCTACAGAAGACCGCAGCCAAATAACGCTGTGATGCAGTGTTGTGTTCCTGCTGGTGAGTAGGGTCGCCAGGCTCCAAAGGGGTCGCTGTGCTGATAGCGGACAGGTTGGCAACGCATTCGTGACATCTCCGTTCATATATCATGCTACGGTAACCACTTACCATGAGGTTTGCCACGCCTGTTTGCCTACTTAATTGTACAAAAAAAATCATTCATTCAATCATTGTTTGCAGGAGCAAAGGCGGACTTTTTTGCTACGTCTTGATCCCCTAAATATGGTCGATTGACCTTGCAGTTTACTTGTCAAATGTATGTAATTTAATATTAATGTAATGTAAAATACTAAAACCATTGGCATTATGAAGTAATTGTGTATACAGACCTTGATCAAAGTTCAACCGAAATTAAAGATTGGTTTTAATGGTCAGCTCCGTGCACGGAATTATACTTAATTGTACATCCATACTAATATTATACATGTGAAAGTCTGTCTGTCTATCTGTTACGCTTTCACGGCCAAACCGCTGAACGGATTTTGATGATATTTGGTATGAATATAGTTGAAGACCCGGGGTCAAACATAGGCTACTTTTTGAGCGGAGCTGCGGGAAACAGCTAGTTTATCATAACTACTTATTTGATTACCTATCAGTATTTAATTAAATTGAAATTGACAATAAAGTTAGCATATCAATTTACATACTTACTTAAATTGGTATTAGTTTATTTACAAATCGCGCGACAAGCTTTTATAATCTTATAAATTGTATATAATGAGGTTATAAGTTGATAGTGAAAATTTTTAAGGAAAAAAATATTTTTTTCTTTTTATAGCGTTTTAATAAAAGCTTTTTTTTTTAAGTTTTTTTAATATTAATTTATTTTTACTTTTTTGTTATCGCTGGCTAGGTTTCTCAGTCTGTAAATCTCATTCAACGCATAATTGTTGCAAGGTCGTTTGCCGGTTAATTTTGAACAGTCTAGCTCTTCATTAAGGAGACCTTCTAATGATTTTACTCTACTTAAGGCCACGTATGCTTGATCAGCAGCAAAGAGCTTCGAGCCGCCCAGATGCCCTGAGGTGGCACGTTCGCGGATATAGGAAATAGGAAAGTATAAATAATTTCTTTAGTGGGCCATATTGGATTCACAATCCCTTTCATTTGATACCCATAATGTAGAAATGCATTACAAATAACTATTCCGCCATCTTGGATGGTCCGCCATATTGGATTTAGAATGACGTCACATACCATATCATTCATGCATTTTCATTCAAACTAAACTTGTGTACAAATTTCAGCTCAATCGGTTGAAGATATCTACTTCAAAATTGAGTTCTAAGATTCCACCCGAACGAACATACTTACATACATTGCAAGTTAAATAAAAGCTTTAAAAAATAAGAAAAACTTTTGAGCTCGCTTCACGTCACGCATCTTTCACAGTTGAACGAAAAATTACATAAGCAGCGTGGCTTCTCTAACTTCCAACGTCACTGCGCCAATGACCGTAACGCTGCACCAGTCGATATGCCGTCTCCTCTTTGTATTTGCTCCAACAACGGTAACATATATTATCTACATAAATATTAGAACTGTGTAGTAGTAGGTATGCATGAAATTATTTAAAAAAAATATCCAGTGATTCAGTGACTTCCACCCACAGAACATAAAAATTCACCTATGTAAAATAACAATTAATTAATTTGTACAAGTTGTTTAAGTAATCATTAAATTCTGTAAGATAATTTATTCAACAAGTCTTATCCAATGACAGTTAATATGAAGAAGACTGTACGACTGTACTAGTGCAGTGACACCAATCAATGGGCTTAGCCAGTAATCATTGAGACGTCACCATATAAAGTTGTGGTGAGTGTCACTCGCGGGTTCTGTGAATTATTTGCTTAGTCTGTGACTGTTCCTAGTGTCGCCCAGAGTTTATATTTGGCGGGATTTAAAAAATAGGTAAGTTTTTACAAGATTTTTTTTATTTCTTTACTCTTTTGACACCACGCTTTATAAAAAAATATATTATTTCTCCTTTTATTAATAACTAGCTTTTTCTCGCAGCTCCGCCTGCGTCAAAAATAGCCTATGTTTGACCCTGGGTCTTTAACTACATTCATGCCAAATTTCATTAAAATCCGTTCAGCGGTTCGGCCGTGAAAACGTAACAGGCAGACAGACAGACTTTCGCATTTAAAATATTAGTATGGATGTCCTCTTAAGTAAATACCAATTCTTTTACAAACGCCGAATTAAGTGCTATTCAAAAATAGTCGATAAACTCTAGAGAAAATAAATACAGCGTGGGTGGGACATTATTTATGCCTTATGGGGCTTTCCCGCCATAAAACCAAAATTACGTAAACAAACAACTCAATCGATGCAATAATTATTCAAATGATTTCTATTTTCAAATGTAGAACATGCGAAAATAGAATACCGGTCTTGATGAGCGGTATTCTATTTTCGAATATTTCACGATGGATTTTTAAACTTGGAATTGTACTTACCAATTTGTTTATTATTCTTTAATTGAATGACGCAAATATTAAAAATATGATATATTATTACACTATTGCAGTCTTTTTACGGTTCCGTACCTCGAAAGGAAAATATAGGATATTAGGATCTATAGAATATCTCTAGAACTTTGTTGTCCATCCGTCCGTCCGTATGTCTGTCAAGATCCTTTTTCTCAGGAACGCGTGGTATTAAGCTGGAATTTATATCAAAAAGAGCCGTTTATACCGCAAATTTCCTCAAATTTTCGACACTCGCAAGGGAATTAAAACCTACAGGGTAATGATTTCTTATGTTTTCGCGATTGTTATTCATTAAATTAAACTATTAACCAATAAAAATTTCAGGCGGTAGTTTGTAATCCTAAGACATCAAAGACAAATGTTAACTTAGTCTGCCTGCGACCATGAACGCTGTAAAGTGTTTGAAACGTCAGGTGTAAATAAATAAGTAATAAACGCGATAAAAACCGTATTAAAATAGTTTAATTTAATGACCTACAGGGTACTTCCCGAGAACTCAGAATCTTGAAATTTGGTACGAAGCAACGTCTTATAGCACAGACAAAGGAAGAATTGCGAAACCTTGAATTCAAAATTACTACTTACCCCTTTCCTCGTGAACGCGATTCCTACAGATTTGTACGGAACCCTCAGTGCGCGAGTCCGAGTCGCACTTGGCCGGTTTTTTTTTCTTGACCTAGATTATTCATTTGGATACAGCCAAGAATTTCAATTAATAAAGTGTATTTAATTTTGAACCTTATTTTATGGAAATAACAATCATGATTTTCCTTATAAAATAAATAGTTAATTTATGTATTTGAATGTTACACACCAAACCTCGACAAGGAGCTCGAGAGTATATGCCTTAATCATGCCTTAATCCTTTCATTAATATCGAATAGGTTATATGGTCAATCGACCCTGTACATTCTGATTTCAAAGCTTTTTGGAACCGCCCTTCGGCCTCTAACGTTGTTCTTTTCACGACCAATAAATCAGAAATTAGCATAACCACGCGATTAGAAATTCCGTAATCAGGGCGTACTGTTTAAGGTTAATTGACCTTGCATTCGACTCTATCCACACTTCCAAACAAATATTATAAGTACGAAAATCTGTCTGTTTTGCTTTTACGGCCAAACCGTTGAAATTAGTATGAATATATTTAAAGACCCGGGGTCTAACACAGCCTACTTTTTGACGAAGGCGGAGCTTCGGGAAACCGCTAGTGATAAATAAAGATGTAGGTAATGGATTATTTAATGTATTCATATTCCATGACGCACACAAGGATAAGAGAATAACTAGAGATAATATTTTTTATTGACATAAATATTATTTACTAATACGCGCGTTTTATGTTCTCATTGATCTGTGGTGCAGTGGTTATGACTTTATAGCCCAGAGGTTACGGGTTCAATTCCCAAGGGAAGCATACTTTGTTTTGTTGTGTTCAGGCTTGAATAACCTGATTGTCAAATCATATATGATTCCGTGCTTTGGAAGACATGCTGAGCAATTCTTCCTGCTGCCATCTGGTGGTCGTTAAAGGAACCACACGATATGATGATAATGAGTTATTGACTACACATTATATTTAAACATTTATCATAAGAACTCTCACCTCTTTAATTTGAGTTAATATGGCGTTTTTATAAAACAAGTGTATAAATTTTTATCTGACACATATATTTTTCCAAACTATGTAATACCCTAACAAAAAAAATATCTATTGTTATTCGGAATATAATAAGTAATCGATTGATATCTCATATATTGAAATCGACTAATTAATATAGGCGCTAGAGCAGAACATACGTAAATAAAAACATACAAACATAGACTGCTTAAAACATAACCTTTTGGGATTTTCCATAGTCGAGTAAAAAGGAATTGGCACTAGAGAAAATTGGTGAAAGTTACACGGATATAGCATTTACCATAACCGCATGAGCTGGCGGTAAAAGTTCCGTATTTAGCCGACGTTGCAAAAAGTGTTATGGTTTTACAAATGTGTGATTATAGTTTGTCGCTCTAGCGTGCGAGACGAGGTTTGTTTACTTTGTTTAGTTGTTTCCAGTTTGGTTAGGACATTGCTGGCTTGAATCACCTGATTGTCTGTTATTGATGAGCATGAAGCCGTTGGTCCAGGCTGCCATTTGTACTCGTTAATGGAATCACGTCAGAGGCCGATAGGCGGTTCCTAAAAACTCTCACACCCATTACATGTCCGATTGACCATGTAACCTCACTCGATATGAATAAATTCTTACGAGTGCTATTTTAAACTGTTCCATTTTTGTTTTTAATTTCAATTAATTGCGCTGCTGACGTGAGAAAAACCTGATAATTGAACTATGGAAGGAAGTTTGCGTATTTGTGAATAACAACAATGTGTGAAATGGACTTTGACCTTTTTCTATCGAACTGATAAAAACCTTGGATAATATTTATTTTTACTTTATTTCACACGCGTTCACATTCTTCACATTGCAAAACCCGCCTTAGTACTCATTTTATACACATCACTACTGCCCAAACCCAAAAATACCAATCGTATGTTTAACGATATTAGTGGCGCCCTCTGCAATATTAAGTAAACCGCCAGCAACAGTATGCACGTTCGATGTAATACCTTGCCAATCACTGCCTTGCCCCCAGCCATGCCAAACTCCACCACCACCACCCCAACGACTGGCTCCACCTCCTCCTCCTCCTCCTCCGCCACCCCCTCCGCCTCCTCCTCCTCCTCCGCCACCCCGCCACCCCCTCCACCTCCTCCACCTCCTCCGCTCCCCCCTCCGCCTCCCCCTTCTCCACCTCCACCAGAAACACCTGGACCACCAGGACCACCTGGTCCACCAGGCCCTCCAGGTCCACCAGGACCACCAGGCGCACCTGGCGTCCAAAACCATCCAGAACCTCCCGAACCACCAGGACCACCAGGACCACCAGGACCGCCAGGACTCCCAGGCCCTCCAGGACCACCAGGCGCACCTGGCACCCTAAACCATTCAGGACCCCCCGGTCCACCAGGCCCTCCAGGCCCACCTGGGCCACCAGGAGAAACAGGATAAAAATGATAGTGATGTTCTGATGGCCTTTGCGCTGGAGGTCTGGCTGGTCTGGCTGGTCTATATGGTTTATATGAGTCCCATGAAATGAAACACAATTTTGTAATATTATGTTGTGCCGAATCAGCTTCACACCGTCTTCTTGTAATAAGTGGATTATATTTATCTCCAACTGCTTGTAAAATACACGCCCCTGGATGAAGTATTTTAAGATCTGGATTTTCCAATTGAGCTACATAAAAATCTTTATAATTGTAAGTTTTAACATCTGTGCCACATACAGTATCTTCGAGTTCACGAATTTTATTATCAGAAAATATATTTTTGGTGGCACTTTTAAATAATGTATTTAGAGTGAAAATTGGCTTTGGGTACATGAGTATATCTGAATTTTCTTTTTTAGATAGCGGTAGTGCTTGTTTTTCTTCAAAAATCTGCTTTTCATAAACGATTTTTGATATTGTCGAGTCCAAAAAGACATCATTCTGTGCACTTAATTTAGCTGTATCTAATTTCAGTTCATTTCTGTTCATTTGTTTATCTTTAACGCCTATTTGTGGCATAATTCGATCCAGAAATTTAAAATATAGTTCGTCAAATTTAGCTTTACCTGATACTTTTTCATTTTCATCCACTTGATCATAATTTGAACAAGGACCATTATGGATCAATTTCAAATCTGGTATCACTATTTGAGCTAAATTAAATTGTTCATGTGTGTACGTACGACCATCATCCCCACATATTACTTTAGATTGTGGCTTAGGGCCTCCTATAGAGGTAATTATTTGGATAAATATCAAAACAGCTACATCTGTGAAAAGAAGTATTGAAAAATTCAATTAAGATAACAAAATTGTTGCTTTGTTTCTAGCAAACAAAGATATTTATTTCTTTAGAATCTCTATCCTCTTGCTTTAATGAGCTCAGGTTTTTTTTAAATGAAGTTTTTGCTTAGGTTACTCAAGTGTTACTTTAAAGTCAAAGTTACATGAAATTACTAATAATACTGCTGAGCTGTTCCGTAGAGCGAGAAAATGACTTTATGAGTAGTTGAAGAAGCCACCAAATATGATTTGACACAAAATGGACAGAACACAATAAAATTATTGTAGATTTGATTAGTGTAAATCTTAAAGTGATTATTAGAACTAACCTTTCCATAACATTGCTTTGACGTAATAAAGAGTCAACTAGCGTGCATAATGTTAGAAATTCTTTGACTTATTAGATGAGAAATAAAATCCACTCATAGCACACGTGTGATAAATTATGAACGAATCGGAACGAACATTAATTGAGAAGGTTTCGTTATATTCGATTTTTAGGGTTCCTTTCTGAAAGGATCATCATGGAAATTGTTTTTGCAAAAAAACCGCCTATGTAAGTTAATGTTTAAAATTGTGTTATCCTGGAGCAATTTTGTATTTAGTATTAAATGCATCATCTGCAGAAGAGTTAATTTTTTTTACTATTTTTCCTAAGGTACTAGGGGCATAATAAAACAAATATAAAAAAAAATGCATCTTTCTGCAAATAAAAAAGTTTCAGGCTTATCTGGGTTAATTGCCAAAATATTTGCATGCTATTTATATATAGGTTAATAAGATGATCTTATGTTGTATCAACCTAACATCTTTTGTACGTCAGAGGCTGAAAGACGGTTCTGAGGAACTCTGACTTCAGTGTATTATGATCGATTGACTACGTAATCCGTTCAATATGAATGATTGTCCGTGTCACGTCTAGTAGCAGTCAGACTTAAATTGCTTTGGTCCTATAGTGGCATATCATATACTGGCTATGTACTTTACCTAAATATTATATGTTTGACTCAGGTCAAACAGATTCTTTAGACACCATAAAAAAACAGACAAATACGTTAAAATATATATTTATAAGTACAGTACTTGGGTTACGGAAGTATAACTGCAGTCGTCATAATATTCAGTATTGCTAAATCTAGGAGCTTAATTAAAGTAAACTCTTTTGCTAAGAATGTCTTTATGAGACGTCGTGGATAATTATTTATGGTTTCGGACCCTTTTCAGAGATTCATTAAAGAGGTAAGAATCTCCAAAATTAATAATAAATAATTTGCCATACATTTATAACATAAACCAAATCTTTGTCATAGACATTAAAGTCTTCAATGGATTATTTTCACTTCCTCCTAATCCAAAATATCTTAACCAAACATTCCTATTGAATGATGAACGATACCAATGATTCCTCCTGTTGCGTCCATAACGCCATTTACTATTTTATGTATTTGTGGAGCCACATTACTTGCGTAGCCTCCCAACGGGCCAGTACCACCTCCTCCACCTCCGCCTCCTCCTCCACCTCCTCCCCCTCCTCCCCCGCCTCCACCTCCGCCCCCTCCTCCACCTCCTCCCCCACCGCCTCCTCCTCCTCCACCTCCACCTCCTCCCCCACCGCCTCCGCCTCCTCCTCCACCGCCACCTCCACCTCCACCTCCTCCACCACCACCTGGTCCAACACCCCCAGGTCCAACAGGCCCCCCTGGCCCCCCAGGGCCTCCAGGTCCTCCAGGGCCCCCTGGGTCACCTGGTACTCCATAACCACCAGCCCAACCAGGGTAGCCGGAACCCCCAGGTAAACCAGGAGCTCCTGGCCAACCTGGAGCTCCAGCTTCACCAGACCCACCAGGTCCCCCAGGCCCGCCAGGTCCCCCAGGACCACCAGGACCCCCAGGTCCACCAGGTGTACCAGGGTAGTAATAATAATAGTGTTCTTTCTTCGGTGGTGGTGCCGGCCTTGCAGGACTCCAGCTGTAGTCGTACCAATCCCATGAAAATATGCAACCGAGACATCGTCCTGCCGTAGCCATTTTAAATTTATTGTCATCTTCCAATCGTAAGAGACACGGTCCAGAATGAAGAACTTTCAATAATGGATCTTTTAGTCGAACTTTCTCTAATTCTTCATGATCATATGTCTGGATATCAGTTCCACATACTAACGAATCAGATTTGAGTTCAGGTTCAGAGCTCAATGTCACATAATTGTGAGCTGCTGCTAATATTTCAAAGGTCCTGGAACATGGACCTTTGTGTGCTGATTTCAGACCACGTATTTCATTTTGAGTTAATTGACAATCTTCTCGTGTGTATGTGCGACCATTATTTGCACATATTAAAGAAGCTGGTGAATTCGGACCTCCAGTAGTAGTGATTGTCCCAAATAACAAAAGAATGATGATATCTGTGGATGTTGAGAAAGAAAATTATCAACAAAATGAAATGAATACTGCATCTGTCATCTCAGTTGCATCCTCAGCTTATATTTCGTATCCAGAATATACTTTAATAATGTAGATTTGACCGGTAAGAGCGACGTAGGACAACCATTAATCAAATGGTCAAATGAGCAGAAGAACATCGCAAGCAATCGTTGGATTCAGGCCGCTTCCTACATACCATTGAGGCAACAAAGGTGGGGCCAGCAGCGAACTGCTGAAAGTATTAGCCTCCAATACACCCCGATCATTTAGTGGTCCAACTAACCCACACGGAACATTGATCGGACTTCCCTGAAAAAAAAAGGTCAGATGGCAGTCACTTCATTAGTACCGTCAAAATTTGAAACCGTCCTTAAAAGCTTATCTTATGCTATAGAGGCTTTTTAGAAACGCTTGAATAAAGAAAAGTATTTCCAATAAAATAAAATTGAATCACCTTTCCATAACTTCCTTAACATAGTCTCTGGCGTTCATGAAAATAATTTGAAAACTTAAAAAATTTAGTAGCATATAATCTTAAAATTAGAACCAATCATTTATTTTTGTAATGACAAAGTGAACCACGACATTCACGCAAGATTGCGGATTAACTACAAGCTGCAAGTTTCTGTGTGTTCTCAAGTGTAAATTTGTTAAAACCATGACCATAGCGTTATTAGGACTCGATTTGAACTTTTTAATTCTTGTATACGGAACCATGCATGCAATATCACATTTTTTCTGCTGCTGATGACAATATTTATAGAACTAGCCCTAGTAGTTACCGGCACTGATTATATTATAACAAAATAGTTCACTGAGTTTTAAAGCGTTATCTGATGATCTGAGAAAATGTAACTAGAACACACTACAATGAATATGTTTGCAGATTATATTGATCATTATATTCTAAAACATATGCCTTTTTAGCCTGAGAATAAAGCCAAAATACTTGAAATTAATTTTACATGTTCAATTTCAAGCTTCATTACAAGTTACATTTCATTGTTTAAGTTCTCCTAATGGAATGTTTTATTTACACAAATCTTAATATTACATTTTATTACCACATTAGGTTATTTAAGTTTTTTTCTATTAATAAACTGATTCAGTCGACGATTCATTGCCGAATGTTTTGTAAGATGTGGAAAGGTAATAAAAAAAAGTTCAAAATGTTAGGTATTCAATTACGGTTTTAATTATAATAATTTTCTTGTATTTTATTTATCCACAGACGTAATATTTCTCATGATCTTTCAAATCATCACTATCATTGGACTTTCTTTACCAACGAGATTAGTATGTGGAAATGACGGCCATACATATTCATACGAAGATTTTAAATCAGTTCAATTAGATTTACCAGACCTGAAATTGAGTGCATTCGGACCCTGTTCTAGCTATCATAATTTTTTTGCAGCATATAATCTACCACTATATATAGTAGATCCAGAGTCCCAAGTATGCGGAGTACAACACAACAGCGATGAACGGACGTATGGAAGTGAACTAGAGTTGCACTTAGCCAAATTGGAAGATCCGTACTTAGAAATAAAGCATCTTGGTCCATGTGGCACTGATCGAAGACTATTGTCAAATAGTGCTCTTTTAAAAATACAGTCTGTATGCGGTAGTAATGCAAAAACTTATAACAGTTTTAGAGAATTCTTGTTGGGCCGGTTAAGGGATCCAGAATTGCAGCTTGCTTACATAGGATCATGTCTGACTGGCTACGAAAGGAGAAAAGCACAAAATACACCAGAGTTTGTTGACGACACGCTGCGTACGTTAGACGATGCGGAATTTTGCGGAACTGATATTAAGAGTTACAATAATTATGATGTGTTTAAATCAGCTCAATTGGGTAAACCACATTTAAATATACTTCATAGAGGGCCTTGTGTATTAGACCTCAGATCGAGATTTTATCGTAAAGAACCTGTGGCAGAAAAAAAAAGTGTTACTCGTGAAAGGGAAAGAAGTTGTACAAATGGAAAATGCAAGTCGTGGGTCCAGGAGAGAATAGTTCTTCCCGATCCTGACTATCCAGGTGGCGATTCACCATACCATAAAATACCATGTTTTTTTTGTTCCGAGTAAAAACTTTTAACGAGGTAATTGGAAAACAATAAAGATATGTATGATCATTTTTTCTTTTTTATTTAAAGCATAAAAGGTAAAGTACGTAACCATTTTATTTATTTAATTTACGCATAAGAACCAAAACATAAGAATGTTATTAGAACAATCGTAAATCTAAAGTAAATTGTTTATAATTACCCTTCTCTTCTCATTTCCTCTCTCAGGTCTGCTGGAAGCTATTTATTTAGAAAAACACAGGTCTTTGCAGGTCTTAGGTAGGATTATCTTTTTAATTTTTTGTTAAAACTTTTTTATTGTGAGCATAAATAAAGTAAATAAGACAATATTAATTTATTTTCTCTCTTAATGATCGTTTAAAAATACACCATACTTACTGCCAACTTCTCCATGTTCCCTTACACTGCAACTAAAATTTATAAGTAACAGTGCAAAGTTTTAAGTTATTGATTAAAAATAATAAATCTGTATACAATATTTCTTGAAATAAATAAATAAATGTATATTTCTTTTATTAAGTTATTTACGCGCGTGTCGTGGGTTCGATTCCCACGGGAAGCAGACTTTGTTTATTTGTTTCCAATGTAATTAGGTCATCGCAGGCTTGAATCACCTGATTATCAGATAATAAAGATAATTCCTTGCTTCCGAAGACAAGTTAAGCCGTTGGTACCTTTGTAATTGTTTCATGGTCCCGGCTACAATAGACGTTAAAGGAACCAAGTCGGAGGTCGAGAGGCGGTTCCGAACAACTACTCTGAATCCAGGGTGTACATGGTCGATTGACAATGTAATGTACACGAAACGATGATGATTAAGTTATTATTACATACAGTTTATTCGTAAAAGAGCATGGACACCGGTAAAACGTTACTTCTACGGTCAAAAATATGAAGATAAATACTTACTTTTTAATACCGATCGTTTTACAGGTCAAGCGGAATGGTCTCTGTAAAATGAATTCAGCAGAAACAAGTAATTTTATTATTTTAACAACATTTTCTATCCATAATCACACGTAAGCCAGATTTTGAATGCCTAAGACAATATCGACAGCCTGGGCGACGTGTGGTGGTATACTTATTCGATGGAATAGGTGTAATGCGACGACGAGTTCGAGTACTGCTCTGGTAGTCTTCAGGCCTCGTAGTATGTTCGATAGGATCATCTTCATCTTGTCCAGGGTCTCCGACATCTAATCCAGGGTCATCTACATTTAATCTAGGGTCATCTACGTCTATTTCAGGTTCATCTGTATCTTTTTTAGGGTCCTCGACGTCTATATTTGGGTCTTCAACGTCCTTTTTTGGGTATTCGAAGTCTTCTTCAAAATCATTTATTTCTTCTTCGGGATCAACTCTATCTTTGTGGCGAGGTTTAGAAGTAACTATGTTTGTATACTCAGATTCATAAGAGCTTTCGTATGTGTCTGGTATTTTATGTTTTCCCTTTCCTCCTTTCCCTCCCTTTCCTCCGTTTCCTCCTTTTCCCCCATTTCCTCCTTTCCCTCGATTTCCTCCTTTCCCTCCTTTTCCGCCGCTTCCTCCTTTTCCGCCGTTTCCTCCTTTTCCTCCTTTCCCTCCTTTCCCGCTTTTTCCGCCGTTTCCTCCTTTCCCTCCTTTTCCGCCGTTACCTCCTTTCCCTCCTTTCCCCCCGTTTCCTCCTTTCCCCCCTTTCCCTCCGTTTCCTCCTTTCCCACTGTCTTTTTTCTTCTTTTTGTCATCTTCGCAACAGTTGCAACAGTTGCAGCTGTTGCAATTTTCCAGATTTTCAATCTGTTGAATTTGTTTTATATCCAAATATTTTGGGCTCAAACCGTACACGCAACCTAAACACCTTCTCGATGAATGATATTGATTTAAACATTTATGATTTTTTCCCAATTTTGAGTTGCTTTCTTCAGAGCGTAGGTATTTTAAAGTTGGAGATAGTTTCAATTCATCATGATTTCTATAAGTTTTAACTTTTGATCCGCATGTGTAACCAATCCGTGCATTTACTTCATGCAGTTTAGGATAAAAACTTAAAGATTTTTTTTGCGATTCATTTCTAATCGTTTTCACAGATAAAGTTATAAAATTGTTGTTAGTTTCATCGGCATTTTCTTTACTTCGAGATGTAGAGATATTGAGACCAAAAGCTTTATTGTATTTTTCACTTATTTCAATATTTATTTCTTTAAGTTTAGGCAATTTGATTTCACTCTCGTAAGTTTTTGGTTTGGTTCCAAATAGTTTTAATGGATCTAACTTAGACCTTTGGCACGAGTAAATGCCACCATCATTTCGACATCTGCTGATTTCGTATCCATTGATAATATGAAATAATAATTGAAAAGTGATACCTGTAACAGAAAAATATAGACAGGTTAACTACAAAACGTAATACTCTTTATTGCACTACATACAGATACGATTCCTATTGCAAATGCAATTTCTTCCAAGCTAGTGTAGGCAAAATCCATACTAATATTATAAATGCGAAAGTCTGTCTGTCTGTTACGCTTTCACGGCCAAACCACTAAACGGTTTTTGATGAAATTTGGTATGCATACAGTTGAAGACTCTGAGTCAAACATAGGCTACTTTTTGACGCAGGCGGAGTTGCGGGAAACAGCTAGGGTTACATAAATTCGTTGATGATTTGGTTTTTTTCTGCAGTTATCAAAATGCATAATTGAGACTTTTTCTTAGGAGCTGGATAGCCTAGCGAATGGTGACCAAACTAAGATAGACCATAATGTTACTGTTGCTTGACAAGTGCGACCGTTTCGATCACGTTGCCCTCTTATGAGAGGTGTTAGTAAGCCCCCTACACCTCCAAACTAGCGGTCTAACGTTATATTTAGATGTAATTAGTTATAGCTATAGTTTACTAGTTATTCCATTCCATTCTATTCTATTTTACTCTACTGGCAGCCCGTCTCGAATTCGTCTTTTTTTTACGTGTAGAAAAGGCCTTTGCCTACCACTAGCCATGAACGGGAAGCTGAGTGGTTATGTGGGACTTAGACCCACCAAAAGCCACACGGTGTCAACATTACATCCGCCATTTGCCGGGACCATGTGCTTCTTTATGTTCCATAGCCCCGGCGTGGTGGCCGCTATTGCTTGACCTAGGGATGAAAGGCGCGCCTTTACCCATAGCGGGTAAATGTAAGACGATGGGTCGTCCTGCTGGTCTCGACTTCGTCCTAGACTAACCTAACCTTCCTCGATAAATAAGCTATCCAACACTGAAAGAATTTTTGAAATCGGACCAGTGGCTCCTGAAATTAGCACTTTCAAACAAATAAACTCTTCAGTTTTATTATTACTAATAATTTTATTATATATATAGATTATTATTAGTATAGATATAAATTAGTTAGTACCGTGATACTATCGTTGGTATCGATTACAAAAAAATAGGTAGTTTTGCCAGATGTTATTAGTATCGGAATCCAGTCCTTGGATACCTAGTTACTAAAACAAAACTATCGTTATTATCTTATCGATAGCTTGATTGTATCAAAATTCGATAGAATCGATACTAACCTAATCGACATGTATGTGTCGTAGCCAAATCGTTTGGTCGATTACATCATGAAATGCGACCATTTCATGATATGGCCAAAATAGAATCGATCATATTATTAAGTTTGGCCAGATCTTTTCAATAATAAATTTGTATTGTTTATTCTCAAAACATAACTCTTCAGTTATGAAAGCATTGTTTTAAGTTTAGTAAGTTCATAACGACAATCAATTTGCCCTATAATTTTTATTTTCGTAATAATATAAATCGATATTTTAACAGCTGATAGCCCGCCGCCATGATAATGCTCAAAAATAGCCACATCAGCGCCTCTACTGGTTAAAAATGTAACAATTTTACGATATATGATCACTTGGTTCTTGGCCAGATCATGATGTAGTCGTACATCAGTTGAAAATATCACAAAGGTTGAAAGCTCAATGATCTGGTCTATTCTGTTTTGGCCATATGAAATGGTGTCATTTCATGATATAATCGACCACATCATGAAATGAAAAAAATCAACGATTGGGCGACGACATATACTCGTATATAAATGGATTTAACTGACCTTTCCATAATATCCACAACATCGGTAGTATACCATTGAATTTACCTCGTGTTGATCGCAAGACGTTTTACCTAACCTGTTCTCCGTAAAATTTTGTCCCAAAAAATTAATCATTGGAAGATAATACACCTTGAAATTATTAATTAGAATCCGATTAATGATTTCATTGAAATAGTGATTGATTACCTATGACGTATCTTACACTATATCAATTTATATATTTAGCACTTCTTTGCACACAATACAATGAAACATAGTAACATAAAGCATAAACACTTACCCTCGTATTAAAAATAATTTATTAAGCGGATGTTAGCTTAAATGTTTTGCTTCTCGTTTCTTCACGCTTAATATCGAATAGGAGAAAAAGGGGCGAAACATGTGGTTAATATTTTTTTTTTTTTAATACAAAGTACAATTTAATACTGTGTACATAGTATTTGTATACAAAAGGCGCGTCCCCACATGTAACCGCGCATCGGACTAAACTCCGTGACAAGTCCCTGGACTTATTCGCTCAGTGTGGTGGGGGTCGCAGACATTGTCGTGAACCGAACACTGCGGTGCGGACACGTCTACGTAATACATGTAGCGTTGCCAGGCGTTCGGATAAAGCCGGACATAGTTAGGCTTTTTGATTGCGTGTCCGGCCAAAATAAACTGTGCCAGCTTGTCCGGCTTTTGTTAGGCTTTTGACGTGACAACGTGTAATAACTCGATACTACGGGCTGCATGCACGAAAAAGATGACGTCATTGTCCCGTTACGCTCATTGTCGCGTTCCGCAAGCGAGAGCGCGACACGAACGAGAGAGAGGCATGATCATGTATATTATACTACTGTAATGTTTGACGTTGTCACGTCGAACTACCGTCCGTAAACCGACTTTACGGACAACCAATTTTTTTTAACATTTTATTTAATTTAACAAGATTCATGGAGAAAAGCTTTAAATACACAATAATGTAGGGTGTCGGGCCGTTTTTGCCAAATGTTCGGCTAAACTGGCTGGTCTGTGCGGCTATTAGGTTTGGCGACCTGGCAACCCTACCTAACCTAACCTAACCTAACCTAAACGAAAATTTAGTTGTGACATAAGTACGCTCTTAATGTTTTAATCACTCTATGATATTATCGATATGAAACGAAATATTTTATGTAGTTGGTATCAATTGCCAAAAAATAGGTAGTTGAACATTTAAAGATATTTGTAAGTAAGTTTTGACAGATTTTATTAGTATCGAAATCCACTCCTTCGTGTATCTAGTTACTAAAACATAACTGTCGTTATTATAGCTCGATTGAAATTCGATAGAATCGATACTAACCGAATCGACATGTATGTGTCGTAGCCAAATGGTATGGTCGATCACATCATGAAATGCGACCATTTCATGATATTGCCAAAAACAGAATCGGTCATATGAATAAAACGTCAGCGTTTAATGATATGTTTGGCCAGATCATTTTAATAATAAATTTGTATTGTTTATTCTCAAAACATAACTCTTCAGTTAGTTATGAAAGCATTGTTTTAAGTTTAGTAAGTGCATTACGACAATCAATTTATCCTGTAATTTTTATTTTCGTCTAATAATATTAATCGATATTTTAACAGCTGATAGCCCGCCGCCATGATAATGCTCAAAATTAGCCACATCAGCGCCTCTACTGGTTAAAAATGTAACAATTTTGCGATATATATGACCACTTGGTTCTTGGCCAGATTATGATGTAGTCGTGCATCAGTTGATAATATCACAAAATGTTGAAAGCTCAATGATCTGGTCGATTCTGTTTTGGCCATATAAAATGATGTCATTACAAGATATGATCGACCACATCATGAAATAAAAAAATTCAACGATTTGGCCACAACATATATATAAATGGATTTAACTAACCTTTCCATAATATCCACAACATCGGTAGTATACCATTGAATTAACTTCGTGTCGATCGCAAGACGTTTTACCTAACTTGTTTTCTGTAAAATTTTGTCCAAAAAAATTAATCATTGGAAGATAATACACCTTGAAATTATTAATTAGAATCCGATTAATGATTTCATTGAAATAGTGGTTACCGATGACGTATCTAACACTATATCAATTTATATATTTAGCACTTCTTTGCACACATTACAATGAAACATAGTAATATAAAGCACAAACACTTACCCTCGTATTAAAAATAATTTATTAAGCGGATTTTAGCTGAAATGTTTTGCTTCTCGTTTCTTCACGCTTAGGATCGGAGAGAAAGGGACGAAACATGTAGTTAAAAAATTATTTTTAAACAACTTACAATTTAATACTGTGTACATAGTATTTGTATACAAAAGGCGCGTCCCCACATGTAACCGCGCATCGGACCGAACTCCGTGACATGTCCCTGGACTTATTCGCTCAGTGTGGACGTGCTCTCGGACATTGTCGTGAACCGAACACTGCGGACACGTCTACCTATACATGTAGCGTTGCCAGGCGTCCGGATAAAGCCGGACATAGTTAGGCTTTTTGATTGCGTGTCCGGCCAAAATAAACGGTGTCCAGCTTGTCCGGCTTTTGTTAGGCTTTTGACGTGACAACGTCTAATAACTCGATACTACGGGCTGCATGCACGAAAAAGATGACGTCATTGTCCCGTTACGTTCATTGTCGCGTTCCGCAAGCGAGAGCGCGGCACGAACGAGAGAGAGGCATGGCATCATGTGTATTATACTACTGTAATGTTTGACGTTGTCACGTCAAACTGCCGTCCGTAAACCGGCTTTACAGACAATGAATTTTTTTTACATTTTATTTAAGTTAACAAGATTCATGGCAATAATCAGAAAAGCTTTGAATACTGGGACACAAAATCCTCAATAATGTAGGGTGTCGGGCCGTTTTTGCCAAAAGTCCGGCCGAACTGGCTAGTCTGTCCGGCTATTAGGTTTGGCGACCTGGCAACCCTATATACATGGGTCGATTACCTAAAGTTTGTTAGTATCGTAATAACATGAGAACTTTTAATTTTAAAAAGCGTACATGTGCTACAGTAACCTCTTACTATCAGGTGGGCCTTATGTACAAGTATAATCACGCCGATTTTGATGAAATTTGGTATGAATATAGTTCAAGACCCAACATAGGCTATTTTAGAGAGAGGCAGACGGAGCTGCGGAATAAAGCTAGTATTTTATATTTTTGTTAGTAATACTAGTTTTTAAATCATCAGGCAACTTGTTAATCAATCAAGTTTGACTTGTTAATCATCAGTGAGACATGTTCGCGTGACAAATCCCGTCCACACTGTCGTACTTGTTACGCGTACTAGACACGGTTACGGTCACGGAGAAATGTTACAAGTGGGGACGCGCTTTAAGCAATCTCTTCCAGGTAACCTTAGGGTAGTTTGAAATAATAAATTGAAGTAAGTATAGGTATCTATAATAATGTTACGGCTGAAGAACGAAGTGCAGCAACTTTTTTTTTTGGGCAATTGTCACGTGGTTCCATTTTTCGTATGGACTGTAGCATATATTGTCTGTGGGACTGCAAATGTCAAACTACAATTCTGACGTCGGGCTTTTGGCAGGAACTTCACTTATCCCCGTATTCTTAAACGTAATCTTAAGGACGTCCTTCACTCAAACTCATTCGAGGGCGCCTTAAGGAAGTCCTCGAACTTTCCTTGAAAACGACATTGTTAGTCCGTTGCTTGAGCAAACCCCAATTAGGTCATAATAACAATTTTAAACACAAAAATTGAAAATTACAAAAGAATATAGTAATAAATAAAATAAAGTACGTAAATTCCTAGGCCAAATGTGGCAAAAACCCGTTTTTTATCCACTTTAATTCATTTCAAGGACGCCTAAAGGTACCTCTCGACCAACCTTATATTTGACAGTTCGATACTCACCTCTAATGAGAAATCATCTCAAGTCAAGGAAGCTTGTAACGACTAATCATACCAATGAGGTGGAGTAAGGTTGAGTCGAGTTTGAGTGAAGGGGTGCAGGGCAGGGAACCTCCTCGAGTGCCCGGTCCTTTGAAAGCGTTGCATTCTCATTTGATTCCACGGATCCGGTGAGAGGGCGGGCTGACAAGGGATTCGGGACGGTGCACCCTGGCTGACAGTGAATAACTCCCTGGTAGTCGGGGTCTTGTTGACTGTCGGCCAATTTCTGCCAACAGCCCACTCCACCGCTGTCTATGATGAGACGGCGAATGGATGTGGGTCTGGGGGACGGGCGTGGTCCATTTATGGGCCACTGTCCGATTTAGGGGGGTGGCCGAAAGGCCAAAGGACGGGGCCGAAAGGCCATGACTGGAGGGCGTCGTGGTAGAATGCTAACGCGACCCCATGGCGCCCTCAACAGCCGGTGCGGAAACGCCGTAGGGGTTTTAGTGGGTAGTTCAGGCGCTGTGCTACGCCTGGTAGTCCTACACTTTGTGCGTAAATGCATTTCCCCTACGTAAAAAAAAAAGGTTTAAGAATACGGGTGTTAGCCTGACTCTTCTGACTCGACTTGACATGACTTTAGACTTGCTTGACTAAATAACTTCATTCAAAATTTACTTGTTACTGGCTAAACACGAAAGTAAGAGCCATATTAAAAAATAAATGTGACGTCATCGTCACGTAAATTTTCAGGCTGGTCAACTACCAAGAAAGAATTCTTTATTTGATACATAAATCAGTGCTTTACAATGATGACGTATAATTGTATATGAATATTCTAGTGTATAAAATAATTGTAAATGCTTTACTGCGATTTTTAACTTTTTTGGGCACTAAGCATATATCTTTTTAATTGAACTTTGAATGTTTTAACAGAAGATAAACTCTTGATAGGAGGTTGTATCACTATACCACTCCAGTACTTAGTCGCAATATATTTAAAGCTACCCCGAAAAGCAGTTCTATATTTTGGATTTAATAAAAGTTCGGGTAGTCGCGTTCTTTTACTAAATTTTAATTTTTCGAACAAATACGATGGGCTCTTATTCTTAATTACACCAAAAAGAAGTGACGAGAAGTATAGAGTACGCCGAGATGCCATCCATATTAAAGAGATCATTTTGCAGCGTGGAATTGAAAGGCAGTATCTTGCACAAGAGTTTTGAACTCGTTGAATTAATTTCTTTGTTCTGGTTAATAAACAATTTTCAGTAACAACATCTAACTTGGACAAAATTATTGTCTCACATAAATAGATTCTTGATTCACACTAAGATGCTCCTTCATCTGATACAATACTTTTAATCGATAAAAGCAATGTCTCACAGTCTCTAGCATATACTTTTCAAATTTAATATTGCAGTCCAATAACACGCCAAGATTTTTTGAATTGAATTGAATATTGTTTCCATTAAGTTTAATTTCTATGGTGTGTTTTTGATATTCTCCATCTGTTTTTTTGTGCCTTTGACAATATACGAGACGCCCACAGAAATAAGAATCGGTGGAATTGCCGTAGCGTGTGCCAAAGTTAACTGGCCTGCTAATGGCGGCGAGTCGCGCGAGATTCGCATCAGTTTGAAAAGAGCTTAATGTGAACAATTTATTTTTATTGTTTGTGTACATTACCAATTATAAGATTTAGCGATATCTAACATAGATTCCCTCGGCACTTTCTATACAATTCTGTATATCGGATTCTCCACAGACTGCCAAAAAGACATAAATAATAGGGAGGGGGCAGGTGTTAGTTCATGGTAGCGTTATATGAAGAGATTTCATATTTGAGGGATATTAGCGAGGTCTACTGTGCACAAAAGTACTAATTTATGCATTGTCTCTACTTTAGGTCTGGAAAAATTTGTATTCGTCGGGTATATGTATGTCTAAAGATCGTGTTTCAATCATATTTGGAAGAATTGTACATGTTCCTGAAAAAGGGGGAACTTCGTAGATATAAATAAATATATAAATAGATTTATTATAACAAGTTTGAGGTCTAATGTTTACAGAACTACTACTAAAATACTTGAAGACCTATATATAATATTTCACTATTCCATGAAGTTACTTCAAATTATTTTAACTAAAATCATAATTTTTTTACTTATATGCATACTTTTTACTGTAGTAACATAAAAAGAGAATATTAAAAAATAGAAATTAATTAATTTGCTGTAACTAAGGCATTCTGATAAACTATGATGTAGACTTTTTTTAGACCTAAGTTCCGAATAAGACCAATAACGACTAACAGAGCCAATGCAATCAACTTTAATTATTTATGTTCAGTAATCAATTAATAATCTAATTTCAAGCTAACTTAATTTACGCTCTACATAACATAACACTTTCATTTCCTAATTGCGTTTATATTCATTTTAGGGTTCATTTCGTTTTAAGTATATATATTTAGAAGACCGAACTTATATTAAAATTTGACAAAAATATGGAGGTAAGACAAAAATATATGTAGATGTCAATTCTACATACGTGTTTGTCAAATTTTTATGTATGTGTAGGTTTGACAAAAATATATGTAGGTTTGACAAAAAATATATTACCGGTTATGACTTAAGGTTCTTATTTATATTTTGAGTGGATTCATTGACCCTGACAGGCTTTTACGCAACCACCTCTTGATCGCCGAATAGTTCAGGAAGATCAAGGGCACCCCTCAAGTTTTGTAGGTAGGCACTATGTAAGTACGTGGGGCGCACTATAAGTTTCCGGAATGAATATGAAAAAATACTATTAAAGGTACAAAATTAATTTATTGTTTTTCAAAATAATCTCCCTTGGCGTCTATGCACTTTTTGATTCGATGAAACCAGTTTTGAAAACTTTTGTGCCACTCCTCTGTGGTGACCTCTGAAACGTGTTTTTCATACTCCTCGACAGCCTCTTCTGGTGATGAAAATCGTTGACCGCGTAATTGGTTCTTAATTTTTGGGAACAGAAAAAAGTCACAAGGTGCCAGGTCGGGACTGTATGCAGGATGACTCATGAGTTCTACATTTTTCGCCTTCAAAAAGTCGTTTGTCTGTCTGGCCGTGTGAGAACTAGCATTGTCGTGGTGCAGGATGATACGGCGTTTACGGTTATTTTTACGGAGTTCGTCAATAACTTCCGGCAAACAAATGGTCGTGTACCAGTCACTATTCACTGTACGACGATTCTCTAAAGCAACAGTAGCCACGTGTCCAGTTTTATTAAAAAATGAAGCAATCACTTTTCACGCGCGCCACTTTGGTTGGTTTCGGCTCATCTTGAAAGAACCATACGCTCGATTGCTGCTTTGTTTTGAGATCGTAGCAATAAATCCATGTTTCGTCACCTGTTACTATGTCCCACACCAAATTTGACGCACCTTCGTTGAATCTGGTAAGCATGGCACTGCACTAAGTGACGCGGTCCGTTTTTTGAGCCTCGGTCAAGTTGTGTGGGATCCACCGCGAGCACAGCTTTCTCACACCCAAATGTTTGTGTAGGATTAATTGTATTTGACTCATGCCTATTTCTAAGGATGCGCGAATTTCATGGTAGGTCACATGCCTGTCTGTTTCAATCATACGGCGCACAGCATTGATGTTTTTGTTGGTCACAGCGGTGGACGGCCGACCATCGCAAGATTCGTCACTGAGATTGATACGACCACGCTTGAATTCTGCAAACCAGCTATAAACAGTTGTCTTGCATGGTGCTTCATTGCCAAAAGCTGTTTCAAGCCGAGCGATGCTCTGTTGAGCTGTCAAATTACACTTAAAATCGTAGAAAATCATACTACGAAAATTTTCCCGAGTTAAATCCATGTTGATGCAGACACACAATTTCTTAAATGGCGCCACAAGGTAAAAACAAAACACAGTCAGATGAAACAAACTGCATTCTACAGCCAAAGAGTTCTATTTTCAAATGTTGCAATAAATTTTTAAATATTGTTTATGTAAGTGGCCAGTTCCGGAAACTTACAGTGCGCCCTATGTATTGCATATTTACTGAAGCTATCCGAGTTAGCTTAACGTCTAGAACTAAGCGACCATTTTATTAATGATTGAAAAACTATCAACTTCATTGACAGCTGGTCAGTTTTATTTTATACTTTTTCAAAATCTTTTACTCACATAAAACCGATGAGACTCAAAGTCAACTCAAGTCAGTCGATTCACTGGTTATGTCGAATAAAACTATTTCGTTCTCGAATGAATCCTTCGGCTCAGTAGTTTGATTTTAAAGTCAATGTATTAAACTGTTTAGTACAGTCATATCAAATTATTCAAAATATCCTGTACGGAAACCTCTCAGACGACTTCCACTCGCGTTTGCCATTTAGATTTTTATTTAATGAGCTTCTCAAACCTAATTAAGGTATTTTATAAATTGGTAATCATTCTGTCTCTGATAGTAGATAATGTTAAACGCACAAAAATCATGGAAAGGTAAGAAAGACTAAAAAGTAAGCTAGTACTGTAGTTTCGACCATTCTGTTTGCAGTGCAAAATCTGTTACCAGTGTAGTAATAATATGAATAGCTACCAGTTTCTACACTGCGACCAGAATGGTTGAATGAGTTGAAGTGTCATGTGTGGGGCAGTTAAGCATCCAAAGTCTCAATTTAATATGGCGAGGATTAACTGTGGCACGCAGGTAACGCCCAAATGACATTTATCCTTATCAAAGCTGAGCAAAGCTTTAATAACATTTTTGTTTGAAAATGTAATAATGTAATAGTGTATTATTAATGAAGTATTTAATTAATACACAACTTTGTATGCCCACAGACGTATACTTCTGTTATTTCAAATAATGAGTACCATTGGTCGTCTGGAGGCTCCAACTATTGAAGTGTGTGGAAATTACGGCCGGACTTACAAATATGAAGAGCTGACATTAGCCCGAAACGAACGCCCAGTCCTAGAACTGTCTTACTATGGCCCGTGTTCCAGAACCTTACGGCAAGTAGTTGCAGCTCACGATTATAATAAAAACTTAATAGATACATCGAAACCGGATTCACAGATTTCCGGCAATGACACCTACAATAGTGAAAAAGAATTCCAATTGTCTAAATCAATACAGCCTAATTCAAAAATCAAGTATCCGGGGGCATGTATTGATATTTCGTACAATCAACTGCTTCCATGTAAAGTAATCAGAGATGAAAACAAGAGTGATGTAAATATATATAGTGAGGGTTCTTCATTATGCGGAACAGACGTTACGACTTACAATCAGCAAGAATTTAAATTAGCTCAAATGAAACAACCATCTTTGAATATACTCCACACAGGACCGTGCGTTTTGGAATCTGCGTTAGTTAACACATCGAAGTTTCGCTGCCCTGACTGTTTGCATGGAGAGACGACAAATCTATTTAGACGAAATGATCACTACTATTACCATGCTAGAGCTGGTAGACCTATGGGGCTTGGAAAGGGTGGAGGGAGGCCGCAGCGTCCTCCTCCTAAAACGACGCGTAAGCCTACAACGACGCGTAAGCCTATAACCACGCGTAAGCCCGATAAGCCTGCTAGAAATCCTGAAGATCCTGGTTGGCCTGGTCTGCCTGGTGAGCCTGGAGAGCGTGAAGAACCTGGGGATAACGAAGGTAGCGCGTCTGATGGAAATGATAGTATTGAGTTCCGAGGGAAAAAAAGGAAAAGAGGCAAAGGAAAGCGACGTGGGAAAAAAAGGGGCAGAGGAAGATGGCATTATCTTTTGAGTGAAGCTTCTACAGGTGAAACTGGTTCAGAAAATGAAATTCAAATCGGGATAAAATCATTTGTAAATGCTGTGAAACGTCCAAACTCAAATCATGTGCCACTTGGAGGCGGTGGAGGTGGTGGCGGAGGAGGCGGTGGAGGGGGCGGCGGAGGAGGCGGTGGAGGTGGGGGAGGGGGAGGAGGAGGCGGTGGCGGAGGCGGGGGTGGAGGAGGTGGCGGGGGAGGAGGCGGATGGAGAGGAGGAGGCGGAGGCGGCGGCGGTGGAGGTTAAAACGAAGGTATAAGTGGAAGACGAGGCAAAGATAAGATTGTAAGAATATTAAAATTTTATTTCGATATTTATCTTTATTATAAGCAAATCATCGAGTTTAGAGATAGAAAGAAGCCCAGATAGGAGCCCAGACCAACGGCTTAACATGCCTTCTGAAGCACAGAATCATCTTTATTATCAGACAATCAGGTGATTCAAGCCTGCAATGTTCTTACCAAACTGGAAACGACGAAAATTTAGCCCAGTACTGCTCCAAAAAACGATTAATCTTTCTGGCAAAATAAAATTGTGCAGAAGCAGCAAAGTCTGTAGGAGCTCTTAGCCTCCAATCTACGCCAACCTTCTCTTCCTGAGACTCCACTTGGCACTAACTTCCAAATTGTTATGTCTTCATTTTACATGTCTCTTTAATATCGAGAAGGAAATTCTGTTAAGCATCACCTCGATCCTTAGTTAAATCCACAGAACAGATTATATGGTTAAATCTCTCTAATATATTTATGAATATACGTCCCGACTTCGTCCGGGCCTATAGTTTCCTTGATAAATAAGGCTATCAAACACTGAAAGAATTTTTCAAATCAAATCGGACCAATAGTTACTCGTACCAAACAAACTTTTCAACTTTATAATATTAATATTATAGTAACTAGCTTCTGCCTGCTGCTTCGCCCGTGGCAGACAACATATAACATACTAGCAGCCCGACCCAACTTCGTCCGGGTTATACAAATTATGTAAAATAATTATTAGGTTGAAGCTAACCTATTCATTTAGAATTTCTTTCAAAACCGGCTACATAGATTTTCCTAAGGCCGAGTCAAGTAGTCCTATTAAACGGTGGTGAATCCCGCCACCGAAAGAAAGTATTTATTTCCAAGAAAGATCGAACCATAAAATAAATCTTTATGGCTATATGCGCGTACGCCTCTGACACTTCGGTAGGTATATCAAAATTAAAAAAAGTAAATGTCAGTGTCAAAATCAACTATTGTAAATGACTGGACTAATGGATAACTGAATTTTGGGAATTAAATAAATACGGAGACAAAACTTGTATGACTTGCTTATATTGAGTATCAAACAGAAGAGACCTTTATCTAAATGGGACACATATCGATAAAAATGGGTCATTGCGGCAAGTTAAATACTAGGCGCTTCAACATGCCCCCGGGCGTTGAAAGGCTTCCTTTCAACCAGAATCTGCTGCAACTGGTAGTGGACAAATCTTGTTGAACGCCCTCCTTATGATTCCAATGGACGTCCTTATATCAGCGACGCGGGCAATACCATCTGTTCCAGGATATACTGCTTCAATCCTGCCTAATCGCCATTTCAATGGTGGAAGATTGTCTTCCTTGACCACCACAAGTGTGTCCAATTTCAACTCGTCCTTGGAAGAACGCCATTTAACGCATTCTTTGCTCCATCTTGTCCAAAAATGTTGACGAAGCTGCTCTATGTGGTGATATCGGGATAAATGACTTGCAGACATGTCCTGACAGTCCTGATGTGGTAGAGACGTGAGAGGTCGTCCAATTAAAAAAATGACCTGGCGTCAGTGGGGTGTAATCCGTAGGGTCCGAAGAGAGTGGTGTTAGTGGTCGAGAGTTCAACACGGCCTCTATTTGAATTAATGTGGTGTTAAGCTCTTCGTACGTGAGATTAAAATTTCCCAACACTCTTTTTAAATGGTATTTGGTCGACCTAACACCTGATTCCCATAAACCGCCTTGATGCGGGGCAAATTTTGGAATGAAATGAAAATTTATATTTTCATTAGCAGCATCTGATTCCAAAGAATCGCAATTAGACTTTAAAAATTTAGAAAGTTCATTGTATGCGCCCAAAAACGAGGTGCCGTTATCAGAGTATATGTTTACCAGTTTTCCTCTTCGCGAGATAAATCGGCGCAAGGCGAGTAAATAGTTGTGACTCGTCAAGTCCCCAACCAGTTCTAAATGTATAGCCTTAGTGGTAAAACAAATAAATACCGCGATGTACACCTTTACCAATCTACAACCACGACCTTGATGACTAGCACTATACATAGGTCCCGCATAATCAACACCTACAGTTTCAAACGGGTAGCCACCTGGAAGGAGCCGCTGATGTGGTAAATTTCCCATTAACGGGGTTATAATTTTGCCCTTCATGCGAGTACATTTAACACAATTATTATAGGACTTTGCCAGGTTACGCCCTCCAATAGGCCAGTACTGCTCTCTTATCGACGCTAACAACAATTGAGGCCCTGCGTGCAATAATTTTTTGTGTTCAAAGTTGAACAATAGCTTAGTGAAATTATGAGTGGACTGTAATATAATAGGATACTTTTTATCTTCAGAGAAATTTGAATTAGCAAGACGTCCTCCAACACGCATTATACTATTTTCATCCAAAAACGGGTTAAATTTTAAAAGAGAACTCTTGTTAGGCAAAGGTTTTTTATGTTTGAGTAATTCATTCATATTCAGAAAATTATTCTAACTGGCAATGTTTAATAATCACACCTAACGCATTACGTAATTCTTCCGATGAAAGACAATTGGATGCTACAAATTGACGTCTACAATGTTTTAAAAATCTTAAAACGTAAGCTACTGAGCGTATGAGCCTGGAGTAATCAGAAAACCGACTAAATTCAATAAAAGGTTCCTGCATATTAACGACGGTTGCCAAAGCAATTTCAGGCTTAGTCTCAGGTAGTTGTTCGACGAACTGAGGCTGAGAAGGCCATTCAGACAAGTCACGTTGAAGGAATTCTGGACCGTTCCACCAAAGTTCCAAATGTTGCAGATGATTAATATCTACACCTCGTGATATTAAGTCTGCAGGGTTTAGGTCGGTTGGGACATGACGCCATATGCAGTTGCTTGTCCTTTCTAAGATTTCACCAACGCGATTGCGCACAAACGGTTGAAGTCTAGAAGGCAGCATACGCAGCCATCCCAATACAATGGTGGAGTCGGTCCAAAAATATACCTGATTAAACTTCAGTCTAAGTGACGAAACAACCTTCTCATAAAGCCGAGCTCCAACCAAAGCACCACACAATTCCAGTCGTGGAATAGTGACTGGTTTGATTGGTGCTACCCTGCTCTTAGCTATCAGCAGACGAACAGAAATAACTCCAGCCTCATCAATGCTACGTACATAAATGCATGCACCATACGCAAGCTCGGATGAGTCTGAAAATATATGTATATCTAGTAATTTATGAGCATCACATAAAACACGACGTGGAATACGAATATTATTTATTTGTAAGATTTACAAATTTCATTCCATCGCCTGAAAACATCACTTGTCAATGGCTCATCCCACGAGAATTTACCAATCCAAAGTGACTGCAGAAGCATCTTCATAGTGATGACGCAAGGAGCTAATAGACCTAAAGGATCATATATTCGTGCAATCATTGAAAGAATATTACGCTTTGTAGTGCCATCAGGAATAGGAATACACGGATTAATAGGAAAACATAATTGATCAGAATCTGTGTGCCAACTGAGGCCCAACAATTTATTGGGCTCATTACTACCAATATTCAAATTGACAGATTTAGATTGTGGGTTCGAAGGCACTAATTGGGGTTCATTTGATTTCCACTTCCTCAATGGCATGCAGACTGAAGCAAGTGCACCAGTAACTTCTCTGCGAATAAATAATGCTTCATTTAAATCATCACTACCAGTCAAAAGATCATCGACATACATGTCGTGCATGATTATAGTACCAATCTTCTTATTTTTACATTCTAGACCTACTTGTTTGACACATCGTGTCGCCAGAAAAGGTGCGCTGGCGGTACCATAAGTGACGGTGTTTAAAATAAATTTTGAAACTTTATCACTAGTACTATCCCGCCATAGTATTTAAACGCGCTAATCTCAGGAACTACTAGTTCGAATTGAAAAATTCTTTTTGTGTTGGATAGATCATTTATCGAGGAAGGCTTTAGGCTATATAACATCACGTTGCGACTAAAAGGAGCAAAGAAACAGTCGAAAATGTGGAAAAAACGGGGGAATTTTTTTCATCTTTGAGGGCTTCCGTTGCGTGCTCTGCGAAAACCGTTCGAGATACCCAAAAATATATATGAAAGAATTATTCCTCTTTAAATTATCTAAAAAAATGTCCGCTACAGTATATTATCGGTCGGGAATCAAGCGCTGAACGTTCTCAACGTTTAGCTTCACAGAATGTAACTAAATCGTCTATAATAAGTCGTGGGTAACAGCTATAGGTAATTTATAATAAAGCTGAGGAAAAAATAAATATGATTCCCAAAATAACTATTCCACGCGGACGAAGTCGCGGGCACAGCTAGTAATATTATAAAGAGGAAAGATTTGTATTTTTGTGTGTATGTTTGTAATGAAAAAACTTAAAAACTACTGTGCCGATTTCAAAAATTCTTTCACCATTGGAAAGCTACATTCACCCTGAGTAACATAGGCTATATACTGCAGGCGGAGCTGCGGGAAACAGCTAGTTAACAGATAAAGCGACACTGCTGTTAGCGTTTGTGACCGCGGACTGCAGAGGCAGCACTGATGTAGCACTTTCAGAAACAGATTCCCAAAATAACTATTCCACGCGGACGCAGTCGCGGGCACAGCTAGTGTTAAATAAAGCCGACACATGATTTTGTATTAATAAACGTTTATTGTCGAACCTATCGCACAAAAGTTTCCACGCCACTGCATAATTACTGGCTGAAAATTCTATTGACTGAATTACCACAGCAGCAGAACCCTCCAGAGACGCCCGTAAATAGTGAAACTTGTTGATTTCGTCTATGTCATTGTTGTCGTGGATAAGACTCGCAAATGTGTCACGAAACTCTAAATAATTATCATACGACCCACTAAATTTCGGCAACTGAATTGTGTGCAACTTGACGAGTCTCGACTTACTTACACGGCTATTCTTATCGCTATCCATACATTCCAGGGATTGATAACTTAGGTTTTTCAATTCCTGAGCTGTTGACAATGACTTAAAATATGCAGATTCAAATTCAGAACGTTCTTTAAATTGCTCGTTCATGTTATCAGTAATGCACTCCAATTGTACCTGCACCTCGTCGTACTGCTCATACATAGACTCCAGTTTACCCATTCTCAACTGCAACTCCTTAGATTCAGTACTAATAATAGGTTCAGTCCGTTTGCCATCACTACCAATCAATGAGTTTAAGTAGTTGTTAAACATGGTCAAACGCGCTTTGTAACTGGCCCGCTTCTTAATTAATTCTCTTTCGTCAGCCATAATGGGAGTCAGGTATAATCGACCTGGAATTGATACAATACAAAGATAAATAAAAGAACTAAACTGAAAAGTTAAGGTTACTTTACTCTAAATCCGTATAAATGCAATGTTCTGATTTATATCTAACCAACAGACATAAACAAATGTTATTTAAATTTAATATTCTTAAGTAATGTAATAAGAAAAGAATATTTAATTTGACAATCAAATTAATTTAACTTTAATGACACAAATTTAACAACAATACAATTTTATGTTATAAAAACTAGCAGCCCTCTTTTGTCTGCTCAATTAATAAAATATGTAAGTGTATAGTGTTTACTTATACATACTACTCAAAAGTAAGCACTTTAAATAAAATACATTCATACAATTCAACAAGATAATTACCTATCCTATCTACAATGCACCGGTTTGCTAACACCTAAACACTAAAAATACCGGGGAATATCTATCTATATTGCCAATGCAAGCAAGCTAACGTGAACAATACAATTAATTACGCCGAATTATGTAGCATTATTGCCTACTATACTTTCAATAGTATGATTTGTTCGTAATTATCATCAGAAATAAATGAATTATTCACAATGCAATGAACAATAAGTCGGAGATACGTAGGTAGGTTAACTTAACGTGGAACAAAGAAATAGTTAACTAACGATTAGGTACTAACCTGGTTAATCCTTAACACTAGTTTACCTGTATGAGTGCTGGGTTATTATTTAAATATGGTAAATATGACTTAACACCACAATATACGCACTCGATCCACTATTTAGTTAAATAGGTATTTGCTGATTCTCAGTGGCCAGAAATTCTTCTTGATTTCCAAGTTTATAGTACGAATTCCATAGGACTTTTGACTGATTCTTATCAATTCAGCATCCGGCTTCGTTCTAGGGCCATGTAAATGACTGGACTAATGGATAACTGAATTTTGGGAATTAAATAAATACGGAGACAAAACTTGTATGACTTGCTTATATTGAGTATTAAACAGAAGAGACCTATAACTAAATGGGACACATATCGATAAAAATGGGTCATTGCGGCAAGTTAAATACTAGGCGCTTCAACAACTATCGAAACGGTTAAATGTCTGATAAGTACGTCTACCTATGTGCCCCATAGAGCAGTCAAGATCGAATTTTCAAGTTCAAAATCACTTTCAGGGGAATCAAATGTGACTATTTTTTTTTTCAATTTAAGTCGTTCACAACTTCGTCTCTTCAACGGTACCTGGGACGACCGACTGGTCGTTCTCCACTTGGTCTTACCGTGTACACTCTCTTAACATCTGTCTACTTAGCCGACAGTATAAGAACGTCCCCTTTTAAAACATCCACGAGGAAAACACGTAAAATCAAACCGTAAATATTTACTACAATTTTTTTTAACACTCCCTCAGTTTCGTCATCAGATCTCGTTTCCATGACGCATGCCTTCCGGTTGCTTCCATGCTTATTATTATTATAATATTTTAAATTGGCATGTTTTAACGACTGGCCGCCTGCCTAACGAATGAATGAATGAATGAATTATTTATTTGGCAATACTTAAACACACACAAGCTAACACAATACATATTATAAAATTAAAACTAAAACCTATGACTAACAGCGAGTGTGTATTGAAGTAACAACCAAAAAGGTCACAGCTCAGCGAAGATCTTTACTCACAAAAGTAGTGAGCAAAGCACTGATATTCTGCTGTGACCTGACCGGCGATCGACTCCAAACACAAACACAGAAACAAAAATTAATCAACCTAGACAGATATTAAAAGAAAAAGAATGTGTAAAACCCTTAATACAGTTGCTTACACCCAGAACGCACAATATCACAAACAATTTATAAATGAAATAAAATAAAACAAAAGACAAACAACAGAACAATAAACCTTCAAATGGCAAAGTCCGCTACAGACCAACCAAGTGGTATACCTACTTTTTGTTTTTTTAATAAAGTTTCTCTAAACTGTAGTATAAATGAATGTTTGGAAGATAATTACCTTATAGGAAGAGGTATATTGTTCCAATATTTAGTAGCTAAGTAGCGAAAACTGCCGGCAAAGGCTGCTGATCTATGAGGGTAATGGGACAATGTACGCCGGGTCGCTCTAGTGCCGTATCTTTTATGGAATGCTGACATTCTTAATTTGGAATAAAGGTAAGCAGGCTTTTGAAAATTAATCACATCAAAAAGGAGCTAGGCAAGGTGCAAATGTCTACGCGAGTTCATGTTAAGAGTGGAGTTTGCATTCAAGTAAGGCGTTATTCGACTTCTAGGTGGAATACTGTAGCAAAATCAGACAGCAGGCGTTTTGCACTCTTTGTACCAAACGTCGTGATTTAGATAACATTCGAGGCCCGTAGATCAAAGCTCCATAATTCAGATGCGAAAGAATCAAGGACTCTTACATTTTGGCTCAGGAGATGTCTGACACGGTACATCTTGAGACGATGAAAACATGACTTTATTAGGTTTGCAATATGCTTGTCGAATCGTAGTTGACTGTCAAGAAGTACGCCTAAATTAGCTACTTCGACACGAGCAATATTTGTGTTACCGACTTTCATTGATGGTTTAGAACTAAGGGCTTTAGATATCCGTCTTTTTGATCCTAGAATAACAAATTTTGATTTTTCTGGATTTAGAACTAAACCATTTTTATCTGCCCAGTTAGATACACTATCTAAATCTTCGCTCATCTTTGATCCTGCAATATCAAAGTTTTCTGGTTTTGCCGAAATATATAATTGAACGTCATCTGCGTACAGGTGATATTTGCAGTGCTTAATAGACTGAACCAGATCGGCACCATAAATAATAAACAGAAGGGGACCGAGAATAGATCCCTGAGGCACTCCGCGGTAAATGGGTTTATGTTTAGAGAAGATCGCTTTACCATCGTCTTTTCTAATTTTCACACACTGCTTGCGTTCCTGGAGGTAACTACTAAACCATAATAGCCTAACTTAGATAGTAGTAGAGGAATTATTAGGCAGTCAAATGCACGCGAAAAATCTAACAATGATAAACATGTTGCATTTCCAGAATCTTGCTCGGAAAGAATATTGTCAACAACATCCAACAATGCAGTAACCGTACCCATACCCTTTCGAAAACCAGACTGGTATATTGGCAGGATATTATTCTTTTCAATATAACTACAGAGCTGAAGATATTGTACCTTTTCAAGTATTTTTGAAAGGTAAGGCAAGATACTGATTGGCCGAAGGTCTTTCGGTTCATTGGGATCACTTATCTTAGGCAGTGGTGTTACGATGGCCGATTTCCATACAATGGGGACCTGTCCAGTGACAATAGAAGTGTTTATGATGTGCATCTTAGGCATCGTTAGGAGAACCATATCCCTGCTTATGCCATTCCCACCAGCCGCGTTTGTTGTAATAGAAGTAATAAGCTTAGCTATATCATCCTCTTCGACTGGTTTCAACGTAAAAGAAGATTGACAAAACTTATTGGAGTCAAAGAAGGCTATTTCGGACTGTGATATTGCATTACTGCCAGGGACATTGAGAAAATGGTCATTAATTGCGTCTGCATTGTGAAGACTATCGGGAAGACATTCCTGATTTCTCGAGTCTTTTATTGGAATAGACTTCTTAATATTATTCCAAAGTGTCTTTAAGTTCCTTGATATTGTGTTAATATGGTGATTATAGGAGGCCTGTTTTTCACTGTAAATACTTCTTTTGACTAAATTTGTAGTACTTCTTCGAGCTTTCAGTCCCAAGCTTACGGTATCTTTCGTGAGCTTTATTTCGCTCCGCTATCATCAGTCTTATAGTATCAGTTATCCATGGATACGAGTTAATTTGTTTAATCTTACGGGATTTCAAAGGTGCATTTTTGTCAAATAAGGATATTATAAAATTCAGTAGATGAAATGGAAAGATTTACCATTTCATCTACTGAATTTAAGTCCAAAATGGACTCCCAATTTATAGTATTTAAATCATTAATAAAGTTATTTATGTTAATATTTCTGAGCGATCGTGAAGTAATTATTTTCGGGGGAATTTTATTTCTTTTTATTGTAAAAGTAACATTTATCATGTAATGTCCGAGCGAACCAGAGATGTTGGAAACGGAAATGTCGCGGACAGCAAGATATCAACCCTTCTTACGAATGCGTCTTCAGCTACCGCTTCCATGATGCTTTCCCTTCTTGAGCCCTATATTTGAAATGTGTGGCATATATGTCAAATGACAATCATTCGATCACACTTTTAAAAAAGCACTCCTGAGTGATTCCATTCCTATTATTTTGACCTGTTTTACGTCTGGCCGCCTGCCTAACCTCAATCTTCATTTGGGAACGCAGAATATATGTTTAGATTGATACCACTGGTTTTTTCCTCATCGTATTTATTAGTATTTGAGGGCCCTATTTGAGAACCTTTCTTGAACACAAAAGGAATCCATTTATATTATTTTATTTATTTACTTTATGTATGTTTACGTAGTCACAATATATATTTATTAAATCAATTTTACACTCAATTTAACATAAACTAAAATTAAATTAAAACTAAAAACTTAAAATTCTAAAAACTGGTGTCCCTGTGGCATGGTTCCAAGAACGCCAGCTGCATTCCCGCGCTGAATAGCAATTGCTATTCTTTGCGCGAGATATGAGCCGGCCCTCTTGTCACCAGCGACGTCGACCAGTCGTGGGGCCAAAGTTTTATAAAATGATTTTATGTTGGGCCCCCATGGACCGAACGTTTCAAAGCCAAGCGGAGCAAACATGTAATCACTAGATAACGATTCATATTTGCGCCGCTTGGCACCCTCTGCAGCCTCCGCCGCGGCTCCGGCCTTGGAGACTGTTCCCTTGAGGCGGGAAGGAGCCATCGTATCGACACATGTTGCGTCCCATACGAGTGCCCTTCCCCGCTCCCAAGGGACCAGTGTTAGACCATCTGGACGCTTGCCGTCATCCCTACTGGTTCCAGCGTACTAGGGATATTGATAGTGGCAAGCGCCCTTTTTATTATTTCATTTAAAGAGCCGCGGCGGAAGAACCTGCCAGCACTTTTGAAACAGTGCAGTCCATGAAAGCCTTTCCTGTCGACGTCGGCGCCACAGAGGCACTGATGGCGTTCGACAATGGCAGCTCCTAGCCGAAGGCCTACGGCGATCCGGAAGGTGCCATTGTCGAAGATGGTTCCGAGGGCGGTTGAAGGTAGGGCGTGAAGCCATTGTCCTGACTCGGCTACCGACACAGCGAGAAGTCTTGCGTGGTCATTGTCACTGGTAGAATTTTGAACCAAATAATTATAATCTCTCTGTACCAACGGATCATCCCAAAGTTTTTGACGGAATGGTGCCTCCGGGATACTTTCGTTGGGGCAGAGAGATTTCCAGGCTTCAATTGCGTCGTTGCAACAGTGTATCTCAGCAGGAGATTGTATTTCAGATTTCAAAATTTTTTCACAAGTGTTTGACACACTGTGCACTGACGACAAAAAAGCTGGGAGAGCGACACTGGAAATTTTTCGTATGCCTATGCCACCATATCTAATTGGTAAACAAGCTTGCATCCAGGTGTTTTCCTCGAGGTTTAAATTTAAAAAAAAATCCATGGCAATTTTAAGCGTGGCATCTAGGTGTTCCAAAAGGTAAGTATGTTTCCAGATTGGGCATGCTCTTATAATATATGTGAATTTAGGGACAAATAAGCAGTATTTCAAGATGGTGTATGCAATATGGGAATTTAGAAGGCCCAATCTGCTGACGGTATCAGAAAATGTTTTGGATTTATTTTCTATAAGAGGCCTAATACTTTCGTCGAGTAACGGAGCTCCGGAGGTGAAGTGAGCTGTTTTCTATAATTTTGATTCCTGGTGCAATGTTTTGAAAATTTTGAATGATTAAATTTCTATCCAAAATATTAAATTTTTTTGATATAAATAATTCACATTTACCCATGTTTATGTCTAGATTTATTTTCCGAAAATTATCAATAACTCTAATCAAGTCGTTTCGTACTGTGTCGACTTTACCTCCTAAAGTTCCGTCGTCCAGGTACCAGACATTTAATTTGGAATTTAAGTTTGAAATTATGGGGTGGATTCATAGACTGAATAGTGCTGGTCCTAGAGGGTCACCCTGCTGAACGCCTACTTCTGATGAAATTTCTGAATCAAAATAAAATAATTTAGAAGGACAACTATAAGATTTCCAAATGTAATTATATATTTCCGGAGTATGAATAAGGGCTTCATTAAGCAGGGTTGACCGGTCAATAGAATTGAAGGCATTTTTGACGTCAATTTTGAGCAGTACCTCAGCCTCGCTGTCTTTTTCTAAAAAAGTGCGGGCTGAGTGTACTGCAGCTTCACTACCTCCACGACTACCAAATCCTAGTTGTGTAGGTTGAAATAGATTTTGAAATTTTGATGACATTGTTCTGCAGGCTAGTTTTGATGCTAGCCTGCGGAAAGTGCAGCCGATAGCAATAGGGCGCACACTTCCATCTTTCTTATTGAAAGCGCAGAGGCGCGCTCCAAACAGTAGCTCTCTGAAATCTTCTGATATATGTCCAGTGAATAAAAAATTACAAAATTTGGTTATGTCGTTCAGCAATGCCCTACCGGCGTCGCCAGCGGACGCACCAATCAGATCTTTGAGATGCTGAGGTGTCAGCCCGTCGACGCCGCCTGCAGAGCCATTGGGGAACGACATTATGGCTTCCAGAGTATCTTCAATTTTGATTTCTAAATGAGCCGAGAGGTTTGGATGTGGAGTCGTAGAGGTTGAAGCGGCCAAGGGATGTTTCTCACGAAGGCTTCTCAGTGTATCGGCATTATTAGGAGCTAGAGTATCATGCGAGAAAAGAATTCTAGCAGCGTTTCTTAAATCGCCATTCATTGCTTTACTTTCGACTGTTTTTTTTAGATTATATAGCTTTCTGGGGTTATATGGAATATCTATGGTATGATTGATATGAATATTGGAACAGTTTAGCTTTAATAATGATGTGAGTGATTTGTTGTTATCAGATGGGGGGGACATGAAAGTAATGATAAGAAAACGTAAGTAAGTCTTGCCATGATTGTGGTTTGTAAGATTGATTAATCATACAGTTTTGTAAAACAGCAGACAGCGATTTAGCTAAAGATACTCTAGCTCCTCTTGGGATTCTTTTAACTATCCGAACGTTTGAATTTAGCTGACGTAGGTATTGGTCGAATGAAAATTTAGAATTTAGAGAAGGTGGGGTTAGCGAGAAACGATTGTCTTTTGTAACTGGTGCCGTAACATTGGAAGATTTATGAAATTTGGCTTTGTGAATTTTGAGGCCTCGACGCCCTTTAAAACGACGCCCATCGGAACACAGGTCACAAGTGATATAAAAGTCTATGGCTGGTCCAGTACGTGTTGATTGATCCAGTGACGGTGGTAATCGCTGCGAATCTTCGATGATTTCACTTGATGTGTCTTCCCGTGATGGAGATTGTCTAGTAAATCCGGTTGGTGGCGAGGACGTGCGAGGCAGAGAGCTTTCGTCATCGCTCCCCGCCGAAAAGAATTCATCCGTTATTACGTTTAAGTAAATTATAATGGTTAACCATGTGCTAATTTTAGAACCAAACGACCCAGCGGTTTGGGCTGCGTCGTGATACTTCTATATCAATACTAATATTATAATAATGCGAAAGTCTGTCTGTCTGTCTGTTACGCTTTCACGGCCAAGCCGCTGAACGGATTTTGATGAAATTTGATACGAATATAGCTGAAGACCTGGGGTCAAACATAGGCTACTTATTGACGCAAGCGGAGCTGCGGGAAACAGCTAGTAATATATAAGTCTTTCGGAGTCTTCTTTTCTATGTACAGAATAGGCAGTATCGTTGCACCCCAGTAGGAGTTGATGGTATTTTGAATCGGGCACGTGGGAATTTAATTTTTTCGTAGTCAGCGACCCGAATAACCATTGAAACGATATCCGTGTCGATTTTAACACATAGACATTCCCACCTTTCAGGATTTGATTTTTTGCAAAATCCTAAAACAGGTATTTACTCATTTATCATGATCAATATACTCTTGAGAAGTTTAAACAAATTTGGTCTTATTAATCTCGTTTCTTCATACAACGTTTACAGCCCCGTTTAACCCGCTTAGGGGATGACTTTTGAATAATCCTTCCTTAGTGCACCCCTAGTCCACAAAAGGAACACACGTGCAAATTTTGGAACCAAAAGACCCAGCAGTTTTGGTTGTGCGTTGATATATAATAGGTTGGGGAATAAGTTTCTTCGCATTTTTAAGAAAATTCAAAACATTTTTTATTATAGTTTATTTACATTTAACTAAAGTATGAAGGTGCCATTTTGTTCGATTACTTCATGCCATCTTATAGGCCTATGCACATGATCCTTTTGCTTAAGAAATTTTGATCAAAATACCGCGACAAGTGATTTTGGCAGTCCTCTCGTGATGTTAACCTGACACTGTCTAAAGAATTCTGAAGAGACCAAAACAGGTGGAAATCTGAAGGTGGAAAGTCAGGACTATACGGCGGATGCATTACAACTCCCAGCCAAATTCTCTTAATTTTTGCTGAGTGGCTAAAGATGCGTGAGGTCTAACGTTATCATGATGAAAACCCACACCCTTTTTGTTGATTAATTCCGGCCGCTTTCTTTCAACTTCTTGCTTTAATCTCATCAGTTGTTCACAGTAGCGTTCAGAATCGATGGTCCTGCCTGGTGGTAACAGCTCATAATGAATAATGCCCTTCCAATCCCACCACACACACAGCATCACCTTGTTGCGAGTTAACCCGGATTTCGCCACAGTCTGTAAAGTCTGACCGGCTTTTGACCACGACCTTTTCGCACGTCCTTGTCGTACGTGATCCATTTTTCATCACCAGTTATCAGCTTCTTCAAAAATGGTTCGGTTTCATTATGTCGTAACAAAGAATCACAAATGAGTACACGGTTCATTAGGTTTCTTTAAGTGAGCTCGTGAGGGACCTAAATATCTCTTTTGTGTACAAAATTTTTTTCAAATGCGCTAAAACTGTTTTGTGGTCAATCCCCAGTTCTTCAGCTACATCGTAACTACTGAAATGCCGATCTTGCTCCACTGTTTCAAAAATGGCATCCATTTTATCCGTAATAAGGCGACCAGAGCGACGTGCATCTTCGACATCAAAATTTCTGGATTAAAAACGCTTAAACCAAATTTGTGCTACTCTGAAAGACACTGCACTAGGTCCATAAACATCGCAAATTTTTTTCGCGGCTTGCGTTGCATTTTTTCGTTTATTGTAGTAAAATTTTAAAATGTATAGAATTTCTTCATTATCATGACAATAAAAAAAAACAAATAAAAATCACACATTTTCCTAATTTGAATTTGGAATTATCTTCTTTAAAATGTGTGTTCTTTAAAACTTTACTTTAAATGATACCAAAAGCAACCAGATACAAATAGTATAGCCAAAGAGATTTTATTACAAGATCATACATACTATATGCGAAAAGACTTTTTTCCCCAACCTAATATGTCAGTCAGTCAGAACTTTGAATTTTATATATATAGATAATAGATTTCTCGGAACCACTAATAAAATACCAGAAGATCTATTTACTATACATATCTATCGCTATTCAATGAAGTTTCTTCAAATTATTTATCTAATTACAGACATTATTTTTACAAAAAGCAGTTTTAGTAAAATAAATAGAAAGTATCTGTTTATATACTAAAAACAAGAAATTGAATAATTTGCCGTCGATAGCTATTAAATAACCCTTTCTTCGATAACTTAAGACATTTTCGACCAATCGCGAATCTGATGTGAATTGTACCTTTTTTGGGTCTAAGTACCAAATAGGACCAATAACGACTAACAGAGCCAATGCAATTAACTATAATTAAGTTCAGTAATCAATTATTAAACTTATTTCAAGCTAACTTAATTTGCGCTCCACATAACATTTTCATTTCCTAATTGCTTTTAATTGCATTTTAGGGTTCATTTCCTATTTAAGAAGACCGAAACTTGCATTGAAATTTGACAAAAATTATATTACCGGTGATGACTTAAGGTCCTCATTTATATGTTTGAGTGGATTCATTGACCCTGGCAGACTTTTTCGCAACCACATCTTGATCGCCGAATAGTTCAAGAAAATCAAGGGCAACCCTCAAATTTTGAAGGCCCTACGTAAGTATTGCATATTTTTCTGAAGTTATCCAAGTATTTACGTATTTAAGTACTTAATCATCTTTTTAATAATGCTTACAATACAATACAAAACTCTTTATTGTACAACAAGGATACATTGTGAAATACAAGCAATTAAAAGAAAAAAAACCTTGCGCAATAGCAATTTGTACCAATCCAACACATGTAGACATGACACACAAACAGAACAGTTTTCAAATTCGTCTCTTTTCTTTTACTAATCAGCCAATCTATTGACATGTTTACAAAAGAATAAATGATTATGATTATTGTAGTCAAAAAAATTCTAAATCTATAATGTGGACAGACGTGTCAAAAATATGAAGGATATTATTAGTAGTATCACATAGATAAATAGTGCGATATGACTTGGGATTTAAAGCTAGCTAACATTTCGGCGTACTGTACATGGCAGCGACGAACGGCTTGTACAGCGAAGAAACCAGAGTAGAACTGAGTACAATGAGTTGGAATTAATAAGCGGAGTCTCTCAGCGCTACGCAGTGAGCGATCCCCAACATAACTACGAAATTGGAATAGGCTTCTTAGATAGCTGGGCGAGGATGGGTTAAAAAGAATTGTGAAGAATAAAGACAGAATATGCAAATCTCGACGACGACGAATAGGAAGCCACTTGAGATCAGCGTGAAATTGGGAACGTGGTCGTATTTGCGAAGGCCATATATGAAACGAATGAAGAGATTTTGAAGTCGCTCAATTTAGTTGCTACTCAGTCATTACTGAGGTGTCATTACTCGTGTTACTTGGACATTTCCAAGTAAAACGAGCCAACGTAATTAAGGATAGGGAAGAGCAGGGAATGTGCGATCATGATTTTGGTGGCAATAGAAAAAAGGCACTGAGCATTTTAAGTGACCAGTATGCAACAAATATCCTCCTGCTAACCTCAGCCAATTGAACTGACCAAGTAAGTGTTTTGTCAATATATATGCCAAAATTTTTAACACACTCGCTGTATTCTTTATCCACTCTACCAAAGACAAATCAGGGAAACAGATTGTAATCAAGCCTATCCAACAGCCTAGAACTGCCAACAATAATGCACTGAGTCCTTAGTAGGATTGACTTGCAGATCGAAATTTCTACTCCAGACAGAAATACATCCTGCGCATAAATTTGCAGATTGTCCGCATAAAGATAGTAGGAAGATTGAAGATTAGAGGTTAAGGACTTTATAAAAAACGAAAAGAGTATAGGAGATAAGACACCACCCTGTGGAACACCAGCAGACGTGCTACGCCAAGTAGAAAAATGGTCTTCGACGCAAACACATTGCTGTCTTCCAGACAGGTACGTATGGAACCACTCAATAACTGTTGAAGATATATTGAGAGAGCGTAAGACACTCAGCAAAATGTCAACATCAACTGTATTATAGGCGTTGGTAAAATCCGGCAGAGTCAAAACAGTCAGCTGTGTGCCGTCCGTCCCACGTCGAATATCGTCGGCAACTTTAACAAGAGCAGTAGTCGTACTATGACCCGGTCGAAAACCAGATTGGAAAGTATTGAGGGGTTTATTGACTGTAAAGTAGTGACAGAGTTGTTGTGGATTAAATAACTATCAACTACTTAGTTGGTATATCTTCATTGACAGCTGGTCAGTTTTATTTTATACTTTTTCAAAATCTTTGACTCACTTAAAACCGATGAGACTCAAAGTCAACTCAAGTCATTCGATTCACTGGTTATGTCAAAAAAACTATTTCGTTCTCGAATGAATCCTTCGCCTCACTGGTTTGATTTTAATGTCAATGTTTTAAAATGTTTAGTACAGTTATATCAAAATTATTTAAAATATCCTGTACGGAAACCTCTCAGACAACTTCCACTCGCGTTTGCCATTTCGATTTTTATTTAATGAGCTTCTCAAACCTAATTAAGGTATTTTAAAAATTGGTAATCATTCTGTCTCCGATTGTAATGTTTAACGTACAAAAATCATGGAAAGGTAAGAAAGACTAAAAAAGTAAGCTAGTACTGTAGTTTCGAAATGGGATTAAAAGGAAATATAAAATGGAATCATTATTTTTGATTTTGTCGAAAATCGATTGAATGTTACTCGAATTGATTTTATTTGAGATAACTTTTTTTCTTTTTTTAACCGCACATAGGACTTTTACAAACTCAACCATTCTGTTTGCAGTGCAGAATCTGTTACCAGTGTAGTAATAATATAAATAGCTACCAGTTTCTACACTGCGACCAGAATGGTTGAATGAGTTGAAGTGTCATGTGTGGGGCAGTTAAGCATCTAGAGTCTCAATTTAATACATAGGGCGCACTGTAAGTTTCCGGAACTGGCCACTTACATAAACAATATTTAAAAATTTATTGCAACATTTGAAAATAGAACTCTTTGGCTGTAGAATGCAGTTTGTTTCATCTGACTGTCTTTTGTTTTTACCTTATGGCGCCATTTAAAAAATTGTGTGTCTGCATCAACATGGATTTAACTCGGGAAAATTTTCGTAGTATGATTTTCTACGATTTTAAGTGTAATTTGACAGCTCAACAGAGCATCGCTCGGCTTGAAACAGCTTTTGGCAATGAAGCACCATGCAAGACAACTGTTTATAGCTGGTTTGCAGAATTCAAGCGTGGTCGTATCAATCTCAGTGACGAATCTCGCGATGGTCGGCCGTCCACCGCTGTGACCAACAAAAACATCAATGCTGTGCGCCGTATGATTGAAACAGACTGGCATGTGACCTACCATGAAATTCGCGCATCCTTAGAAATAGGCATGAGTCAAATACAATTAATCCTACACAAACATTTGGGTGTGAGAAAGCTGTGCTCGCAGTGGATCCCACACAACTTGACCGAGGCTCAAAAAACGGACCGCGTCACTTGGTGCAGTGCCATGCTTACCAGATTCAACGAAGGTGCGTCAAATTTGGTGTGGGACATAGTAACAGGTGACGAAACATGGATTTATTGCTACGATCCCAAAACAAAGCAGCAATCGAGCGTATGGGTCTTTCAAGATGAGCCGAAACCAACCAAAGTGGCGCGCGTGAAAAGTGCATCTAAGCGGATGATTGCTTCTTTTTTTAATAAAACTGGACACGTGGCTACTGTTGCTTTAGAGAATCGTCGTACAGTGAATAGTGACTGGTACACGACCATTTGCTTGCCGGAAGTTATTGACGAACTCCGTAAACGCCGTATCATCCTGCACCACGACAATGCTAGTTCTCACACGGCCAGACAGACAAACGACTTTTTGAAGGCAAAAAATGTAGAACTCATGAGTCATCCTGCATACAGTCCCGACCTGGCACCTTGTGACTTTTTTCTGTTCCCAAAAATTAAGAACCAATTACGCGGTCAACGATTTTCATCACCAGAAGAGGCTGTCGAGGAGTATGAAAAACACGTTTCAGAGGTCACCACAGAGGAGTGGTACAAAAGTTTTCAAAACTGGTTTCATCGAATGAAAAAGTGCATAGACGCCAAGGGAGATTATTTTGAAAAACAATAAATTAATTTTGTACCTATAATAGTATTTTTTCATATTCATTCTGGAAACTTATAGTGCGCCCCACGTATGGCGAGGATTAACTGTGGCACGCAAGTAACGCCCAAATCACACTTTTCCGTATCAAAGCTGAGCAAAGCTTTAATAAAAATTTTGATTGAAAATGTAATAATGTAATAGTGCAATATTAATGAAGTATTTAATTAATACACAACTTTGTATGCCCACAGACGTATACTTCTATTATTTCAAATAATGAGTACCATTGGTCGTATGGAGGCTCCAACTATTGAAGTGTGTGGAAATGACGGCAGGACTTACAAATATGAAGAGCTGGCATTAGCCCGAAAGGAACGCCCAGTCCTAGAACTGTCTTACTACCCGTGTTCCAGAACCTTCCGGCAAGTAGTCGCAGCTCACGATTATAATAAAAACTTAATAGATACATCGAAACCGGATTCACAGATTTGCGGCAATGACGGACAAACCTACAATAGCGAAAAAGAAATCCAATTGTCTAAATCAATACAGCCTAATTCAAAAATCAAGTATCCGGGGGCATGTATTGATATTTCGTACAATAAACTGCTTCCATGTAAAGTATTCAGAGATGAAAACAAGAGTGATGTAAATATAAATAGTGAGGGTACTTTATTATGCGGAACAGACGTTACGACTTACAATCAGCAAGAATTTAAATTAGCTCAAATGAAACAACCATCTTTGAATATACTCCACACAGGACCGTGCATTTTAGAATCTGCGTTTGTTAACACATCTAAGTTTCGCTGCCCTGACTGTTTGCATGGAGAGAAGACAAATTTATTTAGACGAAATTATCACTACTATTACCATGCTAGAGCTGGTAGACCTATTGGGCTTGGAAAGGGTGGAGGGAGGCCTCGTCCTCCTCCTAAAACGACGCGTAAGCCTACAACGACGCGTAAGCCTAAAACTACGCGTAAGCCTAAAACGACGCGTAAGCCTATAACGACGCCTAAGCCTACACCTCGTGGGGAGCCTAGTAAATCTGAGTCTAAAGAAATCCATGTCCATATTAATTTTTCTGGTGAACCTGGTAAACCTGGTAAACCTGGTGAACCTGGTGAACCTGGTGAACCTGGTAAACCTGGTAAACCTGGTGGGTCTGACGAATCTGGTGATGGAAAAGGTGAAAATGATGATATTGAGTTCCGAGGGAAAAAAAGGGGAAGAGGCAAAGGAAAGGGACGTGGGAAAGGAAGGGGCAGAGGAAGATGGCATTATCTTTTTCATGAAGCTTCTAAAGGTGAAACTGGTTCGGGAAATGAAATTCAAATCGGGATAAAATCATTTGTAAATTCTGTGAAACGTCCAAACTCAAATCATGTGCCACTTGGAGGCGGTGGAGGTGGTGGAGGAGGGGGAGGAGGAGGAGGAGGTGGTGGAGGTGGTGGCGGAGGAGGCGGATGGAGAGGAGGTGGTGGAGGCGGTGGCGGTGGAGGTTAAAACGGAGGTGTAACCGGAAGACGAAGCCAAGATAGAAAATTACTTAATATAACTAAGTAATAAGATTGTAAGATTATTAAAATTGTATTTCGATATTTATCTTTATTAAAGCGATTCATCAAGTACAGATTCAAAACCCTGCGAGGTTGGGATGATTGGATTTACGCGGTTCGGTATGTATTGAGGTTTTGTGCTGGACATTTAATAAATTAGTAAAACATAAGGTCTCTAAATAAATAAAAATCATACATGATAAATAATCATCAAGACAAATCAAACGAGCCCAAACTCGGTGGGATAATATTCTGGGGGCACGGGAGTGCCCCCGCCAGGACGAGCCAAGCGGTGCGCAAGGTAGTGACCTACCTTTTCTCGAAACGTTTTGTCGTTTTTTTGAACTCTCATAACTTTGGTGTGGATGATGCTAAATAGTTAAAAATTTCAAGATGTAATGACACCAGTACAATCATTAAACATACAAAGTTTGAATGTCTTAGCTATTATACTTTAGATTTTATTAATGTCTTAAAACCCCCGATTTCGTCACTGATTCACTCGCTCACTGATCATCAAAATTCTTAAGGTACTTCCTGAAGTCCTAGAACGCTGAAATTTGGTATGTAACCAACTTACAAAAATAAATGAAATCCCACCAAAAACATTTTCATGTAAAAATGCTACCGTTACGAAGATTTCATAGGCATTCGTTCATCGTGTGTGAAATAAAACGGCCAAGCCACACGTTTTGACTAAAATGTAGACTATGTGAAGTTAGGTCTGGTAAAGTAAGGGCGCATAGATCAAGAATCTTGGCTCTACATGAGATCTGACCACTTTTTCATTGATTTTGATTAAGGTGTAGTGTAGAGCTTGTAGGTTTAGAGCGTGTAATCTTTAGAGCTTGGCTTTATACGAGATCTGATAACTTTTTCACAGGGTAAGCTATGTAGACTCGTCTTGGCAACATTTTTACATGAAAAGGTTTTTGGTGGGATGATTAATTACACATTCGAGAAAACCAACAAGACCTCTAGTACTTACTTACTCGCATTCCTCAACACCGTTTGGTATTGTTTGTGTTTGCTAAATGTATTTTATAGTTTTCTTAATATTATTTTCGCCGAGTTGTAATAATTCGTCGTGAGGACTGACGCCGTAGGTCTACTTTCAGCGCACAGCGCGGGAATGACACGGGGCGAAGGGGCGTTGGCCGAGCAGCGAATATCAACTGTATAGAAAAGGCAATAAAGTCGTTTATCGCTTGCTTCAAACTGGCGCGTTTCGTCGCAAAAGTAAACCCGAAAATCTTAAAACTGTTTTCCGATGATTACTAATAAACTAAATAATACAGATTAAATATTCGTTGTTCCATCATATTTATGTCACCCTTTACGTGTGTCATTATTATACTGCAAAACTGTGTTTAATAAGATTAAAAACGCAGTAAAATTAACAAAAAATAAAAATATCGAGCAAAAGTCAACAAATTATGTTTCCAATATATGTCTGTGTTTCAACGTGATTCCAACATAGTCAATTGCTACTCCTTCCTTTCGGACCGGTTTCGTTGAATATTCTTTCACTATACAAGCCTGTGTTCACTATACAAGGCTGTGGAATGTTTTGCCCAATGAAATTAAAGAGACCTCAACAAAATTTGCCTTCAAGAAAAAGGTTCAAGTTCACCTAATGAATTCTCTCTAATTTATAAACCAGAATCACAAGTTCTCTGCATTAAAATCTTTAAATATATATACATATATGTATGTATATTATACTCCCTATTTGTGTAAATATATGTATGTTTATTTAGCTGTAGGGTTCTTTTTTTTCTGTAATGTCACACAAGGCCTTTTTACGCCGCTTTGTATTTTCTCTGTTTTTCCTAATGGTTGACTGGGAGAGAATGCTTTTAGCATTAAGTCCGCCAATTGTTTTTTTACTTGTGGTACAATAAAGTTTTAATAAATAAATAAATAAATATCTTAATAAAGGTTCAAAAAAGTATGTGCTAAAATTTGGTAGCATTCGAATTTACACAAAGTTTAGTTGAAAGGTTTCATTTGCCAACTCATTTTATCGTACTAGCAGGGTTCCATTTTCCCCGGACTGAATAAGAGCACTTGAAGCCGTTTAGCAGTGCAATCACTGCATTAAAACATTAAAACACACATTAACACACGTCTGTCATTTACTCTGTGGCTAACGTTGCTGGATACACATATGCCCTATCATTTTGTAATAATTTAAGTTAAGTTAAGATGATTGTGTAATCGTTTGTTAACCCAAATAAATAAATAAGAAAGAAAATTTTTAAAAGCATCACCACAATTCATAAGTCGAATCAAGGCCAAGACTGTCGCTGCTGGTGTCACTGACACTGTCATCATTATTTATCACAATGTTATTCCCATCTCCTATTACAACTATCGTAATATGACAGCGTCTACTTCTCTTACACTTTTTTCTCCTTCTAAGAGGTATTAATTTCGTAGATGACATTTTCCCAAAAACACAATTTTTACAACGTGCTACGTTCTTACCGTATTCAACCGAATCCAAAACGTATGCCCCTGGTCGTAGAGTGGCCAAAGTGCTATTTATAAAATAATATTCGACAGTCGCATCATTTTGCTTTAAAATTCTTTTGATCATCTTCCTTTGGGAGCGTGTACCATTTGTGCGCCTATGAATTTGATTTCCTTTACGAAATGTTGAGAGCGATTGTAACATGCAAGGCCCTTGGTGTAGTATTCCTAATGATTTCTTTTTAAGCTCTTCATAATTATGAGTTTCAATGTCAGTGCCGCAAAATACTTTTGATTGAAGTAACTCCTTACTCCTTAAGGACGGTTGTAGCTTTTCATTTTTTCCCGCATAACTACCATTTCCAAATGTGAAAAGTGATTGTGAACGTTTAATCATAAGTAGCAGTAAGAATACCACGTCTGAGGACAAAATACAAAATATTAGTAATCAATAATTTCATCCAGCGTCAGAGGCCGAAAGGCGGTTTCGAATAAATCTGCACCAGAATGAACAAGGTAGCTCGATAGCTAAGCACGACGCCGTTCAGGTCCATAATTTCCCTTTTCCAAAATGTCCCCTGGGTTTGAAATGTCCCTTTCCCAGAATGACCCTTCCCTAGAATATCTCTTCCCCAGAATATCCCTTCCCCAGAATATCCCTTCCCCAGAATGTCTCTTCCTCAAAATGTAATCAGGCGAATGCTTTATATAGCCTTACCGATCCACATTTGCCATAACATTTCGTAGAGCCTTATTAGCAAACTGAATTAATACCTATTAGCAGCAAATCAATATATACTTAACTATACCTAAATTAAACAATAATAAGCGAGTAATTAAGAAATGTTAATAATTATTTTTGGTGAAAATTGAACTTCACATTAATTAAGTTGTACATGCATCAATTGAACAAATTTTGATACGAATTTTTAAATTATTAAGTAGGCAAATAGGTCTACCTTACCACGTACTTACGTGAGTGGTAATTGGAGCCTATAAACGCTTGCAACACCAAAGGTTTAACAAGCGCTTTGTCACCCTGAAGAAAACCATAGCAGGATCAAGAGAAGAAAAAAGTATTCTCGGATCCACTGGTGGATTTAATTGGAATGAGGGTTTTTTCTTCAATCGCAGTCTCAGCGTGCTAACATAGACCAGATTTAGACTTGGACGAGGTTTCGCCTGCGTAAATGGCATATCAGCATTTAATAGGGTTAATAAAACGACTAACGCTCTCCTTACAATGTTTGGTATCCCACATCACCATCATCATCTTAGCGTATTCCCGGTTGCATCCTCAGCTGTTTATCGGTCGGCTTTCTTATTTTTACGTCTCCACTTCGCCCGGTCTTCGGTATCCTTGATAGAGAGTCTGTTATCACGCATATCCTGCTTTGCGACGTCAAGCCAGCTAATGTTTGATATCCTACAGTGTATCAGTAATAGATATATGTACCTCGAACTAAGAATTAAAACATTTCGACAGGAAATTGCCCAGAACAGCCGTAAATATCAGAAGAAGCTAGCCAGTCATGTGAACGAGCTTGCTTGGGCTTTGAGCGGAGAAGGGGAATACTATATATCTGGCTGAAGAGAGGTGACATTAGAGGCCTCAGCGACAGATACGGAATTGAGTCAAAAGTCAGGTGCTGAAGAGACATTGTCCTCTTTTGAGCAAATAATGTCCCTCGTCAAATCAAGACCAAACACGAAAGCGGCTTGTTCGTAACAGATTGCCGTGGAGAAGAATACAAAAAGCCCTTACGTGATTACTTGTCATCTTTCCGTTTGTTACAGCCTATTTTCTTCGAGTCACTATCAGTAGGGTTGTAATTTGAACTCAAAACCATCCGGTGCATACCGTGCGATTGAAGATTATCCATCTACGGCTTGCACGTAGACTGGTGCTGTGGAACCAAGTCAGAGACCGAAAAGCGGTTTTAAAGAACCTGCCACATCTTGTGCAAGATCAATAAAACTCATTAAATATGAGTGTAGGAATCCACGTGGTTAGAGTAAATAAAAAAAAATGTAAACTTTTAAAATGGCAAATTTATTCTATGATAGCTGACCTGGATATAAACTATCCATTTATTACTACACTATTTCTATCTCCTATTATAACTATGATATTATTAGACTGGGAATCTCCTCCGCGGCCACCACCCCCACCACCACCCCCTCCGCCATAGAGAGGACTTAAAATTGTTGATGGTCTTTCACCAAATACACAACTTTTACAGCGCATTGCCTCTTTAGCAGTCTGTTGCAAAATGTATAGACCTGGTGGTAAAACTTTTGTATCTACGTAAGAGCTATTTAGAAAATAATATTTGGCATTCCTAAATGAACCCTTTTGTTTTTTAAATCTTTGAATATTCTCCCTTTGGGGAAAATTTTTGTCCAATTTTTCGTTTCTACGAGTATGTTGCAATTTTACTGATTGTAAAATGCAAGGACCTGGATGTAAAGTTTCCAATGATTTCTGTTTAAGTTCTTCATAACTATAAGTTTCGATGTCTGTGCCGCATAAAATATGATTGTCATTTGTATGAAATAGTTCCGAATTTGCGAATGTTTGAACTTTAATTGTAGTCTTCTTCCTGAATTGTTGTTTTTCATTTATATTCGTGCAGCTTCCTTTTCCATGTAGTGATGTAGTAAGAAATATTAATAGGAATACCACATCTGAGGAAAAGAAGAGAATTAAAATTTACTTTTTTGAATTCAATACTTTAATTTGTTCATACTCCGATCCACCAACATTAAGTGGTTAAAAAATTCGTAACAAAGATAGAGCAGTAGGTATATTAAGTATTAAAACGCGGATCTTATGCTCCAAAGCGACTAAACTAAGTTTCTAACATCGCTCTGACCAGATAGTCAGACCCATGGTGATTGCAGTTCGCTTCCAACTGGTAATTTTGGAAAACACTTTTCATACTTTTTAATTATTCAACCATTTCTTTATAAAACACCTTACCGATCCACAGAAGCCATAACATATCAATTTACGTAGAACCCCCACTGCAAACTAAAATCAATTATTTGTATAGTTCGCACGTTCATCTAATTAATTGGTTATTTAGTGAGTAATTATGAAAATGTTGTTGATTTGTTTTGGTTAGAACCTAGCATCAAATTAATCAACTAAAATATATGACTTACACAGTTTTGCGCCTACTTGATAATTATGTGGTGAGGTTCAGTACCAGTCCTATCCACGATCTGTGTATTTCCTTAAGAGTGACCTCATTCATCAGGGTCTCTTAAGACGAAAATTTCAAAACTCTTGATTATTTATGTGGTGTTTGGAATAAGGTTTCATATTATCCGAAAATTATCAGATTTTTAGGAACAGCCATTATTTTTAAAAGATATACACATTTTTATTTACCCTGAAATATCGATCAAGTTATGGCTCTATGGGCCTATGCCTATGCCACATCGGTAGACACCTATACTTCCATACTAATATTATAAATGCGAAAGTCTGTCTGGCTGTCCGTCTGTCTGTCTGCTACGCTTTCAAGGCCAAACCGCTGAACGGATTTTGATGAAATTTGGTATGAATATAGTTTAAGACCCGGGGTCAAACATAGGCTACTTTTAGACGCAGGCGGAGCTGCGGGAAACAGCTAGTATTGAATAAAAAAACAACTACTGTCGTTTAAAAACGTTTTCATAGATTGACTTTGACATTGACATTTACTTTTTAAAATCGATGTGGCAGAGGCATAGGCCCATAGAGACTTGAAGATACTTCCCCTACATGGGATGCAGTACATAATTATAGATTGGCAAAGTGCTTAATAAATGGACTATAAAGTATCTATACTTGCAACATTTCCTGTGAATTTGTTCGTGTCTTAATATTATTGTGTAACGCCAATGCTGCAGTCTAATGAAAGCACAGATAGATACTTTGGTCTTGTTGATACTTAGAGTCAACAGATTCTCCCGATGGACACAATGACGGACTGCCAAATATCCAATTGAGTATCATCAGCGTTACACATAACAGTGGAATTTGGGGTAATAATATTAAGGATGTCGTCGATGTATAGAAAGAATAATATTGGTCTGAGTATGCTCCCCTGCGGCACGCTGAAACGTATTGACATGATACTACTAAAAGTCTGACTTATTTACACTAACTTTTTCCAAGAACGTAAATTACGTAGTGCCGAAAATCTAAGCCTAAAAACTCCTGCTACTCCACTACTTTCTACTCTGATTCTTTTACGGTCAAGGCAACGCGACTGTGGAATTCCCTAGCATTGCCTGTTCGAACGTCTCAAACTCTGACCAGTGTTAAGTCGCAAGTAAAGTCCCACTTTCTTTCCTCACTTATTAATTATTGTATAGGTATATAGTTAATTATTTTTTATTTATGTATATTAGTATTTATTTTAAGTAGTTTATGTATCGTGTACTTCTGATATTCTGCCTAGCGTTGTTCTGTTCTTTATGCACCATATCCGTATCTCTCCTTTCTTTTATATTTCGTACTATCCTAAGGTTGCCTGGAAGAGATTGCTTGAGCGATAAGGCCGCCTTTTGTATACATACTGTGTTCACATTTTACGTAAAATACTTAATTTTGATTTTACTGTGTGCAAAGAAGTGTTAAATAAATAAATAATTAATCCGTCAGGTAACTTCTAAAGCAATCTTAGGTATGCAAAACCATGAATACCCATAATGTCCATTTTCTTTAGCAATAAAGGAACAGAAGCAATGTCGAATGCCTTTGTTAAGTCCAAAACATGCTAATACATTGTTGGCTATTCTGACACAAAATGGATCACATTTTCACAGCTCCGCCACACATCCTCGTACGACACATTTTCCTCGCACAGCTCTGATGGAAACGCCTACACATTTTCAAAGCAAGGCTACACATCCTCGCACGACACATTTCCCTCGCACATCTCAGGTGGAAACGCAGCCTTAGATCGGTTAGATTGGAAAGCAATACACTGGAAACCGCATTCAATTTAATGCAGTGATTTTCGTGTGATGCGAGTGCAAACATACAGACAAAAATTCTAAAAATTGTTGTTTTGGCTTTTGTTGGTCCTATAAAGACAATCACATTTTGATTAATTTAAACAATGTAAAGGCTTGACAATGGCGAACTTATCGATTTTGCTAATCAGTTAGAAATGGGGAAAAAATTATAATAAAAACTCTTTAATGAACCAACAAATTTAATGTCTGTTTACGAAGGCGGTCTGATCACAAAAGTAATCTAGTTTGCCAAATTGTGAATACCTTCAGTATCTTCGTTTGTCACTCAAACAAATATAAGGTCGTTATTAATAAATTGAAATCAGTCGCTGATATGCAGATTTCTCGTCGCCCGACGTCATTCGCTCAATTCAGTATCCAGTCATCCAAACTCATTAATTTTGACACTTCAAATTTGTATTTACCCAAAATATTGAATTAAATCTTTATATTCATAACTGGTAATGTCATTATATGTCACTATATAATGTCCGTCTCCTATGGGGACTAGTATAATAATACATCTTTGTTTACGACGTCCAAACTGATGAGTACACTTTTCAGGCTCACTAAGAGGAGTTAAATTTATAGAAGACATTTGTCCAAAAACACATTTTTTACAACGTGCTACTTTATTTACATGTTTAGCTGAATCCAAGACGTATAGCCCTGGGCTTATATTATAAGTGTCAGCTAAAGTACTGTTTAAAATATAATATTCGAAATTTGTATCGTTTTGTTTTAAAATTCTTCGAATCTGTTTCCTTTTTGGTAAAAGTTTGTCAAGTTCGCTTCTTTTTTTTAAAGTAAAGAGTGATTGTAAGACACAAGGACCTGGATGTAAAAGTTCTAGAGATTTCTTTTGAAGCTCTTCATAATTGTATGTTTCAATGTCAGTGCCGCAAAATACTTTACTGTGAAATTTCTCTTGTTGAATGTTCGATGTTCTTATGGACGATTGTAATTTTTCATTTTTCTCTGCATAACTATCGTTTCCAAGTGTAGAAATTGATTGAGTACTGTCAATTAGAAGTAGCGTAAAGAATATCACGTCTGAGGACAAAATACAAATAAATTAGTTACGTTTAAATGATTTCATAATGGGCCTCGTAGTACTAACGTACAGAACGGATCCTCACACCCTCCCATCCGAAACAGATATCGCACTTCACCTCGCATATTTAGGGTTAAAATTGAGAGCAAAACAATGCAAGGATGTCGGTTTTGCCGCTCGGCCGCTGCGACGAATATGACGCAGATACGGTAAATAACCAACTCTACGAGTCGTAAGCTACGACTAAAACCTTAGTACTAATAGGTACATAAATTCTCTTTACAAATAACCGTTTTCGAGAGACTATCGATTACGAAACCTCTCATGTGTATGTATCTTACTTTATAGTTATTTCTTTTTTATTTGAAAATATTTATATCACACCCTAGTCCATCAAGACATATTTACTAACGTTAGTACATATATCTCGATTCCCATACCATTTAACCCACATGATAATGATGTTTCGAAATCTATTAAATGCTATAGTAGGCGGAGTATTTAACTTTATCATCATATAATACCTAAAATTTCTTATTTGTTTCAGAAGCAGCTTATAACGATTACTCTGCTGTCTTTACGGTAAAATCAAAAGATTTTTTTTTATGTTTTAGCATGGTTTTAGCAAAAACATTCTTAATTATTATTTTTCCCTACACCACCTGTTGGTTGGCTGACTGAAAAGACACTTGTCTCTTCATATTTTTATTAAATACACAAATGAAATGAGTAAGCGAGCATCAATCTTGTTTCGAAATCTTTTTTTCCTTGCCTGAATATGTTATGTCCCACTGTTGGACAAATTTCCTTTCATCTCTTTTCATATCTTTCTGCATCCAGTCCGGACATATTTTCCTTGGTCATCCTCTACCTAGGTTTCAAAAGCTTACAAATTAAATTACACTAACTAACAAAGTACTTCGTAAGAGGTAGGTATCAATTTTTTAAATAAATATTTTACCGATCCACAAAAGCCATAACATCGTAGAATTTCCAACGCAAACTGAAATACCTATTTAAACCAAATCTAAATTAAACAATAATTAAGAAATGTTAGTGATTATTTTTGGTGATAATTTAATAATAGATTAATAAAGTTGTATCAAATTGGACAAATTAGATCTATTAGACGATTTTATATGCTACTAAGTAGGCAAAAAAATTCCGTAGCCTAGGGACGCACATCATCAAGGTTGTGACGCGCGTTGCCAACCTTAAAGAAATTTTTCACGCCCTTTTGTGGATCACATGTTGTCTTCTTCTTTTTAGCGAGTCGACTCTGGCAAACTATGTTTGTGATGACCAAAACTTGGCCACTGAGTGGCTTCGTAGATATCCATAAGCGTGCAGGTGGGTTGGCACGCAGGGCAGGACAAGAGATGAGTCATCGTCTGGGGAGATGTTGATGCCCCACCTGCACAAGTTCTTTCTGCTTCGGCCGACTTGAGTCCGGAGTCGGAGAACCCTACATACGATGCTGTTATCAAATAAGTATGATTGAAATCCGTTAAATAATGTTACACCAAACTGTCCCCCAATTTGGCCTCATTTCATCCCCAATCCAAAAAAAAATCAAATTTTCCTTCTTTTCTCCCTCATTTCTCCCCCCATCAGAAAGATCTTTTCACGAAAAAAATAAATAAATCAAGGAACACGTGTGTCAAGTTTCGTAGTCAACTGATTCTGCTGAAGCAAATGGAAATCCGTAGTCTCCGCTTAATGAAAAACAGGCGTGATGATATGTATGTAAATTCTCCCGAAGCCATTTTGCAAAGTGGAATTTGGGATAGTAATAGCGAAGATGTTGTCTATGTATAGTAGGAATAACATCGGTCTCAGTATGCTACCCTGCGGTACGCCGAAACGTATTGACATCATACCACTAAAAGCCCGACTTATTTTCACATACTTTTTACAATTCGTCAAGTAACTCCTGTACCAGTCGATAATGCGATCCACGGATACCCAAGGTCTTCAGTTTCTTTAGCAGTAAAGGAACGGAAACAGTGTCGAATGCCATGGTTAAGTCCAAAACAATGTTGCCCATTATTAGGCCATTAAGTGTTGGGACTGTAGTTACTAGAAGAGTTTTTTCATATACGTTTTAGTATTCAAACACATGCTTATGCGGCCTGCCTGTAGTAATTACCGTAGACTGCTGCAATAGCAATAGTACAACGGGGGCGTTGACGACCTTTTAGATAGATATTTTTTCACATCCGTTTTGTAAGCCCTCATGTTGTAGTAAAAAACGTAGCAGGGAGTAACTGCATCTTCAGTATATTTGTACCTGAGAAGACCAAATTGTTTTAGAGATATGTTTGGATAATTGGATGTTTGTTACGGAAACATGGGAAATCGTGGAACCAGTGTAATTAATATTGTTCACATTTAAAAGACGGCCAAGAAAAATGTTGGACATATTACCCTGATGGCATGGTGACTAATTTCATAATGAATCAACATGTAGTAATAATATAATAAGATTAACTTTAGATACTCGTAATAAAATTTTATTAAAATAAATTCAATTAAACTTAAGTAAGGTAATAACAGTTTCTTAACCAAAATAGTCATCATAATTATATTATTAATCCAGCCTGGCCTTCTTCCTTGTCTCCTTCCTCCATCTACCCTTCCTTAGCCACCACCGCCCCCTCCTCCGCCTCCTCCACCTCCTCCTCCACCCCCACCTCCTCCACCGCCTCCTCCACCTCCTCCTCCACCTCCTCCTCCACCTCCTCCTCCACCCCCACCTCCTCCACCGCCCCCTCCTCCTCCACCACCACCTCCTCCGCCACCTCCGCCAACCCAAAGTGGTTCACGAGTTGGGTTTGGAAATTTCACTTCATTTAAATTTGATTTGATACCAATTTGAAACTGGTTATCTTTCGAACTAAATCTGCCTTTATATTCCCTATTTAATCGATTACGCCATCTTCCTCCGCCTCCCCCGCCACCTCCTCCTCCACCGCCCCCTCCGCCACCTCCGCCTCCCCCTCCACCACCACCTCCTCCACCCCCACCTCCTCCTCCCCCACCTCCTCCTCCCCCACCTCCTCCTCCCCCACCTCCTCCTCCACTACCACCTCTTTTTCCACCTCCACCTCCCTTACCGCCTCCACCACCCTTTCCACCACCACCTCCACCTCCACCTCTCTTACCACCTTCACCTCCCTTTCCACCTCCACCTCCCTTTCCACCTCCACCTCCATTTCCACCACCACCTCCTCCTTTTCCCCCGTTTCCTCCTTTCCCTCCATTTCCTTCACCACCAGGCTCCCCATCAGCGCCAGGCTCTCCGACGGTACCAGACCCTCCATCGTCATTTGGCTCACCTTCAGGAGCATTTTCTTCCCCAGGATCGCCAGGTTCCCCCGATTCCCCAGAGTGTTCAGTAGGTCTACCTGGCCTACCAGGCCTGCCGCGCCTACCAGTCCTAGCTTGATAGTTGTAGGGATAATTTGATCTTAGCATATTTGGCATCGTACCATGTAAGCAATTGGGACATCGAAATGACTTAACTAACGATTCCAAGATGCATTGTCCTGTGTGAAGAATATTCAAAGATGATTGTTTCATTCGAGCTAATTTGAATTCTCGATTATTATAAGTCCTAACGTCCGTTCCGCATAATAACATAGCTTCAATTTTAATATTATCGTTCAATACATCTTTCTTGTTAGCAACTCTGCTTAGTGACGATAGAAGTGAATTAGGCTTGATTAATTTAGATAATAGGTATTCTTTTTCACTGTAAGTTGGTCCGTCATTGCCGCAATCCTGTAAAACCAGTGCTGCGAGTACTTGCTGGAAGGTTCTGGAACACGGGCCATAGTAAGACAGTTTTAGAGCTGGGCGTTCCGTTCGGGCTAATGTCAGATCTTCGTGTTTGTAATTCCGGCCATCATTTATACGCACTTCCTTAGTGAGAGCCTCCAGATGACCAATGGTAATTATTATTTGAAATGATAATATGAATATTACGTCTGTGGGCATACAAAAAAACTAATTTATTTATTAATTTCTGTAAATTTTTAACGAGGATTTGTCTTCTTAATTAAAATTCTAATACAGATTGATTTTCATCACGGCTTACAAAATTGAATGTAATGAATGAATGACAATAACAAAATGGCTGCCTCCTAATTTACAATCGTATTGTTTTATATTTTTTTTAAACTTTATAACCTAAAATGGTACAGAAGGCGGATTTAATAATTAATTTTGATCGGTAGAGAATGCTCTACCAGTCAAAATAGTCCCTAATTTGAGTTTGTCTATTTTATCTTTTTTGCTTTTGTGTTAATTAATGTTAAATACTATATATTAGCGTTTTCTACGTTCACCATCACCACTAACGTATTGGTGTTTTTTACTGAAATTCTTTGTATTTCTAATTTACACCACCAGTGTTGTCGCGATTTAAGTGATGGGAATTTGAATGTTCATTTTCTAATAATGTTTCATTACTAAAACTATTTTACTAATTCTATTCCCACGGGAAGCATACTTCGCTTAGTCGTTTACCTGATAAAAAACATGATGAACACTACAGAGACTATGTTTTTATCAAGTTCATTTTTAGTTTACAGTTTTTTTTTTTGTGTACCTTATTTGTAGGATTTCAATCCGATTTCAAATTTTATTTTGATAATTTGCTGGAAGAGATTGCATTAGCGATAAGTCCGCCTTTGTACTCATTTATGTTAATCGGTTTCATTGGTTTCATCTTTGCTTAAATGTATGTAAATGGTGCAATAAAGTGTTCATTCATTCATTACTAAAAAGAAACCATTTCGCTTTTAGCTTTAGCTTACCTTTCCATGATTTACGTGTCATTGTGTGTAAAATATGGAACTAACTGCCCGTATGACTTATTAAAAAAAAACATAATTAGGCTTTGAATTCAATAAATAAAAACGGCAAAGTGTGAGTTGAAGTTAAGCTTAGAGGATTCCGTTCATGGAACTACTTGCCTGCAATCGAGATCAGTCCTATTGTCTGCAATTTCAGGTCAGTCACTTAGGAGCCTAGACCAAGATGTAATGGAGATGGGGTTTTTAGGTTCCGTATTATCGTTGTTGTCAAAGTTTCCTAGTGACATAACTAAATCATTGTCTTAAGAACAAAACGGACGCCATGTCTCTAACATCAAAAATATACAACTAGCTTTTGCCCGCAGCTCCGCCTGCATCAAAAAGTAGCCTATGTTTGACCCCGGGTCTTCAACTATATTCATACCAAATTTCATCAAAATCCGTTCAGCGGTTTGGCCGTGAAAGCGTAATAGACAGACTTTCGCATTTATAATGTTAGTATAGATGATCTTATAAAGATTCCGTTTTGTACTTTTGAGTACGAAACCCTAAAACGTTCAATTAGGGAAAATTTAAATATGTTGAATGTAATGTATGGAAGTTGAGTCTGCTTGAAATTAGATGAAGTAATTGATTAGTTCAAAAACATTTTGGAGAGAGCAGTACTTAAATTAGAAACGAAACAGTTTTTTTCTTTTTATTTATTTACTTAAGGTACACCAATAGTATTTACATAAAAAATCTACAACATATCATTTTCATATTAGGTACCAATCTGCACACTAATAACAGATACTCACAACATTATCCATAGATATAAAAAAAAATTGCTTAAAACCAAAAAAAAATATCCATAGATATAAAAAATATTTGCTTATAAAAAAAAAGTCTTTATAAATTTGTTTGTCAATCAGGCAGTACATAAAAGAATTTTGAAGCAAAAGTCAATTTAAGGGTCAATTATTTCCATCTATTCATCCATAGAAGCTCTTACGTTGCTCGTTTTGGAAAATAAACCATATACACTCAGAATTTTTTTTTTTCAATTCATTTTTCATTTTTCTACCTACCACTTCACTTAGCTTAATTCTTCTGACTAGACTTAACTACCGACTAGACTTTTAGACTTGACGAAACCACACTGTAGGTCTGAAGAAGATAGAAAAATTAAGAAAGGCTTTATAGGACTTGTATCCATAGCCGTAAAACCATTAATAAAAAAATAACACAGAATAGATATTAGGTAAGTAGTTTTTGGTATTTTATGAATTTCCTGTTAAACGATTTAGATTTTTAGAAAAATCAGATATGTCGTATTTCTAATTTAAGTCACCTAGTTTTTAACACAGTGTAAGTGACGAAAATAAGAATGTCCAAATGTGATTGTAGGAACATTATTGAAATTTGGTTATAAAACTAATATTATTTCATGATAAGAATTCGTAAACTAAAGCATTTTTCCAGAAAACTACTTTACGTGAACAAATTATTAATTTGATCTTAGCTATAAGTTAGCTAATTATTCTTAGTAGATACTTTTTCATATGGAACAATAAAGTTTTATGTTTTACCTATGTACCGAGATTTCCTAATGTACTCGTAAATATTAGTGTGAACATGAAACAAATAGGTTACACTCCGATATGGTAAACGAGATAAAGCCGATTAGTTGTTAGAGTTGTTGTCTCATAAATTATCCTTATTTTTATAAGCAAATTTTATAGTATCACACCTTTAAATGGGTAGAAAATGTAATTGGCTGTACTGGCATTATCTACGATATTACTCATGGAGTGTTCTCAAGAATCATGTAAAAAAATTGATCATCTTAAGTGCATGGCGTTATCGGAGGAGAATTTTGAAGATCTTACGGTCGAAATAAATAAGTTATTGGTATGGGGTTGTAAATGATTACAAAGGCTTTTTGTCATAACTTTATTGCCTGAACAACTTTGCATGTACAATTATTTTTAAACACCAGCCAAATTTTGACAGTTTGTTTTCAACGTAAATTAAAAAAAGTGAAAACCGGAAAAAAAATCTACCTCTCATACAGAGCGCTGTCACTGGATCTGATCTGTCGCTGTGATGGATGATGGATTTGTATGGGAGGTAGAATATTTTTGTTCGCATTTATTTAAAGTCTAGTATCTTTTTCTAAACACACCGTAAATATTGGCAATCTCATGACATGTCCAGCACGCCCAGACATCTGCACGCTGGTGGACCTGTATAAAGTTACCGCAAACGCTATACAGGTGGCCCAATATTGGGACCTTCTGAACATTTGAATTGATCATCGTTTCGCAAAGAACTAAAAAATTGGCGAGTGTTTAAAAAAATCACACGTTTAACCTCTACAGGACCTCTGCCTCCGCATCTACCACCGCCTCCACCTTCCACCACCGCTTCCCCGACCTCTAACACGCCCACGACCTCCGTTTGATCCAATAAACTCTCCTTTTCCTGTACTAGAGGTGCCACCTGCACTATCCCTAAGAACTACATTACATAATGTTAGCCTACGTTTCAAAGGATATTCATATTTTCTTATGACCAACCTCCCTCCTCCAAAAAGGAATTCATTCCATCCTGCTCTATTCCTCACATCTTCCATGTTTCCAGCCCTCCTAATTTTTAAAGAAGTGGCTGATTGCACGGAAAAAGCATACATTCTCCCGTATGCTTAATTTCTAAATATGGCTTGATTAATTTAGATAATCGAAATTCCCTTTCACTGTTGTAAGTTTGTCCGTCATTGCCGCAAATCTGCGAATCCAGATCTATTGAATTTTTCTTATGATCGTGAGCTGCGATTACTTTTTGAAAGTTTCTGGAACACAGCCATAGTAAGACAGTTTTAGAACTGGGCGTTCCGTTCGGGCTAATGTCAGCTCTTCGTGTTTGTAAGTCCGGCCGTCATTTCCACACACTTCTATAGTGGGAGCCTCCAGGCGACCAATGGTACTCAATATTTGAAATGACAATAGAAATATTACGTCTGTGGAAAAACAAAGAAAGATGTACATTAATTTAAATTTAAAAACTAACGTAATGAAACTATCCTGATTTTTACTGCTAAGTGTTAAGAAACCCCGGAAAAATACGTCGACCTCCCATACATAATATTTATTTATTTGTTAAAATTTTATTGTTCCACAAAGTACACATATACTTATAACAATTGGCGGACTTAATGCTAAGAGCATTCTCTACCAGTCAACCATTGGGAGAAACGGAAAGATAGTTTTAAGTAAAAGTTAAGGGGGAAAAAATGTATTACTTAAAGAGCAAATTTTAATATATATAATGTGGGTTATAATAACAAATTAAACACAAGAATTTTTTTACAAAAGAATAGAGTAACAAATAAAATAAAGTAAGTAGATACCTAGGCCAAAAGTGGCAAAAACCCGATTTATATCAACTTTATTTCATTTCAAGGACTCGTCAAGGTACCTCTTGCTCAACCAACCTTACATTTGACAGTTCGATAGTTACTCACCACGGAGCAATGTGGTATTCACCTCCAATGAGAAATCATCTTAAGTCAAGGAAGATTGTGACGACTAATCATACCAGTGAGGTGAAGTAAAGCTAAGTCGAGTTTGAGTGAAGGTTTAAGAATATGGGTGGTGGTAGACTCATTCATTTCACTCACTCACTCATTCATTCAGTCTTTCGAGAAGATTCCCGCTCGATCGATTGTGATATGAACTAACCTGGAAATAGACGGTTTGTGACAAGAAGAAATCTTTTTATTTCATCAAGAAACCCAGAAAATACCTAATACCTACATTTCCAAGAAAAGTCTGAAGACACTCTGGCTTAAATAGACCTTACACCGAAAATCTATCTTCTATTATATACAAATATTAATTGCTGTTCGTTAGTCTCGATAAAACTCGAGAACGGCTTTGGTTTTGAATTATTTGTGGAAGTCCAGGGAAGGTTTAAAAGGTGAATATATTCGGAGGCGGTACGAAGTTTGCCGGGTCAGCTAGTATTTCCTAAAAATGTAAGAAACAAAAAAAACTAGCTAACATTCATGTAATTAAATTTGATTAATAGATTGATTACCTTTCCAGGATTTCCGTGTCATGTCCGTAAAATACTGATCTAACTGGCCGAATGATTTGTCAAAAAAAAACTTGATTGGGCTTTGAGCTTAATAAACAATATGGCAAAGTGCGATTTGAACTCACGCTAAGAGGATTCCGTACATTAGATAAACTTTTTACTAATAGGTTTTTATGAAATATTTAAAATTCTCTTTTGTTTGTAATAAAAAAATAAACAAATAATTTACACACACAAGCATGGAAAAACTAAAAGTACAATGGCTGACTTATCCCACTTAGGGATCTCTTACAGTAAACCAGCGAGTGACAGGAGAAGATATGCTTACCAGAAGGGTAGAAGCGTGTACAATATAATATTATTATGAAGAAAATACGTTAAATAAACCTACATACTTATATAGAATAATCATACATACATATAAATACATATAAATAAAGTTTTACTTTAAAAGCGTATCTTTATTGTGGAATAAGTTTACAAAATGTATTAAATTTATAAAATGTATGACTCATTAAATAAAATAAAAATCCTTGGAACATGGAACGAAAATCATTAAATATCGATGGTAGGTACAGTATCCATACTTATACTTAATATACTTCTATACTTAATAATATTATAACTGCGAAAGTCTGTCTGTTTTTCTGTCTGTCTGTCTGTTACGCTTTCACGGCCAAACCGCTGAACGGATTTTGATAAAAATTTTGGTATGAATATAGTTGAAGACCCGGGGTCAAACATAGGCTACTTTTTGACGCAGGCGGAGCTGCGGGAACCAGCTAGTATTATAAATGCGAAAGACTGTCTGTCTGTCTGTTACGCTTTCACGGCTAAACACCTAAACGGATTTTGATGAAATTGGGTATGAATATAGTTGAAAACCCGAGGTCAAACATATCCTATGTACTTTTTGACGCAGGCGGAGCTGCGGGAAACAGCTAGTAAAAAATAAATTTAAAAAAGTTCCGTTCTGAAACTTTTATGTTCGAACCCCTAAAATAAATAATTAGCTAAAATTAAAATGTGTTAAATTATGTGGATTTCAAATTAAGTCAGCTTGAAATTAAATTAGATAATTGATTAGCTTTAAATTGTTATGTAGGGGTTTGTCGTGGAAAATTTAAAACTTTATATATAGAAGAGTAATTTTTCCCCCAAAAAAAAACAAAAATCGACTTCCGTTCGCTAACTGGGGCAAGCTTAAAGATATTCTTAACCTACCCAAAGGTTGGCTGGAAGAAATTGCAATAGCGATAAGTCTGCCTTTGTGCACAATTTTCTAAATGTATTACTTTTAATTTTAATTTTTGTTATTGGTACAATAAAGTGTATATCTATCTATGTATCTAAACTCGACTCATAAATCAGGGCAAGGTGGCGGCACAGAAATTAATAGTACTAAAGTACAGAACGGACACTCACACCCTCCCACCCGAAACAGATACCATGCAAGAATGCTACAGATACGGTCAACAACAAAAAACCCTACAACACACATATTCACGCGTCGCGCGTTGCTTACGAATCGTAGTAGAAGTAATAGGTATCGGGTTCGTCGCTGATGTATGGAATGGTGGAGGGCAACCTTGTAATCAAACAGACTAAAGATTATATAGAAGTGTAGAGGCGTTTTTGATGCAATCGGGAAAGCTAAGATGATGATGGAGAGGCGGTTTCACAACGAGCAAAGTCGGTTGATCTGATACCAGGATCTGTGCCAGAATGTAAAATATCCATTGACCTACAAGGTTAATGCTATACTACATTATTATGACAAACTTTTGCGTTTATAATATTACTTGATCTGACTGACGGTTGACTGGAAGAGATCTCTATATGGGATAAGTCCGCCGTTGCATTCACTTTTAGTTTTGTATTTACTGTATTGCATTTTCTGTGCAATAAAGTTATTACAAACAAACAAACTAGATCTATAAGTTTATTTATAGTAGGATTAATTTTTGACGTTTGCCAGTCCGTTTAAATTAATACCTGAAAGGTAATAAACACTTTAATTTAAAAGGCTTATTTAAAATAGGCTTAAAATTACGATCCATGACATTAGTTTTCAACGCTTGATTTGATTCTTCAGTATTTCACAAACTCTAGAAGCAATTTATCGTTTTATATATGTTCAACGTGAAATAGCAATGATTTTCGTATAATGAAGTGGACATTATGGAAAGGTAGAAATTTCTACTCAATATTTTTTCATGATTGGTATGGAATCAAAGATTTCAGTGCCAGAAACTTAAAACAGAAAGATTTTTTGTAATCCGTTTGTAAATATATGACTTTGAAATCGGTGGGAGGGGACTGCACATAGGGTGCAGTGACGTCATTCCCTTTCGATTTCGTAAATACAAACTAGCAAGGAGTCCCAAACACGCTGTCACATAGACAAACACGTGAAGGAAGGAATAGAATAGTTTATTTTCAGCGTAAGCTAAGGGCGCAACTAGGAAAGCACGCACGAAATGAAGTTTATTTTGCCAGAATACACGTGTGTTAAAAAGATAGTAAAAAGTACCACTTTATTACCTTAAAAAATATTTAATTTTTTTTAAATTAGTACCATAAGGGAATCGTATCTGGCGACATTTATTTAATAAGTAACTTAACTTTTACTTGTCCACAGACGTAATATTGCTTTTGACATTTCAAATTATCAGCACATTTGGTCGACAGCAGTCACGAGCTATCGACGAGAATGATAACATAGTTGGTACTTACAAAAAAGAGCGATTAAATTTACCGAAATCTGAACTCCCTTTTCTGAAACTGTCACACTATGGCCCGTATTCTAGAAACTTAAATAACTATAATGATAAATCGAAACTGGTCTCACATGTTTGTGGCAATGATGGAAAAACTAACAGTGAATTTGAATTAGAATCATCTTATGTAGGAAAGCTTAATTTAGACACTGAATATTCTAAACCATGCATCTTGATGAGCGATAAGTCACTTTCGAAAAGTGGCAGAATTACAAACAAGAAAGATCTGACAATAGTTCAGAATGAAGACATTTTCTGCGGATCAGACATAAGGACGTATTATGATCTTCAACAATTGAAATTAGCCCAAACTATACAACCGTCTTTGACTATACTGCACAAAGGACCTTGTATCTTGGAGTTATCATCAGCTATGTCTAAACGCCGTTGCATCGGTTGTTTGTATGGGTTTATGCCAAAGTTATTGGATAAAAACCAACAAGTCCCTGATGAAGAATCTAATACGCCTGAGGGGCTTAGTGGCTTTGACATCGATTCCCTTAGTTGGAGGTGGTGGGATGGTGATGGTGGGGGAGGTGGGAGTGATGGTAAACCTGGCACGCCTGGAGATTCTAGTAGTTGGTGGTTTTGGTGGGGAAATGGGGGTGGTGGAGGAGGAAAGAGAGGTAGCAAAGGAGGAAGGGGAGGTGGGAAAGACGGTCGACCTGGCAGACCTAGGGAGAAAGATGATAGTAGAGGTCGCGGAAGTGAAACGCAAGGTGGCGATTATGGAAATTATAATGGTCGACCTGGCAGACCCGGAGGTCATAGAAATAGAAACCAAAATAAAGGTTATGATGATAGACCTGACAGATCACAAAAAGGTGACTGGTGGTGGTGGTTTTGGGGAGACCAAGATGAAGAAGGAGGTGATAAAGGTGGACCTGGGAAATCTGGTGGTACGTGGTGGTGGAAAAAAGAAGGAAATCAGTTTATTGTTCATGTTGGAAATAATAATACCTTCAATGGAAAACCAATGTAATATGTTATGTGAAGCAAACGGTACAATACAATACAAAAACTCTTTATTGTACAACGAGGATACATTGATAAAGGTACATTTTTAGGGTTCCGTAGCCAAAGGGTAAAAAGCCCTATTACTGAGACTTCACTGTCCGTCCGTCTGTCACGAAGCTGTATCTTATGAACCATGATTGTTAGACAATTGCAATTTTCACACATGATGTTGTTCTGTTGCCACCATGGAGTAATTACAAAGAGGAGAAGCCGTAATAAGCGTTTTGTAAGAAAGTGTTTGTGAGGCTACACGGGGCGGAAGGCAGACTTGTGGGGTGCTTGGTTTCGGCCGTCGCTCCAATCATGAAGCACGAGCAATGACAAACTCCGCACACTTTTGTGTCGGCGAGGCGCCAATGATGACATCACTGCGCCATTTTAAACGGCATCTCCTCTTTGTATTTACTCCATGGTTGTCACTATAACGACAAAAAGTAAATTAACAGAATAAAATAAATATTTAAGGGGCTCCCATACAACGGATTAAATAAAAGTGATTATTGCTCGATATTGATAACGACAATACGTAGATAATATTTACAGAAGATCTAATATATATAAATATTCACAGTTATAAATTCGATTTATTCCACTTGTGACACCTTATTGGGGGTTTCCATACAACAAGCGTGAATTTAGCGATTTTTCTAGTAAATGGTACGGAACACATCGTGCTCGAGTCTGACTTGCGCTTGACCAGTTTTATTTTACATTGTTATTGTTTATAGGCAATTCTACAAAATTTTGTAAACCTATTAAAGGAATTAAAAAAAATACTAAATTAACGAGTCTCTTCTCTTATTACCTCTTTGGAATTAATATTCATTGTCTCTTGGCATTTGAATTGAATTCTACAGGTCTTACCGGTCCAGCCGTTCGCGAGTTTTAGCCAGACTTGCAGTTACAATTTATTTGTTCATTATAGAAGAATACAATATATTCTTAAAATATATACGCTTGGAACGCTACATATGCTGACCAATCCTCATCCTTTCTTCTTCCGATACTAGAAAAAATCCGGAATAAATTTATTATAGCTTTTATTTTAAATTCTTTCTAGCAATTCAACGCGGCAACTCAGCTAGTATCTTAAGCAAATTTGCACCAGAAACGCTAAGGGGCGGGGCTATAAGTTAGTAAAAATATTTTTTTTTTAAATATATGTAGTTAGATATAAAATATGTTTGTTTGTAATATCTTTATTGTACAGTAAATAACAACAATAATACAAACACACACACAAATAGTCAGTAATCATAACTATGGCAGGCGTCCAATTACTACAGTAGTTAACCAGTGTTAATCCATCCAAACTTCATTACCTTTTAAATAATCTTTTCATTCATTATAAATAGTTCTTCTTCTGCCGGGACCTGTTCATGGAAATATCATCTATTGATATAGCCGGGTACGGGTTTTTGCAAGAGCTCCACATCTCTACGCGTTGGATCAATATGCCCGCGCAAGCCTCTTAAACCGGGACGACCCGTGAAACCCAAGCGGAGATACAAACACTAAAATAAATGCAACGACGGACTTATCCCGTTTAGAGATCTCTTCCTGTTAAATGGGACGTTATGTGTAGTTTCTTTTATTCTAGGCTTCGTTTTCTGCATCCTCCTCCGCCCCCTTCTCACCTCCATTACCTCCATAATCGCTTCCCCCCTAACCAAGTGGTATACGAGTTGGGTGTAGACGTTTCCTTGTCTTTAAAACTGATTTCATCCCAATTTGAATTTCATTACTTTTATAGTTTGTTTTATAAGAAGGCCTTTTTAAACGATAATGATATTTTTCTTTCCCTCCTTTACCCTTTAGTCCTTTTCTTTTTTCTTCTTTCCCTTTTTCTTCTTCTCCTTTTTGTCTTTTTTCTTTTCCTTTTTCTCCTTTTCCTCCCTCTCCTCCCTTTTCCTCTGCCCCACCAGCCTCTCCTTGTCCACCTTCCCTCTCTTTTCCACCCCTTCCTCCACCACCAGGCTCTTCCATAACATCGGGCTTTTCCACAGTACCAAGCTCACCAGATTTTTCATTGTATTCACTAGGTTTGCCAGATTCACCAAGTTTAGTAGGCCAACCAGGTCGAGGCCAACCAGGCCGACGATGCCAACCAGGTCTGAACCTACGAGCTCTGCCAGAGTAATAGTAGCGATAATTTCTTCTTATTAAATTTGGCATCTCTCCCTGTAAACAGTCAGGGCGGCGAAACGACTTCAACGAATTAGCTAACGCAGATTCTAAAACGCATGGTCCTGTGTGGATTATCTTTAAAAATTGTTGTTTCACTTGAGCTACATCTTTTTCAATTCCAAATGTACTTAGTGTTGATATAAGTTGATTATTGTATGAAATGTCTGTAAACGCTCCCGGATACTTAGTTACAAAATTACGCTTTAATAATTTAGAAAATATGTTGTAAGATTGTCCGTCATTGCAGCAAAATTGTGAATCTTTTGAGTTTTTCTTATAATCGTGAGCTGCGACTACTTGTTGGAAGCTTCTGGAACACGTCCCGTAGTAAAACAGTTTCAGAACTGGGCGTTCCGTTTGGGCTAATCTCAGCTCTTCGTGTTTGTAAGTCCGGCCGTCATTTCCACATACTTCTATAGTGGGAGCCTCCAGACGACCAATGGTACTCATTATTTGAAACGTTATTAGAAATATTACGACTGTGAACATGCAATGGTGCAAATTAATTAAATACTTAAATAATGTTAGGCTTAAAGGGTTTTCGAGAAATCTCGAATTTGACTTATCTCTAAAGGCGCGAGAATCGGCCCCCCAAGTCCCTTTCTATGATAAAATCATCACTCAATTGAGTAAGCGAACAAAGCGGAATGTCGCCATACATCCCGTATTTTGGGCTACCTCGCTTACTCCCTAGAATTAGGAGGAAAAAAAATTGGAAAAATAATAATTTTCGGCTTAAAAAATTTACTCACTGGTCATCATTAAAATGAAGGACATTTTCTAGTGCTGGGTATTTTTGTACGTATAACATTGAGCTATCGATAGCCGAATGATTTTCTGATTTAAAATTTTCTTAATTAAGGTATCAGAAGCTAAATTAATAAAAATTTAAAGCGGCAAATGAGAGTCGTTGTGCGTCGATAGGGTTCTCTTGATGCTGATTTGAATTATTTATATCGTACTGTAAAATGTAGCTTATAACACTTTTGTCTGTGTCTGAATTTTAAAATCGTGGCTGGGCGTCGGAATGGTGGCGAAACAGTAATTTAAAATTTTACTAAACATACCTTGTAGGTTATTTAGAAATTATACATTAGGACCTAGTACTTTTTGTGTGATAGTTATTAAAATATTTTCATTCCCTTCAGACGTAACTGCAACCCTAAAACCCCTTTTTAATGTAATTAAACGTAATTAAGAAAAATGATAAATTTGCGATTAAAATTGTTTGCAATTTATGCCAACTGATTGAGTGTGACTAGACCATGGAGTAATTACAAAGGGGAGATGCCGATTGAAATGGCGCAGTAATATAATCATTGGCGCCTCGCCGACACAAAAGTGGGCGGAGCTTGTCATTGCTCGTTCAAAAGCGTACCGAGAAACAGATCGCGAGCTTCTATGTTTATCACGAGTTTCCACGACTTTTTTAGGAATTTAGCATTGAATAATTTTGTTTCATATAAATATAAAGGATGAAGTGTTGTGTGCTTCAGTGTAAAAACTTTTCTGACAAAAAATTGGAACATAATCAACAAATATCTTTCCACAGGTAAGTTGTACTTAGTTACGTTTTTTATATGTATTAATTAGAAATAATTTTCTTTGATTTCTGTTAAATAAGATATATTTAGCGCTCTAAAAGTTGTACCTAATATTAAAAACATTCATAATAATTATCATACTGTGATGTTATTTCATAAATTATTTATGAAAATATCATCACAATGTTTTTAAGACTGGACCTCGACGTACTAGTGACATCTATTGACAAATAGCTGCTAACATTTTGTCAACAATGGTCAGGGCTGGCAAAAGTTCAGGAATATTAAAATAACTATTCACATGCACGGTTCACATCACATCGATTTCATTTTTACACGACTGTCCATAAAGGAAGTGTTATGTTTTTAACATTCATTTATGTTTCTTTATGTAATTGTATATAAGTGAGATTTTTTATTAACTTGTATTTTTTTGTTTTAGATTTCCTTCCGATGATACCCTCAAGGAAAGTTGGAGGAGAGCTTTGAATAGAGAACCTAGATGGTTTCCCACAAAATACTCTAGAGTTTGTTCAATCCATTTTGATGAAAATGTGTTTTACAAAACTAGGGTTGGCATTAAGAAGATAAGACTTGGTGCCATACCATCATTAAATTTACCGGAGGTATAATACAAGCGTATTTCTTTTATTTCTATAAGCTACGGTAAGTCTGTTAGAATCGTAGCAAATGGAAATCCGTAGTCTCTGCTTACCCCTACATCTGCGAGTCCCGCGTCTTACTAGGCTACAATTTCACTTAAAATTTTAACTATGTACGAGTATATGTTCTGTTTTTAGCCAGAGTCAGAAGATATTATAAATCAAAATGAAGAAGATAAGGACAAAGAAAACCATTTCAGTGAATTTTTAATGGACAAAGACACTCCCCGGAAAAAGATATTAAAACAGGAAATATACCGTTTGAAAATACGAGAAAAGAAGTTAGATTTAAAAGTTCGAAAATTACAAATGATTAAATCTCGGCTGAAAAAAAAGGTTGGTAAGAGTCCTTCTTTATGATAACGTATCTATTATTACTCATGAAAAACAGATCAAATGTCAGTTTTTATACAAATGCTATCGAATGCTATTTATTTATTAAAATATCCATATTGTTTTCAGGTTGTAAGTTTAAAACATATTATCGAAGATTTAGAAAATAAAAATCTGTTGTTGGCAGAACAATCAGAAGTTCTGTCATTAATCAATATTCAAGTAAAAGATTTAGTCGAAAGACAGATAAGTAAAGCAAAAAAAAATCCTGTAAAGAAAAAATACTCAGCCGAGATTAGATCTTTCGCTCTCACGCTTTATTATTATTCGCCAAATGCTTATTCATATGTTAGGAGCTCTTTCGACACTTGTTTGCCCCACCCCAGAACAATTAGCAAATGGTTTGAAAGTATAAATGGAGAGGCTGGCTTTACCGCTGAATCGTTTGGTATTTTAAAAAAAAAAGCAGCTCGTCAGGTCAAAATATTGTGTGTAGTTTAATGTTGGACGAAATGTCTATAAAAAATCATATTGAATGGGATGGGCAAAAATATCATGGATACGTAGATCTAGGTCTGAATACGGTACAAGAAGATAATTCTGAAAATGCTACCCAGGTATTAGTTTTCATGCTAGTGTGTCTAACCGAAAGATGGAAATTACCCATAGGATTCTTTTTGATTCATTCAATGGCCGCAGAACAGCAGGTTCGTTAGTACAGCAATGTTTGTATAAATGTAATGAAAGTGGTGTAGACGTCGTTTCACTTACTTTGGATGGTTGCGCTGCTAATATTTCAATGTTAAAAAAATTAGGGTGTGTGTTAGAACCTCTGCAGATGAAATCCACCTTTATACACCCATGCGGCAGTTACGAAGTAGCTGTTTTTTTAGACGCGTGCCACATGATAAAGCTAGTCAGAAACACTTTGGAAAATAAAAAAAGATTGATTGATTATCAAGGAAATTCCATAGAATGGGCTCACATTGTTGCACTTAATAATCTTCAAAAAGATGAAGGTCTCCATCTTGGCAATAAACTTAAAGACACTCATATTCAATTCCAAAAACAGAAAATGAAAGTCAAACTTGCCACGCAACTAATGAGCAATAGTGTTGCGGATGCGTTGGAAGTTTGTAAAAAAAATAATAGTAAGTTTAAAGATGTTGGGGGGACCATAAATTTTATACGTGTAATGAATGATTTATTCGATGTTTTAAACTCAAGAAATGTATGCCAATATGGTTTCAAAAAACCTTTATTTCACGGCAACATAGAGGGAACCAAAATATTTATGGAATTTGCAAAATTTTATATTAGTAATTTAGTAAGCGAAGATCAACATGTAATCACATCAACAAATCGAAAAACAGGGTTTTTGGGTTTGTTAATGTGTATAAATAGTACCCTCTTTCTTTATGAGCGACTCATAGAAAAACAAAAGAAATTAAAATATCTAACTTTGCACAAATTTTCACAGGACCATTTAGAATTATTTTTTGGTATAATTAGGGCACACGGAAGATCTAACAATAATCCTACTAGTAGGCAATTCAAAGCGGCGTATAAAAAATTTTTTGTAAATACTGAATTAAAAGATGGCTTTAGAGGAAATTGTATACCACTGGAAAATATTTCAATTTTGAATGTTTCATCCGAGAACAAAATAAATTTATCAACAACGAGAAGTAGAATTTTGGAAACTGATTTATATTTAACTGAGGAATCGTTAGAAAATGAACCTATGCCAGATGATCTATTATTAGAATTTGATGAAAACCTGAATACTACTCTTAGTCATAGCTTACGAAGGCAAATAATAGGTTACATTGCTGGATTTGTGGTTAAATCCATAAATAAAAAAAATATCTGTGAAGGTTGTCTTTTGCTTTTAAATACCAATAGTTATGAAGACGATCATTTATTGATTAAAACGAAAAATAAAGGTGGGTTAACTTTTCCGTCAAAGGATGTTATCAACACATGTATACGAACTGAAAGTAACATAAGATCTGTAAAATCAGAATGTCTAAATTCAAAAAACTTTGTCAAAAGTAAAATTGTACATAATACTCTCAAAACATTGATCGGTCAAAACGTATTTGCTTCTGACAAACATATTTTTGACCAGTCACCGTTAGATATTCACAGTATACTTTTATCGAAATTAATTGCAGAAAAGTACGTTGACATACGTTTTCGCCATTTTGCCTCTATAAAAAATAACAGATTGACTAATCGCCAGCACCTTAATAAAACAGTTATTTTCACTGGAAATTAAGCACATATTAATTTGTTTTGGAAACGTTGTCACATGGTCAATGAACATAATTTTCGTTTTGTCCGTGTTAATTTTAATGGTCACCTGTTGAGACACTTCATTGAGGTCGTTGAGCGAGCACGGTTCTTAAATCCTCTAAAGAGTGGAGAGTTACATATGGGTTTGAAATGTGTAACTCTCCACTATATATAATAGCCATGCTCATGTACGATGGCGTGGAATATAATTTATAATGCCTATAATTTATAGAAATATAAATTATAGTCATTTGTTGCAATTGAAATATTAATAAATGTTTTTTGTTCATAACAATTTTTGATTCAAATACATCCGATCATCCAATCAGAATTCTTTCCCATAAAAGGCTGAAAAAGATTGTAATTTTTTTCAGTTTTTTTAAATTCTTTATTGCACTTTATAAAACAAAATGAAAAAGGTGGACTTCTTGCCTTATGTCAAAAATAATAATCATGCATGTCAGATTCATTAAGGAGTATTTTTAAGAAATTCCTTATTATTTATAAAGGTGATGGAAGGTGTGGCTGACTTTTAAAATACTATTAAAATGCATTGTGTTCAAAAAAGTAATTGAAAAGTAATTTCCACCCCCATACTAAATCCTATTAACCGATCATTCATCATCATAACGATCATTAGATTTGTGGTTCCAAATACTCGTTTATAACTCGCTGTAAACATTTGGTCACTCATTTCAATCTGTATACCTAGTCTGTATCTGTACACCCTTCTGTATACCTATAAAAATATTTAATTTTTCTTGAAATTTGAAAAAAAAAAGTTTAAATAAATTCGACCCAATAAATTATTGACAACCCTAATGTTGTTAATACGTGAATAATGTGACCGGCCGGGTAAATGCTCCGCGGGTCAAGTCGTAAACAGTAGTGACATCTAGTGTCGGGTGTCTGAAGTACTTAATAATTTGTAAATAACCTAGTACTGCTACTTCCCGTAAGATGGATATCATTATGTATGGAGCCACGGCCGAAACCAAGCACCCCGCACGTCTGCCTTCCGCCCCGTGTAGCCTCACAAATGGTTTCTTACAAAACGCTTAGTACGGCATCTCCCCTTTGTAATTACTCCATGGACTAGACTGCGTCATCAATTTTGTATTGCAAATGTGTACAGCGCCTCTAGCGGATACTAATGTTACTAAGAAATTAGCCTAAACGAAAAGACTAAACGGTTTCTCTACTACACCGCATCAGTAGGTAGTCTAGACAAGTGTCAAAGCGAATAGGAAAAGAACCCTAAAAATGTATTTTACGTAATTATGAATGAAAATGTTGCGTTTTGTGGAGCGCAAATGAAGTTAGCTTGAAATAAGATTATTAATTGATTCCGTTTAACATATGAAAGTTAAATATTAATTAGCAGGCGCGATTGGGCCCAGGTTATAAAAATCATACAATATTTAGGTACGATGTATATTTTAAACAGCTCAATTTTAATATTTTGTTTGAATAAGGACCAATCACTGATTAATATTGAATTGCAAAAATTTGAGTAATAAAAAATTAAAAATGTAAATAGCAATATTTTTAGCTTGCATATGATCAAGACCAATCACGAAATATTATTGGACCAATTACAAAATATTATTGGACCAATTACGAAATATTATTGGACCAATTACGAAATATTATTGAGCAAATTACGAAATATTATTGGACCAATTACGAATTAAAATAACCAAAAGAAGATGCCAGGTCTGTAAGGAGATTAAAAAATATATGGGCAGCTGTGAAAGTCTACACAAAGGCTTATTCAATCAATTTCCTTCAAATCAATTAATTCTCTCTCTGATAGAATTAATTATCCAATCTCATCTGCACACCTTATAATTTTTCCTGCCAATTTTTAAATTGGATTTTCAAACGAGAAGACATTTTTCGGTTTCAGGCGATCGTCGATAACTCATGTTTTAAATGTACAATGATATGGAAATCATACAAAGGTAAATAATTTTAATTTGGCGACTCCCATTCATGTTCCATTAAAAATTTTAATCTATTCAATACGGATAAATTTCAAAAACACTGGATATTATATTCTGGTAGGAATATAAAGGTATAATAGCAGAAAACATAAATTTACGTAAGTTTGACTAATATTCCATTTTTTTATATAAGAATGGGGGGTGGTGGGTTCGATTCCCACGGGAAGCATACTTTGTTTAGTTGTCTCCAGTTTGGTTAGGACTTTGTGGGCATGAATCACCTGATTGTCTGATAATAAAGATGATTCCGTGCTTCAGAAGGCACGTTAAGCCCGGCTGCCATTTGGTAGTCGTTAAAGGAACCACGTCAGAGGCCGAAAGGCGGTTGCGAACAACTCTGACACCAGGGTGTACATAGTCGATAGATAATGTAACCTACACGAAATGATGATGATGAATGCGAAAGTCTGTCTGTCTGTCTGTTACGCTTTCACGGCCGAACCGCTGAACGGTTTTGATGAAATTTGGTATAAATATAGTTGAAGTACCGGGGTCAAACATAGCCTACTTTTTGACGCAGGCGGAGCTGCGGGGAACAGCTAGTATGAATGTAAAACAGATTTTCTGTTTCTACCTTCTCAAAATCAGTTTTATAATCGGCCAATCAATTTGAAAGATCTTTTATTCCGTGGACATTTTATTATTAAAATTAGAAAACATAATTGCAATATGGTTGGTTCTTCCTTTATTGGAAATGTTTCTACCAGTGGAAAACAATATAGCGTGTTAGGTAACTTAATCTATTTCTTATTTACTTACCCCCTTATTCATAAAAATAAACAAATGTTCAATAGACCAAATTAACTAATTTAATGAATAACAATCGCGAAAACATAAGAAAACATTAACTAATTTATGTTTAGTCCCTTTTCGCCTTATCTATTTTTAAAGTGAAAGAACGAGACGAAAAGTAAATTAGTTAATTAGATCTATTGAATATTTATTTATTTTTATGATTAAGGGGGTTAGTAAATATCTTGTATTTCGGATCAATGAATAGGTATTGGTATGATTTTGTTTTAAAATTGATCTTGTAAATAACCTAGTAAAGAATCTTTTATTTTATAAAAAATTTTACTAAATTTGATTTCAAAGCCGTAAAGGCACCACGAGGTTGACTGGTAGAGAATGCCACTTGGCATTAAGTCCACCATTTGTACAAATTTTTGTATTATGCAATAAAGTTTAAATAAATAAATAAATAAATAATAACCTTCAACTAAATGTGTTCTTTTTCTTTGTATGTCCACAGACGTAATATTTCTGTTTTCATTCCAAATAATGAGTACCATTGGTCGTCTGGAGGCTTCGAATGTAGAAGTGTGTGGAAATGACGGTCGGACCTACAAATACGATGAGCTGACATTAGCCCGAACGGAACGCCCAGTTCTAAAACTGTCTTACTATGGCCCGTGTTCCAGAACCTTCCGGCAAGAAGTAGCTTACGATTTTAAGAAAAACTCAATAGATCTGGATTCAAGGGTTTGCGGCAATGACGGACAAACTTACATCAGTGAAAGGGAATTTAGATTGTCCAAATTAATAAAGCCTAATTTAGAAATCAAGTATCTGGGAGCGTGTATTGTCATTTCGTTCAATCAGCCATTGCAAGACACGTTGAACAATCTTGTAAAAAATAAACGTACCCTATTTTGCGGAACGGAGTGTTCGAAATCAAATCCGAAATCAACACATCTCATTTCTCGTGGTGGAGGCGGTGGAGGAGGAGGTGGAGGTGGTGGAGGCGGAGGTGGTGGAGGCGGAGGCGGTGGAGGAGGAGGCGGTGGGGGAGGAGGAGGCGGCGGAGGTGGTGGAGGAGGAGGCGGAGGTGGTTGGTTGCACGGAGGCGGGGGAGGAAACGGAGGAGGTGGAGGGAATGAAGGCAATGAAGGCGGAGGAGGAGAAGGAGGCGGAGGAGGGGGCGGAGGAGGGGGCGGAGGTGGAGAAATTAACGGAGGCGGTGGAAACAACGGAGGCGGTGGAAACAATGGAGGCGGTGGAGGGAATGGAGGCGGTGGAGGAAATGGAGGCGGTGGAGGGAATGGAGGCGGAGGAGGTGATGGAGGCGGAGGTTGGAACGGAGGCGGAGGAGGAGATGGAGGCGGAGGTTGGAACGGAGGCGGGGGAAATAACGGAGGTGGAGGAAATAACGGAGGTGGAGGAAACAACGGAGGCGGTGGAAACAATGGAGGCGGAGGTGATGGAGGCGGAGGTTGGAACGGAGGCGGTGGAGGGGGTGGAGGAGGAGGATGTTACGGAGGTGGAGGATGTAACGGAGGCGGAGGATGTAACGGAGTAGGATGTGGGGGAGGGGGCGGAGGAGGAGGTGGCGGAGGCGGTGGTGGTGGAGGTGGCGGTGGAGGTGGTGGAGGAGGTGGCGGAGGAGGTGGCGGAGGTGGCGGAGGTGGCGGTGGACGTTGGAGAGGAGGCGGGGGAGGAGGGGGAGGAAAATTAAAAAAGTTTTCTAAAGGTAAAGATGATTGGAAAAAGAAACATATCCAAATCGGAATCAAAACATATTATAATGCAGTGAAATTACCAATCTCAACTCTACGACCGCTTTGGGGTGGTGGTGGTGGCGGAGGAGGAGGAGGAGGTGGCGGTGGTGGTGGTGGAGGAGGAGGTGGTGGGGGCGGGGGAGGAGGTGGTGGAGGTGGTGGAGGAGGCGGAGGTGGTGGAGGAGGCGGAGGAGGAGGTGGTGGGGGCGGGGGAGGAGGCGGTGGAGGCTGTCGTTATTGCGGTTGAAATGGAGGCGGAGATAAAAGAAAACTCACAAACTAAAATTATATTTTGAAGTAAAATAAAATTATATTCAATAATGATATTATAGTTGTTATTTTTCTTTGAATAAATAATTAATTATGCAAAAGCTGAAATTTTTATACCACACGACCACAGAATAATAATGACACAACACCTAGAGCAGAGAGAGTTGGCTGCCGTAGATAGGACACAGATCAGAAAGAATAGAGATAGGGCGGGGCTAGCCAACTGTAAGTTTGAGAAAGCTAATAGTACTAACGTACAGAACGGACACTCACACCCTCCTACCCGAAACAGATACCGCACCTCACCGCGCAGATTTAGGGTAAAAATCGTGGGCAAAATAATGCTAGGATGACGCTTCGGCCGCTGCTTACTTCGGGCGACTACGTACGACCCTAGATTTGGGTGTAATAACCCTACGAAGTAAAACACACACTGATGCGTATATGTATGCGACCGAAAAGTAATAGTTGTAACGTAATAGGTATCGAGTCTCCGCTGTTGTGTGCAGAGTCCACAAAAAATAAGTGTTAACTGCCAAAAGTTTTGTTTATTTCATACAATATTTATGCCAGTTTTCACTTGTTTTCTTTCTTTCAACTGACTTCAAAAAAGGAGAAGATTCTACTTAACAACATTAAAAAACATTTTAGCGCGTAATGTGAAGTAGGCATGTAAAATCTATATAATGAGTTCAGACTTGGTACTTGGACTGAGTACTTCTGCAAATTTGCATGGAGGCAAGGCCGAAGCAAGCGAGATAGAAATAATGGAGGGCCTGTCGCTTTCTAGCAAATACAAGGTTAATAACGTTGGTACTTGTGCCAAATAGGTTGACCACGCTTCTCTGGAAAAAAATGGGAAAGGTGGTACTTACATACTTTATGCAGATTTTTTCTAACGCAATCAAAGGTTCCGAGTGAGGAGGTGTTAACCTCCTCTCAAGTAGTTCTGTGCAGACTTTAAGGAAGTTTGAGTCTAGTCGAAAATAAAATTTCGTAGACATATGCCCCCTATGGCTCCCTCAGGGAAGACAAGGAAACTTTACTAGTGGCATCTGCTCCACTAGACAAGCACGACTAACGACTGAACGTAATACGCCAACTGTTGTTCACTCCAAGTTAGGTCGAACCTGCTGTTGCTTAACTCGCGTAATCGTCACCAACAATCACGTCCCGCTAAGCTATCTAGCCAGCTACACATGTGCAGTATTTACGAATTTAAAAAATGTTGTCCCAATTAAACACATTATCATAGTTTACCCTATAAAAAAAAAAAAAATTCTCCACTATAGCTATCTTTTTCTGCTCGGGTTTAAGGTCAAAGAGCTGTCCTATATAATTTATTAAGTCCATGGCAGTTTTGAGAAACATAAATAAAATACAATTTTCAGCATTAATATTATATAGTATTAATACTTCCTTTGTACTCATATTTTCGAGATTTTCAGAAAAGGATGTTTCTTTTCCTCCCCTTCGCCACTCCCTCCTCCTTTCCCACCAACTTATTTCTTACCGAAGATATATCCCCACCACCACAAATCTCCAGGTCTGATAGGCTGACCATCATTAGGTTTCCCTATCTCGTCGACATCACCACCTGCCCTTTTTCTCCCTCCTTTTTTCCACCAGCGCCACCATTTACTGCCAGGTTTACCGTTATTATCGTCTTTTCCCCCTTGATTTTCAACAGAACTGTCTACAGGTTGTTTCTTATCTGATTTTTCTTCTTGGTCTCCCCAGAACCACCACCACCAATTTCCGCCTCCATCGCCATTCTCCCACCACTTCCACCAACTACCAGAGTCTGAATTTCCATCTCCATTTTCTCCTCCGCCCCCATTTCCCCACCACCACCAACTACTTTCATTATCTCCTCCGCCACCTTCCTTTCCTCCCCCACCACTTTCCTTTCCTCCTCCACCATCTTCCTTTCCCCCTCCATCTTCTCCTTTCCCCTCTTCGCCTTCTACCTTTCCCTCTCCACCTCCTCCTTCGTCTCCTTCGCCTTCTACCTTTCCCCCTCCATCACCTTCTTTGCCCTCTTTGCCTTCTACGTTTCCTCCTCCGCCACCGCCTTTATCGCCATCATCTTTTTTCTTATTGCGTTTCCACCACTTCCACCAACGTGCATCTTTATCTCCAGACATTTTTTCATAGTCATCCCCACCAAGCCCACTTAGCCTATCAGGTTTCTCAGCATCCTGTTCTTGATTGTCCAATAATTTTGGCATAAATCCATACAAACAACCAACGCATCGGAGAGTGTTAGAACGATCTGATGATAATTTCAAAACACACGGTCCCTTGTGTAGTATTTCCAGAGACGGTTTTACTATTTGAGCTAATTTAAATTCTAATAAATTATACGTCCTAATGTCCGTTCCGCAGAATTCTCCATAATGCTGATCCAATACATTATCCCTTGAAAATCTGCCATCCAATTTTGAATTGCCGTGTGAGTATTTCATATTCTGTGTTGCCAGTGTATGCTGGAAGTTTCTAGAAAAGTCGTTAAGAAAAGTGAGTTCCCTTTGCTGTGAATTTTGTCGCTCATTACTGGAAGTACGAATATTTTCACTCTCGTCGCTGGATAGTGACTGCAGTCGGCTGATGGCGCTGATTCTTTGAAATGTAGAAAGAAATATTACGTCTGTGGACAGGGAACTGTATTTAGTAAAGTATAAATTAAATTAAAATCATACAAAAATTTGCGATAGGTAAGGAACAGGCACGATATAGGTACAGAACTAAAAACTACATCCATACAAAACAAAACTAAAGTACAAAATCATGTCACCTAATTAGTATGGGAAGAGGGAAAATATTTCTTGTTTATTTTTTTAAATTACATGTGATATACTGTAAAAGGTCACCTGTAGATAGTCTCTAAGAAACAACATATTATGAGTCTATTTTAACAATGGTGTTTTTGTTTGTCAATACAACGTTTTTTTTTTTTAAAAAAACTTTGACTTTCCATTTCTAAAGATATAATTTACGTTAACTTTTCTCACACTTACTTTTCCAAAACTTTCGCCACATTGTACGTGAATCATTCCAATTTTTATAACCAAATTACCGAATGTATGTGGTCTTAAGACTGTCCAAAACAGATAGATTTTCGAAAAAACAATTCAAGCACAAAATATTAAATATCATGGACAGAGCTACCTTAAAATCAATTAGTTAGTGTTTAATTTGAAATTTCATCGTAATTGAGGTGTTGTCTTCTTTTACCCGACTGCGGCAAAGCCATAAAAAGGAGAGTAATATGTTTACACCCTAGATACTTAGTAGATACAGCCGTACCATTACTTATCTAGAAAACTGTATAACCGATTTCAATCTACACTAATATCTACATCTACACTAATCTACACTAATATTATAAAGAGGAAAGATTTGTATTTTTGTGTGTATGTTTGTAATGAATAAACTCAAAAACTACTGTGCCGATTTCAAAAATTCTTTCACCATTGGAAAGCTACATTCACCCTGAGTAACATAGGCTACATACCACAGGCGGAGCTGCGGGAAACAGCTAGTATTTTATAGAGGAAAGATTTGTATTTTTGTGTGTATGTTTGTAATAAATAAACTCAAAAACTACTGTGCCGATTTCAAAAATTCTTTCACCATTGGAAAGCTACATTCACCCTGAGTAACATAGGCTATATACCGCAGGTGGAGCTTTTCTCCTTTTTACGTTAGTCTACAATCAAAGTACGCGCGAACTTTACAAATCCTACATGATTCAATTTCAAGGTTATTTTCAATCACCTATTTTAATTACCATTATTATGTTATTGTTCGTTTCGATTTCCGTGCAAATGCATGCAATTTTTTTTCAATTATTTTCAGGAACTCATCTTATCACTGCATTCCGTCCGAAGTCACGAATCTTCACGAACACTATCATACTATAGATTCCGCGCCAAGGCTCCTGAGAAAAATCTACCAAAACTACCACATTACATTTTTGCCAACACTGTATGCTATAAACAATAATGTTTATACTGAACAATATGATATTTAATGAACAACGTCTAATATCTCGATACTACGGGCTGCATTCACGAAAAAGATGACGTCATTGTCCCGTTACGCTCATTGTCGCGTTCCGCAAGCGAGAGCGCGGCACAAACGAGAGAGAGGCATGATCATGTTTTTTTTTCCTTTCAATTTGGCTCTTACTTTCGTATTTAGCCAGTAACAAGTAACAGTTTTTTAATAAAGTTGTTTAATTAAACAAATTTATAGTCAAGTCAGTAAATTAAACTATTTTAATACGGTTTTATCGCGTTTATTACTTATTTATTTACACCTGACGTTTCAAACACTTTACAGCGTTCATGGTCGCAGGCAGACTAAGTTAAAATTTGTCTTTGATGTCATAAGATTACAAACTACCGCCTGAAATTTTATTGGGAACTATTCCGATTCACGCAGTATTGGCTCACAGTATCTAAGGGTCTTGCAGTCATTGGACATTATTGTGTATATGAAATTGTCTCGCTCTCTATCTCATTCTAACATACGCATATCCTATCAATCAATTATTTATTTAATTGGCTAGTAAACTTTTTCATGGAAATGTCTAATTCGTAAACCATTTCGAGGAATAGGCTTAAGAAACAGATTACATTAATCAGATCTTTAGATAAGCAAGTATTTTTAAAGAAAATCGCAGAAAACCCAATGACTTTCATTTTTTAGCAAAGTTAACGTATGACGTAGCCGGATAACTTCCGGTTATTCACATTTAATTTTTAGGTTGGTAGCACAGAGTAGTGAATAAATATTTTTGTTTGGTAGCGCTAATTGGATGCTTCACGTACTTGTCACCCATGTCAAATGTCATCTCTGTTCAAGTAAACATAACCCTTATAACCTAACTACATCTTCATTACATTCATTCATACATTATAATGAAGAATCGGTGTCCAATTATTGAAAAACCAGATGTCAACGGATGAAGAGACGGCAGTAAAGTCCAATAAACAGGCCAGTATGCAATAGATACGAGAAATATATATTTGGCGATTGTAAACAAACAAGAAACCAACTCGCGGCTCGCGGTCCATCTTGACTTTGACATTTGACACTGACATACATATTTTTTAATACCTTAGTAATTTTTGCTTTCTTGCAGTTCGAGATGGCCATTTTAAAGCTGCGTGACGTCATCATTAAAAAATCTTTTAAATTAAATAACAAAATAAATATAATTTTAAGAATTTTTTCGTTTAAATTGTATCTCCGAAATAGTCTATTCTACCAATAAAATATATAAAATACACAATTTATTTTTTAGTTGACTAGCCAATTGTGGATCATATAGGTACCTATATATTTCTCTTTCGCATTTCCCGTCTATTGGATCCATAGTTTAAGGTGTACACCATGGCGTCAGAGTTTTTCGGACACGCCTTACTTTTTGTACCCTCAAAAAAATATTTGAATAAAGATTTTTGACTGCCATTTTCATATAGCCATCTCATAAAGTTCAAGGACTTTTCCAATGAGTTTGAGTGAAGGACGTCCTCCTTAAGCTTATGTTTAAGAATACGGGTGTCAGTTTTCCATTTGAATGGAGTACAATCGAAATATTTTCATCGCAACTTCTCGTCAAGACACATTACTTAAGCCCGGAGCATAGGTGTGAGCGGGAGACGCCATACCATCAATAATCACGCCATCTTCATTGACGCCATGTTAACGCCATACCTACCACCATAGAATAAAGAATACATCGCACACACTTTCCACCGATTCCGCCGAAGTCGGTTGAAGAAAGTCTCCTCACGAAGTCACGACCTACGACGAACTGACTCGCCAAACTGATTCTACTCTGCCCGTTTTTGCTCCGGGATATAGGACGCGGTTTCGTACAAAATGTATTGAAGAAATTAAAGAGAAGCGGCGCGACTAGACTCTGCGACCTGCGAATGAACGCGGGCCTTTACTTGCATGTTTTTTACTGGTCACACTGTGTGGTCACATGACACTGACATAATTAAATGTCAAAATATGCACAACTTTGTGTCAATGTCAGTCAAAAGTTGTCTTGTAATTTTTTGTCAATTTAACTGTGTTTGTCGTGCCGGAAAGTTGCGTACAAAGTACGAAACAATTTGCATTATTTTAAAGCAAAATTCCAATCTTTACAGAAGCACAGACAAGATGAGCGAGTCAGAATCTCAAGTACGCGCGTTTTACGCAGAGAAGAACTTCTTCATAACCGGTGGAACAGGCTTCGTTGGACTTTGCCTCATCGAGAAAATATTGAGATCCATACCTGACGTCGGCAAACTATATTTGCTCATGCGACCTAAAAAAGGCAAGGAAATATCGCAGCGGCTTGAAGAGTTTCCCAAGAATCCTGTAAGTTTTTATTTCTTAGATTAATAATTGGTCTCCGCGCGCGAGACCAATTATATTTCTGTTTTTATTTATTAATTTTTTTAGAGCAAGCTCGTAAAATGTAGGTACAAAAGCCTGAAAAGCCGGTACAATCACATTCACTTTTCTTTTCGTAACGAGTTAAGTAAAAGTAGTAACATTATGAAACCAGTTGCGCTTTTCTTTAAAGTAAAACCAACTGTTGTTTACGGCTCCGCCCGCATAGAACTGTTATCGCCAAAATTTTCAATTTTTCTACACGACATAAATTAGTACTAAAAACATGATGCACCCTAAATCATTTAAGTAACTTTTTTTCGTAGGAAAATTACAACTATCCAATTAATTTTAAGAATAGTTTGTACTTAAATATATCTTAGAACTTGGTCTCAATAGATTTTTCTGCATTTCAATTAGCTTTCAGCAAAAACATCAAAATCATTATATAATGGACCAGATTTACTAATATAAACTATATGATAAACTATATAATATACATATATGTATAGAAAGATATAATGTCATCAAATACATAAACAATCATTACAAAAAAAACAAAAGGAATCCTTTTCAGTTTGTAATCGTCACATTTACTTAACTGGCACATATAGTAACTGTATGTTGATGCCCACAATTCAGGCCCAGCCTAGTGTGGGGTCAGCTGTTGAAAATGTAATGGTTGTAATGATGTTTTGGTCAATAAACTATTCTATCATATAATAACTACGAAAAATACAAAAGACCGTGAATGTGTGACGCAGTGATACAAAACAGCAGCAACTCAATGCAAGTACAAAATTATTAGATGTTGTCTGTTGTAGTACAAAGGTGATAAATCTTATTGTTGACTATGTGCCAGATTTAAGCGATCATGTGTTTATTTCTTTTGAACTGAATATAATAAAGCCTAAACCTAGACCACGATGGATATCATATTGGCCGCTCAGAAAATAGAAAATTTTAATTATAGCCCGACCAGGAAAAAAGCAGCCTTGGCCATATTGTGGAAAAATATTAGAACTAATTTCTTTTACTGGCAACTACATTCAAGTAACATTCACTCATGTGAAAAAACGAGACCAAAGTGGATGTTGTGTATTTTGTGATTAGCAAATAAAAATATTTATCAAAATGGCAAAAATATATATAGTAATAAGAGAAAAGTGTTATAAAAGATGTTATCACATTTGATGCAAATGAAAACGAAGGATTGATTGATATTTCACTAAATGACATTGTCAATTTTGTTGTTGACATGGCATATACAACATGTTGCCACATTAAGATGATCAGTAGCTACTCTAATGCAGGTTTTTTATTTTCCTAGTCGGGCTATATGACGTAAACTTAATACCATGGGATGAATTATTAAGTGATCGTGTGAATGACATGCTTGATTCTTTTAAAAAACAGATAGTATGACAAACAGGTACTTATATCAAAGAACAGAGTTATCCCTGGATAACGCAAACCAATAAGGATATGATGAAACTAAGAAATGAGGCGCACATCAAAAGTCTTAAAACAAAGTTAGTTCGTGACAAGGCATATTATAAAGAACTGAAAAAGTTAGTTAACGAAGCTTTGTATAGAGAGGAGAAGATGGCATGCTTTCATTATAGTATAAAACGAAATTTTAAAAATCCTCAGTGTTCTCTGGAACAATATTAAGCATTAACAATTTTAACAAGCAGCAACCTGATCTGCCTCGTGATATTTGTAATGTCAATCACATTAATGACTATTTTCTTGATATACCAAACTACTCATCAATAAATATGGAACAATTAACATCCTTTTAGTTTAATAGATTCAGTTCATCAATATTTAACTTAAAAACTGAAGTTGAAATAAATTCTTTGAAGTAATCAAACAGATTTCAACTAATGCTACATTCTTTCCCAGAACTCTGGAAAAATGCTTTAGTTCACCCACTTCCAAAAGTAAGCTGTGTCAAAGAACATTTAAACAAAAATAATATGTTGCCCTCCAAAAAATCTTGATTTCGTACTGGCAGAAGTACTGCCACAGCACTATTATCTGTTTGTTTGTTTGTAATATCTTTATTGTACAGAAAAACTATAATATCACCCTAAATCGTCATGTTTTCCGTTTTCATCTCTTCTTTTATGTATGTATATGTATAGTTATGAATATTGTATGTAAATCTATGTATGTTTATTTAGCAGTTAAGTGTTTTTTTTTCTCTCATTGTATTCTAAAATAATTCGCGCCGCACATAACTTTTCTGTTTTTCCTAATGGTTGACTGGGAGAGAATGCTTTTAGCATTAAGTCCGCCAATTGTAAACTTGTGGTACAATAAAGTGTGGTACAAAAAATTTATAAATAAAATAAATAAAAAACAAATAATTTACATACACAAGCATGGAAAAACAATAACAACATCTTTTATTGATGATCTCTTGGCCGGAAGGGATATTGATGAGGGTTCTATACTCGTGCTTCTAGATTTATTAGACTATTTATTTTTATTTTCTAGACTCACGTGCTTTTAACACAATCAATTCCACCATTCTTATGGCCAAGCTCACATATTATGGAGCCGATAGCCTCTCATTTAAGTTCTCTGGCTATCTGATTGGACGTCATCAAAGTGTTGTATTCACCAATATTGATGAGCAATAAATTTATTTTGACAATTAAGCCAATAATTAAAGGAGTTCCTCAGGGATCAATACTATTTATACTCTAAACTGCCGATCTACCAAACGTAATTAAAAATAGTGAGCATCATCTGTATGGAGATGACCTTCAAATCTATAAAAGTTTTAATTAAGCAGTATAATACGAATGATGCCACCAATAAGTTAAACGAAGATCTTGGATGAGTAGTCAGGTGGTCAAAGTTTAATAATTTAGTTTTATAAACCATAATAAATATAAGTATATTGTCATAGGTACAAAAAAACAAATAGAGAATATTAAAAAATACACCATAGAAATTAAACTTAATGGAAATAATATTCAAAAAGTGAGCAAAGAATAAAATCTTGGTGTGTTATTGGAATGCAATCTTAAATTTCAAAAGTGTATGCTAGAGACTGTGAGACATTGCTATTATTGTTTAGAAGTATTGAATCAGATGAGGGAGTGTCTTAGTGTGGAATGAAGAATCTATTTACGTGTGACACTAATTTTGTTTAAGTTAATTGATGCAGATGTTGTTACTGAAAATTGTTTATTAACCAAAACAAAGAAATTAATTCAACGAGTTTAAAACTCTTGTGCAAGATACTGCTTTTCAATTCCACGAATAGCTCATATTACTTCTTATCTTAACCAAAATGATCTCCTTCATATGGAATCCCGGCGTACTCTACACTTCTCGTCACTTCTTTTAGTGTAATAAATAAATAAAATAAAATAAAATAAAACTTTTAATATATTCAAAATATAAAACTGCTACATTTCGGAGTAGCTTTAAACATACTGCGACTAGGTGCTGGAACACTATACCACCTCCTCTACCGTGTGTGTGAAGTGACTAATGTCTGACCTCCGTAACCCTTACAGACTTTCTGCACCGCTCGCTCAAGTTTATTTTTTATTCTCTGCTCCTTTCGACCATAAGGTTGGTTGGAAGAGATTGCATTAGCGATAAGTCCGCCTTTGTACTCATTTCTCTTAATGTTAATTGGTTTCTTTGCTGTATCTTTTCTCATATGTATGTAAATGGTGCAATAAAGTGTTCATTAATTCATTCAAACCAACTGGAACATAACCCGTGGCGAAGTCAAAAAACTTCCACAGACTGCACTAAATACGTCTACATCGTAACTAAATATGCAAATAAATTAATATATTCATTGTTAACATACTCATCACAAATAATCAGAAAACAATAGAAAATATGTGACACAGTTTGTCAGGTCATTGACAACCAATGTGCTGTGTTTATTGCTTTTTCTTATTCAATGCAAATTGATCATCAAATTATATTAAAACTTCATTTGTAGAGTTGAAAGTGTATGTTTGTCGTCTGAATATGTTTCTGAATCTCATTTTCAGTTTGCACTTTAAATTCCAGGGAAGTTGATTGTGTTCCAAGTCTGTTTATAACAATGGGAAGACTGCTCTGCCCCGCATGACCCATTTTATAGGAAAATAGAATGTGTGTGAAGGGGCAAGAGTTATTAAAATTCATGTCATTTCCTTAATAAGCCTGCTTAAAAGTCCGTTTTGGGTGAAAAATAATCAGTATAATTGAAAGGGTATTGTATTGATATATATGTGTATTTTCGTGGTGGTTCTAAGATATTTTCTTAATCAAGTAAAACTATTTTGACAGACTCATTGAAAAATATAACTGTTTTTTTTTAGCACAAATGCCATTTAGTTTATATTTTCAACATGATGTCGCCTTCCTTAGTTGTATTACTCCCCATACCAGGGTAGACAAGAAACTGGCAACCAGAACAGACGGTATGTCAAATCTTTGTACTCAAAAAATGCGGAAAAATAATACAGGACACAAACAAAGTTGAACTCCTGTTGTGATGTTTGAAATACATGATAACTTCAACACCAGTGATAAAAAATTGACATTGTGTTTAGTATACTTTTGGAACCTGGTCCAGTGTGCTTTGATGGGTGATATCAGTATTCATTTATTCATAAAACTCAAAACAGTAAGTTAGGTGATTTATTCATTTATGTGGTTTTTCTTCCATAATACGATCATTCTGAAACCAAATGTACAGAGACATATTTAAAAGGACTATAGTTATTTAGCTGCCGGCCTGCGGTTTTTGTTAGGTTGTTTATTATTATATACTTTACCGTACAAAAAAAGTACAGTCGACAATAAGGCATTCTCTACTAGTCAAACAGATAAGTTTGTTAAAATCGAATTCCAAATATTTTACGTGCAGTATATAATTATCTATATAGAAAAAAAAACACTTACTTTAATTTTTAGAAGACCTCTGCACTTTAATTTGCGTTGACAGCAATCCCACACAATTAAGCCACTTTTATATTCCCTTTTTTGTAATATTGGTGACCCCATGAAGTAAAACAGTCCCATGTTTTCTTTTGATAAACACAAGCACTGTTTATTGAATTGAATAATAAATAATTAAGGTAGTTAAATATTTTTAATTTGTTGATTATCTGTTATACTTACTATTTTAAATATTTATTTACCATACTTATTATGTATAACTTATACATAATAAATATGGTACATAAATATTTTTAATTTGTTGATTACCTGTGATACGCTCCATAGATCTGCGAAGATTGTTACCTACAAGTTGATTACCTGTGATACGCACTTTAAAACTAATAATAATTGTAAATAAGTTGATTATCTGTGATACATAATTTTTCCAATAATATTTAAGGTAGTTAAATATTTTTAATTTGTTGATTATCTGTTATACATAATAAGTATGGTACATAAATATTTTTAATTTGTTGATTACCTGTGATACGCTCCATAGATCTGCGAAGATTGTTACCTACAAGTTGATTACCTGTGATACGCACTTTAAAACTAATAATAATTGTAAATAGGTTGATTATCTGTGATACATAATTTTTCCATTAATAATTAAGGTAGTTAAATATTTTTAATTTGTTGATTATCTGTTATACATAATAAGTATGGTACATAAATATCATAGATCTGCGAGGATTGTTACCTAATAAACAAGTTGATTATCTGTGATACGCACTTTAAAACTGCTAGTATTATTGTGAATTTGTTAATACTGTACTAATTACCTCAGTTTTTTAGTTACTTTCAATCAAAACCATTGTTCAGTCTTGCTTAGAAAAGCGTAATTAAAGCATTTTAACAAACCGCACAATCTCTTATTGAAACCCCCTTGTACACCTATTTTGACTCTCGGTCTATAGCGGAACGAGTGGGAAATAAAAAGTGCCAATCGTCACCACTGGGGACGAACGAAACTTTTTTTTCCCACTCGTACCCAGTGGGGACGACATGGTGGGGACGACCGGGAATAAATCAGTTAGGTGGGTACATGATAAGTATGTGATTCTAGACTACTTTCAATAGAAAAAGTAAGTGAAAACACAATCATATTTCAACATCCCATGCAAAAACCTCTCAGCTAACCCCTAGATTTGTTTCAGGTGTTTGAGAAACTAATAGAGAGCCGGACAACAGATGTTTTCAAGAAACTTGTTCCGGTTTCCGGAGACGTCGGGGAAGAGAACCTGGGACTCAGCGCTCAGGACCGACAGATGTTGGTTGATAATGTCAACGTGGTTGTGCATTCTGCTGCTACGTTAGACTTTCAGGTAAAAATGACATACTATTTGACTGAGCGTAAGCCAAGTCTCCATTTCGATTTTGCTTTTGTACGTAAAAATGTATGTTCCGGGCTAGAGATCGCATTTCTCAACGAATCCATACGAAACTTGACACACACGTTTCTAGATTAATTTTTTTTTTTTTACAGTTGAAATTTTCGCATATGTAAATATTTTATTTATGTGGGATACTATGGCTCGGAAGATGATTAAAACTAATCTTCCAGCTTCAAATCTTCTTTATTTTAATATTTTACACAGCGGAGCTACCAGTGTCCTGCGTCGTAATAATATGGCGTCTGCCCCCCTCTCTATCCCTTTCACTCCATACTTCCCTCTCTCTCACTTGCAGTCGTTCAGAAACATTCATCATGTCATTCATAGTATTATACCTTCCTTCCTACATTTATTATATATGTTTCCGCAATAACGTCAAATGCTAAAAAACAGAATAAAATATACATTATATGTATTTTGATGTATTTATTTTCAGGAAAACTTGAGGCCCACCGTTAAGATAAACTTGTTGGGTACGAGACAAGTAATGGAGTTGTGTCGCCAGATGAAGAATTTGAAGGTATATTTGTTCGTTTATGGCACACCAGTATTAACAGTACTAACGTACAGAACGGACTCTCACACCCTCCCACCCGAAACAGATACCGCACCGAGCCAAGCAGATAATTTTTTTAAATATGTGGATTCAGTTTTTTTACTTTTGGCCGATTTGTTGATGGAATGTGGCAGGAAGGAGTCGCTCCCCAGTGGCGGCAACCTCCATTTGAATCTGGAATCCAGTTCCTGCGTAATAGGTATCGTGTTCGCCGCTGCTGTATAGATGTACTGTGATTGTGTCAGTGTAAATATATTTTGATTTGATTTGAATTAATCTTCTTTATTCAATGTTTACTTAAATGCTAATTTCACTATTGTATCGAATGAAAATAGTTCGACTCACCGATCATAACGATTAAAATCATTCGATATCGAACGATTCGACTTAACAATTTTACGTAAGTCCCACTTATCTAAAATAGGAGCCCTATTGACGTGTTTGTGACTACTGAAGTGTTTGTGTTGCGTCCAAAAAGATTAAGGGCCGATAATTTTAATCGATTTCACCAAAGTCGATTAAAATTAAAATGTTAATGAAGTGGATAAGTTTTATTCCAAGGATAATGAAGCAATTTACTCTCGTATAATGAAGTTTACATTTCACCACATCGTTAACCGTAGAATATACTGTTAATCCACGTATACTTCCGGTATAAGGACTTTGTCTCTGGAATAAAAATGTCTGCCATAATTTTTTTATGCTTTGATTAGTAATACTCTTGGATAGGAACGATGTTTGTAAAAACGGCCATTTTCACCCGACTGCGACAGAAAGAGGGTTATGTTTTTATTCGAGAGTATGTATGTATAATTATTTGGCACGCTCTGCAGCCTGAACGGCTCGGTGGATTTGAGCTTGAGAGGTGTCGTTTGATTCGTATTTACTGTGAGAATGACACTGGGTACATCACAAAATGGCGGATTTTTTGAGGTTTTTTTTTTCATTTCAAAATTTCACAGAAACGCAGTAGGGTTTTTTTTAGTTTTTAAATTCCCGTTTTCTTTCATCAATAGGTGATGATTCACGTGTCGTCAGCGTACGTCAACTCGTATCTGAAGGAAGCCCATGAGAAGGTATATGAGGCTCCGGAAGACGCTGAGAAGGTGATAAATATGGTGAACACCATGTGTGATGAAGATTTGGACAAAGCTGAATCACAGTAAGTTATATAAATATTCAATTAAATTCAGCTTTAACATGTTGCATTTATTTTTAGTGTTTGTATATTGTTGTGTTATTTGCTGTGCATAAAAGCCATTCCAAAGAAATAAACGATTTCTTATGTTATCGCAATAGGCTAGTTTCCACTAAGAACTAATCAGAGAGATGGCACTTTCTATTCATTATATTAGATATGTAGGATTTAAAAAAATTATTGTTCCTATTCTTATTTTTATTTTCATTGTTTGTATGATGGCGTGTTATTGTGTGTAACAGTTGAACAAAATAAATTTATTATCTATCTATCTATCTATTTTTTTTTTTTTTTAGCAAATAAAATCGAAGAAAATAGTCATTTTGTCACGAGACACTGAGCACCAATCAGAAGCGATTACGTCATATCTTTTAAAACATCATTGTTGTGGTTGATGTCAACGTTTCACAATAGTCACCTTTCATAGAAACCTGTCAAATCAAGTTAACAAATGTGACCATCTGACATTTGACTCAATGGCTTAATATTTGTTTTATGGCGGCTGTACACTCTCATCTGAATGTGGGCTAATTAAACCTCTCGAGTCTTAACTTAATATGACAGTTCAGCCTGTCCATATAAAGTCGAGACTCGAAGAGGCTTAACTGGCCCACAAACGACATAACTTCTTAACCTTAGCTTGGCTCGGCGAGAGTGTACAGCGACAAAAAGTTATGACGTCATTCGAATCGCCATGACAGTGCAGAGCGTTTTCGCACGATATTCAAAATGTGTTTTTTAAATACAAAATACATAATGTAATATTGAAGTATTGCAAAAAATACAACATTCTTTGAATATACTACACAATAACGTATAATAATAACTACATTTTTAAAAAAAATATATAATTATTACAAGACAATACAAATGTTCTATTTTGTTGAAATGTTCTCTCTGTACAATAAATAAAGGGTAAATTTGGGTCTGCTAGAAAATTTCTTTAGAAATAAGCAGCTCCCTTGTACTTTCTTCTCCTCTCATGTATAATCCTTTGCATTTTTTATTGTGTACATACACATGCAGAAAGTAAATAAATAAAATAAAGTTTTTACATACATACATACATTAATGTTCTTTATTGCTCTTTTTCACTTCATTTAGTAATAAACGAGTCCTCAGCTTACGCTTCGGAGCCTAGGGTACTGGAATTGGCTGCGCTGATTATTACAACGGAGCGACTGCGATGTACTTACAGCATACCCTAGGCACCGAAGCGTAAGCTGACGACGCAACTAGGAAAACACGCGTGGGCGCAGAAGGCTGATAGTTTTCGTAGTAAGAAAGGAATGCTATTTTCTAAAAGTGCGACTAAAGCCACAGACATATAAGACGTAAACAGACGGAAGGTATGCTATTACTTAGCGTAGCAAAAACCTAACATGCAAAACTATGCAGCCTGGGCTGTATCTAGTCTAGGGTAAAATGTTTACGATAATGCTCCCCATGATTTCAAGAAATGTATGAATGTTGTGTGGAGTGCATGATCTGATCATTTATATGGTACTAGCTTTTTCCCGCAGCTCCGCCTGCGTCAAAAAGTACCCTATGTTTGACCCCGGGTCATCAACTATATTCATACCAAATTTCATCAAAACCCTTTTAGCGGTTTGGCCATGAAAGCGTAACAGACAGACAGACAGACTATCGCATTTATAATATTAGTATGGAAGTATGGATTAGTATGTCTTCTACTCTATTATTTTTTAGTATTCACCGATCCAACAAAGCAGCTTATGCACGTTACAAAATGGCGTCACGGCCAACAATTGCCACGCTTTGCATAATGTCTATGAGTGAGTGAATGTTGCTACAGGTGTAAAAAAGAGATGAAGCCATATAGATCCGAATAAGTGTGATAAGGATAACAATACTTGCTACATAAGTACAACTAGTATCTTAAGTTCTGTATGTCTGTGGAATCACGCAAATGATTTTTATTCGATATCGAACTATTCATCGACATATGAACAAACATTCCAAAAATAGGACTTTTGTTGACACGTCTTTATTTCTTGGTAATGTTAAAATGTATGAATTTCGTTGCAGACTCCTCAAGTCCCATCCAAATACGTACACGTTCACGAAGCACCTTGCTGAACATGAAGTGGTGAAATGTGGCGATCTGTTCCCCTGTACCATCGTAAGGCCTGCCATGAGTAAGTGTGATAATTTTTAGTTTTTTACTTAAGAATTAATTTATTAAAACTTTATTGTCAAAGTACAAATACTTATAACGATTGGCGGACTTAATGCTAAGATCATTATCTACCAGTCAACCATTGGGAGAAACGGAAAGATTTGTAATGGTGGGGGGGGGGATGGTTGGCCGATTCAGTTGCTTGTTAAGATTATGACTATTTTGAGAGTGATTTTGTCATTTCAAATTTACTCAGCGCACTCAGCAGATCCTCCTATTCCATATTTGCTTGAAGAAACAACATTTTAGCTAACATCAGCTTAATAAATTACTTTAAATTCGAGGATAAATAAATAAAATTTTGTTTCAGTCGTGGCTTCGTGGAAGGAGCCTGTCCCCGGTTGGACGTGTTCCAAAGTTGGACCCCAAGGGTTCCTAATGGGAGCCGCTAAAGGTACAATGTACATTTATTTATTTCATGTGTAATCTTGAGGGGCTAAGATTTTTTTTTTTTTTAAACTGGATAGGTTAATTTGAATTTTATAGATAGTTTTTAAAAATGTTCAAATTGTACAAAATTAGTATTTTTTTTAAACAGGCGTAGTGCGTCGTTTACCTTTGGCCGCTGAAAACATAGCTGACTACATACCAGTAGATGTGGTCGTCAACCAGTTACTGGTCGCCGGATGGAACGCTGCGAAAACCAAGTGAGTTTCATCATTATTTTGATCCCACGTGGTCGGCCTACACCGTCCACCCAAATATACATATTAGGCGGCGAACAAGTCTTTGGTCTTTCAGAAGAATTGCTACGCTCGAGACGGTAATAATAAACAATAATCATTTATTCTTTTGTAAACGTGTTGAACTCAAGATGGTACATTGAAAATATTAAGCACATACACGTTTAGCCTACTAGGCATACAAAAGTGAAGTCAGTGGTGTCACACTAAATAAAATAATGCAAAACAATACAAAACAAGTAAATAAATGCGAGTTAATCTTATAAAAATAATTTCAGATCCGGTCTAACAGTGTACCATTGTACGTCGTCGACTTGCAAACCGTTCCAGTGGACGATAATAGAGCCATCTATCAATGGATTGTTGCATCAATATCCTTTGAAGAGCGCTGTTTGGTGAGTATTCTATATATAAAAATATATATAAGAGATAAATAAATCCATTATAAATTCGCTGGAAGGAGAAACTGTCGAAAAACAAGAAAAGGACGCACATAGGGGTGGAGTGACGTCACTGCCACTTGGATTCGTGCGTACGAAAGAGAGCAAGACGATCCCACCACGCTCCCACTTTTCTTCATGTGAAAATTTTAAATGTTAATTTATAACCTGATTGGGTAAATAAAAACCCTGCATTGCCATCGCTACTGATCGTAGGAAATAATCACAAAATACACAACGTCCACTCCTGTCTCTTTTTAGCAGATGGCGGAATGCTATTTATTTATTTATTCATGTATAGTCCGACCAGGAAAATAGCAGCCTTGGCCATATTGCGGAAAAATATTAGAACTAATTTCTTTTACTGGCAACTAGGTATTCAAGTAACATTCCGTCGTCTGCCAAAAAGAGACAGGAGTGGAAGTTGTGTATTTTGTGATTATCAAATAAAAATATTTATCAAAAAGGTAAAAATAATATAGGGTTATTTGTAAATTGCCAATAACCTCACAGGCCTAGATAGCTTAGAATATATCCAACAACATTTGTTCTATGAGTTTCCATATATGTCAGTACATTTAATAAAAATATTTTTAAAGTTTTTAATGTACTGTCGTGAAAATTTTAAGTCTATGTTTCATTCATAAATGCAACGACGACGCGCCGATCGCGCGCGGCTGCGCTAACAATATATTAAGTAGGTAGCTACAGTTTGTCCGCTCAAATGGTTTGCCCACTTTGTCAAGGCGCCGCCGGCACGTGTCGTACAAGCGCCCACCGATAGGTTCTCAGTAGGCCCTTCAGGCTCCATCGATAGGTTCTCAGTAAGCCCTTCAGGCTCCATCGATAGGTTCTCAGTAAGCCCTTCAGGCTCCATCGATAGGTTCTCAGTAGGCCCTTCAGGCTCCATCGATAGGTTCTCAGTAGGCCCTTCAGGCTCCATCGATAGGTTCTCAGTAGGCCCTTCAGGCTCCATCGATAGGTTCTCAGTAAGCCCTTCAGGCTCCATCGATAGGTTCTCAGTAGGCCCTTCAGGCTCCATCGATAGGTTCTCAGTAGGCCCTTCAGGCTCCATCGATAGGTTCTCAGTAGGCCCTTCAGGCTCCATCGATAGGTTCTCAGTAGGCCCTTCAGGCTCCATCGATAGGTTCTCAGTAGGCCCTTCAGGCTCCATCGATAGGTTCTCAGTAGGCCCTTCAGGCTCCATCGATAGGTTCTCAGTAGGCCCTTCAGGCTCCATCGATAGGTTCTCAGTAGGCCCTTCAGGCTCCATCGATAGGTTCTCAGTAGGCCCTTCAGGCTCCACCGATAGGTTCTCAGTAGGCCCTTCAGGCTCCACCGATAGGTTCTCAGTAGGCCCTTCAGGCTCCACCGATAGGTTCTCAGTAGGCCCTTCAGGCTCCATCGATAGGTTCTCAGTAGGCCCTTCAGGCTCCACCGATAGGTTCTCAGTAGGCCCTTCAGGCTCCACCGATAGGTTCTCAGTAGGCCCTTCAGGCACAATAGTGTCGGCCCATAAGGCATTGAGCGTTTGCTACCGATCGCGAGTTTGCATTGCTCGCTTGATCAAAGGCAAAGCCCGTGGCCGAGGTTCGTCCCAACAGGGAGCCCCTTGTGCATTTGCCGAAAAGGCTGAGTGGTTAATAGGCCTCACCTCAAACTGTCCCGCTGTAAATTTGAAAGCTCACAGGAGCTAAAATTATAGGTCCGTTCAAAAAAAAAAAAAAAACGTACAGGCGCAGTACAATTGGTGCGTCGCGCGAAATGGTTGTTTATTTTTATTTCGCCGTATTGAATAAAAGTAACAATAACGAGTACACGAAAAATATGTTTTTTTCGTCCCTAGGAGGATAAGGCGGTTCTTCGCAAGAGGATATGGATAGTGTTAATAAAAAGAAAATCCACAAGTTTTATTATTTTCCCATGCAAACCATTTGCTCGGACAGACTGTACTTAATAAATAATAGTATGCGCGTAGAGTTATTAACATTCACGCTGAATTTAAAGTTAATATTTATTTTTGTATGAAAGTGAAAACAAACGAATTATCAAAAGTCGTAGAACAAACGTTGTTGGATATGTTGGTAGGTATCTAGGCCTGCGAGGTTATTGATGTTTTACAAATAACCCTGTATAGTAATTAGAGAAAAGTGATATAAAAGATGTTTTTATTATTGATGCGAATGAAAACGAAGGATTTATTTCTATTTCATTAAATGACATTGTCAATTTTTTTGTTGACATGACATAGTCAACATGTTGCCATCTTAAGGTGATCAGTAACGACGCCAATGCAGGGTTTTTATTTTCCTGGTCGGGCTATACACATAATATAACACAGAAACATTATACAATAAATTTAGTACGAGGGTGCTACTTATTTCAAAAGAAATTTCTACCAGCAGACCCGTGATAGGTGACGTGATCAATATAGACAGATTGGCGTGCGAATAAATAAAATGTAACAATAAAATACATACAAATATATACTTAGATAAATATATACATACCATCACGCCTTTTTCCCGTATGAGTAGGCAGAGACTACGGATTTCCATTTGCTACGATCCTTACAGACTCCCTCGCTTATTCTACGCTCATCACTCTCGTCATACACGCTCGTCGATTACGGGAACTCCTGACATCTCCCTTTTTTAATATGTCTGTTTAAATATATACACATATCAATTATATACTACATACATATCTATATATATAATATATTTATATATATATATATATATATATATATATTGCTGTTCGTTATTACTTTGCTGTTCGTTAGTATCGCTTAAACTCGAGAACGGCTGGACCTGGAAGTCCAGGGAAGGTTTAAAAGGTGAATATATTCGGAGGCGGTACGAAGTTTGCCGGGTCAGTTAGTAATAAATATAAATAAATTAAGATGATAAAGATAGCTAATGATCTTTCACGAGTCTTAAATGAACTGAGCTCCACGAATTTCCACCAGCAAAGAGTTCCACAGTCTGACAGCATGAACTGAAAAAGAGTGAAAATTGAAAGTAGTAGTGTGATCAGGAAATTTAAGAATAAACATCTGTTAGGTCTAGTAGGGAGTCTAGAATGTAAAAAAGAAAATCGATCACGTGAATGCCTAGTTGCCAGTAATAGAAATTAGTTCCAATATTTAAGATTGTTATTTTATTGGTCTTTATTCAATTAGGGTTTTTTTTCAGGTACCCTCATTTAAAATTCGTGCCTTCTCTGCTTATGTTCCGCGTGTCAGCCATCTTTGTTCACTTCTTCCCAGCTGTGCTTTTGGATATGGTACTCAGACTGACCGGAGGAAGGCCCATGTATGTATTTATTAATTTACTAAAAGACATCATCTATTTAGGGCCAACAAGTGAAAAGTGCCGGGCAGTAAAAATATGTGGGTTATTCTGATAGATTTCGTCTTACTAATCATTTCTTGTTTTGGCACCTGACAGTTCTGGTTATACGATACAGTTATCATTTTATAACTGTTTATTCTATACCCCTCGTATTAAGAATAATTTATTAAGCCCATGTTAGCTAAAATGTGTTGCGTCTCGGTCTTTCACGCTAAATTTCGAATAGGAGAGAAAGAGACGAAACATATTTTAGGTAACATATGCTTAACGAACGATTTTTAACACGAAGGTAAAGTTTACATTAGCTTCCATACGTCAGGTTGTTTTACAATTGAACTTATGAGATATATATTTTTGTACTGATTTATTATGTTAAAATTCAGAGTTTGCGTCAATGTCGTAAAAGCAGGTAGACATAGACCTTACCGCTGCAAACTGTTTGTAACGTTAGGTGTAAAGAAAAAAGTAAATTGTTAAATTTAATATAATAACTTTTAAATTTATTTTATCTAAAAATATTTTCCTTCTCGTTCATTCAATCGGTTAGTTTCACTTATGAAACGCACTGTAAAAATTAGGCCAATAGTTTCAAATTAATTCTCTGTAGATTCGACAAGAAACAATCTTCATTCTTAGGCCCTGCATGCCCTGGTTCCTATAAAATATTATATTTTTCCAGGTTGGTCCGTCTCCACAGAAACGTATGGAATTCTCTTAACCGTCTTGAAACGTTCATATTTAGCGAGTGGAAATTTTACAACCCTAACACTATGGACCTGGCCAAACAACTGAACAAGACAGACAGCGAACTGTTTTATATAGATATCACTTCTATTAACGTGAGTATATTTGTATTTTTACTAGCTGTTTCCCGCAGCTCCGCCTGCGTCACAAAGTAGCCTATGTTTGACCCCGGGTCTTCCACTTTATTCATACCAAATGTCATCAAAATTCGTTCAACGGTTTTGCCGTGAAAGCATACAGACAGACTTTCGCATTTATAATATTAGTATGATTGCTTGTATTAGGAGTATCCGCTCTTCATAGGGTGATACTGTTACCAGTAAGTTTACATGAAAAAGAGGGTACACAACACACAAATAATATTTTTGTGGTATTAGTCAAGTACAAAACATAACAAGTTTAAATACATTTGCACAAATTGCCTGAAAGTATAAATTTGTAAACTGTCTATTTATTTATATGTATAGCCCGACCAATAAAATAGCAACCTTCGCCATATTGCCGGAAAATATTGAAACTGATTTCTTTTACTGGCAACTAGGGATTCATGTAACATACCGTCATCTCAACGTCATCTGAGACAGGAGTGGACGTTGTGTGTTTTGCGATTATTCCCTACGATTTATTTATCAAAATGGCAAATATAATTCATAGTAATGAGAAAAAAATGATATAAAATATTTTATCATACATATCTAACGCGAATAAAAATAAAGGATACATTTAAAATATACTTCATTAAAATGACATTGTCAATTTTGTTGTTGACATGACACATATACATGTTGCCACCTAAAGGCGATCAATAGCGACGCCAATGCAGGGTTTTGATTTTCCTGATCGGGCTATTATAAATGTTTTATTTTTTTGTAGTGGCTGAATTACTTCACCAATCTACATTTGGGGGTCCGTAGATATCTGAACAACGAAAAGGAAAAAACTATGGAAGCTGCCCGCGGCAAGGACACTATGTAAGTATTATTTATTCATTTAGTAGAATTATTATTAGTACTAACGGTTAGGACATTGCATTGGGCTTGAATCGCCTGATTGTCTGTCAAATGATAGTTCCGTGCTTCGGAAGGCACGTTAAGCTCTGACACCCGTATTTTTAAACCTTCACTCAAACTCGACTCAACCTTACTCCACCTCATTGGTATGATTAGTCGTTACAAGCTTCCTTGACTTGAGACGATTGCTCATTGGAGGTGAGTATCGAACTGTCAAATATAAGGTTGGTCGAGAGGTACCTTGAGGCATCTTTGAAATGAAATAAAGTGGATAAATTACGGGTTTTTGCCACTTTTTGGCCTAGGTATTTACTTACCTCATTTTATTTTTTACTCTATTATTTTGTAATTTTCAATTTTTGTGTTTAAAATTGTTATTATAACCTCATTGGAGTTTGCTCAAGCAACCAACTAAGAATGTCGTTTTCAAGGAAAGTTCGAGGACTTCCTTAATGAGTTTGAGTGAAGGACGTTCTTAAGGTTGTGTTTAAGAATACGGGGGTAAGTCCCGGCTGCTATTTGGTGGTAGTTAAAGGAACTACGTCAGAGGCCGAAAGTCGGTTCCGAATAACTCCGACACCAGGGTGTACGGAAACGATTGGCCATGTAACCCACACGATATGAATTAATTAAAATCTTGCACATACATTAAATTATTTTAATTTTGTTACAGCTTATTGGTTTTCCACGTGGTTTGGCAACTTTTTATCCTAGGCGGTCTTTGGTATGTTTTCTCAGGAATTACCGGTCTTACTATGACACAAAGCGCTTGGATTGCACCCGTCATATATATATTGTATAGTTGTTTGTAAAATATTGCGGCCTTACAGTTTGTCAAAAAAATCCGAGAACTAGAGAAAATAAAAATAAAAAAAATAGCCACCACATATAGTCTATCATGTATAGTCATAGTATTTGTGTCTATTTTAGCAAAACGTGCAATCGCAAAAATTTTGGCAAAAAGGTCACGTGTGCTCGCGCCATTACAGTTTATCAAAAAAGTGGTAAACTGAAAAAAAAGTTCCGTGTGACGTCACAGTGTGCTACACTTTTTCGCAATATGTGACGTCACGAGCTCCCACTCCTAAACTTTGATGCGTTATATCTTTACAATTTATCGCTCAATTGACAAAAGAAAAAAATACGTCACTATTATATTTTGATTCCCTAAATGACGGACTAATTTTAATGATAGAGTCTTTTAACTCTGGAAACTAGCCTATTATTGTCTCTTTTTAAGGGCGTAAGTCAGACAGTGATGACAGTATAATAACTTTGTCTGGAAGAGATTACTTAGCAACAAGTCCGCCTTCGCTCCATATTGTTAACAATTTTATGATTTCAATTTCGTGATTTCCCAGATGTGGGTAATAATGTTATATCGTATTGTACAAATATAATGATACTAGATTCTCATTTATTTCAACTTTATTGTACAAAATACAATAGTATAGCACAATCGCAAAATCTAAAAACATTATCCAACAGTCAACCTTTGAGTTAACAGAATGAATGAATGAATGAAACTTTATTTTGCAATAAACATGATAAATATACACAAATAATATCTTAGATATAAAACGTACAATGTAGGTATCTCATGTTTAGTCATCACTGACATGCAAGAACAACACCGGAGTGCCGTGAATTTAAATGTAACAGAGATGGTCGTGTCTTACTTAGTACGGCAAAAATAGTCTTCATATATATTTGTTTATTTCGCGAAGTAGAATACAACTTCCTAAAATGACAAATTCCTAAAATGGCACTTCATATGCAACATACTAAAACGACAATTTCCAGGAACGATGACTTCACAATCGATTAAAGATGTCTCTTTTGGATCACTCTTTTTTGACAAACTAACATGAGCCGTTAACCTGTTTATATCATATTTTTTTTTCAATGATAGAAATGATTTTTAATATTTTTAAAACGCGTTCCAAGTTTCAAATATTTTGTTTTTGTTTTAGTACTTACGTGAATAATTCCAAAACAATACATTCTATGACGCATTTATAAAAAACAGTGATTGAAATGTTACTCGAATATAATTTTTCTCAAAAATTCTCTAATAATCTCAAATTGAACAAATGTATTAAATTATTTTGATTGTATTTAAAAGAATTGATTGATTGTTCCCAGTATTTATTGGCGGGTAAAAAAAAAGTCTGTTATTTTTTTTAAGTATTGTACGTAAATAGCATTTTAAGGCTTAATATATTTTTGTTTTAAGTACTAATTTACGTTTTTAATATTTTAAATTAGTACAATTTGCTGTCTCATTTTGAATTGAATATTGGCTAATTTTACATGTAAGTCACCCATGAGATTTTATTGACGCAGACGCTACCGACAGCGTTAACAATTTAGTATGGCAAACCTATACAGCGCCTCTGGCGGATAGTAAGGTAACTAAGAAATTTCATATTAGTTCTAAACGCGTTCGCTAGCGTCTGCGTTACTAAAACTGTCGTGGTAGAGTATGAGATAACTCGCGGCCGAAGGGCAGTGTTGCTAATCTGTCGTTTTACCCGACTGCGCCAGAAGGAGGTTTATGTTTTTCCAGAATATTAATGTAGGTATGTTTGTATGTATGTATAATTGTTGGGGACGCTCTGCAGAAGTTTGATTTTTTCACAGCTCCAAGGGACAGTAGACCTGAGTATTTGATATACATTCCAGCTTGATGCCTCCACGCTTTCCTGAGAACCTTTATCTCTGACAGACAGACGGACGGACGAATGAACAACAAAGTGATCCTATAAGGGTAACGTCTTTTCCTTCGAATTTTTGTCAGTCGGGTATTTAATTTTTTTTTCTTAGATTAATAAAGACCAATTATTAGACTTAGAATCACTCTTTACGTAGATATATACTAGGTAGGGTCTAATCTTTATCTTTTTACGTAGTTACGTCCACTATACTTTTTTAACCTAGATAATTTTATTTCAATCCCAAAAAAACAGAGGGCTTACTGTCACTTCCTAATTCCATTTAAATGCGAGTGAGCGAGATATCGCCTTACACATCGTATAATGCCATCTCGCTTTCTCACTCGCATTTCGATGTAAACAAGAGATGAAAGTAAGCTCCCAGACCGTTAAAATAAGTTCTATGGGATAGGAGTTAGTGTATTCGTCCAGTGATTAATTATTTGTTGGCAACACTAGCTACTGCAGTAGATATATTTGATACTAAAGATACGTCAGTCGTTTTTTGATTCAATCATTACACTTAATTTCAATAGAAATATATATATTTTTGTGTTTTAAAGTGTATTTGATCCATAATGGGACGTTATATTAAGTGTTTAACATGGTGCGTTGTAGTAAAGGTAAGCAATGGCTAAGGGGAGGATTTTTTATATAAATAAATTATTAAACACATTTTTTGTTTTATTTTTAATCCCTAATCGAGTAGGAGGTAAAATAAAATACAACAATTTCTTATGTTATTTTTTAGTAAACCATATTTTATTTCCACGCGAAAAATACGTTATTTTACATTTATTGTTTAGCCTGTCTCAATGGAAAAAGACAATAGACAAAAAAGGCCGTCTGACATTGAGAAAGTTTGTGTTTTTGTGAAAATGAATTGTGGATTCATTGAGATGTGATAGAAAAGTATTGATAATCGAATATAAGTGATGAGTAATATTAATACATTGCTGTTGTTTACATTATTGTCTTTTTCCATTGAAACAGAGCTTTTAGGTACATTTAAGTACTTTGTGACTGCTGATTAACTATTTAGGCAAAGGACACACCTTAGAGTTAAAACATTTATCTTATATAAGCACAAAAGCGCCCTAATTTTATATATTATACGAAAATACACATCGTTATTTCACTCTCCGAAAATGGACGGCAAAAATTAAGCAAATAATAGTATTGCTTTATGATTTTAACAAATCAAGTATAGGGCTCAGTCTATGATAGTCAAAGAGGAGAAAACTACAAATTACACCCACCATAGACCATAATGCCGCCTTTTTTCAAAGAAAGTTCGCGTTACTCTATGGCATTTACCGTCTCGTTTGTCTGTCTCAAGGCCGTCACAGTCGTAGGTGTAATATATAGGTATACTAGCTGTTTCCCGCAGCTCCGCCTGCATCAAAAAGTAGCCTATGTTTGACCCCAGGTCTTCAACTATATTCATACTAAATTTGCGATAATTGAAAGCGTAACAGACAGACGGACAGACTTTCGCATTTATAATATTAGTATGGATTACAACATTTTTTCTACAAAAATCTTCAAATGACCTCAAAGGTCATAATAGGTATTTCTATTCAGAGTGATTATGGCAAATTAATGTATATTAAAGCTACATCAGTGACAGCCTTTAAAGGGGTTAGTTACCATGACTTCTTACAACAGACGAATTAATTGTTATAGACGTCGTGGTGCCTCTTAGAGTAAAAATGCAAAGTTTTTTTATTCATAACGGAACCAATTTTACAAAGAGATGTGCGTAAGTATTACAAAGTTCATGAAATTTTACGATTTTATAATTAAACAAAAGACACCTATGTTAAGGGGACCACGATCACGAAAATGACGTAAGTAGTGTATTAATAGACGCAATTACGCTGATCATAGTGACCATAGACAAATTAAGCTAATGCACGAAGACCACAGTGTTGACAGTCAGCGTAGAGTTGTCTACTTTTAACTAAGTCACTTTCGTGATTGAGGTAAATGCATGATCTTTTGCCGGACGCTTTAGAATACTTAATTTCTGTTTAACTTCTATGATACAACATACAACAAAACAGTGGCTAATAACAAATAAATTTTACAAAATAAACACTAGCTTTTTTGACAAAAATGCTCATTTTTCTTACATTACTTTCCTACATACTAACACCAATTGCAAATGGTGCATTAAAATACATCTGCCATGAACATTTTACTAATTTATAATATTTAATTATGAAAATATGTTGATGAATTGATCTGCATATTTTTTTTTAAATGTTTTTAGACAATATGCCGAAATATCTTCATAGTACAGACAGCCAATACGGCTTACGTAAAGGTAAATTCACACTACAGTTTATAGTAGTATATTATTATGATTCATTAATATGTAAGCACCTCTATATACATTAGATTATTTTACAATTCAAACCTTAGTCCACAGAGCATTACTAAGTTACTAAGAGGAGATTCCGTTTGAAATGGCGCAGTGATGTGATCATTGGTGCCTCGCCGCTCGCAAAAGTGGGCGGAGCTTGTCACTACTCGTTCAAAAGCGTACTGAGAAACAGATCGCGAGCTCCTAAGTGCATCACGATCTTCCACGGCTTTTTTACTAATTTAGCATTGAATAATTGGTTTCTGTTAAATAAGATATATTTACGGCTCTAAAAGTTATACCTAATATTTAAAACGTTCATAATTTATGAAATATCGCCATGTTTTTAAGATTGGAACTTCGACGTACTAGTGACATCCATTGAAAGTACTTGATAATTTGTAAATAACGTAGTACTGCTACTTTCCGTAAGATGGATATCATTATGGTTCGGCCACGGCCGAAACCAAGCACCCCGCACGTCTGCCTTCCGCCCCGTATAGACTCACAAAACTTTCTTACAAAACGCTTATTACGGCATCTCCTCTTTGTAATTGCCCCGTGCCTTAGTCCAACGGCTTGGATACTGTTGATTGTACTACAACATACAAAAAAAAAACTCATTTAATTTCGATCTCATTTATAAATTTTGTCGGTTACTGAACAATTTAAAAAAAAATAACATTTAAGCCTAAAAACTGACCTTATACTTTTGGACCTCATTATACAAGACCCGTTTTAATAATTACACTAGATACAACCAAAATCATCTGAATTAACATAAAATAAAACTAATACTATAATCAACATCACTCTTTTACCAGGTCTATTGTTAAAAAAATGTACCAATAGTACACCCTTTTCATATTTCTACGCCTTAATTATATTGACAACGCCTTGTCAGTGGCGGAATTTTGGTCTTCCCAAATTTAACTTTGCCAGAGTCGACTCGATAAGAAGAATTATATTCAGAAAGCCTATATGCGGGTAGTGCAAGAAAATATACAACATTAGTTATCTACTAGAGTTCTTTTATTAAAATGTATGAGTCGCGCAAAATCGGTGTGTCGTATTTTCGTTCGATGTAAAATGATTATTCATCAGACATAGTGGTGAGTCGAACGAGTTTCATTCGATATTATGAGTCAATCAAAAACATACTTCCATTTAACATATTGACATAGGCCTCCCTTGTCTAAATAAGATGTCAGTTCTGACAGCAAAAATGAGTTTTTCATGATGACAACTCAATTGTAAAGCCTCGCGTCCTTTAAAGGCGGAATAGAGCCTCGCCTCTTTTTCCGGTCCGACATCTAAATTCCATTATCATTGCAACTCGTCGTCAAGACACACGTACCCGGAGTATAAGTGTGAGCGGGACGACGCCATACCAATATCACTCTCTCACGCTCACGAGTCCGCCAGCCCGCGTCCACTATGGCGCGCCGAACAAGTCGGCCGAAGAAAGTCTCCCCACGACCGACTCGTCAAGCTGACTCTACTCTGCGCGTTTTCACTCCGAGTTAATCAACGCGGTTTTATACAAAATATATGGGAGCAACTCACAGGAGCAACTCTGCTCCGTAATATACGCGGGGCTTAAAAGTAATCTAGGGGAAGAGACAACCGTTCTAATTTTTTGACAGAAAATCGCTATGGTAGAACCACAGACCATACAAATACAGGAATTAGGACAAAAATACGTACGTAGTAGAGGAGTGCATAAGAAATACAATAAAACAAAAGAAAAAAACCTACGAACAGTACTACATTGACAGCTGTCAAAATTGACACCTCAATTCTAAGGGCTTTATAGGACTTGTATCCATGGCCGTAAAATCCATTACTAAAAAAACACCACAATTAAATCACGGCAAAACATGAGAATGGCGCCAAAAATGCCGTCCAATAGTATGCCTATTTCTTTGTAAAATATTGTACTAAATAAAGTACTTATTGAATATAACCATGCTTTAAACAGGCATTAGGTATGTGACCTTACTTAATTATTTATGAACTAAAAATGCCATTAGGACTTGAATCTTACATAAATACCCCTTCTTTGTAACCTAGTGTGAAATAAAGCCTAAAATATATATCTGTTGTTTAATCAAATAGACAGTTAAATCTTGTTAGGAAATGAATTAAGACTGCCATCTAGCGGTACAAAACCGTTAACGATGAAAGTCTTGATTTACAGCTGATTTTCGTAAAATATACACGGTCAATTTTATTTGCGACTTATACAGTCTTACCACAAAAAAGTTAGACATCTGTTCAACATGTGTCTAAAAATGCTATCATAAAACTACGTTTAAATATAGTCTAAAATTAAACAGGGTATAGACATGGTTTTAGGTTTTGTTGTAGTCTAACCGTCTTACCACAAAAAGTTAGACATCTTTTTAACGCGTGTCTAAAATGATATCGTAAAATTACGTTCATCTATAACCTAAAGTACTCTTAGACTACTGTTTAACAAAGCTTAAAACCATGTCTATACTCTGATTAACTTTAGACTATAGAAAAACGTAGTCTAATGGTAGCAGTTTTTTTTTAAACACGTTGAACGACCCTAAGATTGCCTGGAAGAGATTGCTTGAGCGATAAGGCCGCCTTTTGTATACATACTGTGTTCACATTTTATGTAACATTTAATTTTTATTTTACTGTGTGCAAAGAAGTGTTAAATAAATAATAAATTTAACAGTTGTCTAACTTTTTTGTAATGAAACGGATATATTTATTGGATTGGTTCACAACCGGTAAATATAATACCAAAAATAATAATAATAATAATTCTAGTTATAGCAGCTTTCCAAGCATTTTAATATCAATTAAACAAAATAAAAAAACATTCTAATAAACACTTTTTGTAAATTCTGAACATTTTATATAAACATACTTTAATATTTAGATATTTTATATACTTAGATTAAGAATTGGTCCCGCGCGCGCTCGACTAGATACCGCGCTATGAAGAAAAATCAGCTTCCAGAATGCGGCAACTTTATGTTTTAGTGTGTGTAAGACAATGTGCAAAGACGAAACGAGGAAGAGTTATTCCTTGCACTTACTATTATTCTTACATAGTTTGAATACGTAAAGTGGCATTTTGCTTCTGTTTTTAAATTTATCTCGACGTCCAACTCATTTTTCAACGCAAGTACGCCGAATTCGCGTAGTTTTAGTTGCCGCATTTGTCTAGTACGCCTACGTTATCTAGTCGAGCGCGCGCGAGACCAATTATTAATCTATGTTTATATACTTAAATTGTATTTCGATCAGATAATAAAGAAAAAATAAATTTATATATTTTTTTAATAGTTGTACCTAATACCTGGCATATTTGTATATGTGTGAGCGGGACGAACCAATATCAATATTTATTTTAGAATAACTTTGTCCTGCTCACATTTAGGCCAACTTTTTGCCGCATATTACATATTGCTTAATAAGTACCTATTTTGTGGCTTAGTTTAAACATATTTAGTAACATTTGCAATACGATGATACGATTATTTTATAGTTTCTTCCTGTTGGGTACATTGTGAACAAAATAATTTTCTCTAAGAAGATGGGACCTCGTGGGCCTGCGTAACTAGCGTTATCAAATTGATATTTGTCCTTAAAAATAATTTTCCTTAATTCTTTCCTTTTTCTATAAAAGAAAACTTAGAAATGCCACGAAATCGTTAAAAATACATGCCATTTTCATTACATTATAGATTTCGCGGTATTTTGCATGAAACCTTTTGTTTAATTTTTCAAATACATTCAAATTTCAGGTTGATTCGTGTATTTTTCAGGGAGGTATTACAAAGCGTTCTTTTGAAGTACGTAACATAGATTTTGATCCAAGGCCCAAGTATGTATGGAGAGGTTGCTTTCTCCTTTAAAAAGAATTAACGTTTAATTTGTAGTGCACGGAGATTCTATAAAGAAAAAAAATTATAATAAAAAAAAGAATTTACGTATGGAATTATGCCACATGTTAATTTCGTTGAAAAAGCATATTAAATAAAATATATAAGAAATATATACGGGTTTGAAAAACTTAATTGACCTTCAAGCGCAGTCGGGTAAATATTACATTATGTTTTCTAATAAGCTTATTTTACATAGCAAAATAATCTAAAACCATTCAATCATCAAACATAATCATTGATCATCTTTTTAAGGTCATATTTTAATGATTTTATTGTCGTCTGTTGATTTTCTTCCCAATGAAAGCTTCATACCTGTAAGAGAACATATTATCATCAAATAATGAATCATTATTAATCAAGGTAGTACTAATGAGGTACCATGTTTTTAATGAAAATAAAAAATTACACAAAAAAAGTACGATTGACTTTTGGCGGGAAGCTGAGAAGAGCAGTATTGGCGTGTTTTTTATTATCCAAAATTTGTGTTTTTGGGAACTGATACAGTGTTTGATTTATGTGACTTTCAAGCTTGCCAAAAGCTACAAGCTTCTAAGGATGGACTTAATCTCTTAAAGCATTGTCTGCCAGTCAAACTATAAATATTTGTCGCATCGCCAAAAACGTCGCCGGTCGTTAAGTCTACATTAATTATAATATACTAGCTGTTTACCGCAGCTCCGCATGCGTCAAAAAGTAGCCAGTGCTTGACCCCGGGTCTCCAACTATATTCATACCAAATTTCATCAAAATCCGTTAAGCGGTTTGGCCGTGAAAGCGTAACAGACAGACAGACTTTCGCATTTATAACAGTAGTATGGATTACAATCTTTCTGTCTTAACTATATTTGACGTGAAAGAACAAGACGAAACAAATTTTAGTTAACTTGGACTTATCAAACGTTCGTTAATTTTTATTAATAAGAATTAGTTTTTATTTTTGCAAGTAATTATTAATCATGGAGCAAATACAAAGAGAAGACGGCGTATCGACGGTGCATCGTTACGGTCATTGGCGCAGTGACGTCGGAAGTGGGCGTGGCGTCATTTTTCGTTCAACTGTTAAAGATGCGTGCCGTGAAGCGAGCTCTAATGTTTTTCTTATTTTTCTAATTTACGTTTCGTTTCAGCTTAGAATATTTTGTGAAATATTTTAAACCATTTAGTTTTATGTGTTTTAATGCTGTACTGTTGTGGGATCACAATAAACGTAAGTAAATAACATATTTTCGAATTTATTTGTATGATTAAGTGTTACACAAAATATGTGTCTGTTTTTAATGTTCAAAATATCTGTAATATAAAGTAATATAAATATATTTTTATTATGTTGAAATCTTCGATTTGCTAGCGACATTTATTGGTGAGTAGAGGGGATCGTCAATAGGGGTTCCGCACTTCCAAACCGAGCTCCCCTCAAGTCTGCCTTCCGCCCCGCGTGGCCTCACACAATTTTTGTAAGGAAGCTCTCGATACGCCATCTCCTCTTTGTTATTACTCCACGGTATTAATAGTGTGAATTTTTTGAACTTGAAATGAATAAATACTTCGTGTTGCCGATGAATCAATGTATTTTTATATTACTTATGTTAATTCTAAAAATAATATTCACATTTATTGAAGTGAAATAATTAAATGAAAAGGCGTAAACTAAATAAAAATTAAATATTAACACATACATAATGTAATTCAAGCTCCAACCTTGTTCCTTCTCTTGTTGAGGAGCGAATTATTGCTGTTTTCTAAAGACTTTATTTGGACCTGAAAAAAAAAAAGTTATTTTTACTGCTTTAAAACATACATTAACAGGATTCGGTGCGTATAATATTCATAATACCGACGTTTCCATCGTGTTACAACGGCCGTGGTCACGGGACGACTTTCTGTTTAAAGTTTTACCATTTTTTTGCAATGAAAGTTTTTACGAACAGAACAATATCAAAAAGCATATTATATGCAATCTGTTCTCAAGGGGCTTGGTTTCCGTCAAAATTTTCTTCGTCCTAGCGCGTTTTCCTAGTTGCATTTACAACTTGCGCTTTAGCAGATTTAGCAGTACTAGTTATTACAATGAAGCGACTGCAGTCTGACCTCCGTAACCCTTTTTTTACAGGGAAACCAGACCGACAGGAACATGACCCGAGGTGTGTTAGTGGCCAACACTGTCAGAATTTTTCAGGCTGCCCTAAAGCATCTGACACAGCTTCACGACTGCTATATATATCGACAACAACCGTGACCAACGGCTTAATGTGCCTTCCGAAGCACGGAGGAGCTCAAGATAGAAAATGCCACTAAATGGCGACCAATCCTATACGGGTCGCGTCTCGCCGTCGCTTGACACGCGCGTCGCGCTCGGTTATTAAGCTCCTCACAACATCGGACAGATGACTGAAAATTATCACCTTTGACGTATGTAAATGTTTAATTTACATTTAAACTAGCTGTTTCCCGCGGCTCCGCCTGCGTTAAACAGTTGTATATTTGACCCCGTGTCTTTAACTATATTCATACCAAATTTCATCAAAATCCGTTCAGCGGTTTGGCCGTGAAAGCGTAACAGACAGACAGACAGACACACAGACAGACTTATGGCAGTATGGATTACCTGATCATAATCAACTCGCATGGTTGCCAAAGACCGCGTCATCTCGTCCTGCACCTCCGCCCACGCTTCACCGCCTTCGCGAAGGAGAGTGTGCGTGTAAAGCGGTGTTTGGGGGACTTGCGTGTATTGACGGATCCAAGGACTTGCCATAACCTGGAAATATTGCAATCGTTGGTAGGTAACAAGAAAAACTTCAAATCGATAAGTTGACGATTAGAATATATGTGTCACCGCAAAATTGTAAAAACCCCGTTGATAATATCTCTAGCGAGATTGTAAACTGTCGAAATATTGTGAACCGTCATTTCCGTTTACAATTTAACGTTTCATATGCGTGATATCATATCTATCCGCAAGACGTCAATAATAGGCGCGTTAAAGTTCCGTGTGACGTCACAGCGTGCTACACTTTCTCGCAATATGTGACGTCACGACCCGCCACTCCTAAACTTTGATGCGTTATATCATTATAATTTATCGCTCAATTGACAAAAGAAAAAATACGTCACTAATATATTTTGATTTCCTAAACGACGGACTAATTTTAATGTTAAGTCTTTTGACACTGGAAACTAGCCGATTGTAAATTGCCTCGCGCGCAAAATAAAATGAAAAGCTATGGTCATTCATTCAATTACAATTTCATATAACTAATTCCATAGTAACTTTAAAAAAATACAGTTAGTTGAAGTTTTATCGACTTGTTTTTTTTTACCGATGTGCCTATTATAGTGAGGTATTCATTTAAACATGAAATCGAAAATTATTTATCATGCCTATTGGTTATTCTACTCAATTTATTTTTTTCATTCATATCAAGCATTGCGCTATCAGAAACTAAAAACAGAAAGATTTTTAAAAATACGTACTTGATTAAATAAGATAAGCCAAAAAAGCTTAAAAAAGCCTTTGAAATTAGGTGGAATGGGAAACTGTCAAGAAACTTTTGTAAAAGGAATCTTAGTCTTGAAAACATGAACAAGTTTGGGGAATGTATTTCATCCTTATCTTGGAATGAAGTGTTTAATGAAACAGATGTGAACACGGCATTTGGTAATTTCCATAGCACTCTTATTTCATTCTTTAAATTGTGTTTTCCTATGCAAAAAACAAAAGTTAATAAACGATGTAATAACTATAATTGGATAACAAAAGGCCTAAAAAAATCATGTACGACTAAAAGAATATTACGATACAAATATTACAAACATAAAAGTAAAAATGCGAAATTGACGTATAGGAAATACTCGAAGCATTTAAAAAAATGCATAAATAATGCACGTAAATTAAAAAATGAATATTACCTAAAAAATGCGAAAAATGTTAGTAAAGCGACATGGAACGTAATTAAAAACTATGAACAAAATAGTAAACAAAATTATTATATTGATAAAATTTTAAATAATGATAATATTTTGCCATTAAATCCTACTGGCATATGCAATCATTTTAATAAGTTTTTTATAGATATGACCAATAATAAACATAATTCTAATATGACAGCTAGTAATAATATACAAACTTCTAATACCAGTATCTTTCTTTACCCTACCACAAATGAAGAAGTTTTTGACATTATTAGATCGCTAAGAAATTGTAGCTCATTAGGTTATGATGAATTCCCAACAAAACTTTTAAAATATTGCAGTATTATTTTATCGCCAGTTCTCTCTCGTCTTATTAATTTGACTTTTGAAAAGGGCGTATTTCCCGATGCTTTGAAAATAGCAGTAATAAAGCCAGTACACAAAAAAGGCGAAAGAGAAATGCGATATGAGCAAAGCTTTCGACTTTGTCTCACATGACGAACTCTTAAATAAGTGTGAAAAATATGGCTTAAGAGGTGTAGCTTACAACTGGTTAAAAAGTTATTTAGAAAACAGGTCGCAATATGTTGAAATCACAAATGTAAATGACAATAATGAAGAAATATCATTTAAATCAACTCAATTAATAAACAATACTGGAGTTCCTCAAGGAACAGTTTTAGGACCACTTCTGTTTATCATTTATATAAATGATTTACCAAATGTGACTCAACATCATTGTAGTTTATTTGCAGATGACATATCCGTTGTTATAACTCAAACTCCTGATAAAAACTTTAATAATGACATTAACACGACAGTTGACAGTATTATTGCATGGCTTAAAAATAACAACCTTCAAGTAAATATTGACAAAACAAAATATCTCCGGTTTTATAAAAGAAACAAAAAATCAAATATTTTAAATGTATTTTCGTCTGATGGACCTATAAGAGAAGTCACAGATACCTCATTTCTTGGTATTATTATATCAACCAATGCTCATGGAAACAGCACATAGAGCATATTTGTTTAAAATTAAATCGATTTGCATACGCACTTTGGCGATTGACTAAACAAGTCAATCAGAAAACAGCATTAACAGCATATCATGGCTATGTAAATTCTAACTTACGATATGATATAACTATTTGGGGTAATTCGGTTGATATAAATAAGGTTTTTATAGCTCAAAGCAGTGTATTCGTGCAATATGTGGAGTTACACCACTTACATCTTGCAGGCCATTATTTAAGAAACTAAATCTTTTAACCGTTCCATCAGTTTATTTTTTATATATTTGAGTGTTGTATGTTTGTGAGATCCCATCCGGGTTTGTTTCAATTAAAAGATGATTACATAAAACACGCGAAACCATCTAGATACCCGAATAAATTATTATTGCCTAATGCAACGACTAAGTATATGCATCGAAACAGTTACTACAGTTGCACAAAGTTGTTCAATAAACTACCAGAGCAAGTAAGGAAATTAGATTATATTTCATTCAAAACTAAATTATTGTCGATACTTACAAAAAAATGTTTTTATAGTGTTCGGGAATTTTTGGATAGTAAATTGACATGTTTTACTGATAAAGGAAATAATAATATTTGACTTGTTATTATAATTAATGTAGTTATTTGAATATTAAATCATATTTACATTTGCATGCCTAAATGGTTGATTGTTAGGACGAATTATTAATGTGTAATATCTGATTGTACTCTTTCAATGCAAATAAATGTTTTCTTTCTTTCTTTCAAACAAGAAAAGGATGCACTGTGTGTGCAGTGACGTCACTGCCACTTGGTTTCGTGCGTACAAAAGAGATAACAAGACGTCCCCACCCCGCTCCCACTTTTCCTCTAGAGAAAACTTTAAAATCCAATTAGTGCCTTGATTTACAACCGATTTTGTTGTTGTTTTAGGAATCTGTTACTTTTTTGTGTACATGTCGGCATATGACTAATTTAACTATCTGTAATATCAAAAGTAAAAGGAGAAGTATGGCGCATCGTTGTACCTCTACTAACGTCCCTACTGTTGCCCCTTTTTTGCAGCGGGTACAAATAGATCGCACAATGACGGGATCGTCAGTCTGAGTCTTGGCCAGTCATGGCTCTGACTCGGTGAGGTGCACTTCGATGCACTATCCTTGTTTATTTCTAGACTCTTGATGAGTTGTCTCCTAATATGTTAGCATGGGAGAGATCCAGGTAGACTATTGGTTGTGGATCATCGTATGACGCGGGGAGTCGTGTGCGTCTGCTTTAACCATGATTTGGGATGCCGTCCCTCTATCGGGACGAACAGGCCCTCTGTCCAATTTAATAAGATCTTAATGATAATTGATTTTTTGTTGAAGGGAGCTTTCTTTACCGCCATCCTGTCCTGTTTCTTAATGACAGCCTACCCTTTTCGTCATTTCGACATAGAAATTGTTTCGTATGCAAATATTGCCCAAGTATGAATACAGTCTCGGGTTAGGGATTACTACGAACGATCGGACTTGAGCTGAGCTTAATGTTTTTATGTGTAATTAAATTTGTATGTTAGATGTAAGTCTATGCACCTAAGATTTCTTTGCGTGTTGTGCCCTCTTCTGTGCCCATATATATGTCCTATGTTATTTTGGTTGACTGGAAGAGATCCCTATTTGGGATAAGCCCGCCTTTTGTTGTAACCTGTATTTTGATACTATGTTCTTTGTGTACAATAAAGATTTATACATACATACAGTCAAGTAGCCTATTGCCTACGCGAATAAATATATAAAAATAAACTAACCTGATGTATAGTAAGTCGTTTTGCAGGATCCACAGACAGCATGCCACCTATCAAATTCTTGGCCTCAGAAGACACATTAGACCACTCTGGTTCAGGGAAGTCGTACTGGCCCAATCTAATCCGTTTCTTCATACCGGGAGATATTGCTAAGCCGTGGTTGGAGTAAAAGGGGGGGAAACCGCATAGGAGTATGTACATGACCACGCCTAGGGACCAAATGTCGCAGGATTTGTCGTATTTCTCTGGGCCTAGGACCTGTAATAATATTTTTTATTAAATTCTATTAATTGTACGTGTTTTGCATGCACACAATGACACACCATCAATGCAGGCTGAACGGCTCGAAGGATTTTTAGCTTGAGAGGTGTCGGTAGATTCGTATTTACTGTGAGAGTGACACTGGGTACATAAAATTAAAAAAAAAAACAACAAAATGGCGGATTTTTTTGGGGTTTTTCGTTTCCAAATTAAACAGAAAGGCTGTTTAAGTTCTCTTTTTTTAAATGACCGTTATCTCGTTCTTCTAGAAATTTTTGCTGCAACTAATAGTTTATTTTTGTTGATTGAATTTCAATTTCGTATTGCAATGCACGTCGCTGACTTTCAGCGGCATAGACAAAATCAAAAAAGCTGTTTAAAGAAATTCGATTTTAAAATGGGCCTAGAATTCGTATTATGAAGTGTACATTTCACCGAACAGTTAACCTGAGAATATACAGTTCATCCACGTATAATTTCCGAACAAGGACTGTCTCTAGAATAAAAATGTCTGCCATCCATTTTTTATGCTTAGATTAGTTACTCTTTGATAGGAACGATGTTGGTGAAATCGGCCCTTATTGAGATATTTTTTAAGTTTGATATTTCCTATTAAATTTAATTACCTCAGGAGCAACATAATAGGGAGTATAACAAGGAGTCTGCAGCGTGTCAGCCTGAGTAAGGGTTTCTTTCGCAAATCCGAAATCTGTTAGTTTCAACAAAGCGTTTGGTTGCGTGCTGGTGTAAAGCAGATTTTCTGGCTTGATGTCCCTGTGAGCTATGTTGGAGTCGTGTAGATGGCGGACGGCGACGCATATTGAGTGCATTATCTGGAAATCAAGAAAAAAACATTGAAACCAGCTTGGGACCCAGTCATTAACTTAATAAAATCGCAAACTCGGAAGCAGACTGCAAGACCCTTAGATACTGTGAGCCAATACTGCGTGAATCGGAATAGTTCACAATAAAAATTTCAGGCGGTAGTTTTGTAATCTTATGACATCAAAGACAAATGTTAACTTAGTCTGCCTGCGACCATGAACGCTGTAAAGTGTTTGAAACGTCAGGTGTAAATAAATAAGTAATAAACGCGATAAACACCGTATTAAAATAGTTTAATTTAATGAACATTTTAAAGTTTTTTTATTCACAAAAAATCTAAAACATTAGAAAATATATAGATGTGATATGTGATAACAACAGTTGGAACTATTTTTGCTGTTTCGATGTTTTTTTTTAAACAACTAAGTAGGCAAACAGGCGTACGTCCCACCAGATGGTAAGTGGTTACCATAGCCTATAACCACCTGCAACACCGGAGATGTCACGAGCGCGTTGACCCTGACCTGACGTTGCTGACCCTGTTTATGGATAACATCATCATCATGATCATCCTAGCGTCTTCTCGGTTGAATAGAATAGAATATATATTTATTGAAAAAGCTATCACGTAGGTACAGCAGAGGTCTTATAAACTTATGCTACATGTTAATAATGTACGTGACAGACATCTCAATAGGCGGTGGCTCAGTGTTACGCTAGACACGCAAGCATGACTAGCACTGATTTTCAGCCACCACCTTCTGAGGAGTCACGGAACAAGTGATCCTCAGTCGTTCACGTCGAAGCCCAGGGTGCTATTTCGACGCTTATGTATAACAATATGAAGTATATCTAATAATACTGTAACCATTCACGTTCACAGAGAATAAAATCTTTCGCCCTAAAGGATAAAATTAAAAAAAGAAAATAATATATGTGATTTGTTTTTTTTTCTTTTTTTATTTGACTGTATATTTCTTGTATCTTGTATATATGTATTAATTCTTTAAATTCTTAAAAAAAATAACATTTTTTTATTATTTTATGACAACCAGTTGCGGTAGAAAATTATTTATAGTGATATACAACCAGTTGTCAACAAAGAACATCTCAATAAATCTAAAATATGGTAGACTAGCTGTTTCCCGCAGCTCCACCTGCGGTATATAGCCTATGTTAATCAGGGTAAATGTAGCTTTCCAATGGTGAAAGAATTTTTGAAATCGGCACAGTAGTTTTCGAGTTTATTCATAACGTTTTTTTATTGTGTGTATGTTACACAAAAATACAAATCTTTCCTCTTTATAATATTAGTGTAGACTAGCTGATCCGGCGAACTTCGTTCCGCCTAACAGTCGATTCTTTAATTTTTTAGTTTTTTACTTTATTTTTCTAGAATAAAAGATTTTTTCTAAAATAAACGTAGCCTAAGTTACTCCGTATTACATCAGCTACCTGCCAATAAAAGTCCCGTCGAAATCGGTCCAGCCATTTCAAAGATTAGCCGGAACAAACAGACAGACAGACAGACGGACAAAAATTGTAAAAAATGTTATTTTGGTACATGTACCGTATTCATATGCATGTTGTAAATAACGGTTATTTCAATATTACAAACAGACACTCCAAATTTATTTATATGTATAGATTATAGCCGAACTTTAATAACCAAATTGACACTATACGTAACGTTTATCTAAACTAACTAATAACGGTAATGGGGGTATCGTTAATCTAGGTTGACAAGTTAATGTAGCCTAATATGTTATCGAGCTTGAAAACGTTACCAAATTAATTAAGTAACATCTATTTTAGTAGGTATATTAAGAGATCCCTATCAGTCCCGATAAGTCCGCCTGTGTGTTTTTATTTTATACTAGCTGTTTCCCGCAGCTCCGCCTGCGTTAAAAAGTAGCTTAAGTTTGACGCCGGGTCGTCAACTATATTCATACCAAATTTCATCAAACTCCGTTCAGCGGTTTGGCCGTGAAAGCGTAACAGACAGACAGACAGACTTTCGCATTTATAATATTAGTATGGATGCATTATTTGTGTATGTTAATAATTTTCAACTATATCTGTTGCTGTACCCGCCCTAACTTAACTGTTTCTCTTTCACCTCATAAGGGTTGACTGGAAGAGATTGCCTAGCAATAAGTCCGCCTTTGCTCATATTACTTTGAAGTCTTTGTAAATGTTATATTATTTGTTACTGTAGGCAATAAAGATATTTTGTATTGTATTGTATGTGTTCTATTTATGTTTTTTCTGTAGAACTAAGTTTTACATACACAAATAACGGTTTTAAAAAAATGTTCATACATCCATAGATTAAAGAATATATGAGGACAATTCATATTTCTATGATCCTATCCCAACCTACTAATATTATAAATGTGAAAGTGTGTTTGTTTGTCCTTCTTTAACGTTAAAACGGAGCAACGGATTGATGTGGTTTTTTTTGTGTGGAGATAGTTGGAGACCTGGAGAGTGACATAGGCTACCTTTCTTCCCACGCGGACGAAGCCGCGGGCACAGCTAGTAGGTAATAAGTACTTACGATAGTAGTCCTAAATGTCCTAAACAAGTGATATGTTAGTACGTGTCGCTTCTACTAGTTATATACTGCTTCCGTGGTCGAGGTTTAAGGCGAACGCCTTTTGAGTTAAGTTAACGCCTTTTTGGTTTAAGTGGTTTGAGTTTCCCACGGGAAGCATACTTTGATCAGTTGTTTCCAGTTTGGTTAGGACATTGCAGGCTTGAATCACCTGATTGTCTGATAATAATGATGATTCCGTGCTTCGGACGGTACGTTAAGCCGTTGGTCCCGGCTGCTATTCGGTGGTCGTTAAATGAACCACGTCAGAGGCCGAAAGGCGGTCCTGAAAAACTGACACCAGTGTTGATTGACCATGTAAACCACTTAAGAGGACTGTTGACTACTACTAGTAACATATAAACATTTGCATTTCCTCTTCGCCTTTGTATCTCATTTTCGTGTACGTTTGTTTTGTAAAATATCAATGCAAATTCGGTGCAATAATAGTACATTGTTCACCGAGGGAAGAAAGTAACCTATAACTAACAAGGGCGTAGTTCAAGCTGAATATAATAGGCCTTAATACGCCCCTAGTTAGGAATCGCACTTTTTACCGAGTAGGAAAATAAGGCATGTATAAACGGAATCCATTTTTGAAATGTTTGTTAGTGGAATTGGTCACTAGTATTAATGTATGAAGAAAGTGTATGTCAATTGATGCTTCAATCGCTATAAATAACAAAAGAATGAATATGAGTGTCCATTTCTTAAGTCAGAAACACGCGAAGTAGATACCTAATTATATTATTTGTATTGTATATTACCTCAGCGGCTTGTCGTTCCGTGAAAGCCCCTTCCCTGTTATCCTGTATTCTCTGGAACAGCTCTCCTCCATCCATACACTCCATCACTACCAGTAAGCACCGCTTGCCGCCGTATGTGTTGTCGTATACGTCTATTATCTGGAAAAAATACAATATATATATTTTTTTATAGAGTTTCCTTTGAGAAGCCCTCTATATTCATGGCACCTATTAAGGTCCATTCAAACTGACCAATACGTTCCTTTAGAAGTGCCGTAGCATATTCATGCCAAAGTTAACGGGCCCGCTATTGGTACATTCCTATTTCTATGGGCATCCCGCCAGTCGCGCGCGTTTCGCGTCAGTTTGAATGGACCTTTAGAGTACCCACTGGAGAAGTGTAGGCCCAGTTAGCAGCGTATTAGTCTCAAAAATCTAAAAGTCATCGACATGTTGAAGAAGGCAAGAAGGTAATACTGCCTCCGTGGTCGAGCGGTTAAGGCGTTTGCCCGTCCCGGAGGTCGTCGGTTTGATTCCCACGGGAAGCTTTGTTTAGTTGTTTCCAGTTTGGTTAGGACATTGCAGGATTGAATCACCTGATTGTCTTATAATAATGATGAGTCCGTGCTTCAGAAGGCACGTTAAAGCCGTTGGTCTTGCCTGCTATTTGGTGGTCGATAGAGGTACCACGTCAGAGGCCGAAAGGGGGTTTCCGAAAAACTCTGACACCAAGGTGTACAGGGTCGATTGGCCATGAAGCCCACTCGATATAAATAAATTAGTAAGGATTATACAGCTTTATGTTTAAATGAATATAAATAGGACAATCAAAATATTTTTTTTTACTCTCAGCATAATAATGTTACGAAATCAAAAATAAATAAAAATAAAATGCGGCCCGCGGAAGTTTGAGTAGCGCTGTCCGCGGAAAATTCTCGTACAATCGTCGCGTGTTTCCATACGGGAATAATATCGCGAACGATCTAGTACATCGATTATCTCGCTCTGACATATTGCTTTGTCTCGCTCTCGCACTTCTAGTATGTACTAAGGGAACGAGACAGAGAGTATCCCTCTCTCTCTATTCCGGAGTAGTTGTGATCTTTCTAGAAACTTATGGAGCGGGTTTCCCGGGCCATATAAATATCGGAAGGTGCCTCAGGAGAGCAGTTCTAGTTTAACTGAGCTACAAGTGCGATCAAGAAGCGATATCCGGAGCGAATAACAAGTGATACAAGCGACTTCGGCAAGTTATAGTGACTGTGATTAGCAAGTGTTTTGGACATTGTTAGTGATAAGTGAAGTGAAGTGACGTCGGCGACCATCCTTGTGGGAATAAACGTTTTTAAGAGTCATCAGGTGTTTTTCTCCAAATTGCGAACCCCGAGCTCGTAACAATTGGTGTCAGAAGTGGGATTTGGAGATGCCATTGACTCCGAGAGAAGACGTCACCAGTGAGGGTGTGAAGACGAGGGCGAAGCGTGCTGCGGAAGCCACTTCTACTGGATCTGCTGACCAGGCCGCTCCCACCGCGCCCACCGGCCACCAGGGCACGTCCAACACCCACCAGGCCATGTCCAACACCCACCAGGCCACGTCCAACGGCAACCAGGCTACGTCCAACGCCTACCAGGACACTCCCAACGCCCACCAGGCTATGTCCAACACCAACCAGGCCACGTCCAACGCCCACCAGGACAAGTCCAACGCCCACCAGGCTGCGCCTTTCTTTGATTTTGGGGAATTGATGCGAATGCTGGACAACAAATTTACAATGCTGGACAACAAATTTACAATGCAGGAGAAGCTTCTACAAGACACAAGAGAGCAACAACAAAAAGCTCAAGAGCAACAACAAAAGGCTCAAGAGCAACAACAAAAGGCTCAAGAGCAACAACAAAAGGCTCAAGAGCAACAACAAAAGGCTCAACAGCAACTCCTGTCAGCTATTGGTGAAGTTAGTGGCGTGGTTACCAAATTACGCAAGGATGTTGACTTGGTGGAGGAACGCGTCACGACTCTTGGGAACGACATGGAAAATATGAAGACGGACCTTTCCACATTACAGAAGAAGGTCGTGCGCCTTGAAACAACGGGAGTAGCAGTTGCATCTGGCGGAACAGTCATTGCCCACCACGGACCCAGCGTGAAATTGCCGCCATATGACGGAACCTCGTCCTGGACCGCATACCGTCAACAGTTCCAGACCATCGCAACTGCTAACGGATGGACAGATGAACAGTGCCTGACAGCTCTCACTGTCGCACTCCGAGGACAGGCTCTGACGGTCTTGGAGGTTCTTCCGTCGGGCAGTGGATTCAAGGACCTGCTGGAGGCACTAGAGTCGCGATACGGGGAACGGCATTTGGAGCACGTCTTCCGCGCTCAACTCCGCGACAGAGTCCAGCGCTCAGGAGAGGGTCTGCAGCAATGGGCGCTGGAAATAGAAAAACTCGTCCGAAAGGCGTATCCAGGGGCCGATTTGAAGATGCTTGAGTCCAACACCGTGCAGGCGTTCGTCGACGGCATCAAGGATTCGGAAGTCAGAGCTGCAGTAAGGCTAAACCATCATGCCTCATTGAAAGATGCACTGGCCCACGCTTTGGAGGTGGAAGCCGTCAGACATGACATTCGTCATTCCGCGACTCACAAAGTGCGCGAAGTAGTGGAGGAAGTTAGGGAAATAAAAGCTCCGCTAAGGAAGAGACCTGGATCCATGTGTTATAGGTGCGGCGACCGAGGGCACCTACAAATGAATTGCCCAAAGATCAAGAAGCTTGAAGACGACGTGAAGGAACTGAAGATGAAGCAGGAGGCTTTATCATCGGAGAGGAACCAGGGAAACGAGTAAGAGCCAGGACTAGGGGGCGAGTACTGGCTGGCGCGGAGGAAGCCCCGACAACTATTATCTCTCAGGCATGCAACGGAAATAGTCTCGTAATATCGGGAACTGTAAATGGGATCAACTGCAGGATGACGCTGGATACCGGAGCATCAAGAACAATAGTCCGACCTCACTTAGTAAGGACCATAATGAGAAGCATGAGGAAACTGGACTGTCGGCTTCTTTCTGCCTCCGGCCAGCCAATACCCGTCCTGGGAGAAGTGTCTGTAAAAATGTCTATGGGAGAAACCACATATACCCACAACGTCATCGTGGCTGAAATTATGGACGATTGTGTATTGGGATTAGATTTCATGAAAAAGTATAACTGTAGAATAGACGTTGCTAGTGGTGTATTCAAGAGTGGTGAAGAAGAGATCATCATCCTAGGAGGCATTAACGGGAGAGTGACATGTTTAAAGCAAACGGTCATACCTGGGAAAGCAGAAGCCCAAGTACTAGTAAAGTTACCAGTAACAAGGAACAAGAAATCTACCGGATGCGTGTTGATTGAGGAGATAGCTAATAAACCTGCGGCTCGAGGACTCATGACCGCGAGGACTCTCGTGAAAGGAAGAAACACCGCAGTAGTAAGAGTACTTAATCTAGGCGACCAAGAGAGGACCTTAAACAAAGGCGACATCATTGGAAAATGTGAGGAAGTTGTCTGGCTGAAAAAGTGCAGTACAACACAAAGCTCAGATACAACGAGTACCAGTGATTCTACAGTCAAGGAGCTTCTAAGTAATTGCAAAAGCAATCTAACGTACTCGCAGAGCATTAAAGCTAAGAAGTTTCTACTGCGCTACGCCGACATCTTCACCAGCCAAGAAGGAGACTTAGGAAGAACGTCGCTAGTACAACACAGGATTGACACCGGAAATGAGAGACCCATCCGACAGCGAGCGAGAAGAATCCCTATAGCCAAAGAAATAGAAGTCAAAGAGCTGCTGGCGGATATGGAAAGGAATAAAATTATTGAACCATCAGCAAGTCCATGGTGTTCACCAGTCGTGCTAGTAAAGAAGAAGGACGGAAGCACGCGGTTCTGTGTTGACTACAGACGACTTAATGACATCACCAAGAAGGACAGTTACCCGCTGCCTCGGATTGATGACACCTTGGATACCCTTAGTGGCATGAAATGGTTTTCAACATTGGACTTAAAATCTGGGTACTGGCAAGTGGAAATCCATCCGAAGGATAAGGAGAAGACTGCATTCTCGACGGGCAAGGGATTATGGCAGTTCAACGTCATGCCATTCGGATTATGTAACGCGCCAGCTACCTTCGAGCGACTGATGGAATGTGTACTAGCAGGATTGGTAGGAGAAGCCTGTCTAGTATATTTGGATGACGTTATCATCGTTGGCCGAGACTTTGAGGACCACTTGCGGAACTTGGAGCAAGTCTTCGAGAAAATTCATGGAGCCAACCTAAAATTGAATCCGAAAAAGTGCCGCTTATTCAGGAACGAAGTGAGCTATCTAGGCCATGTCATTACCAGTGAAGGAATCCTGACTGACCCGGAGAAAGTGGAAGCCGTTCAGAAGTGGCCTACCCCCAAGGACAAGACAGAAGTACGGGCATTCCTTGGCCTTTGCTCGTACTATAGACGTTTCGTGAAAGGATTCTCGGAGATTGCAAAGCCATTACACCGACTAACTGAAGAGAAACGTCAATTTAGTTGGGATGAAGCTTGCGAAATTGCCTTCGAAAAACTGAAGAAACATCTGTGCGAAACACCAGTCTTGGGATACCCTCAACCAGAAGGTCAATTTATAGTGGATACAGATGCAAGTAATACCGCAATCGGTGGGGTACTATCTCAAAAGCAGGAAGACAGGGAAGTTGTTATAGCGTACTTCAGTAAGTCGCTGTCTAAATCGGAAAGGAACTATTGTGTGACAAGAAGGGAGCTACTGGCAGTAGTGAAGACGCTACAACACTTCAGCAAATACCTCATCGGTAGGCAGTTTTCACTTCGCACGGATCATGCAGCGTTAAAATGGCTGTTGCAATTCAAGAACCCAGAAGGTCAAGTTGCTCGATGGATTGAACAACTTCAGGAATATGACTTCATTATCGAACACCGTCGAGGACAGGCCCATGGAAACGCGGATGCGCTGTCACGCAGACCCTGCCCAGAAGATTGTAAGCACTGTATCAGGCAGGAGTTAAAAGAAATGACAGTAAAGCTAACTCGGACAGAACCATTAGAGACCTGGGAGAACGATGCGATGAGAAAGGAGCAAGAGAATGATGATGACCTACGGCACATCATCAGGTGGAAGGCACAAAGTAATGATAAGCCAAAGTGGAGTGAAGTTGCACCGACAGGCACTGTTTCCAAGGCGTACTGGGCGCAATGGGATAGCCTCGTTGTACAAAACGGAATACTCTACCGGAAATGGGATAAACCTAACGGCAGAGAGTTTCAACTGCAAATTGTGGTTCCAAGAACAAAAATACGTGATGTTCTTCGGGAAGTACACGACGGCGTGTCCGGTGGACATTTGGGAGTCAAGAGGACGCTAACGAAAATCCGCGAAAGGTTCTACTGGCTCCATTGTCGGGAGGATGTGGAGGACTGGTGCCGCAAGTGTACAACTTGTGCTGCCGTAAAAGGGCCACATACCAGGAGCCGAGGGAATCTACGACTGTACAACGTCGGTGCACCTTGGGAACGCATTGCAGTCGACGTAGCTGGACCATTTCCTGTCACTGACTCAGGGAACAAGTATTTCATGGTTGTCATGGACTACTTCACTAAGTGGCCGGAAGTGTTCGCCATACCAAACCAAGAAGCTACGACAGTTGCAACCAAGATAGTGGAAGAAGTGATTTGTCGCTTTGGCGTGCCCTTGGAAATCCATTCCGACCAAGGCAGGAATTTTGAGTCACAGGTTTTTCAAGAAGTTTGCAGGATTATGGGAATGAACAAAACCCGAACCACGGCTTACCATCCTCAGTCAGACGGGATGGTCGAACGGTTTAATCAGACGATCGAGAGACATCTGGCAAAAATAGTGGAAAGCCATCAAAGGGACTGGGACAAGTACATTTCACTGTTCCTGCTAGCGTACAGAACAGCAGAACATGAAAGCATAAAGGCAACTCCGGCATATGTCAACTACGGTCGTGAGCTGCGGTTGCCAGTGGACCTCCTAACAGGAGGCTCACCAGATGAACCTCAAAGTGTTCAAGACTACGTTTCTGATCTGCGTGACCGAATGCGAGAAATACACGCCGCAGTTCGAGAAAACGGGTTGCAGTCGAGCCAGAACATGAAGACCAGATACGACAGAATGTCGAATACAAATGGCTTCGAGGAAGGCGCTCTAGTCTGGCTTCACAACCCGACTCGCCGGAAGGGGAAATCGCCAAAGTTACAAACCAAGTGGGAGGGCCCATACAAGGTGGTAACGCGACTAAATGATGTGACGTATCGGATACAGCGTCAACCAAGAGGAGCAATGAAGATTGTTCACATCGACCGCTTGGCGGAATATCACGGAAGTAATGATGATGCTCGGGACGAGCATCTCTAAGAAGGGGGCAGTGTTACGAAATCAAAAATAAATAAAAATAAAATGCGGCCCGCGGAAGTTTGAGTAGCGCTGTCCGCGGAAAATTCTCGTACAATCGTCGCGTGTTTCCATACGGGAATAATATCGCGAACGATCTAGTACATCGATTATCTCGCTCTGACATATTGCTTTGTCTCGCTCTCGCACTTCTAGTATGTACTAAGGGAACGAGACAGAGAGTATCCCTCTCTCTCTATTCCGGAGTAGTTGTGATCTTTCTAGAAACTTATGGAGCGGGTTTCCCGGGCCATATAAATATCGGAAGGTGCCTCAGGAGAGCAGTTCTAGTTTAACTGAGCTACAAGTGCGATCAAGAAGCGATATCCGGAGCGAATAACAAGTGATACAAGCGACTTCGGCAAGTTATAGTGACTGTGCAAGTGTTTTGGACATTGTTAGTGATAAGTGAAGTGAAGTGACGTCGGCGACCATCCTTGTGGGAATAAACGTTTTTAAGAGTCATCAGGTGTTTTTCTCCAAATTGCGAACCCCGAGCTCGTAACAATAACAATGTCACGGATACATACATACTAAAATAGAATTCGATTAGCTAATCTGTGGCAGTAATGTGAAAATAACGACATTGTTTTTGTTTGTTCAATGATAAGCCTGTAATGGGTATTATACGATCTACAGGAAGCTTGTTTTAAATAATATGTTTAAAGGAAGTACATATTTGTTTGAAAGATATTTCTCGTCTTAGCGTTACGGCCCAGAGTTCGCTTTCTATTATTATTAGTACTAACGTAGAGAATGGACACCGCACATCACCGCGCAGATGTATGGTAAAAATCGAGATCAAAATAATGCAAGCATGTCGCTTCGGCCCCCGGCCGCTGCGACGACTATGACGCAGATGAGGTGAATGACCAACGTATCATCCTTGGCAGAGAGTCTTACCACACATATCCCGCTTTGCGACGTCAAGCCAGCTCTCAATTTATTGCCTACTTATTCCTACCAAAACCTCTTGCTTGAGTAATAGATATTTGTTAAAACATGAACAAAGTTAATATTTGCTTTGAGATCTACAATTAAATCACGACCACGGCAAGTGATTTCAATTTAGACTACTGAGTAAAATGGGTGATTTAAAGACACACGATACACAAACGTATTTTTTTTTTTCATAAATTGTCGTATAATCATAACTTAACTGCATCTGTGGTCCAATGAGTTTTTAACCACTGGATATAATGATTGTCTACCCAAAGGTCGAGGGTTCAATATTCCCACGGATACAAATGAACAAACTTCATATTTTCCGCGAGTATACACATTATATCATGAACAAACGAAATCTATAACTGAATCACGAACGTCAGCGAGTGATTTCAATTAATACTACTGAGCGAAATGAGTGATTTAAGGACACACAACCCGTACTTTTTGATGCCGCCTCCACCAGGCCTTGATAGAAGGGGTGCGCCCAAAAAGTGCAGGCTTGACGTCACAGGGACGGATATGCGTACGGTCTCACAACTAGGTATGCCGACGGGCGAAGAGAAAGTGCTGACGACGCAACCGGGAAGGTGCTGAGACGAGAGAGACTCGTACTTTTTGATGTACATTCTGTGTACTAAGTATCGGGAATTTGTCAATAAAACAAAAAATACAAATTATTCATCTAAATTTATTTTATCGCCTTCAAAGTAGGCCCCATCGCTTGCAATACAACATCTCCAACGCTTCACCCAGTCTCTCATACATTTTTCATAGGCTATTTGCGGTATGGCCTTTAGCTCATTCAGCGAATTTTCTTTTATGGCTTCTATCGACTCAAAACGTTTTCCTCGAAGTGGTAATTTTAACTTGGGAAATAAAAAAAAGTCAGACGGAGCCATATCAGGTGAATACGGTGCTTGGTCGAGAACTTTTGTTGAATTTTTTGCTAAAAACTCTTTCACTATAATGGCTGTGTGTGATGGTGCATTATCATGGTGCAGCATCCATGAGTTGTGTTGCCACAAATCTGGACGTTTTCATCTCAATCTTTCAATCTCACGCAAACGCTTCATGACGCCTAAATAATATTCTTTATTCACTGTTTCTCCCTCAGGAAGGAATTCGGAGTGAACCACACCACGGTAGTCAAAAAAAACTGTCAGCATCATCTTGATTTTGGAGCGACTTTGCCGCGGTTTTTTGGGTTTCGGCTCGTTTTCGAGACGCCATTCTGAAGACTGTTGGCTTGTTTGCATGTCGTACTCATAAACCCATGTCTCGTCGACAGTTATTATACGTTTCATAAAGGTCGGATCCGTAGAAGCTCGGGAAACCATGTCTTCAGCGACATGCTTTCGCTGCGCTTTTTGAACGAAATTGAGCTCTTTCGGAACTAGTCGAGCGGCGACGCGTTTCATGCCTAAAATGTCAATGAGAATGTTGTGGACGGACTTAAAAGATATGTTTACCTCACTAGCCAACTCTCTCAGACTCATACGTCGATTTTCGAGCACTAGCTTCTTGATTCTGTCGATGTTTTCTTTGGTCGTAGCGTTTGAAGGTCTACCAGAACGAGGCAAGTCTACTACTACTTCTCGGCCTTCTTTAAAAGCCTTATACCATTCATAAGCCCTTGTTTTCGATATACACGATTCGCCGTAGGTATTTCGCAACATTTTTAGTGATTCACCACATGAAATATCATTCGAAACACAAAATTTAAGGCACACTCTTTGTTCAACAATATTTTCCATTGTAAAAATCGCCGAGAACTCAAAACTATGACCAACAAAAAGTGTAGTTTAAAACAAATTAAATGACAGATCCCGCTCAAATTTTGCGCGCTAAATCAGTACAGTGCTACCAACATGCAGTAAAAAAATTAGAACGACCTCTTTTACGCAGGTCTTTTTATTGACATATTCCCGATACTTTTTACACAGATTTGTATATATATATTTTTTTTTTAATCTCACCTCAACAATATGTCTACAGCCGCTTGCCCGCCAGTGTAACTCCACCTCTCTCCTTGCTTTTACACTGTCGTGTAAAACTTTTAAAGCCCGCTTCGCGCCGGTCCTTTTCTCGTGACATTCCACAACCTGAAACCAAATGAACAAGAATATTTTTAAAAAGTAATAAAACACAATTATATTTTTTCACAAGTCGATTTGATAAAACTTGCACAAATACAACAAATTAAGAAATTTTGCATTCCGACTTACATTTTTAAAAATAAGTGTGTGTGTACGTAAATCAGACACCTGACTTAATATTTTAAATACGAAAGTCTCGTCTGTTACGCTGTCACGGCTAAACCTCAGCCGATTTTAATGAAACCTGGTATGGATAAAGTGGAACGAAGACCCAGGGTCAACTATAGGCTACTTTTTGACGTAGGCGGAGCTGCGGGAAACAGCTAGTTTTCTTATAAATGGGCATACGGTACGTATGCAAGGCGATTTCTAAAAATACTCTTACACCATAGTATGTGCAGAGTCAAATGACCTTGTGTAAAAAATATTAAAAAACATACACTTTTAAAAATTCCACATGTTTACAATCTGTCTAACATACATAAACTGCAATTAACTGTGCGGTTAAAAATAAATTCGAACAAATGTACAAAATAATGAATCAGTGCGCCAAATTAAAATCTAATTTTTACCCGTGATTCACAATAGTAAACAATTAGAGTAAGCAATATGATTCATTGAAATTACAACTTATCTGAACCAATAAGGATGTTTGTTTGAATATTCTTCCCGGATTATCTTCTGTAATCGAATTAATTTATTATGATCGTTCCATATTCTCGCGAAATCTTCTCACTTTCAAAAGCCGCCTCGTCCGAGACCAGGGCAGAAACAAAAAAGATTTGGCTTGACTTCGTAGAGCAGGATATGTGTGCTAATGGACTCTCTGCCAAAGATACCGAAGACCGGCCAAAGTAAAAGTAGGAACCGAGAACCTAACTAGCTGAGGATGCAACCGAGAAAGCTAAGATAAACCTATGTAAACAAACAAGATCCTAATCGATGTTTACTATTAAATGTTTTGTATTAAATTAGTTTTAAAGTAACTAATTTAATACAAATTTCGACAATATTGAAATTGTCTTAACTAAATTATGAGTCAATTTATGTAATATAAATTGCCACCCTTTTAGGGTTGCCAGATATGATGGACTTGTCAATCAAAAGGGTTACGGATGACAGACGTAATTACCTCTATTATAATAATCAGTGCCATAATTAAAGCGTAGACTTTCAAAGCTTAAGATGACGAAGAAGATGAAAATTTGACTTCAGGAATTTTAATTTGATCGGATATAGAAAAGAGGTACAAAAGGTGTATCGGATTGGTCGCCATTAGTTGCATTTTCTATCTCGAGCTCCTCCGTGCTTTGGAAGGCACGATAAGCTGTTGTTCCCGGCTGTTATCGTTAGATGGCAGTCGTAAGGCTGTGTCAGATGCTTTTAGGAAGCTTGAAAATAATGACAGCGTTGTGTTGGCTATTATTAACACACCTCGGATCGTGTCCCTGTTGGTCTGCTTTCCCTGTAAAATGTGTCAAACGCCAGTCGCTTCATTGTAATAACCGATATCGCCAGCCAAATCCGGGACCATGTAGCCTCTGAATCGTATTCTTAGAACGCAACTGGAAAAAACGCTTAGACGAAGAAAGAGGAACAAAATAAATTGATATCTCTATTCGTCCTGTACCTTCCGGGCAATTAAATTGATCCTGAGGGGATAGAGGGTGCCTACCCTTGGTAATTGAGAAGAACAGGCGAAGCTTATCTTAGCGCCACCTACGCCAGTTTGTAGACGATCAAATTATGGAGTTCACACTGGGCCATTGCCTGCTTATTATTAGGAAAGAGGCGATCGCTAGCATGCGTGTGCGGCCACTAATAAAATGAAATGAAATAGTTTTTTTTTCAATATAGGATATAAATATCATTTATTGACGTCAACTTACTTAGATTAAGTTTACCACCACTTCCAAAGCGCAAGTGGAGAAGAAGCGGCGCCACAAACTCCACTACAGCATTTTCTTCAAAACGTCAATTTACAAATAAGAAAAAACTAATCATTAGATTAGTTTTTTACAAATAAGAAAAAACTAATCATTAGATTAGTTTTTTCTTATTTGTAAATTGACGATCTTTCCATCCATGATAGATATCCATCCACGTTCATTCATCCATTGTTACAATAAAGTTTCATCTATCCATCTATTTCCTCCGTCCTAACACACTCGGATCGTGCCTATTGGTCCGATTTCCTTGTAATGTCCTCCCGCATTCCTTCATTATTATAACCAGTGCTGCCACGTCTTTGGGCAGGATATAGGCGTACGTACCCTAGGCTCGGAAGCACTTAATCACAAGCATTTTAATCTTACTCTTTCATGCATAAACTGAGAAAACAACTCCACTAGAATCAAAATCATTTATTTTGCAAGAATTTATGTACAAAATTGGCCAGTCATGTGTCTTGATCAATTACTCGCCATACAAATAGCACGACTTACAATTCAACTCGCCCAATGTATACTGCTCTGTTGGAAACATTAAAATTTATTACAACAAATTACTCCAAACGATCTAATGAAGTACCGAGGTTTATTTTTACAAGCTTTCAGTTAATTTCACCTGGCCCTTCGTCTGTGTTATCAAATCTTGTAGGTTCAATTCGACCCAAATCACAGTTTTTCGGGGGATCTAATAAAAGGATTAACCATGTAGGTCCATTGGCCATGTACATTCTGGTGTCAGATATTCGAAACCGCCTTTCAGCCTCTGACGAGGTTCTATTAATGGCATCCGTGGCCGGGACGGCTTAACGTGCCTACCGCAGCATATAATAATAGAATATAATTTATTGAGACCCTAGTTGTTTCCCACAGCTCCGCCTGCGTAAAAATGTAGCTTATGTTTAACTCCTTTATGGTCTTCAACTATATTCATGAGAAATTTCGTCAACATCCGATGGTCGTGAAAGCGTAACAGACAGTCTTTCGCACATATAATATTAGTATAGGTATTGATTGATCACAAATACACACAAAGTTTAAAAATACAACATCACTACATAAGTCCTATCATGAGCGTGGTCCGACCACGTATCAATAAAGTGACAATCAGGACCCTATTTTTGAAATGTGTGACTCACGCAAAATTGGTGAGTCGAATAATTTTTGTTCGTTATCGAAAGATTTTTTTAGTTACCCTGCAATGTCTGTATGTTTATAATTTGGGCGCAACTCGCCATTGAATATTTACACGCTATTACAACTCATTATCTACGGTGAAGTACTGAAGCGTAATTTCTGCCGCATGTCAACTGATAAGCCTTATCACTAAACAAACTAACAGCACCGATAGACTACAGCTGAAAATGCGCATCATACACACATACATACCATCACGCCTTTTTCCCGTAGGGGTAGGCAGAGACTACGGATTTCCATTTGCAACGATCCTTACAGACTTCCCTCGCTTCTTCTACGCTCATCACTCTCTTCATACACGCTCGTAGATTACGGGTACTCCTGACATCTCCATTTTTAATATGTCTGCGATTTGGTCGCAGTATGTTTTCCGAGGATGGCCATTACCGACTTTTCCTGCCACCTTTGATTTGTAAATACCTCATACATCTTCAGAAAATAAAGGGTTAGTAGTTTATGCATGACTGTATTTAGGTCTATTCAAACTGACGCGAATCCCATGCGACCGGCGGGACGCCCACAGAAATAAGAATACATAGAAGATGTATCAGGTGTTTACATACTTTATTGTGCCAATAAAAAAAAAAAAATTAAATAAATACATTTAGAAAATTTAATAAAAAGTCGTACTGACTTATCGCTATTTGACAATGGCTACTTTTTTGTACCGTTTGTTAGTGACCAACACAGTCAGATTTCCTAACGCTGGCATAACAGCCTTGACCAAACGGCTCAACATGCCTTGCGAAACACGGAATCGTCTTCATTATCAGACAATCAGGTGAATCAAGACTGTCCTAACCGAACTGAATTCAGTCAGGCTTCTGTCATATATTAGTTTATTAATATTAGGTTGTTATTAAAATAAAATAGGGAAACAAGAAAGAAAATACTAAAAATTAGAAATTAAAAATCCTCTTCGTGTGGCATATTAACAAGAACGCTGGATGCATTTCCCCGTTGGATAGCAATGCTTATCTGATGGGCGAAATAGCAGCCGGCCTTTCTGTCACCAGCAGTTGGGTGAATACTTTGTATTCAAGATCGTGGGCGAATTGTTCCACTAATAAAATATCTCTTGAATGTTGTTGGCAGTGCGTATAATGCAGTACCATTTGTTACATTTGTAATGCGTTTTGTCACGTGCGATGACGTCACAGTGGACGCCATATCTGTAATTAGTCATTGGTATGGGTGAATCCGAGACTGATAAAATGTATGAATATTAATGAAAGATGACGACTGGTCAAACACACTACACTTTTAATGGGCTAAATACACGCGAGTCCTCGGCGAGGATCTTGCCGAGAACCGCAGCGAGGACCAACCTTTCTCAGAACAATTCTCATGCGTGACAAAGATGGACGCCATTTTACATTTATTTATTCCCCCGAAATAGTCAAATTCTTCAAATTTTAGGGGCAAATCTCAACATGTTATATTTAATTTTGACAGTCCGGTTTTCATTGCAATAACCGTCTGCACCCGGCTCGTGAATTTTCTCGTCGAAAGGCGAGAATGTGGACAGCGTTCTCGACCTTTCTCGCGAGAAAAGCCCGAGAACTGTGGATATGGACAGCGTTCTCATACTCTTATCACTTCTCGGGACTTTTCTCGCGAGAAAGGGCGAAAAAACCTGAGTATATATACAGTGAAATACACTAGTGCTGCAGTTTCTGTGGAAATTTCGATAATTCCTTTCTTAGCTAACATTTAAATAAGTATGTAGTAGTTCTTGAGATGAGTTTACTACATTAGTGAGTCAGTGAACTTTTGCTTTCATATTGAGTACAGATATTAATCGAGCATGTCTTGGGCAAGCTAAGCCCAAAAAAAAAAACGATTACCCGTAACACGTTCTGTATTTAGTTTTTTAATATAACCTTCTGATTTTCTCTAACTAACTATTAGATATTATACAGTAGACTTTAATTTAATAACTTTAGCATGTTTGAATTTAACCTCTTGTTGAACTATTTAGGCATATGTGTTAAAATTTCGATAGTGTGGACTATTGTAATTTAGCATTTTTAACATTAAGACTATTGTAATCTGCGTTATGTGCTTACGAGTATATATTAAATAATAAGTAATAGCATTGCATTCCGGCGAGGGAATGCGGCCAGCATTTTGGGCACGTTGCCCCAAACTGTAGATAATTTTTAGTTTTAATTTAATTTAGTACGTAATTTATTGAATTATTAAATAGGCTTATTAAATGAAATCATTTATTTTCAATTTAGGCACTAACAGAATGATAAATAAGTAACAAGGTGTAAATAGGGCGAATATAAAGTTGTCTTGAGCGGCTTGAATCGCTCATTTAACTCAGTATATACTCACTCGCTGCATTTGGGTTTATACTTCAGAAGCTTTCGTTTCGTTTGGAATTCAATATGCCTTTCTCGACTTTTCAGATTTTATTATATTTTTATTGAAAATGTTATATTGAAATAGATTTTAACGTCACAGTGACTATTATTGCACCATAGGGTGTAATAGTAATCGTGCTTTACATAATCAAATCGTAATAAATTATTTATTGTCATGATGACAAGATGTACTTACAAGACGCAGGCTTTTCGCTAGTGCAATCTTTTGCACGTTAGCTCTAGGATAGCAGAAATAGACTATTTTACAGTAGGTCAACTAAAAAAGGTAACTAAAGGCCAAAGGAAAAGTATTTGGGTACATATTAATAAAGTTAAAATGTATTTGAGTACCTATTTATATTGTAACATCATTGTACAACCTACATTTAATGCAAATAAAAATTTGTACCGAAAATTAGTATTACCAAGTAGACGATAGGTACGATTCACACGATGTTCCGTGGATTTTTTTAATTGTCTGATTTTAAATAATCTCACATTTATTTCTGCTTATAAGGACCTTATCCCTACCAGCTCAAAAACAATCAAGCTATCTTGGAATTTTCATCTATTCCTTATTGAACATAGGCTTACGTTTTTAAACCAAAAACATCTTGTTCGTCCAGGAGTCCAATTTTTGAAAGTATGACTCGTATTAAAATCGTTCGATATCGAACGAAAATTAATCGATAACGAACCAAAATTATTCGACTCGCCGATTTTTCAAAAATAGCACTCCAGGCCTCCTAGCTACAATCTCGCCTTGTAGCATTAGAATCAGAATCTAGTTCCTAGCCCATTTTATCATCTGCCATCGTAATCGTATATTTAATCGAAAAAATTCTCAAAAATTATAATAAGAATACAAAGTATCCAAAAGAATCTCATTCATAATTCTTGGATTGGTCACAACTAAATATAGTTAACGCAACGGACGCAATGTTTCAATGCACTCGAGTTGTTTGATCTTGAACTTCGACTGGCAACATTGATGTTTACAGATTGGCCGCTTCATAATAAATTGCTTTTACGCAGCCTAATGACGACCATTCTAGCACGGAGGAGCGCCAGAAGAGAAAATGCAACTTTCTTCTATTTTTCAGCTCATCTCCGCCCAATGCTGAGCGCAGGCATCTTGCTAGATGCACGCCATTCTCCTCGGGCTTGTGCTTTTCTCATCCAACACCTTCCGGCAAAATGTCAGTAATGGGAAAATCCAATTCGGGCCGCGTTTCGCGGACGTTGGACGCATGCACTTCGGTACCTCTACCATGAGATTTTATTAACGCAGACGCTAGCGAATGCGTCAAGATTAAATATGATTTTTTTTAGTTACCATCTAACTATTCATCAGGAGCGCTGTGCACGTTTGACATACTAATTTGTCTGCGTCAATAAAATCTCATGATAGGAGTACGGATCGGATACCCGCGCCGCGCTACGGTTATCGAGTGAGCCCATCTATAAACAGTAGATAGCAATCAATTACGTCGACACTAGATCTGCAGGCAAGGCAGACCAGTCTACGTACGCAGACATTCAGCTCATTAATTTCATACATTCCACGTATTACATGATGCGTAGTTAATTTATTCTGCAAAAAAAGGCGCAATGCCCTTTTATTGCTTTAAATATACTGTACTTATTCATGCAAGCGCGTATCGGCTGCAACTAACGCATTCAGAAACCAAGGTACGCTTTAATCATGGTACAAACCGATTATCGTTTGACATCTGTAACAATCCTTTTGTTACCTGTAGGAAATCAGGATCATTGCTGCATAGTTACGTAAGCCGAACCCGTACTATCTATCAATACTATTATCGATTCTATGGTGTATACTTGATTGGTATGATTTATACCAGATCAGAGCAACTAAAGTCCAAAATCCGTTTCAAAATTATTTTTGCAGAGATATAATTGTTCACGACGAACTAGGATTAAGTCACAGAACTTGTAAATAAAACGATATTCTCCCTGTCTTTTAATTAGAATAAGTTAGACTAAGTTAGATTAAGTCATTAGACATAAGTACCATAAGTAGATACTCATCTGCATAACGGTTAGCAACCGCCAAAACGGCCGACCGTTAGTACCGGCGGCAGGAGACCGTTATAACGGCTCCGCGGGGTCGGGCCGGCGGGGCGGGGTCAGCCCACATACGAAGTAGGAAAAATGGTCATATATTGAACACGGGGCGACCTACCTCGAACGAACGGGTGCAGATGGGTGATCTAACTTAGTGTTAAGAGAATTATGTACCAAGGAGCAATAAAACGTGTAAATAGAATAAGTAAATACGGAAATAAAGAATAGAGGGGGAGGGGGGGCTCAAGGCGCCAGAGATTCCAAATATATAGGCGGCCGCCCGGCGGCCATTTTTAGTTCGACACGCGGCTCTCTGAGAACAACACGAAGATAATCTCTGGTGGCTGGCCTCCCTCTCCTCATCGTTTGGCTTCAATTACTGCGTGTTTTCTTCGCGATCCCGTCACCTTCACCCTACTACAGTCCACTGGAGCTGCTGAACCCCCTCGACGCGTTTCAGGACGGATCGAAGGGTCCTGAACATTGGTCCTTGCGTCGCCGGATTGTCAACGCGGGATTATCGAAGGAACTGAAGAAGAATGGTCGTCACACGCAGTCAAGTTGGAGAAGGAGAGGAAAGGGCAGTCGCTGGGACGTCCGAGTCCAAGGAGGGAGTCCCTCGTGCCCGAGCTCACATGGAGGAAGATGTTACGCGTCCACCGCCTGTTTTGGACGAATTTTTGAAGAACGCCGCTCGTCCCTCACCGCTTGCTGGATCGTCCGGATCAAAGGAGACTACGACGGATTCGGAACATCATGGATCAAGCGCTCGAAGGGAGGGATCCGTAACGTCGAGAACGCTGCGGCCTGGTGGCACTCGGCCTGTCCGATCTACGGCCTCCCGCAAGAGACTCCTCGCGGAGTTGGAGGCCAAGGAGAGGCTGGCCGAGTTAAGGCTGAAAAAAGCCCAGGCGGAAGAGGAAATTCAGGAGCTACGTCTTCAACGGCTACAGATCGAAGAAGAAGAAGAAAATGGATCGAGCGACGAACAAGAAGATGATTTAGAGTCCGTGCGGATACAAGGTTGGATCGACCGCACGCCGCTAAAAGAGAACGAACCCACACAACAGCCGCTGCCCGAGGAAAAGAAGAAAGAAGATGGAAAAATGGAAGCCGCCAAAGGATCGCGTCACCCGTTGAATACGGACGACTTGCGGGAGGGAACCAGACGGGGCCAGGATGAACATGAAACTGGTGGAACGACCTGTCAACCTCACAACCCGGTCGTGGGCGTCGCGGATCTGGCCGCTGCGTTGATGAACGCTACAAGGAGCACTCGGGAGGCGCCGAAGTACATGCAAGAGCTGCCTTACTTCAATGGAAATTGTCAAGAATGGTTGGGGTTCCGAGCGGCATACGACAGTTCGTTTCGCTACTTCACGTCTGTAGAAAACGTCGCCCGTATAAGGAAAAGTCTACGGGGAATTGCAAGAGAAGCCGTCGGGTGTCTACTACTCAGCCAGCCCGACCCAAAAGTCATCATGGAGGCTCTGGAACGAAGATTTGGAAGGCCAGAAGCACTCATACACGTCGAGATGGAAAAAATGAAGGCATTACACAAGTTAAGCGATAATCCAAGGGACTTGTGTATTTTTGCGGGAAGTGTGGCCAACGCCGTCGGAACTATTGAAGCATTGAAGAAGCCGCACTATCTCTACAATCCCGAAATGGCACGGATCGTCGTGGATAAATTAACGCCGATTTTGAAGAACAAATGGTACGATTACGCGGCCGGAAAGAAAGAAGAAATTCCGGACATTAAGAAAATATCCACATTTTTAAATGAAGAGGCCGACAAGTGCAGCTCATACGCCTTGCCGGAAGTGATCAAAGAAGACAGAAGCTTTCAAGAACGAAGAGGGTTTAAGGGCAGGGAGCGTACCTTCACACTGAAGAAAGAAGGAGCGGATTATCAATATCAGTGTCCAATGTGCAAGAGGCAACATAAGCTTCCCGACTGTGAACAATTTATCGGGTCAAGCATTCAAGAACGATGGGAAACCGCTAAGAAGAATGGTATTTGTTTCCGGTGTTTGAAGAGTCGCCACAAGAGAATGTCCTGCCGAGCCCCACCGTGTGGTCAACGTGGATGCAGAATGCCACACAACAAGTTGCTGCATATGGATCAACGAGAGTCACATACCACCACGCCACAACATCAACAACAGGAGAAGCATGAAGCCGTCACGTCAACAACGGTCGCTGCGGGTCTCGATAATAGTCGACGGGCCTACTTGAAGATTGTCCCTGTTGTGTTAACGGGCCCACTATCAAGTATCGAGACATACGCTCTTTTGGACGAAGGCAGCACGGTGACCCTCATAGACGCGTCGGTCGCGGACGTCATCGGTCTGGACGGCCCTACGGAAACGATGTGGCTACAAGGAATAAGCAGCGAAACACGTCAGGAAAATAGCAAAGTGGTCTGCCCGAAGATACGAGGAAAATATGGCAAGGAAGAATACACGTTGGAGACAGCGCGCACCATCGAACGTTTAGATTTCGCGCCCGAATCAGTAAGAAGAGAGGACTTATCTGCGTGTAATCACCTGGCAGACATTTTGCATACAATAGTATACGAACGCGCGTCGCCGAAAATATTATTGGGACAAGACGCGTGGGAACTTATCGTTTCAAGACAAATGCGCATCGGACGGAAAAATCAGCCTGTAGCGTCGTATACACAGCTAAGATGGGTACTTCATGGAGTTCAGAAGTCTCACACCGCCACCACCGCCTTCTGTGGAAGTATGAAGCATTTTGTACGAAAAGAAAGGAACATGGGAGAGCACAACAATGACGTCGTACGCAAGTCACCTCTACGCACCGGGCCGGAAAAGCGTAAAGAAAAAAGTGAAGCTCTGCCCTTTCGCCACAAGAAGAGTCGGCGGCGGTCAAGAAGAAGACGGAAAACGACTGCACTCCGGAAGAAAGAAGACGCTCCTGTCCATAACTACGAAGTGCAAACGGAGGAGAGCCGTCACCCCGCTAAGAAGAGTCGGCGGCGACGGCCGGGAAGACGGAAGACAACCACCCTCCGGAAGAAAGAAGACGCTCAAGTTCCCAACGACGGCACACAAGCGGATAAGAGACGGCATTCCGCTAAGAAGAGTTTGGATCGCGATGGAGACCAAACACGTAAACATGGAAGACGAAGAAAACCTACGGCGAGAAGAGCCGAAGAAAGAAGACTTGACAGGCGAGGAAGAAAGAAGAACCGAAAAATGTCACGTGGAGCAGGAGAAAGAAGGAAAAGGTCATCCACATCTTCCCCGCATCGAGAAGTTTTCAAAATGGACTAGACTCATACGGACTACGGCTCGCGTATTGCAATTTATACGCCTGAAAAGAAGAGCAAAAAACACCGAGTCCACGATGACAACACGGAAAAGCACTAGGAGGAACGAAGGAAAAGATCCCAGTTGGTCGCGCGCTACGAAGAAACAAGAATACGCACGGCGCCACACTACCGGTCCGGCACAACCGCAGGCTATCTACGTCGAGATGTCAGCTGACCTACTTATATATGCAGAAAGATTATGGATTACGGCGAGTCAGCAAGATAGCTTCGCGCGAGAAATAACGCGAGTAAAGAAAGGCGGGAAACCGGAAAATAACGACCGACTGGCCCAGCTGAGCACCTACATCGACGAGGAGAACGTTATGAGGTTACGAGGACGAGTGGCGGCCGCATCCGGGGTACAAGAGGAACAAATCAACCCGGCGGTACTAGATGGAAGACACCGCTACACGCGCCTATACATTCAACACGTACACGAGAAGCTCCATCACGGCGGCGTAGAAACAGTCGTCAACGAACTAAGGCAACGCGTATGGATACTCAAGATACGACCGGCGGTACGCGACGCCATCAAGTCATGTCTACGATGTCGAATAGCAAGAAAGAAGCCATCGAGCCCGGTGACCGGGGACTTACCATCAGCCCGGCTCGCACACCATCAACGACCCTTCACATTCACCGGCCTGGACTACTTCGGTCCCATAGAAGTCACAGTCGCCAGGCACAGAGAGTAGAGGTACGGGGCGCTATTCACGTGTATGACGTCGCGGGCGATACATATCGAAATCGCTCACTCGCTAAGTGCTGACTCAGCTATTTCGGCACTACGGAGGTTCATCGCGCGCCGAGGCTGCCCGAAGGAGCTATGGAGCGACAACGCAACGTGTTTCAAGGCTGCGGACAAAGAACTGGCGGAAGCGGCACTGGCGGGACTGCAGCACGAGGTCACCGCTCACCACATCACCTGGAGGTACATACCTCCGGCGTCCCCGTTCATGGGAGGCAGCTGGGAGCGCATGGTACGCGCAGTCAAAGAAGCACTGAAGACAACACTGCACGAGCGCTATCCTTCGGACGAGACGCTGGCTACCTTACTGACAGAGGTGGAGAATACCGTGAACTCGCGACCGCTCACTCATGTCGCGGTCACCCCGGACGAGCCAGAAGCCCTTACGCCGAACCACATCCTGATTGGGCCGAACTGCCATGTTCCACCACCGGGTCACTTCGAAGCAGAGGACCTGACAGCGAGACAACACTGGAGGCGCGCACAAGCCATGGCCGACGCATTCTGGAAGAGATGGACACGAGAGTACTTGCCGATACTCCAAAGCCGGCGGGAGAACTACAATGCTGACGTTCCACCGAAGGTCGGAGACTTCGTGATCATCTGCGACCCGAACTCACCGCGGAATACCTGGCCAAGAGGACGCATCGTGCAAGTACACCCAGGCAGCGACGGAGAGGTGCGCGTCGTGGACATCCAAACGGGCAGCGGCAACGTGCTTCGAAGGCCAACAAGGAAGATCGTCGTGTTACCAGAAGTATCGCCTTCCGGCGACGGCGGGAGAATGTTCACGACGAACTAGGATTAAGTCACAGAACTTGTAAATAAAACGATATTCTCCCTGTCTTTTAATTAGAATAAGTTAGACTAAGTTAGATTAAGTCATTAGACATAAGTACCATAAGTAGATACTCATCTGCATAACGGTTAGCAACCGCCAAAACGGCCGACCGTTAGTACCGGCGGCAGGAGACCGTTATAACGGCTCCGCGGGGTCGGGCCGGCGGGGCGGGGTCAGCCCACATACGAAGTAGGAAAAATGGTCATATATTGAACACGGGGCGACCTACCTCGAACGAACGGGTGCAGATGGGTGATCTAACTTAGTGTTAAGAGAATTATGTACCAAGGAGCAATAAAACGTGTAAATAGAATAAGTAAATACGGAAATAAAGAATAGAGGGGGAGGGGGGGCTCAAGGCGCCAGAGATTCCAAATATATAGGCGGCCGCCCGGCGGCCATTTTTAGTTCGACACGCGGCTCTCTGAGAACAACACGAAGAGAATCTCTGGTGGCTGGCCTCCCTCTCCTCATCGTTTGGCTTCAATTGCTACGTGTTTTCTTCGCGATCCCGTCACCTTCACCCTACTACAGTCCACTGGAGCTGCTGAACCCCCTCGACGCGTTTCAGGACGGATCGAAGGGTCCTGAACAATAATAATCTTCATCACGTCAGCACGTAGCGTAGTCAGTCCACTGCTGCTGACATAGACGTCCACCAAGGATTTCGAGAGTTGGAATGCATCCAGCGCTTGCCTGCGACCTTCTTCAGAACATCTGACCAGCTGATCTGGTCTACGGATCTCCTCATTTCTAATTCAATCTCGTAGGGAAACATCGAGCATCTTATATAGCCCTAGAGCTCTCTGGATGACGTTTCAGTTCTTTGTATGTTTTACGCGTCAAAGTGTTGGTTATTTACCGTATTTGCGTCATACTCGTACTTGTCTGTCGCGGCGGTCGCCCGGCCGAAATATCATCCTTATTTACTTAAGGCTGGTTTACACACGATGCAGTGCTTTCACGGACACACACATACAAACAATTAATTAAATGTGTGAGTAAATTGTTTGCGTGTGCGGGGTGGATTTCGTGTCCGTGAAAGCAATGGATCGTGGTTAAACCAGCCTTAACGTCCATATTTTGCTCTCGATTTGTACCGTAAATATGCGCGGTGAGGTATCTGTTTCGGGTGGGCGGGTGTGAGTGTCCGTTCTGTACGTTCGTACTAATAATCCTGTGCTATGAAGGTACATGGTGCTAGGTAGGTAAATGGCCTTTGCACAAAGGTCACACAATTATAATGTTTGTCAAAAATGACAAATCATTTCGTAGTTTTTGTTATCAACCTAATCGCCTTGGATACTCTGATAAATAACGAATCGTTGGGTATTTATATATTTATAAAAGTGGTGCTTATGACATATCATAACTACTAAGTGAGTCATTTTGATATGGGTCTGTTGGCGCCATTTTTATATAAGTAATATTTTGGGTGGTAACCTACCATGCCTTTGGACCTTGGGCTTCTATTTTCGTTTTATTTTTAGATATTACATGATATTTGGCAATATATATAGATGCCGTGATAAGCGTTTTGTAAGAAAGTATTTGTGAGGCTACACGGGGCGGAAGGCAGACGAGCGGGGTGCTTGGTTTCAACCGTGGCTCCAACCATGGAGCCCGAGCAATGACAAGCTCCGCCCACTTTTGTGTCGGCAAGGCGCCAATGGTCACATCACTGCGCCATTTCAAACGGCATCTCCTCTTTGTAATTGCTCCATGATTTAATCGCATAAATATTCATATGACCTATTTGGCTAAATTTTGGGATTGTTTATGAACGTCCAAGGAAAGTTTAAAAGCTGTGAAAACATAAACAAACACCGGTCAAGTGCGAGAGAATAGTGTACCAATATCAATAAATCCGCAAAAAAAAATCATATCTTTTGTATAGCCCCCATAAATATTTATTTTATTCTAGTTTTTAGTATTTGTTGTTATTGCGTCAACAGAAATACATCATCTGTGAAAATTTCGGTTTTCCAACTGTTACGGTTCATGAGATATAGTTAGTAACAGACCGACAGACAGCGGAATCTTGGTAATAGGGCCCCGTTTTACCCTTTAGGTAAGAAACCCTAAAAAATGCAAGGAAAGAAAGAAGTCTGTAAGGATCGTAGCAAATGGAAATCCGTGGTCTCTGCCTAACCCTACGGGAAAAAGGCGTGACGGTATGTATGAATGTAAAGAAAGCCTTTCGGCCGACTACGTAACTGAGTTTTGTGACCGGTTACAAAAAAAGAAAATCTCTTTTCTCGTAACCAGTTACAAACTAGAAAAGAATTTCGGTTCCTATTTTGTATTTATATTTTCATTTATTATTGTGTAAAAAAAAACTTTACTTCCTTTTCCCGATGTTACAAGAGAAAAAATAGAGTCAGAAGGGCAAAGCTTTTTTTAAACCACGGTACCATCGACAATATCCTCGATGGTAGTGTGGGTATTAATTTAAAAAACGGACCACCAATGACTAAATAGTGATGTTTGTATTATAGTTTTAGATAGATATCATAGACAGAGAATGCAAAACAAGAGGCAAACGATCGATGTAGCTTTCCTTGAATAAATACGAAGGCCCTATATACTCGTATCTTCTAGGTAAAATAATATACAACGTAACTTAATAAATATGTCAAGGACGGTATTCGACAAGGTATTTAGCGAATATTTTCATGAAATTTCTACAGCTATTATTTAGTAGACGAGCATGAGTAGAGATGCACGCGGAGAAAAAACGTACAAAGGCAGTGTGGTGTGGTCTAACCCCCATATTCTCAAACGTTTGCTCAAACTCGACTCAACCTTACTCCAACTCATTGGTATGATTAGTCGTCACTAGCTTCCTTGACTTAAGGAGAATCCTCATTGGAGGTGATTATCGAACTGTCAAATATAGGGTTGGTCGAGAGGTACCTTAAGGCGGCCTCGAAAGTGGTTATAAATCAGTGTTTTGCCTTTTTTTGCCTAGTTAACTACTTAATTTGTTTATTTTTTTACTCTATTCTTTTGTATTTTTACATTTATGTGCTTCGGATTGTTATTTAACCTGTCTTTCCTCATTGGAGATTGCTCAAGCAACCAATTTTGAATGTCATTTTCAAGGAAAATTCGAGGACTTCCTTAAGACGCCAAAGAGTCCAATGAGTTTGAGGGAAGGTCGTCCTTAAGGCCCTTATGTTTAAGAATACGGGTGTCAGTCGTCGGAGTCCTCGAAACAGATGACTATAATTTAGTAATGTAAGCAAGCATATCCCTCTGCACCTCGTCAACCCAGGACCCAGATATCGCTGGATTGACGAGGTACGGAGGGATCTGCGCGATCAGGTGCCTTACCATCACCTCTAATAGTAGGGCAGAAACGAGTGAGCAAGCGAGATGTCGCCTTACTGCATGTATTGCGCCGTCTCGTTCACTCACTCGTTTCTGCCCTGCGTTTAGAGTTAATGGTAAGGGCCCTGCACGCCGAGGACTGACAGGAGGTGGCGCAGGATAAAGGACGATTCAAACGGACGCGAATTCCGCGCGACCGGCGGGACGACTCATCGACTCAACTGGCCTGCTAATGACACTTCCATATATTTTTATTTCTGTGGGCGTCCCGCCAGGCAATCGGGATTCGCGTCAGTGTGAACGGTCCTTAACTATGAAGCTTTTTCTCTGTAATACCGATTAATTACTCATGTGACAGTAGTAAATACACTATTTACATTCGCTATTTTGAACACGCGGTGAACACTTTTCAGCAATAAACAGGGTGGAAAACACCTATTCTCGGAATGTAAAGTACTAAAATTTACACTAGAATAGGTTAACGAGAGCGTGGTAGTTTTGGAAGTAATTTTCCGCGATACGAATTGTTTTTGGGAAGAATATTTTTACTGTAAGATTATCATTTTAGACAAACTACTGCAACATATTGTTATGACAATATGGCTGAATGTAGACCTTTGTTAATAAACACAAGAGATTCTGGCTGACGTTAGAATTAATTCCGAGATTCTATCGAAGGATTATCATTAAAGTGGAACTGAGCGGGACACTTGGCTTGGATTGATGGTAGGTGGAGTAAGACCCTGTAACGGAGTGGTACCCAAGAAGGGAAAGTACTGGACATCCAGCTGCTAGGTGGGTCGACGATTTTAGTAAAATAGCTGGCAAGAACTGGATTGCGATGGCTCAGGACAGAGATGGCTGGCGTAAGGGCGAGGGTTTTGCCCAGCAATGGATATGGAAAAATGGAATATGGAAAACTGCAATATGGAAAACTGATGATGAAGACTCACTTTAGACACGGGATAACTAGATTATAGTACTTACGAGATTTGGACTTTGTGGGTTCAATGACCTCCCTTACACTATAAAAGTTAAAGAAAAATACGATCGTCATCTTCATCCATATAATTACAGGATCAAAAAAACTAAAACCCGACTAGTTACTACGAAATCATGTTCTACAATGTATGAAACAAGACAATATTTTTCATTCATATCATAAATTGTTATAGAATAGAATAGCAATGTACAGAAGACAGCCACTTTGCTCTAACAAATTAGGTGGTTAAATTAAATAAACCACGTCAGATGCCGAAAGGCGGTTCCGAATACACCTGGCACCTGGGTGTATATAGTCGATTGACCATATAACCAACTCGAAATGAATGAATTACGGAGCAATGCGTAAAAAGAAGTACGAGTAACTATGCATCACTAGTTATATCTGTGGTAATTTATTTATTCTGTGTCCTCATTTAGTGACGAGTTCCGTTTCCAAAATCTTAATTTAAAAACACCATTTGTATGTCCGTCTGTTAATGTCAACTTCGTGATTTCCCAAGCGGAACCCGCTACTGGCGATATCATAACAAAAACAATGCAAGTACATCAGAGAAGATAATTGTGAGAAAATACCGCACTGAGATGATAACAAGGGGTTATGCAAGAGTGACTCATTTGCGCAGTATCGTATTCTATTGAGGACTCGATGGCCTAGCGCGACACGCGTACCGATCGCAAATAAAGCTAAAAAATGTACTAAAGAACTATTATCCAATAAACAATTATTTTTCAAAATTTCATCATATTTGAAGGAAAAACTGTTTATTGTATTTCCCGGAGGATAACCTGATGAAGTCAATAAAGTGTAAAAAGGGGGAAGCTCGTAGTAACTAGCTTAATTTATGAATATGGTACTACAGCATTTTCATAATAGCCTGCACATAACTACTAGGTTTTAGTTAAAGTAACTACTTAGTTAGATAAGCCGTTGCCACTTCCGGGGTCAAAAGACTAACATTAAAATTAGTCCGTCATTTAGGGAATCAAAATATATTAGTGACGTATTTGTTCTCTTGTCAATTGAGCGATAAATTATAAAGATATAACGCATCAAAGTTTAGCAGTGGGGGCTCGTGACGTCACATATTGCGAAAAAGTGTAGCACACTGTGACGTCACACGGAACTTTAACGCGCCATAGATATCTTTACAATTCTTTGTTTAATTTTCAAAAGAAAAATATGCCTCCAATATTTTTTATTATTGATTATCTATATATTTTTAGGAAACTATCCTTCACATTTTTAAAATATGATGAGAAAATATATGAGACTGGGATTCAACCGAGAAATTGCTAATATGATGTTAGTTATATCGTTACGGTAAAAAACGGATTCTAGTGACAAACAGGATAATCCTGGTTGTACATTGTATAATTGTAGCAAAAATGTAAATGTTACAGGCTGGTTTCCTTATTCTTAGTCATATAATTAAAAACAGCATTCCCATTAAATTTGCTAAGTACATGTACACTTATTTTGCAGCCTAGCATAGAATGTATGTATAAATAACATTTTTAAAACCTGATGTTGAAAAATGTTTTTTTTTCTAATTTAATCTGTGTTCAGTCTCTTGCCTATGAGCGGATGGGATGGTGTAGTCGTGCACCAGCGGCCGTGATTATAGCCCCTTCTCATGCATATGGGATGATTTGGCTATGGCTTCTGACTCGGCTGTGGGTGTTACATCCTAACTATTGGGTTTTTTTTCAATTAAGTAGCCAAACAGGCGTACGGCACACCTGATGGTAGGTTACCGTAGCCTATGAACGCCTGCAACACCTGTGATGTCAAGAGCGCGTTGCCGACCCTGAAGGAATTTATTCACACCCTTTTTGAAGGCTCCCATGTCGTAATCACTTGGGAAAACCATGGCAGAGAGTTCATTCCACAATCGCAGTGTACGAGGGAGGTCAAATATATATAGGTTATTTCCAATAACGGTCTGCCTATAACTATTAGGTTTCTGTAGTTATGATAATGATGATCATAGTTATCATAGTTATTAAATTAAATATTTTTTTTCAGTCTTTGAATCATAAATTCCAGCCTCATGGGGAAAGTCAAAGGTGGAGCAAGCTCAACTTTTAGCCATGGCAGCTCTCCAGAAAGTGTAAATGGACTTGGCTCCACCCGACAAAGGCGAAATCAATGTAACATTGAGGCCGCCACTGTCAAGAGGAACACCATCCAGAATACGACCTCTGAGCTCGGCATACTGACCACATTCCAGCAAAATATGAATTAAATTATCCGTTCTCTCGCAAAAATTGCAACCATCTGTATGTGCCCTTTTCATTAAAAGATAAAACTTGTTTACTGGATGTGTTACATATTAAATTAAACTATTTTAATTAACTTATATGATTATTCGTATATCGTATTTATTACTTTGTTCTTATACTATGTTAGTTAGTAAGTAACAGTCAGTTACTTCTAAAGTCCTATTCAATGTCATTATGGACAAGATGAGATTTGTACCTTTAGAATCTTAAATAAAAATAACAGCTTTAATTTATTTACAACTAGCCGTTTCAACGACTAATAATAATAACTACAATTGTTTAGCAGTCTGGCCGTGAAAGCATAACAGACAAACAGGCATACGTTGGAACTTATAATATTAGTGTTGCGGGTCTGCTGGAAGAAATTTCTTTAGAAACCCAGTTTTACTAATATTAAGTTTCCAATGTATATTTACAGTGTGTACATGAAATAAATAAATAAATATGAATAAATAAGGATAAACCTAATTGGTATAGCACTCAAATTAAAACAACAAAGTTTGATATAACAGGATTGTCTTAGTAATCAAACAGTGCTGTTACAGGCAAATGTTTTAACCACTGGACTGCAGAAATTTTATTAAAAACTGTACCTCTAGTTTTTTCAAAGAGTTTTTAAGGTTTTAGTACTTTCTAAACTTGTTATTTCAATTTCCTATGAACTTTAAATGAAAGTGTTATTTGATTTCTAAGTAAGGACTCATGTGTTGTGAGAGCTGAGGCTGCAAATGAATATACGTATCGAGGGGCGGTGGAGCCATTAGATATAGGCATGCTAATTGCATAAATTTTGTGCAACTTAAACGGTTACATAATTATTGTGAGTTATATTTTTTTATTGTGTTTTGGACAATATACCCGGACTTTCGGGAACTGCATTCACTGGTTTCAATAGAACATCCTTCAAACATTCAGAACTCTCAAATAGACATGCACATAAATTTCATTCATACGTAAAGTACACTAGAGTGCTACTCGAGTCGTACAAAACTTCTCTTAGAATAAATTCAATATTAGGCCCACAGATTAATCGGTCAACTGGACTAACAACTTAACTACTGTGAATAAGTTAATTAATATTCAATTATGTGAATTAAGATTTTTGTTTGTACATATACTTTTTAATGTAAATAAAATAGTTAACTCAACAGAGCAAGCAGTAGGATTAGGTTGATAAAAAATTATAGGTAGGTATCCCAAATTTAAAGACAGGTCAAAGTACCAAACAATAGATGTGAAGAATAATTTGATTTGTTGTAGAAATAGAAATATTACTAATGTTGTATGAATTTAAGTGAAGGCAATTAAGGAAATTACTCAACGAAAACTACTAATCGTTTTTTTGATCACCTTCACTTCTTTGACAAACTTTTGAAGATTCTATTTTAGATTTTGACGTCATATGTAAACAAAATTCCGGATTCGAATAAGATTTTTTAAATGAATACTTTTTAAATTAAACAGGACTAAGACTTACCTTCCCATTGATTCCAAGGCCGAGTACAGTATTGGAGATGTCGTAATCTTCTGTAATCGGTGAGGTTTTCGGGGTTTTGGTAAAATTATTCATGTTCACTTAGCACCGATAAACAACACTTAAACTTAATTGGAAAAAGTTACACTAGTCACCACTTCTTGACACACCCGATTTGTCTGTTTATGTTATGGTAATTTATCAAGTGATTTTACTATAAAATTTACAATCGCGGACACTGAATGGACGCGAATTTAATCTAAATCTAATTTTGTACGGATGACAAATTCTCTCTAGTGAGTGACGAGTTGAGCAATCATTAGTGTTGCCATGTCATACCACAATGTTGCCATCTGCACAAAATGATTGTCAGTTTGACAGCTATGTGTTTGACATTTTTTTATGGGTTTTACTTTCGTACTTAGCCAGTAACAAGTAAAAATTATCAAGAAAGTAGTTTAGTCAAGAAAGTCTAAAGTGAAGTCAGTAGTTAAGTCAAGTCGAGCCAGAAGTATTATGCTAAGTGAAGTGGTAGAAAAACTGCACTTAGCGATTTTCAGAAGCTTTTGGCAACAAGCAAGAAAATCATATAAATCGAACATTGTATCACTTCCCAACACTCACGCTTATTCTTGAACTCTATGCGAATAATAATCCAGTATTATTAAGCACAAACACTCAGAAAAACACAAATTTTGGAAAATTAAATTCAGCGCCGATACTGCTCTTCACAATTTCCCGCCAAAAAGTTGGTTTGACATTTGATTTTTAAATGTATTAGCTTACGTTCAGTAATCTGCTAAATAGTATTAGTACGGTAATGTAACGAATCTAAATAACTTGCAAGTCTCATAATAGTCACATTACATAGGTCACACACAGTCGTAACACAGTATTTGTAACATGCATGTATTCTACACATTTGACATAGACTTCTTATAATAAACAGTACCTACCTAAATGCAAATAAACAATTCGGAGTAGGCACTTTAAGCGGAGTCTATGGTGGGGGTTCATGAAAGGAAATATAAGCCATGGTTTTATAATATTATATGCGTGCATACCTATTCTGTGTGGAGTATTTCTCGGATTTCTCCTACTTCCCATTGATACATTACTTATTAAAAACTAGCGGTTTCCCGCAGCTCCGCCTGCAATAAAAAGTAGCCTATGTGTGACCCCGGGTCTTCAACTTTATTCATACCAAATTTCATCAAAATCCATTCAGGGGTTTGGCCGTGAAAGCGTAACAGACAGACAGACTTTCGCATTTATATTATTAGTATGGATATGGATGATAGGTATGACTATGAAATAGGAATCTTCTAGTCTTGATATTTCTGTGGGTATAACATAGGCCAGTTAAGCCTCTCGAGTCTTAACTATTATTTTATTAGATACTAGCTGTTTCCCGCAGCTCCACCTGCGTCAAAAAGTAGCCTATGTTTGACCCCGGGTCTTCAACTATATTCATACTAAATTTAATCAAAATCCGTTCAGCGGTTTGGCCGTGAAAGCGTAACAGACAGACAGACAGACTTTCGCATTTATAATATTAAGTATGGATAGTATGGATTTAACTAAAATTTTAAAACAGCAGAGCTTGACTAGTAAATAAATAAATAAAACAAAATATTTGGTTTTCAAATATATTTCAGTAATCAAAATATAATAATAGGCTTACACATTAATAGTTACAAATCGTATCCCATGGCGTGATTGTTTTACAAGAATGGCAAACGTCAAAAAAAAAATAAGAACGCTTATCTACACAAAATGGAGTCTTATGAAGCCGGGAAATTATCACAAAAATTACGTAGACAGCAAAAAAATATATAAAATATATTTACAAGCCATATAAATTACAAATCTCATACATTACCATACTTTTTTTTACATAAATCGTTTCGTGCACTTTATTCACATTGTGAATTTTTTTTCTTATTTTTAGTTGCTAATGTGAAATTACAATTAATTTTCGTGCACTTAACACTTTTATTCCAAATATTAAAAAAAAAAAAAACAATTCAAAATGGCTGTTAGAAAAACATTTGATTTTATTTATACTTTTCGATCTTTAATCACTATTTATTATCGTCTGTTTTTTTTTTAAATTAATACTTTCGTCCTGTATTTTAGAAATGAGTTTACATTTTACACTTATGAAATATGATTGTATTTATGTATCCAACTAATTTTATTTACAATAGTCTTTTGGGCTAAAATTTATATATTTTTCTTTAAGCTTCAGATTAAACTTAAGATCGGCATGTATCGTTGGAAAATTCTCGAGCTCCATAAACGTGTTACTATAAGAAATTAGAAAAATAATAAAGAAAGTTGTTCATATTATTATTATGTTCAAAAACGTATGTAACGTAGTAACTTCCCTTAATAACGTTATTAATAATTTATACCGTTATTAATAATTTATACCGTTATTAAACAGCGCTCGAAAATTTCCCGCCTTTAATGCAAAATCGCGCGAAAGCTGCCAATCAAAATGGACGAAGAAGAAGCATTAAATACCATATTACCATCTCACAGCTTCACAGGTTTAGGCAAGCATTGACATATTCAATTCAAGACTTAAAACTAGGTATGACTTTTATTTACTTGGCGTTCTTCTTGATTTACAATAGAACAGGCCATGGCGGCTTGTTGTAAACGAGACGAGGTAAAACATGATGCAAGGTTTACTTCATTTAATATGAATTGTTTAAAGGTTGCATGAGGTAACCATAGAGCCGAATATATAAATTTTGATTAGAAATTAATTTATACACAGTAGCATTTGGTTACAAAACAGTATCCTTACACGATCGTCTTATTTTTCCCATAACACGTGTAATTTTAAGTGGGGAGAGAATGCGAATTTATCTGGGCTTCATTTGTGATTTTATAAATAAATAAAACGCCAAGTGAACAACATCGCAAAACAAAATCGTCTGCGTGACACAAAACAGTGCACAAGACTGGCGGAAAATTAAAAAAAAAAAAGTGTCTCAGGAACTTTTTCTAGTGAAAATTTACATATAATTTAAGCCAATTGTACACACTTGCCGAGCGATATCTAGCCAAACGTGCACAATCGCTATTATGACCTTAAAAGATAATTTTTATATCACAAATAAAATTCCAAACTATTTTCTCGTATGAGCAATTATATATACTTTTTATAAAACTACTACCTATTGGTCAAGATCGTTAACTGGTTTTAAAAAGAATTGAAATAATTGAGCACTGGATAAAATAAATATCGGGAAGACGGACACGAATATTTTAGGGTTATAAAATGAAATGTAAGTAAATTGTCTTCAATTGTAATTTTCTTTGAATAGTTGTGAAAATATATAAGAAGTTACCATCAGCTTAACAAAAAGATGATATAGTACGCAACTGTCAATTACTCGAAGCCGTTGTTAGTTCTTATTTTCCATAATATTGTGTTAGATATTTTTTTACTAATATAATGCAATAAGCAAAAACATTTGTAGGTTAAGATGTATATACTGGCAACACTGGCAAAAGTATTGACATTCAAAATTCACAAACATGAAAAAAATTCGTGTCCGTATCAATATATCACCTAAAAACCTATTAAAAAGTTAAATACTTAACTAATAATTCATTGGACGTATTCAACACAAAAAAAAAAGTAATGCTGAGCATATTTTTCTACATTTATATCTATCTAATATTAGTCTTAATTTTATATTAAGCATACAGTACAAATGTATACTTCAAAAGCGTTAGCTAATATTGTGTTTCATAGACATTGTACAAATCCTTCGTATAAATATCGCCTTAAAAAATAAAAAGTTAAAATTACATGTAACATTTTATAATAGAAAATCGCATATTTTTTTTTATTTATTACGCATCTTTACCAAATACCTTCATTTTTTTTATTTACAAATTGATCACGTTTCTTCGTTTCTTTAAACATTGTTTAGTTGTCGCCTATCCTAAAGATAAATGTAATTTTAATTTAAGATATTTTTAAAACAAAATTTAAAAAATAATAGAACAAAGGTAACTAAAAATTTTGAGATTTTTCGATAGAACAAAATTTAAATATGTATGTAGAGTTTCTTACACGAGGCATTTTGTTATTCAAACACTTTAAAGCAAAATTCAAATTGAATAATGTTTTAAAATTGATAACGGCTGAATATTTAAATGCATTTAACATCGAGCACGAGAATAATCCAAATAAAACAATTGGTTGTCTGTAAAGTCGGAAACATTACAGTAGTATAATACACGTGATCATGCCTCTCTCTCGTTCGTGCCGCGCTCTCGCTTGCGGAACGCGACAATGAGCGTAACGGGACAATGACGTCATCTTTTTCGTGCATGCAACCCGTAGTATCGAGTTATTAGACGTTGTCACGTCAAAAACTAAATTGATCGCAAACAATTATACGCGCATTACTTGTAAACTCCGCCATATTATATTTTGATATCGTAAGGTATTTCCAAAAGAAAAAATAATACCGAATCCGCATGATAACAATAACGTTAACGTACATCGCTACCGTTATTTATAATACTGCATTATTAGATTTTTTTGATTTTGTTGACAGATTCAAAGATAGTTTTCAAAATTTACGCTAGATGTCAGTATTGAGGCGTTGGACACCTATACTGTTAATTGGTTAATTATTTGACAGTTTTTCTTTGTCTAATTCGACTACTTCGACAATTTGACAGTATTTGAATCCATGCCTTACGCCATCTGACGGTAGAAAATATTGAGAAAACCTGAAGCTTCTGTTAAGCAGACAAAATTGTGTAAAAACATGGCAAAAACAAAAAATATTTGATCTAATAAAAATAGAATGTAAATTAAGTATTTTTGGTTCAAATGCATTTGGATATTCAGCCGTAATTTGACAGCTAATTATTGATTTTTTCAATGATATATGTAAATAACAATTATATTCTAAAGACGATCCATTGATAGAAACTTGTGTCTAGGAGACTAAATGACCACATCAAAAGCTGAGGGATATTATAATGATGTTAACGAAAAAACAAACAAATACAGTTATTACAGAAGAAAAAACTATCAACGGAATGTTTTTTTCAAAAACACATAATTAGCGAAGATCGAGAAAAAGTCGACTTCCCTTACAATCAACAGACCATCTTTAGAATTTCAAATCAAAAAATCATCAGAACATAATTAAAATATAAATTGGTCATGATGTACCTATCATCTGACGCAAGCGAACCCGAGTAACACAAGTAGTGAGATGGTTGGTACCACGCTTGAAGCCATACTGTTGTACATACTGCTTTGCTCGCAAGTTCCTGTAGAACAATGAAGGTTATTAATATTTCGTCGAGAATAGGCTAGTTTCCGGGGTCGAAAGACTAACATTAAAATTAGTCCGTCATTTAGGGAATCAAAATATATTAGTGACGTATTTTTTCTTTTGTCAATTGAGCGATACATTATAAAGATACAATGCATCAAAGTTAGGAGTTCTCGTGACGTCACATATTGCGAAAAAGTGTAGTACACTGTGACGTCACACGGAACTTTAACGCGCCATATCTTTACCATTCTTTGTTTAATTTTCAAAAGAAAAAATACGTCTCCAATATTTTTTGATTATCTAACTGACGGACTAATTATATTTTTTTAGGAAACTTAGCCTATTTATATCGTTCAATGGTAGTCCGGTCATTTCAAATGAAATTAGGTTAGTTAGGATAAAATGAAACTCCCCACTATAATAGGTGCATTGGTAAAAAAACACGTCGATAAACCTTGAAAATTAGTAATAAACGGTAAGACTAAATCTATTCGACAACTATCTATTGCGTTTATAATTAATACGAGTAGTTCCTAAATGAAATTTTCTTCATTTTTTGTATGTTCATCGATTTTAAAATACGACTTTCCCATCGATTTTTAAATTGTCATAAAAAATCGCCTGTGCAAAATTTCGAAATGGAAATGCCAACAACGAATTTAAATACAAGTATACTTATGTTACCATGCAATCTACATTTACAATTTTTGAACTTTTTACGTCATCAGAATTAACATTTTGGTGGCAGCGGTGGGATTTCAAACGATCATACAATTTGAATTATGTTTGTAACGTACCGTTGAGTGTGAGATTGTACGCACTGTCTCCCGCGCGGCCCGGCAGCAGCGTGCGGTCGCAGGTTCGAGACACTGAGACCGACAGCTGCTGTACTACGCCGCGGGTTTCTGTACAACAAACACATGTACATTAAATTAAACTATTTTAATACGGTTTTATCGCGTTTATTACTTATTTATTTACACCTGACGTTTCAAACACTTTACAGCGTTCATGGTCGCAGGCAGACATGTCTGCCTGCACGTCCTTAATTTAATGAATAACAATCGCGAAAACATAAGAAATCATTATTCTATAATATTATTTCTATTGAGTATTCCAATTTGAGGCGGTCGGCTGCGCTTAACTCGCTCGACTAACGATCTCCTCGAGCTGAAATACATAGTTAAGTATAAAACGCATCCGCATAGAACAGTGAATAAGAAAGGTCGTGTACTGACCGTTGGTAGCAGAGGAGGTGTACATGAAGCAGAAGGTGCGAGGATGCGAGGAGGCGCGCGAGTGCGGCGCTGCGATGAGAAAGCCCACGCCGAACTCCGACCAGCTGCCGTAGCACGAGTACACTGCCACATCACAACGACCAATACACATTGATATCCTTTCAATCTAAGCATCAAACACCATTCGTTGATAGTCATTTCAAGGCCGATTTCATTAAACTCGGATAAGTTTTATTGCGAGGATAATGTCGCAATTTACTCTCGTATAACGATGGAATTTTTATTGTTATTCTGGCTTTTTCCCGCAGCTCCGGCTGCGTCGAAAAGTAGCCTATGTTTGACTCGGGGTCTTCAACTATATTCATAATAAATTTCATCGAAATCCGTTCAGCGGTTTGGCCGTGAAAGCGTAGCAGACAGACAGACAAACAGACAAACATAATATTAATATAGATAGTTTGTAGTAAACGAAGGGTTAAAAAAAAAAATACATTTCACCACACAATTAACCCGAGGATATAATGCCGGTATAAGGACTCTGTCTATAGGATAAAAATGTATGCTATCCATTTTTATACTTAGATTAGTTACTCTTAGGTAAAAACGATGTTAGTGAAATCAGCTCTTAAGATAGCAACTAACATCACGAACTGTAGCAGATAATCCCTGTTACCCCTACTACTTATATACTAATACTAGCTGTTTCCCACATCTCCGTCTGCGTCATAAAGTAACCTATAGTTGACCCCGGTCTTTAACTGTTCTTATATCTTTCATCAAAATCAGTGCAACGGTTTAGCCATGAAAGCGTAACAGACAGATTTTCGCACTTAATATTTAAGTATGGATTTAATCTAATCTCATACTAAGGTGTAAACATTAAAAAAATAAACAAGATAATCGTACTAAATTAAGAAAACTTAAAAAAACCCGACTGGATTTCTATATAATTTATTAATAAAATTAAAGCTAAAAAAAATCCGCCATTTTATTATTTTTTTATTTTGATATACCCAGTGTCACTCTCACAGTAAACACGAATCTAAAGAGCTGAAATCCTTCGAGCCGTTCAGGCTGCAGTGCACTACACACAATTAATTTTATGTACGAGCAATAAAGATGTGTTGTACAGTAACTGACCAGTGGCAGAGCAAACGGCCTTGAACTCTATGGTGTCCTGCTGCGCTCCGCATCCGACCAGAGCACTCGACACTTCCGGAGGACAAGATGGCGGCGCGACTTCCATAGGGGATTCTGGGGAAATAAACACGTTATCATTCAATTTTATGGGTTTTACAAGTCCTTTTTAGCCCTTCTTCAGTTTGATATCTTCTTCGGTCCTACGGTGTGGTCTCGACAAATCACTCGAGTCCTAGTCAAATCTAAAAGTCATAGAAAAGTGTTAACTTGCCGCAATGGCACATATTTATATTATATTTGTGGGCATCTTCTATTAATTTCTAAACTTTTAATATTTTCTAATTTCAACTTTAAAATAAATTTACAATTTAAAAAATAAATATTTATCAAATTTATAAGCCCTTGCGTAAAATTTAACGTAATTAGAAACGCTGACCAGCAAAGCCGCAGCCCTTCCTAAAGCTTAGGATAGTCTAATATAAGCAAGTCATACAAGTTTTCTCTCCGGTTTTAAAATTAAAAACCAAAATTAAGTTATCCAGTGGTCCAGTCATTTACATGGTCCTTCGAGCCGGATACTATATTGATAAGAATCAGTCAAAAGACTTACGGAATTCTTACTTTTAACTTGGAAATCAAGAGGAATTACTTGACCACGAAGAATCTTCTACCTATTCAACTAAACAGTGGATCGAGTGCAAATATTACGGTGTTTAGTCATATTTCCTATATTTAAAAAAAAACCAGCACTCGTACAGGTCAATTAGTGTTAAGGATTAATCAAGTTAGTACCTAATTGTTAATTAACTATTATTTATACCACGTTAAGTTAACCTATCTACGTATCTGTTATTGTTTATTGCATTGTGAATAATTCATTTATTTCTGATCATCATCATCATCATTTCAGCCGCAGTCAGTCCACTGCTGAACATAGGCTCTCCCAATGATTTCCAAAATGATCGGTTCCTTTTCAGGTCATCTGACCATCTGGTCGGTGGATGTCCAACGCTGCGCTTACCGTTACGTGGTCGCCATTCGAGAACCTTTCTGCCCCATCGGCAATCGGTTCTCCGCGCTATGTGCCCCGCCCGCTGCCACTTCAAAGAACTAATCCGCTGGGCTATATCGGTGACTTTTTATCTCCTACGGATCTCTTCATTTCTGATTCGATCTCGGTAGGGAAACACCGAGCATCGCCCTCTCCATAGCTCTCTGGGCGACCTTGAGCTTTCTTATGAGGCACATTTCTGATAATTACGAACAAATCATACTTACAAATAAACGTAGTAAGCACTGATACTTAGTCAAAAGAATCAGGTAATCAGAATTGGTAGACACCACTACAATAGCGAAAACATAATTTATTATACCTATAGTAGTCTGTTGCCGCCGGCGTCGTCTGTCTGTCAGCGAGTTGATGACGGTGTATCGCCCGAATATCGGACATCGCATTGGCATTAGCGACGTCGCTGTAAACAAGAAATATAACATTTAGATAATGCAACAGAGATCATTTACATTACAATAACAAAGCTCAAGCATGTGGAGCAAAGGTAAACTTAGGAGTATTTGATAGGCTAGTTTCCAGTGTCAAAAGACTAACATTAAAATTAGTCCGTCTTTTAGGGAATCAAAATATATTATTAGTGACGTATTTTTTCTTTTGACAATTGAGCAATAAAATAAAAAGATATAACGCATCAAAGTTTAGGAGTGGGGGCTCGTGACGTCACATATTGCGAAAAAGTAGCACACTGTGACGTCACACGGAACTTTAACGCGCCATATCTTTACCATTCTTTGTTTAATTTCAAAAAGAAAAAATACGTCTCCAATATTTTTTGATTATCTAACTGACGGGCTAATTATATTTTTTTAGGAAACTAGCCTATTAAACTTTATTTTACTTGTAAGGCATAATGATATATATAGAGATCAATTTATTTTTTTGTAACACGTGACGTGCCGCCTTGTTCGTCACATTCTTACTCAAAGTCGTTTGCTGTTGTGGGAGCTAAGCTTCTGAATTCGCTTCCTGTGGAAGTTACGCTGTCACAAAGTTTAAACGCTTGTAAAACTGCTAAATTAAATTTAAACTTAGTAATTTAAAAGTATAAGCTAGTTACATGGGTGTATGTATGTTTATTTATATGTATGTATGATTATTCTATATAAGTATGTAGGTTTATTTAATGTATTTTCTTCATAATATTGTACCCGCTTCTACTCTTCTGGTAAGCATATCTTCTCCTGTCACTCGCTGGTCGACTGTAAGAGATCCCTAAGTTGGATAAGTCCGCCATTGTACTTATTGTTTTTCCATGCTTGTGTATGTTAATTTTTAGTTTTTTTTTACAATAAACTTTATTATTTATTGAGCACTAGCTTTTTCCCGCAGCTCCGCCTGCGTCATAAAGTAGCCTATGTTTGACCCCGGGTCTTCAACTATATTCATACCAAAATTTCATCAAAATCCGTTCAGCGGTTTGGCCGTGAAAGGTAACAGACAGACAGACTTTCGCATTTATAATATTATTATGGATATTAGCATTGAATCGGATGCAAAAATAGTTCTTTACCAATTTTGAGGTATCTTCTCAATACCCTTTACAACGAAAGTTCAACTGTGACAATGATATGTGTTTTGGGATCTTTGGGCTCTATACATTTTATGATTTGCCTTTCTCTATGCCATATCGGATCAATTATATATTAGGATCGGTGAGTCAAACGATTTTCAATCGACATTAAAAAAAATAAGTGGTAAGCGGTTACCGTAGCCACTGGTATACTTACTGATGAGAGTGATGTACGGCAACTGCGTGTTGTCGGAGCAGGCATCCTGAGCTAGTTCCCACAAGCCAGAGCCTTGTTGCAATTCCAACACGTTGCCTTCGCGACGGTAGAACTTCAGGCAGACGTGGCCGGATTCACTAGAAAACGGATTTATTGTTGACATTAGGTGACCTTCGAAATAAAAAGTAAACAAACACATAATATCTATATACTTGGCGCAAAGGATCAGCATTGCCATACAATTTGGCAATGCTGCCAGCCTTCTGGGCACGTGTCGACACGTTGGCGGAACTGTACGCTCCATGTTATTGAACAAATCATTATTTAACGATATCTCACCATCCCCTAGTGACATGCGCGATCAGTTTGATGTGTTTCTTGTCTTTCTGCTCCAAGATGGAGTGACAGACCAGTCGCTTCTCCTCGAACGAGCCGTCCGTGTTCATTATCTGAAATAAATATTGTTACAGTAAAATATCATTATATATTGAAACAACAGATGCTCTTTTGCAATACTTGCTGCACGTTTATGGAACAAGCTTTCTCTGGAGATCAAACAGTCGTCCTTCAAATTCCGTGTTAAGAAACACTTTGAGCGTTCGGACTCGAATTGACTTAGGTTTAGATTAAGTTGGGGTGCAGGGCAGGGAACCTCCTCGAGTGCCCGGTCCTTTGAAAGCTTTGCGTTCTCACTTGATCCCAAGGATCTGGTGAGAGGGCGGGCTGACAAGGGATTCGGGACGGTGCACCCTGGGTGACAGTTAATAACTCCCTGGTAGTCGGGGTCTTGTTGACTGTCGGCCAATTTCTGCCAACAGCCCACTCCACCGCCGTCTATGATGAGACGGCGAATGGATGTGGGTCTGGGGGACGGGCGTGGTGGTTTATGGACCACTGTCCGATGTCCGGGGGGGGGGGGGGAGGCCATGGCTGGAGGGCGTCGTGGTAGAATGCTAACGCGACCCCTCAACAGCCGGTGCGGAAACGCCGGAGGGATTTTAGTGGGTAGTCCGGGCACTCTGCCTGGGAGTCCCACACTCAGTGCGTAAATGCATTTCCCCTCCGTTAACAACAAAAAAAAAAAAAACAAAAAAAAAAAACAAAAAAAAAAAGTTAGTTTGTTTAACATTTATATTTATCGTATCTATTGTACTGTACACTCTTCGATGCCCATGTACTGTTTTTTTCCTTTGATTTTCGGGTTGACTGGAAGAGATCCCTGTCAGGGATAAGTCCGCCTCTTGTTGTGTCCTATTTTGTTGTAACAATGTTCTTTCTGTACAATAAAGTTTTGTATGTATGTAACATACATACAGATTAAAGGTCTTGCGGGATACATAGAAATGCCATTAGCAGGCCAGTTAACTTTGGCACACGCTACGGCAAATTTGCGTCAGTTTCAATGGACCTATATTCTAGAGTAGTATGTTACATTGAATCGACTGCCGTCTGACCTCCGTAACCCTTTTAATTGAGGAAACCAGACCAATAGGATCATGATATTATTTATCGACCACCTATTGGTAGCCGGCACCGACTTATCGTGAGATATCAGACAATTAGGTGATTCAAGCCTGCAATGTCCTAACCAAACTAGAATATAAGTCAACAAAGTATGTTTTCCGTGAAAATCGAACCGGAAACTTCCGGGTCGAAGGCGAACGCCTTAACCACTGGACCACGAAGACTGTTTTCGATAAGAATTGAGGATTAGCACAGTATAGGGACGCGTGGAAGAAAGGACGGGAGACTTTTGTCCAACAGCGGGTCAAAAATAATCGAAAGGTAAAAAAAAACGTTAAAATAACAGAATTCGTACCTTGAGCGTAGCATTTTTCTTAGTGAAGTGGTACTGATGCGAATGGTCCAAACTGAACCACTTGTGGTGGTCAACTATCCACGACGGGAAGTGACAACGGTTGTGCTCATCGTCGCCTGAAAAAGAAACAATAAGTATTTATTTAATACTAGCTGTTTCCCGCAGCTCCGCCTGCGTCAAAAAGTAGCCTATATTGGACCCCGGGTCTTCAACTATATTCATACTAAATTTCATCAAAATCCGTTAAGGGGTTTGGCCGTGAAAGCGTAACAGACCGACAGACAGACAGACTTTCCCATTTCTAATATTGTGTTTGTTTGTTTGTCCTTCTTTCACGTTAAAACGGAGCAACGGATTGATGTGATCTTTTGTGTAGAGATAGTTGGAGACAAACGGAATTCCACGCGGGCGAAGCCGCGGGCACAGCTAGTTAATGAATAAGTTAACACTTACTATTGGTTAGTTTCATAGTCCTACTGCCATCTGTCGGCGAGGACAGTCCGTTGCAAGTCGCGTCCCCCGACTGAGCGATATTGTATGTCATAGATTTGTCGTTATGTTGACCTTTGTAGATAAAACATCTGTAACAAGATGGTGAGAAAAAATGGTTTAAAAACAAACAATTTTGAGGATCTTTGTCAATGTGATTTCCTGGTTGCGTCGTCAGCTTACGCTTCGGAGCCTAGGGTACGCTGTAAGTCATGGTCTAATATTTAGCAGAACTGGTTATTACAATGGAGCGACTGCCGTCTGACCTCCGTAACCCCTTTTACAGGGAAACCAGACCAACAGGAACATGACCCGAGGTGTGTTAGTGGCCAACACTGTCAGAATTTTTCAGGCTGCCTTAAGGCATCTGACACAGCCTCACGACTGCTATCCATCGATAACAAACGGGACCAAAGGCTTAACGTGCCTTCCGAAGCACGGAGGAGCTCAATATAAAAATGCCACTAAATGGCGACCAATCCAATAGTGGTCGCGTCACGCCGTCGCTTGACACGCGCATTCGCTACTGATTCGCAAATCGCGTTCGACTAACAAGCTCCTCAAGTTCAAAAGCTCCTCCCGTCTGACCTTCAAATACTACTGAGGTGTTTATGACCAATACTGTCAGATTTTTTTAGGCTGTTTAAATACTAGAATATCGTTTAATACAGCATTTGACTCCGTTTAACAAATGCTATAATAGGCTAGTTTCCAGGTTCAAAAGACTTATCATTTAAATCAGTCCGTCATTTAGGGAATCAAAATATATTAGTGACGGAAAGATATAACGCATCAAAGTTTAGGAGTGGGAGCTCGTGACGTCACATATTGCGAAAAAGTGTAGCACACTGTGACGTCACACGGAACTTTAACGCGCCATATCTTTACCGTTCTTTGTTCAATTTTCAAAAGAAAAATACGTCTCCAATATTTTTTGTTTATCTAACTGACGGACTAATTATATTTTTTTATGAAACTAGCCTAGTTTAACGTGCCTTCCGAAGCACCGGAGCAGCTCGAGATAGAAAAATCCACTAAGGGTAAACATCGAGAGCAAAACAATGCAATGACGCAGATACGGTAAATAACCAACCCTACTAACACACATATTGACGCGCATGCTTACGCGAACCGAGTCGTATTAGTCATAATAGATATCGGGCTCGCCGCTTTCATATGTAGTGTCCGGAGTGTGACTTGGCTAGCGAGCTCTCAAAAAAAATATGTCAGCTTACCTGTAGGTGTCTTCATCCGAGGCGATGGAGTTCCTCCGGTTAACTTGCGAGACCTGTCCCACCAGGTACCGTGTCGAACCTTCCTTCCACGTCGCCAGGCACACCAGCTCCTCCACTGCGAACCAGACACAGAGCTGTGGCTACACTCTGATACCGTGTACAAAGTCGATTGACCATTGGACCCACTCGATAAAAAGGTCTATTCATACTAATAAGAATCGGTAGAAGTGCCGTAGCGTGTGCCAATTTTAACTGGCCTGCTAATGACACTTCTAAATGTTCTTATTTCCGTGGGCGTCCCTCCGGTCGCGCGGGATTCGCTTCAGTTTGATTGGACCTTGAATGAATTAATCTATTGTCTTCTTCCGTACCTTATCCCTTTATTAAATTAATTAAGCTAAAAAAACTTCGAAATCTACGTCCATATACATCGTGATTCTGCTGTTACTAACGTAACCATTTGTCATATTATCAACCTTAAAAATAATTCGTTTGACATCCATTAATTAAAATAAAGATTTCAATAGCTTATTCTGTAGTCGAGCAGTCATTCATTCGTTTATTCATTTCGGTTTCGCTCATTTTATCTGTCACCCAAATATGAAAATGTTGACCAGATACATTTACTACCAAAAAGTCGAACTCATTTTTGAATGCAAGAAATACTGGAAGACCAAAAAAGTGAAGTATCAGAGAGAACATGAGTAGGAAGGGCGTTCAGAAGGAAATGGCTAGAGATAGAGGAAAGTGGAAGAAACTTACATACTGTGCCGACCACACATAACAAATTGGTACAAGGTAATGAGGAAATACAGTTATTTTTGAAAAAAGTTTAATGCCAACCTTCTCCCATTATCAACCTTTCCAAGGGTCTCAAATCCGGGAAAACACTAAGAAGTCTTACCATTGCTCTCGGTCCCAGGCACGTCAGGGCAAGCCATGTAACGAAGCAGCAGCCTCGAGTCGTCCGTGCACGATTCTGCACGCGACGGCGGATTGGTACAATCGCCAGAGCCCCTGAAAGAGAATGAATATTAATTGAAAATGTGGGTTTTTCAAATCAAATCAAATCATTTATTTCTGGCAAAATTCTCATTGAAGACCAAAACTCGTAGTCGCGACCGAAACGTAGTAGTCTTAATAGGTATGGATCTCGCCGCTGTTGTATGGAGTGTCCGGGGTGTGTCTTCGCCTCACACCCTCACACTCCATGTTTTGCTCTCAATGTTTCCCTAAATCTGCTTGGCTCGGTGCGGTATCTGTTTCGGGTGGGAGGGTGTGAGTGTGCGTACTGTTCTATTAGTTAGTACTATTAACTGTGACCAAGACTCATCCCATTTGAACAGATGGGAACAAACCATTTTGGGTGAATTGCATATTTGAGCCTTGGAACACATGGCCGCGAATGTTTTCTTCACAGAGCATCAGCATTGCCATTTCGTTAGTCGAGCGCGACCCGCGTAACCGTAGCGAATGCGCGTGTCAAGCGACGGCGTGACGCGACCATTATTGGATTGGTCGCCATTTAGTGGCATTTTCTATCTTGAGTTCCTTCGTGCTTCGGAAGGCACGTTAAGCCGTTGGTCCCGGTTATTATCGACAGATAGCAGTCGTGAGGCTGTGTCAGATGCCTTAGGGCAGCCTGAAAATTTCTGACAGTGTTGGCCACTAACACACCTCGGGTCATGTTCCTGTTGGTGTGGTTTCTCTGTAAATAGAGTTACGGAGGTCAGACGGCAGTCGCTCCATTGTAGTAGCCAGTTCCGCCAAATCTGGGATCATGACTTACAGCGTACCCTAGGCTCCGAAGCGTAAGCTGACGACGCAACTAGGAATACACGCTAGGATGATGATGATGATGATCAGCGTTGCCATCCAACATGGCAATGCTGCCAGCTGGGAAGGACTACATAACTTGTATATACTTTTTATTTAGTTTTATTTGATAATCTAGTGACTTACCGATTATAAGTGAACGTGAATGGCGGCGGATGGAACGGACACTGCTCGGGCTGGGGCCGCGGCTCCTTGCGGAACATGGAGTACAGCGGGGCGTCGCCGCTGATCAGCTCGCATATCGACGACAGCGAGTCTTTCGGTGAGCAGTATGCTGGAATACCAAATTGGAGCTCATCAACGAATCGAGTAGTTTGAGTCAGATCATATTCTTTATCATCAGCTTTCCGTAGCCACTACTGGGCATAAGCCTCCTACTGTCTACGCCATGTTCGTTCTGAGCCATCGCAATTCAGTTGTTGCCAGCTATTTTCTTGATATCGTCGACCCACCCAGCAGCTAGATGTCCAGTACTTCGTCTTCCGTTTCTTGGATACTACTACACCTACAGTGTGTACAGTCACAATAGACCACATTGCTCCGTGATGTCACATCGATATGATGATGATGAGTGATTGTATGCGGCGTCCTATCTCTCTAACACAATGCGATCTCCTGCCATCAATCGATCAGCCAGTACGAGTTTGTACCATTTGCCGTAGAAACGGCTGGTCCGTTGTGTACAGAGGCTAAGCAATTTGTTGGTGAGATAGGGCGACGTTTAAAAAGTCGTGGAATTGACAATCGCTTCGGATGATACCTGGTTCAAAGGCTATTGATAGCAATTCAAAGAGGAAATGCAGCAAGCGTTATGGGTACCTTTGAGCCGGGTTTTGTTCGGGGTGGGATTTTTGATTTTCATTTTTTGCATTTTTTTTTTTTTTTTTTTTTTACAAAACTGTTGTAAACTAATTTTGTTTTTGAAGTAATTGTATTGTTTTGTACATACTCACTTACGGTTTTGAACCCAACGGTCCCACGCTATAATTGAGACTTATTAGGCGCTGGTTATTTAAGGCTTTATTTTATTATGTTACATTAACGAAAGATACTCACTGTCTTTATACTGTAGTACATATTTGTGCTTTTCATGTATGACCATACATCTGTAGCAGTCGTCGCTCCTGGAATCAACATAGAAATTGTATTAGTCCAGTGTACAATTTGTCTAAGAGTGTAGGAGCGTAGTTGATGGCAGCCGAAGAGTTTCTCGATTGAACTAACTTAGAATCCAGCTCAATTGAACATCAGTTATACTTTTCTGTTTTCGTAGATCGCCTGAAACTCCTTGTTTACGGTCATCAACATTGCGTATGGCGTTCTCCATGCGTGGATCAAACATCAACATCAGGTTTTTTCCCCAACCGCTCCATAGTCACACCAATTTACCACACTAGTGTGCCACATACTAGTCCGTAGTCACACTGGTGTGATTATGGAGCTGTTGGGGGTTTTTCAACCAACGGCGGCAGGTGTGAGGTTGGGCAATGCCATCATGACACCGGGACAACAGTTGACGGTGAAGTTGTGTTATAGGGATTAGAAACAGAATACATTTGTTGAAGCGCCTAGTATTTAACTTGCCGCAATGACCCATTTTTATCGATATGTGTCCCATTTAGTTATAGGTCTCTTCTGTTTGATACTCAATATAAGCAAGTCATACAAGTTTTGTCTCCGTATTTATTTAATTCCCAAAATTCAGTTATCCATTAGTCCAGTCATTTACATGGTCCTAGAACGAAGCCGGATGCTGAATTGATAAGAATCAGTCAAAAGTCCTATGGAATTCGTACTATAAACTTGGAAATCAAGAAGAATTTCTGGCCACGGAGAATCAGCAAATACCTATTTAACTAAATAGTGGATCGAGTGCGTATATTGTGGTGTTAAGTCATATTTACCATATTTAAATAATAACCCAGCACTCATACAGGTAAACTAGTGTTAAGGATTAATCAGGTTAGTACCGTATCGTTAGTTAACTATTTCTTTGTTCCACGTTAAGTTAACCTACCTACGTATCTGCGACTTATTGTTCATTGCATTGTGAATAATTCATTTATTTCTGATGATAATTACGAACAAATCATACTATTGAAGGTATAGTAGGCAATAATGCTACATAATTTGGCGTAATTAATTGTATTGTTCACGTTAACTTGCTTGCATTGGCAATATAGATAGATATTCCCCGGTATTTTTAGTGGTTAGGTGTTAGCAAACCGGTGCATTGTAGATAGGATAGGTAATTATCTTGTTGAATTGTATGAATGTACTTTATTTAAAGTGCTTACTTTTGAGTAGTATGTATAAGTATACACTATACACTTACATATCTTATTAATTGAGCAGACAAAAGAGGACTGCTAGTTTTATAACATAAAATTGTATTGTTGTTAAATTTGTGTCATTAAAGTTAAATTAATTTGATTGTCAAATTAAATATTCTTTTCTTATTACATTACTTAAGAATATTAAATTTAAATAACATTTGTTTATGTCTGTTGGTTAGATATAAATCAGAACATTGCATTTATACGGATTTAGAGTAAAGTAACCTTAACTTTTCAGTTTAGCTCTTTTGTTTATCTTTGCATTGTATCAATTCCAGGTCGATTATACCTGACTCCCATTATGGCTGACGAAAGAGAATGAATTAAGAAGCGGGCCAGTTACAAAGCGCGTTTGACCATGTTTAACAACTACTTAAACTCATTGATTGGTAGTGATGGCAAACGGACTGAACCTATTACTAGTACTGAATCTAAGGAGTTGCAGTTGAGAATGGGTAAACTGGAGTCTATGTATGAGCAGTACGACGAGGTGCAGGTACAATTGGAGTGCATTACTGATAACATGAACGACCAATTTAAAGAACGTTCTGAATTTGAATCTGCATATTTTAAGTCATTGTCTACAGCTCAGGAATTGAAAAACCTAAGTTATCAATCCCTGGAATGTATGGATAGCGATAAGAATAGCCGTGTAAGTAAGTCGAGACTCGTCAAGTTGCCCACAATTCAGTTGCCGAAATTTAGTGGGTCGTATGATAATTATTTAGAGTTTCGTGACACATTTGCGAGTCTTATCCACGACAACAATGACATAGACGAAATCAACAAGTTTCACTATTTACGGGCGTCTCTGGAGGGTTCTGCTGCTGTGGTAATTCAGTCAATAGAATTTTCAGCCAGTAATTATGCAGTGGCGTGGAAACTTTTGTGCGATAGGTTCGACAATAAACGTTTATTAATACAAAATCATGTGTCAGCTTTATTTAACATTGACACAATTACCAAAGAGTCGTCTGTAACCTTAAAGCGATTAATTGACCAGGTGAATAAAAATATTAGGGCACTTGAGTCATTGGGAGAGCCTGTCAAGCAGTGGGATACTTTGTTGATATATATTATTACTCACAAATTAGACAATAAAACTTACCGAGAGTGGGAAGAATTTAAAATTCGTCAAGATAAAGATAGTGTGATATTATTTGAAACATTTTTGCAATTTATTCGCGACCGCGCGGACTTAATTGAAACTGTAGAACTGTCTCGTACTAATTCACACCAATCGGGTAACAAATCTAATTCTAAACTTAAGACAATGGTTTCAGTGCAAGGTAGTAACGATAATAATAATAATTCAAATATGAGATCGCACTCGCTTTGTCCCAAGTGTAAAGGCGATCACAACTTAGCTGCTTGCCCACAGTTTCTTGCACTTAGTGTTGAGGCCCGATTAAAGTTACTTCCACAATATAAACTTTGTTTTAACTGTTTCCGGCCAGGCCACTTTTCTAACTTGTGTAAGAAAACTGGTTGTAAGGTATGCAAAAGACGACATAATAGCCTGATACACGTAAGTAACGAGCAGCTCGTAAGAAATGAATCCAAGACTACCCCTGTTTCTGAAAGTGCTCCATCAGTGCTGCCTCTGCAGTCCGCGGTCACAAACGCTAACAGCAGTGTCGCTTTATCTGTTAATATGTCTAACAAGACTCAGTGTGACGTATTGTTATCTACTGCATTAATAAAAATAAAGGATACACATAATCGAGAACATGTCGTTCGCGCTGTACTTGACAGTGGTAGTACTACGAGTCTCATAACTGAAAAATTATGTCGTAAATTAAGGTTATCAATTTGTGAAATCGATAAATCGATCTTGGGCATAAATAACGCTGCATCGCGCGTAGGCAAGGCATGTCGTGTGTGCATCGCATCATTGAATGATAATTTTTCATCAAATCTTCATTGTTATGTCTTACCATTAATAACTAGTAATGTACCAGGTCGAGAGATCGATATTTCAAAATTAAAAATTCCTACTAATCTTTCTTTGGCGGATCCTAAGTTTTATATGCCGTCTGAAATTGATATTTTAATCGGTGCTGATCTCTTTTGGGATTTATTAGGAACTCAGAGAATTACATTAGGTAAAAATAACCCCGTATTGTGTAACACAAGATTAGGATGGATAATCTCAGGTCCTATTTGTAGTGACCAAGTCACTTGTAAGAAATCACGTGACGTTATGTGCAATTTCCTCAAACTTGAACTTAGTTCAAATCATAATCAGGAGTTAAATGATATTCAGGCTGACTTGGCGCGGTTCTGGCAATTAGAGGAAGTTTGTTCTAAATCACCGAATACTAGCTATTCACCGGAAGAAAGGATGTGTGAGGAACATTTTGTCAAGAATATAACTCGTCTTGATGATGGTCGCTTTTGTGTCCGTTTACCGTTAAAGAAAGATCCTTCTTGTCTAGGAAATTCTTTTGATCGAGCGATTCAGTGTTTGTATTCTTTAGAGCGTCGTTTCAATAAAAAATCTGATTTAAAAACTATATACCATCAATTCATGACTGAATATAAAACATTGGGTCATATGTCAGAATGTGACGATCAGATGGATAGTAGTGGGTACTTCATCCCACATCATGGTGTTTTAAATACCAACAGTACTACCACAAAATTTCGCGTAGTATTTAATGCGAGCAGTGGTACAACGTCAGGTATTTCATTTAATGAAATTCAAATGGTGGGTCCTACGGTGCAGGACGATTTACTCTCCATATTGCTGCGCTTTAGGCAGCATAAATACATTTTGTCGGCGGATGTCGAGAAAATGTATAGGCAGATTATAGTTCACCCATCTGACAGGCATCTGCAACAAATACTATGGCGGGATAGTACTAGTGATAAAGTTTCAAAATTTATTTTAAACACCGTCACTTATGGTACCGCCAGCGCACCTTTTCTGGCGACACGATGTGTCAAACAAGTAGGTCTAGAATGTAAAAATAAGAAGATTGGTACCATAATCATGCACGACATGTATGTCGATGATCTTTTGACTGGTAGTGATGATTTAAATGAAGCATTATTTATTCGCAGAGAAGTTACTAGTGCACTTGCTTCAGTTTGCATGCCATTGAGGAAGTGGAAATCAAATGAACCCCAATTAGTGCCTTCGAACCCACAATCTAAATCTGTCAATTTGAATATTGGTAGTAATGAGCCCAATAAATTGTTGGGCCTCAGTTGGCACACAGATTTTGATCAATTATGTTTTCCTATTAATCCGTGTATTCCTATTCCTGATGGCACTACAAAGCGTAATATTCTTTCAATGATTGCACGAATATATGATCCTTTAGGTCTATTAGCTCCTTGCGTCATCACTATGAAGATGCTTCTGCAGTCACTTTGGATTGGTAAATTCTCGTGGGATGAGCCATTGACAAGTGATGTTTTCAGGCGATGGAATGAAATTTGTAAAACCTTACATCTTATAAATAATATTCGTATTCCACGTCGTGTTTTATGTGATGCTCATAAATTACTAGATATACATATGTTTTCAGACTCATCCGAGCTTGCGTATGGCGCATGCATTTATGTACGTAGCATTGATGAGGCTGGAGTTATTTCTGTTCGTCTGCTGATAGCTAAGAGCAGGGTAGCACCGATCAAACCAGTCACTATTCCACGACTGGAATTGTGTGGTGCTTTGGTTGGAGCTCGGCTTTATGAGAAGGTTGTTTCGTCACTTAGACTGAAGTTTAATCAGGTATATTTTTGGACCGACTCCACCATTGTATTAGGATGGTTGCGTATGCTGCCTTCTAGACTTCAACCGTTTGTGCGCAATCGCGTTGGTGAAATCTTAGAAAGGACAAGCAACTGCATATGGCGTCATGTCCCAACCGACCTAAACCCTGCAGACTTAATATCACGAGGTGTAGATATTAATCATCTGCAACATTTGGAACTTTGGTGGAACGGTCCAGAATTCCTTCAACGTGACTTGTCTGAATGGCCTTCTCAGCCTCAGTTCGTCGACAACTACCTGAGACTAAGCCTGAAATTGCTTTGGCAACCGTCGTTAATATGCAGGAACCTTTTATTGAATTTAGTCGGTTTTCTGATTACTCTAGGCTCATACGCTCAGTAGCTTACGTTTTAAGATTTTTAAAACATTGTAGACGTCAATTTGTAGCATCCAAATTGTCTTTCATCGGAAGAATTACGTAATGCGTTAGGTGTGATTATTAAACATTGCCAGTTAGAATCATTTTCTGAATATGAATTACTCAAAAATAAAAAACCTTTACCTAACAAGAGTCCTCTTTTAAAATTTAACCCGTTTTTAGATGAAAATAGTATAATGCGTGTTGAAGGACGTCTTGCTAATTCAAATTTCTCTGAAGATAAAAAGTATCCTATTATATTACAGTCCACTCATAATTTCACTAAGCTATTGTTCAACTTTGAACACAAAAAATTATTGCACGCTGGGCCTCAATTGTTGTTAGCGTCGATAAGAGAGCAGTACTGGCCTATTGGAGGGCGTAACCTGGCAAAGTCCTGCTATCATAATTGTGTTAAATGTACTCGCACGAAGGGCAAAATTATAACCCCGTTAATGGGAAATTTACCACAGCAGCGGCTCCTTCCAGGTGGCTACCCGTTTGAAACTGTAGGTGTTGATTATGCGGGACCTATGTATAGTGCTAGTCGTCAAGGTCGTGGTTGTAGATTGGTAAAGGTGTACATCGCGGTATTTATTTGTTTTACCACTAAGGCTATACATTTAGAGCTGGTTGGGGACTTGACGAGTCACAACTATTTACTCGCCTTGCGCCGATTTATCTCGCGAAGAGGGAAACCGGTAAACATATACTCTGATAACGGCACCTCGTTTGTGGGCGCATACAATGAACTTTCTAAATTTTTAAAGTCTAATTGCGATTCTTTGGAATCAGATGCTGCTAATGAAAATATAAATTTTCATTTCATTCCAAAATTTGCCCCGCATCAAGGCGGTTTATGGGAATCAGGTGTTAGGTCGACCAAACACCATTTAAAAAGAGTGTTGGGAAATTGTAATCTCACGTACGAAGAGCTTAACACCACATTAATTCAAAGAGTTGAACTCTCGACCACTAACACCACTCTCTTCGGACCCTACGGATTACACTCCACTGACGCCAGGTCATTTTTTAATTGGGCGGCGACCTCTCACGTCTCTACCACATCAGGACTCTCAGAACATGTCTGCAAGTCATTTATCCCGATATCACCGCATAGAGCAGCTTCGTCAACATTTTTGGACAAGATGGAGCAAAGAATTCATTGCAGAGTTACAACATCGCGTTAAATGGCGTTCTTCCAAGGACGAGTTGAAATTGGACACACTTGTTTACCATACCATACATGACCGTGGTCAAGGAAGACAATCTTCCACCATTGAAATGGCGATTAGGCAGGATTGAAGCAGTATATCCTGGAACAGGTGGTATTGCCCGCGTCGCTGATATAAGGACGTCCACTGGAATCATAAGGAGGGCGTTCAACAAGATTTGTCCACTACCAGTTACAGCAGATTCTGGTTGAAAGGAAGTCTTTCAACGCCCGGGGGCATGTTGAAGCGCCTAGTATTTAACTTGCCGCAATGACCCATTTTTATCGATATGTGTCCCATTTAGTTATAGGTCTCTTCTGTTTGATACTCAATATAAGCAAGTCATACAAGTTTTGTCTCCGTATTTATTTAATTCCCAAAATTCAGTTATCCATTAGTCCAGTCATTTACACATTTTAATTAAATTTTAACACAGTAAACCGAACCTAATTTTTTTTGGTGGTTCGGTTGGTACATGGGTACGACGGTATGGAGCAAAGCACGCGGCAGAATTACCTAAGTCTGACAAAAACAAATTGATTATGAATTTCTAGCTGTTTCCCGCGGCTCTGCTCGCGTCGCAGAGTAGCCTATTTATGTTTGACCCCGGATCTTCAACTATCAAATATCCATACCAAGGTTTCATCAAAATAGGTCCAGAAGAGTACTATGAATAATTCTGTGCCAGAGGTTTAGCTGTGAAAGCGTAAGAGGCAGACATACAGACTCATATTTTTGATATTAGTAAATAAGTATGGATAATATAGATATGGTAGTATAGATTAGTATGGACGTGGCTAAAATGACACAAGATCTTACCTGTCATACAGCAGGAACTTGTCATACGACTCTGTCTCATAACACTCCCCCTTGGACTGAATGTGAGTGGAGTTGATGGCGATCAACCCAGGGTTCCCCGACTGGAACCAGCTGCCCGTCCAGCCTGGGGGGAAGGTGCAGCCACCGCCTGAAAAAGAGAGAGTAGGAAATTAAAAACATGTTACAATTTGCGTATGGTGAAGCGAATCTAGATGAAGAAAAGGAGGCTGTCCATCCACTCTGTCACTTGTTTGTCCTCTTTGTGGATCTTAAACAAATTACCCTCGATGGAAAAAAGGGTACACAAATCAGTGAGGTGTTTCATGCTCTGTATTTCTCCACAGGGGCATAGCTGACATAAGAGTCCCTGTGAAGTTCTGTACCTTCTGATTTGAGTCCAATATTTGTGGGTTAAATTGAAGCCGGTTTGGTCGACTGACAATGTGACCTACTCGAAATGATGATGATGTTGAGTGTGTGTGTCTACGGTCCTGACGGAAGATCAGGGCTAGCGACGCCGTCCGGTCAGGGTAATTTTAAGTCAGAATCTTTTTAAGGTTCCGTATCCAAAGAGTAAAACGGTAGTAAAACTACTGGACAGGGTTGAGCCAATGTCTGTACATTAGCATAATTATAGATTCACTAGCTGTGAATCACTAGCATTGCTTCGCCCGCGTGGAATTCCGTTTGTGTCACGGAAAAAAGTAGCCTATGTCACTCTCCAGGTCTCCAACTATATCCATATAAAAAATCACATCAATCCTTTGCTCCGTTTAAACGTGAAAGAAGGACAAACCAACAAACAACACTTTCACATTTATAATATTAGTATGGATTCATTTATATCGAATGGGTTACATGGTAAACCACCACCGACCAGATGGTTTGATGACCTGAAAAAAGTCGGAGGCAGACGCTGGATGCAGGCTTCTGCCAACCAACTACTTTGGAAATCATTAGGAGAGGCCTATGCCCACCATAGTGGACTGACTGCGGCTGAAATGATAATGATGATGGCATGATCAAAAGACCCTGCACACCCTAGTGTCTCAGTTATCCGGAACTGAATTTATAGTATACTAGCTGTTTCCCGCAGCTCAGCCTGCGTCAAAAAGTAGCCTATGTTTAACTCCGGGTCTTGAACTATATCGTGAAAGAGTAACAACATCCATCCATACTTACAAACTTTCGAGTTTATAATATTAGTAGGATTCGTTCTTATTAGTGCAACAAAAGCAAAAACAACATTTTGTTTAGTAACTACTATGTTTTCTCGAATATAAACAATTTTACAGACTATTTCTGCAAATCTTTCCTATCTCTTTTCTACGGGAGCCTAAAAACCACCAGCCATGAAATCCAGGACACTTATGACAGATAAAAAAAGGCAATTCTCATAAAATACTCGCGTGTCATAAAAATAAAACATATATGACGTCACTTGTCGTAAAAAAACCATTAGTACAGAAATGAACAATAGTTTTATGATCTGTGGCAAATCCGTGTTATAATGCACTATCAGCATCATCTTTGTCTGAGCGCGTTTCCCAATGGCCTCTGCTTATTCTTCCGAGCCCAGGGTACACTTTATAAATTCATTTATTTCGGGCAACAAAACGAATTTACGTTATAGGCCCATATCTATAAATACCTAACAGTCTAACATCCATGTCAAATATATGTGGCCGACGTGTGATCGTATTTAGGTAGTTTGTCGAAAATGTCGATCATTATTCAGGTGTTCGACATGAAAATGAAAATCTCTGTTTGACCCTAAGGTTGACTGTTAAATAATGTCCACCACTGGTGCTGGGGACGCACGGGTAACACTAGTTCCAGGGCGATGAGTCCAATTTGACACATTGAGTGCATCCCTACACGTAGCATTGCCAGGCGTCCGGATAAAGCCGGACATAGTTCGGCTTATTGATTGCGTGTCCGGCCAAAATAAACGATGTCCACCTTGTCCGGCTTTTGTTAGGCTTTTTACATTTTATTTAATTTAACAAGATTTATGGTAATAATTAGAAAAGCTTTAAATACTGAGACACACAATCCTCAATAATGTAGGGTGTCCGGCCGTTTTAGCCAAATGTCCGGCCAAACTGGCTGGTCTGTTCGGCTATTAGGTTTGGTGACCTGGCAACCCTACCTACACGTGTTTTTTGTAATTCCACTAAGAGCTATTGCCGTCTAACGTTTGTGACCCTTTTAAATGGAAACCAAACCAAAAGAATCATTATCCGGTTGTGTTAGTAGTCAGCCCCGACAGATTATTAAAAAAAAAATCTTGACACTTCTGTTTTTTTGTATATAACTCACATAAAAGTATCCATTGTCATTCGGACCATAATTACAAATTCATTGATACCTCATTTATAGAAATCAGCTTATTAATATAGCCACTATATAGTAACATACAAATACATATATATACATACACACAAAGACTGCTAAACTCATAGCTCTTCCTTTTGTATTTGCCGTAGTCGGGTAAAAAGAGATCATCATCATCCTAGCGTGTATTCCTACGAGTAGTTGCATCGTCAGCTTACGCTTCGGAGCCTAGGGTACGCGGGTATAAATCATGGTCCTAGATATGGCGGAACTGGATATTACAATGGAGCGACTGCTGCCTCCATAACCCTTTTTACAGGGAAACCAGACCAACAGGAACGTGACCCGAAGTGTGTTAGTGCCAACACTGTCAGAATTTTTTAGTATAGGCTGCCCTACGGCATCTGACATAGCCTCACAACTGCTATCTATCGATAACAACCGGAACCCTATGTGCCTTCCGAAGCACGGAGGAGCTCAAGATGGAAAATGCCACTAAATGGCGACCAATCCAATAGTAGTCGCGTCACGCTATCGCTTGACACGCGCATTTGCCACGGATACGCGGGTCGCGCTCGACTAACGAGCTCCTTAAAGTCGAGTAAAAAGAGATAAAGAGGACAATTCTCGCGCCAACGAATTCGTGAATTATCGAATAAAATAGCGTACCTTACTAATAAAATTAAATCTCGAATTCGATATAATTCTCTCGAGAATAGGCCCCCTGGCTCTTCAATTGATCGTGAGAAATATCCATGTCGTCTGATAAGATAATGTCCCTCTCCACAATGTTTGACATGGACAATTGTATAATTCGATGTCAGCAGACGTCCAACTCATCTTCATCACAGCGGTTTTCTGGTTGCATCCCAATGTTTTAAGCCCCTATTGCGAAAAAACATAGTAAAATCAGGGATATAAATTTGACCGCTTTGTGTGTTGTGTACGGTTGTCGGTACACTATAGCTCTTAAATAGGTAAACCGATTTGGATAATGTTCTTATTGCTATTTAGGTTTTGCAGGTTTTCTGATTGTCTCACAAAGGTAAACTTTAAGTTTGACTAGTTCATTTAACTAGTTAAATAGGGAAAGTTTTTTTATTATTTGTAAATTGACGTTTTGAAGAAAATGCTGCAGTGGAGTTTATGGCGCCGCTTCTTCTCCACTTGCGCTTTGGAAGTGGTGGTAAACTTAATTTAAGTAAATTGACGTCAATAAGTGATATTTATATCCTACTAGCTGTTTCCCGCAGCTCCGCCTGCGTCAAAAAGTAGCCCATGTTTGACACCGGGTTTTCAACTATATTCATACCAAATTTTATCAAAATCCGTTCAGCGGTTTGGCCGTGAAAGCGTAACAGACAGATAGACAGACAGAAAGACAGGCAGACAGACTTTCGCATTTATAATATTATTAGTATGGATGAATAGTATGGATATTGAAAATAAGCGATTTCATTTCGGTTTCATTTCATTTCATTTGACTCAGTAAACGAGAATCTGTTGTTTGTTTAGAAAAAAGGTATACCAGGCATCGGCAACGTGTTTAAAATAATTAAACAATATGGGGTGCAGATGCAAAACTCTTATTCAAAGATATATCCGCACGCCTAGTCGATGTTTCCGGGGACCCAAGGACTGGCACATAATTCGGTCAAAGTTAACCAGAGAGGAAATACCGCCAGCCTTATGGGTACATTACCATGTGATGGCAGCGATTTGGGCTCCATATTTAATTATTTATCAATATCTTTTTTTTTGTAATATAGTTGATAGTCATGTGTCTATAAAAATAATATTACTTATTTTCTGCATCGACTTCGGTTTCGCTTGATAGGTATTTTACACAAAAATATAGGACAACGATTATCCAGGTATTTATGTTGGTAATATTTCCCCTTTTTTGCAATAAACAGTGTTTGGGGTTGTATAATATTTAGTATCTAAAATTGACTTTTTTTACCAGGCATGTGACCGTAATTTTGGAGTCTTAAAAGTACCAGTTTACCTGGAATACCCATTTTCGTAGACAAAAGTAAGTCTCTTTCAAAAGAGGTGTTCTAATAATTTCACAATAGCTTTTAAAAAAGAGTTTTCGCTATAAAAGGATTCCGAACTATTTCCCATTAATAGAACAATTCTAGACCAATGAACTGCCTCCTATTTCACATAACTTTGGGGTAATTTAGGGATTGTTTAAACTAAAAACGGTCATGAGTGAGTCGGTGTTACGCACTAAAGATTCCGTATCCATACTAATAAAGGGCGAAAGTCTGTCTGTCTGTTACACTTTCACGGCCAAACCGATGAACGGATTTTTATGTTATTGCGGTATGGATATAGTCGAAGTCCAGGGGTCAATATAAGGCGACTTTTTCTCGCAGGCGGAGTTGTTAAGTATTACCTACTATATACCAAATTTATTTAAACAATATTACTGAAAATTTATAGGCGAGTTGGACGACTAGTCGTTTGTTTGTCGTGTCGTAAATGGTGACTATTCTCTATTATCAATACGTGTTTGTTTAATATTGTTTTCTTATTTATTATTATTTTTAAATTGTACTTTTTTATTCGTCATTAATTAAGTAAATCTTTTTTTTTTATATTTTCTCACGTTTACTTTTCCCACACCCTAATTAGTTGTAGTTGACTATAACAATAGAGCGACTGCCGTTACAGCCTGGCCACGAAACAATTCGCCGCGATGCAACCGGCGGCTAAAAGAAATACATTACAAATAAATGCACTAAAAAGCCACGGAAACTGGTGACTGGCGAGGCGAAATGAGCAGTAGTAACGATTAGTGCACTGAAACAAATGCATTTGTATGTATTTTTATCGCGGCGAATTGCTTTGTGACTAGACTGTGACAGAAGGTTGTCATTTTCAATTTCGAGTCGCATTGGAGCATTGGACATACCATTGACATTTGTGCCCGTGATTTGTACGTACTAACGGGGTCACATTTTCATCCACTGTCTACGGATCCCTAAAACAGAATTTGCACTAGGGTAGTTCGTAGACCGCCTAGGTTTTAATAAAGCAATTATTTTTTGCACCAAGATTGTTATTGTATGCTGGTACAAGTCACAAGCGGATTACAATACAGTATGAAAAACAATACAAATCTCTTTATAGCACAAAAAAAAATAGCAATACAGAAACAGAAAATTCACTTTTCCACTTTAGGTTGAAAACTCTGGTTTAACCAATTTCTACATTTGATTACTTCATTCATTTTTTTGTTTTCTTCATTAAGTTCTGTACCAGTTTATACTAGGAAATGTAGAGTTCTTTGTATAAAACAATATAAATTATGAACACATAGTTTCATTTGTTAATCAAAAAGTTATCAACATTAGATTTGGAATATTACTGGTAGAATCCCAATTTTGGTTAAATAATTGAAAATTGTTGAAAAACAATAACTAAAAAGCAATGTCAAAGTCGCAGGCTATGTTTTGAATCCCGTATTGCCGAATGATTAATGAAAGAATGATTGTGAGACTAAGCATCTTGAAAATTATTCATGCATTCATTAAAATGTAAAAACATCACGCTGCGATTTCGTAACTTAGACCACACAATATGCACCTATTGTTTTAACAATCTTTTGTTTCTGTTCCGGCCAGGTGTCACCTAATCTCATACAATTCCATACAAACGCACTTTTGTGTGGAAATAGGCGCATTTCCGTTTTATTGCACCTTTCATTTGGCGACGAGGGTTAAATAATTCATATTCTTAAAATAAAACCCATACTTCAATGCGAAAGTCTGTCTGTCTGTTACGCTTTCACTGAATCGCTGAACGGATTTTGATGAAATTTGGTGTAGACGTCAATTGGACTTTACATAAGAATGTTGTTGAAGACCCGAGGTCAAACATAGGCTACTTTTTGACGCAGGCGGATCTGCGAAAACAGCCAATTTTCAAAATAATTGAAATTATCATCGAGATGTATATATATGTACGATAATGTACATATATCTCGATGGAAATTATTGATTTGAATACTTGCTTTTGCTCGCAGATCTGTCCGCGATAATTCTATGATCCTTAAAAACGACATTTTCCTTTCTGGTCTCTAAAACTACTAAGATACTAAAAAAATTCATGAAAATAATAAAAAAGAAGGGAGAAGATGCATCAACAACCTCCGGTACAGGGTCGATTGACCATGTAACCCACTCGATATGAATGAATGAATGAACCGATCTCTATAAACTGTGTCTAACACACGTCAAACTCATAACACCCCTCTTTATTGTCGAGGGTTCGAATACGTCTTCGTACTTCCAATATGGGCAGGGCACAGTGATATGAATTATACTAAGTAACCTTTTGTTTTTTTAACTCTGATAGTAGTCCGTCCGGGGAAGTACCTCCACCCTACAGACGACCGCAGCCAAATAACACTGTGATGCAGTGTTGTGTTCCTGCTGGTGAGCAAGGCCGCCAGGCTCCAGCGGGGTCGCTGTGCTGACAGCGGGCAGGTCGGGAACGCGCTCGTGACATCATCGGTGTTGCGGGCGTTCATATGCTACGGTAGCCACTTACCATCAGGTGGGTCGTACGCCTGTTTGCCTACATAGTTGTATAAAAAAATATATTTGTATATACAAATTACTTTCTTCATAACCTGATTACATTATTTCTCATAAACTCGTGTCGTCGATTAAATCAAATCAATTAATTAACAATAATTTATGTAATTTAATTAAAAGTCACCCCCATGAGTTTTAATATGACTTTGGCAATTAATTTTTGCGCTGTAAACAATTTAGATGTGACAGACAGACAGACAATTCGAGTTTTGAATATTAATAATTTATTGCGTTTATTCGGAGTATTAATTAATCATTCATGAAATTGAATAATATAGAGGTGGAGGAGTGTTTACGGAAAATATATTTCAAAACAAGTCAAGCGTGAGTCGATTTTTTATGCGATTACGTTGGCAGGTTTGCAAAAGATCACCGTGTGGCTAAAAACATCGAAACCTTTGCAGCTACAGATAACAGAATATATGCTGTACAGATATTCAACTGTCATACATTGAAACACGCCAACTTTCCTGGTTGCTCCCGGGCACTGTAACTCAGTCATTGACACGCACCAAAGGTTAAAAAAATACTATTTGTGAAGATAAATCTGAAGGAAACCCGGACTACCATTATATAGAAAAGATTATATTCATTGATTGATTATGAATGGTTACAAAAGTTGCCACGCGGCAAGCGTTCTGGGCACCTTTGCACCGGAAACGCTAAGGGGCGGTTTTTAATTTTGACTTGTATTTGTAATTTTTTTTTTATTGTAGTTGTTTGAGAATTGATTCATTCAAATCGAGTGGGTTACATGATCATCATTATCATCATCCTAGCGTGTATTCCTTGTTGCGTCGTCAGGTTACGCTACGGAGCCTAGGGTACGCTGTTAGTCATGGTCCTAGATTTGGCGGAACTGGTTATTACAATCTGACCTCCTTAACCCTTTTTACAGGGAAACCAGACCAACAGGAACATGACCCGAGGTGTGTTAGTGGCCAACACTGTCAGAATTTTTCAGGCTGCCCTAAGGCATCTGACACAGCCTCACGACCGCTATCTATCGACAACAACCGGGACCAACGGCTTAACGTGCCTTCCGAAGCACGGAGGAGCTCAAGTTAGAAAATGCCACTAAATGGCGACCAATCCAATAGTGGTCGCGTCTTGCCGTCGCTTGACACGCGCATTCGCGATCGACTAACGAGCTCCTTAAAGAGTGGGTTACATGATCAATCGACCCTGTAAACCCTGGTGTCATAGTCTTTCGGAACTTATTTATTTAAAATTTATTTTACAAATACACAATAGGCGGACTTAATGATAAAGATGTATTGAATTCTGATCAAAAACTTCATAATATAATAGACTGCTTGTTTTCGACGTCGACGATATAAACAAATCTCTTAGAGCAAGTTCGGGTAAACAGGATTACGCGGCAGCCATTTTGTGGTGTAAACAGCTTCACATGAAGTGTTTGAAAAAAAAAACTATAAATAATTTTGGAAATAGGCTCAGGAGTGCTATTTTTGAAAAGTGTGACATGTAATGTCGAATAGAAATCGTTCTAACTTAGAACTAAAAACTTAGGTATTCGACTCGCCGATTTTGCGTCAGTCACACTTTTCAAAATAGCACTCCAGTTTTTTGGGGTTTAGCACTTAGCACTCTATCTCAGCGATGGGCCGGACATTGTCTGTAGCACAAATGATGAGAACTAAAGCCAAAATGCTAATTATTAAAAATATATAACCGATCAAGTGCGAGTCGGACTCGAGCACAAAGGGTTCCGTACGTAAAACAAATCATGTTTGTTGTGTGGGAGCCTTCTAAATAATAGTTTTATTCTGGTTTTTAAAATTTGTTGTTATAGCAGCAACGGAAATACGTCAACTGTGAAAATTTCAACTGTCTAACTACACGGATCGTGAGATACAGACTAGTGACAGACGGACAGCGAAGTCTTGGTAACAGAGAGTTTTACTCTTTGAGTACAGAACCCTAAAAACAAGACTGACAAAACATACAAAGAAACTTTTTTTCATACCTAATCTTTAACACACATAAGTGATATACATTTCGAAATGGAGACTTTCGCTTGCTTCGCTCGATCAGTCAAATACATGCTCTATTGTAATAACCAGTGCCGCCAAATCTAGGACCATGACTTACAGCGTATCCTACGCTCTGAAGCGTAAGCTGAAGACGCAACTTGGAAGTTACGAACGGTAGAAGACAACCTAAAGTAAACTTTACTTTTACTTTGGTAGTTTGTATGTAAAGTTTAGTGTCCTTACATGTAGGGTTGCCAGGCCGCCAAACCTAATAGCCGGACAGACCAGCCAGTTTGGCCGGACATTTGGCTAAAACGGCCGGACACCTTACATTATTGAGGATTTTGTGTCTCAGTATTTAAAGCTTTTCTGATTATTACCATAAATCTTGTTAAATTAAATAAAATTTAAAAAGCCTAACAAAAGCCGGACAAGGTGGACACAGTTTATTTTGGCCGGACACGCAATCAATAAGCCGAACTATGTCCGGCTTTATCCGGACGCCTGCCAACGCTACTTACATGTCATCAAAAATGTTATATCAACGTCACGATTTACTGTCCTTCTGTTTGTAAGCACTGGGGGCGTTAATGATTGTCTTCCAAATATTTGTCCAAAACTCCACATTTGATGGCAACATTGATCATTATCTTTAGTCGTTTTTGACTATATATTTTTTATAAATAACCTCTTATTATGCATAGAAAATTACTGTATTTTTCCCTTTAGGGAGGTTGATAGTTTAGTACATAATCGCAACGATCGTGCGATTGGTCGCTATTTTTGTCAAGAGAGCCGTGATAGGTGAGATTTCTCTAATAAGTATAAAGGATACAAGAATGCTTATTTTTATTAAAAACAAATAAGTAGGCAAACAGGCGTACGGCCCACCTGATGGTAAGTGGTTACCGTAGCCTCTGAACGCTTGTAACACCGGAGATGTCACGAGCGCGTTGCAGACCTGTCCGCTGTCAGCACAGCGACCCCACTGGAGCCTGGCGACCCTACTCACCAGCAGGAACACAACACTGCACAGTGTAATTTGGCTGCGGTCTTCTGTAGGGTGGAGGTACTTCCCCAGACGGACCGCTTCTTACAAAAGTCCTATCTTAAAAAGCTTAGACGTATTTTGATGGATTTAAGAGACCATGGTTAGCTGCAGGTTACTTGAAAAGGCACGTAATATTAGTCCCCGCTGTTATTGTTAGATGAAACATAGACTGTTTCAGATGCTTTTAGCCAGCCTGCAAGATCTATCAGTGCTGGTCACTAAGATAATTAAAAATTTATCTGTGAAAACAGTTTTAGTCATTAAAGTCGGCCGCCTGAAGGTGAACCTTCACAACTAGGACCCTAATTAAAGCGTACCCTGAGCTGTGATACGTGAGCTTAAGATGCAACTGTGAAACACGCATTCCATTGAAAATGCCAACCATTTTTGAGGTTCAAGAGAAAGAATAGAGACTAGAATACTTCCAATTGGCTAGTCAACTAAAAATAAATTGTGATTTTTTTAATTTAATTTTAATAATTTCATAGTAATGACGTCATGTAGCTTTATTGGCCATCTCGAACTGCAAGTTAAAATGCAAAAATTAACAAGGCATTGAAAAAATAAGTATGTCAGTGTCAAATGTCAAAGCCAGGATGGACCGCGAGCCGCGAGTTGGTCTCTTTATTTGTTTACAATCGCAAAATATCAGGTACCTCATTTCTCGTACCTATCTATATATCTATTGCATATTGGCCTGTTTATTGGACTTTACTGCCGTCTCTTCATCTGTTGACATCTGATTTTTCATCAATTGGACACCGATTATTCATAATGTATGAATGAATGTAATGAAGATGTAGTCAGGTTATGTATGGGTTGTGTTTACTCGAACAGAGATGACGTTTAACATGGGTGATAAGTATGTGAAGAGCTAACACAGACGCACAGAGATTATAACCTTTTAATGTCTGTGAGCGCTAATTAGCGCTACCAAACAAAAAACCGCTGCCAACCTATAGAAAATTGAATGTGAGTAGCCGGAAGTTATCCGACTACGTCACACGATAACCTTGCTAAAAAATGAAGGTCATTGGATTTTCTTAAAACATACTTGCTTATCTAAAGATCTGTATATAATCTGTTCTCTAACACCCGTATTCTTAAACATTAACCTTAAGGACGACCTTTACTCAAACTCATTGGCCTCAAAAAAGTCCTCGAACTTTCCTTCAAAACGATATTCTTAATTGGTTGATTGAGCAAGCTCCAATGAGGAAAGACACAGGTATAATAACAATCCGAAGCACAAAAAATGAAAAATACAAAAGAATATAGTATAAAATAAACAAATTTAGTAGGCAAAAAGTAGCAAAAATCTAATTTATAACCACTTTCGGCACCTCTCGACCAACCTTATTAAGTCAAGGAAGCTAGTGATGACTAATCATACCAATGAGTTGAAGTAAGGTTGAGTCGAGTTTGAGGAAACTTTTGAGAATATGTAGGTAAGCCTATTCCTCGAAATGGTTTACGAATTAGACATTTTCATAAAAAAGCTGACTAGCCAAGTGTCTTAGAAAATTCTACGATAGGTAGTCAATAAACGAGCGCGAGGCACCCCACAAATGACCCCACAAAATCAGTATTCGGTGCGTTGTTCACTCATAAAAATAAATACAAGTCTATTTAAATATAAATTAATGTTCGTAATTGTTTTGTGCCCGAGTGTACACCTGCCTCTATGGCATGTGCGGGACGAAATGGTCTTGATAGTTTTGAATTTTTTGGAGTAAGTAATAATTCAACATGGCAGATGTTAAAATATACAGATTGTAAATTGTCGGTTTTAGATTAGTACATTGTCAAATGAGTTTAAAAAAAAAACAGAATAACAATTATAATGCTAATGTCATTCATTGATATTGTGTAGATTACAAGATTAATTTAATCCTGAATACTCTAGTGGCGAGCTTCCCAGTTTAGATATCTCGCCATGTGACTAATATGGGGGCCCTGCCACAGGAAGTAGATGAATAGGAGTGTTGTGGTGGTATCTTCAGTAAAAATGCACAAATCCGAGACTTCACAGAGCTATTTTTATTTTAATACTGATTTCTACACATTAATCAATGATTATAACTGAAGTTAGGTACTTATTTAAAATAAAACATACACAAAATAGAAGTGGAGCTGTACAAAATACATAGAAGTGGAGCTGTAAGAGAGGAATATATGGAATGTGATGAGATGACGTACAAAACAAAGTGGATAAAAAAAGATGATTCGAAAAATGAAATGATTTTAAAATGAAAATGTGGTGAAGGATGATATGAAAAACTATGGAGAAATGGTGGAATGATGCAAGCGCATCGTAACACTCTGATGTCACAGATTTTGTGAAACCGCCTTTCGGCTTCTGACAAGAGACAACCGAGTGGCCAAAACCGTCCAATGACTTAATATGAATTATCAAAAAAATCTGATGCAATCACAAAGTATGCTTCCCGTAGTAATGAATTCCTCGACTTCTTGGTAAATGCTTTAACCTCTGGTCCATAGGGGCACTAAGGCAATGAATGAATGAATGAACGAACAATTTATTAGACCATTTACATACAACACAACAATAAATATAAATGAGTACTATTTATTTTAACTAGGCTACAATAGTAAATCAAATATACATCAAAGCTTTAAAGTTTTACTAAAAAGTTTTAGGATTGTTAAAAGTATCAAGAATTTAGGTCGAAGTGTCCGCTCAGGTGCGCAATGAAGACGTTTTTCTTGCGTCGCCCGAGTCCTGCTGTGTCAGGGTTGGGATATTATGCCAAAGAATCGATATCGATACTTTTCGAAATCGTTCCAATTTTAAAAAATATCAATAATAAAGATTTAAGAGTCTTGTTCGTTCGCGCGTGTTCAGCTTACGTTTCAGAGCCGAAATGTTATGCATATGCGGTACTTATAATGGAAAGACTTCGGTCCGACCTCCCTAAACCTTTGTTTACAGGAAAACTAGACACTTATATTTTCAAGCTGGCCTAAATACACTTATTGTGCTTTACCATTTTGTATGTGTACAATAAAGATTGACCCCCTTTTTCATAAAAATAAACAAACGTTCGATAAGACAAAACTAGTTAATTTATGTTTCGTCTCGTTCTTTCACATCAAAAATAGATGAGGCGGAAAGGGACTAAACATAAATTAGTTAATTTGGTCCTGTTGAACGTTTGTTTATTTTTATGAATAAGAGGGTAAGTAAATAAGTAACGGCAAGCGATCCAAAACAGCCTACATACCATGGAGCAATTACAAAGAGGAGATGCCGTTTGAAATGGCACAGTGATGTGATCATTGGCGCCTCGCCGTCACAAAAGTGGGCGGAGCTTGTCATTGCTCGTGTTCCATGATTGGAACCACGGCCGAAACCAAGCACCCCGCACGTCTGCCTTCCGCCCCGTGTAGCCTCACAAATACTTTCTTACAAAACGCTTAGGCATCTCCTCTTTGCAATTGCTCCATGATACATACGCAGGCTACCGCTCGTCTCGACATTATCGAAATAAACTATCGACACAGTCGTCTCCCTAAATCAAGGCATCTATCAAACTATGACAAATATTGTTTTTACAATGCCCCGAGCCGGGATTTACTTAAATTCCAGCACATTGCGAGTGTTCTAAAGGGATCAAAATGTCTTATAAAATACAAAAGGTGGATCAGTTTAAGCTTTATAGAGTGAATTCATAGAATAGGGTTTTTTCAAACTATCTGCATAGGCTGGAGGTCTTTTTGAAATCTTTTGTGTTTCCATTAAATATTTTTCGTCCTCCCATACAAATGATCAACTGACAGAATTTTGCATGAGACTGCCTCTCATTACCAATTTTTTTTATACAACTAAGTAGACAAACAGGCGTATGGCCCACCTGATGGTAAGTGGTTACCGTAGCCTATGAACGCCTGCAACACCGGAGATGTCACGAGCGCGTTGCCGACCCTGAAGGGATTTTTTCACGCCCTTCTTGAAGGCTCCCATGTTATAGTCACTAGGGAATACCATGGCAGGGAGTTCATTCCATAATCGCAGTGTACAAGGGAGGAAATTCCGTTTGAAGCGTACTGTACGCGATTACATGGGATTATTTATTTCATGTCAGTACCACGGAATAATTACAAAGAAGAGATGCCGTAATAAGCGTTTTGTAAGAAAGTATTTGTGAGGCTACACGGGGCGGAAGGCAGACGTGCGAGGTGCTTGGTTTCGGCCGTGGCTCTAACCATGGAGCACGAGCAATGATAAGTTCCGCCCACTTTTGTGTCGGCGAGGCGCCAATGATACATTGGAAACTTAACATTTTTCCCAGGTTTTTACTAACTATTCTGTTCAAAGTGGTCTAGTTTCACTTGCTAAACACATTGTTAAATTATGGCTGGTGCTTCAAATTCACCCTGTAATATATAGTATATACCCATCCTTCCGTAACATAATGTTCCAAGGAGAACGAACTCCAAGGACATTTTTCAAACAATACGTGCTTCGAAAGGCACGTTAAGTCGTTGGCCGCGAACTCCGGACTATCATCTGACTGTCGCAATTGTAATAACCAGGGGACCTATTTTTGAAAAGTATGACAAAATCAGTGAGTCGAACGAAAATCTTTCGACTCACCGGTTTTTTAAAAGTCATACTTTCAAAGATCTCTCTCGGTCTCCGTCAGGTACCGTCAAATCTCGAATCATGATTAAAGTGTACCCTGGGCTTTGAAGTGCAACTGGACAAACACGCTCGGACGAAGATGGCGGATTTGACCTCTAACTGAAAATGTCAGTACGCCCTGACACAATTTTTTTTCTAAATCGAATTCCATCAACCAAGCAAGACTGCCATAATCCCCGCACAAATTAAAAATCGCTACTCGAATCGCGTCACTACCTCATCGCACGCGTCAACACGTCACGGGTCGAGTGACGTGACGTGTGACGTCATCGAGCTCAAGTGACGCGTCCAAATTAGTAGCGCGTACATATCTCTGGACGGTTTTCGGATTGTCCGGTAATGGTTTACTGACGGTCGCAATGTCAGTTTGCGATTTGACAAAAATTTCGTACTAAAATCATTGGACAGAATATGATTGAGTTACATTGTAAAGAAAACTGCAGTTTTGAAGTGTACTTTGCATATATCATTTCAAAACTATAACGCCTGAGAAATCTTTTGACATTGAATACTTATCTATTTCGCAAAAAAAAAAAAAAGGTTTAGTTTTTTTTAAAGTTTAAAGTATTTTAAACGTTAAGTGTAAAATAAATAAATAATTAACGCGATAAAACAGTATTAAATTCGTTTATTTAATTTTTTGCATCTTAATACATATATGTTGTATAACTTAAAAATTGCAGGATTTATTAAGACATTTACTTATTGGCGTAATTTTACGACCGACCGACTGCCTGCCTGCTTGGCATAATTCTTGTTCAACGGCACAAGGCGAAAGAAAAGTTTCCTTAGATCTATTATTTATTTTCTACTAGCTGTTTCCCGCAGCTCCGCCTGCGTCAAAATGTAGCCTATATTTGACCCCGGGTCTTCAACTATATTCATACCAAATTTCATCAAAATCCGTTCAGCGGTTTGGCCGTGAAAGCGCAACAGACAGACAGACAGACAGACTTTCGCATTTATAATATTAAGTATGGATTGTATTATTGGATTTGCCCCACAATCACCTTAGACATCTAATACAATTTACATTCTTACTAAATAATAATCCAATACCAAAAAATTATGCTTACTTATAGCAAACCTTACCACACGGCTAATAATAAATACAAGTATAATTTTGTATTACTTATTCAAATTCATATTCTTCGACAATCAATACACACTAGTAGCCGATTATTCTCACTGTCCAAGCGGGCTGGCCATTGAAACAACTTTAAAAAATATTTCACTAGCCTATATATACTATCATCATCGTAGCCAAAACATTACATTTTCAAAACACATCGTTATGTATTGTCATTGACGTGACATCTATACAATTTAGTTGCAATCAAGCCGGCAGTATCTTTTATCAATCGTGTTTTAACTATCCCCACGCACGCTTGTTTCCAATTTGGACAAATGACAATGTGACCGGTTTTTGTAATTGTCTGCGACACTGGGAATTAACTTTATTGTTTAGAAAAACAACCATCTATCATTTGAACTACTATAATTAAGGGCAGAATTAGCTCTAATCCATTCTTCCATACTAATATTATAAATGCGAAAGTCTGTCTTTCTGTCTATCTGTCTGTTACGCTTTCACGGCCAAACCGCTAAACGGATTTTGATGAAATTTGGTATGAATATAGTTGAAGACCCGGGGTCAAATATAGGCTACTGTTTGATGCAGGCGGATCTGCGGGAAACAGCTTGTTTTAAAATATGTGGCAGAATTGATGTGATTTGAAACTTGTAGTGCTATTTTTGAAAGTGTGATTCATGCAAAATCGGCGAGTAGAATAATTTTCGTTCGATATTGATATTGCATTCGACTTTTTTTCGACATATATTTTACACACACATACATTTCAAAAATAGGGCGCCAGTTTTTAGCGATTAATGCGCATGCGCATTAAGTTTAAGATCCATCACAGTATTTTGATTTCATTTGCAATATTGTATTGTAGTATTGTATTCGGGTTTTATGAGTATGTATGTATGTATGCACTGTTACGAGCTTGGGGTTCGCAATTTGGAGAAAAACACCAGGATGGTCGCTGACGTCACTTTACTTCACTGAACACTCACAACGTCCGAATCACTTGCTTATCACTGTCCTGATGAATCGCCAAAGTCTAAGGTTTCACTTCTGGATCGCACTTGAAGCTCAACTCAACTTGAACTGTATCCGCGCGCGGTGGTTCTTCCCAGCTTCCGGCCTTGGGCGATAGCGAGGAAACTGGTCAGGTTTTGTGGTCCTTTTCAGTGGTGGGCTCCGCCGTCTGCTACTACAGGCGGGGCGCTGGGTTTGGCCGTGACGGCCCGGTCATCACACCTGGGAATGTGGATTCTGCGTGGGCGCCGCTTCTCGCGGCGACTCCTCCTCCTCTTCTTCTATCATCGACGGGATGATGGCATTTCGTGGCGATGGGCGACTTCTTGAGTCGGGCGGACGCGCGTGCAGGGTCGCTATCCCCTTGAGTTGGCATAACGCCGAGCTGTCCGCCCTCCTGTAAGTGGTAAAGATGTCCAGGTTCTCCCATTTTAGGTCCCTGAGGATAGTCGCTTTCCTCGCATAGCGTGGGGCGCCGACCATTGCCCGGAGACACTGGTTTACTTGGGCGCGGAGTCTCTTCTTGTTAGTCTCCGAGCAATAGGCATGCCATGCTTGAGACGCATATGTGAGGCGAGATCTAATGTAGGTACTGGCCTCCTGTGGCACATTCCGCTGTTGATATAGCATGAGAACAGCATTCTATAAGTTTCAGAAAGTTCACAATTACTCAAGAAGGGTAAGTGAGAAACAGCAATACTCTCGGTCTCGTTCATTCAATTTCTCGAATACGTGAGTGAGACAAAGCAATATGCCAAAGCGAGACAAGCAATATACTAGATCAGTGATTCCCAAAGTGGTCCAGGTGGACCCCCAGGGGTCCACGGGAGACTTGCTGGGGGTCTACGTAGGCGTGAACAAAAAATGGGGGTCCATAAGATGTTAATGGGGGTCCACGAAAATTTATCTGCTTTTGATAGTAAAGAGCAAAAATGTAAGCATAGTTTTTATAAGGGCCTACCTACATTGTTTTAAGTACCTATCTAAGCAGATAATATTTTAATAAGGCAAGCGACTGTTACTTGTCCAAACTTGTGTATTCGATATTACGTACAATTTCGTGTACAGACTTGCAAAGCGCTATCCGCCCGACAATGCTTAATGCTTGTTCAGACATGAACTTGATCAACACTATAAATACTTGATGCCAAAGGCAACCAAACGCATTCATTTGTTTCCGGAATTTCGAAAACAAGGCGGAATTTGGAAAAAAGTTGTGAGAAAATTTATATCTGTGTTTGCTAGTGCCGGAGAAAAGTAAGTAACCTACCTTTTTTTGTTATAGTACTTAAGTATTTTGTTTACGTGTACTAGTCGGTTGATCACAACGGCCTGTATAGATAGGTAACTTAGTAACTTACAGATATTTTAATTGTCCTCTTTCGATTTGAAGACAAACACAGCACGTTTTATTCAATTGTTTTTTCACGAGAGAAGCACTGCCTCTCTAAAAAGGCCGAATAAGCAATATTGCAGAGCAATTAATTTTGTAATTTTTCTTGCAAATAACTACTAATTTTATAAAACAGTAATTTCATAATCATGTTAAATTGATTTTGAAGTAACTATTTTATCAAAACTATTCCTTTTCGGAAAGAGCGAGCGGTGCGCGGGCGACGGGAAAAGGGCGGGGCTTGAACTTCGATGCCTGTTTGTCACGTTTTAACAATGAAGCCGCAGACAAAAAATACGCAAATACACGGAGCGCGTGAACTCATTGATTTAATAAAATGTTAGTTATCGTTTTTATGGACAATTTTGGGATTTCGACGTTTATTTTTTCCTACACAAATATGATCAGTATTCGATACTGAGTACAGTAATTTTTATTTATACTATTAAAAATTAGTGGTAAATTATGTACTTTAAAATTGATACCGTTTTGTGAAAACGTTTGTATTTGTCTCAGCGGTTTATTAGTTGGTCCCTTTACAAGCCGTAATTCTATTTCCGCGTGCTGACAAAGGCTGCGGTGTGATACCTATATTCAGAAAAAAACTTGGTTACTAAAACATTTTTTTTACAGGTAAGGTAACTGACACGAAACATGGCTACAGCAAAGAAAAAATATCGACAATATAGTGTCGATTATTTGAAATATGGTTTTGTTCCATCAGAGGCAGACAAACAATTGCCCATGTGCCTATTATGCAACAAAGTTTTGAGCAATGACTCTATGAAACCATCAAAGCTCGAAGATCATCTAAAAAGGTGTCATACTGATAAAATAGGTAAAGATTTAAAATATTTTCAAACATTGAAAGAAAAATATGGAAAGAGACCCACCATGCACAGTATGTTCGCTTCAACATCTCAAAGTAACGATGATGGCTTGCGGGCATCTTACAATATCTCATTACTTATAGCAAAATCTGGAAAACCGCACACTATCGGAGAACAATTAATTTTACCCGCTGTTGAAGAGGTTTTAAAAACTGTTTTGCACAAATCTCCATTTGACGTACTAAAAAGAATTCCATTAAGTAACAATACTGTACAAAGACGCATTGATGAAATGAGCTCTGATATCGAAAGCTTTTTGTGCAATCATCTGCAAAAAACTCATTTTTCTATACAACTGGACGAGTCAACGTTACCCAGTAATGAAGCATTACTATTGGCATATGTCCGATTTATTGTTGAGGAAGAAATTCACGAAGAATTGCTATTTGCCAGAACTTTGGAGACTGACACTAAAGGCGAATCAATATTTAATGTCCTGAGTAATTTTTTTACGGAAAAATCGATCCCATTTACAAACATTATTTCAGTGGCAACAGACGGAGCTCCTGCAATGGTCGGGCGATATCGTGGGTTTATAAGTCATCTCAAAAGAATTATACCAGGACTTACAGCTATTCATTGCGTAATCCACCGACAACATCTTGTGGCAAAACATTTAAGTGACAGGTTGAACCAATCTCTTCATTTTGTAATAAAAGCTGTCAACAAAATCAGAAGCAATGCATTGAATACACGTTTATTTGCTCAATTGTGCGACGAAAATGATGAAGACTTCCAACGACTGCTCTTACATACTGAAGTACGCTGGTTGTCGAAAGGTGCATGCTTAACGAGATTTTACTCTGTTTTCGATTCCATATTAGAGTTCTTAGAAAGTAGAGATCCAGATTTAAAAGAAAACTTGATCAAATTCAAAGCAGACATTGCGTATTTGACAGATTTGTTTAAAAAATTTAATGATATTAACTTGCAGTTACAAGGGGACAGCCTGAATTTAATAAAAACAAAGGGGATAATTTCGGCTTTTCTTGGGAAATTGAAATTTATGAAGCAAAACATTAGTCGGCGCGAATTCTCTCAATTTCCAAACTTGTCGCAGGTAGAATGTATTGATGAGGATATCCATACCTACAGTCAACATTTAAGTGCCCTGCATGATGACTTCAAAACCAGGTTTGAAGATATACTGACGATGGATATACCACCATGGATAATAAATCCATTTGATGAAACGGAAGTGGCCAATGTTGTATTACAAGAGGAGCTGCTCGAGCTAAGCACTAATGAGGAGCTGAAGGTGAAATTTAGAAAAGGCTACCCAACATTTTGGCTGCAAGCAGAAATACCCGAAAAATATCCTGGACTGTGGGAAATCGCAAGGAAATTTTTAATAGCTTTTCCCTCGTCATATCTTGTCGAAAGGAGTTTTAGTGCCGTTACAAACCTCTTAACAAAAAAAAGGAGCAAATTAAACATCACAGAGCGGGGGGATTTGCGGTTATTGCTCACAAAAATAAAGCCAAACATTGATCGTTTGCTGACACTCCATCAGATACATCCTTCCCATTAATTAAAATTATGACCTGAACCTATATTACCTTAATATTTTTTTCTTGTAATTCTATTCTTTTAATAAATAAAGTGATATAAAATGTACCATTTTTCGTTTTTATTTTACATATCGAAATATAGGGACAGAACTCAGAAGTGACACAATTTTTATTTTTTGGCGACTTTAAGAATGTGGTAGAAATGTAGCAGCAGGGGGTCCACCGAAACCAGTAAAATTTTGAAAGTGGTCCACGAGAAAAATAAGTTTGGGAACTACTGTACTAGATCGTTCGCGATATTATTCTCGTATAGAAGCACGCAGCGATTGTACGAGAAGTTTCCGCCGGCAGGGTTGCTCAATCTTTTTCAGTGGTTGCCAACTTTAAGGCCGCGTTTTGTAACAGTACTAATGTTGTCAATAAACCCTTTAAATAGAGCTTATGCAACATAACCTAAAAAGTCATTCCACAGAATATATAGACCGAAAACCTTGCTGAAAGTATAATAAATGTCTGAACTAGCATGCGATGGGTCAACGACCTCTGTACTGAATGATAGTACGAGCACAAACTACGGCCCGAATGCTAACAGTTTGATAACATGCGATTTCATTTGATCTATGCCTTAAAGGGCTCCAACTCTTATGGTTCTTTGTCTTTCCCAGTTAGTCTACTAACATAAGAGTTGGTTGCGCCCATTTCCTAAGGGATGTTATCTATAATATAATATCCCTTAGAAAATGGGATGTTCAGTCCATGGCGCATCTTTTGTCCTGCACGTATGAGGATCTCCTAGCGCATAGCGGCCAACGATAGTGCGGTGAGCCCGTGAGCGTAGCCACTTATTGGTTTGGGAAAATCTGACAAGCTAGCCATTTCTAATCGACAAGGAGAGCAAAAGATGAAACAAATGGAACCTCTTATATGCAAATACAGTTGACGTGAAATTCAGGAATATTTCCTCTTCCTTTCATTTCACAATACAATAATGAGCCATAATAATGAGGAAAAGTTATAAAAACACAACAAAAGGGTGCGTCTGTCCTTAATACCTGTAATTATGAATAAATGTAAATTAAAACATTAATTATGTATATTTTGCCTGACAGGTCTCCTTTAACTTGTCATATGAAATATTTCAACATTTTTCATTTGATTAATTCATTATGTAAAAAAGTTAAATTTTGGCAGTTGTTAGCCTAACGACTGCCATCTAGTGTAAAAACAACCGGAATCATTCGTTTCTGAAGCTGAAGATAAAAATGCCACTAGTGGCGACCAATCACGCTTGATAAGCTCAATCGTTACGAACACGCATGCCCAGGCTATCATTCAAGTACCAGGATCACATGACAAACAAGGAGGTTCGCCGTATGAATATTTATTCCATATGGATTTTCTCTACGAAATATACGGTTGAACTCGGCAAAGCAGGTATTTATAAAGATTTACGATAGATACGCTCACAAATAAATCTTTACATGTTATTTCCAGGATGGCTTTGGAACTAAAGGGTTCTGTATTTCCTCTAAGAAGTACTAAAATAGGATTTTGGCATTATTTTAATGACCTTTTCTCAGAAATATGCCAAAATAGACGGAAACTATGCCAAGAGATTTTTTTTTTGTGTAATAAAGAGTATTTGTATTTTATTGTAAGAGCATACACAAATTATAACACCCTTCTTTCATATCGGAGAGTTAGAAAAGCAACTAATGATATCCAGAAGGACGCAGTCGGATGTGACCAAAATCGAAGCGATTCGCGCCTCGATACGTAAAGCGTTTATACCGAGAATAATCAACTTGATACTTTGTTTATACTTTCATATCCACTAATAACTTAACATTAGGGATGCTAAAGTCTGTCTGTATGTCTATTGAAAGACGCAAAAGCAAATTTATACTTAAACCTTATACTATGCTGATTCATCGATGTCGATTGATTTTACTTCGCGGAACGCGGAAGTTTGTAACAAATTATGTAGTTTCGTAACCAAAAAAAAAAGTTTGTTAATGATAAGGTATAACTTATATAACTTATTCTAAAGTTTACATAATAATAGTTTATATAGGTTGTAGATAAAAAACAAAAAATAAAATAAAAAATTAAAACACAACTGTCAACCAGTTATGATTACTCCGTGCTTGGAGGCACGTATCTGTCCGGCAGCATAAATATCTATCAATGTTGTCAAGCACGTTCCTTTTGATCTGAATTCCCTGAAAAATTGAACGGATGACAGACAGTTGCTATATAATAAGAACAACCCGTACCATCTAATCTAGGAGAACCGTCTTACCTCAAGTATCAAAACATGCCAGTCGGCGTATCCTCTACAAGTTTTGGCCGTCACTACGCCTCGTTAAGTGATTGGCTGTTATGCCCAGTGGTTCGAAGTCGCCATTTTTATATTTACGCTGCTTTTTATTGGGGGAGCTGTGTTTAATGTGCTGCCAGTGTCCTTGTTTCGTGTACGTTTTTAGGGTTCCATACGCAAAGTACTTTAGTACTACTATATATTCTGTGTCCAAAGGTTAAAACGGGATCGTATTACCTGTATTCTGATACTATGTTCTTTGTATACAAAAAAGATTTTTACATACATACATACATACTAAGACTTCGCTATCTGTGTCACTAGGCTGTATCTCAAGAATAGGGTCGCCAACTTTTTTTATATTTAGGTCTGAGAAGTTAATTAAGGGGCGTTGTTTCCAAGCATCTGTCCGATGGCTTGGATACATAGCACACGGGTACGCGAGCGTCGGAAGTACAACAAGCCGTTGAAACTGCGCTCGGCAACCCGCCTGCCAAGCGTGGCGAGTATGGCAACAACCCCTCAATTCGGGGGAGGCCTAAGTCCAGCAGTGGACTGATTGCGGCTGAAACGAACGAACGAGGTCTGAAAAGAATATGAAACAGTATTTAAGCAAAGTTTAACAGTATTTTATTTAAAATACTTACCGAACTTCGGGCACAAGTTAACAATTTACTGTCATTTTTAAAAGCTTCATAAGCCTCACTACAATTGTAAGTAAGATTAAAATATATGAGGAGCTCATTTTTGATTAAATTTATGCTTGCTCTGTTTCTGTCGTCCCGCCACTTCGCATTCATTAATGAGAAAATTCTCTCAGTAAATGCTGAGATGGCGGTCAGTTGACTTGACATTGACAGATTCGTCTTAAAACTCCATTATTGTGATTTAATTAAAAATAGAATAGATTTGTTTGTGGCTGAATAAATAAAAAAAGACAGTAATTTATCAGAAAACAGTATTTTTTATAACTTTACTAGCTGACCCGGCAAACTTCGTACCGCCTCCGAATATATTCACCTTTTAAACCTTCCCTGGACTTCCACAAATAATTCAAAACGTAGAATAGCCAAATCGGTCCAGCCGTTCTCGAGTTTTAGCGAGACTAACGAACAGCAATTGATTTATAGATTTTTGTTCAACAGTAGAAAGTATAATGTATTGAAAAACAGTTTAATACTGTTTTTAACAGTATAGTTGGCAATCCTACTCAAGAACCGAGATAGTTGAAATTTTCACAGATGTACCTATTTCTGTTGACGATAACGCGATAACAACAAATACTAAAAATCAAAATGGGGCTCCCATACAACAAACGTGATTTTCTTGCGGTTTTGATAGATAATGGTACGAAATCCATCGTAAACGAGTCCGACTCGCTCTTTACCGGTTTTTATTTATTTACTTTATTCATGTACACAATAAAAATGCAAAGGATTATACATATGAGATTATATGTATATATGATTATGTTGGCAGTAAACTATAAGGCCTGCAAGAGATTGCATAGTTACTTGTAGGCAAACAGGCGTACGGCCCACCTGATGGTAAGTGGTAACCGTAGCCTATGACCGCCTGCAACACCGGAGATGTCACGAGCGCGTTGCCGACCTGTCCGCTGTCAGCACAGCGACCCCTCTAAAGCCTGGCGACCGTACTCACCAGCAGGAACACAAAACTGCATCACAGTGTTATTTGGCTGCGGTCTTCTGTAGGGTGGAGGTACTTCCCCAGACGGACTACTCCTTACAAAATGTCCTACCTCTCTTACTTACTTTAACTTTACGTTTACTTGTGCCACTTCTTCGCGTGTGGCGTCCTCAGCTTCATCAGGGTACACCGTTAATCATGGATCTAGATTTGGCGGTACTGGTTATTACAATACAGCGACTGCCGTCTGTCCTTTTTTACAGGGAAACCGAAACTGGAAATCATGACATAAATTCAAGAGAGTGGACGTCAGGCAGGCGGCCGTTGAAAATGCTGAAACCTTTATATATCGTCAACGATCTCAAAGAACCGGAGAAAACAAGTTTCTCCAATTTCCATGACATGGATTCAACTCTAATAATGCAATCCATTAAACACTGTCTAGTGATATGTCAATAAAACTTGTCATTATTACCCGATAAAATAACCTAATTATATTTAAAAACGAACGCTGCTATTTTTAATTACATATTTTAAACTTTTTACCCGACTACGACAGAAGGAGTGTTATGTTTTTCGAGAGTATGTATGTATGTATCAACTTTTTCATGAAAATGTCTATGTCGATTTCGAGGAATAAATATGCTTAGGGAAAAGATTGCATTAAACATATCTTTAGACAAGCAGATATTTTTTAAGAAAATCGCACAAAACCCAAGGACGTTTATTTTTAGCAAGGTTATCGTATTATCGCCGGAATTAGTCTGGCTCCGTCACATTTAATTTTGTTTGGTTGGCAGCACAGGGTAGTGAATAAATATTTTTTGTTTGGTAGCGCTAATTAGCGCTTTATGTACTTGTCACCCATGTCAAATGTCATCTCTGTTCGAGTAAACATAACCCATACATAACTTGACTTCATCTTCATTACATTAATTCATACATTATTATGAAGAATCAGATGTCAACGGATGAAAAGACGTTAGTAAAGTTCAATAAATAGGCCAATATGCAATAGATACGTGAAATGAGGTACCTAGATATTTTGCGATTGTAAACAAACAAGAGACCAACTCGCGGCTCGCGGTCCATCCTGACTTTGACATTTGACACTGACATACATATTTTTTAATGCCTTAGTAATTTTTGCTTTTTAACTTGCAGTTCGGGATGGCCATAAAAGCTACGTGACGTCACCACCACAGAACGGATTAAAGAGGTCACCACCATGAAATCTTAAAAATTAAATAAAAATATAATTTTTGGAAATTTTTCGTCCAAATTATATGTCCGAAATCTATTCTATCAATAAAATACAAAAAAAACACAATTTATTTTTTAATTGACTAGCTAATAGTTTGGCACGCTCTACAACAGCCTGAACGGCTCGATGGATTTTAGCTTGAGAGGTGTCGTTAGATTCGTATTTACTGTGAAAGTACATACATACATACTATATACTAGAGACTACGGATTTCCATTTGCTACAATCCTTACAGACTTCCCTCGCTTCTTCTACGCTCATCACTCTCGTCATACACGCTCGTCGATTACGGGTACTCCTGACATCTCCTTTTTTTAATATGTCTGCGATTTGATCGCAGTATGTTCTCCGAGGCCGGCCCTTACCGACTTTTACTGTGAAAGTGACGCTGGTTATATCAAAATATTAAAAAAATGGCGGATTTCTTTAGGTCTTTCTATTTTCAAATTACACAGAACGCAGTCGAGTTTTTTATTTTTTTAAACTACAAAGAAATATCATTGTGAGTGTACTTTGGTTACAATGAAATACTTGCTTTTAAACTGCGAACTTTGAATTTGTATCAATAATTTTTGTAAAGGGTACAATAAAGAGTTTCTCCATTTTCCTATTTAGTTGCACTATGAGTGAATTCACAAGTATATCATTATAGAACATTTGTTGTAAGGCATAAAATATATGTATTGTATAATTGGTGTTGTTGACTCGCCTGAACTTTTATCTAAATTAATGATTAATGCACCGCCTAGAATATTAAGATTTAACCCCCCCATTTTTATACCAAACACATCCACTAATTATCGACAGAATTCGTTTATTTTGCGCGCAGGTAAGAATTTCAATATTATTTCTCGAACGGTGGATATTGATTTGTTCACTACAAGCATAGCGAGGGCTAAGTTACTTCTATATGACCATTTGTTCCAGCAGGGTAATGTTTAGGGTAGTTCGTTGATTTTTGATTTGATGATTTTTAGCTTAAAATTGTTTTCCTTTACTAAACTAAACGGTGTTGCTTTCGATTAATGGCAATATTAAAAAAAAAAGAGGTTTTTTCAATATGCAGTGTGTGTACTGTACTATGTTTGGTTTGTTAGTTGTACTATTCTAGTTCTATCTGTAAGGACCTTTAATTGGCTTCTAAATTGCTTAAATTTTTTACCTATTGTATAGATATAAGCTGTTGGTCTTCCTTATAATAAATAAATAAATATTGTAAATGTATATTTAAATAGTGCTACTCTATCGCAATGGACTTATCCGTAATGGTAGATGTGTAAGTGAAAAATAAATAAATAAAATAAATAAATCTTTAGGAGCGCTATTTTTGAAATGTAAGATATACATTTCGAACTAAAATCATTCATGCAACAGAACAAATTTCCCCAAGGAACATAGCTCGAAACATGAAAAACAAATTTGGACTTCCCATAGTAAGTTAGGACACGCGATGAGACATTTTGTATGGGCGGTTCAAAAATTAACTCCATATTACGACCCATGTATCTTGGGGAAAGTTGTTCAGTGGCATGAATGGAGTCACTGGACGATGGGTCCAAAACGACTAAAATTTCACGGTGTAGGTTTATCATTTTAAACAAAAAAGTATTCAAAATCGCAAACATAAAAAAAATCAGACCTCATCCTTTTTGAAAGTCAGTTGGAAACGTACTTACTTATCGCACAGAAAAGATAAACAAGACGAGCAAAACAACGGGCAAAGGCTAGTTCAAATTTATAAGGACATTCGGGGACTCTCGGGTATGGCGAACAGGAGGTATCCATTTGCGTAGCCGGTTCTCATCCCGCGGGACCATCGCATGCCACCAACTTTTGGATTAAACAGTGGAATCGCAATGGTGTTACATAAGGATGAGCTTGTCGGAACTTGTACAGTTGTAGTTACAGTAGAGTTCGGTTATTTTTTTAAATTATTCAGTATTTTATGTTATGTTAGTAATGGTATTCGAGGAGCACGTTAGTCGAGCGCGACCCGCGTATCCGTGGCGAATGCGCGTGTCAAGCGACGACGTGACGCGACCACTATTTGATTGGTCGCCATTTAGTGGCATTTTCTATCTTGAGCTCCTCCGTGCTTCGGAAGGCACGTTAAGCCTTTGGTCCCGGTTGTTGTCGATAGATAGCTGCAGTCGTTAGGGTGTGTCAGATGCCTTGGGGCAGCCTAAAACATTCTGACAGTGTTGGCCACTAACACACCGCGGGTCATGTTCATGTTGGTCTGGTTTCCCTGTAAAATAGGGTTACGGAGGTAAGACGGCAGTCGCTTCTTTGTAATAACCAGTTCCGCCAAATCTAGGAGCATGACTTACAGCGTACCCTAGGCTCCGAAGCGTAAGCTGTCGACGCAACTAGGAATACACGCTAGGATGATGAAATGAGTAATGGTATTCGTAAAGTATTTATATTATGTTAAACTTGTGGAGTGAAATAAAATTATGAGATTGCGAAGCATAGCTCTGTACAAGCAAATATTATAATGTTGCTCCCACACTGCCGTTAGAAAATGTTTATATAACATTTACTAGCATTCATTATAATGTATGTCAATTTTTTGTAAACAAATGTTTTACCAACGTTAGTAAACAAAAATAAAACAACCTTCTCGTTTGCCTGTTGGCGCGGCGTAATACGAATATTTAGGCCCTAATACATTGGAGCTATTTCTGCACGCTACTGGGCACGTCCTTACGCTACTATAAGTCTATGTAGAATCGTGAAATAGCTTTCGAATGTATCCAAAGTTCTGTGTCTAAAGTTTACTCTTAGCTTTTAAAATATTATCTAGACAGAACAATTGTATTAACTTGCGGATACTGGTCTTATCCGACTGCGGCGAAGCCAAAAAAGAGGGTTATGTGTTTTACTTGTATATAAGTAGTCTCTTTTTTCCATAAAACAGCTGAACTATTACTAATTAATTGAAATAAATGAGGAATGAATGAATGAACACTCATTCATTTTTAGGGTCCCGTACCTCCAAAGGAAATAACGGAACCCTTAAAGGATCACTTTGTTGTCTGTCCGTCTGTCTGTTTGTCAAGAACCTTTTTATCAGGAACGCGTGGAGGTACCCAGCTGGAATTTATATCAAATACTAAGGTCTACTGTCCCTTGAAGCTGTGAAAAAATCAAACTTCTAAGCCAACGCAATCAAAAGATACAGCAGTTTATGCCGCAAATTTCCGCAAAGTTTCGACACTCGCAAGGGAATCAAAACCTACAGGGTACTTCCCGTGAACTCAGAAACCTGAAATTTGGTACGAAGCAACGTCTTATAGCACAGATAAAGGAAAAATTGCGGAAACCGTAAATTTTTAGTAACATCAATAAAAAAAATATTTTTAATAATTTTAAACTTACCAACCCTTTTCTCGTGAACGGGTAGAGGTATTAAATTGAAATTCAAATCAAATACTCAGGTCTATTATACCTTTAAGCTGTAACAAAATCAAACTTCTATGTCAATGCAATCAAAAGAAACAGCAAATTAAGCAGCATATTTTCAAACTCGCAACTACTCGCAAGGGAATCAAAACCTAAAGGGTACTTCTAGTCGATCTAGAATTTTGAAATTTGGCATGAAGCAATGTTTTATAGCACATATAAAGGAAAAATTCCGAAAACCTTAAATTTTTATTTACCATTATTTTTCTTGTTATTGTATTTATTTTTACTAAGGAAACAAAGAGTTGCGTGGTTCAATAAAACAAAAAGAAAAGTATTTTATTAGTCCAAAAGTATTTTATTTTGGTACACGTAATCCCAAATTTTAGGTCAGGCTCTGTGATCGAAGAATATTTTGCTAAGAGCTACACACATTCTTTCCATACTTCAGCCGCTACCTCTTATCACTTAACTTGCAATTTCTAAACACGTTACCCACCACATTGCTTATTCCAGTCGTAGCGTCGTACGTTTTCAGCACTATTCATTCATTCATTCATACCGTTTGAGTGGGTTACGCTTCAGGGAATGTCTAGGGTGTGAGTTTATGCAATTGGCGTATCTGTACTTACATTAGAGATATGTCGTTGGTTATTTCTGTATATGTGTGTTGGCTTTTGTGTAACATTCAATGATATTAGAAAAAACAAGAAGCAGATATGTTAAGTGGGTAATAGACGTACGAGCAAGTACGCGTACTTATGGCTCGACTACCTTTTTCTCCCGTGTGTCACCGTAAATACGCGTACTTTAAAACCGCCGCGCAAGTCGTCGGCGATCCAACCGGTTTAAAAGGTTTTCGTAGTTCGTCTCGACTCGTACGTGTGGCAGCACTGCGAGCCTCGAGCCGCCGTTTTATTTCGCCAATCTGTAGATGCCCAAATCTTATTATGATACGTGGGGATCACTATAAGTTTCCGGAATGAATATGAAAAAATACTATTAAAGGTACAAAATTAATTTATTGTTTTTCAAAATAATCTCCCTTGGCGTCTATGCACTTTTTCATTCGATGAAACCAGTTTTGAAAACTTTTGTGCCACTCCTCTGTGGTGACCTCTGAAACGTGTTTTTCATACTCCTCGACAGCCTCTTCTGGTGATGAAAATCGTTGACCGCGTAATTGGTTCTTAATTTTTGGGAACAGAAAAAAGTCACAAGGTGCCAGGTCGGGACTGTATGCAGGATGACTCATGAGTTCTACATTTTTCGCCTTCAAAAAGTCGTTTGTCTGTCTGGCCGTGTGAGAACTAGCATTGTCGTGGTGCAGGATGATACGGCGTTTACGGTTATTTTTACGGAGTTCGTCAATAACTTCCGGCAAACAAATGGTCGTGTACCAGTCACTATTCACTGTACGACGATTCTCTAAAGCAACAGTAGCCACGTGTCCAGTTTTATTAAAAAAAGAAGCAATCATCCGCTTAGATGCACTTTTCACGCGCGCCACTTTGGTTGGTTTCGGCTCATCTTGAAAGACCCATACGCTCGATTGCTGCTTTGTTTTGGGATCGTAGCAATAAATCAATGTTTCGTCACCTGTTACTATGTCCCACACCAAATTTGACGCACCTTCGTTGAATCTGGTAAGCATGGCACTACACCAAGTGACGCGGTCCGTTTTTTGAGCCTCGGTCAAGTTGTGTGGGATCCACCGCGAGCACAGCTTTCTCACACCCAAATGTTTGTGTAGGATTAATTGTATTTGACTCATGCCTATTTCTAAGGATGCGCGAATTTCATGGTAGGTCACATGCCTGTCTGTTTCAATCATACGGCGCACAGCATTGATGTTTTTGTTGATCACAGCGGTGGACGGCCGACCATCGCGAGATTCGTCACTGAAATTGATACGACCACGCTTGAATTCTGCAAACCAGCTATAAACAGTTGTCTTGCATGGTGCTTCATTGCCAAAAGCTGTTTCAAGCCGAGCGATGCTCTGTTGAGCTGTCAAATTACACTTAAAATCGTATAAAATCATACTACGAAAATTTTCCCGAGTTAAATCCATGTTGATGCAGACACACAATTTTTTAAATGGCGCCACAAGGTAAAAACAAAAGACAGTCAGATTAAACAAACTGCATTCTACAGCCAAAGAGTTCTATTTTCAAATGTTGCAATAATTTTTAAATATTGTTTATGTAAGTGGCCAGTTCCGGAAACTTACAGTGCGCCCTATGTATTAATACTAAATACCACAAAGCTTCTCTCGACGACATCGCAATACAGTGTGAGCAAGCTTCACGTGTGTCACCGACGTCGAGCCGAGTAAGTACGCAAACTTAAAAACCGCGTACTTTAAGATCGTACCTCTATCACCCACTTTATAGGCGCGCGCGCTGTGAAGACTCAAATAAGTCCTAATTGGGACGCCTTGTAATCAGTCTGCATCGAGCGCAATCACGAGCATGACGCTTCGTAAGTTTCTGTGGCCTTGCCAAAATAAATCAAAAATGCCGTCCTGTGTGTTTTCATTGTGTACCAAATATGACTCTAATGTTTTTTTTTTTTTTCTCTCTTTTATCCTATTTTTTATGATAATACTAAGAACTTAAATAGTGTGTGAAAAATGATTTATCACTCTAATATCAGTCAACGAAATACAAGGGATCTCTTACCGCATGTGAGTATGCAAAAATACTTTGATTAATTAGTCATTTCAATTATTTCCCCAAACAGACGCAAAGGCGCCATGATCAGATGATGAAAGAGAGAGAGAGAGAGAGCGATTTAGTTTTGACGCGAGAGAGATAAGGATGCGTGCATAGATTATTAGTGCAGAATCATATACTGTAGTATGTTGTTCTGTATTATTGTTTTTTATTACAATAGCTGTCTATTGTTTTATTTCACTAAATCTCTTTTTCTATTATTCTAATACAGTACATACAGAGTTATTAAAATGTCATTGTAGTGGCACTGTTAGCGAGGTCTACTGTTCACAGAAACACTATTGGATTATTTTGTTCAAATTTCCAATAAATATAATTTACTTTTGTCATGTTTTATTTCTTTCCCTAGTACCTACTCTTGAACCAAGTGTACTACACTCTACAACAACAATGTTACTCTATGCACAAGAAAGTGGAATCATTGAAAATTATAGCTATCTCTTTCATGTGCATGCTATTTCGTATCTTTTGTTTCACTCATCAGCAAAACTTGTCGATGTGTGCGGTTCTGTATTGCTCGGAACAGATTTAAAACTTAAAGTACTGTGAAATCTGTAATTCCTAATATCATCGGTAACATTGACAACAAATCCATACTTCCATACTTATATTATACTTTATACTTATATTATAAATGCGAAAGTCTGTCCGTCTTTCTGTCTGTCTGTCTGTTACGCTTTCACGGCTAAACCGCTGAACGGATTTTGATGAAATTTGGTATGGATATAGTTGAAGACCCGGGGTCAAACATAGGCTACTTTTTGACGCAGGCGGAGCTGCGGGAAACAGCTAGTAAATAATAAACGCTATAAAAACCATATTAAAACAGTTTAATTTCAAGTGTTAAAATCGCGAAACTAAAAAAATCAAACATCCATACTAATATTATAAATGCGAAAGTTTGTATGACGGTCTGTCTGTCTGTTACGCTTTCACGGCCAAACCGCTGAACGGATTTTGATGAAATTTGGTATGAATATAGTTGAAGACCCGGGGTCAAACATAGGCTATTTTTTGACGCAGGCGGAGCTATGGAAAAAAGCTAATTATAAATACATACTAATATTATAAATGCGAAAGTCTGTCTGTCTGTTACGCTTTCCCGGCCTTTTTGACGCATGCGGAGCTGCGGGAAAAAGCTAGTATTTATACAATTTCAGCCGCAGTGCTGGACATATGCCTCTCATAAGGATTTTTAGAATTAAATTTTTCTTTTATTTGTATTTATTCCAAAAATATCGGTGTTAACCAAAAAATCTACCACATTTTTATACATGGTTTTGATTTTTTAATTGTTAATTTTCGTAGTTTATGACTTCATCTATAAGATCGAATAGCTTTATTTAATTTGACAAAATTCTAGAAGATGCAGACCGAGCAAATGGATGGAACCTTGTATGATGAAGTTATACTCCAGACGTGAATCAATTTGTAAGGAAACGTACTCACTATAACACAAATATAATTTTTGTTACACGACTGCGGCGACGACAAAAAAAGGATGGGTGTGAGTTTGACCGGTATGTTTGCATTTCGGTATCTGGGCGCCAAAATTGCATCTTCAAAACTATTTTCTTCAATCCTTAGTATAGTTTCAAAATAATTAGTTGTTGGGAAGACAAGATTTAGTATATAGCCCGACCAGGAAAATAAAAACCCTGCATTGTCGTCGCTACTGATCGCCTTTATGTGGAAACATGTTGTATGTGTCATGTCAACAACAAAATTGACAATGTCATTTAATGAAATATAAATTAATCCTTCGTTTTCATTCGCATCACATATTAAAACATCTTTTATATACATTTTCTCTCATTACTATATAGTACCTGGGCGACCGAGCTCCGCTCGGTAGTTATGGTATCCATCCATACTAATATTATAAATGCGAAAGTCTGTCTGTCTGTCTGTCTGTTTCTCTTTCACGGCCAAACGGCTGGACGGATTTTGATGAAATTTGGTATGGATTTAGTTGAAGACCCGGGGTCAAACATAGGCTACTTTTTGTCGCAGGTGGAGCTGCGGGAAACAGCTAGTGGTGGTATATATGGAAAACAGAATCACAATAGAGATGCAAAATAGTAAGCCGGGTAATCTATGATATTTTTTCCACCCTTACATACATTAGGCCCATTTCTACTGGCTTTGAGGTCGGTTTTCTCTTCCTGTGAACTACTTAAAACCTCTTTCCACACTATATATGCGCGATTTATACTGATTAATACTTTTATACTCCAAAACAAAAAAAAACACATAAAAGAAAGAAAAACAAAACTTTCTTTAGTTGGGATTTGAACCTGGAACCACCAGAGTACAAAGCAGATGTCTTAACCACTGGGCTATCGAAGCAGACCCGCCGGCGCTGAAATTATTGTACTATAACTACAATTTCATGCGGAAAATCTTTTTGCCGAAAAATATGGGAAAAACGAATTTTCCCAGACATGGAACCTGGCTAGATTAATTTTTTGACTTTATAAGAATCTATGTTTAAAATTTCAAAGAAATCGTTAGAGCCGTTTTCGAAAACGCGAGACAAATATATATATAAATATACATACATACAAATATTGCTCGTTTAATAGTATAGGATTATTTTTACCATTTTCATAAATATTTTTATTTGTTAATCACAAAATTCACAACTTCCACTCCCGTCGATTTTTGGCAGATTACATTGAGATGACGGAATGTAACTTGAATACATAGTTGCCAGTAAAAGAAATTAGTTCTAATATTTTTCCGCAATATGGCCAAGGCTGCTATTTTCCTGGTCGAGCTATAAAAAAATACACACAATGATTTAAACCTATGGAGCAAAGGCGCACTATGTACCTATTTTAGTTCTTGTAATGTTATTATTAGTTAAGATCGCCTATCCATAGATTATGGGATTTTTTGGTGCGCGCACCTAATATGTTGGAGCACCGTGACTCCTCAGAAGGCGGCGGCTGAAAACCAGTGCTAGTCATGCTGCCATGTCTAGCGTAATACTGAGCCGCCACCTATTGAGACGTCTGTCATGCATATATTGTACTTTGTCAATCATTTTTGTAAATCATTTTTATAGGTATTGATAAACGTGTCAATGAATTATATTGTATTCACTTATTGCTAAGCAATTTCATCCTGTCAAAATGTAGGTTGAAACCCCAAAAATATCGATCTTAACCAGGTTTTTCGTAGGTAACTTAAAATTATTTTTCAAAAAGTAACAAACCGAATTTTTTGGTTCTTAAAAATTGTAATATTTGCTTGTATACGCTAATGTATTTAGTTCGATATAAAGAAGAATTTAATATTAAATTGTTTAGTTTTCGACATACGTTTCACACACACGTAAAGTCTCGGACAAGTATCTGTTTGAAACATGTTAAAAATAATGTTAACAGCTTCACAGAATATCTTATAAAGTGGCGTAGAGTAATAAAACCTAGAGCCCAAGCATTTTAGATTGATGTGATGACAATGTGAAACCAGATTGTACGTTTAAACACTGTAACCCGATGTGCGTAAAATGTTTGTTTATTTGTTTGTAATATCTTTATTGTACAGAAAAAACAAATAATTAACATACACAAGCATAAAAAAACAATAAGTACAATGGCGGACTTATCCCACTTAGGGATCTCTTACAGTCAACCAGCGAGTGGCAGGAGAAGATATGCTTACCAGAAGGGTAGAAGCGTGTACAATATAATATTATTATGAAGGAAATACATTAAATAAACCTACATACATATATATAATAATCATATATACATATAAATAAACATACACACATACCCCCATGTAACTAGCTTATACTTTTAAATGTCAAAGTTCAGCAAAGGAGAATTTGAAAGTTCATTCTGTAATGTGGTACATTACAGAATTCAATTCTGTAATGTACAATTCTGAGAATTGTAACAGTCCTAAAGTCGTAAAAATCGTAAAATTACGTTTATTTATAACCTAAAGTACTCTTAAACTACTGTTTAACAAAGCTCAAAGCTCAGAGTATAGACATATACTCTGTTTAACATAGACTATAGAAAGACGTAGTTTAGCGTTTTTTTAAACACGTGTTGAACAGTTTTCTAACTTCTTTTGTAGTAAGACGGTAAGTCTCACACATTTCGTCATTTCTGACATGCAACATGCAATAGACATTTAAATGAAAGTAAACATACATAGATGGCGTTAGTAGTTAGTATCCAATTGGTCGATGGTAATTATTGCACAGAAAAGGTAATGGTACTTACAGTAATGATCAAATTATACATTCACCTCATTAATTTGACGCCACATCCGTATATTAAATTAAATTAAAAATTAATATTATAAAGTAGAAACGTTTTGACATAATTTCACCTCGCTGTTTGGCGGAATAAATGAGTAACAGTGATTGTTGAGAACTGAACCTTTTTATTAGTAAATACTCTATCTAATACATATATTTTTTTTTGTTGGTTGTTATAGAAACAATTAATAAACAGTCATATCAAGTACTCAAAAAATATCTACGTGTTTTATTTTCCAGCCTTAATATTTGTCCACAAAATATTAGTTTTCTACAGTGATGAGCACAACAAAACCGATATGTTATTCATTTGGGTTGACACTTTTCTGTTTCTATCATTGCTTTTTGCCATGGAGATGATCTAATAGTTCAAATCACTCGAAAGCAAAAAACTTCGCTACTGTATTTAAAAATAAACCGGAGAAGTGCGAGTCGGACCGAGGGTTCTGTACAAAACTGACGGACAACAACAAAGTGATCCTATAAAGGTTCCTTTTTTACCTTTTGAGGTACGGAACCCTAAAAACAATCCCCATAATAGTTTCTTCCACCATTCGAAGCTTGGACTCCTCAGTATACCCACTCCACTCAACAGTCAGCTGCAGTACACTCGTCCTGCGGTTAATATCTTGTAAACTACGGAGTTTTCTACTTTCTACGCCCGTAATCCGCCATCTTGTTTACAGTTTTATTTTGTTCTGCGTCAAAATACATGCTGGAGGTTTTATTTATTAACCAAATTCATGTACACAGTAAATCGAATAGGATACAATAGAACGGAACCACAGAATTAGTAATAGTACTAACACAGAACATTAGTATATTGGTGCTGCTTATTTGTAAAGAAATCTCTTCCAGCAGACCCAAGAGAGGAAACGCAAAGAAAAGGTGTTAAAAAACGTTGGTGGTTAGCCTGAGGGAGCTCAAACTATCCAGTCGTAACGATCTCGCATGTCAAGCGACGGCGAGCGCGGACTGTGTTGGATCTGCCGTCACTAGTAACAATAGTAGTCCGCGGTGTCGTCACTCACCAACTGGGATGTGAACCCAGTGGACGATGGGGTCGTCACATCCCTACCTTTATTATTATTATTGTTAATTTCTAATATCCTGTTTTGTAGTGTGCAAGAAAGTGTTAATGAATAAATAAGGATGACGCTTCGGCGCGCGGCCGCTGCGACGATTATGACTGCGTCACGGTACATTATCTAAACCTACGACTAACACACACATTACGCGATCGAATTTTAGTGGTAGTAATAGATATCGGGCTTGCAGCTGTTGTATTGTATGGAGTGTCCGGGATGTACTGTAGGCCCCGACCATGGAGCAATTACAAAGAGGAGATGCCCGCATCTATCAGCCTGGCCACTAAGCAATTCGCCACGACGATTTTCGCCGCTTTTTTGATGGCGTTAGTAGTTAGTATCCAATTGGTCGATGGTAATTATTGCACAGAAAAGGTAATGGTACTTACAGTAATGATCAAATTATACATTCACCTAATTAATTTCAATTAATTTCAAAAAGACGACACTGCACTATACACGTCCAGTCATGGAAAAGACATAATTTCAAAACGACTGCAACAAGCAGTCGATGCCCTCGGAGCTTGGTTCAGGAAGTGGCGCATCGAGGTGAATCCGGAAAAGAGCGCAGCAGTGTTCTTTTCTAAAGATTCATACGGTGCAACACGTCCACCAGCATGGAGTACGGTCTCGCTCTTAAAAACGATATCTATGTTTGGTAAACCCATTCCATGGGTGAACCAAACAAAGTATCTGGGCGTTATCTTTGACAGCAGGATGACCTTTGGAGCACACATCCAAAGAGTTCGCAACAGCTGCATTCTATCTAGGCAGACTCTCTCCCATGATCAGCAACGTAAAATTGTCGCTTAGAAATAAGCTGACACTTTACAAGCTAGCCATCCGCCCTGTCATGACATACGCGAGCGTGATCTTCTCACATGCAGCTCCATCTCTCCTGAACAAGTTCCAATTCATCCAGAATAGGTTCGCACGCAGATCCACGGGTGCACCCCCGGGCCTGCGTACACGCGCCTTACACAGGGACCTTGAGCTTCCATCCATTTCGAGATATCTCAAAGAAACGTTAAGGCGTTACTTTGAGAAATGTCCAACCCATCTGAACCCGTTAGTTGTGCGGGCTGCCAACTACAGCCCGGCTGGAGATGTCCCTCTGCGGTACAGACGCCCGAGGAATGTTCTTTTCGACCCTGACGATCCCATTACGGTGGCGAACCTTCCCTTCGAAAACCCCTCGACTCAACGGAGTCCGGGGTTTTCCATAGGAACATATAACCGCACCCGCCGGCGAGTGCGACGTAGTAGAAACAGTAGACAGTTTACTAGGTACCGGAATGAACCAGGGCGCTTCACGCCACCGATAGGTGCTCAGTAGGCCCCTCAGGCACAATAGTGTCGGCCCTTATGGCAATGAGCGTTTGCTACCACTCGCGAGTTTGCATTGCTCGCTAGATCAAAGGCAAAGCCCATGGCCGAGGTTCGTCCCAACTGGGAGCCCCTTGCGCATTTGCCGAAAAGGCTGAGGGTTAATAGCCCTCGCCTCAAACTGTCCCGCTGTAAATTTAAAAGCTCACAGGAGCTAAAATTGTAGGTCCGGTCAAAAAAAAAAAGCGAAGGCGAAGGTCCCAGGCAAACGCTCGACGCAGGCCGCTTCCGGTCATTACAGAAATCATTAGCAGCGGCTCAACTATGTCCAGCAGTGGACTGACTGTGGCTGAAATGATGTTGATTAGATGAGATAAATTATTAGAATCTCATGGAGAAAAGTTAACAAAAAATTTCGATAACATTTAACATTTCTTATAAATAATTTATATTATTGTTAGTTACTCGTTATTTTGTAAACCAAAAGCCCTGAACGCTTGATTTGGTATTGTTGCTAGAATAATATTATTTTGGGAACAAATTTTTGAAAACATTTTTCTTTCAAATAACAAGCACGATTTTTGTTTGTGTAATAAATTCACTGGAAATATTTATAGATCACTCCTTCTTTCTAAAATAAAGGTCAAAATGAGGTTTACAAATTAATTCTTGTACCTCCGTCCGATTCGAAGCGGATTCCCCCAAAACACCATTCCCAATGAGGGTTGACACCAGGCAGCCGGGCGAACGTATGGAATGATTCATTTTAAAGTTTCAAAATATTGAAAAGAAAAAGAACAATACGAGGATATACTCATGAATGCCAAACCGGGGATAACAGGTACGAATGTAATAGTTCAAAATTGCTCCGTGTTCAAGACAACCCATTTTTCTAAGTCACCAACCTGTCACATAGTATTCATCACTGTACTTACTAATGTTCCAAAAAATATCACGACGAAATACTCGATACTGAACAAATAACAGGGCTATTACATGTTACAGTCTAAAAATATGTTACGACTTACGATTTTATGTCCAAACAGTTAAGGTTGAAAATGAACATGGAACTGTATTTTTCGACGTCTCTCGCTTTTACGATACTATAAACCTTTATGACCGCGTATGTAATAGTTTTTCACCGACTTCGGATAAGAGAGTGTCAGGATTTATTGCTGATGTTTGTATTTATGTAGTGGTAATAAAATGGGATGTAATGGGGGTAAATCTACTATGATACTTACATAGTTATTTATTTTCTTTAGAGTTGAAAGTGAAACAAATGTTTGCTGGCCAGCTACAGTTTGTATGAAGCTGGTGGCGAAATGAACATCATACATAGGTGCAAGAATAACCATCTCTGTCCTTGGTTAATTCATCATCAAAAATTTCAGCCCTGGGCTCTTGTCTATGGAGCTTCTTCCATTCTTCTCGATTATAAGCGAGATCATTTAGTGTTTGATTCGACGCGACGTTTACTTTCTCCTTTAATAGACTAGTTTCCTAAAAAAATATAATTAGTCCGTCAGTTGGATAATCATAAAATATTGGAGACGTATTTTTTCTTTTGATAATTAAACAAAGAATGGTAAAGATATGGCGCGTTAAAGTTCCGTGCGTCACAGTGTGCTACACTTTTTCGCAATATGAGACGTCACGAGCCCCCACTCGTAAACTTTGATGCGTTATATCTTTACAATTTATCGCTTAATTGACAAAAGAAAAAATACGTCGCTAATATATTTTGATTCCCTAAATTACGGACTAATTTTAATGATAGTCTTTTGACCCTGGAAACTAGCCTATTGCTTAATGTAGCTATGGCCTTGGTCTACCTGGACTCCTACCCTTTATCTTTCCTTCTATCGTGTTGTATCGAATGCCTTAACATGTTACCCCTTCTATCTTCAATCACCCTCAAAATGCTTCTCTTTTCTCCTACTCTTGTTAACACTTATTCATTTGTTAGTCTTTCAGTCCAGCTTATTTTTTCTAACCTCCGCCAACACTACATTTCGAATGCTCCCAGTTTGTTTCTTTCTATCTTATTCAGGGTTCAAGTTTCGGACTCGTACAATGCAATGCTTCAAATGTGCACTTTTAAAAGTCTATTCCAGGCTAATTTTGAAATTTTATTTATTAATTTATTTACATATCCTATCATTACAGTTTTTTTTTAATAATTTGTTTAATATATATCAAAATATACACATACAACAGTTACCGAACCGCGGAAACCTCGAAGGGTTTATCTGTGTTCGGTAAGTCGCTATTACATTTAGAAAGAAGGTATTTTTTTAAACTCAATTTAATTTTTTTTAAAGTTATTGTTACCCAATACGATAGGATAGGACAGTTGATTACAATTTAAATTGACCATTACGATGATTACATTAGTTAATTATAAGCACTTATAAGTACATTGTGAATTCGTTCATTTAACTAGTTAATTATGGAAAGTTTTTATTCTTATTTGTAAATTGACGTTTTGAAGAAAATGCTGCAGTGGAGATTGTGGGGCCGCTTCTTCTCCACTTGCGCTTTGGAAGTGGTGGTAGACTTAATTTAAGTAAATTGACGTCAATAAGTAATATTTATATCCTATATTGAAAATAAACGATTTCATTTCATTTCGCTACTGCCATTTCATACAATTCTTTAATCCTATATCGATGGATCCTTGATACTGAAATATGTACATAATTAATCATCCATCCCAACTATAAAGTTCAGTGTTTTTAATTAACTTTAGTTTAGCATTAGGTTCGCTTATTGTGCTATTTATCTGTATTTTGTACAGTAAAATTTAAATCATCACTTCGTGTAGGTTACATTGTCTGGGGTGCAGGGCAGAGAACCTCCTCGAGTGCCCGGTCCTTTGAAAGCTTTGCATTCTCACTTGATCCCAAGGATCCGGTGAGAGGGCGGGCTGACAAGGGACTCGGGACGGTGCACCCTGGGCGACAGTTAATAACTCCCTGGTAGTCGGGGTCTTATTGGCTGTCGGCCGATTTCTGCCAACAGCCCACTCCACCGCCGTCTATGATGAGACGGCGAATGGATGTGGGTCTGGGGGCGGGCGTGGTCCATTTATGGGCCACTGCCCGATTTGGGGGGGTGGCCGAAAGGCCAATTGAGGGGGCCGTAAGGCCATGGCTGGAGGGCGTCGTGGTAGAATGCTAACGCGACCCCATGGCGCCCTCAACAGCCGGTGCGGAAACGCCGGAGGGGTTTTAGTGGGTAGTCTGGGCCGATTAGCGGCCCAGGAGTCCCACACTTTGTGCGCAAATGCATTTCCCCTCCGTTAACAAAAAAAAAAAAAAAGCTTACATTGTCTATCGACCATGTACAACCTGGTGTCAGAGTTGTTCGGAATCGCCTCTCGGCCTCTGACGTGGTTACTTTAACGTCTACCAAATGGCAGCCGGGGTCAACGGCTTAACGTGCCTTCCGAAGCACGGAATTATCTTTATTATCAGACAATCAGGTCATTCAAGCCTACAAAGTCCTAACCAAACTGGAAACAACTAAATAAAGTATGCTTTCGGTGGGAATCGATCCCACACCCGGGTCGAAGGCGAACGCCTTAACCACTGGACCACGGAGGCAGTTTAGATAAATAAATAACAAAATATTTTGCAATATTTTGTTATTGGTGTGTAAAACCTTTATATAAATCATGAATATGTATTTAGTACTTACTCATAACTATGATATTACAACTTACTCATGAAGTTGATTCACACGATGTGGAGTCATCATTCTTATGTTATGTCATTAAACTTACCTGAAAAGGAATTAAAAAAAAAATTGTAATTTTATATCACAAGTAAACATATAAAAATTAAAACTATCCTATCTAAAAATAATAAATACAAAAAAAAAACTAAATATAATCTAAATTAGGTCCCCTGGGCAGAGTTCCCATCACGCAGGCAACATTCCCGCGTTGAATAGCTATGGCTGTGAACTCGTACTAAGTGCCGAGACAACTATATTTATTGGCCTTAAACCGTTCGCGGGCGTCCGCCGCCGCACCGGCCTGCTTGCTGGTGGCTGGGAGGTACGTAGCTGCCATAGTATCGGAGCACGTGGCGTCCCAGACAAGGGCTCGACCCATCTTCCAATGAAGATTTATACCTTTTTTAATACAGCACTTAACCAACTTGTTATAGAATTTAAGTACGTAAAAAATAGTGTTTTAAAAAGTCAGTTCTTTATTTTGCCAAAAATAAGCGAGATCAGTACTTAATTAAATATTTTTCTTTTTGAAGCGCCATCTTACATCAAACAGCGGAACTAATTATTTTTATTAGGCAATAAGACCCCATGCCACTACGTAACAGCCTGTGAGGCGGTTTTATAAAACTCACGTCACGTCGAGATCAACTACTTCTGTGGTCCAAATGAATGAATGAATGTCCAGAGGTTAAGGCCTTAGAACCGGAGGACATGGATTCAATTCCATGTTAAACCTTTATTTAGTCGTTTCCAGTTTGGTTAGGACCTTGCAGGCTTGAATCACCTGATTGTATAATAATGATGATTACGTGCTTCGAACCGGGCTGCCATTTTGTGGTCGTTTAAAGAACCACGTCAAAGGCCACAAGGCGGTTCGAAAAACTCTTGACACCAAGGTTTATAGCGTTTATTGATCATATAAACCACTCGACATAAATTTATAACGCGATCAATCCTGTAATTTTATCTCGCGTAACATAAAAGTCGAAATCGCTAATAACGTAACAATTTCATTTATTCACACGTAACATAATTTACACTGGCGTGCGGAGAACCCGGACCGCAGCCGAATATTAATGAAGAGAACAGTAACTAATCAGGGCTACGTGCTTTTGCGTTATAATTGATTTCAAATGTGTAGGTCCCTAGCTTGGAATTGAAAACGTATTTCGTGATGAGCGTTTTGTTTTCGGCGTGTGTGACTTACATTTAAAAATTTTGCGTATTTTTTTTTTGTTGCATAAAGTAATTATTTATTTATTCATAAAAGCTTAATCTATTTTTCCAGGTTTGCAATTAAGGCAATAGACATTCTCAATTTTTGTAACACAAACCATAAGCAAGCACACGAAACAGTTACTGATCGTAACAAATTTCAAACAGCTATACTTGTGAATTCACACAGATAACATTCAAATATGTCAGTTTACTCAGATACGAATGAGAAAATGTTATTTACAAAAGAATTGATTACTTTCATTAAAACTCTGTAGACTTCAAAGCTGCTGTACTGAGATAACCGACGCAAACTTCCACCTTTACAGATTTGTCTTACGAATCTTAAAAGCGCCTTTGGTGGGTAGTAACGTAACTAGGAATTTCATACAATCATAACGCGATCACTAGCGTATGCGTAGCGATATTTTATTTTGAAATAAACCGAAGTGACCAAATAGATGAATTGCTTTCTAGATGACTCCGCACTAATGCATCGTATAAAGCTCTTAATGCATTTATGTTTGTAAAACAATTGGTCTGACGCAGCACAAACCCCAAATTCCAAAACGGCTTATTGCATGCTTTGACAATGTGTTCTCTGAAGTTAAGGTCCTCGGTGAAGTGAACCCCCAAGTCTTTTGTCTCCTTAACTCTCGGTATCGGGACTCCATCCATACAGTACTGCCAATTGATGGGCTGTCGAGAACGCGTAAATGACATAACCGAGTACATTGATACATTGAAATTTAATTTGTTTCTATGGCTCCATTGTACTACCCTGTCTATGCATGTTTGTAGTTTTTCGCAATCTGTTGAACTTGAAACCTAACACCAATTTCAGATCATCCGCAAATAGTAGACAAGTTGCTTCCAAAACGACGTCTGGTAGATCATTTATCATCAGGTTGAATTCAAGGGGTCCCAAATTGCTTCCTTGATTCACTCCCGATAGCCGAGAGATCATCTGCGTGTGAATCGAATTATCTACCGCAGATCCAAAGATTTTTGCTGGTGCACTCAAAGACGGCTGTCTTTTGTACCCCCTCTGCCTTTCGGCACTATTACCGGCACTTAAAAATTGGTGAGTGAGGAAGGAGGTAATTTAGCGAAGTTTACTGTTCACAGAACTACTAATTTATTTATTTAAACTTTATTGTAAAAAAAATATTATACAACAGTAAACCTTTGGGTTAAACAGACATCGTCATGTGAGTTTCGTCATCGTTTAAATCAAATCGTTTTATATAAAGTAAATATCATAATATCGCAACAGAAAAAGACAAATGTGAATTTATCTTATCAAAGTTACGTTCTTCGAAATAAAATGAATTAGGAGCGAAGCTATTGAGAAAACAATATGGCTACTTTAGACTCCAATATCGCCGGGTCAGCCCTAACTCCAGGTGCAGGATTTAGGAGAGGCAGCCTGCCAGCTGGCATTGCCCGCCAGTGTACAGAGGGCTGCAGGACCATCTGACCTCTTATCACAAGTATTGCTATTAAAATGGGTCAGGTTTTTTTAAAGCTGTATGTACACTGATCTGATAGTGTCTGAAGATACGATGGTCTGTGGAAAACTCTGTGTAATTCAATAATTAAGCGATTTATTTTTTAATAAATGCATGAATAAACATTTAATTGCACATTTTATCTACATATTAGACCGAGCTTTTTTTCTATTCATATTTTTAAAGATGTAAATAGTACTACTTGCTACGATTTTTAGATATCTTCTTGTCCTTTATCTTATCCCACTTTATTAAGTGGAGTCGGCAGTATGTCAGTTATTTTCACTTTTCTCTATCTCTAGCCATTTCCTTCTCAACACCCTTCTCTTAATATCCCTAATATAGACGTAGACTCGTGTAAGTAGTAAATCCTATGTCCAGCAGTGGACTAACTGCGGCTGAAATGATGATGATGTAGACTAGTTGAAACAATTATTACACACAGCAGAGAACAATTATTAAATCAGAACAAAGTATTAAAATATCAAAAATTGGAACACTAAATAAACTCTTTGAAAATACTCCTGCATTTTATAACAAGTATTCCTATTCATATTATTACACAAAAGATCTGACACGTAATAAAAATAACAGTGATAAAATAACAATGAAAAAAAAAACAGTGAAAAAATACTAGTTGAAAAATACTTGTGACACCGTAATGCAATGTAACATTGTCTGAGACTCTCTGGCTTGTTAATTTGTTTTCTCCGCTGCGATCGATACTCGACACGCTTGCAGTGGTCCATTGTTGTATCTTTCACGGCACGAGATTACATTAGATATATTGTGAAATAATAAATAAATAAATCGTTAAAATAGTATCCCATAATACAAGTCTCGAAATTACTTTGGAGTTAATTGAATCTGTGTGATTATACTGACAAATTACGGTATTATAATTTACAACAAATCGACACGAATCGATAAATTAATAGATTTGTTATGCGTGGGTCAGGAAACAAAAAGACATGATGTAAAAAGTAACAGTGACAAAATACTATTTGAAATAATATATCAAACGCAACAGTATATCGGTGACAATGAAACTGAAACGATTTACCAATACCAGATTAGTCCATGAACGGTTAGTCAACATAATTTTTAAATCATTAACTTTTCCTCCACAGGACTTTTCATCCACGCAATATGTCAAATGATTCCATGTGATATCCTATCACAATAAACATTACACACATGATGTGAAAGTAAGTAAAAAGTAGTTTCTTAATCATTTAATGTCTGTCATTTACATTGGAAAATTAACATTAGGAAATTTTGGTACAAGGTTATTTGTACAAGCTACGCACATAGAAAATGACCCAAAAAGCATTAAGCTGACAGCGCGACAATCTCGCTGTTCACTTGTTCACATATTTAAGTATGTAATTCAGTACCAATAAAGAAGCGAACAAATCGTCTTATCAATTAATATAAATCGGTATTCATCATCATAGCGGCTACGGTGTGTGGTTATGGATCATACATCTTTTGGTCCTTCGAGCCGGATATCCAGATCACTAAATTTCCCGAGTGCAACGGACACGCACCATAACCCTACGTATTTGTAATTCCACGTGGCGAACACAATTGTGTTAGTTGGTGCTCGAGGAAGTAGCGTCTCATTGGCGGTACGGGTTCGAATCCCTCGGTTGAATTGTAGATAATGCGTTTTCTTTTATTGGGATTATGTTTAGAATTTAAACTAAAGTGCGACGTTGCCCCTGAGCTGCATTTCTTAGGAGACAATAAAAGAAAGTAAGCTCAATCTCTTCTTAAAGCTTCAATAATGGTATAGACACTTCTCCCCTTATTCTTAAAAAATAACGAACGTTCTTTAAACCCACATACATACATACATATCATCACGCCTTTTTCCCGCAGGGGTAGGCAGAGACCTTATTCATAAAAATAAACAAACGTTCAAAAAGACCAACACATCTTTAAGCCCACATTAACTCAAATATATTCTGTCTCGTTCTTTTACATCAAAATATCGATAACAGAGAAAGGGACAAAACATAGTTTAGTTAAATAGGTTAAGGAACGAACGCTTCATATTGGTTATCAATAGTTAGGTTAATGTTTAGGTTTGTGGTTGTAATTGTAAGTTATTGCCCCAATTCCGACTAGCGGTGCCACCTAGGAAACTGATTTTCTTAATGACAGGAATGTTGAACTTAAGCTTGATGCAGAGTCCTCAGCAAATTGATATATCATTATATGTTCTGTTTTACATTTGGTTTTTTTTTCTAAATTATTATTATTCAGTTTTTATTTAATTTAAATAATCTGAAATCACAATAAAACAACTGAAACAAAATGTTGACAAACACGTGAATTCGTTCATTTAACTAGTTAAGGAAAGTTCGTAGTTGTAAATTGACGTTTTGAAGAAAATGCTGCAGTGGAGTTTGTGGCGCCGCTTCTTCTCCACTTGCGCTTTGGAAGTGGTAGTAAACTTAATATAAGTAAATTGACGTCAATAAGTGATATTTATATCCTATATTGAAAATAAACAATTTCATTTATTAACATAATTGTCCAAAAAACAGACTAATCCTGGCCCTAAAAAATATAAGATTAAAAATCAAATCTAATCTCATATCTTATATTCGAATTATGATCAGGATGCGTGTAAGACATCTGACGGCTTAACAACACCAATCTACCGATAAAAACCACGGCCAAACGTACGTTATGAAGCAAGAGGTAACTAACTACAGAAATGCGACTAATGGAGACCAATTCAAGTCAGTCAGCGTTAAAAACACGCATGGCTATTGAGCTCCTCAAATAAATCAGCTATTTTGGACAATTCATCCAACAAACCCTCAAGTCCTCCATAAAATGGGGACACGGCCGACCTGAGTACACATACAGTCGTAGGCTGCAATGTACACTGTCCTAGTTCACTCAATATATCGCCATAATTGGCGGAAAGTTCCAGACTTTTCGGGAAATTTTCCGTTGACGCGCTTCAAGGTAGCATTCAGTTTTCGTTCCAATCTAGTAAGAACTAACCACTTACATAAATGGAGAAAGTACGCATAAACCGGATTTGGTTAACAATTGAATTTTTATTGTTATAATCCTAAGGTTTGTAGGAGCCCATATATTCTGGTGGTAGGGTAGAAAATGTTACCTATTAATATTGCTACACTGGTAACAGCTTCTACACTGCGACCAGAATGGGTTATGTGGGAGTCGCCACATTGCTATACCACTACTACTATCCCACGTCGTAAACGAATGTCAGGGGTGTCAGTCAGGGGTATTGTTTCCAAGCCTGTCCTATGGCTTGGATACATAACACACGGGTACGCGAGCCCGACTTTCCCGAGCTGCTACCGAGTCAACCCATGTCCATCCGAGTCAGTAGCATCCAAGTACCTCATCCTTTCCCCAAACCCAACCACATCCCACCCTTCCCTAGCCTAAGAAAATTTCCGAATAAAAATAAAGACGTATCCACCAGTTCTTCCGACGAATCGTCATGCATTTCCGAAACTACCAATTTTCCAATTCCTATTGGATAATGGCGAGCGGATACGGCGCCGACTGTGACGTCACAACTAGGGTTACCATGATACGAGTTAGTGTGGACACTAATCCTTGCATGTAGGTCAATTTGAAACTCACATTCGTGAGACATGCTTGTGCCGAATTAATATTTTACGTCATAAAAGAAAGAAATAGTTTATTTGCAATGAAGGTGGTGGTACAGTTTGGTGTTAAACAACTAAAATGTTTCAGTGATCTAGTGGTCTATTTTAGACCCGTAGGTCGCAGGTTCGATTCCCACGGGAAGCATACTTTGTTTAGTTTTCAGTTTGGTTAGGACATTGCAGCTTGCGGCTTGAATCGCCTGATTGTCTAACAATAAAGACGATTTCGTGATTCGGAAGGTACGTCACGCCTGAGTATTATGACAGCACCTTTCATCCCGTACCGTTCTTGTGGGATTTAAGTACGCTGACAAAAAACCTAGTAACTAAAGATATTATCGTATGTCGTATAAGTTAATAAAGAAATAAATGATTACATTTATTTCTTCATTAACTGGTAATTGTGGTATTAACCACAATTGTGATAGTGAGCTGAACTGAAAGTCCGGACAAACCCGACATCGCAGTCACCCCAGTCCCGTCGCTTCCTGTTAAAATGGCGGGAAATACATTTGTTTGCACGCAATACACTCACACGCCTAATTTGGCTGTTTGTTTGTCCATACCGTATAATGTTATAGTTGATTTGAAAACCAGCCGCTTGTTTACGAGAAATAATGAATTATATATTATGAACACTATTTATTGTACCATTACTGCCTCCGTGGTCCAGTGGTTAAGGCGTTTGCCTTCGACCCGGGGGTCGTAGGTTTGTGTTACCGACGACACGCAACATCGTACGCGACGCTTCCCCCACCACTGACTTACGCAAAGGTCACTGATTGTACATACTTAAGATTTAGGATAGAATAGCGTAAGATCTGTTGTAAAATTGTGTTGGTTTCCAAGCCTGTGATCGCGCGGAGATCTTCGCGGACCACCTGGAGCGTCAGTTTACGCCGAATCCAGTGACCGATCAGGAGCACCACAAGTTCGTGGTCGAACACCTTCGGGACTACCTCGCCGAGCCAGTGCCGGTAGAAGAGGACTCTGAGTTCTTCTCGCCCGGCCAAGTCCAGCCGGTGATCCGAAGTCTGAAGCCAAGGAAGGCCCCGGGCGCAGACCAAGTCACGAACGAGGCGCTTCGCCACCTGCCGCCAGCGTACATCACGGCAGTGACGCGCCTCTTCAATGGCATACTGCGCTCGGGCCATTATCCAGAAGAGTGGAAGACCGGCCGGGTCATCGTGCTCGTCAAAGACCTCAAAAAGCCCGAAAGCTACCGGCCCATCACGCTCCTGAGTGCCCTCTCGAAGGTGTTCGAGAAGCTCCTGCTCGGCCTCCTGCTCCCGCACATTCCTCCTCGTGCGGAGCAGTTTGGATTCAGGCCAGAGCACTCGACGACGCTCCAGGTCGCAAGACTCCTGCACAGCATCTCCGCAGCGATCAACCGGAAGGAGCACGTGGCTGTCGTGCTCCTCGACAATGAGAAGGCGTTCGACAGGGTGTGGCACGAGGGGTTGCTGCACAAGCTGTCGACGTCTTCAATACCCAAGAAGCTACTCCTGGTGGTGGCATCCTTCCTGGAAGACCGGAAAATCAGGGTGGCGGTCGAAGACGCCGTCTCAACCGAACGCCCCGTCAGAGCGGGCGTCCCCCAAGGGAGTTGTCTCTCGCCTGCGTTATACGCATGGTTCACTGACGACATCCCCGTACCCAGTCAGGCCAACCTGGCGCTCTATGCCGATGATGCGGCGTACTATGCGACCAGCATGAACGCCAAGTACGCCGCCAAGAAGATCCAAGCCGCACTAGAAGCCCTGCCTGACTGGCTCTCCAAATGGAGGTTGTCAGTGAACGTCGCGAAGACGCAGGCGTTAATCTCAGGAAACTCCCCGCTCCCGCCCCCCCTGAAGCTCTCCGGGAAGGACGTCCCGTGGCAGCCACACGTGACATACCTGGGGGTGAAAATCGACCGGCGCCTGTGTTTGAGGCAGCACGTCGACTCGGTGGTGGCGACCACGAAGATGGCGCGAGGGAAGCTGCGTCCGCTGCTCTCCTCACGACTCCCGCTGCGAACAAGATTGGCGATCTACAAGACCTACGTACGATCCCACCTCACATACGCTGCCCCTGCGTGGTACGCATACTGCTCGGAGACCAACAAGCGTCGTCTCCGAGCCCAGGAAAACCTCTGTCTCCGAGCGGTAGTCGGGGCCCCACGTTATGTGAGGAACACGACAATCCAGCGGGACCTCAAGTGGGAAGGCCTGGACGCCTTCATCTCGCGCCTGGCCAGGAACACGTACGGCAGGGCGGATAGCTCGGCGCACCCCCACCTCAGGGGGATCGCGCCCCTGCACGCCCGCCCTCCGGACGGCGCCTACAAGCCTTCACCCAGGAACGCCATCATCGAGTCGACTGCCAGCCAGGGGCCCGCCTCAGCGGCGGCGCCGGACCTGAACCCCCAGGACATCGTATGAAGACCTAGTGTGGCCGCCACGGCCACCACATTGGACCCGCCTGTTGTCGCAGGCGGCGGCAGCATTCGCCGTAGAGGGCAACCAGCCCTGATCGGCCTCTCCCACTCCGGCCTAACGGCCGGAGCGCGCGAATGATCACGGAGGATTATGTTGGAAACTCGTTAAAATCACTATGAATTGTAAATTTTGTGAATATATCGGTTATTTCCAGTTTGGTTAGGACATTGCAGGCTTGAATCACCTGATTGTCTGATAATGATGAAAATTCCGTGTTTCAAAAAGCACTTTAAGCCGTTAGTCCCGGCTGCCATTAGTTGGTCGTAAAAGGAACTACCTACGTCAGAGGCTGAAAGGCGGTTCTGAAAAACTCTGACACCAGGTTTTCCAGTGTATTCCTTTGGGCGCGGAACCCTGAAAAATTTCCATTGCTTTAGCAAAGAAATGAATACAGAATCGGCTAAAGATTTGTAAAAAACAAAATATTTGCTTGAGTGGAAATGAAACTTCAATCTTTTGTTTTGATATCTCATTTCCTGCGAGTATTGATTGCATGTTTTTTTTTATGAAAACAGATGCTGTAGATTTTAAAACCCCGGCGAGGAACCTTCTCGAAGTGTTTTCTAAAGGTAAAAAGAAACCTTCTTTCGTTGTTCGTCTACACCACAGAAATAGGCTAGTTTCCAGTAACTATCATTAAAATTAGTCTGTCATTTAGGGAATTAAAATATATTAGTGAAGTATTTTTTCTTTTGTCAATTGAGCGATAAATCATAAAGATATAACGCATCAAAGATTAGGAGAGGGCTCGTGACGTCACATATAGCGAAAAAGTTTAGCACACTGTGACGTCACACGGAACTTTAACGCGCCATATCTTTACCATTCTTTGTTTAATTTTATCTAACTGACGGACTAATTATATTTTTTTAGGAAACCAGCCTATTAGATTAGGTACAGTCATGAGCATTAAAGACGTAAACAATTGTATTAAATTTTTGACCTCGTTTCAATTGCTTAAGAACCAATGTGTACACATGTTAATGCACATGACTGTACGAGTAGAAGTGCCCTGTGGACGTTACCTGTGTTCCACAGTAAAGCCTCGCTATAAAATTGAGACTAGAAAGGCTTAACTGGCCCAGACATGGCAATTCTACCTAAACTTACTTATTACTGTGGTCTAGACGCTTTTTCTCAGGAACGTGTAGATATGTAACATTGAGTAAGCATATTTAATTAATACAAAGTATGCTAAGGTCTGCGAACCCTTGAAGCTTTTACAATCTAAATGTTTCTGTGTTATGTGCAAGTACATAAATAAATTAATATTAAAATAATCAACTCGTTCAACGGATAGCCATCGCTATTCAGCGCGGGAATGCTGCCTGCGTGATGGGAACCCTGCCAGGGGGACCCACTTTAGATTATACTAGCTGTGCCCGCGGCTTCGCCCGCGTGGAATTCTAGCCTATGTCACTCTCCAGGTCTCCAACTATCTCCCTCCACACAAAAGATCACATCAATCCGTTGCTCCGTTTTAACGTCAAAGAAGGACAAACAAACAAACACACTTTCACATTTATAATATTAGTATGGATTTGGTTGTTAAGTTTTCTTTTTGTTTTAGATATAGTTGATTTTTGTTAAGACAGATTTTTTTTTTTAATATTACTGTTATCCATAAAATAATAGTTATAAGTACCTATGCATTTTTTTTCAGTACGTACTGTGTACTAATTTGGAGGTTCATTATTGCTCCATGTTCATATAGCTCTATGGTGGCAGTATACAACCTACAGAACCCTCAATACGCGAGTACGAATGACACTTGCCTAGATTTTTCAAAAATATCTCAAAAATTATTCATTTTGCGATCGTTATTAACACAACTAAAAAGAAATACGTTTTTCATCCCCAAGTATTTCACCCCAAGTGCACTTCGATAATCGAATACAGACCGAATCATCGAATCCGGCCAATCGAGAAATACCTTCTGATTTAATATTATTAATCGATTTTTTTTCGATTCAGTTTGTTTTAGTTTAACAAATCGAGCGTTAGGAGCGCTTGAATGAGTTTTCAGTTTTTTTTTTCAAATTGTTGTTTGATTTCGTGCGAATTCATTAATTCCAAGAGGGTTACTTCGTCAATCGACTATGTACGCTGTCATTCGCAATTTAGATTTTACGAAATCCGTGCGCAAAGGTTAAAACGGAGCCCTATTACGTAAGACCTCCGATGTCCGTCCGTCTGTCTGTCACCAGGCTGTATCTCATGAACCGTTATAGTCGGCAGAAAAAAATTTCAAATATTATCCAATTGTTGCCGCTATAATAACAACCACTAAAACAACATACGCAGGGGTAGGCAGAGACTACGGATTTCCATTTGCAACGATCCTTACAGACTTCCCTCGCTTATTCTACGCTCATCACTCTCGTCGTACACGCACGTCGATTACGGGTACTCCAGACATCTCCTTTTTTTTAATATGTCTGCGATTTGGTCGCAGTATGTTCTCCGAGGCCGGCCGTTACCGACTTTTCCTGACACCTTTCGTTTGCAAATAATACCTTTCGTCTCCTTTCATCCATCCTTTCTACATGCCCAAACTATCTTAACATCATTTTTTCTATCTTTGTCACTACATCCCCATTCACACCACACCTTTTCCTTATCTCACTAAAAAAACAGAATACAATTAATATTTAAGGAGGTTCCCATAAAATAGACATGATTGTTTTTGCGGCTTTTATACGGAACCCTTAGCGCGTGAGTCCGACTAGCACTTTAGGTACAGTTATTTTGCAATTTCGACCTACCCAGTGACACTCAAGTCAAAGGACGAATCCAAAGACCTATCGAAATCGGTTCAATCGTTTACTACGAAGATATAAAGCGACATACATACATAAGAGTAAGTCGAAAAATTATTTAATGTATCAAAGAAAATATAAAACAAATCCATACTTTCATACTAATATAAAGCCAAAAGCCCAAAGGTTTAAATAAATAAATATTATAAGTGCGATACTCTGTCTGTTACGCTTTCACGGCCAAACCAATGAAAGGATTTTGATGAAATTTGGTATGAATATAGTTGAAGACCCAGGGTCAAACATAGGCTACAGTTTGACGCATGCGGAGTTGCGGGAATCAGCTAGTATGATATAATGTTTGAGACAAGACATTACATACAGGTCAAATATATGTCAGATAACACACATTAGCAAGCCCAGCTTCACACATAAGGATTTCCCGATAACTTCCCGCCTAAAATCAGTCGACCTACTTCCCGAACTGCACATGAGCTGTAACCGAATTAGCCGCCATATTGGATCTAGATTGTAGACTGGCGCTAATGAGGCGAATCTAGACTAGTGATGTTTTGATCGAATTTTATAAGCTGTAGGAACACACAGGCCATAGCCGAACCCTATTACCCGAAATATTCCTTAATTTTTGTTTCCCCCAGGTTCGTCTGCGCCTAATAATATCCTATGTTTGACTCCGGGCATTCAACTATATCCGTACCAAATTTCATTAATATCGTTTTAGCGGTTTAGCCGTTATAGAGTAACAAACATTCATACATACAAACTTCCGAGTTTTTAATATGGCTAGCTATTTCCATATCAAAAAGTAGCCTATGTTTGACAAAGGGTCTTCAACTATATCCGTACCAACATCAATACAATACAATACAATACACAAATTCTTTATGGCACAAGGATACATTGTTAAATACAAGCAATTACAACAAAAATAACCTTGCGCAAAGGCGTCCTTATCGCAATAGCAATTTCTTCGAACCTTTCGGAAAATTGAATAAGAATATTAAAGATAGTGCGCGGTATGTGTCAAAAAAAAATATTTTTAATAAATATCAAAACATAAACTTACACATATATTGTACTAGCTGTTTCCCGCAGCTCCGCCTGCGTCAAAAAGTAGCCTATGTTCGACTCCGGGTCTTGAACTATATCCGTACCATTCATGAAAATCAATTCAGCGGTTTAGTCGTGAAAGAGTAACAAACATCCATCCATACTTACAAACATTCGCGTTTATAATATTAGTAGGATATAGGATATTACACACTTACTCATATTTTCGCATTTACAATAGTAACATAACTCTATTTTTTTTTTAATATCCCATGCGTATTTATATAAATAACAAATATACCACTTTATAAATAAAAAAAAAATCTCTATTCTCTAATTCTCCCCTAGAATTAAACAATCAAAGCATAATAGGACATTGCTTGAACGCACTCGAATTGCATCCCCGAACAGCACCGCCGCAAATGGGGTTCCGTATGAATAGAATAATTAAGTATAAAAATATGGTTTTTTAAGTGGATGACAGTATTGATTTTTTATTATTATATTTTGTTGTTGAGAACTTTGACATTTACAGACTTCGTAACCATTTTTACAGGAAATCCAGTCCAGTATATTTTGATATAAATACTTACCTAGTTTAAAAGAAAGAAAGAAATAATATTTATTTGGTACTACTAAACATAAATACTTAAAATTTTAAAGGTACAGTAATATAAAACAAATGTATTAAAACGAAGACCAAGCTATCAGAATTTAAATACATTTATTTATATCGAGTGGATTATATGGTCTATCGATGATACACCCTGATGTTAGAGTTGGAGAGAAAAACTTGGTTTCTTTTAAGACTACGGATGGCAGCCGAGCGGGACCACTCATCAGAATTGAAATAAACGAGATATATTGCCACAGGTAGACACAATAAACTAATACTATTCTTTTGAGTGGGGGGGTTAAAATTGCGTAAGTTACTAACAATTTTTGAAGTCGTACGTACAAGAGTGCTATTTTTGAAAAGTTTGATTCACTCAAAGTCAACGAGTCGAATGATTTTTGTTCGTTATGGAATAATAGGCTAATTTCCAGAGTCAAAAGACTAACATTAAAATTTGTCCGTCATTTAGGGAATCAAAATAGTAGTGACGTATTTTTCTTTTGTCAATTGAGCGATAAATTAATAAGTTATAACGCATCAAAGTTTAAGAGTGGGGGCTCGTGACGTCACATATTGCGAAAAAGTGTAGCACACTGTGACGTCACACGGAACTTTAACGCGCCATATCTTAACCAATATTTGTTTTATTTTCAAAAGAAAAAATACGTCTCCAATATTTTTTGATTATCTAACTGACGGACTAATTATATTTTTTTAGAAAACTAGCCTATTTTCGTTCGAAATGGTACGATTTTAATTCGACATACGAGTCATACATTTCAAGAATAGGGCTTCAGACACAAACAAATAATATGTTAAAACGCGTCCCTAGCCGCGTGTCATGGCCATAACTCGTAAACCCACACATTCCGTCTCGAGCTAGCATTGAGAGCAGTAGTGTTACAAAAATTTCTGGTATTTTAAGTGAACCTTCCAAGCTAATAAAATCCGTAAGTGTAATAACTATTGGTGCCAAAGTCGTGTGCAAACTAAAAAGTGTGCACATAATTATTAGAGCAAGTCGCATGCTAAAAAATAACTTGTGTCCTTGTTTGGCGTCGCATCTATCGGCAGTGAAGGTGGGGTGCCTCACCCCCTCTCGTTCTTTGCGGCTTTGTCGTCCTTTTTACACCTGAGGCTATGCCCGTACTAATTAATAGCATCCTCACCGCGCGTGTTGAAGTACTGTGAATTTATCCCTACCACAATGTCACTGCAACGTACGCCGCCTCAAAAAAGATTTTTTGTCCGATACCGATATCCCAAAGTCAATTGATAAAGACCTCTTTGTTAACGCGCGTAAGCGCCGCCTGCCAGACAGCGAGGAAGCTATGAAGGAATTGATGGAGCGCTTTGAAGATAGATTTCAAAAACAATTATCGCTATGGAATGACAAAGTCATGGAGACAATCACAACTGCGGTAAACTCGGCTGTGAATACAACACTCAATAATGAGTTAGCAAAAATCTCCGCGTCACTCGGCAGTATCAATGACAGCTTGCAGAAGCAACAAACTGAAATTAGTCATTTGAAGGAATCTGTTTTGAGTACCAAAACTAAACTCACAGATCTTGAAAAGAGTTCAACTTTTCTGTCAGAACAACAGGACCAGCTTATCACTCGAATCAAGACACTGGAAGAAAAATCTACCCAGTCTGCAGACATGACAAATAAAATTACTTTGCTGGAATCTAAAATAGTAGCCATGGAACAGCAAGCGAGGCAGTGCAATCTCGAAATATCAAATTTGACAGAACGACGAGGTGAAAACCTTATTACTATCATGGAAGGTCTCGGTAGCCTCATTAAGCACCCAGTGCGTGCAGCCGATATAGTTTCAGTGCATCGAGTGCCTCATGCCGACCAAAAAAACCAGCGTCCAAAAAACATTATTGTCAAATTTACCTCGAGACTGTTACGCGATAATGTCTTATCAGCTTACCGCGCAGCCAAGGGTATAGATTCAAGCAAGCTATCAGTACCCGGGAGTCCTACTACCATATATGTGAACGAGCATCTTACGCTTCAGAACAAGATCTTGTTTCGGCAATGTCGGGAGGCCGCTAAGCAGCAGCAATACAGATACGTGTGGGTCAAGCATGGAACTATCCTGGCGCGAAAATCGGACACCTCTCCTGTCATCGCAGTTAGGACATCTCAAGATATTGCTAGAATTAAGTGACCGAATATATAATAATAAGTGTTTTTTCTGGTGTAGATGTGCTTTTGTCATTCGAATCAAACTGTCTAGCAAACTAAACGAGTCCATGTTATGTGAAGGATACTGTCATTATGTTTATGGCCTAACTAGGGTTAAAACTATTTATTATTTTATTAATTGCAATACCTCACTTTTGTGTACGAGTTCCGTGATAGTATTTCAACGTGAAAAGTGGTTAGGCGCTAAAATTGCATCATGTCTTTTTTTCTGTATCTACCTCTCACAACAAAATAACGTTCGTCTTGTTAAGCGTAGCTTTTGTTTTATTTTTATTGAGCCTAGTACACTAATTAAATGCAATTGTTTCCTGGTTTCCACATGGGCGCGACTTATAATATTGTACTTATCTATAATACTCTATACTAGTCATATTAAACCGTTTTCGTATGACCAAATTTTCTTTTATATTAAATATAGCCTATATCCTGGTTTTTGTCAACAACTCCATACATCCAATTCACATACATACATACACATGCAATCATGCAACATTTCCGTTTATTTTCTCGCAGCTTTATTATTCCTGTTAATACTACCACAATATTTCACTAAATACATATTTTATACATACATATGTACACAAATCTCATTTAATTGTAACAGTAAATTTATATACTACCAAAAAGTATATAATTATTTAATTTATGGAAGGAATCTAACTTACGATTATAACGAACTCGCTACTCTTCTAAAAACAGAACTTTGTTTGTGTACTATTTACACTTCATACGTAACACACATACAATCTTTTTATGTTTTAACTTTTAACTGGTATGTTGCCTATGACTACAGTACATTGTCAATAACTTCATTACCTATTCCGCAATACTATACTTCAATACCGTTTTATAGTTCAAATACTTACTATGGATAAACACACCTTATCGGTTTATTATCAAAATTGTCAAGGTTTACGTACCAAACTACATACGGCATATATGAACATACTTGCCCATAATTATGACCTTATTATATTGTCGGAAACATGGTTGATTAATAACATTCCGGATAGCGAATTTATTGACCCTCGCTACAGAGTATTCAGATGTGACAGAGACCGCATAGCAAGCGGAAAACAGGACGGCGGCGGTGTACTGATTGGTGTACACAGAGACCTGCCGCTCACGGCGTCCACTGTACCTACCCCAGATGGTATGCATTTCCCGTACTCCCCGCATGTCGAGCATGTTGTAATCGAGCTGCGATCGCGTACCTATTCTTGCTTAGTCAGTGCAGTGTATATTCCCCCCAGTTTAAGCTCAGATATTTACGATACCCACTTCAACTATCTCTCATGTGTACTGCAGATTACAAACGTAGATGAATTTATCATAGCCGGTGACTATAATTTACCTACACTACAATGGCAAGACAGCGCAACCCATACTGAACCCATTTTTCACAGCAATTACTGTCAATCTAATAAACATCTGATAACTTTTTTGAATTCGATAAAGGGTTATCAATTGAATAGGTTTTTAAACGTAAAAAATAGGATACTCGATTTGTTTATAACTAACATAAAAAATAATTCGGCTTCTATTGCACCGGCTACAATTGTCCCAAACAATAGAAACCACCCTGCTTTTTTCAGCCTTTTACAGATAACTACAAATTCTATACCAATAAAAAAACACATTAAACCGAAATTTGATTTCTATAAAGCGAATTATGTTGCAATTAATAAAGATTTATCGGATGTGGATTGGGAGGGATTGTTTACCAATAAAAATGCTGAAAATGCAGTTCTCGATTTTTATGACAAAATGTACTATATTATTAAAAAACATATTCCTTTAAAGAAACCAAAATCTACCCAGTTTCCTGTATGGTTCTCGCCTGCATTGATACATATTTTTAAAGACAAAAATAAGTCATGGGTCAAATGGAAAAAATATAATAACCTATCTGACTACGAAACCTTTACTATACTGAGAGCAAGGTTCCAGAGGGAGTCTCGAATATGTTATAGAAAATATGTAGGGTCGGTTGAAGATGGTATCAGTGATAATATTAAACATTTTTGGGCATATATAAATACGACTAAATCTAATAAATCTGACATCCCAACTGACTTACATTATTCTTGTAGCTCTTCGAAAAAAGCCGAAGATGCACCAGTCCTTTTCTCAAATTTTTTTGAATCTGTTTTTGAACCATCTAGTGTAGATGATACTTACGATATAGATAACATACCAGACAGAAATCACAAATCGAACCTTGTTATAGGTAGCATAGAAATATCTACACAGGAAATATTAAAGGAGCTGCTTAAACTTGATTCTACTAAGGCTTCTGGTCTAGATAACATCCCCCCATTGTTCTTAAAATCTACAGCTACGTATATCTGTAAACCTCTGCACATTTTGTTTAATAAGTGTTTGAAGGAAGGAGTGTTTCCAACTGTCTGGAAATCGGCTCGAATTGTACCCATTTTCAAGGGAGGGGATAAGTCTGATGTGGAGAGTTACCGTCCGATATCAATTCTGTCTGCCTTGGCGAAGCTTTTTGAGAGACTAATTCACAATCGTATATACCCACTCTTGCACTCCTCTATAATTGAAGAACAGCATGGATTTGTCAAACGGAGATCTACAGTTACGAATCTGTTATTATATACTACATATCTGTTTGAATCAATGGATCAAAATAAACAGACAGATAGTATCTATACGGACTACCGAAAAGCTTTCGACAAGGTGGATCATGAATTGCTTTTGGAAAAGCTCGCATACAATGGTATACGAGGTGATTTATGGCGTTGGTTCAAATCTTACATTACTAACCGTACACAGAAGGTGGTTGTGAATGGGTATGAGTCCGAGCTTGTTCCCGTTACATCTGGAGTTCCTCAGGGGTCTATCCTCGGTCCTCTTTTGTTTGTCCTTTTTATCAACGACATACACGAATGTTTTAAGTTTAGCAAATTCTTGCTCTATGCCGATGATGTTAAGATCTTTCACAATATAGATAGTATAACTGATCACCTAGAACTGCAAGAAGATCTTGACCGCTTTTCGGCATATTGTCATAAGAATAAATTGGCATTAAGTCTTAACAAATGTAAAGCTATTACTTTTACAAAAAGAAAAAATAAATCTACGTTTTCTTATCGTCTGTGTGGTGAGGACTTAGACACTGTAGAATTTATTAGGGACTTAGGAGTGATCTTGGATGGTAAGCTGCATTTGGATTTGCATGTGGATAAAATCATTAACAAGGCTTTTAGGATGTATGGTTTTGTTATGCGTTCGAGCTCAAACTTTACACGTCCTTCAACCTATCTTTATTTATATAGATCACTAATTCGATCACAAATTGAATATGCCGTGCCCATATGGAACCCTTACTATAAAAAATATTCTGACACCATAGAAAAAGTACAAAAAAAGTTTTTGAAGTGTATGTATTACCGATGCTACCACAAAAAAGAAACATACGATAATCTTCTTGGTAAATACAATTTATGTAAGTTACAAGTTAGGAGAACTCAATTAGATGCGATTTTACTTTATGATTTGTTTAATAATAGATATGATTGTTGTGAGTTGATTAATAAACTAGGATACAGAATTCCGCGTAGACATCATGTGCGTAATCAGAACAGATGCCCCATGTTCGCTCTGCCTGCATGTCGCACGAATTCTGGTTCGCGCTCCCCCCTTTATCGTCTAACTAAATTATATAACGATCAATTGAATGCTATCGATATGACTATCTTGAAAATTGGCACATTTAAAAGAAAAATTCTGGAAAACTTAATATAAATTATTCACATTACTTTGTATCATTGTTAATGTTAATGTTTAATACCTAGTTCATAAATTAATAGCTTTTAAGTAATATGTGGTAAGCGGTGCTGAGAGCACAATAACTTGTTTCTGTCTGTAAAACATTTTTATCCATATGTATTGTGTTCTTGTTTGCTTATCCCAATAAAGGAAAAAAAAAAAAAAAAAAAAAAAAACCCACGACATAAATAATAAAATATTCCATTTTTACCGTTTTAAGAGACAAGGCAATACCTTAAGTGATGTGTTTTTGCATGGCCCTTTATATGTATGACTTTAAGGTATGTTTATGTGTAGTAATACATAGTAGTAGTACTTAGTAGTTAATTATCCCCGTAAAACTTTGGCTTAAGCATATGATAATATACCTTTTTGCACATATACCTACTGTCGAACAGTTCATCCTCTATTTATTTTTTAATTCTGTCTAGTGCCCGTACCTACTGATTTGGCATAAATTGAAAATCAGTGGTACCATATGTGTGCAGAACATTCGCTGAGTTACGGCCATGGAGCAATTACAAAGAGGAGATGCCGTAATAAGCGTTTTGTAAGAAAGTATTTGTTCAGCTACACGGGGCGGAAGGCAGACGTGCGGGGTGCTTGGTTTCGGCCGTGGCTCCAACCATGGAGCATGAGCAATGACAAGCTCCGCCCACTTATGTGTCGGCGAGGCGCCAATGATCACATCACTGCGCCATTTCAAACGGCATTTCCTCTTTGTAATTGCTCCATGGTTACTGCCATTTTGTCTTGCTGCAGCACATTAGATTACCTTATATAATCGTGTAAGCTATACAATGTATGTAATATTTTTGTCTTAATTCATTCATTTGTTTTTATACACTTCATACTGTCTGTAGCAAAAAATAAACGAATCTATCTATCTAGTAGTTCTGTAAAAATAGACCTCGCGGACATCCCCTCCACAGCATATGAATTCTGTTTATATAATATAACGCTAAAACGAAATTCCTGCTTATCCCCACTTTATATTTTTTTCAAGAAACCTGTGTCTTACTTATAGCCAAATTTCTTTAAAAAGCTCTTGACAATTTCCAAATACACACGTACATACAATACAATGTACACGTGTGCCAATTTCCGTAATCATCCGTTCAGAAATGTGACCTCTAGCCCGGAACATACATGTTCCGTAGCACACACAAACATCCCAAAAAAAAGGTAAATTGCCCACTCTCGAAATGAAAGCACTTGCTCGCTTTGCTCACCCGGTCAATTTGGTTGTTTACGTATGATTTATGGCTTAAAAATGGACTCAACTCTTAAAGCAGTCAGTCGCTTCATAAACCAAGGATCGCCTTATCATAAGTCAGTTGGGTTGATGGTGCAAAGCAGGATATGCATGCCAACGGACTCCCTGTCAGGGATGACGAGGACCGGGCGAAGTGGAGACGTAAAAGCAAGAAAGCTGCTGCCCCTGGACTCCGAAGAAAACGCTAGGATGAAGAAGAACTGTCTTACGCCAGATCTAGGATCATCAATGAAAAGCGTACGCAGTGTTCTGAAGCTAATTGAAATTGGCAAAACACTTCCTGATCTTTTTACATGTCGATTAGCTCAGACTCAGACTTTGTGTTTTCAGTAACATGTCACCTCTATGCCGCTTTCCGAGGCTGACATTAATTCTTGTTTTGTGCAGCTCACCAGGCAAGAGGAGCATAATAATGGATGAGGCATTGTTTGGATAGCGCCGGGTTCCTAGGTTGATGATACCTAATGGATCTATGTAACCCCAGGGTGCCAGGTTGTCTCGACTGCGGCCTACGGAAGCGGTTGAAGCACTTCCATGTTGACCATTGCAATTTTTGACCTGATGGAAGTTCGTCAGATGGTGGAATAAAGTCGGGGAGCCTAATAAGAAGAAACTATTTCAAATCCTTATAGAACATTACAGACTCAAGATATAAATTCGTTAATTGTTTTCGAACAATATATTCACATAGACTATAAATAGTTTATGAGATAAGCAGTAAAACGGTAATTATTATTGAAACAAAGAAGTTTATGGCGCGAAAGTTGTTTTACAGCGCCATCTATCGGCGGCAATAAAAGATTTGTTTGTTGAAAATAAAATTAGTTATACTCGTAAATAGAACAATAATTTTGGCAAATTATTGTTATAATTGTTCGTATTAATAAATGTAGTTTTTCCGTTTTCGGAAATAACAAATGTTATAGACTCGAAAAGCCAAACAAAAACCATAACTTAGTCGTCTTTTCTGCTAACAGATGGCGTTATCAAATTATTAAATTATTAAAAAACTACATTTCTTTGATGAACTGCGAGATTATAAAGATTTAGCAGCACTGATTATTACAATGGAGCGACTGCCCACCCTCCGTAACCCTATTTTTACAGGGAAACCAGACAAAAAGCACCATGAACTATGATGTTCTTTAACGACCACCAGATGGCCGTAGGGACTCGAAACCCCGACATCATCAGAAAATCAGGTGATTCAAGCCTGCAGTTTTCTAAACAAACTGGAAACAACTAAACTAAGCTTCCCGAATCGAATCCCCGACTTCAGGTTCTTCAGGCACATAATTATTAACAGTACTCACGTACAGAACGGACACTCACACCCTCCCACCCGAAACAGATACCGCACCTCACCGCGCAGATTTAGGGTAAAAATCGCGAACAAAACAATGCAAGGATATGTGCTTTTGCCGCGCGGCCGCTGCGTCGACTATTGCGCACGCGACCGTAGTAGTAGTAGCCATGGAGCAATTACAAAGAGGAGATGTCATACACGGGGCGAAAGGCAGCCGTGGCTCCAACCATGGAGCACGAGCAATGACAAGCTCCGCCCACTTTTGTGTCGGCGAGGCGCCAATGATCACATAACTGCGCCATTTCAAACGGCATCTCTTTGTAATTGCTCCATGGTAGTAGCTATCGGGCTCGCCGCTGATGTATAGAGTGTCCGGGGTGTGACTAAACTATGCTCCTCGAATCGAACCCTCGACTTTGTGTCTTCAGGCCTTATCTACTGGGCCATAAAAGTACTTGCATCTGGCTAAAAGTTTATATCTTCAACTAAAGCACATTAATTTGTAATTTGTTTTCTTAATACGAACGGACGGGGATCAACGTAATCTCTTAGCGGGATTGCTTGTAATCCCGTGTTATCCCAACACTACTTTCATTTGGTAGACTATATTTTTTTTAATTATCGATTTATTGATCATACAATACAGACAGTCTTCTTACATATTGTAACAAACAAGCAATATAAGAAGGGCTTTAAGGGCTCTAGGACAAGGGCAACACACCTCAAATATGTTGGGACAATCTAGTATGAAAGAGTGGGGATGGATATCATGTCGTCTCGTTTCTTCACACTTGCCTGTCAATTTTCCGTCCGACGCCATCCCCACTCTTTCATACTAGATTGTCCTAACAATTGTGAGATGAGTAGAGGCCAGAGGGTCTAAAAAGAATCAAATCAATCTAAAAAGTTATTTATTCATTTCGAGTGGGTTACATGGTCAATCGACCCTTTTTCTCTTTATGACCATCATACGACGGCCGGGACCAATGGCTATCATGTGCCTTCCGAAGCACGGAACCATCTTTATTATCAAGCCTGCAATGTTTTACTAAATAAAGTATGCATCCCGTGGGAATCGAACCCACGATCTTCCGAGACTATGCAAACGCCATACTTCACTTAAAAGTTATAGGTAAAGGATGGTATCAAAAAGGGGTACGGGATACGAATTAAGTACCAAAGATCTACTAAAATCTGCGTAGATATATGCGCCGCGCGCTAGCATATTGGGCTGAGCTTCGTGCTCTGTGTGTGCGCTTGATAAAGGCAAAGCCCATGGCCGAGGTTCGTCCCAACTGGGAGCCCCTTGCGCATTTGCTGAAAAGGCTGAGGGTTAACAGCCCTCGCCTCAAACTGTCCCGCTGTAAATTTAAAAGCTCACAGGAGCTAAAATTGTAGGTCATTCAAAAAAAAAAAAAAAAAAAAAAAAAAAAAAAAAAAAAAAAAAAAAAAAAAAAAAAAAAGCTCTGTGTGTGTTGTGTTCTGTATGCGTGTATGTCTGTGCTCCCGCGCCTTCACCCCCTCAAAAACCTATGGTTATGAGCGTACATCGTCTTAAGCTCTATTTTGTTGCTTTTCCCCCAAGTACTGAAACGTCCTACGAGCGTAATTCATGCATGCGTAATACTCACTTTCGTCTAGACTAGACGTTTATTGGCGACGCCATTTTATTTCCGAAGGAAGTTTATTTATAATTTACGACCATTTCCTAATCGGTCACGTGAAGGGGCAAAATAATTTTTATTCTGAATACAGACGGGCAGGGATCCAACCCATTTCTATTTCAAAAAATTTACATCTATTTCGTTTTTGCTCCACCGTTATTTATCCGAAAAATATTGATCTTAAAAAAAATATATAGTTTTTAACTAGGTTCCCATTGATTTAGGAACGTCTAGTTTTACTTAAAATATCGGTTTCCACCCTAGCATAATTGAGGAGCTAGATAATCTAGCGAAGCATGCGTTTATCTGAATACCGTGCGTGTCAAGCGACTAACTTGGGTCAGTCGCCACTAGGAGGAATGATGTTACGTGGAGTAAGGCTAGGAAAACTATTTCATTCTGACTGTTATTAGGAAAATCAAAGTCGGTTGGCGTAGACAGAGAGGCACGTACCCAGCAGTGGGATAAAAAGCTGATGACGATTAATTTATGATTCGAATTTCTATATTCAGTAACTAAAATCATGGGAGTAATTAGTACCTACCGATAGCTAGATTATTATAATACCATCAATACGCAAAATGTATTTTCAATACATCTCAAAAAAAAAATATATATATATTCAAGTTAGGAATTTGAAATGTCAAAAATTATGCACGAAATCGCGCGCCAAATTTCAAAAACGGAATAGAACAATCTCCTATCATTTTTATTTATTTTTGAATTGAAGTCTGAGAACGTTATGTGCATAAGTCCAAGTCACAGGCCAAGTTTCGTTGCATTTTATTTTTATGTTGCCGTAAAATGTATTTTAAAAATGCATGAATTATGTCCCTTGAGGCAGACTGGTCGTCTGTCGTTATGGTCTGGGGATCGGGGGCATTTGCACTCGCCGATGCGAGACTTACCTTCCTGTCAACTTTGTTTTTAAAAATGTTTTGGAGCGAAGAAAGTGTTTATGGTTTAAGAAACTTTAAAAGAAAAAAAATATCATAAACATAAGTTTTTTTTAATTGGTTGGAAATAAATTACGTTTCTTTTATTTATTTTTCGAATTTGCTAGTTGTTGATAGTTTGAAAAATAATAATGTAGAAGTTCAAATCGATTCTCCTATTGTTCATCAGATACACACATAATATAACAAATTCACTATGACATTTTTTTTATTTGAATCTAAATTATTGTGAATCCAAAAATAAGTACCTATATTAAGAATTTAATTTATAAGTTGATTGCAATTCATTCATACGTATCGAGTGGGTTACATGGTCAATCGATAAATTATTAAATAAAGAATAGCCATCTCCAAAAATAAATTACAATATTGATTTAGAAGTATTCCCATCTATCTGGTATTTCAGTTTCATTAGGTATCGAGATTTCAAGTTTAATTAACGAGTGACTTTTATCTTTTAAGTTTCGTGTTACGACCCCGATTTTAATTTATAAAAATCACGTACATTTAGATCTTGGTTTTCTATTTATTTATTTCAAACATTAATACCTAAAATGGCATAATGGGTGGGCTTAATGCTAAAGCAGTCTCTAATTCTAGTTTCCTGTTAAAGACTGCCAAAGTTAATGTTCCATTAACTTGTGAAATACGTGTCTGCAACTAAGTACTAATATATCTTATACTTGTAAGTTGTCCCTTCTTCATTCATCTTGGACATAATAGCCTTAAAATCGAATTATAATTCCTCCCCTTTTCGTGCTTACGCACAGTTTGTCCAAAAACGACCTGTAGGGTGACACCCTAGATGTACGCGCGGCAGTTCCGAGCTAAGTCACGAAAATTGTGCATTCAAAATATTTACGCAAAATATTGTCACGTTACCTCAAGAAAATAGAGGTATCGTTACAAAAAAACGGTAATTGTAAAAATAAAAAAAAATATTGAACCACTTACAGCGTCAATTTTGTAATGGGAACAAGCCCTTGCAAAATAAAATGATTCCAATAAACAAAAATGTTTCTACTTTATTTATTCAATACTTACGTCTCTGGTACAGGAAAACGTATTAAGGAAAAAGGAAGTGGTAATAAATGACAATAATGTCATTGATATAATTATTTAGATAGGCATAACTAATCATTCTTATTAGGCTTAGGACATATTATTATGCGTGACTTCCGAATGTTCTTCTGTTGTTAAAAGCTTAAAGATTAAGCTGTAGAATCTCAGCGCAGTATTTTGATTTGATGCTATGCGGACCCTGGGCTCCGAAGTAAACAGCTGAGGTAGCAACCGGGAAGGCGCTAAGATAATGATAATTTTGATTTGATGCTATCCAGCCCTGATTTAATTCCAATACAATTCTTGTAAATCTGAAAAGAATATATAAGTGTTTTGTTTACAAGACTTGGCTCTATTTTCAACATTTAAAATTTCTCGCGAGATGTTGAGCAGTTTAATATATTTAAGTGTTGCGAGGGTTAAGCGACAGAGGGCGTGTCCAAGACATGATGGGTGATCGGTTTGGGGAGTAGTTTTATGGCAAATGAAGAGTTATGTATATTTATTACGTCTGTAAAGGGGTTGATGTTAGACAAGGGGTTTTTCAAAATAGACTTTTTATCACTTTAATATAATATACGCATTGAGCTGAAGGAAGATAAACGGGGAGATAAAAATGAGCACTCACCTGAAAATTGCCGGCTAAAATGTTACCTAAAATGGCAAATATGCCAGCCATCTCTGTCCTGGCATCGACTTTTGTAAGATTCGGATTTATTTTTAACAAATTCTTTTTGGTAAATGGAATAACAAACCTCCCTTATCGATCTTATATGAGCTTCATTCTCGAAACTTACTTTTTAAACACAAAAAATTATTTTCCCATTACATCTGTTAAAAACTTATATAATAAACATCTGTCCCATCTATCAATTCAGCCGATTTGATACATACAATGCAACTGATTGGAGTCGAGGGTCCGACATAGTTTTTTAATTGAATTAATAAATTCCTATCGAGTATGACATGAGGGCGTATTTACATCAATTGATACAATAACACAGAACTAAAATAGTACATACGCACAGAACGGACACTCACACCCGAAACAGATACCGCACCGAGCCAGATTTTGGGTAAAAATCGAGAGCAAAATAATGAAAGGATGTCGCTTCAGTCGCCCGGCCGCTGCGACGACCATGGCGCAGATACGGTAAATCCTGACGAATAATACACACACATTGGCTCGTGTGATCTTACATTTGGTCTGGTTTCGTAGTGAAAAAAATAAGGAGCCATAATTTAGACCACTTTCCTTTAGTGTCATCGACGCTTAGTTTTTACTATATACGTTAGAGAAGTGGTCTATTCTTAATTTGAAAACCATATGGCTAATCAATCATTGGCCATTCAAATCAAACTAGCAGCTGACATCTAAAAAACCCAAATTGACCAGACCACTTACAATGTCAACCCCATTTTTGACTCTTTCACTATAGACTCCATATACAGAGTGACTTTTCAGAACAAACAAATATTTTAAGTGTATTTAGTACGTGAATATTTGCACCTTGAGGGTTTAGCATTACCATGGTAACTAAATTTCTTACTACTTTCTTTTTACACCTTTAATTAGACATTCAGTCAAAGGGTAATACTTCGACTGAATCAATTAAATATCATCATTTATATGTAACCAAATGCAAGAGGGTGATGGAGATGTGTTGCAATTTGGATGGAAATAGATAAGATACCACGTGTTAGGAAGTTTTTATTTTACCCTGTACTGTCCCACTGTCGGGCAAAGGCCCTATTAGCTTCCACTTTTAAGAAGTTTTAATAAAATAAAAATATAAAAACATTACCTTTCAGACATTCCGTATAGTAACCAGAAGAAATCAGAGCTCTCTCATATTGTGACCAAATGACAAGTTTCACGGCTCAATCTAATTCGGGAGTCGCTGTGCTGATAGCGTACAGGTTGGCAAAGCGTTTGTGACATCTCTGGTGTTGCAGGCGTTCATAGGCTTCGGTAACCACTTACCATCAGGTGGGCCGTACGCCTGTTTGCCTACTTAGTAATAACAACTAAAAAAAAAATATCTTCAACCTTTTTATGCAGTCTGTTAAAATCCATCCTGTACAGTATCCAGTAGAAATTTGCCCTGTGACCAAATGGCAACAGTTTCACGGCTCAATCTAATTCGTTAGTTACATGACTATGCACAAACTACCCCACAGATTTGAAAATTGGTTTGTTTTAGATTTTACCGGATTTTCTGTTACGCACTGTTCATATACCCGCAGCAACTAGATTTTTTTTTATTTATTAACAAGGAACACAAACAAGTTCAGTCTTAAAAGAATATGTGGAATTTCACAAAGTTTTGTTAGGATCCACTCGGAAATACGAACTCTAGCCCGTATCGTATATTTATTATATTCCGTGGCATACATCCAGACTAAATCAAAATTGACCCGACTCGAAGTGGATACACTTGTTCCGTCAATTATAGTGAAGTCGCGCTCGCAACAGGCTAATTGAAATTTTAACTAAATTACTATCTATCTAAAATACGACAGACCAGTTGTCATAATATGTGCCTTTTCACATTCTGGTCTCAATTTATAATGATTTCTTATGTTTTCGCGATAAAAACCGTATTAAAATAGTTTAATGAGTCATTTGTAATGCTTATTTGAGATGTATGACTCGCTTCAAATTGGCGAATCGAATGATTGGCGTTAGATATTTGTTCGCTATCGAACAATTTTCATCCGACATATATCGTACATTTCAAAAATAGCGCTCAATGGTCTACAGCGTTAATAAAAACGCGACTGTTTTTTTGTACAGTGCGTAGTGAGCAGCATATGGTAACACAACAATTACACGAATATTTGCAAGTCATTGCTATAGAGAACCCCTAATATAAGATCCAATATCTATAGTCGAAAGCTGTGCCAATCCGTATTGATTGTTAACATATTGTTGATTCAATTTGACGGTTCATTTAGTTAACTTCGTTATAATTCATTCATTCATATCGAGTTTTTCGCAACCGCCGAATTGAATTCATGAAGAATATATATAATAAAATCGGCCAAGTGCGAGTCGACCTAACGCACGAAAGGATAAAAACAGCAAAAGAAATAAATCATCAAATTAAAATGTCTTTTGTATGAGAGCCCCCATAGATTAATAATTGGGCTGCGTACTAGACAAATGCGGCAACTAAAACTACGCGAATACGGCGTACTTGCGGCATACCCGCGTCAGTCACGCCGCAACCGATAAGTGAGTTGGACGTCGAGATAAATTTAAAATTTTAGTTTAAAAACGGAAGCAAAATGCCAGTTTGCGTATTCAAACTATGTAAGAATAATAGTACAAGAAATAACTCTTTCTCGTTTCGTCTTTGCACATTGTCTTACACACACTACAATATAAAGTTGCCGCATTCTGGAAACTGATTTTTCTTCATAGCGCGGTATCTAGTCGAGCGCGCGCGAGACCTATTATTAATCTTAGGGGAGCCCCCCCCCTTAAATATTAGTAATTACTCCATGTTTTTTTTTAGTATTTGTAAATACAGCTTGGTGACAGACGGACAGCGGAGTCCAGTGTCCCGTTATACCCTTTAGTAAAGTTATATAACAGATTTTATACGGGTACTTTTTTTCTACTAAATATGGCTTTTACTAGACGTATTTAGCCAGTTGCAAAAAGTACTCACAGATTTATATTCGTACATATAAATAAACATCGTAGCCAACCCTCCCAATCCTCCTATCATAACATAACCCTTGAACTAAATGACAGTGCACTTTCGCGCCAATTTTATGGCAAATTATTTGAGTGGTCACATTCGGGATTCATTAATTATTAATTTAAATATATTAAAGTTGATTAGTTTTGATAAAATATAAATTTATTCGTAAAATTAATATTACAATTATTTACGTTACAATAAATAAAAAATAAGATAAAAATAATAATAATAATAATACCTCGTGTTATACATGGCCCAAAAGTACCCATAACGCCAGCAGCATTCCCCCTTTGGATCGCTATTGATAACCTTTGAACGAGATATGACACTGCCACCCGTATTCTTAAACATAACCTTCACTCATACTCATTGGACCTTCAGGAAGTCCTCGAACTTTCCTTGAAACTGACATTCTTAGTTGGTTGCTTGCAAACTGCAATGAGAAACGGCACAGGTTATAAAAATGCAAAAGAATAAAGTATAAAAAATAAAAAAGTAAATTGATGCAAAAAATGTAAAACAAAAAACTGATCTGTAATCACTTTATTTCATTTCGAAGACGCCTCAAGGTACCTCTAGACAAACCGACAGTTCGATACTCACTTACAATGAGGAATCTTCTCAAGTCAAGGAAGCTAGTGTCGACTAATCATACCAATGAGGTGGAGTAAGGTTGAGTCGAGTTTGAGGAAACGTTTGAGAATATGGGTGTGAGTGGTAACTTTGGTATTTACGATTATGCGACGACCTAAAAGCCCTAGCGTCCGATCCCTAAGCACCAAATATTTATAAATATTTTTAATCACATTTAGTAATATTTATTTGATAAAATTGTTATTTTTCTATAAAATATTATGTACAAGAATTTGTTAATTATACATGCAAAAGTAGGTTTAAAATCTGTGAAGGGATGTTATATTTTTGAAGCAAATGCATGAAATATTCACTCGAAAAACAACACCCCCTCTCCTTATGCCACATCGATACCATCGTTAAATTTCGAATATTTTGTTGCTCATTTGAGAATCAATCTCAAAAAAGTTTCGAAAAATAATTAATCATAAATCGGGGTCAATCAAAATCAAAGAACATTGTGCTACACAAAGGGTCAAAAAGTGGTTTTGTATGTAAACTGAGGGGCCAGGATTTGGTTGAAATCCTGAGTCACGTATTTTTATCCATACCTATAAGGCTATGTTATTTTTTTTAAAGTTAAGGCCCCTTTTTCCTTCACACAAGAACTGTACAAGAGCCGTGAATGTGTCCGTCCTCGACTCTACGATGTCTACTAATTCTTACTCAAAGAACACCAGTAATGTTTATTGAACAGGGCCCAGGGCCCTGTTTTGTAATTGTAATTGTATTTTACAAGTTACAAATCTACAACTTTCTGTTTAACCGATTCCTCGAACGCGAGTAAATTTACTATTTCTAGAAACAGTTTTATGGTCGCGTTGTATTTATCTTTTTCTTTAGATTTTACGTACTTATGACGACAAACATGATTGTAATTTTTTCACCAACAACTGTATATTAAAAATATCTGTTTAATAAAAAATAAAACTTACAAATTAATAATGGTAGAAAATTTACAAAATTGTCAAATTGTAGCTACAAATTTACAATATTCCATTCAATAAAGATTTTCTCTTTACAGGTGATAATTTACATATTTGTAGGGAATTAAACTGCTTTATTAAACGCACAATTGTAATTGTAAGTTTACATTTTTTGTAAATAGTACTAAAATTTCTACCGTGGGTCTGACCCAGTGTCAGAAGTTTACAATTTTGTGCATCAGGCCAATTAATGAGTAAACTTGATCGTTAGATACTAAATATGGCCTTATTTATGGACTTATGTGATGATCTGAAATAACAAAATTTCAATTTCTTTATTTTAATACTAGTTGTTTCCCGCAGCTCCGCCTGCGTCAAAAAGTAGCCTATGTTTGACCCCGGGTCTTCAACTATATTCATACCAAATTTCATCAAAAACCGTTCGGCGGTTTGGCCGTGACAGCGTAAAAGACAGACAGACTTTCGCATTTATAATATTAGTATGGATTAAGGCTTCGAACTCGCTGCAGTGATAAAATAAAATTAAGATTACAATAGTAATTTTGTGATTATTCTCCATAACATTGTTGTTGGGCAAAAAAAAATAAAAAACTACCAAATATTTTCTTATTATTAAATGTTATTACCGTCTCTCGATTTAATGATTCTGTATAAAACTGACATTTATAGTAAATTGTAGCTTATGACGACAAAGTAGATGCAATTTATCGTCAAAATCTACAGGCGTTTTCTACGTATGTTAAGGTTTATTAAAGAGCAATTGTAATGAAAATATTTTTTAAGGTTTTTGCTTGTAAAGTTTTTACATAATTGTAATGTTTATTAAACAGTCAAAAAAAAGTCTACACATTTGTCACTTTTTTTACAAAATTGTCCAATTTGAAATGTTTATTAAACAGGGCCCAAGGGTCTACGTATGTCTACTAATTCTTACTCAAAGGACACAGGGACTACGTACGTCTCCTAATTCTTACTCGAAGCACACCGGGGGACCGATCTCGCTTATGGTCATGGTATTTGGTAAATACGTTAACGTGTTTTGCAGTTTGCGCGGTCGTCCCCCAGGTCACATTTGAAAAACACAATTCAAAAACCATTAATATTGAAAGTTCAATTCAATAAATTTATTCGCATACACGTAAGCATTAAGGCTGGTTTACACACAATCCAGTGCGGCGGTCCAGTGCTTCCACGGACACGAAATCCAACCCACACATACAAACAATTATTTAAATGTGTGAGTAAATTGTTTGCGTGTGTGGTGTGGATTTCGTGTCCGTGAAAGCACTGGATCGTGTGCAAACCAGCCATACATGTACCCAGTTTGGGCATAGCGACATTTGGTTAGTCAGACATCGAGTCAGAGAATTAATTAAATTAGGATTCAATTATATTTATTATGATTTAATAAACTGGAAATTATTATTATCGAACACTGAAATGTTTATTCAAATTTAGTTAGAAATTGATCAATAGTACAATTAAAATAGGTAACAACGATTAGGAATATTAAAATTAAAAATTAAAAACATCAATATAAATAGTTACTTGTTGGATTTGTCATTTGAAAATTCGTTAATTGAGAAGTGAGTACTCTAGTTTTACCGAAGTAGCTACGGCTCGCCTCGCGCTTTGTTGTTCGAAACAAAACAAATACTAGTGCGTGACTCCGCTCGAGTTTCAGCAGATCTCCTGAGACAGGGTTCTGTTGATATAATATATAGACGACTAGCTACAACGTCGGTGTTTTGCTTTTGAACATAAAAGTGATTAGTTTTTATTTTCGGGACCTAATTTCGCGAATAATGTTTAGCTATGTATATTTTTATTGGGTTAGTATTACTATAAACAATTCTGTGCGATTGGGTTTCCATGCAAAAAGTGAAAGGATATTATTATCAGACGGCAGTTGCTTCATTCTAAAAACCATTGCCACCAAATCTAGGACCATTATTAAAGCGTACCCTGACGACGCAACTTGGAAATTTTTAAACAATAATGAGATAACTTTTGACGCATATGAAACTCAACTCCTTAGCTAATTATCTCACTTCATTCATTTGAATGATTACTATGAGATTATGGATTTTTCTGCATAGTCAAGTTCACGGGGTCCAATCCCCTAAAAATCCGAAACTAATAATAGTATTGCTAGTTTTGATCATTAATCTCCCACCCCAAAGTGGGGTAGCACGCGACATATTGGGATAAGAGCTTTTCTTGGTCGCATTGCGTGGTTTCAAGCAAGACGAAGTTATAAAAAAAATTACGCCTAGATGGGTTTTGAACGTGATATTAAAATGGTAGAATTTTATAATATTTTACGTCTAAAAAGCCATATGAATCCATACTAATATTATAAATGCGAAAGTCTGTCTGTCTGTTACGCTTTCACGGCCAAACCGCTGAAAGGATTTTGATGATATTTGGTATGAATATAGTTGTAGACCCGGGGTCAAACATAGGCTACTTTTTGACGCAGGCGGCGCTGCGGGAAACAAAACAACAACTTAAAGTTTTAATTTTGTAGAGATGTGCCGATCATTATTTTGGCCGACTAGCCGATTAGTCAGCTATTTAGGGTTTTCAGTTGATTCGCGCGCAAGTTGTCATATTAGTTTAAAATATTAGTAAGTTATAAAAAAATTACAAGAGAATAAAATATTTATGGGGTCTCCCATACAACAGACGTGATTTTTTCGCTCGTTTTTGCTCGATATTGTTAACGACAACCGGTAGACGCTCTCTCTATATCTGTCGGTCTGTTCTATTAATGACCGTTCAAACTGACGCGAATTCCGCGCGACTGGCGGGACGCCCACAGAAATTAAAATCGGTAGGAGTGTCCTAGCGTATGCCAAAGTTAACTGGCCCAGTAATGACACTTCTATATATTCTTATTTCTGTGGGCGTCCCGTATGTGAACAGTCCTTTATTTTAGTAGGTGTAAAACTTTATTAATAAAAAGTAATAAGATTCAAGGTGTGATCGGCGCTTTATAATTAGTATTTACGTCGGAACATCATAATTAATTATTTAGGGGCGTAAATTGGTGGTGAAATAAATAAATATTGCGATTTTAATACTGTCAGTTTAATTGGTACTAATTTCCGTTCTGTTAGGGCTGCGGCACATCGGGTACGAAGATTTAAAAAAAAAACGGTCAAGTGCGAGTCGGACTCGCGCAACGAGGGTTCCGTACAAATCTGTAGGTATCGCGTTCACGAGAAAAGGGGTAGAAAATTATTAAAAATATTTGTATTATTATAAATTTTTAGTTACATCAAATATGATGTAACTAAAAATTTACAGTTTTCCTTTATCTGTGCTATAAGACGATGCTTAGTACCAAATTTCATGATTTGAGCTCATGGGAAGTAACCTTGTAGGTTTTGATTCCCTTGCGAGTGTCGAAAATTTGCGGCATAAACGGCTGTATCTTTTGATTGCATTGACTTAGAAGTTTGACATTTTCCCAGATCCAAGGGACAGTAGACCTGAGTGTTTGATATAAATACCAGCTTGATACCTCCACGCGTTCCTGAGAAAAAGGCTCTTGACAGACAGACAGACGGACGGAAGGACAACAAAGTGATCCTATAAGGGTTCCCTTTTTTCCTTTCGAGGTACGATACCCTTAAAATCAAAGTCGCTTTATATATAAAAGAGATAGATTTATTCTTTAAAGATGCAAAAAAAAACAATATCTATCTGTCATATTACCTAACTAGTTACCTCAAAACGATTGATCCCGGTGCGTCCAAGCCTTACCTCCCTCCATTTCATAACATAGTATTTTGACGCGCCCTGAATTATTCACAAATTCATAATTCACCCCCTCCCACCCCCACCCCTGTATCTAAACCATCTAAGATAATTTTATTTCAGTTAAAAGGGCGTCTTTTACTATAGCGATGATTGATATTGAAAGGTTGATTTTACTTAACTAAGCGTTAAATTCTGACACCAGGGTGTACAGGGTCGCTTGACCACGTAACGCACTCGATATTAATGAATCTAAAGGGCTCTACGCACCCAGAAGTCCTGCGATTTCCTTTGTTTAGTTGTTTCCAGTTTGGTTAGGACATTGGGAGGCTTGAACCATCTGATTGTCTGATAGTAATGATGATTCCGTGCTTCGGAAGTCACGATAAGCCGTTGGTCCCCAATCTCAACTGCCATTTGGTCTGGTTCCTTGGTAAAAGAGTTGGGGGTCAAACGACAGTCGCTCCATTGAAATAACCAGTTAAAGCGTATCCTGGGCTCGGAAGTGCAAGCTGAAGATGATACTAGGAAACGCGCTTAAGTCGCCTATCCACTAGAGGCAGCGTCGTGTCGAGCGGCTGCCTCGCTCAGAAGCTCCGTAAGTGGAGACGCTGCCTCAGCCTGAGACACACCGCGACACGATATGATGAGGTACGAGGGAGTTTGTAATGTAACAAATTTTTGGTTATAGGTTCGAAGTACATATTGAAAATACAACACAAGTCGCCATAAGATGTGCTATTTAGATTGAGAAATCTAGATTGTTAAGTTTTTGAACTAAGACAAAGAGGTCACATATGAGAGCGTGACGTATACACTATAACGAGGCAAATTCGTCGCCGTCATATTTTGTCGGTTTTTGTGCCGTGCTCAAAGGAGTATCAGTCCGAGCCGTGCATATCATGGAGACGGGCGTCTGGTGCCATCTTGTTTGGACTTTAAACTGCGCACCTGTTTGCCTCAATCTGATCCGCATCGGCCTCGAGCCTTTACCTCTGAGCAAAGCAGCCTCAAACTGAGGATGTTTGCTCAAATTCGAGGCTGCTTGACCCGAGACTGCCTCTAGTGGATAGGCGGCTTTGACGAAGACACGAAGCAGACAATACTGGGGTTCAAATTTCGGATTTTTGTCTAATTTTCATGCTTTACCTGTCGTTGTAAATTTTGTGGATTTGGAGCTTACCTGAAAATAAAATAAATATTCATTAGAATTTTAGATTTTGATAAAAGTAAACCATATAAATGAAGTTGTATTATTACGGTGTATAGGGTCGATTGACCAATAGATATTTTAGTGTACTTAATACTTGGTTAAAGATAGATGCAAAGAAATCAGAGAGCACGACTAGATCTTTATTAGTGGTAGAAATAAAAAGTTTTTTTTTTAATTTTATAAATATATGCTAAATAATTTTCAAATAATTTATTTGCCAAAATCCCCGTAAGGGTTTAACATACGAACCCATATTTAATTTTAATCTTCCAAGTAAAACATAACCCCTTAAAGTAGTTATTAAATACTAGCTTTTTAGCCTGCGTCAAAAAGTAGCCTACTGACCCCGGGTCTTCCACTATATTCATAGCAAATTTCATCAAAATCCGTTCAGCGGTTTGTCCTCGAAAGCGTAACATACAGACAGATATACTTTCCGATTTATAATATTAGTATGGATAGTATGGATTATTTCTCAAAATAAAATCTGTGAAGTACTCGTAGATTTACGAATAAAGGGTTCCATAAAAAATTCTTAAAACTTAAACTATTTTTGATGTACAGCGATTGACCATGATACTGATCATCGAATAGCTCAAAACTCAGACATTGTTTTTCCAAAAACATGCCACCTCTATGCCCCTTTCCGTGGCTGACATTAGACCTTCTGTGTGCAAGAGGGGCATGATAATAGACGTGGCATTGTTTGGATGGCACTGCCACACTGGAATTGGGTCTGGATGATATGTGCAAACGTGGTCTAAGACCGAATCGGGCGCGCAACGGCCGGACCCGTAAAACGCATGGTCAGAAAAGTGAGCAGGTTAATTATTTGGACCAGGTTTCCGGTCGCTGCACATAGATAAGTAGCTGTGTACCACTATTCCTAGTATTTCCTATTTAACACTACATACTGTTGCAAAAACCGCGTACAATCCAACTGCCGTCCGCGGCCACAGCAATTCCAAACTCAATTTAACTGCGGCGTAGAGTAATCAAGCACAGATCCTACAATCGCGCGGTGACTTTGTATGCTAATAAAACAAGGCATATTTCTAACCAACTTGTAAATAAAGGAGGTTATCAATTTAGCGCGTAGGTGTGTAAATTTGTCAGAATTAAACAGATTTTTGTAGAGCTATAAAAAGTATTCCAATGTGTAGTGATAACTACATATTTTTTATAGATAAGTAAGATGTAGGGTTATGCATCTTTGAATGTCATGTTTTAGACAATCTAGCAGATATATTTGCATGTTACTTACGTAGGTGATTGAACTACATGCTAGGCTTTTGTTACATTGAGGCATCAGCCCTCTCATCTCATCTCATTTTGGAATATTAGCACCAAACACATAGTTGATCTTGCTCAAACTTCATACGAGGATTGCAAAGTTTCCAATGAAAGGAACGCGACAATCTATACACCAGATTATTCGTCATAACGCATTTTGATTATTCAAACCAACAATCCATTGTATTTTTAAGTACTTTCACTAAAAATCCTAAAGAAACAAAAACACATAGCGGTGGTCAAAACAATCTGACGTTGTTGCGTATTTGACGGCCGGTGACGTTTCGTTCCACCTAGTTCGGTCGGAATTGGCCAGCATAACAAAATACGGAATCCCGTTATAATTTAGAATTTTATTTGTTAATAGACAATAATATTGCCTTCCGATAATATAATAAATATTGATGAATATCTATTTCGCCCAAGCGCCCTTCGATTTGGAAAACCCGTAAATTGGTTTGACGTAAGACGCAAGTGTGTAAAACAGAACGTTTTGAGAAAAGTGCGAAGTTCGAGCGAGACGAGATGGGTCTTCTTCGCCGAGTCGCCTAGCGGCTGGGTGATTTTTTGGTACTCTAAAATATAACATTGTAATGGGGATTTTTGGTTGATTCCCTTCACCGTATTTTACGCCCCGCCGTATTTGTATTTAGTATAAGTCTAAGTGGACGCCGAAGATCGCCGCGTAAGAAGGATTCTTACCGCTGCCCCTACGGGTGCGTGGCCGCCATGTGCCCACGTACCGCTGCGCGCACGCGGCCTTCGTTTTAACGGCGCCTGCTGGCGTTGGTTCCAATCATCCACCGCAGGGCGCAGCTCCTGGCCCCGCGGGCTGCGTGCCACACGGCGACCCCAAGGTGTTTCACGCGGGTCCAACCTCCCGCCGCAGCCCTATAACCCGGCGTGGCGTGACGACGGGCCAATCGACGACAAGCGTTACTATCACCCGCTCGGTGCATCGCCCACAAGGAAACCTCGGATTTGTGCCGGTAACGGATCACCTACCGGACCACAACGGATCGCGTTATCGAGATGTGAATCCGGAACACGTGTAGTGTTTGGACCTGGCCAGGTATAGTGTTTCCTATGTATTCTTAACGCGCGTTCGGTAATCCCGCCATGGCTATTTGTTAATTTCGCCTTCTGCGATTGGTACCTTATTTTTGAAACTTCATTGTAATTAGCATAAAGCTAGATTCTAAGTTGTTTACATTCAGGGTTCGCCTTCAGCGGACGCCCCTATAACCTTCATGTATTTATATGATTAATGATATTAGTTTGAGTTTTCAAATAAATTGCATTTTGATATTCATTAGTTGGTGTCATTAGTGTTACCCCCTGTCAGACCCCCATTTCCTAGGGTAACGCAAGAGGTCCTTGTACTCCAAAGGTCTGCTGCCCTGCTCTGGTCTATTCAGGTACCCTCTTGGTTAGCTTTTGTATGTAAATTCGTGTATAGTACATTTCGAACACAGTTAAGATTCCTTGTCGTTAATCTTGAAATATATTATAAATTCCCCTTTCTTTTCTACATATGACGATGGCCTTCAGCCGTTAGCATAACATATCCATTAACCAGCAATTAATTTACATTTCTTTTATTTACACACAACAATAATTAACCGACACTTTATACTTTTTTCTTTTTTTTTTTTTTTTTTATACACGACAATGGCGCCCGAACACATATTTATTTATTTTTAACCTTTGGGTCATGCGAGTTTGACAGTGGATAATAAAACAAATTTCGAATTTTTCTCTTGAACCAATTTTTCTACATTGTGTGTTGGCAATAATACTGATGATAATTTTTTAGTGTCAAACAATCTTTGGGCTCGCTCGTGACTGGGTGGTGAATATTCGAATATTATAATCCATATTAATTAATTATTTGAATTTTTCTAGGCAACACTATGAACAAGTAGCATAGTGTTTGGCCATATATTATTGAAATTTCTCAATTAGAAAGCTGATTATTTATTTCATTTTCTGCATATACAGATATTTTGAATTATTATCTAGAATATTTTGAATCAGAATTTATTGAATTCTATATTATTACACACCCCGTCACAAGTAATCCTACATCTTTGACAAAATGTCAGACGGCGAAGGAGACCAATTTCATGAAGTGAGTGGAGGGGAAACCAAACCACCTTCCACTACTTCTCCCTCATTTGTTAGTACACGACCGCGAGGCGGTGCTGTGGAAGCCCGCCCGCCCGGCCCCTCCACATCAACAGCATTCGACCCCAATTTGTTTCAACTCGATGCTCCTAGTTTAGTGCGTCATGCCAATTTGAAGGTGTTAGACACACATATTACCGCTACTGAGACTAGGGAACGCGAACGTGTTGTTCATGTACTAAAGGAGGATAATTTGAGATCGTGGAATTTAAAATTTTCAGGTGAATCGGATGTTACCGATTTTTTTCTTAGAATTGATGACTTTAGACGTAGTCGTGAAACTCCAGAGCATAAAATACTTAAATGCTTCTCAGACTTACTTAGTGGAAAAGCCTTAGATTATTATAGGCATATTAGGGATGGTGTTTACTCGTTATCGGAATTAGAAAATCATTTTAAGTCGTTTTTCACAACCATAGACAATGATTTTAAATTAGAAAAAACAATTCGCGAACACCGACAATCGGCAGGTCAACCCCTGCACATTTATATATTAGAAATGCAAACCATGAATGCGCGCCTTGTGAATAAATTGTCAGATACAACTTTACTTGAAATTATAAAACATAACATTTTGCCATCATACGGACACCTGTTGGCCGTCGATGACTCGAATAGCATTCGGAACCTTATAGCTATTGGTAAACGCTTTGAAGCTTATTCAGGCCTTCCCAGCGCCGCAAATTATTCCAAAAATACTAAACAATTAAAACAAATTAATGTTGTAAAATCATTTAATTATAAAAAATTCAACAACGATAATAAACAAATACAAAAGAATATTAGTAAAAACCAGCCAGTTTGTAACAAATGCAAAAAAGTCGGACACTTTTATAAACAATGCCGCACTATTCCTGGTATTGTGTGTTTCCGGTGTGGTCGAACAAACGTGCTAACAAGCACCTGTCATAAATGTAACTCTGCACCAAGGAGCACACCATTACAGGAAACAAGCAATATTCCAAAAAACTAGGTAAACCAGGAGCCACTAGTAAAATATCTAATATGACATACTTGGGCACAGTGACTCCTGGCGTAAAAACGGTCAAAAGTGATAACAGAATTTATATTGATATTAAAATTAGAAACAAAACTTATAAAGGTTTGATGGATTCTGGTGCGAATTTGAGCATAATAGGGAACAATTTCCATAAACATTTTTTGAATTTGGGTTTCAATTTGGTTAGCTATAATACTACAGCGACTTGTGCAAACCGTTCTGTTGTTGAGGTTATAGGTAAAATTCTATTACCAGTCAATTTCAGAGGTTCTGTCTACAATATCATGTTCATGGTAATTCCATCAGTATCTGATAATTTTATTTTCGGCATGGACTCTATCATAACATTGGATTTGATAAATTTGTTTAAATTAGAAGATATTCATCTTAGGCCGGAGCCATGCAAATCTATATGTGCCATAGTCCCAAAACACGACCTATCCCCTCTTGAAGCAATTCAATTAGATAAAGTTATACAAAAATTTAAGTCAATTAGTACAGAGGAGAAAGGCTTAGGTAAAACATTTTTAGTAGAACATAGGATCAAAACAACAGGGCCACCAATAAAACAAAGATATTATCCTCTCTCACCGGTCAAGCTGAAGGCCTTGAACGAGGAAGTTGACCGAATGCTTCAGCTAGGTGTGATAGCACCGTCTAAATCACCATGGTCGAACCCTGTTGTTATGACTCCAAAGAAGGATGGTTCATGGAGATTTTGTTTAGACGCTAGGAAACTTAATGATGTTACGGTTAAAGACTCGTACCCCGTACCCTATATTAGTTCAATTCTGGATAACTTACGTGGCACTCGTTACTTAAGTTCCATCGACTTATCAGCAGCGTACTGGCAGATTTCTTTATGTGACACGGATAATGTCGACGGCTCCGGCACGTCATGCCAAAAATGCGCGTTCGTGGTACCTAACCGTGGTTTATTTGAGTTCAAACGTGTTCCATTTGGAATCTCTAACGCTGGATGCGAATTACAGCGGTTGGTAGATTCACTTTTTCACCACAAATATGGCGAGAAGATATTCGCGTACTGCGATGACCTTCTCATAGCCACCAGCTCATATGAGGAACACATAACTATTTTGAATGAGGTTCTTGAAGCTTTGAGCAAAGCAGGTTTAACCATAAACTTTGACAAATGCGAATTTTGTAAGCATGAACTTAAATATTTGGGATACATAGTCGGTTCACAAGGTTTACAGACAGATCCACAAAAGTTAGAATGCATCAAAAATTTTCCGCGGCCAACAACCGCTAAACAGTTACGCGCGTTTATTGGGCTTTGTTCATACTATCGCAGATTTGTATCAAATTTTTCAACCATTATAGCACCAATGACGGCTCTAATAGGCAAGAAAAAGGGCAGAGATACGGTAGACTGGTCAGAGGAAGCAGAAAGGTCGTTCTTAGCGCTCAAAGAAGCCCTGACCCAGGCCCCTGTGCTCGCCTGTCCCGATTTCTCTAAGCCGTTTCAAATTCATTCAGACGCATCAAGCGTCGGTATTGGTAGCGTGCTTATCCAAGAAATCGATGGTATCGAACATCCCATAGCCTTTTATTCTAGACTTCTTTCGAAAACGGAACGAAATTATAGTACAACTGAGCGCGAATTGCTCGCTTTGGTGGATTCGATAAACCATTTTAGACCTTATATAGAAGGTAGTCGTTTTGTAGTAGTGACCGACCATATGTCTTTGAAATGGCTCAAAACTCTAAATAACCCATCAGGTCGATTGGCACGATGGGCAATGCAGTTATCTTGTTTTGATTTTGAAGTTAGGCATAAAAAAGGTTCTATGCACGTAGTACCAGACGTTTTGTCCCGTATCGAGGCTGTCATATTTGATGGCGGTTGCAATTCTAATGATGATTGGTATAATAAACTGTATAAAAATGTGGAACTAAACCCAATGTTCCATAAAAATTATCAGATAAAAGACAAAATACTATTTAGATATTCAAAGTCAACATCAAATTTACAATCAGAAAACGATTGGAAAATAGTATTACCCAAAGAATTAGTTCAAGAATGCATCACAGAAAATCATGAAAAACATACAGTTCATCCTGGTACCTTTAAAACTTTGTCCAAGATTAAAGAAAATTATTTTTGGAAAGGCATGTATGAGGACGTTAAGAACTACGTAGCCATGTGTGAGAAGTGCAAAGCATATAAACACTCAAATCAACCTCCACATGGACACATGATAAACCAGAAGAGGGTCAACAAACCTATACATACTTTGTCCCTCGACTTAATAGGTCCTCTAGTTAAATCTCATTCTGGTCATGTCTACATACTATCTATAGTTGATGTATTTACAAAATATTGTTGGATTCACCCACTTAGAACTGCAACAGCTAATACAGTAACATCATTTATAGAATCTGAAATTTTAAATAAGGAAGGAATACCATGTGTTTTAATTTGCGATAACGCAACAATATTTCAGAGCAAACAATTTAAAGATTTTTGTACAAGACACTCGATACCAAGAATATTTTACAACGCGTACTACGCCCCCCAGTCTAACACTGTAGAACGCTTTAATCAGACTATAGAAACCTGCTTAGCTATTTTGGTGGACCGAGATCAAAGAAATTGGTCTAAATACTTACCTCAAATTCAGTTATCTTTGAATAGCACTGTTAACGTGGTAACAGGGCATACACCATTTTTCTTGGCCAAAGGTCGAGAGATGATGACGGATGGCATGCTGCATTCGATAAGGGGCGGCATACCAGATTCGTTAGACGACCTTCAAATTTCCAACCGGTCCGAGAGAGCAACCGCTCTCAACGAAATGGCAGAAATTTTCCAACGGGTCACAGATGCGTTGACCAAAGCGTACAAACGAAACGCGGGACGATACAACCTGCGCCGCAAACAACTACGGTTATGCGTAGGCGATATCGTATGGAGGCGTAACTTTGTACAGTCAAACGCAGCACACTTCTTCTCTGCTAAACTGGCACCGCGCTTCTTGAAATGCAAGGTCATCAAGAAGCATTCGGATGTCGTTTACGACCTTCAAGAGATAGATACCGGTAAAGTTGGAAAATATCATGTCAAGGACATAATAAAGGTCACGCAAGGTGTATGCACAAATTAGCAACTTTTGCATTTTGAATTTGATAAGTAGGATTCATTGAAATCCTCAACTTTTAAGAATAATCATATTATTCTGGCTCCAGAAGCAAAAAATGTATTTATTTTGGTTGGTAGGATCAATTGGAATACCTATCTTCTATATTCATCTACCAATAAAGTATGATCATATTTGACTTGAAGAGTCCAAAAATTTGTTTTGGAAGCGTTTTCATCAAAACCAATTTTTTGTGTAGCTACACACCCTGACGGGCCTCGGTGATGTTAAACCGTTACATATTATTTGTTAATTTTGGAGAAAAAATGAAAATGAAGTTTTCATTTTTCATTAAGTATGAGCCTGCCGGCCATACATTTGGTACTTTGACTCAGGTGCAAGCCATAATTTTGCTTCCACCATGAAGACAACATTAGTGTACATAGCCAGCCACTACATTGCATACCTATATGCAATACCTATACTAGGCTTATAATTTCAGACATTAGGTATTTAATAAGGATCCTTACTACCCCTATCTCACTTTATTAAGTGTATATTAATGTTAAATTGTACGCACAACTAAATAAATAGTCTATTGCTTAGGTATATAGGAATCATGAATCTAAAGGATATTAAAAACAATTAATATCTTATTTAGGTTCCAGAAAACTAGATATAACTTGTTAGGCATAGTAAGTTATAGTTAGCGACCTACACTCAGCTGAAGACTACCCTCCGAGGAGTCTAAGCTGTATATATATGTCTTCCGGTTGTGTGAAGGAAATACAGTGGTCTGGCCAGACACTGTGTCCCTAAAACACAACACAACAAGGTGTATGGTATATAACACGAATTTTAGTCTTAGGTTGAGTTTAGAGTTTTTTTTCTCCGGTTATACCGGCTGTTCGGTTAAGCGCTACTTAACCTCTTTGCCAAAAGGGGGGTATTGTAGTGATAACTACATATTTTTTATAGATAAGTAAGATGTAGGGTTATGCATCTTTGAATGTCATGTTTTAGACAATCTAGCAGATATATTTGCATGTTACTTACGTAGGTGATTGAACTACATGCTAGGCTTTTGTTACATTGAGGCATCAGCCCTCTCATCTCATCTCATTTTGGAATATTAGCACCAAACACATAGTTGATCTTGCTCAAACTTCATACGAGGATTGCAAAGTTTCCAATGAAAGGAACGCGACAATCTATACACCAGATTATTCGTCATAACGCATTTTGATTATTCAAACCAACAATCCATTGTATTTTTAAGTACTTTCACTAAAAATCCTAAAGAAACAAAAACACATAGCGGTGGTCAAAACAATCTGACGTTGTTGCGTATTTGACGGCCGGTGACGTTTCGTTCCACCTAGTTCGGTCGGAATTGGCCAGCATAACAAAATACGGAATCCCGTTATAATTTAGAATTTTATTTGTTAATAGACAATAATATTGCCTTCCGATAATATAATAAATATTGATGAATATCTATTTCGCCCAAGCGCCCTTCGATTTGGAAAACCCGTAAATTGGTTTGACGTAAGACGCAAGTGTGTAAAACAGAACGTTTTGAGAAAAGTGCGAAGTTCGAGCGAGACGAGATGGGTCTTCTTCGCCGAGTCGCCTAGCGGCTGGGTGATTTTTTGGTACTCTAAAATATAACATTGTAATGGGGATTTTTGGTTGATTCCCTTCACCGTATTTTACGCCCCGCCGTATTTGTATTTAGTATAAGTCTAAGTGGACGCCGAAGATCGCCGCGTAAGAAGGATTCTTACCGCTGCCCCTACGGGTGCGTGGCCGCCATGTGCCCACGTACCGCTGCGCGCACGCGGCCTTCGTTTTAACGGCGCCTGCTGGCGTTGGTTCCAATCATCCACCGCAGGGCGCAGCTCCTGGCCCCGCGGGCTGCGTGCCACACGGCGACCCCAAGGTGTTTCACGCGGGTCCAACCTCCCGCCGCAGCCCTATAACCCGGCGTGGCGTGACGACGGGCCAATCGACGACAAGCGTTACTATCACCCGCTCGGTGCATCGCCCACAAGGAAACCTCGGATTTGTGCCGGTAACGGATCACCTACCGGACCACAACGGATCGCGTTATCGAGATGTGAATCCGGAACACGTGTAGTGTTTGGACCTGGCCAGGTATAGTGTTTCCTATGTATTCTTAACGCGCGTTCGGTAATCCCGCCATGGCTATTTGTTAATTTCGCCTTCTGCGATTGGTACCTTATTTTTGAAACTTCATTGTAATTAGCATAAAGCTAGATTCTAAGTTGTTTACATTCAGGGTTCGCCTTCAGCGGACGCCCCTATAACCTTCATGTATTTATATGATTAATGATATTAGTTTGAGTTTTCAAATAAATTGCATTTTGATATTCATTAGTTGGTGTCATTAGTGTTACCCCCTGTCAGACCCCCATTTCCTAGGGTAACGCAAGAGGTCCTTGTACTCCAAAGGTCTGCTGCCCTGCTCTGGTCTATTCAGGTACCCTCTTGGTTAGCTTTTGTATGTAAATTCGTGTATAGTACATTTCGAACACAGTTAAGATTCCTTGTCGTTAATCTTGAAATATATTATAAATTCCCCTTTCTTTTCTACATATGACGATGGCCTTCAGCCGTTAGCATAACATATCCATTAACCAGCAATTAATTTACATTTCTTTTATTTACACACAACAATAATTAACCGACACTTTATACTTTTTTCTTTTTTTTTTTTTTTTTTTATACACGACAAATGTTCCATGCGCACAATATGAGACGTAATCTGACGACATATTATTTTATTATATCGAAAAGTATAGAATCTAGCCATAAAGTCGGGTTGCTAAAGAGTTGGAAAACGTGAAGTCTTAAATCAGGGAACTGTGTATTCTTTAAAAAATATAATAGATAGTTACTTATTTAAGATTAGCACAAATCACCAGTGTAGAGTGAACTCTGCAGCGTAATTCTAAAATGTAGTTGTTTGATTTATCTTATTCGCAAACATTATAATGAAAATGAAGCATAAGCTTATTTTTTTATTTTATTCTTATTTCTTTCAATGTATTGAAGTAATTTCCAAAGAAATAAAAAATGTTATCGCAAGTAAATTAATGATCATTACAACTGTTCTAACAAAATGAAGCATTTCGTTTACACAAAACCAGCTTTAATTTTGCGAAGGACCAACAAAAACTGTGGCTACCAAAAGTTTGTTTTCGCGCCTATTGGTTGAACATTAACTAGAATAGCATGCACAGAGTTAGTTAAAGCAGAGGTGGCAATTTATATTATTTTTTTTTGGTATTTTTTCGAAATATCGTCGAAAGCTGGAGAATCGGGAAAATCTCGAAAATTGAGAAGCTGGCCAAGGAGCCAAAGCTTTAAGCTTATTTAAACGCCAGCGATTGCGATGGCTCGGATATCTGGAGAGTATGGGCAAGGATCGTTGCCACAAGGCAGCCTTTATAGGAAAGATACCGCTGGAGGTGGTTAGATGTGGTGCTGATCTGTTAGAAGATATCGAGAAGAGAAAATCAATATTTTCCTATTGTTCTAGTGTTCTTTAAACATGGACAACGTAGGCCGGGCGGCAGTCACTTCATTGTTATAAATAAGTTCCGACAAATCTACGCGTAAGTTGAGGGTATTTGTTCTATCTAGGTTAGTATAAGTAAGTTGAGGGTATTTGTTCTATCTAGGTTATACGCTCGCACGGAGTTTGAAGACTTGGGCAGGACACAGCCACGGAGCAATTATAAAGAGGAGATGCCGTAATAAGCGTTAAGTTTTTGCGAGGCTACACGGGGCGGAAGGCAGACGTGCGGGGTGCTTGGTTTTGGCCGTGGCTACAACCATGGAGCACGAGCAATGACAAGCTCCGCCCACTGCAGTGTCAGCGAAGCGCCAATGATCACATCACTGCGCCATTTCAAACGGAATCTCCTCTTTATAATTGCTCCATGGACACAGCGAACGACTCCTGTACCTCTACTATGTACGAGTAATAACATATAATGAACGCAGACGATAGCAGCAGCTTAATTTTTTTTTACACAAGACACTATGTTTGTAGTTAGATAGTTACTACAAGCTCTATCGGTTTTTTTTTTTTAAATAGTTTAATTTAATGTGTAACAATCGCGAAAATATTAGACATCATTGTCACAGACAAATGTTATTGTCTGCGACCATGACCGCTGTATTGTGTTTGAAATTTGAAAACATGTGTAAAATAAATCCATACTAATATTATAAATGCGAAAGTCTGTTTGTCTGTTACGCTTTCACGGCCAAATCGCTGAACGGATTTTGATGAATAAAGTTGAAGACCCGGGGTCAAACATAGGTTACTTTTCGACGCAAGCGGACCTGCGGGAAAAAGCTAGTAAGTAATAAACGCGATAAAAACCGTATTAAAAAAGTTTAATTTAATGTTTAAACTGTTGTATTTCAAAGTTATTTTATTACTACCCTACAGAAGACCGCAGCCAAATAACACTGTGATGCAGTGTTGTGTGCCTGCTGGTGAGTAGGGTCGCTGTGCTGATAGCGGACAGGTCGGCAACGCGCTCGTGACATCTCCGGTGTTGCAGGCGTTCATAGGCTACGGTAACCACTTACCATCAGGTGGGCCATACGCCTGTTTGCCTACTTAGTTGTATAAAAAAAAAGATAGCTTAAGCAAATTTCGCTGAAATTGTAAACGCAGTCAACGTCTGCATAAAGGCTCTGGAGTGTCATTTTTTTTTTTTTTTAATTTGACCTCAAATAATTTTTGTTCGACATCATAACACATCATACAGTGGCAGTTTAACATTTTGTATGGAATTGTATCTTACAGATTGGGCTAAAATTGTTAAAGCAGGTAACGACTGCATGAATAAAAGGCTTGTACTTAGAATGCAACCGGCAAGCCGCTGGGATAATGATGATCTAATTACCGATTACCGTCACGTTTCTCATTCCGTCTCGCCTTTAAGCCGAACCACTCTGTTTTACTTCTTAATAACTTCCACGAATTATTACAAGTGAGGAATTTGAATAAATAATGCTTTAGCTTAAATTTTAACTCGATTACGACGGAAAAGAGGAGGGTTGTGTACTTAGATTAATTGGTTGGACATTCGGCAACGCACTCGTGTCGTGACATCTCCGGTGTTGCAGGTGTTCATAGGCTACTGTAACCTTTTACCATCAGGTGGGCCGTACGCCTGTTTGCCTACTTAGTTGTATAAAAAAATTCGTCTCGCGCCGTCGCGGACACCAATTAATGAATTTAAGGTTATGTATATCTATGTTTATTCCGTTTCGTACTTTGCCATTGAAATAGAGTGGATTACATGGTCAACCAAGTGAATGAATGAATGAATGATTTATTGCTCCATTTACTAACAAAATAAATACATAGTTAATGTTTGTGTTACCTCATAATCAGAACTCCGTCATTTGAAGACCGATTTAATATATTTTTTTGTTTGAAAGGACATGCTTTCAATTAGGTCCCATAGAAATTTTAATAAAAAAACTACTGGCAATAACAAAATGGTTAAGAATGTCCTTCAAATAAAATTTAACATTTTTGATCATTTGACCTGTCATATCTTTTCGAGTTTTCTAAAGCCGATCGACCCTATATGCCATGGTGTCAGAACTACCAAACCAACCTCTGGCCATTTAAATGGTATTTTTGAGGCCAGTCTCACTTGGGTAAAATCCATCTTTCAGATGCCTCCGTGATCCAGTGGTTGAGGCGTTCGCCTTCGACCCGGGGGTGGTGGGTTCGATACCCACCGGAAGCATACTTTGTTTAGTTGTTTCCAGTTTGGTTAGGACATTGCAGGCTTGAATCACCTGATTTGTCTGTTAATAAAAAATGATTCCTTGCTTCGGAAGGCACGTTAAGCCGTTGGTCCCGGCTGCCAATTGGTAGTCGTTAAAGGAACCACGTCAGAGGCCGAGAGGCGGTTTCAAACAACTCTGACACCAGGGTGTACATAGTCGATAGACAAGAAATAGATAGATAGATAGATAGATAGATATACACTTTATTGTACCAATCACAAAATTAAAATTAAAAGTAATACATTTAGAATATTGAGTACAAAGGCGGACTTATCGCTATTGCAATTTCTTCCAGCCAACCTTAGGGTAGATAGGGTAAAAAGTGAAAACAAACAAAGGCGGTACAGTAATAAAATACTAAAACTATCATCCTTACACAACAGTCAATAAATAAACCTACAATCAATTAATACATACTATACCTTTAATGAATATATACATATAATATACCTACATACAACATACAATAATAAAAAATAAAAGAAGAGAAGAAAATGACTAACGATGAGCAAGATCAGCTTCAATTGCAGAGAGATAATGTTTTCTCACTTGATTTTTGAAAGATGAAATTGTTTTAGCCTTTCGTATTTCAACTGGCAAAGCATTCCATAACTGAGCAGCCTGCACCGCAAAGGAATGGGAATAGAAAGAGGTAGCAGCAGGAGGGATAGCTAGACGATGAGTATTATATTCACGCGGTTCGCGATTATTAACCTCACTGAGAAATCTGAAGCGTTCCTTAAGGTAAGTAGGAGTCCAGGGAATGAATAGGATAGAGTACAAGAGTGAAAGGATATGCAAATTTCGACGAAGTCTAATGGGGAGCCACTTGAGTTGAGAGCGAAAAGAAGAGACGTAATCATATTTACGTAAACCGAATATGAATCTTATACAAAAGATGATGATGATGAGAACCCTACGTTGTGGCCCCATTATACGAATGGAAGTCTGCTTTAATTTTTTTTATGACAAAAGATTATTATGACCCAAGTCTACGTGAAATATTTCTTTTTTTTCTGATTGGTCTAGTTCTTGGATGTCCATCTACATCTATCTACATAACACTAATATTATAAAGAGGAAAGATTTGTATTTTTGTGTGTATGTTTGTAATGAATAAACTCTAAAAGTACTGTGCCGATTTCGAAAATTCTTTCACCATTGGAAAGCTACATTCACCCTGAGTAACATAGGCTATATACCGCAGGCGGAGCTGCGGGAAACAGCTAGTCTAGTATATATGTATTTGTTATAAAATATATTATCGTTGAGTTAGTATTCCATAACACATGTCTAGAACTTACTTTGAGGCTAAGTCAATCCGTCTGATTTGTCCCTGTATATTTATTTATCTCGTTAAAATATTGTTTTTTTGTTCTTTAAGCTATGGGTATCAATAAAGAAATGACTGGTCATCGTTATATTAACTGTTTCCATCACATATGCCTATAATAATATGACAAATTACCCACGTTGCCTGCCATTTCAATTACTTAATTTCATATTGTGCGTCATTTTATTTTATATTAATCACGGGGTAAATTGGAATTCGATCGATCGATACAAAGGCTTTTGAAGCGAACAAGTTGTGGAATTATAGTGTTTATAAATAAAAGCGGGCATGTGCGAATCGTATTCGGGAACATTCTTTAGTCACGAGACAGCCTGGTGATATTGTTTTTTATACTTTTATGTTGTTGTTTCTAATTAGTTGACCATTATTGTTCATATCTTAAAACTGATTTAAATGTTTGTCCGTAATGTAACATTGAAACTGCACTTGTGTAGTGGGATTTATATTGGTTTTCTAATAAATGATAAATCGTTGAACATATTGTTGTAATATTTAATGTTTAATTTCAAAATAAAAACGTTGATAGTGTTTCTAATTATACGACCACCACTGTATATAGGTATTTGAAATATGCCAATTAATTAAGGCCTAGATCTGATACCTCAAACAAACCATAGTAACACATATTTTTTTGCCGTAACTCTTTGTCCTATAGAGGGCGCTGTTTCAAATTTAACATGACGTCACATAGTCTCACTTAACTTTCCAACAATACTACATTTATTTTATTACTAGCTTTTTCCCGCAGCTCCGCCTGCGTCAAAAAGTAGCCTATGTTTGTTTGACCCCGGGTCTTCAACTATATTCATACCAAATTTCATCAAAATCCGTTTAGCGGTTTGGCCGTGAAAGCGTAACAGACAGACAGACGGACAGACTTTCGCATTTATAATATTAGTATGGATTACTAGTAGTTTAGAATAAGTTTCGCGAACATACCAATGTATTCGATTTGTATGAAAAGTATTCTCAAATATCGCATTAAAGCAAGCAAATCCGCGAGCAATAGCTATATTTGACATGTGCTAATTAAGCCCTTTCATTTGATACCCCACAAGGCATCAACAAAAAGTATTTTTTTTTTCAAATCCTCACTTTATGCTCTCTAGATGGCGCTGTTGTAAATTTGACATGACGTTATCCATACTTCCATACTAATATTATAAATGCGAAAGTCTGTCTGTCTGTCTGTGACGCTTTCATGGCCAAACCGCAGAACGGATTTTGATGATATTTGGTATGAATATACTTGAAGATCCGGGGTCAAACATAGGCTACTTTATGACGCAGGCGGAGCTGCGCGAAACAGCTAGTATAGAATATATTAAGATAAGAACCAGCGGATAACTAAGCCATTTCCAACGATACTTCATTTGTTTAATTATCACTATTAGTTTAGAAGAAAATTGCGCACAGATGAACACACATACAAACCGTTCAAAATCATAACCTTCCTGGTGGCTTTGCCGTAGTCGGGTAAAAATACAGAAAATAGAAATAGAGCTCTTGCTCATACGAGAAGAATATGGTAAGTGACGAGATGACGTGAAAATAATTTGAATAAAAAAAAATGATTCGACAAAAAAAAAACAAGAAATGGTTTTAAAATGAAAATGTGGTGAAGGATCGATATGAAACGAAAAGAATGGATGAAATGAGGAACGATTACTGGGAACGATGCATGAGCATTGTTACAACCCTGAAAAGCGATGAGCAATTCCAGTTTTGTCCCACACCTAAATAGTAAAGCAATCTATGTCTAGTCTATGAATTGTGATGAATGATGCGGTTGGATGTTACCGATGTGGCTGAGTATGGCCTATTATTGAAGCTCCCATGGGATAAAATGGTTTTTTAATTGACTGAGTGTAAACGAAGTCTCCATTTTCCAGTTCGGAGAAATGTATGGTCCTGGCTAGAGGTCGCGTTTCGAATGGATCTTTACGAAAGTGTTCCTTGATTTTTTTGATTAGGGGAAAAATGAGGGCAAAAAGGGGGAAGTTTGATGTAACATAATTCAACGAATTTCAATCGTATTGAAGTGCCATTATCAAATGACTAGCTGATTCCCCCAGCTCCGCCTGCGTCAAAAAGTAGCCTATGTTTGACCCCGGATCTTCGAGTATATTCATACCAAATTTCATCAAAATCCTTTCAGCGGTTTGGCTGTGAAAACATAACAGACAGACTTTCGCACTAATATGGAAGAATGTGTTTTACCCATACAACAAGAATATACCACTCCCATCCCGTAAATAATTTCTATAATCACAAAATCAAACATTTATTCGAACTAACCATATTAAGTTTTTGAAATTGTACAATATTTTACAGTATTTTAAATTAACCAATAAATTAACCAATATTGGCTAAATACTCGGTTAACGTAACAGTTTAATTAGTGATTTATTATAATAACAGGCGATGGCGAATAACATATTTACAGTTAAACTTAAACCACATATTATTGATCGGGTTTTATGATATTCAAATCAGGAATCAGACATTCTGGCCAAATTTAAAAGTGGGGGGCGATACCAGTATTTGAATGAGCGTAAGCGAAGTCTCCATTATGAGTCTGGCCAATTTTGCTTTTGTACGGAAAAATGTATGTTCCGGGCTAGAGGTCCCATTTCTGACTGGATCCTTACGAAACTTTACCCACGTGTTCGTTGATTTATTATTATTAAGATTTTTTGAAAAATGTACGAAAGACCTCGTCCTCGAAGCTGGAGTTGCCAGCCTGGATCATCTGACCCAGGTAGACATACTGGTCTACAACATCAAGGGACAATATAACAACATCAAATGTTCTAAATTATACATACCCAAGAGAGGCACTGCGGCTAACTAATTCTTACTTAATTATACTCCTGTTTTACACACACTAGTGATTACGTCACACATACCAACCACGACCTTGAAATTTAACCCCAAATTCACATTGTGTTGTATCTAAACATAAATATAAAGAAATAAATACCGAAATGCTAAAAATTAAAGTCCCAATATACGATTATAGGTGACAGAAACACGATTCGCGTTATCGACCCCAGTTTTAACTATTTCCATCAACCAAAATCAAACAAAACGCAATAAAAAAACACAGAAATTCCAACCTTACTCCCAACATTTAAATTCGAATTTAGCAAAACAAGTAATTGTATTTGCGGTGTTTTGACTTGGGAAAACTTTTAAGTAGAAACGTCTGATGTGTTAAGGAAATTTGGGTTTATTGACAAGGGTCGTAAAGTGGATATTTGAATAATGGCAAAAGAGATATACCGTTTTGTTATTGCTCTGGACGCGGATTCCCCTTCTGTAGGAATTGTAAACAAAACGCCTATTATAATGGGACAGTACGACAGTACCGAGTTAGTGATGTAACTGAGCTCCAGTTCGGTTTGTCGATATCGCTATTGTCATTTCAACCAATCTATAAAAAGTATGTACGAGACTACGACTACTAGATTTTCTGGCAATATTAAAACAAAGTCTATCCACAAAATCAAACAATTTAATACGGTATTAAATTTTTTCTTAACGACTCTACCTGCGAACATGAATGCTGAGTACTAAACAGATCCCAGTGGTTTCGTGAAATGCATTTTATCTAATTTGTTTGTATCTATTACCGTATTACGACACATAAATAAATAATAAGGGTAAACATTAGTTGTAAAAAATAATGAATGAAATGAATAAATGAATAAATTTTTATTTGCAATAAACATGACAAATAGACTCAAATAAGATCTTAGATATAAAAGGTACAATGTAGGTATCCCATGTTTATTCATCTCTGACGTATAAGTAACCGATAAGTCCGATAACGCATAAAACCGGATAAATTGTTTATTTCTACCTATTTATAATCTCTTAAACATATGGCATCATACAAGTCTAAATTCGGTAAATTTCGTATGTTTGCATGTTGCATATCTGTGGTTTACCATCCGAGTGACGACGTCCCACCGATTTCGCTAATAGCGACCACTTCAGCTTGTCAGGGCGCAATCGTGAACAACAACAAACAACAAACTTCTCGTGAAATCCATCGATATCGATACCGACCGATCCCAGCACTAGCCGCCCTAAAAATTGTCCACAACACGACCGTAGGTTACGCTTGATGAATGTTTGAATGTAACTCTCCAATTCCTGTAACACGTCTAAAAACATCCATTTTGTTACCTTTCCCCTATGCGAGAGTATTAGACGTTAATTTTATTATGTGAACTTCGTTTGGATAAGTTCATTAGCTTGTTAGTGAAAGAAATTGACTTTGAATCAAAATATGGATTCAGTGACTCTACCATGACATTTTGCTTACGCAAACGCTAGCGAATACCTATTAAGATTTGAATTAGTATGTTTTTTTTCCAAGTTTGAGCAACCCGATGACCAGTAGCCCTATTTTTAAAATGGACGACTCATTTGTCGAATGAAAATCGTACGATATCGAACGAAAATTATTCTATATCGAACAAAAATCATTCGAAACGCCGATTTCGCGTGAGATACGCTTTCTGACAATCTAGAGTGCTATTTTTGGCACTCTAGATTGTCGGACGATATTAAAAAGACAGCAGGACCGACCTCGATCAATACCGCCGCATTAAAATCAGTATATATGTAGATTCATTGAAGAGGCATTTTTTGTCCAGCAATGGACAGAAATACGAAGAGAAAAACAGTTTGATTTTTAGTGATCTGCCAGGACTATCTCCCGTTACTGTACAAAATACATGAATTTTCATACAAACAACATTATTCTTGAAGACCCTGCGAATCTAAAGCTTTGGAATGCCACAGTTCATTCGCTCATAAATTTAAAGAGCTGGGCTCTTGTCTGTGGAGTTATTCAATATCCCCAAACCATACTAATATTATAAATACGAAAGTCTGTCTGTCTGTTACACTTTCACGGCCAAAACGCTGAAAGGATTTTGATGAAATTTGGTATAAATATAGTTGAAATCCCGGGGTTAAACATAGGCTACTTTTTGACGCAGACGAAACAGCGGAAAAAATCTAGTTTAACATAATTATTAAAAACAACCATCCCACCAATATGAAATTACAAACCGGCAAATTGCAGTTATGTTTATTGCAAATATAATTTATTTATAATGCAATTCGGACCCCGCTCAGTTGTGTAATTTAAATTCAAAAGATTATTAGTATCGGTAGGGGAAAGAAAGATGGCGATATTACTGTTGTATTTTATTTATTGATACCAAAGAGAAAACTGTACCTATAACCTTGTAAACTACCTGTGTTTCACAATAAAGATATTTGTATTTGACCATTTTTATACCGTCGCTTTACACGTATAAATAAAACTGAAGAGAAGTTACGGATATTTATATTGTTTCGCGGAGAACCGATGGCCGATGGGGCTGAAAGATTCTGAAATGGCGTCTATGAACCGGCAAGCGCATCGTTGGACATCCACCGATCAGATGGTCTGATGACCTGAAAAAGGTCGCAGGCAAACGTTGGACGCAGGCCGCTTCCAACCGGTCAATTTGGAAATCATTAGGAGAGGCCTATGTCCAGCAGTGGACTGACTGCGGCTGAAATTATGAAACAGGCTGATAGGAATCAGACGCTTGCAACACCAGGAGTGTCACGTGCGCGTTGCCGACCATAGAAAAATCTTTTCATACACTCTTCGAATAATATTCTTGTAGTCTTCAAGGAACACCGTAGCAGGGATCTGATTGGATAAAAACAGAGTACGCGTCAAATTTTGAAATGTCTAACTGACTAATAAGTGTCGAATGAAAATCAATCGACCCAGTACAACCTGGTGTCAGAGCTATTCGGAACCGCCTTTCGGCCTCTGATGTAATTCGTTTAACGACCACCAAATGGCAGCGGGGACCAACGACTATCAGACCGATTATATCGAATGAAATTTATTCGATATCGAACGAAAATCTAATTTAATTTAGGCGGAAGTCGCTCCATTGTAAGAACTGTAAGCTTAGGTAAAATTGGTAAACCGGTGGTGTGAAAACATGTTTCTGTTTATACTTCTCAAATCTTGAACTCCGTTGGGTTATTTAAGTAACACACAAAAGAATCATTTGATTAATTTAGACGATGCGATACAGGTAATAAGCTGTGAGAGAGTTTATTTCTTAAACTAGCTGTTTCCCGCAGATCCGCCTGTGTCAAACAGTAGCCTATGTTAAACAAAGGGGGTCATGTTTGACCCCGGGTCTTCAACTATGAATGAATACTTTATTGCACCATTTGAAAGATACTGTTATTCATACTGAATTTCTTTCCGTTCAGCGGTTTGGCCGTGAAAGCGTAACAGACAGACAGACTTTCGAACTTTTAATATTAGTAATGGTAGGAATGCCGAGACTGGGAGGGGGTGCAAGCTTTCATAAACTAACTACCAAACTTACATTTTTATTTTCGTGGAAGTGCTTTACTGAACATAACAGTCTTAGCCAAGTATTTAGTACCCTGAAATGTTAATACCGGATCCCTGAGTCAATGAACAAATGAGAGAATACTTATTATAAATACCGTTTCATGTAAGAACTCACATGTACGTGGCGCTAGTGTCTTCATCTAGAGTCGAATTATCCCTTGTAAAAATATTTAGCACACTAACGGCCGCGGGACTTATGAAGTGAAACGATCTACGAAAACCGCTATCCGCTTTTAACTTGACAAGACTAACAAATTGCCATATACGAATGAATCAACAGACAGACGGATAAGCACAATTATGATGCGTTAAATTCACTAAGTGATGACTCAGTGACGAAACCAGTAAGCTTGCTTTTTAACTTAAGTTTCCGCTACTTGACCAACTTAAAACCGCCTTTGTATTAATCAACGTTTATGCGTTAAGTCCGCTATTTACATAGTTTCTGTATTAATCCCTTCGCTTGCTACAAACTTGATAACAATAAAAATTACCTTGGTTTTAACCAAATATGGTTTCCGCGCAAGTGGGGGGTAAAATAAATATTTCTACTACTCCGCATGCTCGTAACCCGAAGTGGATCTTGGATTCCTCACGAGAGAGCGCCAGAGTGTTCTATTCTGTGTGATGGCTGCCAGTTGTCAACTCCCATCTTTCGCAGATCAGCACCACATCGCTCCAGCGGTATTTGGGACGGCCGACTGCTCTTCTGTCTGCAATCATCCCCTGGCAGAGCCTTGACGCAAAGATACTGAACCATTCTCTCCAAAATAGATTAAATAAATAATCGCAACTAATATTATAAAAGGCCGCTAAACCGAAGTGTAATTGGCCGCGTCATGTCTGTCGAATGCACCACGAACGCTGGGCTTCTATAGCTACTCTTGGGGACCAGTGGGAGGACGGAGAAGGAGAGGTAGACCAAATTTCCTCATACGATATAAGGAAATTTGATAGTGGATAGGAGACAGTAGCTGTAAAGCGGGATCAGTGGAAGAGAATGGGGAGACCTCTGCCCAGCTGTGGGACAGTACAGGTTAAGAAAAAAAAATATAGAAGCGAAAATGAGTTTGTATATTTAAAATTCTTATCTTAGCTGTTTCCCGCAGCTCCACCTGCGGTATATAGCCTATGTTACTTAGGGTGAATGTAGCTTTCCAATGGTGAAAGAAGCTTTGAAATCGGCAGAGTAGTTTTTGAGTTTATTCATTACAAACATACACACAAAAAAACTAATCTTTTCTCTTTAGAGTATTATAGTGTAGAAGTGTAGACTATGTCTTCGCTAGTATACAGTGAAGTCAATAAGCCCGCCTTTGTGCCACACTGTATTTGTTAATGTAATATTTTCTTTTTTTGAGGTATTGTATTGTTTGTTAACTTATCTTCAAGCTTCTATCCAACCTTGTTCTTACCTTAGCATTTTGTTTTAACTACCGTACAAATATAGTTTTAATGATCTGATACAAACCCAAAGTAATGTCGTAGGGGCAAAGTTTCCGAAGTGTAAATACTTGGGAATATTGTTTTAAAGTTGACGACACGTGTGTGAGGGTTACCACAGATACATAACTTTAATTTAATATTGGAGGACATTATTAATGTTTAATTAGCCTTTGAAGTACTTATTCCGAGATGTAAAAAGTACCCTATGTCCTTTTCAGCTATTATTATGTTTGTGAAACTTCATTAATACATTTTTATTTTTATTAATGTTAATAGTAAATAAAAACACATGATGCAGTCACACAATCGTTATCTACTCCGATGCCAGCTAGTCATTTATAGGATAAAATAAGTTTTCCAATAACCATTTGTGCAATCTTTTTTCCATTGAATAAAGGGTAGTTCCATAATGTTATCTGGAATTTTATTATACATATTCCATAACAATTTGTTTTTTTACCTCTGTTTTTGGAGTGACATCATAAACAAGCCGTACCGTATTTCTAACACATCTCGGATATATATCGCGCTCCTGTTTGGATATGTGTGGGTTCTGCTTAGCAAAAATGCAAATCTCCTGTATACATCGTGAAATTTTAGTCGTTTTGAACCCATCGTCCAGTGACTCCATTCATACAACTGAACAACTTTCCCCAAGATACATGGGTCGAAATATGGAGTAAATTTTTGGACCTCCCATACAAAATGTCTCATCACGTGACCTAACTTACTATGGGAAGTCCAAATTTATTTTTCATGTTTCGAGCTATGTTCCTTGGGAAAATTTGTTCGGTTGCATGAATGGAGTCACTGGGATGGCATAGTACAGGAAATACCTTTAACTCTTAAAGCTTACATGATTGATATGGAGCAATACCACACATGGCGCGAATGCACTTTTTTTGTACAATGAATACTTTAATGATATTTGTACCTTCTTGGTCTTGGATGTTTTTCTAAACATGTATTTGTTAAAAAATATAGTAGTAATAAATTTATTATTAATTTTATCGTTAAGTCAGTATCCCATAGCACATGTCTCGGTTTAACTTTGGGAAAGAAAGAAACAGTTTTAATTTTGCAGGTAACTTAGGATGACCTTGGGCTATTCTGATAGCGTTCTCTCTATATCTTGTATGGTTTTCGCTAAATGAGACACATAACATAAAATTACTATTGTTAACTCACGTTGAATATCAGCAAAAAGTGCTAGGAACCTTGTTACTTATCCTTGCCCAATACCAAATTATAATATACCAAAGTTACAACGTATTTCACGTAAGGGTATAACCGACCATAATAATTTAGTACCAAAACCCGTGATTACGAACCAAAGCTAGGTTCGAAATGCGGTATTTATAATCAAATTAATCATAAACATATAGTAACAACTATACCGTGGCTATTCGTAAAAACTTAACAGAGAAGGAAAACTAATAAAATAGACCAGTCTGTCGTCCCAGATACCGCAGATACGGTACTGATCTGCGAGAGATGGGAGCTGACCATGGAGCAATTAGAAAGAGTAGTTGCCGTTTTAAAAGGCGCAGTGATGTGATCATTGGCGCCTCGTCGACACAAAAGTGGGCGGAGTTTGTCTTTGCTCGTGCTCCATGGTTGGAGCCACGGCCGAAACCAAGAACCCCGCACGCCTGCCTTCCGCCCCGTGTAGCCTCACAAATACTTTCTTACAAAACGCTTATTACGGCATCTCCTTTTGTAATTGCTCCATGGAGCTGACAACTGTCTAGCCATCGTGCACGCTGGCGCTGGCTCGTGAGGAGGCCAATATCCACTTTGGGTCGCTGAGCCAGCGGAGTATAAGAATATCAAAAATAACCTGAAAGTTATCTAGAAAAGATAGTTTGACCTACCCCTTCTTTTCTTTTCACTTCTCTTTCGCTTCAAGCTTAAGCTTCGCGAGGTTTCTACACCGCTCGAGCAAGTTTTTTTTGTATCTCGGTTAACCATGTTCCTATATTTGGTGATATCGGTCATTATATTACAATGCAAGCAACATCTATAACCCTCTTTACAGGGAAACCAGACCAACAGGAATATTACCCAACGTGGCAAACACTGTCAAATTTTTAGGCTGGTCTAAAGGCATGCTATGCTACACAGCTTAATGACTGCCATCTATCGATAACAACCGGGACCAATGTTTTACCGTGCCTTTCGAAGCACTGAGAAGCTCGCGGATAGCAAATGTCACTAATGACGACCAATCTAATACTGGTCGCGTTTCGTTTTCGCTTTGACACACGCAATAGGCTACTTGACTGTATTCATACTTGGGCAATATTTGCATAGGAAACAATATGTACACTAAAAACTAACCGATTCTGAAAACAACAACAAAATTGGTTGTTAATTAATGCAGTAATTGGATTTTAAAGGTTTTTTCAAGAAGAAAAGTGGGAGCGGGGTTGGGACGTCTTGCTATCTCTTTTGTACGCACGAAACCAAGGGGCAGTGACGTCACTGCACACACAGTGCATCCTTTTCTTGTTTTCTGACAGATTCCCCTTCCATCGAATTTCGAAGGCTTATAACTTGCTTATTTAAAAACGGATTAATAAAAAATCTTTACGTTTTCCGTTTCTGGTAATGAAATATTTCACAGGAATTATATATATATATTTCACATAGATGCATAAATTGAGTAATTTATGCATCTATGTGACTAATTTTTATTTTCTCTTTTATATCAATATTTTAAGTACTAGAAACAGAAATAAGAAAGAATTCTTGAAATCTGTTCAGAAATAAATAAGTTATAAGCCTTTGAAATTCGGTGGAAGGAGTAACTAACAAAAAACAAGAAAAGGATACACTATGTGTACAGTGACGTCACTGCCTCTTGATTTCGTGCGTACAAATGAGATAGCAATACATCGCCACCATGCTCCTACTTTTTATCATAAGAAAATTTTAAATGCTAATTACTGCTATAATTAACAACCAATTTTGTTGTTACTATCAGAATCGGTTACTTTTAAGTGTATATTTTGTTTAGTAAAACAATATTAACTAAGTATGAAAACAGTCAAGTAGCCTATTGTTCGCTGGGCTCGGTTATCGTGTCCCTCAAATATATTATTACTAAGCTACCTATTTGTATTTCTGGACCCTTGTATCGCGTTAACGTCAATCTTCTGTCTATTATCCGTCCACATGAGTGAAAACGAAATTATTTATGCCATTTATCCTTGTGCAAATGAAAGATTGAGAGGTAACTATTTCTTTTTCTTTCTACCCGTTAACGCCCGATTTTTTAAAACGTTTGTCGGACACTTTGACACTTGAGTGGGTTATATGGTCAATCGACTCTGTACACCCTGGAGTTAGCTTTTCGGAAGCGACTTCCAGCGTCCAACGTGCTTTTAGCTTTAGGTTTAACGTGCCTTCCGAAGCGCGGAATCATCACTATTATCAGACAATCAGGTGATTCAAGCAGGCAATGTCCTAACCAAACTGGAAACAACTAAACAAAGTATGAAGGATTTTTAAATAACCATTCCATGGCGGGACAATAGATTATCAAGTCAGGTGATTAAAGCCTGTGTTTTTTTTTATACAACTAAGTAGGCAAATAGACGTACGGCCCACCTGATGGTAAGTGGTTACCCCAGCCTATGAACACCTGCAACACTGGAGATGTCACGAGCGCGTTGCCGACCCTGAAGGAATTTTTTCACATCATTTTATTTATTTTTTGTGTTTTTATATTCACACAATCAAAGCACAGGTTTCCAATCGATTCGGACGAAATTAAGCGGCCAGAATCCAGGGTCATCCTGAGACCTTAACAAGGTCGTTGCACGAACATGGATTACCGACGCTGCTTTTGTCGGTACGTCATTATAGAACCTTTCCGACCTATTTCATGGAATATTCTAGTAAATTTTTGCGCTAAATATTTCGGCACAAAAATACCAAAAAGCGATAAATTATATTCATTCCGTTACGCAAAGGCGTGCGTACGTGATCCCACTAGTGATGTGGTTTGTCGATAAAAATATATCGATATTGCGGTATAGTATTCCCCGAACTAATGTGCGGTATAAAATAAGTCAGTATCTATGATCTAGTCGTTAAGGACATCTACCTGTTGGTTGCCTGGAAGAAATTGCTTTAGCGATAAGGCCGCCTTTGTACCATAGATAATAATAATATTCATGTACTTTCTACAATTTGGTGCAATAAAGAGTTATTTATTATTATTATTGTATCTCCGCTTGGGATTCACGGGTTGCCCCGGTCCTTTGAGAGGCTTGCGCGGGGATATGGATCCAACGCGTAGAGGCCCTTTGGAGAAGTTGATGTCATGTGGTGCTCCTGCCAAAACCCGTCCTCGGCTATATCAATAGATGAAATGTAAACAGGTCTTAGCAGGAGTAGGAACTATTTCTAATGTATGAAAAGGATATATGGGATATAGTGATGAAGTTTGGGTGGAGATGAAACTGGGTTATTGTAATAGAGATCGGACACCTGCCATAATCATGATTACTGACTATTTATCTAATAACCAGGTCATAGGTTCGTTTATTCAATATCTTGAAAGTCTCCGTAATGATCGTACGTGAAAAACAAGGATTGAATACTCAGTTAAAATATTTGACCAGCACATTTTTCTGTCCATACCTTTCACAGTGATAATTTCTTCCTAAAATTAAATTAATAATATTAAAATAATGGTTAAAAAAAACGCGTGAATAAAATTCTAAATGAAAAACATATTTAATAACTGCTATAAACATAATTTAATTTTAATCGAGTAGATAAATAAATCGATAAATTTTAATAAAATATAAAAAATATAAAAAAATAAACTATCGGTGTGATAAAAAAAAAATGCACATGTTAAACTGATTCTTGGAGAATATTATAGGTATATACATACACGTCACGGATGTGTAAAAGCACAAGGCAAAACTAATTGATAATTATTTGCCGAAAGCAGGGTTCTCCCCTGAACTTTTTAAAAACAAAGCCAATTCTACATTAAGGTGCCCCAAAGCGACTTCATTTTATATTCTAAAAGTAAATTTTATGAAAAAATACAATTCTCTTCTGCAAGTATTTAGACAGGCGATGTTGGGTTAGGTAGCGGATACGGTGATAGGCGGTAGCGGAAAAGTAGTTTATTCTACACATTGCAATTAGCCTCTATGAATTCTGATCTGAATCAATAGGTCGCATAGTCGTATAGGAACGTAGTATACATAGGTGCTAGATAGCGTAGCGGGGCATGCGTGCACAAGCAGCGAGTGCAGGTTTGTATCATGGCAATACATGTCAGAGATCACGCTCTCCGTCGCTTGACACCACACGTAAAGTGGTTGGTCCAAATCCGGCTCGAAGGACCATAGAAAAAATGGGAATTCTCTGCGTTGTAGTGAATTCGGGAAGTAAATAATAAACAGTATTTTCAATAGATGTTAATTGTAATAAAATACCTAATACCACACAAATCCTTTGTAATTTTTCAAAGGATTTGGGTGTCTAATCTAATGTCATTAACCACATTTTTGAATTTATTTACGTCCCGTGGTGATAGCCCGCTTGGACCCTGTTTATTTTTAATTTTATGTTAAGTTTCTTGACATTAGAAACACGCATGCACTACTAAACTATTATTATATATCGACCTCGTCACATTGAGCGACCTATGTGCAGTTATAAATAGTGTAGAAAAACCGCAGACATCGTTTGGCTAGACATTTTCCTCCGGCCATTTTAGGCACGCTCCTCGCCGCGTATAAGGTCACGTTTGAAGTGTATTCATGGGTACTAATTGGTTTCATCTTGACCTGGATCGATGGATAATAATGATGAGATAATTAAATTAACTAGCTTCCATATTGATAAAATAAATTATCCTCAAAAATACCAATACAATGGCCAGGTTGGTAGACACCAGGGCATATTGGCTTTAAAAATATTTTCAGCTCAAGTAAGCTACTCGAAAAGATATGAGAGATTATAAATGTTGAATTACGAGTATGATTATTTGGATGAAATAATTTGTTTTTCTCACTCGTTTTAATTTTACGATTAAGCTACTGTGCCGATTATAATAAAATTTATATGGAACCTATTCGAAAGACATACAAGTTTTTGACCTAAAAAAAATTTTTTGGTTGAAATGCCCCAAAAGGCTACTAGAAAAGATAATACGGCGTTACCTTTTATTTTCCGACTTGGCAGGAGTCAACACCAAATGTTTTACAACCCGCTTTCGCTATCACCGACTCCCAGCCTTTACATTTTACTTGATAAAGAGTACGTACCATCAATTTACATCCACTATATTATGAGCTCCGTCGCTCATTTCTAATGTAATTTCAGCCGACCCTTGAAAGAAATGGTGATGTTTGATGGCTGTCTCCCCGAGTTGAATACTTTATTAAAAATCCTTGAAAATCTAACATTTTTACAAGTTGGCGTTAGATGATATGACGATTATTTCCCAGAAGTAAGAATGGATTGACTATATCACAGTTTATTATACTGGAATAGGAGTACTATTTTGGAAAAGGATGACTCCAAAACATCGGTGTGTAGAATGATTTTCGTTCGATAGTTATTGAACAATTTTCATTAGTCATAATCAGTGAGTCGATGAATTTTCATTAGACATACAAGTCATAAATTTCATTAATAGGTCTCCTGATTGTCAATATAGTCATGCCAGCTGATACTTACAATACTTTATTGCACCAAAATATTACAAACTAGCTGTTTCCCGCAGCTCCACCTGCGGTATATAGCCTATGTTACTCAGGGTGAATGTAAGCTACATGCTCCAATGGTGAAAGAATTTTTGAAATCGGCACAATAGTTTTTGAGTTTATTCATTACAAACACACACAAAAATACAAATCTTTCCTCTTTATAATATTATTAGTGTAGACAAAAAAAAAAGTCATGCGACGCAAAGTGCCTAAAACACATTCCATACTAATCCGTACTACGGGCACAGCTAGTTAACCATAAGCGCAAATGACCATGTTTTTAACAGCATACTACCAGATGCGTAGACGACCAGTTTAATTTCGCAAATGACCACAGTGAACTGACATGGATGTGATAACCATTTATATATATAAACCTACAAGTGGAAATCAACTAAGTTTATTTGACAATGACAGATTCACAAGAACTGGTAATCAGTTTTCAGCGAAATTTCTAGAATACTTTTCCTCGAAACTATAGAATGGATGTCGACACGATTATTATTCATATGTTTATTTGGCGCGTGAAGTATAAGGAAATTTTCAGAGAAATCAGTCGAGATAAGGAATATTTCAATACTATATGAATCATAGAGATATATTCATCATATCTACTTGTCCAATAAAAAATATGTATTTTCGGAAAAACCGACGAACAATAAGTATTCCTAACTAGCGAAGAGTAATGTTCCTAAAAAGGTACAAAGCCTTGAACAGGTCGACTAGAACGCTTGAACGAAGAATGCTATTTGTATTATGAAATACTACCGAAGTTTTTTTTTATATATAATTATATATATAATATTATTGTCACAAGTAAAAATTAAACAAGAAAGTAGTTTAGTCAAGAAAGTCTAAAGTCAAGTCAGTAGTTAAGTCAAGTCAGTAGTTAAGTCAAGTCGGAAGTATTATGCTAAGTGTAGGAAAAGAAGGAAGCGAGTGAGTGGTAGAAAAACTGCACTCGAAACAAATCGAACATTGTATCACTTCCCAACACTCACGCTTATTCTTGAACACTTTGCGATCCATCATTATTCTGCACAAACACTCAAAAAACACAAATTTTGGAAAATAAAATACAGCGCCGATACGGCTCTTCACAACTTCCCGCCAAAACTCACTACCGAAGTTACTGTTCACCAAATTGGTGATTCTGCGGAAAAATATCAGATGAGCTAATTATCTTCAAATTAAACACAAAAAAACCGCATCAAAATCGGCTCGTTTGGTTAGACGCTACGATGCCACACACCTTTTTGCGAATGTAGTCTTTTGAGAATATGATATTCAGCGACGGAGAGCTTTTTTCGTGGCATATTAAAAAATAGGGAACTTCCTTTTCAGAGCTCGGTCAAAAGCAATAGGAGCACATGAAATAAGATAAAACTAAAGTGATAAAAAGTTAAAAACTGAAATTCGCGAATATTCATCAAAAGTTCTGATGAAATTCGCCCGCAATAGTTCCGCTGCCGAAAAACGCTAACGCTCAAGTTTCGAAATTCAAATCTAATATGGCGGCTTAGTGATAAATTTATCCCGTACTCATCATCCGAACAGCCTCTATGGTCTAGTGTAGTAAGGGGAGTCTTCAGGTCGTGGGTTCGATTAACGGAATCTTGAACAAACTAGATACACTAAACAAAGTAAGCTTCCCGTGGAATCGCCCTAAACACTGGACCACGAAGGCAGTTAAAACTAGCAAGCTTTTTACTATGGACTGCTAAAATAATTTTCAGCGAAAAGCACGCGCTACGCTTGTGTGAGTGTAAGTATCGTTCACGGGTTGTACATTCAAAACATCTTCTCTTCTGTTACTTATTCTAATAAGCAAATTTGATACAATTCAGGTGTGTAGAAAATGTATTACAGAATTTTCATCTTGCATCTTTTCGCCAAGTTTTCTGTAATGTACGATGTTGAACATCTGCACTACTATAATGCTATAATCTATGGTATATAGTATCTATATCTACTAGATACCCTAGCCCACAGAATAAATATCAAATTACACCTTTGCGCCAATATTCTGAACTTGTTAAATTTAATAATGTTATATTACAATATTAAAGAGATGAATAGTTACGTTATTAATTATTACACAACAAGGGTTTACGTTATAATTAACACGAAACTTAATCTGTTATTTGACGAAAAGATGAAACATTCCGGGATACATATTTTGAAAATTCTGAATATACATTACGAATTTCATCAAAATTGTCAAAAAAACGTCTCACAAAAAAGACAAAAAGAGAGACTTATCAACATTTGTTTGTTGACAGTTGACTGTTATTTTTTATTTTATTTTCTCCCTTTTTGGGTTCCGTAGTAAACACAAGGACCCTTATAGTTTCGTCATGTCTGTCTGTCTGCCATAGGTTTATTTTATTCCAATTTAGGTATCTAAATTGATTTGTTGAGTAAGTCGCTAAAGAATAAGATGAGTGGAGGAGAATTTATTTATTTTTATTTATTTATAAATCTTTATTGTACCACAAGTTTACAATTGGCGGACTTAATGCTAAAAGCATTCTCTCCCAGTCAACCATTAGGAAAAACAGTTATGTGCGGCGCGAATTATTTTAAAAATACAATGAGAGAAAAAATAAATAAATAAACACTTAACTGCTAAATAAACATACATGGGGGAGACCTTTGCCTAGCAATGGGACAGTATAGGATAAATAAAAAAAAAGTAACCAACATTTACGTCCTTTGCGTAAATACTTACAATAAATATAAATTGTACTTATATTGGGCAATAAAGATATATTGTATTGTACATACTGTTCTTACGAATCTTGGGCTCCGAGAAACGCTAAGCCGAGATAGAAAAATCTAATTTCACATACCTGAAACAAAGAAAAACAAATTAATCGAGAAATAAATAAAATTAATTTAAAAATGTAATCGGATAAATTCGAATGCCCGTAAGGATTCAGGAGCCACATCACATTTTTAATTGAAACATATTGCGTTATTTAGTACGTGCTAAAATATGTATATGTAGCCGCAATTTTGGAATCGAAAAATAAAGATACGAAGGTTTGACACAACAATTAGTAGAAATTTCCCCTACATGTTGACAAATAAACCAATCAGGTGTTTTTTCTCCAAATTGCGAACCCCCAGCTCGTAACAATATATGCATGTCCTGTTGTCATGTGTACATCTAAACGTAGAAATGAATTGTCCCTATTTTTTCATTCATGTGACATGGTAACTAGCGAACTCTTAAGGACAATCAAAATGTTGATGTTTTTCATATACCGGATATATTTACAGTGTAGATTTATTTATCAACACGTAGAGGAAATTTCTACTAAATGTTGGTATTTAAAATTTTATAACATCACGATCTCAGCAGGTCTAAAATGGCCACTTTGAGCAATTCATCAAAACGAATCATTTCGTGAATTGCGAAGCTTAGCAATTCTGCAAATTTTGACATTGACGTTTCAACTCTAATTCAATTCATTTCGTGATTCATTTCTTGAATCACTTCTCGTTTGAGTATTGCTATATTAATAAAATAAAAATAGATTTTAAAATTTTCATATTTTTATTGATATTTATAATTCTACAGTAAATTAATGATGGTAAATCAACATTATTGGTTAGAAAAACTTAATTAACTAAAAAAATGGTAAAAGTACGCACGCTATGCAAAAATAAAAATTATTTTTACGCCTGGCAATAAGGTAAAGCAATTCACGAAAAGTAAGCCATTTTGCGACTTTCCGTCAAACAGCAGCAGGTCTAAAATGGCCACTTTGAGCAATTCATCAAAACGAATCATTTCGTGAATTGCAAAGCTTAGCAATTCTGCAAATTTTGACATTGACATTTCAACTCTAATTCAATTCATTTCGTGATTCATTTCTTGAATCACTTCTCGTTTGAGTATTGCTATATTAATAAAATAAAAATAGATTTTAAAATTTTAATATTTTATTGATATTTATAATTCTACAGTAAATTAATGATGGTAAATCAACATTATTGGTTAGAAAAACTTATTTAACTAAAAAAATCGTGAAAGTACGCACGCTATGCAAAAATAAAAATTATTTTTACGTCTGGCAATAAGGTAAAGCAATTCACGAAAATAAGCCATTTTGCAACTTTCCGTCAAACAGCAGAATTGCCATGAAATGATTCATTTCATGAAATGCCAAAATGTGGCTATTTTAAGATTTGCAATGATTCATAATATGATCATATTGTAATATGGCAAAGTGGCCATTTTAGATCCACAGTTCAGTACGGTCGATTCATTATCTGTAGATCGTCAGGATGGCGGGGCCACAATAATACCTCCGTATCTTTTTTATTTTGGCAAGTAGAGATTCAGATTATTTTGTAGGTTCCTAAAAAAGTACTACTAAATGGTACAAAAAAAATCTAAAACATCCATTGACCCCTACATATGTTTTCAGGATGGCTCCTGAGTTCTGAGGTCAGGTCCGAGGGGCCACCTTTAAATGGTCATAACTTTTTACATATTTTACTACAAATTCTACAAATACAATTCTACTAAATAACGCAATATGTTTCAATTAAAAATTTGATGTGGCTCCTGAACCCTTACGGACATAAAATCGCATCGGACTCGTGCACGAAGGATTTCGTGCCATCCATACTAATATTATAAATGCGAAAGTCTGTCTGCCTGTGACGCTTTCACGGCCAAACCGCTGATCGGATTTTGATGAAATTAAGTATGAATATAGTTGAAGACCCGGGGTCAAACATAGGCTACTTTTTATCGCAGGCGAAGCTGCAGGAAACAGCTAGTTATCTATAAAAACTAAAAACCGCATCTAAAATGTTATTCTGGTTATCATCTGTGAAGATTTTAACTATCACGGTTCTGATGACAAACGGACAGCGGTGTCAGGAAACTAACTTAACTATTAGAACTTTTTTAAATTTTGCCTCGTCGATCCTAAAGGTCCATTGGCCAAAGGACATGAGCCAACCACAGACTCACGGAGCAATCACAAAGAGGAGATGCCGTAATAAGCGTTTCGTAAAAAAGTATTTGTTCAGCTACACGGGGCGGAAGGCAGACAAGCGGGGTGCATGGTTTCGGCCGTGGCTCCAATCATGGAGCACGAGCAATGACAAGCTCCGCCCACTGCAGTGTCGGCGATGCACCAATGATCACTTCACTGCGCCATTTCAAACGGCATCTCCTCTTTGTAATTGCTCCAACCACAGACTACACAAAACCACAGAATTTTCTGCACTCTCTATATTTTATGCTTTACCCGTGACCTTTCCACGAAGAGACGGCTTAACATCCAAGTCTGTAGGCTATACAGCTTAAGTTTGTTTTCATACACACCTCTCTTTCTAACATAAGCACAGCTACATACATCCGTCTCTCTCGCTACTGTTAGTAAATTTTAGTTTTGTTTACTTTTGTTATTGCAAGAAAATGGACTTGAGTTAGGTGTGTAGTCAATATAAAACTGAATCGTTTGAAAATAGTTCTTAATATAATACAATAGGGGTTAATTTTGTTTGTTAGATGTTCAATCAAAGATAGAACTAGGTAATTAATTTAGAAATAGCTTGTATTACCAGTACAAAGAGATCAAAATTGTTTAACATAGAACGTGCACTATGAGATGAGAGTATAGAAATAACCGAAAAACAAAATTGTTCTAAATAATCTATTCTCTTTTCACAATATATTTTTGTTCCGGTCGCAGTTCTGAAGTTAAAGATTTTGTGGCAGAGGTACTGGAGCGGTAGTTATGACTACCGCTCCGGTCGGTACCTGGTTCAAAAGATTTCTATAGCTATCCAAAGAGGCAATACTGCAAGTATTATGGGAACCTTTGAGCCGGGTACAATCAGGGGCGGCATTTTTGATTGATTGAAGTATTTTGTACAATCGTTTTGAATAACCAAAAGACTACAATCTAACTAGAGTTCTTCAAAAAGGGCGTGAAAGTTTTTTTTTTATACAACTGAGCAGGCAAACAGGCGTACGGCTCACCTGATGGTAAGTGGTTACCGTAGCCTATGAACGCCTGCAACACCGGATTTCTTCAAGGTCGGTAATACGAGCGAGGCACTTCTGAAAATAAGTTGTGGTTCCTTCCAGTTGGCTTCATTTAAGGGTAATTTATTATTACATCTATAAAAAGGTTAGCCTGTGTCAGATGCTTTTAGACAGCCTGAAAAAATCCAAGTGTTGACTGTTGGCCACTAACACACCTCGGGTCATGTTCCTGTTGGTCTGGTTTCCCTGTAAAAGGGGTTACGGAGGTCAGTCCTCAGTCGCTCCATTGTAATAACCAGTGTCGTCAAATCCAATGACTTACGGCGTACCCGAGACTCCGAAGCATAAGCTGAGGATCCAACTAGGAAACATGTATGTAGTTATTTAATGTATTTTCTTCATAATAATATTATATTGTACACGCTTCTACCCTTCTGGTAAGCTTATCTTCTCCTGTCACTCGCTGGTTGACTGCAAGAGATCCCTAAGTGGGTTAAGTCCGCTATTGTAATTGTTTTACCATGCTTGTGTACGTGAATTATTTGTTTTTTTTTTTTTTCTGTACAAAAAAGATATTACACACAAACAAACAAACACTCCTACCTACATGTATTTATCATTACGCCTGTTTCCCTCACTAGTAGAAACAATTCAGCAAACATTTTGTCTAAATTCGTACACACACGCACACAGACAGTCTCAGATAAACCGACCGGTCGATCCGAGCTAAATGGCAATGCATACTCTTGATAGTTAATTATTTATTATTTTGCGGCGACACAAGTTACAAGCGACAGCATTGCCAGCCTCTGCTCTTGACAAATTAATGAATGAACACTTTAATGCATCATTTACATAAAATAGTTTAAAACAGTTTGTAATTTTAAGTATATTACAAAGACCTCTTCTGTGCCCATATGTCTATGTCCTATGTTAGTTTGGTTGACTGGAAGAGATCCCTATTTGGGATAAGTCCGCCTTTTGTTGTAACCTGTATTCTGATACTATGTTCTTTGTGTACAATAAAGATTTTTACATACATACAAAAAAAACTGGACTTATCGCAAATGCAATCTCTACAAGCCAACCTTGAGGTAGAAAGGAATATTAAGATTAATACAGAAGTGTAGTAAACGGTGAATCGAAGAGTTATCGTTCGTTTTCGAATGATTTTCATTCGACATTACCGGTGAGTCGAACGACTTGCATTCGACATATGAGTAACTAGCAGCCCGTCTCTATTTCGTCCTAACCTATTAGCCTTCCTCGATAAACAGGTTATCCAAAACTGAAAGAATATTTTAAATCGGACCAGTGGTTCCTGAAATTAGCGCGTTCAAACAAACGAAACTCTTCAGATTTGTAATTTTAGTATAGATATGTATTTCATTTCAAAACGATTTCCAGCCTACGGTGAGCGCGAGCCAATCTTTCTTGTATTTCAATTCCTTACTTAGCTTACGAAAAAATAATGAAACATGTTCCGGACTCAGTTGTTTTTGCCCGCTACTTCTCGCATTTGTACCAGACACCAAATATTGATTCACAATAATCTGCTAACACTAGACATATTGGAGCGAAATGGAGATTACCTACACTACAGACGGCTTAGTGTCAAATCATCGTATGCATTATGCATATATTTTCGTATGTGCTTCTATTGAGAGAGAATAAATGCTAAAATATTTCGTTACATTCAATAAATCATTTATTTCTGAGAATAAAACAAAATTGAAATAATGAGCACCTTTTACTATGTTTACATTTAAACATATGATTTAAAAAAATGTAGCTTCTACGTTTACTTGTCACACCAAACTTGCTTATGCCACTGATTACAGAAAGAATAAATCTCCGCACACTTTTAATAAAAACAAAAATCAACACCATCTATTGATTGCCTGAGATCTTTTTAAATTAAATTCCGCTAAGAAATCAATGACATCTGTTTCCGCGAAGAAACCACAAACTGTTATTTTTGGCACTTGTTAAGGTATGGAAGGAATATCTATTATAATTGGCTGACTTAATACTATCCTATAAAATCCATACTTTCATAGTTACTACTATTGTACGTTTTCTAAGTGTCTGTCTGTTACGCTTTCCAGACCGAAACGCTGAAGCTGATGACCTATAGTCAAACAAAGGCTACTTTTGACGCAGGCGAAGTCGCGGAATACAGCTAGTTGTAAATATTTATATTCTTCAAATTAACAAGTATCAGATACAGGAAAGTTTCTTACTTTAATAGCAATAAGTCCGCCTTTCTTAAATACGTTAAGTTGTTGTAGCTAATGTTTTGTTTGTACATGTGGGTAATTAAGATAATTTATATTCTATACTTTAGCTAGTAAAATATTATTTATTGCACTAATTTTTTCTAATTTAGTGCAATAAATAATATTTCAGTATAGTTGGAAGATAAGATAGGATTAGGTTACCTATGTGTATGTGTGGTGCTTGACGCTCCCCGTTGCTTCCATTGGTTTCGACTGCCATGTGATGGTCGTTCAAAAAACTAGTCTCGACAATTTTAATAAACATTTTCCATTATTTTTTAATTTTGTTACAAGTCATAAGTAATATTATATTTTTACAAATAAACAATTGATTATTAGAAATAACTTAAACTCTGTAACGTCTCGTCACTTGTACCACACATTATTTTATAATCTGTTGTACGGTGCTCAAATCAGTGTGCACAGAATGTGATTACACGCGCTTAGTGTAAACATAGTTATAATCTCTTAGGCATCTCTGGATTTCATCGAAAGTATACAAGTATATGTAGGTTATTATATGAGTATTCAAATTACTGAAATATGCATCGTCAAACGAGTGTAATACTAAGTTACTTAGCCTGGGGTACGCTTTAATCATGGTCCTAAATATTCCCCGACTGCCGTGTGATCTCTATAACTTTTTTACAAGCAAACCAGACCAATAGGATCATGATTATTGAAATATTGTTTAGGTCAACAATAAATGGACGAGACTGGTCGGGGGCCTCCATGGGAAGTGTCAATTAATTTACATAAAAGAGTAATAATTAGGAAAACTTGTTCTTAGCCAGCCAGCACTTTTATTTTCAGATTTCTGCACTGCACTCCGTTTTGCATAATTCACCCTCATTAAATAAAAATTCTATCACATCATAACATAAAACGGAAACCCAAGCAAGTCCTAAATAACAATTTGTTTTCATTACAAATGTGGCATCTTGAGAAGGACCATTAAAACTCGGAGATATTCTAAACGGTGTGAAAACAATAATATTTATTTTAAGTCAGACAGACGCCATGTTTAATGTGCACGGAATTCTAATTTTGAAAAGCGCGCGCATTAAATGTCAAATTCTTTTTCTTTTTTTCGTCGTCCGCGCTCGGAAATGTAAAATGACATTATGAAAGGCCATAGATAAGTTTGTTTCTATTTGAGGCAAAGGAAAGTAGGATTATTCAGCCGACAGATAAACATCTTTGATGTTCAATGATTCTTTGATGGTCATGATAGGGATTGAAAGAAACGCCTAAACATGTGAACGATATATTTTGGACCTAAAAGCGACCCGTTTTTGTTGAAAAAATATTTAATTTAAACACATAAATTTTAGTACACTTCACTCAGTGGATTATTGTTTCAGGACTGTAAAAATACAATGTGGCGTCAGCATTTTATGATGAGAACTCATGAATTCAACGTAATTTAATATTTACTTGGCAGAAAAACATGCTCAATTGTCATGTCTTATGTATTCCCAATTCTTCTTCGTCCAAGCTTCTTTTCCTAGTTACGTTAACGCCTAGGGTACGTTGTAAGTCATGGTCCTAGACTTGGCGGTACTGGTTATTACAATGGAGCGACTGCCGTCTGACCTCCGTAACACTTTTTACAGGGAAACCAGACCAACAGTATTCTGACACATCCTAACGAACCACGGAGGACATCGAGATAGTAAACGCCGCTAAATGGCGACCCATCCAATACAGGTCGTGCCTCGCCGTCCCATGATACGCACATTCACAGCGGATACGCTCGTCACACTCGGCTATCGAGCTCCTCAGTATGTATTCGCGATAGTCACATATTAAATTGGCCTATTTCAATACGGTGCGGTAATGTTAACTTATTCTACCTGTGCTGCGTGCGACCATGAACGCTGTAAAGTGTCTGAAACGTTAGCTGTAAATATAATGTAAAGGGTTAAACTTGTAACTGTATCTTGTATATGTATGACTTGCGAGAGACAACAATTTCCTCAAGTCAATAACTTCATATTAACTGCCAAACTATGTAGTATTTAATGACTTCAAATGAAATTCACCTATGTAAAGGTAAAACCCGAGCTGCTTTATAACCGCAAAAGATTTATTATACGAGAGTTTACGATGTTAAAAATCCAATCAAACTTATCAAAGTCTCTAATGAATTATGGTAGGTTTATATTCACCTTATAAGCAGAATCACAAAACAAAAATTGTACAGAATAGACCCCGTTTTCCTCATGCACAACTAGTTGTGTCATTAGGAATATTTTTTTTTAAATTATTTAGACCTTTATACAGACAGGGAAGGTGAAGCTTCGGCCAAATTGTGTGACTGAAATGGAACATTGGGTGACGATCGTTGCGTTAAAGCAGCCCATCTGAGGGTTACCAAGATCTCTGAATTTCATCCAAATAAGTAAGTAAAAATTCTTTCTTGGACCAAAGAAAATACATAACAAATATATAATGTTTGAGAAGTGTGTACAATAGGCGGCTTTAAGCAATCTGTACCAGCTAGCACCTAAATAAGTAAGCGAAATTGCGCAATACGGGATTTAAGGCGACATCTTCTCAAGTCAATATCACACAAGAAGTGAATTTAATTGATGTAAATTCGTATGACAAGTAAAGTTCTTCTTAAACCAACTCATCTTACCTACTCGCTTGCATTTGGATGGAATTAAGACATAGTAACATATCTGGGAAAGATATCAGGTAGAAGACCAGCCGGCCTCAGATACCACTGGATGATACGGTGCAGGCTGATCTGCTGGAGTTGAGTTATGAACTGGCGAGCCATCGCGCAGAATACAACACTGTTGAGCTGTCTCGTTTCGGAGGCCATGATCCATTTTTGGTCGATGAGCCAGCGAAGTAAATGCATGATCCTATACAAAATCGAATATTTCCGCAATCGAATAATTCTGTGGTTTCGCCTCTAGTTAGCCCGACCCGTACTAGACAAGCGTCCGCGCATTTATACATTTTGAAGCACAAATCACCTTCATTATTCATCGATGTCATACAGTAGAATCCGTTTATTATGACTCCGCCTATACATAGGGCGCACTGTAAGTTTCCGGAACTGGCCACTTACATAAACAATATTTAAAAATTTATTGCAACATTTGAAAATAGAACTCTTTGGCTGTAGAATGCAGTTTGTTTCATCTGACTGTCTTTTGTTTTTACCTTGTGGCGCCATTTAAAAAATTGTGTGTCTGCATCAACATGGATTTAACTCGGGAAAATTTTCGTAGTATGATTTTCTACGATTTTAAGTGTAATTTGACAGCTCAACAGAGCATCGCTCGGCTTCAAACAGCTTTTGGCAATGAAGCACCATGCAAGACAACTGTTTATAGCTGGTTTGCAGAATTCAAGCGTGGTCGTATCAATCTCAGTGACGAATCTCGCGATGGTCGGCCGTAAACCGCTGTGACCAACAAAAACATCAATGCTGTGCGCCGTATGATTGAGACAGACAGGCATGTGACCTACCATGAAATTCGCGCATCCTTAGAAATAGGCATGAGTCAAATACAATTAATCCTACACAAACATTTGGGTGTGAGAAAGCTGTGCTCGCGGTGGATCCCACACAACTTGACCGAGGCTCAAAAAACGGACCGCGTCGCTTGGTGCAGTGCCATGCTTACCAGATTCAACGAAGGTGCGTCAAATTTGGTGTGGGACATAGTAACAGGTGACGAAACATGGATTTATTGCTACGATCCCAAAACAAAGCAGCAATCGAGCGTATGGGTCTTTCAAGATGAGCCGAAACCAACCAAAGTGGCGCGCGTGAAAAGTGCATCTAAGCGGATGATTGCTTCTTTTTTTAATAAAACTGGACACGTGGCTACTGTTGCTTTAGAGAATCGTCGTACAGTGAATAGTGGCTGGTACACGACCATTTGTTTGCCGGAAGTTATTGACGAACTCCGTAAAAATAACCGTAAACGCCGTATCATCCTGCACCACTGACGTCCACTTATTATGACGTGTTTGTCAATTCCCTTCGATGTCATTATAAACGGATTCCACTGTAATTGGACAATGAGTGAGCTGACATACTGTGCCAACCCCACATAATAAAGTAAGATAAGGTAAGTGAGAAGAAAAGATGTACTCCAAGGTTGCAGAGTCCTAATCAAATTTCAAACAACAAAAAACAAAAAGCATACTTTCTGTAGGTCTCGAACCCACAACCTCCGTGACATCGGATCGGCTTGACCGTAGTATTATTCTAAATCTATGTATTTGACCATAGATCTAGATTGACCACGTGTAAATTATTTTTCCACAGGAGTTACCGTTCTCTTTGCTCGTTATTCTGTAACAAAACGTCAGGAAACGATAAAAATTCTTACTAATCTGTGCTATCCGCACCATAGCCTTTGAAGTCTAGGCGGGAAGTAATTACATTAGTGGGAAACTTGAAAAATGTATTGGGATTTCGACAGGGCCATAAATTCAGAGATTTCTTCACTATACATATAAATTTATGTATGTTTACGTAGTGTATGAACTTAAGATTTGGTAAAATTTGCTATATATACATAGGGCGCACTGTAAGTTTCCGGAACTGGCCACTTACATAAACAATATTTAAAAATTTATTGCAACATTTGAAAATAGAACTCTTTGGCTGTAGAATGCAGTTTGTTTCATCTGACTGTCTTTTGTTTTTACCTTGTGGCGCCATTTAAAAATTTGTGTGTCTGCATCAACATGGATTTAACTCGGGAAAATTTTCGTAGTATGATTTTCTACGATTTTAAGTGTAATTTGACAGCTCAACAGAGCATCGCTCGGCTTGAAACAGCTTTTGGCAATGAAGCACCATGCAAGACAACTGTTTATAGCTGGTTTGCAGAATTCAAGCGTGGTCGTATCAATCTCAGTGACGAATCTCGCGATGGTCGGCCGTCCACCGCTGTGACCAACAAAAACATCAATGCTGTGCGCCGTATGATTGAAACAGACAGGCATGTGACCTACCATGTAATTCGCGCATCCTTAGAAATAGGCATGAGTCAAATACAATTAATCCTACACAAACATTTGGGTGTGAGAAAGCTGTGCTCGCGGTGGATCCCACACAACTTGACCGAGGCTCAAAAAACGGACCGCGTCACTTGGTGCAGTGCCATGCTTACCAGATTCAACGAAGGTGCGTCAAATTTGGTGTGGGACATAGTAACAGGTGACGAAACATGGATTTATTGCTACGATCCCAAAACAAAGCAGCAATCGAGCGTATGGGTCTTTCAAGATGAGCCGAAACCAACCAAAGTGGCGCGCGTGAAAAGTGCATCTAAGCGGATGATTACTTCTTTTTTTAATATAACTGGACACGTGGCTACTGTTGCTTTAGAGAATCGTCGTACAGTGAATAGTGACTGGTACACGACCATTTGTTTGCCGGAAGTTATTGACGAACTCCGTAAAAATAACCGTAAACGCCGTATCATCCTGCACCACGACAATGCTAGTTTCTCACACGGCCAGACAGACAAACAACTTTTTGAAGGCGAAAAATGTAGAACTCATGAGTCATCCTGCATACAGTCCCGACCTGGCACCTTGTGACTTTTTTCTGTTCCCAAAAATTAAGAACCAATTACGCGGTCAACGATTTTCATCACCAGAAGAGGCTGTCGAGGAGTATGAAAAACACGTTTCAGAGGTCACCACAGAGGAGTGGCACAAAAGTTTTCAAAACTGGTTTCATCGAATGAAAAAGTGCATAGACGCCAAGGGAGATTATTTTGAAAAACAATAAATTAATTTTGTACCTTTAATAGTATTTTTTCATATTCATTCCGGAAACTTATAGTGCGCCCCACGTATAAGTAATACATTTTTCCCCCTTAACTTTTTTGAGCCAAACTATCTTTCCGTTTCTCCCAATGGTTGACTGGTAGAGAATGCTCTTAGCATTAAGTCCGCCAATTGTTATAAGTATACACATATACATATTTGTAGAACAATAAAGTTTTAATAAATAAATAAATATACACTACTACACACATATATATATATATATATATATATATATATATATATATATATATATATACACTATATATATCAACACGCCTGTTTCCCTCCGTGGTAGGCAGAGACTACGGATTTCCATTTGCTACGATCCTTACAGACTTCCCTCGCTTCCTCTACTATTCTATTTCTTCACTTGTTTTTGACTGCCTCCGTGGTCCAGCGGTTAAGGCATTAGCCTTCGACCTGGAGGTCGTGGTTTCGATTTCCATACAGGAAGCATACTTTGTTTAGTTGTTTCTAGTTTGGTTAAGACTCGTCTGATAATTCCGTGCTTCGGTAGCCACGTTAAGCTGTTCCCGGCACCCATTAGGTGGTCGTTAAAGGAACTACGTGAGAAGCCAAAAGGCGGTTACGAAAAATTGATACCGGAGTGCACTGGGTCGATTGGCCATGTAACCCACTCGATATGAGTGAATGAATAAAAATGATTAAATATAGATAGATTTCAAGTTTCGTAATCAACCAACGAAACCCTAAAGCTATATGGAATGGACTTAGAATGGATGACCCTAATGTTTTAATTATTAACACCACTATGAACATATAAGGTTTCGTTGGGGTCTAATGTTTCACTTGATAGGTACGGGACCTAACGGATGACATGTGGCGGCCTAGACCAACCTAGGTATTAGTTTCATAATTAGCCAATGATAAACAACAATACTTTTTAATGTAAGTTTAATAAATTTAATTATAAAACTTACATTAAAAAGTATTGAACTTTGTATAAGAACGGCTGGACCGATTTGGCTATTTTTGGTTTTGAATTATTTGTGGAAGTCCATGGAAGGTTTAAAAGGTGAATATATTCGGAGGCGGTACAAAGTTTGCCGGGTCAGCTAGTCGAGGATAAAAATAACAAGATAACAGTAATTTAAAAAACTAAAACACCGGACTGCCTTTCTGTGTAATTTGGAAACGATTAACCCGAAAAAATCCGCCATTTATTTTTATTATACCCAGTGTCACTCTCGCAGTAAATACGTACGAATCTAACGACACTTCTCTAGCTAAAATCCATCGAGCCGTTCAGGCTCCAGGGCGTGCCAAACAATTATACAAACAAACATACATACATACTCTCGAAAAACATAACCCACCTTCTGGCGCAGTCGGGTAAAAATAGGCCCCTGTCTTTTCCGCGACTAGTAGACGACTGCATGGCGTTGGCTATTATCCATACTAATATTATAAATGTGAAAGTGTGTTTGTTTGTTTGTCCTTCTTTCACGTTAAAACAGAGCAACGTATTGATGTGATTTTTTGTGTGGAGATAGTTGGAGACCTGGAGATGACATAGGCTACTTTTTTCCGTGACACAAACGGAATTACACGCAGGCGAAGCCGCGGGCACAGCTAGTTACTAATAAGCTGTTTCACGCAGCTCCGCCTGCGTCAAAAAGTAGCCTATGTTTGACCTCGGGTCTTCAACTATATTCATATCAAATTCCATCACAATCCGTATAGCGGTTTAGCCGTGAAAGCGTAACAGACAGACAGAGAGATAGACAAGACTTTCACACTTATATCATAGTATGGATTACACTAGTATAGATAGCATACACCATGGAGCAATTACAAAGAGGAGATGCCGTAATAAGCGTTTTGTAAGAAAGTAATAATAACAAAGGCGTAGGGATGTGACGACCCCATCGCCCACTAGGTTCTCTTCCCAGTGTAGTCAGTCTCCGCAGGGCAGCTTGTGGCTAGCTGTTGGTGAGTGGCGACACCGCGGACCTGAGTGCTCCCAGGGGAGGCCTCCGTCCCTCACCTCCGACCTTCTTTCGCCAAGGTCGGAGTGGACGCCGATGAGGGACAGGACCCCTACCTCTGGCTTGCCTTAGCCGGCCGGCCAGAGTGGAGTCGCAAGAGCTATATGCTCGAGGGTGGAAGTGTATTGCACGTAATGGCGTAATAACGGGGAAACCCGCTCACGAGGCAACTCGCGATGGCGTAACCGGAGCCGCACCTCTCGGCACCCTTAGCCGCTCATCCCAATGTTGCCCCTCTGTTGCCAAATGCGGCGACTATTTGGGGGGCCCATTCACTGAGTGGCGAGTCACCGCCTGCCACTAATAGTCAGTAATCATGATTATGGCAGGCGTCCGATTTCTATTGCAATAGCCCAGTTTAAATCCATCCAAACTTCATCACCATAACCCATTTATTCTTTTCGCCTATTAGAAATAGTTCCTCCTCCTGCCGAGACCTGTTCATGGAAATGTCAACTATTGATATAGCCGAGAACGGGTTTTGGCAGGAGCACCACATGACATCAACTTCTCCAAAGGGCCTCTACGTGTTGGATCCATATCCCCGCGCAAGCCTTTCAAAGGACCGGGGTAACCCGTGAATCCCAAGCGGAGATACATAATAATAATAAACACTTTATTGCACCAGGAAAATACAATTTTAAGACACGTACATGTAGACATAATAGTGTGCAAAGGCGGCCTTTATCGCAATAGCAATCTCTTACAGGCAACCCTTTTTGTAAGAAACATTTCAGGAAAAGAGACAGCATAAGCTAAGTATAATAGTATAAACTTACACAAAATAAATTAAAATAAACTTACTTAAAGTTACATATCGCAGTACACATATAATATACAGAAATAAATAAATAAATGTACTATAATACCTCAAATAATGATGTAAGATAAATTTTAGGACCTAACGTAACATCTCACATCATTCACCCCCATGTAGAAAATGCTCTTTCACTAGTGCTTTAAAACTCGTAAGAGTTTGAGCACGCCGAATTTCAACTGGCAGAGCGTTCCAGAGTCTCGCAGCTTGCACTGTGTAGGATTGAGGAAAAAATGGGCCATTGTAATCAGGCATCACTAGACGAAGATTGTAGGAGCTACGTAGGGCCCGCCCTTCAAATTCGCTGTGAAAAGTAAATAGATTTTTAAGATATTGAGGATAGGAAGGATTAAACAGAATAGAAAACAGCAGTGACAGAATGGGCCAATCGCGGCGAAGTCGAATAGAAAGCCATTTTAATTGCGTACGAAATTGAGAAACATGATCATATTTACGAAGGCTAAATATGAATCTGATAAATAGGTTTTGGAGACGCTCAAGCTTGCTTAATTGATCTTGAGTAAGATCAAGATAACAACTATCTGCATAATCGAGGATAGGAAAAAGGAGGGTTTGAGCAAGCGCAATTTTGGTTGCCATTGGCAATCATTTATTTAGCAGTCTGAGAGAAGCTGAAGCCGCAAATATCTTTCTACTTACCTCGGATACTTGAGGAGACCAAGAAAGATTACTATCAATTATAATTCCTAAAGTATTTATGAGGCTACACGGGGCGGAAGGCAGACGTGCAGGGTGCTTGGTTTCGGCCGTGGCTCCAACCATGGAGCACGAGCAATGACAAGCTCCGCCCACTTTTGTGTGGCGAGGCGCCAATGATCACATCACTGCGCCATTTCAAACGGCATCTCCTCTTTGTAATTCCTCCATGGCATACACAAACATTAAAATTTAGGGTCTGGAGCTTTATTTTTGAAAAAGTATAACTCCACAAAATCGGCGAGTCGAATATTTTTTTGTCGAACGATTTTCATTCAACATATATATCATACATTTCAAAAATAGCACTACTGGTCCCTAAATTTTTGCAATAATCAATAAACATCGATGCCCAGTGGCCATATTCCCACAACATCGTGCCAATTGGGAACTTGATCCCCTGTGCAATCGTACTGCATGAGATATACGTCAAAACAATATTATTAGGATGCGTTGGACGAGACAAAGGGCAAGCTTATGTGCGGCGCCTTAGGCGGTTTAGTGATGTGGCGATGGTAGGAGATTTGTCGATATTGATAGTTTTAGAGAGATATTGTTCTTATATATGGAAAATCTTAATTTAAAAAAATAATCTAATAATAATTGGTCTCGCGCGCGCTCAACTAGATACCGCGCTATGAAGAAAAAACAGTTTCCAGAATGCGGCAACTTTATATTGTAGTGTGTGTGTAAGACAATGTGCAAAGACTAAACGAGAAAGGGTTATTTCTTGTACTATTATTCTTACATAGTTTGAATACGCAAACTGGCATTTTGCTTCTGTTTTTAAACTAAAATGTCCATCTCACTTATCGGTTGCGGCGTGACTGACGCGGGTATGCCGCAAGTACGCCGAATTCGCGTAGTTTTAGTTGCAGCATTTGTCTAGAACGTCGACGGTATCTAGTCGGCCCATGTGGCAAACGTTCTCGAATGACGGTTATGCACTGGTGGCACAAGCAATGCGCACGACGCTTCCAACCGTCCATTTAGGAAATCTTTGAGGGAGGCATATATATCCAGCATTGAACTGTTTGCGGCCGAAATGATGACATTTTAACCAAAGTAATGCAGTTTTTTCTTGTTTTTACGAGCCTGCAGATTTTATCTGTTAATACGTATGGACGAATTTTGTAAAAAATCACTTCTTAGCATTCCACATTCATAAATTCCATACAAAATCTGTATGCAGCAACTGGCGTATGTTTATACAATTTTATTAAAATTGTAGAGTCACCAGCTAGAATAAAATTACGTGTTAAAATAATCGCATTTCTTTAACACAAAAAAATATCGAGAAACCAAATTTATCGATTGAAATTTTCCCAACCCTATAATAGCCTTAACGCATGAATTCACCAAATATCCTGGGAACTACCATCTCTACATAACATGGCCCTATTTGGTTTTTGGATCCACAAAGGTATAAATTTCCCTAGATATTTAACTGATTTAGGCGTTACTTTGCGGAAGTTAAAGTTACAAGCACTTAACAAATTATTTTGCGTGCTTCCGCCACCAGTTAGTTCATGCAAACTATCGCCCGGCACCATTAGTTTGCAAGTTGCAGCTTGGTCTAGTGCCTGAAGATGCCTCGCGTAGAGGCGAAACACGTGTCGCACGTGCAAACTAATGGTGGCGGGCATGTTGGGACTAATAGTAGTGGGTGGGTGCCGGCCGGTAATATTTTGCATAAACTAACTGGTGGCGGAAGCACGTAAAATAATTTGGTAAGTGCTTATAAATTTCCTTGTCCTTTAAAAAACCATATTGTTAAGTGAGTTATAGACAACGGTAAAGTTTAATCAGTTGATTATTTATCTTTAGTATCCTAATTCATTTTTGCGAAAGGTTATAAGGCCGCATTTTGCGCAAGGGATTTTTCTTACAATAATAATTCGAGAATGTATACTTGTTGTGCAATAAAGAGTTTTGTAATGTATTGTAGTAGTAGATTTGTACCAAATTTGCGCTGCAATCTTCTGTTTTATCTCCATTGGTGATTGATAGTGCTGGTAGAGTAGTAAATGATGCTTTTCGCATTAAAACGCTTTTTCTCTTTAACACGATTTAAGGTAATAATCAGAAAAGCTTTAAATACTAAGACAAAAAATCCTCAATAATGTAGGGTGCCATTTAATCGGCTGTTAAATATCATTTTGATGTTCACCATTCACTGATTAACGTTTTGCACACAAACGGCTGATTACTGTTAACGAAGCGATTAAGAAATCAATGGTTAGGATATAGTTGGCTAACTAGGGATTTAGTCTGCTAATTGTTTAAGTATGTTTAACACATGGAACAATTACAAAAAGGAGATGCTGTAATAAGCGTTTTGTAAAAAAGTATTTGTGAGGCTACACGGGGCGGAAGGCAGACGTGCGGGGTGCTTGGTTTCGGCCGTGGCTCCAATCATAGAGCACGAGCAATGACAAGCTCCGCCCACTGCATTGTCGGCGAGGCGCCAATGATCACATCACTGCGCCATTTCAAACGGCATCTTCTCTTTGTAATTGCTCCATGGTTTTACATGTGGTTTTAGTTGTTTCCATGTTTTCAGAGATAAAGCTGGCTAAAACCTAGATGTAGCTGTTTGATCCGCGGAAGATGAATGCCATACGCAATTATGATTAGTTCAGAGGCTGACAGGAGGTTCTTAAAAACGCAAACACCAAGGTGTACCGTTCTACTCGATGAGAAACAATGAAAAATATTTATTCATGAGAAGCCGCGCCGGCAATAGGCTAGTTTCCAGGGTGAAAAGGATAACATTGAAATTAGTCCGTCATTTAGGGAATCAAAATATATTAGTGACGTATTTTTTCTTTTGTCAATTGAGCGATAAATTATAAAGATATAACGCATCAAAGTTTGGGAGTGGGGGCTCGTGACGTCACATATTGCGAAAAAGTGTAGCACACTGTGACGTCACACGGAACTTTAACGCGCCATATCTTTACCATTCTTTGTTTAATTTTCAAAAGAAAAAATAGGTCTCCAATATATTTTGATTATCTAACAGACGGACTAATTATATTTTTTTAGGAGACTAGCCTATTCAATGAGACCACAGATTTTGTCATCCATTTAAAAATCTTAAATTATTTAAGAATCCATTGAAAAGATTAGCGTTATCGCACGACACACCTACTTAAATGCATTTAACGTGTAACACTTAATCTACTGATAATATATGGATCTATCGGACCGACGAATAAAATACATCTGGTTACTAAAGTAAGTTCAATGTACTCTGTAGTTTTTATTGTTGTGCATAGAAATGTAGTTGGATTATTGTTGAGCACACAGAAAGGTAGTCGACAGCGCGCTGGCGTCACCCTCAAATGTGGGATACATTTATGGTTATTTCAGAGAAATTATGCAATAAGCTATTCTACACATTTTTTTTAATCATTCATATCTTGACTTGTTTAGAGCGTGCTCAAAGAGAAGCAATGGTAGTCATCCGTAAAAAAACAACAATTGCTGACATAAAAAATTGACGCTCAATCAAGTCTGCAGTTTGCGATCACGCTCTAGACAAACGCAACCACTATAAGCGTTTTGATAATCCTCAAGTCCTCGCAAAAGAAAACAGATTCATTCCAAGGATGTTACGTGAAATTATACAAATTAACAAACATTCTAATTTCAATAGAGAGGATGGATGGCAGGCCAGCTCGGGAGCCGGTCATGAATTTAATAAAATTTCAAACTCAACATAAAATTGCAAGATTCTTGGATACTATGAGCCAAAAACTGCGTGAATCGGAATAGTCCTACATATTATAAACGCGAAAGTTTGTAAGTATGGATGGATGTTTGTTACTCTTTCACGTAAAAACTACTGAATGGATTTTAATGAAACTTTACAATAATATAGCTTATACATCAGAACAACACATAGGCTACAATTTATAAAGCTATTGTGTGAATTGTCCAAAATATGACGGTAAGTGTCAAGTAAGTAAGAAAAATCTATCATCTGCGAGCTATTCTGGCGTGCGCTGCCAAAACCGCTAGAGTTACACATATGTAATGTATGATGGAAATGTTTATCTTAAATAGTCCTATAAAAAAGCCCGCCACAGTATATATCCATGTGTAAGCCATTAAAGCCAAATTAGTGAACCATAACTGCAATAAAAATTGATAATTTATTTCAAATACACTATGGGTAGTAATAAATTGATTCCTAAATGAAAATTAGATACATTTATCGCGTGATAATTTTAATGTCATAATGTTAGTTCTTTTCTACGCAACGCTAATATAAGCTACTCGAAATACTAATCCTGCGCAGACGAAGTCGCGGGCACCAGCTAGTTTTCAATGAAATTATAGGCGATAGTTTTGTATTCTTGAAAATTTCTATTCTTGCACAGAGGAATAACTTTAAAGCGGTTAAAGCCGCGGGTTGAAATAGTAATACAATATTCATAATAATGTGTAAAACAGTAACTGAATCATTCTCGTATTAACGGGAGGAAAGTATTAATATATCAATGCTTCCTGAAATCTGGTTTCAGACACGTGCTAGCCATGTGGAGGGGACAGGGAGAGCTGTGGAGTCGATTTATATATTTAAAACGTCCAAAACTTCTACTCTTTGGAGGGCTTCCCGACGGTCCTTCACTCTCTCTCTCTCTCTCTCTCTCTCTTTATCTCTCCAGCGCTACCTGGGACAATCGACTGGTCGCTTTTCACTTGGTTGTGTCCACTAAAGAGCCGACTGGCAGAAGGTTGCGCCGAACAGAAAACAGTGGAGATCTCTTGTGTCGGAGGCCAATATCCTCTTTGGGTCGCTGAGCAATCGCAGTAAGTAACCACAACGCGCCTTAGTTATGCGCCGGGAGATGGGGGAGTGGAAAAGAAAGAGAGCATGAGATTTGTAGTGCCAGACAGATATGACTTACTCGATATTAGTACTTATTTAGAGATTGTTTTATTCCTGTTAGTTGCCTAGAAGAAATTGCTCTAGCGATAAGGCCGCCTTTGTACCATAGATAATATTAATATTGATGTACTTTCTACAATTTGGTGCAATAAAGAGTTATTTATTTATTCCGCGAAGTTAAAAATCCAAAATATAAAGATGCATTTGTTACAGTTTCTTAGTTTTATGTTCACTTTGTTATTATTTATATATCAAAATTAGTTTTTAAACAAATTGTGTATTGCATTTTAGATTAAATAATAAAAAATCGTTGAAGTCTCCACTCATTTCTTACTCTAACAAACTTGATGAATATTTTAAAGAGGGGAATAATATATGTCTCAAAGACATCACACGTCGTCATATTACAAAGCATATCACAATTTTTATAACATTTGTTCAAAATTGAACCTTATTGATCAAACACATTAAGAGTTGTTTTTGATGCAGCTGTATTGAATATAGGGTATATACGTCAAAAACAGATGACAGATCTATGATACTTTGAAGATAGTTTTATGAATGAAACACTTGCAGCAGTATTTTATACCAGATTGTTCAAAGTAGGGTTATGTTTGTAAAAAATGTGTGAAGACTTTGTATTTATACTGCGCCGTTGCCGTGTTTGAAGAATTTTCCATCTTGAGGTTGACTGGACGACATTGCTTTAGCTGCAAGCCTGCCTTTGTGCTTCATTAATCTGTACAAATGTTGTTGTTATACTTTTTGTTGCAATAATGTCTGTCTAACTTTACATCCCACATAGGGAAATTTGGTTTGGGATAGTTGGTCACAAAGTTTGCAAAGCACGGAGACCATGCCAAAATAGACATGATCGTAATAATGGGACTTCAAATCCCCTCATTCCACTACTACGATCCACTAGTGGATCCGAGGATGGCTTTTCTCCTCTTTGATCGATGTGTAAAATCGATCAATACGAATAGCGTTGCCAGGCGTCCGGATAAAGCCGGACATAGTTAGGCTTTTTGATTGCGCGTCCGGCCAAAATAAACGGTGTCCAGCTTGTCCGGCTTTTGTTAGGCTTTTTACATTTTATTTAATTTAACAAGATTTATAGTAGTAATACTCAGAAAAGCTTAAATACTGAGACACAAAATCCTCAATAATGTAGGGTGTCCGGCCGTTTTAGCCAAATGTCCGGCCAAACTGGCTGGTCTGTCCGGCTATTAGGTTTGGCGACCTGGCAACCATAAACACGAATGACTCAAGTGGCCGTGTCAATTAATCCATCAATGGACAGGGAGCCTTCTAAAATCTCACACCCATATTGTCAAACGTTTCCTCAAACTCGACTCAACCTTACTCCAACTCATTGGTATGATTAGTCGACACTAGCTTCTTTGACTTAAGGAGATTCCTCATTGGAGGTGATTATCGAACTGTCAAATATAAGGTTGGTCGAGGATACCTTGAGGCGGCCTCGAAAGTGATTTTAAATCAGTTTTTCAAATGTTTGCCTAGATAACTACTTAATTTGTTTATTTTGAACTCTATTCTTTTGTATTTTTAAATTTTTTGTGCTTCGTATTGTTATTATAACCTGTGTCTTTCCTCATTGTGGTTTGTTCAAGCAAGCAATTAAGAATTACATTTTCAAGGAAAGTTCGAGGACTCCCATAAGGCTTCCTTCGATGAGTCCATAAGGTTATGTTTAAGAATACGGGGATTCATTATCATCTCATTTGTTTGTTTCAAAATTGAAAAGATAAACTGTCACCAAAATTAAATGGCGGACCAAATGTTTACATTCACAGAGCCGGACTCGTTCCTGTACCATGCATCATTGACATATCTCAAAATATAACCAGACTAATTGGAATTGGTCGTACTCGTATAGTAATTGAAGTCGATTGTAATTGGTAAACTCATAATATTGTCGCTAGGTAACCATTAGAACCCACCATAGTAGAGATTAGTTTGTTTCAAAAAAAACTAAATCTAGGTTGTTTACTAAATTTATACCTTCTCGTTATGGCGACTTTAGCTTAGAATGCTCCTATTACGTGTGTCAAATGAGTAGCATAGACTTTGTGACCAATCCTTGAGAGCATAGGCTTTACCAGGACAAAACCTGCCTTTGATCTGAGATGATAATATTATTAGTTGCTAGAAAGCAGATTCAAACCCACATTTTCCCAACCGAAAACCTACCCAAGACCCTTAAAATTTCTCCCTCAGGAATCGAACCCGCGAATCAATACAAATAGTCGCTGCACTCATTAAACCTGTCTCCCCTTTAATCCACACATAAATTAACGAAAAGCAATTGTGGCTATCACTTACAGAGGCCGCAGTAGACTTGCGACTGGTCGCTGCGATTTGCCGCGAGTTTTCTATTTAGTTATTGCCATAGAGTTCGAAATTCTAGTTCGAACTATTCTAAGGTTGTCTGTAAGGCCGCCTTTTGTATATGTACAATATTTATGCTGTATGTTTTATGTAAGTATAATGTCGATGCACTTGGGATATACCCGGGAAACGCTAGAGCAGGTAGAATGTTCAGTCTTTATTAGTTGTACGAAAAAAGATGGTGTTATTTTCTTTTATATGCCTTTCAAAAAGCGAATTCAAGCGGCTGGCTAATCACAGAAAATTAGGTAGAATATTAAAAATATCTGAAGTCATGGCAGCATATTCACCCCAAAGTCGACAAATTTACCCCCATATTCTCAAACGTTTCCTCAAACTCCACTCAACCTCACTCCAGTTTATTGGTATCATTAGTCGACACTAGCTTCCTTGACTTGAGATGATTTCTCATTGGAGGTGAGTATCTAATTGTCAAATATAAGGTTGGTCGAGAGGTACCTTGAGGCGTCCTTGAAATGAAATAAGGTGGATATAAATCGGGGTATTCCCACTTTGGCCTAGGTACTTTATTTAATTTTTTACTCTATTCTTGTTGTTCCTCATTAGCGTTTGCTCAAGCAACCAACTAAGAATGTAGTCTTCCTTAAGGCTTCCTCCAATGAGTTTGAGTGAAGGACGACTAGGTATAAGGTTATGTATAGGAATACGGGTGTTAGACTTGGATTCTTCTTTTTCATCTCGGTGTCACCCATAGTTGGGTATATTGGCCTCTTCTTAGATTTTCGATTTCACCCGGTCTCTTGCTTCTTGCATCCAGGTTTTGACCATATTTTTATTGAGATTGCCGGCCCATCTGATTGGTGGCTTCATGACTTTACTGTTCTTGGTTTCCATTCAGCAATCTTACGAGGCCATCTGCCATCTTCTCTCCTGCTCATATCTCTTCTCATTATCATGCATTATAATACATCCATACTGATATTATAAATGCTAAAGTCTGTCTGTCTGTTACGCTTTCACGGCCAAACCGCTGAACGTATTTTGATGAAATTTGGTATGAATATAGTTGAAGACCCGGGGTCAAACATAGGCTACTTTTTGACGCAGGCGGAGCTGCGGGAAACAGCTAGTGTATAATATGTCTCATACTTGTTATGTAGTTGTCTCACAATTGTGGCGTGTGTGTGATTACTATTCAACTTTTGTTAAGCTATTTTGGATCTATCTGTGAGGACCTGTAGTGGCTCACTAGCACACAAAAGAAGCTGTTGGTCTTCCTCATAAATAAATAATACATAGCAGCACGCACTTCTTCTTAGCGTGAAGAAGAATAGAACGCACTAAAGTCGCAAGTGTGCAGAAAATCAGCTTTAACAGTAACATTGCTTCTTAATTGTCCGGGGTGGGACATTTTCATCTATTTCTGTGTGGTCAGCCGATTCTCTTGACTCCTGGTATTTTTAGATTGGCTTGTGTATGCTTACCGTTGTATTAGAGTCCATTATAGGGTTTACGCTTGGCAGTAAGTCCATTAGCAGTATGTAAGATTGTCTGTCTTCGACCAAGCGTGTTTTCCTAGTTGCGTCCTCAGCTTACGCTTCGATAAGTCATGATCCCAGATTTAGCAGCACTGCTGATGACAATAGGCTAGTTTCCAAGGTCAAAAGATAATCACTAAAATTAGTACGTCATTTAGGGAATCAAAGTATATTAGTGACGTATTTTTTCTTTTGTCAGTTGAGCGATAATTTATAAGATATAACGCATCAAAGTTTAGGAGTGGGGGCTCGTGACGTCACATATTGCGAAAAGGTGTAGGACACTGTGACGTCACACTGAATTTTAACGCGCCATATCGTTACCATCCTTTGTTTAATTTTCTAAAGAAAAATCGCGTGAACGCGATACCTACAGATTTGTACGGAACACTCGGTGCGCGAGTCCGACTCGCACTTGGCCGATTTTTTATTTTAAGTGCAAATACAGTTTAAATAAATACTCTAATACAGAACCCTAAGCAAAATCTCATTGATCATTCTCCTTGAACCGGAATTAAATGAAAGCTTAGAAAAATTGAGAAATTAATACATAAATAATTATGTATTATGAAAGGCAGGACTTATAGCATTCAATCGTCTTTATTAATTATGTACATTTTGCACGTAGACTTGTAAATGGGAAGAAGCGGCTAAAATATATTCTTTTTTAATTTTCAAATCTTTGTTTGTTCCACAATAGGCTAGTTTCCAGGGTCTAAAGACTAACATTAAAATTAGTCCGTCAATTAGGGAATCAAAATATATTAGCGATGTATTTTTCCTTTTGCCAATTGAGCGACAAATTATAAAGATATAACGCATCAAAGTTTAGGAGTGGGGGCTCGTGACGTCACATATTGCGAAAAAGTGTAGCACACTGTGACGTCACACGGTACTTTAACGAACCATATCTTTCCATTCTTTATTTAATTTTCAAAAGAAAAAACATGTCTCCAATATTTTTTGATTATCTAACTGACGGACTAATTATATTTTTTTAGGAAACTAGCGTAAAAAAATTGATGAAAGTAAAGAAATAGCATTTGCGTTAAGATCTTGTATGGAAATCTGAAAAGAGATGAATTACAAATTTTGTTTTACTTTTTTTTTGTAATTAAGTAGGCAAATAATTATCATGAAGCCTACTGGGTACATTACCCTGTGATGGCAGCGATTTGGGCTCCATTTTTTATTTAATTTAAGAGAAATCTGCTAGTTATGTATTTCATTATTTATCAATGTCCTTTTAGTTTATGGTTTAGTTTTATTTTTTGTTTAATAATTCTTAGTGTTTGTAGTGAAGATTTATACCAGGTTAATTTAGTAAATAGTTTACACTATCAATGACGTGTACCATACAAATTCGAATTACAGCCATTGAAAGAATATCAATTATCATGTAATTGATTCTTTTTATTGACATTATGATCGTAATTTTAATTTTTCAATAATTCAAAAATTATTTATGTATGGTGAAATATGTAGATCCAAATTAAACTGTAACATGTAATATCCCTGTAACCAATATTCTATTATATTCATCGTCATTGCGTATGGGGTTCTCCATGCGTGGATCAAACGTCGACATCCATACTAATATTATAAATGCGAAAGTCTGTATGTCTTTCTGTCTGTCTGTTACGCTTTCACGGCCAAACCGCTAAACGGATTTTGATGAAATTTGGTATGAATGTAGCTCTTCAGCTTGTCCCCGGGTCTTCACCCGGGGACTCCACTCTCTTAATTTTTAGTAACTGCAACCGAAGTCTTATTAAACACGGACAAAGTTACAGCATGCAACTAACTTCAATTCAAGCAAACAAAAGGTGAGTCCCGACTGTAACAAGCCGCGCCCGAGTCTGGTCTTAATTGATACACCCCGGGTTCAAGAAAGTTACTCCGGCTTATTCAGGACGCAGGACGCAATGTCTGGTTTGTTCCCACCAGCTCCGAATATACCAGAAGTGACTGAATTATCGCTGAATTTTATAGTGATACTTTACAAGGGTATGATTCCCTTCGTTAAACTTGGACTATATCAATAGGGTAAAAACCATTGGTCTTAAAGTAGACCCTTGTGGCACACCTTAGACACATAATGATTGATAGTACTAACTAGCTTTTTTTTTAATAATGGGTTTTACGGTCATGGATACAAGTCCTTTATAGCCTTTCTTAATTTTTCTATCTTCTTCAGTCCTACAGTGTGGTTTCGTCAAGTCCTAGTCAAGACTAAAAGTTTAGTTGGTAGTCAAGTCTAGTCACAAGAATTAGGCTAAGTGAAGTGGTAGAAAATCTGCACTTAGCGATTACCTACTAGAAGCTTTTGGTACCAAGCATGAAAATCACATAAATCGAACACTGTGTCACTTCCCAACACTCACGCTTGTTATCGAACACTTTGCGAATAATAATCCACCATTATTATGCACAAACACACAAAAAAACACAAATATTGGAAAATAAAATACAGCGCCGATATTGCTCTTCACAGCTTCCCGCCAAAAGTCGTACTAACTAGTTATAGGCTATTCTAATCTATTTTTTTTTAAATATATATAAATATAAAATTTAGTGTTGATTTATCATTTGGAACCTTAAATAGTTTATAATTTTTGCAAAAACAATGTATCGGTTTGAGACTCAAAATCCTCTTGGCGTACATTTTAAAAAGTGTACCGTAATCATGGAAACCATTACTTTACAATGTGTTGAAAAGTGTTTTACTTATCCATAACACACACATTGGCGCGCATGCGTACGCGACTGAACTGTTTTAGTAGTAATAGGTATCGAGCTCGCCGCTGTTGTAGGTAGTGTCCGGCGTGTGCCTCGGTATTATTTATTGTCGGTTTAATCGCGAATAAGACGTTTTTTTTATTAAATACGTTTTAAATTGTTTATTTGAATGTGTAACAGTCGCAAAAATATAAGACTAAGAAGTATTTATATTTACATACTAGCTGACCCGGCAAACTACGTACCGCTCCCGAATATATTCACCTTTGAAACCTTCCCTGGACTTCCACAAATAATTCAAAACAAAAACAAAAACCAAATCGGTCTAGCCGTTCTCGAGTTTTAGCGAGACTAACGAACAGCAATTGATTTTTATATATAAGATTTTTGTAGAGACTTAGATCAAAATTCTAGAGCAATAGCGAATAACCCCAATCTGCTCTGCTGATATACAACTTGAAGTTTTGACAAGCGATGAATGTTGTTGAATATTCCGATGTTCGTTTTGTGATAGTGTATTGTTTTTTAAGCATTTAATTGGGTTTCCGTCATACATATATGCATAATTATATCTTTATTAGTAGTTTTGTTTATTCCTGCTTTCTTTTCTTATTTGACATATTCTGTTTTACAAACACAAAATATTAATACTTATAAGTAGTTTAAATATTAAATTTTAAAATAAAATTCACCTCACTAGCCCTCTATGCTCAGTAGATCACTTTATCATACCAGTTTTCCCGAGAAAAACAGTTTAATCCCTGTCACGACATTTTGAAAAAAGATAATAGTAAAGATAGTTTCTTACAACTAGGAGACACATCTCCTTTACTCAAGATTGTAACAACCAGTGCCGCCAAATCTAGTTCCATGACTTACAGCGTACCCTAGGCTCTGAAGATCTTTACTCAAGATCAGCTTACTTGCAATTATTTACAAAATCCCTTTGCCACGTCTGCGTCTTCGAAACTCTACAGTCTTAATACCGCTAACAGAATTTTTAATGTACTCAAATACCCAAGTGTGCTTTGCATCTCGTTATTACATGTCTTAAGTGAATACACGGTATTATATTTAATATTTTAGATGCTCGAGTTCAAAGTAGGTTTTGTTTGAACATGTGCTGCTTAATATCTTAGAATAATATTAGGAAAGATTAATAAATTAACAGACGTCGAATAGGTTAGTTTCCAGGGTCAAAACACTATCATTAAAATTAGTCCGTCATTTGGGGAATCAAAATATATTAGCGACGTATTTTTTCTTTTGTCATTTGAGCGATAAATTGTAAAGATATAACGCATCAAAGTTTAGGAGTGGGGGCTCGTGACGTCACATATTGCGAAATAGTGTAGCACACTGTGACGTCGCACGGAACTTTAACACGCCATATCTTTACCATCCTTGGTTTAATTAAAAAAAAAATACGTCTCCAATATTTTTTGATTATCTAACTGACGGACTAATTTTTTTTTTTTTTTAGTAAACTAGCCTATTAAATGTATATTTTTGGGTGAGTATCATTATGACTTATTCTATAAATTTACCAAATGACTAGATCTAGAATTTCAGAATCACTTGATATAATAAATTACAAGTACACTCATGAGAAATCATACTTTGTTTAGTTGTTTCCAGTTTGGTTAGGACATTGCAGGCTTGAACCACCTGTTTGTCTGATAAACGTGATGATTCCGCGTTTCTGTAAGCACGTTATATCGTTGATCTCGGCTGCTATTTGGTGGTCGTGAGGCCGAAAGGCGGTTCCAAACGCATAAAAATTTCTTTTACAATAATTTCATAACATTTCGCCAATCCATTACCCACTTTATCTGACGAGCCTAAAATGGCGGCTGCTTAGCGTCACGTAATTCCCGCCAAAAAGCGTTTTATTGACAGAAAAAAAAACACAAATTGCCGTCCCCGTCTACACCAATGAATGCAGCATAAATAATCAGACGTCGTGGCAAATTACTTAGAACGGGCGGGTTGAAAATTGATGACTACACAAGAATAAGTACCGTCCGCCATGTCAACTGGCTGTCGGCGCGGTGTTTCCTTTGCGTTCTTTTTTCAATCCGAAATTAGAACTATTTATTGATGAGTCGATGGTTTTAAAAAAGGAGCAGCAGCGTGTTCTTTTTTTAAGATAAAAGAAGAAATACGGGCATCGGAACGGATTTTAATGTTATTTGTGTTAGAACAGTATAATTGTAGCTAATTAGATGGAGCCCGAGGCTGGGACATATTTTAATTGATCGAGTGTTTTTTTTAAATAAATAAATTAGTTAGTACTTATTTCTTAAAATTAAATGATTAATACATTTTATTAAGCAAATTTTATAAACAACATTTTGATTTTTATAAAATAAAATATCATTTCTGTGACATAATAAAAATGGACGCCTAAATATAGTAAAAAAATCATGACCGAATTCTTATTGTCTTTGTTACACTAAAACACCCTTAATACCGCAATTACCCATCAAGATTACCGGATAAATCCGGAGTGATCCGGAAAAAACCGGTTTTTAAAACTTGCTTTATAAATCAGTGACATATAAGCCAGCTTATTAAACGTTACCTTTATACTGTCTCAGTCTAGGGGAGTTTCCGAACGTCATAAATTTAAAGACTCCACCTCTGGTAATGAATCAATGGCCGGAACAGGGAGAGGAACGGAGTTGTTTTTAAAATTAAGTCATGCTTTTAGGTATTTTTATCTATTATTTGGTACAGTACATGTGATAATTGATACATCCATCCACCATCATTAAGGTCGTAGATGTAGAATAAAGATCGGCTAGGCAGATTGGAATAGGGGCTAGTCACGTCTGCGGCATCATCTCGAAAACAAATTTATTGCACCAAATTATCGCTAAAGCAATTTCTAAAAAAAGAAGAAATCTAAATATGGGAGTATATTTTAACTGCTTGGGTCCCAACTGATGGGTCACACGCGCTTCAAGTTTACGACAGAAACTGGCAAGAGAATGCTATGTCAACAATGTGGAATGTGAATCATTTGCCTAGCAACGGGAAATACATAGCTAAAATATATGATGGTAGATGGCGCTAAGTGCGCGGAAAAATATTAGTAGTCTAATGAAGTCTAATGAAGAAAAAATTGAGAGCTTCGTGGCTCATTTTCAAGGAAACCAGATCTAATATGATCAGATTCTGTTAAGGTCAACACTGTTGGATTGTTCATAATACATATTTTTACGTAGTGTATAGGTACTTTATGAAAAACTATGCATATGTTTTCATAATTACTTTTCTTCTAACATCAATTGGTTCCAGCATGTCCGTCCCCATTCTTGCGGTGTTCGACGTATCAAATACAAATATATTTATTTTGCTAAAAAAATATGGTATATACAGATAGATGTCAAAGTTGGCAGGTTGACATTTCACTAGACACTGGCAACCAAAACTGTAATTATTATTATTAAAGTTAAATTATCAGTACAATCATGTCGTGTTCCTCGACATGAGTCTTGTTTAAAGCGTACCCTGGGCTTTCACGCGTAAGTTGAGACGTATTTAGAAACACACTTAAATGTATGTATGTCAGTGTTGTTTATTTATTTAAACTTTATTGTAAAAAATGTACATTAGTAAAAAGTACATCCCGACAGGTGGACTTAATGCTAAAAGCTAACACACAACCAAAGGGTCAAACAGATATCTTAAATGTGGGTGTGCAATAACAGTTTGTTGACTGGAATTGCCAATATGCTACAACAAATTTAAAACAAACACCACTCCACTACATTCGTTGTTCAGATGAACTGCGTTTTAAACTCCCTGGATTTATTCTAAAGTTATTTCCATAAACCGTCAGATTTCAACACAGACTATCAATTTTCGACCTTATTTCCTCGACCATAAGGTCGTCATGTTTCGTGATAGAAAGTTGAAGTTTAAGATGTATCATTAATTTTACGTAATTTGTTTAATTTTACCAATTTCTGTATGAAATCTTGGATTTTGGAGTATGGACAGGAGGAATTATATGTAAAATTAAAACAAATTTGTCGATATGACGAAAAGGGTAGGCCGTCATCAAGTGACAGGCCAGGATGGCAGGTAATGAGAGCTATGATTGGGGTAACAATCAATTATCATAAAGATCTTATTAAATTGAACAGAGGGCTTGTTCGTCCCGCCCGATAGAGGGACGGTATCCCAAATCATGGTTAAAGCAGACGCACACGACTCCCCGCGTCATACCATGATCCACAACCAAGAGTCTACCAAGAACTCTCCCATGCTATCATATTAGGAGACAATCATTAAGAGTCAAGAGTCAGAGTTAAACAAGGATAGGTGCACCGAAGTGCACCTCACCGAGACAGAGACATGACTGGTTTTTTTTTTTTTTGTTAATGACCTACAATTTTAGCTCCTGTGAGCTTTAAAATTTACAGCGGGACAGTTTGAGGCGAGGGCTATTAACCCTCAGCCTTTTCGGCAAATGCACAAGGGGCTCCCAGTTGGGACGAACCTCGGCCATGGGCTTTGCCTTTATCAAGCGAGCGATGCAAACTCGCGAGCGGTAGCAAACGCTCAATGCCATAAGGGCCGACACTATTGTGCCTGAAGGGCCTACTAAGAACCTATCGGTGGCGTGAAGCGCCCTGGTACATTTTGGTACCTGGAAAACGAGCTTGAGACATGACTGGCATGGTGCGATCGATTTATACACGCTGCAAAAGGAAGGGCAATAGTAAGAACTTTACTGGAGGTGGCAGACGCACGCGTTGTTTACAACGTTGCGCCATACCCTATTACTTTCAATACTAAATTATTGATAGTTAATCAATTAGATTGGTAATATGCCGACAAATTCTATGTTATATTTTCGCGGTTGTTATCATCAGAATCACAATGAAATAACTTCAATTATACGGTTTTATCGCGTTTATTTTTTTACACCTTTCTTTTCAAGTACTTTACAAATATAGACTGCTAAATTGATCCTTGGTTGATTAAAAAAAAAGTTTATTATTTACAACTAGCTTTTTCCCGCCGCTCCGCCTGAGTAAAAAGTAGCTTATGTTCGACCCCGGGTCTTCAACTATATTCATACCAAATTTCATCAAAATCCGTTCAGCGGTTTGGCCGTGAAAGCGTAACAGACAGACAGACAGACTTTCGCATTTATAATATTAGTATGTAAGTAAGGATAGCCCTTCATGATAACTGAAACGAATATTAAGAAAAAGGTTAAAGGACGTAAGTCAATAACGAACATAATAAAAATACTACAAGGCTGTTTAAGTATAGCATAAGACACGTGTGTTTAAAAAGTAAACACCAAAAAAAGTGATACTATCTCACCATAAAATTTAAAAAAAAGTCCAAACAAACATAGCTCATTCCATATTTAAAACTGTAACACTTCCTCGGCTAATAGCCGAAACGTGCCTCCTTGCTTAATTTCTAATATAGAACGTTCAGAAAATGGCGGCGTTTCCACAAATCCCCGCCTTATCCCGCGGCTTGCAATAAGCGCCATCTGTCATCGACTTTGACAGTTGACAGTGAAATGTTTTAAAAATAGAACGCTTACGAAGGAACCGCCTCCCGAATGAGTTTAATTTAAGGGAAGTATTTTTTTTTATTTATTTGATTGACAAAGCGTGTTACATACGAAATTTTATTTTCGTCTTACCAAAGAAAGATTATTTCTCTACCATTTCTATTCATGTAGGTAGTCTAACAGCTTTATAACATCAGTCTTAAGTATAGCTTTTTTTAAATAAATTGGCTATTTATGTATTTTTTTTTACTCTAGATTCTTAGTGCTGGCATATTATATGTTCATTTATTTGCTTTCATTTTGTAGTTCCGGATGTGCATCATTTAGTGTTATCAATATAGACTGCTAAAATATTTACTTACATAACTAAGCAGATAAAATAATCGATTTTAATTTAATATCATTTTCGTTAAACAAAATTGTTTTTTTTTTTTCTCTGACAGACATAGTGATCTTTCGGCCGCAACTATCGCTCGCAACGCAACTGGTTGTCTAAGTGGACTTTTTAATAAATAGCAACCAGTGGGAAATCCATTTATAATATCTACTTTCTTGCTCACAACAGTACATGACCATGATGAAACCATATCTTTAGTATTTAGATAATCGTCACTGGAACAGAGTGGTCACAGACAAAAAAATTAACTAAAACTAGTCGAGTACAATGGTTTTCTTTTTTGGTGCAATAAAGAGTATTTGTTATGTGTATTTATAGCGGCAAAAAAAAAAATATCTGTGAAAATTTTAACTGTCTAACTATAATGGCACATGTACCATCTCATCATGTATCTCATGAGATACAGCCTGGTGAGTAGTGATAGACGGAAGGACGAAATTGTTGCCGGAATTTTCGACCATAGAGGTAATTAAAATGTTGCCAGCTCTCAGTGTTGCCCTATAAAAAAAAGAGGTCCCGGATGAAAATAAAAATACTCTTTTTATCCTTATCATCTTTCTAGGTACATGTTTATCAATATCTTCCGCTCCTGTAGCTTCGTATGAACATCCTGAGAGTGTAGGTAGTTCTTATATCCCTTGTATGTTACTTACATTATTGTATTCTGATTATGTGTTACCTCTTGTGTAATTGTTTTTTGTCCTAAATTAATAAATTATGATACAAAGTAAGACTAAGTAAGTTCAAACAAAACGACAAATTAAGAAACAAACAAAAGACGCTACATATTTTTTATTTAAAAAATACTTTAAGCTTTCTGCTGTTGGAACCTTGCGCGAATCCGACTTTGAATTAAAAAAAAACGTGTGGCACTCGGGGACTGCCGCGGTAAAGCTATTGCATAGCATTTTTTATCAACAGTAGGGTATTATTGGGGATTTCAAAACAGGTAGTTTTCATCACACCGCTCATTTCATTCGCTCGGTGTGATGAAAACTACCTGTTTTGAAATCCCCAATAATACCTTTGGTTTTTCAAAAAATACGGAATATCAGTCAACGGCGCTTGGTAAAATGGTATGCATAAGTAATAGGATAATTTGACTCACCTGATCCGATTGCTGTTTGTTCACACTACACTAGATTGTTACATTTTCACACTAAACAACTTTTAATAGTATAAATATATTGCAACCAAAATACATATTACTCTAGTGATTAATAATTGATGAACAAGGAAAATCGTTTGCCCAGGCCGATTGCTCATACCGATGATCAAATTGGTTGGCATCTTACTAACGATCAGTGTCTCAAATGATCTTCGGGACGCCCTTGGTAGACGCCGAGTTATCCCATTACTGGCCTCGATTAGGTCGTACCGTTCACCGTTTGGTTGGTGGCACCCAGTAAACTAGATTACTCTTTATCACCTTTTAGGACATTGGTACTTGAATAGCCAGGTCAATGGAAGACACTGATTTTCAACTGGCCTCGATTAGGTCGTACCGTTCACCATTTGGTTGGTGGCACCCAGTGAATCTCAGTTTAAACCATTAAATATGGACAATTCTGTACCCACCGCGACCGATATTGAGAATGTCTCGCTTTCTGATACATATTTACCAAATTCGACTGTTGGTATCCGGGAGAACAAATATTTCCTTTATCAAAAAACAAAAGAGGCTTTTCTTTAATTTAAAATAGGAATTCAATAAATTTATCCACTTCGTTTCGTAACAACGATACACGATCATGGTTATTACGGTAATGATAAAAGGAGTAAGTAAGAAGCACATTGTGTAAGTGTTGTGCTCATAGCATTTTGTTCTATCGATAAAAAAGAATTGACTTTTACTAAGTACTTACTTGAATAAAATCTAAGATCGCTAATCAATTTATAAACTATTGTAATACTGTGGTTATTTGTCCGTAGTGTAGTATAACTATTACTTTAGAAGACATTTTCACTTACATATTTATAAATAATAAGTAAGTATATGATATTACTGTATAATAGTAATGAGAAGTTATTGTATCGTTTCTAGCTAACCCAGCTAACGTTGTTTTGCACTATAAAATAGTTTACAACCTATTCTCAGACATACCTACTGAATACACATATAAAATTTCATCAAAAAAGGTCAAGCAGTTTCGGAAATTATCGATAAACTCTAGTTCAGTACTAGTGCTTGAATTTTGCTCAGTATGCCGACACCTGTGTACAGCCGACGGCATATAAACCCGACCAAATGTGTACTAGGTATTACCATATGTAAAAGTACATTTTTATCTGCCTACGGCTGTACCTCCGGTTTCATATTCGTAACTTATGGCTATTCGCACACTACAACGTCTTTTATTAAGCGGGAAAATAACCACTTATACACTTTATGATGATACGATTACGATATTATCTTTTTACCGTTTTTGGAATATTTTTTAATATTTTGTACATACAGCACTTTATAACAGAAATATGTCAAAAGTTTATAATTACTCGAAATATGAAGGAATAACAGTAACTCACAAAGCGTTATACTCCAACCAAAATTTTTTCTATGCACATCAAGTAGTAAATTACTGTAAGAATATAAAATCGTACCCGTAATGGTAATCGTAACCAGTCGTATCATTACACCGCTAAGCAATTTGCCGCGTGATAATTATCGTTCTGTATGTGACGAGCCTTTCAATAAAAACATAACCCTCTTTGATAATGGGTAGCAAAATAAATGATTATTTATAATGACGCAAGTAAATAGTAACATGAATAACATGCCTACATATAGTGCATATGCATGCGGCATACTTTGAGTATTCGATTTCACAGGAAATTATGCAATACTACACGTTGTTATTGACTTCTATATTTTTAATATTGAGATATTAAATTATTTATCAATAATTATTAAATTATGCTGACTTTACATTAAATGTAGTGGTCATCAACATTTTGGTACTTAAAATTTTTGATGGCTTTGCATATTTTCAAATAAAATATATGTACCCAAGTAAAAATATAGCTTTTATTCTTGGTTGACCATTCCTGAAAAAAAGTAGCGATTAAGCAAAAATCTACTTTAAATTCGCGCGTACCAATAGTTGTGAACTTTAAATATTTTCATAACTGAGAGAACGTTGTTCGACGCTGTCGTACCGCCCGCCCTGGTTGCGAAGCCCGCCTACTGTTGTTCCACCAGCAGTTAGTCGGTTGCTGAGTGCTTGTGCCAGCTGCCTGCCTACGCGCCTACCACTGTGCCGCTCAGTTGTCCTGCGTGCCACCCACACTTAGAAACACGAAGATTCGTTGCATTGCAATCATGTTCGTAAGTTTTTTAACATAGGTATTATTATTATTAGTACATTTTAAATCATTTCATTTTTCTTAACATACTTATAATATTCATTTATGTGTAAATTATCTTTAATAAAGTAACTATGTCTAGCGAGTTATTAAATGATTTATCATGTTTATTTCAGGTCCGACTCTGAGTATTACGATAAACGTTGCAAGCAGGCTAAGAAGAAGCTCGCTGAAGATTTCACCTCAGATTCCGAAGAAGTATCCGCTGCAAGCTTGATGTATGTATGATTGTTGTTTAATGTAATTTCGTTATCTATTCCCAGTTAGCAATCACTAGTTTCTCGGCTGTGTGTTCTCAGTTGTGTGTGTGTGTTGATTATTCTAAATTGATAGTAACTACGTGTGTTTGTGTTCAATCAAAACTTTATACTTGTAATCTCCGTGGTGTAATGGTTAACATACCTGTCTACTGTTCACGAGGTCCCGGTTTCTAGTATAAGTAATTGTATGTTTTGTTTCCAGTTATAAGAAAAAGGAACCTAAAGCTACGAAGCGGGTGATAAGTCGAGCACAGCCAGCATCCAAGGCTAAACGCCTGAAGAAAGCTTGGCAACTCGACAGCGACAGCGAGGAGGAAGCGGAAGCCCAGCGAGCAGCCGCCGCTAAGAAGATCCCTCCGTTGCTGTCAGTGCTGTCGCGCCGTGTAGCAGACGGTGTCCTGCGCCGCACTGCTAACCTCGCTGGCGATGTCTTTATAGATTTAAAAGTATACAATGTTGCTGATATAAAGAAGGTCGATCCCAAAGACCGTTGGGAACACGCGGTAGTCGCGCTAAAATTTCAGGGGAATTCCGATTCCCCTCAACTGATGCTCACAAAGGAGCTTATTAATAAGTGCAAGCCCCTCTTTACTGAAGAGGGTAAATTTTTTGCAACAAAAATTATTTAGTGTGCGAACCATTCTATAATTAAGTACCTATTTTATGTTATATACAAATAAAAGTTTTTATTTCATTTTATTAATATACTTATTTTTATTAGGTTATTATGCCCCGATGCCAATTTCGTTTTTTATAATTAAATAACTTGCAATAATTAAATAAATCTAAACTTATTCTGTTTTCCATTTTATTCATGAGTTTTAATTAATTTTTTATCATATTCTGATATCATCTTTTAATTGCAAGTAGTCAATTAAATAGAACAATATCTTTAATAAGCAATCACTTAGTTTTAAGAATAAGTACAATGGGGAAGGGAACAGTATATTGTACAGTGTGTGATATATCTGTTAAGTCTAGCTCGTTATCTGCACACTTGCGAAGTAATATCCACAAAAACAATAGTTCAATAGAAGTTAGTGAAGGTATTGAGAAAGTAAGTAGTGCATTCAGAAGTCGAATCGCCTCATATAGAGTGAGACCTCTAAACGCGGACCGTGTGCTCGAGTCTGAGTCAGACTTGTCCCCCGTGTCCCCCGCTGACTTCTTGCGCACACTTCGTTCTCGTGTACACCAATTGATTTCGGCTAGACAGGCTACATTTCATTGTATAAAAGTTAACTTTGAATTTTTCGCGGAGTTTAATTTACCTAAAAATAGCACCACCGACATAAAATCATTTGCAACCCAAAACAAAATATTTCAAAATGATTGTGATTTTAAGGATTATTATTCTAACATGATTGACATAATTTCAACAAAAATTTCTGAATTTCAGGAAAAAGATTCTGGGTGGACCTTGATACGTAATCTTTACTTAGAGGTCAATATTAATAAATATAATCCATTGAGAGTTGGTCAATTTATTGAATTGCCGAAAAGTATTAAATCTAAACGCGCTTGTATTAATATACAAAATGGGGATGCGTTATGTTTCGTGTGGTGTGTAATGGCAGCGCTATTTCCCGCCAAAAATAACGCGCATAGAATAACCTCATATCCGAGTTACGAAAACATACTTAACATTCGAGATATCAAGTTTCCGGTCGGCTTCAAAGATATTCAGACTTTTGAGAGAAATAATACTCATATAAGCGTTAACATATACGGTCTTGTAAATAACCATAAAGTAGTGGGACCCCTTTACAAGACTCGACAAAAAAGAAAGAACCATGTGAATTTATTACTTTTGGAAAAGGGAGAAAAAAAACATTATTGTTTAATAAAAGATTTAAGCAAATTAGTCAGATCACAGCTCACAAAACACAAGGAAAAAATTTATTTTTGTGATGAATGTATGATATTTTTTAATAAAGAAATATTATTCAATTCTCATATTTGCAGCGGAGTACGTACTGTTTTGCCTGATTCGAATACTTACATCCAATTTAATCATTATGATCGGATGCAAGATGTGCCTTTTGTAATCTACGCAGACTTTGAATCATTGTTAGAACCAAAATATGGTGACAATAAGCATAACGTGAACACTACAGTCTTACATAAACATGTGCCTGCTGCGTTTGGTTATTATATTGTTTGCTCGTTTGATAGCTCTCGCAATAAATACGTATCGTATCGCGGGCAGGATTGTGTTGACAAATTTCTGAAATATTTATTTGAAGATGTTACGGAAATTAATAAATTATTGAAAGAAACTATTCCGATGATTCCATTAAGTGTAGAAGAGAAAAGACAATTTGATACTGCAAAATACTGCTTTATCTGTGAGCAATTACTTTTTGACAACAAAGTAAGAGATCATTGTCATCTAACTGGAAAGTTTCGCGGGGCCGTTCACTCTTATTGTAATCTTAAATACAGGTTACCAAAATTTGTACCAGTATTTTTTCATAATTTGTCTGGGTATGACAGTCATCTTTTTATTAAACAGTTGGGAGAATCTCAGGGCAGAATTAAAGTAATAGCAAAAAACAAAGAAAATTACATATCTTTTACAAAATTTGTGAAAACCGGTCGTCAGGAGTTTTTGCCAGTTCGATTTGTGGATACTTTTAAATTTTTAGGTACTAGCTTAGATAAGCTTGTAAGCAACTTGAATGAAGCCAGTTTTGTCCATTTATCTCAATTCTACCCAAAGAAAGAACAGTTTGATTTACTAACTCGTAAAGGTGTTTATCCTTATGAATACATGACGGACTGGAATTGTTATAAGGAAAAGAAATTACCACCGCGAGACTGTTTCTATAGTACTATAATAAATGATATTGTTTCAGAATCCGATTACAATCACGCCAAAATTGTTTGGTCAATGTTTAATATTAAAAATTTAGGTGAATATACTGATTTGTACTTGAAAACAGACGTAATATTACTAGCAGATGTTTTTGAAAAATTTCGCCAAACTTGTAAAACTAATTATAGATTGGATCCTGCATTTTACTTAACCGCACCAGGTTTGAGTTTTGATGCAATGTTGCTTAAAACAAAAGTCAAACTGCAACTAATAGACAATCTAGAAATTATCCGACTGATTCAAAAAGGTATTCGCGGTGGAGTGTGTTTATGCCCTACAAGATATTCCACAGCGAATAACAAATATATTTCCGGGTATAATTCGGAAATACCTGATAACTTTTTGTTATATATCGATTGTAACAACCTGTACGGTTATGCAATGTGCTCACATTTACCATATTCAAATTTTGAGTTGATGAATCAAGTTGAAATTGGAAGTCTTAATATTGTTAACGTACCTAATGACTCAGACTATGGGTATATTTTAGAGGTAGACTTAGAATATCCGGATTATTTGCACGATTTGCATAATGATTTACCATTTTGTCCACAGAAATTTACGCCCCCAGGTTCTAAAAATCCTAAATTAATTCCAAATTTGTATGACAAATTTGAATATGTTATTCATTATATACATCTTAAAACATGCTTAAAAAATGGTCTTATTTTGAAAAAAATTCATAGAGTGGTCAAGTTTAAACAACAACCATTTCTGAAACAGTATATTGATTTAAATACAGAATTTCGACAAAAAGCTAACTCTACATTTGAACAAGATTTCTTTAAATTATTAAACAATAGCATTTTCGGTAAAACGCTAGAAGATACCGAAAAAAGAGTAAACATTTATCTAGTAAATCGTTGGAACGATGATAGAAATAAAACAAAAAAGTTCTACTCCGCTGAACAATTAATATCAAGACCTAATTTTAAGAATAATACAGTGTTTAGTGAAAATTTTGTAGCTGTACAAATGAAACCTGAAACTGTTATTTTAGATAAACCTATTTATATAGGTTTCACAGTTCTAGAGATATCCAAAAATCATATGTATGATTTCCACTATTCGGTCATGAAATCATTTTATGATACAAGGTTAAAATTATGCTATACCGATACTGACAGTTTTTTGTATTCAATAGAAACTGAAGATGTATATAAAGATATGAATATTTACTTTCAATCATATCTCGATACAAGTAATTATGATGAAAATAATAGATTTGCTATTATACCTAAAAATAAAAAAATACCTGGTTTATTTAAAGATGAAACAGCAGGTTCTCTAATAATTTCCTTTGTGGGACTTAGGTCAAAGTTATATTGTTTAAAAACCGAAAACAAAATTGTAAAAAAAGCTAAAGGAGTTAAGAAAGCAGTTGTAAAAGATCTAACTTTTAATGACTACAATGATGTTTTACTGTATAATAAGATTGTGCGTAAAAGAAATATATTATTTAAATCGCTTAAACATGAAATATTTACTCAAGCTGTAAATAAAGTAGCCTTGTCTTCAAATGATGACAAAAGAATTATACTTAAGGATAAAATTTCTACTTTGGCATGGGGACATAACACTCTTTTATATTAGAATATAATTTACTAATTGGCTAGTATAAGTGTATGAAAATTATTGTAAGTCTTCTTTAAATACTTTATAGTTTTTTTGTTATAAAAATATATTAAGAATAAATAATAAATAAATAATAAAATGTATTTGAATTTCCTTTGTCATAACCTTGATATCATGTTTAGTGCCAAATATGCTGATAATTCAATAACTCATATATATTCGATTCGTGTAAAGACATGATTGTTTGCATCACCTTTTATTGAAATGTCAGCATAATATGATAAGGCTTGCGAAAATGAAAAATAATTGTTTTGTCAGGAGTTTGAAATCCGATATTCGAGTTTATATTGCATATCGTGGTCAGTCGCGTTAAAACAGACGAGGTTCTAACACGCTGCACATATCAAATCTATAATTTACAAAATTGATCGGTATTGCAATGTAAGTATTACAATCAAATTTTGTTAATTATGATGTAAAATGTTTAGTAAAAAATTAAAATATTCATTGTTTTACAGATCATGTCTGACTCTCAAGATACAATGATACTATTCTCTCAAGATGCTCAGGACCCTTATGAACAAGCGGAGGAGTATTACCAAGAAATGTTAAGAAATAGAGCAGCTGAAAAACAGAAGGAAGAACAACGACAAGATTTGTTGAGAAAAAAAATGGATGGATTGTCAGCATCATCTTATGTTATCAGAAAAGAGCATCGAAAACCCAGAAAAGTAATTAAAATACAAGTATTTGACATAGAAAATGACTTGGTAAACAGAGATGTTTCGGAAAAAATGGTATTAAATGCACAGTATCTCATAAAAGACTCCGTCGACGATATTTTGGATCTCACAGAAAATGTTATTAATAAAATCGCAAAAACATTAGCGAATGATAATTTTAGTTTTAATTAGTATGTAATATGAGTTTTATAAATATTTTGTAAATTACTTTTTTAAGGTTTCTATAATATTATTACGTTTTATCTGTACAGAACAATGTCTTATTTGTAATAAAGAAAATTCAATAATTAGTTACTTATATAGTTAGAATGTGATTTATATCAATAAATATTAAATCAATCATTTTACTTTTAATTTTATCCTTTAGGCTAAGAGTAAAAATATAAGCTTTGTTTATGAATATAGAATAAAGAGTAAACCAAATTTTGTATGTTAATCAAAAAACTCCATCTATTAGCATTTGACTGGATCAAATTAATATTTACTTTTATTCATTTAATGATTCAGTATAAACGCAGTAGATGTCGCTGTTTTAAATTTTTATGATGTAGATAGAGTAATTATAATCACAGTAGAGCATCACCAAAAACTGAGACTAGTTAATATTACGGCTTATAATATTTCTTACACATTAATTTTTTTGCTAAGTCAATAAATGAAAAAAAATATTAATTTAAAAAGTTTTATTTAAGAGATTAATTTTGGTCATTACAATATACAATTATCATAATACCATTTTTTAATACAAATTACATTTTTTAGTGCACACACTTGCTGATGACTGAGACAGTTATACTTAATTTCAGGTTTACAATAAGTTTTATATAATATAGAGAAATTGGGGCTGCCTTCTTCTTCGATATCCAGTAAAAAACAATTTTTACATAAATTACTTATCCAACTTTGCTTTTCACGCCCCTTCATTATCACTGTTTTATCTGTTAAAATGTGTTTAATTATCCTTTTGAACTCTCTGTAGTCGATATAGCCTTCGCTCCAAGTTATGCCTCTATGTCGCTCAATCCATCGAACGCGTTTCTTTTCTTCTTTAGTTAAATATGTATATGAATAAGGAGGTTTTACTAAAAACACTTCAGTAAACTCTTGGGTAGCTATTGCTAATTCTTTTAATATAAAGTAATTATTGTCATCTTTAAATCCTTGGATATCAACAAAAACATATGAGCTCATGATATCTTTTTAACAATGTTACTCAAGGGCTTGTACTCAAATATACAGTCGTTTAATATCAAGCAATATGCTGCTGTCTGATCAGGTATTTCTTGGTCAGTTTCTATTTCAACTCTCACATCTATAGAGCCCTTCAAAGTCTCTTGTTGACGGGAACAGTCGATTACAAATAATGGAGCAATATCTTTGAATTCTTTTAAGCTCATCAATGGTTCTGCTCGACGGCCATAATAAGACTGTTGAAATCTTGAATATTGTTCGTATAATAAAGAAAACTTATTTTCTGAGAAACTTATGTTTAATCCTTCGTAAGGGTAATACGACGAATTCAAAAATACTCTAATGTCACGAACATTACAATGATCGAATTCTGCCATTGACATTTGTGATTGATGTTTACGATTGGTTTGTAACGCAATTATAACGAACCGCGGTTTCTCAGTTTGCGATGTAGTTTTAATTGCCCAAGTATGTTTGCGAGTTCTGGGGAGTAGTGGGTACTCATACAGATCCCAATTCCGAAAAGCTAATGTTATAGCACGATCTTTTTCTAGATGTTTCAATAAATTAATTCTTTCACGATCTGATACTTTGACGTGTGGAACTCGCCAAACTATTTTATTAATAACTATATCGTCAACAATTTCTTCACTATTTAATTTTAATGCATTAAGGTTGCTGTTGCTTCTTAGTAACACTAACTCATGTTTACAATTTATTACGATTTTCTCATAATCTTCCGCGAAGCCCAATATTCTGTTTAATGGTATTGAAGCAGAGAATGAGCCGTTATGAACATTAGTTGTACCAGTAGGAGACCACCCCCACACTTTTGCAGATTTAGATTCATTTTCATTTAAGGAAAGATATGATTTTATGGTTGTAGTAATACCAGCATTTTTTATTCTATCTATTTCAACTCCATTTAATTCATACCGAATGTCTTGAAATAGAAATAATGCAGGATTATTGACAAAGCTAACACTTGACAGTATTTCTTTAGTTTTACTATTGTATAAGTTTGCTTTACCCTCAATATACAAAGTGCTGAGAGATGGTAATATGTTCAAGTCTTGTTGGTTAATAGGTATTCGGATTTCATCATTCTTGTTGAAACTCGTCACGTATGGCCTGTATGAATGAAATTCGAAACTTTCCACGCTGTTGTCGTAGGCTGTTGGTTGAGATATATTTAAAATATTCATTTTAATAACCCTACCAATTTCAAATATTCTTGGTTATTTTTTGAAAGTTTCTTCTGTAAAGACTGTAGAGGTCTTCTTTTCTGAGATGTTTTCTTGAAACTGACTTGAAGAGAAGATGGAACAGGGTTTTTATTAAAATTAATCATTTTCTTCTAAAATGTAAATACAGCTGAACCTCCTCACCGCGTAAATTGATTTGATTGTTTTCAGCGTCCAGCAATCTTATATTAAGATCAGTAATTGAATTTTGATTGATTGGGAAATAGATTATGTTCTTGGGAATTTCAATAATGCGATAACCAGGTGGTACGTTGGGTACAAATTCATGAATAATATGACTAGCTTTTCCGTTCACAAAAGATCCGCTCACTACATCGCATTCGATGCGCACGAGGGTAGTTGATATAATGCTAACAGGATAGCGAGATTCGGTAATTTTATTAGCTTTCACAGTCTCTCTTCCGAATCCCAAAATTCTACCAATTGAATCACGTTTTTCGAAATGAACATCTTCGGAACAGAAAATGTTAGTTTTTAGTGTATTGTTGTTACAAGTTAATTTAAAAGAACCATTTTTAATATTACTTTCTAAAAAATCTTGAATGTCTTGAAGTTCATAAGATCCTTCTGGGATCTCGATAACTTCATTTCCATAGTAGAATTTATTATTTCTCTCGTCTATATTAGGAATCGAATTAAATGTAGAAAAATATAAAAGACCGCATTCATAATCTCCACGTAATTCTAGAGTCGGTGAATAGTTTGTTGTTAAGGAGCCTCCCACCCCAGTTATGGATACAGTGAAAGACATGTTAGTACTGATATATTTTTTTATTTATTATTCACTTAAATACATTTTTCCAAAAATCTATTAAAAAATTCAAACAATGATGTCCACAATTCGTGGAACCGAAGTTCTGATGTTGAATGTAATTATACTTAATTGACGTATTTTGCAAATATTTTATTAACTCTAATGGTGGTTTTAGATTCCCAAAGCTATCAAAATATTCAGAATACTTATCAAGCTTCACGTAGGCTACCCAGTGAGTTCCAGGGTTGTTACAACTATCGAGGTTGAGTATTGCACACTCTATTTTTCTCGGTTTCGTAGGCAAAGTATCTCTCATAAACACACCACGAAAATAAGGTATATCGTTAGCATACTCTAATAAATCGAAATTAGTAAGTGGTCGCTTGGGTAGCCGTTCCATTAGTTTTTTGGACCTTTCAGATATAACCCTGCTCCTTTTTTGTTCTGCTTGATGTATAGTCCTTTCCCAAGAGCAACTGCTTCCATCGTTTTGTTGTGACGCTCAGACTCTTGAAGATTCTGTTTAGCGGCTTTGTAATCATTTACAGCTTTTGCTATACCTGCTGCCCCGCCAGCTAGTGAACCGAGAGCCGACAATCCAGCAAAGATTGGAATCAAAGGCAAAAACCCACCACACTTAGGAATGGGTATAAAGCGTGGTAAGCGCATACCACGTTTGTTTGTAAATATTTTTTTTGCAGCTGCATACGCATATTTAATAGCAGTGTTTTTATCTTTACATTTAATTTTTTTTAAACCAGAATGTATTTTTTTTACAACTTTCATAAATGATTGCGCTCCTGCGCCTGCTTTTAGTTTAGCTTTCATAGCATTTTTTACAACCCAGGAGGCGATTTTTTCTCTTTTACCAGCATTTTTGGATTTTAACCTTTGATTTGCCATGTTTAGAAGTTCTAAATCAGCGTTATGTCGAATGTTTATATCTCTGTTATTATAAGCAATATCGTGATACATGCACGCTCTGTCTAACTCGTTAATACCTCGATCACCTCTTAATAACCTTTTCTGTAATTTTGTTCCTGGACCGCAAAACTGATATCCAGGTAAATGTAGTTCAAACGGTAACTTATCAATTAAACTGTTAATAATACCACTTCCTTCCTTCATGAATAAGCAGAAACTGATGTTTAACTCCCCATTACTTGACTTATATTACTGCAACAGTGCACTTTTGTCAACCCAACTGTTTTCGGAATCACTAAGTCCTAACCATTTTACAAACAATTTAGTTCCTTTTCTTTTTATAACTTTTTCAATTAGATAAAGATCTGGAAACTTAGTCTTCTGTAATTCGTAATCGTAAAATGTTCCTAAAATAAGTTGCTTATGTCTGTCTTCTATTTGATAAGTTGGTGGTTTCGTACAGTTAACTTTTTTAACTATAAATATTTCAGTTGACCAGTTAGGGGTATAACCTTTGCTGAAATCTCCTTTATACTTACTAATACGAACATGATCACCAACATGAAACAGAGATTTCGTGATATGTTGTTTTTGAGTTTTATTTATATTAGCCTTAACCAAAGTCTGATTATACTTATTTACGTCTATTGGTTTATACTTTGTTATTCTATGAGGTGTGATGTTATAACGTTGAACAACGGATTTCAAATTACTGCCTAACCATTGATACCGCCCGCAAAGACTAAATAATTTGTATAAATGACCTTTTAGTGTTCTTATTACTCGTTCAACTATTGATGCTTTTTTTACAGAATAAGTAGAATAATGATTTATTTTATATTTCTTCATCAATCTTTGAAAGTTTTCGTTGTAAAACTCCTTACCTAAATCTGTTTGCAAATTACTAGGTTTTCGGGTTGATTCAGTCAAGATGTGCTGCATAGCATTCGTAACACAGTCTTTTGTTTTTGCTTTTATGGGATCAACCCAGACATATTTTGATAAAGCATCTATAACAACTAATACATATTTGTATCCTTTATTGAACTGTGCATATTTTTGTAAGTCTATTAGATCAGCTTGCCATAAATCGTCTATGCCTTTTATGATCGTACAACGACGCGGGAAATTCCTTCTCGCTGATCTATGGAGCTCGTCAACTATGTTTTGTTTATTCATTGTTTATTTAACTTTGAATTCGCTGAATCTGTATCAATTTTTGTATAGTGCCTGGAACTCACATTAGACGAAACTACTTTTTCCAAAACACTAAGATAATTTTTTAAATTCGTTTGGATTTGTTTTAGTTCAGCTCTTAAATGTTGAATTTCTTTATCTAAGTAGGCTTTGTTGACAGCGTCGTTGTCTTCCTCTGGATGTAATAATCCCTTCAATCTTGCTTGTTTTAGATTATAATCTCCTGTTTCCGATTTTGTTAATGTATTGTTAAGACTGTCAATATATTCAGAAAGTCTTAAACGCTTATGAATGTGGTGACCAAATTTGTCTATATTCATTGCAAAATAACTATAAACATCGAATATTATAAGAAGACTGCTCAAATTACTCAATGCATTCTCTTTATATAATTTTATCGATGATGTTTGCTTCCTGTAGTTCCTTTAAAATATTCTCGATACTGTCCTCGTCAATTTTATTTGAGAACTGAGATAATACTGCTTAATTTTCCTGGTGAATGCTCTTTAAGTTCTACATTCACAATCCCAGCTTCTTGTAATTTTGTTATAATTTCAATAATTTCGTTGTCTAATCCAGTGTTGCCAGCTGCCCGAGATCCTAACAATAATTTTAATCGTTCTACCAACTCATTCGGATCATTCCAATAAACCAAATCAGTATTTTTATAAAGATTTTTCAACAGTTTCATACCTGCTCCCTCTGAAAGACTCTCGGTACTAGTAGTTAGAGTTCTTGTAAATTTAAATAGAGGTTTAATGATGTTAAGGTATTTGAAACCTTTGTTGCTATTAATAGGTTTCTTCGGGTCGTAGTTACGTCTATGAGCATTGGTTTCAATAAGCAGCAATTTATAATGTAGTAAATCTTCTTCTGTTATTACATCCAAGTTTGGTACTTTCTTAAAGAGTAATTCTTGTAAGCCTGGTGACTTTTTAATTATATGAGTTCCTATTTTCCATGTTAGGTCTTGATCAAAGATACGTGTGTTGCCTAGCAAGACTTTTCCGCGATCATGTCTGATCCCAAAAGGAATATCGGTTAGTACTTCGGATGTCCAAGACATCATCATATCATCAAGATAGGTATGATCTTTAGAGCTCGGTGATGAGCGAAGTGATTTGAAAGACTCGTCACTTATGTTATGTTCGGAGGGTGATACAGTAAGGGTTTTGTTAGAATTATGTTCAAGAGAATCAAAGTTTTCTTCATCGTGCTCTTCCTCGTCAAATGATTCATTTAAATTTTCTTTACTAAAAAATGATTCTTCATTTTCACTTAATTTCTTTATTTTCCTTTCGGGTTCTTCGTTAGTGTAATTGATCTCTTGTTCTTCTTCATATTTTCTACTTTGTTTACTATTTTTACTTGAAAGTTGATTAATTGGATCAACTATAGGTTTGAATATCGTTTCTAAAGCCATATTGTTATCATTTTTTGTATCTCTTATCATACGAACCTTTCTTTTTACAGCCGCTGCGGATTTCACAATTTGTTCTTTTAGATTTTTTTCCATTTTTATAATCCGTTCTTGTTCAGATTCTCACATAAACTGAGCTGTTATCATCATGACAGTTTCTTATGAATGCTAATCTATAACTATAAATGTATCAAATTTCATCCTGTAACATCCTTTATTTCGTTGACAATCCTTATTTATTACAACATAACCATACAGGTCCTTCCATACAATGGAACACAATTCACGGAATTGGTGCCATGACATATCAGAACCCACGTGTTCTTCATAAACGTGTTTTAAATTTACATCATCTTGCTTGAATAATACAATGAGATTGGAATTATCTCTCACAAGTTGCTTCGGTATTTTGGTATAAGTTTGATTAAGATAAAAAGAGTCAATATTTTTATGACGTCCCATAGCGAAATAGTCCCGTACATTATTTTGATTTTCAGAGGCAATATCGTCAAATATTATGATAGAGTTTGGAGCAGCTTCCTGCGGATTCAACACTTCAGCATTATGACTATATTTGTAAAACGATACCCCAGGCACCATAGTTAATACTTTTTCTAGAAATAAGTATTTTGGTTGGTATAAGGATTTTGAATACACATACAGATTATGAAATCGTAGACCATTTTCATGCAACAATAGGCTTATCATTAAATTTGTCTTTCCACAATTGGATGGACCGCATATAATGCAACGAATAGTATTCGGCAATAAGTTACCGTGCCTCTTAACCCCATTCGTCAGCGTAGTAGGGCAAATACATTGTAACTTTAAGGATTCTCTTTGTTTTATAAATTTCATAATTAGACAGTCTATTCAACTTGACTGTTGCCTATGCTATATCTTGACAAAATGAAGCGTTATAACTTTGCAATTATATTTATTTTATTTTTAGGTAAGGTGTTTTATACGAGGGATCATAACTGAAAAACCAAAGGTATTATTGGGGATTTCAAAATAGGTAGTTTTAATCACACTGAGCGAATGAAATGAGCGGTGTGATGAAAACTACCTGTTTTGAAATCCCCAATAATACCCTACTATCAACTTATGCAATTATAATTATTTATTTATGCAGTATTTATTGCAATGAACGTAAGCATAGGTACCTAGGTAGGTACTTACATACCTACATTTTTGCACAGAATGATAAAGATTCTAGTGTCCACGACGATTTGTAATAAATTTGCTTGTAAGTCTACATGGAAGACGGAGTGGGGGGTGTTAGGTTTTATTTTCGTTACGGAATTTCTTAATTCGGTCGCCGCGCTCAAAGCCCGCGATAAAAGCAATGCAATAGCTTAAAAAAATGGTAATAAATATATCGAATTGTAACATTATCTTATTAATTCATTTAAGCGTGTAATAAATAAATATGTTACATATTTTTTTAATAATTTATCTAACAGTAACTAATTAAGAATTATCATATTTGATACTTGTTTCCCGTTGTTAAAAAAATTATAATTCATTCTATCCGCATACGTAGGGTTAATCCAAGAAACGTGTCAAACGCCATCTGTCAAATGAAAGTGACTTCGGAATTCGAAAATAGAATTGAAGTCGAGAACTTAATTTATTAGCTACCGCCGCTCGTTACTGCGTTCTAAATTTGAAAAAGGTTTTGACGTTTGTCTATGGTGTTTAGCTGTCAATGGAGGAATGGGCGTTTTAGATGTCAACTGTTTAACAGTTTCTGTATCCTAAAATTATAATTTGGTAACCAGTTTTTTTCTACCTGGGTAAAGTACAGTCTGAATAAAATATTTAAACGCTATAGTATAGTTGGAGGAACTGTGACTGAAACGATCGTCATCATCATTTCGTGTAGATTACATTGTCTATCGACTGTGTACACCTTGGTGTCAGAGTTTTCGGAACCGCCTCTCGACCTGACGTGGTTCCTTTAACGACTACCAAATATCAGCCGGGACCAACGGCTTAACGTGCCTTCGGAAGCACGGAATCGTTTTTTTTTTTAACAGACAACCAGGTGATTTAAGCCTGCAAAGTCCTAACTAAACTGTAAACAACTAAACAAACTATGCTTCCGGTGGGAATCGAACCCACCACCTCCGGGTCAAAAGCGAACGCCTTAACCAATGGACCACGGAGCTCAAACAATATGTCTTCCTCTTGTAGAGGCAATTAATGGCTATTGACTGCACTATTTTTTTTTCTCAATAACTACTTTTCCACCACCTTCAAGCAAAAATGTAAAGAAATAAAACTGAAACTTCTATAGTAGCTGGCCATAGACCAAAGCTAAATGTGTAGAGCAATGCTTTAACCCTATCCCGCAATAATGTAAGTTATTAACCTTACGCCGCAGCCGAGACATGTCGACCCTCATTGGAATCTAGTGGTTAGTGACGGATTCCTCGGAAACACCTCAGTGACGTAGTGGTCAACACGCTAGGTCGCTCATCTGATGTTCTGGGTTCGATACTTAATCAGAGCAAGTTGGATACTCCAACGGCTTCTGGGTCTGCCCGATTTCGGCGTTTCAGTTCACGTTTACATTGGGTACTAATCTAATTATTTGTAGCTGTAATTGAACGGACCACTGTCGAACATTACTGACAAAACCCCTAAAATAAATAAAAATTATTTTATTTATTTTTATTTAATCTAACATGTGGTTTCTTTCTCAATTTATGATAGGTATTTGTGACTGACACAAAATCTTTGTCGTACGATATTTTCAATGATTCCGACTCATACTTTCAATTTGGTGATTCTCTAAAAAAAAACTTTACTTTTTCACTATAAAAAAATGTTACTAAACTAATAATTCCGCCTGTACATACACTAATGTAGCGCCCCAAAACACACGACGCCAGTGCGTGAGTAATAGACACAAATTAAATTGGAGTTATAAAAATTGTAATACAACGTGTTACTTATGTGGTACAAACGATACAAAATTATATAAAATAACACGTAATAGGCATGGGACGAGCGTGCAAGAGGCTTAATCGTGGGACGACTAATGTTATTTTTTGTAAATTTGTACGCCAATCTGGCAGAAACAGAGTACCTACTTATTTATTAATTGCATGTCTACTTATTTGACCTGTTTTCACAAATAAAGATGATTTGATTTGACGATCAATTATTGTATTATAACATAAATTGTATTATAATATAAAAAAAAAAAAATATTGTATCAATAGGGATGTCAAGTTCTTCGTGTTTTAAATTAACCAGCTCTGGAGCACAAAGTAAATCTTTATCCATTCTATGTCTAAGCTAAGCTCTTAAGCACCCAGGTCTTACAGGGTTAATTGTAGGGGGTAACAGGTGTAACCTTTTAACACATACGGTATAAATAGTTCTAGTATTTTGGAGTATTTAAGCGTTAAGCTAGACGGTTAAGAAAGAACATGGGAATTAATATGTTCGGAGAACTTTTTCACCTAACTGCATTGAAAGGGTTACGTTTTTCATATGCCTGTATATATAATCGGTAACGTGAGGGAAAAAGCCTACATAATAGAATAATAGATCTTAGTTAATATAAATTTAACATCACTTTTAGGGTACGTGCACCATCCCCGCATTTATCTGTTGTCACAACCAAATTTATATAGAAGTCCGCCGTGTTGTACTTGTCTCATAATTCTGATATTATGGCCAGTAAATTAAAATTCATTGTAGTAGGTAATGTGTGATGTAATAGAGAATCAAACAAGATAACCGTAATTTAAAAAACTAAAACACCCGACTGCCTTTCTGTGTAAATTGGAAACGAAAAACCCAAAAAATCCGCCATGTTTTTTTAATTTTATGTACCCAGTGCCGTGTCATCTCACAGTAAATACGGATCTAACGACATTTCTCAAGCTAAAATCCATCAAGCCGTTCAGGCTGCAGGGTGTGACAAACAATTATACATACATACTCTAGAAAAACATAACCCTCCTTCTGGCGCAGTCAGGTAAAAAGCCTTCCGCAGAGAAAACTTGCACGAATTGGAGTAGAATCATATCCATAATTCCATACCAATTTTATAAGTTCGAAAGTCTGTCTGTCTGTGACGCTTTCACAGACAGAAAAACCGCTGAACGGATTGTGATGAAAGTTGGTATGAAATGAACATGGTTGAAGACCCGGGGTCAAACATAGGCTACTTTTGACGCAGGCGGAGCTGCGGGAAACAGCTATTAGGAAAGAAGTACGCAATATTTTATTGCAAATCATAGTATAAAATAGCAATGAAAACTTACCATATGACGAATATACAGCTAAACTGAGTAGCAGAATCACTTGCGTGAGAACCCCGCCAGCACCCGCCGGAAGCGCATTCAAAATGGCGCCCATTCCGCAAAACAAAATGGCCGACTACAAACAACTATAACACTACACACACGGACACTGTATCACATAATATTGGATTATTTTTGTTTTTTATCTTCACTGGAGTTCTTAGTGAATTTCTTTGTATTTTTCTCCAAATCATTCGCGGGACGAGGCTGCCTCTGAAAAGAAAGAGAAGAGAATATAAGTAGTTGAACCAACTATATTACATTTTTTGGTTTTTATTTGACCTATTGTAGTAACTTGCTAACTGTCTGTTTAGAAATAAATGTACTTGCTGTATATTTATTGCCCCCTTTTGGTCATAGAAAGTTATTTGAGGTAAATGTCGATACGATTAGACAAATTCTATAGGGGTAGGCAGAGGCCTACCCCTACGGGAAAAAGGCGTGATGATATTGTATGTATGTATGTATAGGAAGACGAATAAATCTGTACCGTACTTTACTATTAAAGCAAAGTAACGCCTGGATCTATATCCAGGCGTTACTTTGCGGAAGTAAAACGAGCACTTTTAACTATTAACAAAAATTAAATTCTACATTGTAATACCTTCAATTGAAATAAGTTCTTATTAATCTTGATTGGTGAAAAGTAGTAAGTAATCAATAAATGGATACACAGTTTAGAACATACAATTTTGAAATCATAAAACTAAGTAAGTAAAATAAGTTTTTCATTCACTATTTGTTAGTGTGTAAATATATAAATGTATTTTCCGTGCTTTAGCCACCAGTTAGTTCATGCCAACTATTGCCGGCCGACACTCACCCACTACTGTTAGTCCAAACATGTCCGCCACTATTATTTTGAAGAACGCAAAATAATTTGACATCTTGAATAAATCTTTCTAGTAAACGCATGAAAGCGTAAGAAACTATCAGCTAGTAACTCTATGGGTTAGGGGTTTCAATTCAATCAATACTAAGTATTCTTATATCCTTACACCTAATAATGTATGTGCGTCTACAACACATCAGCTCATAAAGGATAATGTATACTTGTATCATGTTACTGTGCCCTGAACAGTGAAAAAGCACCGTTAATGACATAGTCCAGGAGAGCGGAATCAAATTTATTGCAAACGCTGTCTATTCAAAAATTGTGCTGTATCGTATATATGTCCCATGTGTTGCACGTTACGATATGAATTACAAACGTGCCAAAAGTAGCACAATTTAAATTATAAACTTTGTTCATGAATTTAGTTACATTAATATTCGTACACCGCCTTATTGAGGGCGTCTCACATTTAAATTCAGGAGGCCACTGACAGATCCTTGTAAGGGCCAATCCTCTTAGCTTAGGACAGAATCGGCTGGATAAGAACTGTGGGCAATGCAGTCCATGATAGTCACATCCATACAATACATCTGCGCACCTAATATGTTGGAGCACCGTGACTCCTCAGAAGGCGGCGGCTGAAAACCAGTGCTAGTCATGCTGCCATGTCTAGCGTAATACTGAGCCGCCACCTATTGAGACGTCTGTCATGCATATATTGTACTTTGTCAATCATTTTTGTAAATCATTTTCTGTATATTGATAAAAAATTAATTATATTCTATTATATTCCATCTTTATTGCCATTCAACCCTAAGATCTTTATTTTATCCATCCTCGAGTCATGTGTAAACGCCAAAAACAGATGAAAAATAAATAAATGAACAATCCCCTGGACTATAACAGAAGGGCCGGCTAATGCAGTAATTACTGCACTCAGTTTTGTCTGTATTTTTGTTTCACCGCCCGAGGCGGGGCTGAATTCACTAAAGGGGACCAGTACAGTCCACTAGAGAAAAGTATATTACTTTTTCACTTGGTTTATAGAAGAGCTACCTACCTTCATGTTCCCGTAAGTCTGGGTTCCCTGTAAAAAGGGTAACGGAGGTCAGACGGCAGTCGCTCCATTGTAATAATCAGTGCCGCCAAATCTAGGAACATGACTTACAGCGTATCCTAGATTCCGAAGCGTAAGTTGACGACGCAACTAGGAATACACGCTAGGGTGATGATGGAAGAGCTACCCAACACGCACTCACCTGCAGGTTAAGCAAGCTTCTCTACGAAAATATTTATCAATTTAACTGCCTCCGTGGTCCAGTTAAGGTTAGACCCGGAGGTCTTGGGTTCGATTCCCGCGGGAAGCACACTTTGTTTAGTTTTTTCCGGTTTAGTTAGGACATTGCAGGCTTGAATCGCCTAATTGTCAGATAATAATGAGGATTCAGTGCTTCGAAAGGTCGTTGATCTCAGCTGCCATTAGGTGGTCGTTAAAGAAACCACGTCAGAGGCCAAAAGGCGGTTTCGAAAAAATCTGAAACCAGGGTGTGCAAGCAGGTCAATTGATCATGTTATTGCATACCAACATTCAGAGATCATCCCTCTGGAACCTATGTAATGGACGGTTGTGAGAAAAACGGACAGAAGATTTTTAGTTATATATAACTGCAGATTCCACCCCGTTACATTTTTATTTATTTTTGAAATGGAGAATACCCGAAAAAATATTTTTTCATCAAATAGCTTTTCATTTGTTTTTAAAGGTACCGTTCATAAAAATAACAAAACCATTGAACCCATTCGCTACGATTGTGCAAATGACGAGAAAGATAAAAAATTTAAAAACCAAAACGTATGTAATCAGATACTGCGTTCAATAACTTTGATCCCTCATACATGCTATAATTGGCGGGATATTTATGGCAATGTTTCCAGAACCATAAATTTATATTAGAGGTTTGGGCGTGGACACTTCAAAGACGCACAAATAAACATACAGATGAGTTATTCTCCCTTTGGGCGGGAAGGATACATAAAATTTAGACAAAGTCCGTTCGATTAGATACGGTCGCACTATGAGGGGACAAGTGATGACAGAGGTAATAGTTAATGCGCTTTTCCGCTTATCTGGAGGTTCTGGGTTCGATCTCCAGTCAGGGCATGCCAGAAAATTGCCCATCCTACGAATAGATCAATTAATAAAGACTTGCAAAAGATTGGAAATAATTACCTAATCTAATATGCTTCTTGAGATACGCCCACAGATTTAGGTTAATAAAAAGCGTGTTTTCATGATATCTAAATATGTATCTTGAAGAAATGCCTTTTTAATTAAATATATTAATACAAATAGCGTCTAGATGTTTCGTTAAAGTGTTTAGGTATTTTTACAAGACATCACTCTATCAAATGTCTTAGATTGAATTAAAAAGTTCAATGAATGTGGCTTGTTCATTAGTTTCTTTAAATCATTTCAGAGTTTCCTGGTTTGTGTGTATCCTTCTTGCGTTTCGTTCCTACAGAATTAAAATTTCTCGCTTTGAACAAAACGTTCCAGTGACCTAAAACAACAGTGGTATGAAATGTAAATTACACTATTAACATCATAAACGTATTGGGGTGTTAAGTCTCTTTGTACTTTGTAACATCACTATGCTCTATTATATGATGTTTGTCCGTTTTAATAGTGTACTAAAACAATAATTTAAGAAACAATCTTACCGTCCAAACTGCCTATCGCTGCTTGCCCTGAGAGCTGTACAAAAGGGAACCTTATGTCGGTCACTGAAAGTGCAACAGAAGTGTTATCAAGATTAGTATATTTTTGAGCTTTTGACTCGAAAAGAAGAATTTCATGCCTCAAAGAAAAATCACCTGATTGTCCGAAGAGTTGATTCCATACTTCGATAAACAAACAAAAACCCATTCAGGTTTCGAAAAATTCTGTCAAAGGGGCACTTTTTCTCAAATTATTTCTACTTAAAACTAGATATCCTCCTAGAAGTCTTCTCTAAGAAAAACTTATTTTCACCTCACAAATGAGGGAACAAAAAGCAAAGGATCACACGACCCAGACGCTAAAATAAATTTAAAAAAATGCCGTTTTCATAGCTTCAATGATAAAAGGTGCCGCCGACGACATGAGTACAATCAAAGAGGGTTACAGATGTAGCGAACTGTGTGGTTCCCGACTGTAGAATAGGCCATATCATCTCACTTTGGTTGTGTTAAAAGGACACATACATCGTGAAATTTTAGTCGTTTTGGACCCATCGTCCAGTGACTCCATTCATGCAACCGAACAAATTTCCCCAAGGAACATAGTTCGAAACATGAAAAACAAATTTGGACTTCCCATAGTAAGTTAGGTCACGTGATGAGACATTTCGTATGGGCGGTCCAAAAATTTACTCCATATTTCGACCCATGTATCTTGGGGAAAGTTGTTCAGTTGCATAAATGGAGTCACTGGACAATGGGTCCAAAACGACTAAAATTTCACGGTGTATATAACAGAAGTCTAATATTACTTGTGTAATGTACCAGTGGTGGATGCAATATCGGTCATAAAAATAATGTAAAATCTTATATAAGCATGGAGGGGGAAAAAATAGATTAATTGCTTTCCTGCTCAATAAAAATCACAAAGCCCAAAAAATAGATTTGAGGTTGAATAAAAACGTTTTGAAGGTTCAAGAGACTATGAAGCAGCCATGTTGCGACTGATTTGGACAATAAGAAAAGGGGGAACCATGGGCCATGAAGCAATCAAAGGGGGCAGGTGGATCAGATAGTATCGCCGTAGTCAGCACAATAATATGATTCCGTCTGACCTCCGAAACCAAGATTAGATTTGATCATTGCATTATCTGAGTTTAATTTGATCAGATTTTTCAGGCTGCCTAAAAACATTACTGGTAATCTAGCGATAACAGCCCAATATCAGCACATTTTTGAGCTTTCGAAGCACAGAGAAGCTCAAAAGACCATAGACGAACGCGCATCCGCCCCGACTTCCCTGAACTATCGAATCGAACCTCTCAAAGGACATTGCTGAATTTATTATAAGGTACACTTCTACGCATTAAACATTTATGACACAGCAAAAAGAAAAAACAAGATGGCGTCGCATATAAATCATTGTTGACGGACTCACCGGCGTGGACGCAAGTGCATTGAAGATATTTTGTTCAGGAGATTTTACTACAGCAATTTAAAATATATTTTTATGTTTTGCTAGTCATTTTCATTTTTTATATGCAACTTGAGGGTTCATTCAAAATTAAAATAAAACTGTCAAGTGCGAGTCAGACTTGGGTACTAAGGGTTTTTTTTATACAACTAAGTAGGCAAACAGGCGTACGGCCCACCTGACGGTAAGTAGTTACCGTAGCCTATGAACGCCTGCAGCACCTGCCGACCCTGAAGGAATTTTTTTCACGCCCTTTTTGAAGGCTCCCATGTTATAGTCACTAAGGAAAACCATGGCAGGGAGTTCATTCCATAAACGCAGTGTAAAATATTCTGTGAATATTTGAAACGTCAAAAAATCACGTTTATGATAGCGACGTCGAGGCGCGACCCGTACTGGATTGGTCGCCATTGAGCTCCTCCGTGCTTAGGAAGGAACGTTAAGCTGTTGGTACCGATTGTTATCGATGAAGAGATGTTAGTCTGTGTCAGATCCTTTAGGCAGTCTGAAAAGGTCTGTTGTTGGCGGCCACAAAACTTACACACCTCGGGTCATGTTCCTGTTGGTTAGGTTAGTTTAGTTTTTTTATTATACAACTAAGTAGACAAACACCTGATGGTAAGTGGTTACCGTAGCCTATGAACGCCTGCAACACTGGAGATGTCACGAGCGCATTGCCGACCTGTCCGCTATCAGCGCACAGCGACCCCTTTGGAGCTTGGCGACCCTACTCACCAGCAGAAACATAACGCTGCATCACAGTGTTATTTGGCTGCGGTCTTCGGTAGGGTGGAGGTACTTCCCCAGACAGACTACTCCTTACAAAATGTCCTCCCTTTCTTAACCCTTCCCTGTAAAATGGGTCACGGTGGTCAGACGGCAGTCGCTCCATTGCCATAATCAAGGACTAACAGCGTACCCTAGGCTCATAAGCGTAAGCTGAGGACGCAACTAGGAAAACGCTTAGACGAAGAGATGTTAGTATGATTTGTACTCGTGTAAGTACCTACCTAGTTATTAACGTACGAAATAGGTGTGGCCGAAATGACAAATGGCTTCATAGTTGACCCCGATCACTCCAATCACAATATTGTCCAATAAAAACATAGGCTTGGTCGTATCAAATATAACATTTTAGGCTTGAACCTGTCTATTTTTTCCGTATTAAGCAATCAATCAAAATTAATTTCATAAGAGTGATGGAGGAAGCGAGGATCTGTAAGGATCGTAGCAAAGAAATCCTTACAGCCTGACCACGAAGCAATTGCACTGAAAAGCCATGGGAACTGGTGACTGGCGAGGCGAAATGAAGAGTAGTAACGATTAGTGCACTATAACAAATGCATTTGTATGTATTTTTTTTAGTCGCCGGTGGTATCTAACTACGGGGAACAGGCGTGATAATAATACGTAGGTAGATATTAATTATTGTACCAATCACAAAATTAAAACTAAAAGAAATACGTTTAGAAAATTGAGTACAATGACGACAGGGTTGGGCAAAATGTAATCTAACTACCAATTAATAATTACGATTACATTTTGTAGTTAGTAGTTGCCACTACTCGATTACAGAAAGTAATCGAAAAAGTAGTTGGAACATTTCGACTACTAACTACAAGTTGTAGTTGCAATTACGATTACATTACCGACTACTTTTTGCAACTACGTATTTTATCAAAGTTTTTTTTTTACTCCTCATGCACAGTTATTTTTAGAGTTGCGTACGCAAAGGGTAAAACTTGCTGGACCCTATTACTGAGACTGCTGATAGTCTGTCAGTCTGTTACTAGGGTGTATCTCATGAATCGTCATAGTTAGACAGTTGACATTTTCCCAAATGATGTATCTCTGTGGCCGCTATAACAAAAAAAAATACTAAAAACAGAATAAAATAAATATTTAAGGGGGCTCCTATACTACAAACGTGATTTCTTGCCTCGTTTTTGCTCCATATTGAAAACGGCAACTTGACGTTAAATATTCACAAAATATATTAAAGATAAGAAATTAATAACTAAATTAAAATGTAACAAATAGTGAAGAGGGGGCTCGCATACAAAAAAAAATTGCGATTTTTATAGATAACGGTTCGGAATCCAAAGTGCGCGAGGCCGACTCGCACTTGACAGGTTTTATTGTAGGTAGGTATACAAACTTGCTTCCGCGGTCCAGCCTGTACATATAATTAACTAGCTCTCCCGCAGCTCCGCCTGCGTCAAAAAGTAGCCTATGTTTAACCCCGGGTCTTCAAGTATATTCATATCAAATTTCATCAAAATCCTTTCCGCGGTTTGGCCGACAGAGAGACTTTCGCATTTATAATATTAGTATGGATTAAACATAGCCATCCATCTGTGTGTGTAATTTCTTCTTTTCTTTATTGAGGTTTCAGTCACATATTGTGACTATGCCAGCCTCATGAGGAAAGTCAAAGGTGAGATAAGCTCATCTTTCGGCCATAGCAGCTCTTCAGAATACATATATGGATATGGCTCCACTTGACAAGGGCGAACTCAATGTTATATGTGTTGTTGGTTGTTAGTCCGCCACTGCCAAGAGGAACACTTCTTTTTCGATCCAAATAATTACAATCCTTTATCAACTTTTAAACTAACGCACTGCATATTCAAAACATAAAATAACAGGATTAAGATAATATCTTTATACTTCCTATCCTACCACGGCCGTTGTAACACGGTAGAAACGTCGGAAGTATGAAGGTCACACACTTAATGCTGTAATATCGTAGATAAAAAACCTATTTTGATAAAAGTCGATCGCGCCTATAATAAAAAATACTTTAAAAATATCCGGTATTAGCCTAATAATAATATCATTACGAACCAAAAAAAAAATGATTGTAATCGGTAGTTACAACTACCAACTACTTTACGTGGTTGCGATTATTGTAGTTGCGACTACTTGTAATCGACTACACGTAATCGTAATTTGTAATTAAATTACGAAATGTAGTTAACTACGCGCAACACTGGCGGACTTATTGCTATTACAATTTCTTTCAGCCAACCTTAAAGTAGATAGGATAATAAGTGAAAGCAAACAAAAAAGGTAGTTATGACTCGAAGTGGATCTTGGCCTCCGAAACCAAAGAGCCCTAGAGTCACAGACATGGGTGTTCTATTCAGTGCGATGGCTCGCCAGTTATCAGATAAGTACTTATTAATTTCATGATAGGACACCACTTGCACGCTGCCAACTTATAGCCTAGTATGTTACCCCATGGATACCCATTCTACTGTCTTTCACTTTCAAAACGGTGACAGAGATGAGAGAGGTACCAACACAGAAAAAGAATACGTAGAAGTGCCTTAAGCAGGCTAGTTAAGCTACTCGAGACTTAACTTAGTACGGTGAGGCTTAACTTTGGCACACGTTGTGTCTACCTGATCTTATTCTGTGGTACCCAAGCAGACGTCTAGAAAAGTATATTATAGGGGGGTTAATACGATTTCTTAAATACAAACTGCAAGGGAGTAAGCGAGATGGCGCAATACGGAATGTAAGGCGACATCTCGCTTACTCGCAATGGGATGAAATTAAGATACCTTTAAGTTTATGAAAAACTAAGAAATTTTAAAGCAGGATAGTATCTAAATTTTTCAACTAAAGTATAAAGTTTCCAGTACATTTCCTACGACCGGGTGTAACTAAACCGCTTTTGAGAAAGAATAGACAAGTAAAGGGGTGGTGAGAGGGCTGCAGTCGAGAGCTCTTCAAATTATACAGGTGGAGCGGTAGTGGTGGGACTTACGTGTAATATCGATATCGAATATTATTATAGGACGATAAAATAATAAACAAGATCGAAATCGATACTTGTTGCTAGGAGAATTGTGATAGGTTATGTATGTATGTATGTAAAAATCTTTATTGTACACAAAGAACATAGTATAAGAATACAAGTTACAACAAAAGGCGGACTTATCCCAAATAGGGATCTCTTCCAGTCAACCAAACTAACATAGGACATAGACATATGGGCACAGAAGAGTGCACACACAACACGCAAAGAAATCTTAGGTGCATAGACTTACATCTAACATACAAATTTAATTACACATAAAAACAGTAAGCTCAGCTCAAGTCCGATCGTTCGTAGTATTCCCTAACCCGAGATTTGAAAGAATGAGAAGACAGCTCTTTTATCTCCAAAGGAAGCTTGTTCCAGAGATTTGCAGCGAGAATTGAGAAGGAGTTGGCGTAACACTGTGAGGAGTATACAGGTATGTTCAACTTTAGGTGGTGATATACTCGCAGACGGGGATCAAGATATGGTATATACTAATGATTGTAACAGCGATAAAAATTGATCTTGAGTCGTTACAGTATTGCCGCCCAACATGAAAAAGCATTTGAAAAGGCAATCTTAGAAATGATAAAGAAATAAAATCACTCACTTAACCGATACGCTTTCTCATTAATTAGAAAAATTACGAGTTCAGTCACAGCTTGCTATTTAAATATTATTGACTTCCGTTAATTTCTAAGGATACTCCGCTATTTTATTTTCGTTTCTAATTAACTTATTATTTCATTTTATTGCCCTTTCTTTTTAACACTCAAGTTGATTTCTACTTATTAAGCAGCGACATGGAAATTCATTCCAAAAAGGCACATGAGAGATAAAATATGTGAAAATTATCGATAAAACATCACGTTATATATTCACATCCCTAACCCACTTGACTCGCGTCGAGCAGCGTTTTTTTTCTGCTTGCGACGGCAAATAAAAAAGAAAAAAGGTTACGAGGTCACGAGACGTTTTCGGTAACAACTCTTAGCGGGATATTTTTTTAATTTCTCCGAGTTTTTGTTTTAAAATATTATGATTTTACTTTTTCTTAATTGAAATGGCTTCTTAGCTACGGTTTTATGTGATTTAGATTTTAAACGTAATGAAGTCAGTATCTTTTTTCCTTGTTCTTAATAAACTTAGCTTCTTAGATAAAATGTAAGAAATATCTTCTATTTGTAGCTATAAAATATATAAAACGGTTATTAGACCAATTCTAATGTACGGATGCGAAGCGTGGACACTGACACAAAAAGAAACCAAACTTTTGGTGGCTGAAAGAAAAAGGTGGAGGAAAATTCTGGTGCCGGTAAAGACTGAGAATGGGGAATGGAGGCAAAGAAAGAATAAAGAGCTGGAAGATCTGGTGGTAGGGCCAAATATAATTGGCGAGACGAAAGCCCAGAGACTGCCCTGGCTTGGGCATTTAGAGTGAATGGAGGAACATCGAGCGGTGAAGAGAGCATATGTGGGAGGGCCGAGGGGACGGCGTCCGGTCGGCCGTCTCAGATATCGCTGGATTGACAAGGTGCAGAGGGATCTGCGCGAGCTGCACGCCGATGACTGGCAGGAGGTGGCGCAGGATAGATCGAAGTGAAGATCCTTATTATTGGAGGTCAAGACTCACTTTGGGTCGCTGCGCCATCTTAGTAAGTATTTGTAGCTTTGTTTATCACTCGTTATGTAACCTCTCCCCAAACCAAGACGCATCTCCTGTCCTGTCCTGCGTGCCCAGCCACCTGCACGCTCAGGAACCTCTACGAAGCCACCGACAAAGCGTTGTCGGTGGCGGAGTTCTGGTCTTTTGAAGTTTGATAACAGCCAGAGTCGACTCGCAAAGAAGAAGAATGTAACCTTTCTCAAGAAGCAGACTATAATAGTTATATAACAGTTTTAATTCTGTTGTGAACTGGTTTCCTCGTAAAAGGGTTAAATACGGAGGTAAGGCGGCAGTGGTAAAAATTGGTACTTACAGTCAAATCTAGGAACATGATTAAAGCGTGGGCCTGGGCCTGAAGAACAAGCTAAAGACACGCTCGGACGAAGAAGAATATCTAGATAAGAAAGCTTGAGAAAAATTACCCTTTGATGCATATAAGATAAGTTGAGAATCAAAATTTTTATCTCCAACCCAGATAATAGGGTTACGCATGTGCGTGTATTAAATGGCTTATAAAATGTTTATGGTGCATATTCTTTATGGCAATACTTTCTGCGGTATTAACGGGCGGTACCATAGACAACATAAATTCTTTAAGATAAGCAAATCATTTTCGCAGTGATTGTTATCTGAGCCAAGTGGATGAAAAGGTTAGCTGCCTTTCTCTGTTTTCTTCGTCCAAGCGTTCCCAGTTGCATCCTCACCTTACGGACGGTCTGAAGGCTCCGGCCTAGTACACGCTTTAATCATCGACTCTGGCGGTACTAACTATAACAATGGAGAAGTCTGATCTCCATAAACCTATTTACTGGAAAACCAGACCAACGGGAATGTGACCCGACTTATGGTAGTGGCCAACACCGTCAAATTTATTCAGACTGGAACTGTGGACATTTGACACATCCAAACGACTGCTATCTATCGATAACACCCGGGACCAACAAGGGCTTTACATGCCTTCCAAACCATGGAGTAGCTCGAGATAGTAAAAGCCATGGCGACCAAACCAATGCGTTTCGCTCCTCATGTCCTTTTCTCTGTAATCCTGACTGATAATTAGTGGTTCTGTGAACAGTAGACTTCGCGAACTACCTCCAAATACAAGATTAATTCATAAAACGCTGCTTTTAAAAAAAAAATTACAGCACTTGTAGAGAACCCGACATACGATGCTGTAAAATATATTACGTATGATTGAAATCCGTTCAATAATGTTTACCCCGTTTTGCCCCTATTTTTCCCCCAGTATGGAAACTTTTCCCGTTTTTGCCCTTTTCTTAAAAAACGTTTTTTTTACATTAAGATCCGTTTAGAAATGCGACCTCTAGCCTGGAAGAAATACATTTTTCTGTACGAAAGCAAAATTGCCCAGTCCTGAAATGTAGACTTCGTTTAAGCTCAGTCAATTAAATGTGAAGAGACAATAAAATAGGTACAAAACTCATACACATTCACTTCTGTTTTATAGTATTAACTAGTTGGGATATAACACGCAACATTTTCTTACGATTATATGCCTTCTTAGATTAATAATTGGTCTCGCGCGCGCTCGAAAAATACCGTCGGCGTACTAGACAAATGCGGCAACTAAAACTACGCGAATTCAGCGTACTTGCGGCATACCCGCGTCAGTCACGCAGCAACCGATAAGTGATTGGACGTCAAGATAAATTTGAAATTTTAGTTTAAAAACAGAAGCAGAATGCCAATTTGCGTTTCTTCTTTGCACATTGTCTTACACACACTACAACATAAATGTGCCGCATTCTGGAAATTGATTTTTCTTCATAGCGCTATAATTATTAATCTATGTATGCCTTGAACCCTTATCTTGTGTCAGCAGTCTACACTTTTCATCTCTTTGATAACGCCTCAGGCCAAGTCCTGTGTTACCACATCACAAAATACAAAGGTGAAATCAAAGGATGTTTGAGGATCCTCATGTATGAAGATGATCAAGTTACTCAACGTCAACAAAATATAACATGTGTTAGGTATTAAAATATCCTTCTCAAAATACGTATAATTTGAAGTCAACCGCGCACTTTGTCTGTCGTTTGTTCGCAATAAACTTAACCCATTCAGCTCCGGCAATGCACACCTCGCGTACTCATCGTTTGTTCGCGGGTTCCACAAACGCAAGGTTTGCGTTTTCGACAGCCATAGACAAAACAGGTTTTTTATTGTTCCGTTTGACTTATGTTTAATAATATAAACTAACTATATAAAATAACAGTGAATCCTAGCTAAATATATTTTCTCGCTAGTAACATCGATACATTGCAAATTTTCACAAAGTTTGTAAACAACGAAAAACGCGGATTTATTTTTGAATATTTTTCGTTTTGACTCCCAGTTTTTGGTATTAAAACTCAAGGTAAGTGCCTAAATTACTTGAAAATTGTATTATTTTCTTGTTGGCACTTTAAATTAAATAATAATTGAGAGTTGAATATTGTAGATCTCAAATGGTGCGTTCCGTGGCACAAGCCGAATCGGATGGCTTTATGCAAAACATTTCGCATGAATTGTGATTTATGGTACACTAGTGTAGTAGGATTTTAGTCTTATTTGATTAAAATGCTGTATTAAACATATTATACTTATCATTATTTTTAGAAACGACGATATTATTGAGACTAGAAAATATATACACAAATGTAATACACCAAATAGCAGCCGGGACTTAACGGCTATGCTTGCTAACCATGACATAACACTATCTATCAATGGTGCGTTGCCGGATCTCCGCATAAAATTTTCTTGCTGCGTGCCACCAACGCAACGTATGCGTTTATCGCTTTTTTACTATGTTAGAAATTTTGTTCGATTTTTTTATATACATATACTAAAATCTACATAGTTTTCAAAAATATTCTTAAAAAAAACCAGGTAAATCTTTCCAACGTACATGGTGAAATCTTTCCAAAATTCAGTGGCAGCAAAAGGAGATACGATAAGACCTACCAAAAGTGAAGTGATTTGTTGATCCAGTTGTTTGAGAGCATAGCTTGCTAACTTAGGGAGGGCGGCTTTATAAATAATATTATAGTTATGTTTAACAAATAGATAAATGATTGATTGATTAAGTGCGAAAGTCTGTCTGTCTGTCTGTTAAGCTTTCACGACCAAACTGCCGAATGGATTTTGATGAAATTTGGTATGAATATAGTTGAAGACCCGGGGTCAAACATAGGCTAGTTAAGACACAGGCGGAGCTGCGGAAATCAAATTAACAGATATTCCGCGGTTTTCTCCGGCCATGGTAAAACTTTATGCGAGAATACAAAAACGTAAAATGAACTAAGCACGTTTACCAAATTATTTTGCGTGCTTCCGCCACCAGTTAGTTCATGCAAACTAACTTTAACTTCCGCAAAGTAACGCCTGAATCAATTAAATATAGTAAAATGAACTATTTCAAAACTTTAAACAAACAAAATAACAAATTCTCATGCGTTTGTATTACTTAACTGAATTAAAAAAAAAAAACAATTTTAACGTAAACAATGACATGTAAAGAAAGTAATTTTCTGCCAATTACTTTTAATTTCACAGAAAAAATAACAAAGAAACAGATCAGTCGTTTGTTTGTCTTTTATAGAAAATGTCGTGAAAAATATTCATATTTTCATAATTGAACATTCGTCGTATAATTAAGCACAAACCTACTTCTGTACAGTCATTATATAAAAAAAACATCTTAATTTGTGTTCTGCAAGAATATTAAAATGTTTTTATAAGTTATTTAGTTATTTGAAAGTTGGCTGTTCCGTAATCGGATTTCCATTTCCGTAGTTTAAAAATCGAAAATTCAAATTTGGATACGCGCAACAGGGGATGCGGAAAGAAATCGGATCCGTTAATGCATTCCCGGTATACCACGGATTTGGGGTAACAAAATATATGCCTAATGGAAATAGGTGGAAAGTTCCCTACCTTTACAGGACTATACATATTTTTACTTTTTATCCTTTAAAAAAAAATACTAAATACACGTTCTTCAACACGGACAGATTTTGTAAAGCTTAAAACCTAAAAACCATAGAATGTAAAGGACTTTTGGCGGGAAGCTGAGAAGAGCAATAACTATCGGCGCTGCATTTTATTTTCCAGAATTATATTTAGGTGGATTATTATTCCCAAAGTGTTTGCGAACAAGCGTGAGTGTTGGAAAGTGATACAGTGTTCAATCTATGTGATTTTCTTGCTTGCAATTTTTCTACCACCCTAATTCTTCTGAGTCGACTTGATTTGACTTATAATGCTTTGGACTTGCTTGACTAAACAACTTTGTTCTATAACTTTTACTTGTTACTGGCTAAATACGAATTGTAGTTATGCTTGGTTGTGCCATTAGGAACACATATCTAAAGGTAGCACAACTAGTTGTGCATACTAGTTGGTCCATGAGGAAAACGTGAAAGTAAAAGCCATTTTGAAAAAAATAGAAGGAAAGAAAACCCTATGACATTATGACAAATGTCATGGTGAAATTTGGCGGCTAAATTTACATTCTTTGAATACTTTGAATGAATTGATTTGGTTTGTTTGTTACAAGGCGAATTTCAGAAGAAAGAAAGTTTAAATTTAAGAGGTTTCATCAAGCCAAAAAATAAACTTTTCTTTCTCAATGCATCAAGCAGGTTATTTTTATATAAACTGCAACCTTACCGATGTATTTACGTTAGACCATGAAGCAATTGGAGCTTGTCATTGCTCGTGCACAAATACTTTCTTACAAAACGCATTATCATTATTATACGGCATCTCCTCTTTGTAATTGCTCCATGCGTTAGACCATGGCGTTAGACTCAAACCATACATTAAAGAATGTATGGTTTGAGTCTAACTCTACATAGTCATCCCACATTTTTGTATGCGCCGCTTTGTGTCCAAAACAATTTTTTTTAATAATCCTGATTGCCAGGATATATGTCAAAAACCAATTCTTGTAGAAATATAGTGTTTAACACTTTCGCGGACAGTAACGACTCTTGACTGTCCGTGAAAGTGTTAAATGTTGTGTGTTATTTTATAGACGAAAATATATATATATTTTTTTTATTTCACAAGATAGAAATCCAGTTTTCATACAAAATCATTCGACTCGTCGTTTATGAGAAACGAAAATTATTGGATATCGAATGGACTCCGAGGCAAACAGGACGCAACCGGGAAGGCGCTGAGAAGAGAGAGAAGGCATTTGGCGATCTGCAAGCAGCTGGCTCTTTTGTATAGCAATAGGAATGATAATTAATTGCACCAGAAAATTGATTAAAAACAGTAAGCAACCAGTATCCCTAAATATACAACCATGATTAGTTAAAATGAGAACCCTGGACTGTAAAGCTTATGCTTAGAATACATCTGGAATAAGAGGCTCAGAATATAGAAGGAAAAGATATTACTAAATTTAACTAGTTATTTTATAAGTTACTGTATGGTATGGTCTTAAAATAGTTTCATTTTAATGTGTAAAAATAGCGAAAACATAGGAAATGATATTAACTTCCACTTTCCACACATCTTCGTCCAAGCATGTTTTAAGTACCAGCTTGCACTTAACTCTGAAGTTATACCTATGTATATGTACTTAGATATACATATATACAATCATTTCAAATCCTAGATGTGGCTGTATTTACTGGTTATTAGAATGGAGCAACTGCAGTCTGAACTCCATAAATCTTTATACAGAGAAACCCATTAGATCATGTATATCCTTCACTACTTATTACACAAACATAAAATTACTGTTACCATGTTTTTGCAAAATAAATATTTCAGTTCTTTTCATGACACGCTTGAACCTGAATGGTTTATCATGCATTCTGAAGCACATAAACATCATTATTATCGAACAATCAGGTGATTCAAGCCTGCAATATCCTAATCAAACCGGAAACTAAAAAGCATGCATCCCGCAGTAATCAAACCCACATTCTCTAGGTCTTAAAGCAAACAACTTAATAACTAGATTTCAGAGGCAGTCATAAAGAAACTGATTGCCCAGCTCACTATTAAGATGTATCTATTTATCTGGTGAGTGTCATGTATAGTTAGTATCATTAATATATAATTAGCTTGATTTGAATGCAACTGCATTACTACACAAACCTTTGCAAAATGTTAAATAAATAAATAAATAACATATCATGCAAATTAACACAAAGGCAATGTGTTATAAATAAATAGTGATAGATACATACGCACACACACAATATCAGAGGAGATAGTTCGGTGAATTGGTCAAGTGCTTGACAATGACTGTCAATGGAATAATTGAATGTTGACTCAGTGTACAAAAGAACTAGTTGTCCTCTGGGGTTTCACTCTCTAGGATACTTTAGCTTTTAAAATGTTGAATGCTGATGTCCTGACAGAACAAAAGAAAAATCCATTGCTTTTTTCGGGTCCTAGACATTCTAAGACTTAACATAAGCGAAAAAGCCGCCTTTTGTATACAAACTCTGTTCATGTTTTATGTTACATACTTGTTTTATACTGCGGTGTGCAAAGTGTTAAATAAAAAAAAAAATTTGAAAGAATCAGGTTGTCTTTTTTTACTGAATGACTAAACAGGTGGATTACATGGTCAATCGACCCAACACACTCTGGTGTCCAGGTGTTACAGAACCGCTTTCTGGTTTTTTTAACAACCACTGAATGGAAACTACGACCAACAGTTTGACATGCCTTCAGAAGCATGGAATAATCTTTATTTTTTATTTAATATTTATTGTACTTTAAACAACAAAAACAAAAGGTTTGTTTGTTTGTTTATAATATCTTTATTGTAAAAAAAAAAAACAAATAATTGACATACACAAGCATGAAGGTTTTAAGTTTTTTAAAAGGTTTTAATTATCAGACAATTAAGTGATTCAAACCTGCAAATTCACAGCCAAACTGGTAACAACTAACAAAATATGCTTAATTTTTTATTATTTAGATCAGCATCATTCATAACTATGCCCATTCATCCCATGAATTGAAATGGAAACAACATCTACATAGTTCACACACTAATATTAAAAGTGTGAAAGTCTGTCTGTTATGCTTTCACAGCCAAAAAAGTGCTGAACGGGTTTTGTTGAAAGTTGGTATGAATATAGTTCTAAACCCGGGGTCTAAAATTTAGGCTAATTTTTGACCCACACGGATCTGAGGAAAACAGCTTGTAATAAATATTTGAGTAATTATTAATATTTATAAGACACTCGCAGCTTAGAGCTAAACAAGCAAACAACATCTTACTAAGATTTGAAATTCCCCTTTTGAGAGACAAAATAGTTTATGATTTTTGTCTATAGCTACAAGCGCATGTGGACAGTAGGTGTAGGTGTGTTAGTTTTAAAAAACCAAAAAGCTTAATTTCTATAACTTGTAGAACAAGTTTCATTTTTATATTAGATTAGAGAATACACATTTATTAGGTTTGAAGAATTGGTAAGTATATAGTTACTTTGAATAAAAAAAAAACATGCAAAAGGACAAAACACTCGATTATTAGCCCGATTAGCCCTCGACAAAAAGTGTATTCACGCGATCCGAAACGTTGTCTGTTTTAATATTTATCGAGTTTTTAATGCAACCCATGTTAAAATATTCATTTGTCGTGACGATTTTTACACGGCGTGCTTCAATTTATTCGTTTAATGTGTTTAGGTCTAATGAATTACTGGCTGGTTTGGTGGGAAATCGCGTTTGGAAGAAAAAAAATGTTATTCTTCAAATAGGTACTACTATTTTGACAGTTCTTTTGTTATAATAATTTAGTGTGTGCCGTGATTTCTGTTCGTAGTATTGTGTTATTCTTTTCTATTGATAAAATGTAAAATATAGGAGATAATAACGTAAGAATGACAAATTGTTTACTAACCTTTCCTTATCGCTGAAATCTTGAGTCCACAATGAACGATCGAGTACGTGATTAGAACCATCACTAAACACAGGTCACAAAGTTGACAAAATCACTTCAAATAGAAATAAATACCAAATCGTTATGCTTATTCCAAGCCGGTTACTGTATTGACCCGAACACTTATGAAACCATGGTGAAAATATGCATTTTTTATTAACTTAAATCGATCCGGGGATACAGTTGAAACGAGAGTTTTACCTGACTTTTGGCTTGACATGAACGTCGTTTAGGTAATATAACACGAAAGCACTGTGGTAATTTCATTAATAACACCTAAAAATCGATCCCACAACAATGTCTTGACAATTCAAACAAGAGACTGCGGCGGCGTGATAAAATACATTATTTTGCTATCTAAAAGCTTCACTGTACTTAATACACTGGATTTTTCTAGGGACACGCTTATTTAAAACTACAAACCGATGGACAGGTAAGATTTAAACGAACACAAAACATTTCGTGTCATATTCTTTGTACAAAGGTTCTAAATAACGTTACGTCGAGGACACGCACACACAACCCGACATGTGCACGCTCTCTTTGACACTAAACTTTGGCATAGATGTCGCGGTGTTCGCGGCCATAATGGAAAATGGCGGCCGTCACGAGCCGTCAAACTTCATCAACGCATTTTGTATGTTATTGCCATTGCATAGGCTTCAAAATGCTATATTGATTTTCGATTCAAAGTACAATTCGATCGTATTACGCAACCAATTGAAAAATACATAAATGATCACAGCTTTGATGTGATAAGATGTATGTTTTATCTATTTGGGTTATACGAGCCTTTTTGTCCCTTTTTCTTGAAAGCATTTTTGGAACAAATACATAATTTTATTGTACGCTTGCGCGAATGTTATCCAATATAATGCTGACATATGTTAGGCGATACTAAACTTAATTACGTTTCCCATAAAGTGTACCTATTCATTTGTACACGTTGCAGGCACTTGCAGGTAATAATTATTTTTGTTATTCTATGACTAATTCAAATGTTTGCCACGATAAGCAGTTACGGCATTGCCAATACTGGCCATGAACAAAATGGTAAACAAATAAAAAAGGAAGATTTCATAGACAAGTACTAACAAAAGTATACAATTTAAAAAAAAACTCTGAAATAAGAAACAAATATTTGAGTCTCCGTTCTTACAAAGTACTTGTGGCCTAGCTGTTGGCGCCCAAATATGTGATTTGCAAAAGGATGTTTATGGAAATATTTAGGGTGCCAATTTGTTCTCTCCAGGAATTTAATTACTACATGGTTTTAAAATAAACAAACGTTAAACTTTAGAACATTGTGGTGGAAGCAATCGGCAAAGGCTAGTAAAAGCCGGAGGTTTCTACATGAGTGACGATGCAAAGAAAACAAACTTAGAAAAGCAAACACATACCTACTTAAGTTTGCTCCAAGCGATTTTTCTTTGTTTCTTTGCGTTTGCACGATTAAGATTCCATTCGATGACTTTAAATTGTTAGATTCGCCTCGTTTTACCCACAGATTTAAGATTTCCCGTATCAATGATTATTCTTTTTTACTATGAGGCTTTATTATTGTAGGTATGCATCATATCTTAAGTTGAGGTAACTAAACTAGGGTTATGATAGAAGGCAGTTTGAAGATATAATACTTACCAAAACCAGCATGTCAAAGCGCCTGTTGAAATATCTTCAATCTTGTTACACCCACAGACGTCCGTCCAAGATGTACGCTGTGATAATCACGACGATGTACACCTTTGATGTTACCCTCAGACGTAGAATATAACTAAGGTGACTTAGATCAAATCATACCTACCATATGATACTGTACTTAAAATGGAAACAAAATTCCAAATGGTCGCACTTCTTCTGTACTTGGATGTGCGTGGGGTGACGCGACTTCAGAAACAAGTAAAATAAAGTAAAAGAATTTCAACTGTTCTTATTTTTTTAACACCAGCTGTATCCCGCAGCTCCACCTGCGTCAAAACGTAGCCAATGTTTGGCACCGGGTCTTCAATTATATTCATACTAAATTTCATCAAAATCAGTTCAGCGGTTTGGCCGTGAAAGTGTAACAGACAGACAAACAGACTTTCGCATTTATAATATTAAGTATGGATGGAAAGGGAAGTATGGATATTTCGTATCACATATGTCTAATGAAAATCATTCGATATCGAACAAAAACTATTCGATTTGCCGATTTTGCGTGAGTCACGCTTTTCAAAAATAGCACTCCTGTTCTAAATAGAAAGTCATCATCATTCTAGCGTGTATTCCTAGTTGCGTCGTCAGCTTACGCTTCGGAGCCTAGGGTACGCTGTAAGTTATAGTCCTAGATTTGGCGGAACTGATTATTACAATGGAGCGACTGCCGTCTGGCAACCTTAACCCTTTTTACAGGGAAACCAGACCAACAGGAACATGACCCGAGGTGTGTTAGTGGCCAACACTGTCAGAATTTTTCAGGCTGCCCCAAGGCATTTGACACAGCCTAACGACTGCTGTCTATCGACAACAACCGGGACCAACGGCTTAACGTGCCTTCCGAGGCACGGAGGAGCTCAAGATTTATAATGCCACTAAATAGCGACCAATCTAATAGTGGTTTTCGTGCATTCGCTACGGATCGCGCTCGACTAACGAGCTCCTCATTCATTTTCATTCTAAATAGAACGTATCTGTTTTCATATTGTCATCATTGTTTCCAATAGCTTTTATTCCACTCAGTTAGATAATTGTTCAACAGATGTCGCTCACAGTGAAATTACTTTGATATCAAACGATTTTTAAAAGATTATTATTTTTATTGTTTAAAAGTTTGCCTTTTGCACCCTAAAATTTTTCTTTTTGATCTATGTTTTTATATATTTTAATTATATTTCCCAATTTACCTACATTGATTTAATTGACCGAGCGAGCGAAGTGAGAGAGAGTCTCCATTTTAAGATGAAGCTTTGTGTAGCAGAGAAATGTTTGAGAAGTGTTGAAATCACCATCATCATTTCAGCCGCAGTCAGTCTACTTCTGGACATTGAACTCTCCTAATACAAATATATTTATTTTGCTAAAAATGTGGTACACATATAGATATCAAAAAATGTCAGATTTCTTACATTTTACCAAACTCTGGCTTGCAAAACAGTTAATGTAATTAATTAATCAATTATAAGTAATAAATTCAAATTCAAGTAAGAATTAGAAAAATGTCAACAATTTAGCAGCTTACCAACAACAAAATATCATTCAGTCCTGAAAGAGTCAAAATATTCACTAACTATACAGAACGCTTTATCAATTAGCCATTTCTTTTCATTTCCAAAATGACCGGTAGGAACGTACACAAATATTACCGCCGTGTAGCGACATCTATTCTTTAAATAGAGCAACAAGTTGTTATGTAAAGCCACATAATGCTTTTCACATCACGTTGCTTTTCGTTTAGTTCACTAGGTTTTAGTTGCCTATTTCACCATCAGATGGCGTAATACAAAATATTACAAAAAAATTATTTATACTTACTACTGTAACGACGCTTGCATCATTCCTCATTTCTCCATACTTTTTTATATCATAACCATCCTTCACCATATTTTCATTTTAAAATCATTTCATTTTTTGAATCACCTTTTTTATTCACATTGTTTTCACGTCATCTCATCACATTCCATTTTCCTCTCGAAGGAGCAACAGCTCCACTTCTTTTTGTGAATTTTTAATTAAATAAGTGCCTATAACTTTAGTTAATTTTTTTCGCGGCTTGTGATGCATTTTTACCTTTTTTGCAGTAAAAATTTAAAATGTACTAGTATCGAATTTCTTCGTTAGATTCACTCATCTTGACAGTAAGAAAAACAAATAAAAGTCACACATTTTCCAAATTTGAATTCTTTAAAATTTAAACTTTTACTGATACCAAAACCAGCCAGATTTCATTACAAGTTCATACATACTATATGCGAAAAGACTTTCCTCAACCTATAATATATGTCATATATTTAAAAAAAAAGGCTTCAGCTCCAAATGCGCCATACAAAATTATTTTACGCAGTCGCCCGCTAGCGTCTGCGTCGAAGAATCTCATTGTAGATGCACGGGTTTCTTTAAGGAGACTATGGATTTAATTTGTCAGTCATTGACTAAATCCACATAAACCAGTCTTTGATTGGTCGCTATTAGAGGCATTAGTACGTCAACTATGACTATTGAAGAAGGAGACATTAGCGTAAATTATTTGAGTACTCCTTAGCATGGCAAACATGTACAGCGCCTCTGGCGGATAGAAAGATAGTTTATTTGCAACTAGCTTTTAGCTCCGCCTGCGTCAAAAACTAGCCTATGTTTGACCCCGGGTCTTCAACTATATTCATACTAAATTTCATCGAAATCCGTCCAGCGGTTTGACCGTGAAAGTGTAACAGATAGACAGACAGGCAGACAGGCAAACTTTCGCATTTATAATATTATTATTAAGGATTATGGAATTATGGAATATGGAATATGGAATTATGGATTATGGATATGAATTATGTATTATAAATAATAATACTTTAATAAGTTAACTAATAAATTCCATATTAAATCTAAACGCTGTCGTTAGCGTCTCCGTTAAAAATCTCTCGTTAGAGCTACTCGCTTATCTTTGGAAAAAAATAAGGCAACTTTTAAATCACCATTTTTACGTACCAAAGTTCTAAAACATGTTGATTTAGCGGTATTTAAAAAAAAACTTCTCATATTTTCGATTGACAGCGCAACAATGGCTTTTATTTGAGAGTGCCAGTCAGTTGAGACAAGCGTCAACAGAGATTAAGAAAGTTAACGCGTTTCCATGTGTGGCTGTTAAATATCTGTATAGTATGCATTTAAGGCTGGTTTACACACGATGCTTCACACACGCAAATCCACCCCACACACGCAAATAATTTACTCACATATTTAAATAATTGTTTGTATGTGTGTCCATTAAAGCACTGGATAGCCGCACTGGATCGTGTGTAAACATGCCTTTATCTTGTAATCTGTGATGAAAGGCTAGGGAGGACAAAACGACAAAAAAAAAAAGGAATAATCATACAAACAGGATATTTATTTTAGCTTCATGATTAGTCGTTACAACATAACACATTTTATAGCAGTTTTGTCCCTATGAAATCACTAGCGTCCTAGGTTTCCCGTAACTCCGCCTGCGTCTAAAAGTAGCCTATGTTTGACCCCGGGTCATCAATTTCATCAAAATCCGTTTAGCGGTTTGGCCGTGAAAGCGTAACAGACAGACAGACAGGCAGACTTTCGCATTTATATTATTAGTATGGAGTATGGATTAGTATGGATTTACGTAGACTAGTTACTGCATTAAGCGATTTTTACTGTATAGTCACGACGGCGACCAACAATTGTATTTAGTACGGCACACTACAGACATATAAGAAGTAAACGGACGGAAGGTATGCTATTACTTAGCGTAGCAAAAACACACACATGCAAAACTATGCAGCCTGGGCTGTATCTAGTCTAAGGTAAGATGTTTACAATAATGCTCCACATGATTTCAAGACATGTATGAATGTTGTGTGGAGTGCGTGATCTGAAATTCACCGATCCAACAACGTACCTTACAAAATGGCGGCCAAAAATTGCCACGCGTTGCATAATATCTATGTGTGAGTGAATGTTGCTACAGGTGCAAAAAAAGAGATATCGCCATATAGATCCGAATACGTGAGAAAAGGATAACAACAATTACTTGCTACATAAGTAAGTATGACTATTATCTTATGTTGTCTTTGTACGTCTTATATGTCTGTGCGGAACACTGCTCCATGGTACGGAACCAAACAAATGGCAAACGTAATAGTCGCAGGCGTCAGAAGTCTGATTTTAAAACAATTCACAAACTTATTTTTCTGCCAATATATGTTAACCGGTACTAACCCAAAAATAGCGGTCTAAATACTCAACCTCAAGATATTCTATTTTAAAAGGTAAAACTTACCCTAAAATCGTACCTAATAAAGGTATTTTACCTTTATTATACACAGGTAAAAATAAAATACCGTTATTTTTACCCAACTGCACCAAAGAGAGGGTGCTCTTCGAGAGTTATGTATGTATATATAATTGTTTGGCACGCTTTGCAGCCTGAACGGCTGATGGATTAAGCTTGAGAGGTGTCGTTATATTCGTATTTATACGAATATAACTGGGAACATCAAAAAAAAAAAAAAAATTTTTTTTGGGTTTTTTTCATTTCTAAATTTTAAAAAATTCCGGTTTTGATCAGACTCCATATTTTATCGAGAACATACATCCTTGTAAAGCGGCTCCTAAACCAATTCGACCTTATGCATATCATTGTACGTACATAACCCTACAAAAATAAAAGGTCCCTAAATCTACTGTCATTACTTCTTCATCGCGCCAATTTCGCAATAGCTCGGCTCCACATACTCGGCACTTTTTTTATTTACAGAACCACTATCACCAAAGTCATTGGCATAATTATTTGAATGTTCATGTCTTACTGACGCATAAGTAGATTCATTTAAAACGTTTCCTACTTCTGTATAATTTGGCTCATCATCTATCCGCTTATTTCTTTTGCTCTTAGGCTCAACTTTAGCGTAATGATTTTCAAAAGCCAAAGATGCGTAAATCTGAGTATTCTTTGGGTTCCTTTCACTTTTTGGAATTGGTTTCGAGTATAATTCTTCTGGAGACTTCGGAACGTATGGAGAAGCGTAAGTAGCTTCTGTTTTGGTAGAATCAAATGGTTTACAATAGGTCTCTTCAAGCTTAGCGGTATGAGGAAAATTTGGCGGAGGAGTTTCATTGGGGATCTCGTGTTCCGTTGCAACTAACTCGTCCTGAAAATGTGAAAATGTAAAGGTTACAATATAGTTAAATAACAATACAAATATTCTCTATTGCATGAAAAAAAAAAACATTACAGAGTTATTAGGTACTAGCTGTTTCCCGCAGCTCCGCCTGCGTGAAAAAGTAGCCTATGTTTGACCCCGGGTCTTTAACTATATTCATACCAAATTTCATCAAAATCCGTTCAGCGGTTTGGTCGTGAAAGCGTAACAGACAGACAGACTTTCGCATTTATAATATTAGTATGGATTTAAATACCGGTTTCCATGCTTGTGCGCTGCTCGTCAATAAAAATATTTTCTTATACTCAAAATTTACATACCGTATCTCTGCTTTTGCTACTTGAAACTTTAACGATGCCGAAAATTATTATAACGATGATTATACCCGTGCAGGCTATCACTGGATAAAACCACAATTGTTCTGTAACAGTAAAGAGAAAACGAATTTATGACGCGCCGCCAAAACTTGAGGGGGAGGATAATACGTTCCGTGTAGATTAACAGTAAAATGAATCGCGGTTATCTAGATTGATACTTGCAATCGTCTTAACAGACAAGGATAATTTAAAATATTAAGATGGAAAATAATAGCATTATCAAATGATTATCATAATTTTCATTCGACTCACAGGATAGAAAAAAAAAAATACACTTCGTACACCAGAGGTTTATAACCAGCTGTAGTGATTCAATTCAATTAATTTCTTTTGTTGACTTGAGTGACTTGTATGGTCTATCTGTAAGTTTTTTAAAGACGTTGAAAATTAATATACCTCAGTAATATTTATCGCATCCACAAGGACAAGGAACACAAAAATCTATTAAGCATATATTTGATGACATACCTATTACACCCTGCCTCGCTTGTGCTGAATTTTCAGAGATTTCATAAATTTCCTCCCCATTCGATTGTGTATTATTATCAGTCACTGCATTAGATATAAATAAATACTCATATTAATATTAAATACTTTAAAGCTTCAACATAAATTAGTACCCACTCGGTATGAATTAATCAATCATATCGGGTGCGTCAAATGGTCAATGTACCCTGTACACCACTTCCTCAGAGTTTTGCGGAACCGCTTTTCAGCCTGTGACGCGGTCCTTTGTCGGCCATCAAATGGCAGTCGTGACCAACAGCTTCGATTAGCTTTCTTTTATACCCTTTATTTATGTTAAAGAAGGCTTAGGATCTTTTCTCAGAGTTACATAATACTAAAAAGATTTCATGATACGAATCTTTTTGTTTTTGTAAATTGGTGTGTGTAGCAATTCAAATAAACTGCTATCGGTTGTAGTAATAAACCACCTGATTTTCTGCACAAAAACCATTTACCCAAATATAACGATTATTAAATCAGACTTCTATTCACGTTTAAAAAAATGTATACGATACCCCTTTTTTTTCGGCTCTTTTTTAAAAACAATGGCAATAAGACAATGGCTTGTGTATGTAAATTATTTGTTTTATTTTGTACAATAAAGATATTACAAACAAACAAACAATGGCTGTGCTTACCGTTTGTCGAGTAAGTATAGGGCACCATGATAAATGTAACTGTTTTGCTCAGGCCTGGATAAGGCATTTCTTTACCACCGTCTAAGATTTCATCCAAACTGCATGTGTACTGGGTATTCATATTTTCTTTATTAGTTGTGTTAAATGTGGTCGTACAATTCAGAAGCATCTTGCCTTTTTTGCTTTGTTCAGAACTCGCTGTTATGAGGTCTAGAAGTAAAATGCTTATTATGTAGTTTTCAACAAACTAACAGCCTGGTCATGGGGAAATTAGCCACGGCGAATTTCGCCGCGATGCCACCGGCGACTAAAAGATTCTTACTACTACTAATTTCGCCTTGCCAGTCAGCAGTTCCCGTGGCTTTTTAGTGCATTTGTTACGTATTTCTGTTAGTCGCCGGTGGCATCGCGGCGAAATTCGTACTGGCGAATTCCCCCGTGGCCAGGTTGTAAAAGCCGCACTTAGTGACGTTAATAACAACCTAAGTTGTTTTTAAACTACGTACAGAAGAATTTCAATTTGAGAAAGATTTCTTTTTAGTTTTAAGAATTTGCATAAGTAGGTACTTATTAACTTTCTTTAGTTGTTTCCACTTTGGTTTAGATACCGCAGGCTTGAGTTGAAACACCTCATTGATCTGTTATTAATGATTCCGATTGGCGTTGTTAGTCCCATGGAGTAATTATAAAGGGGAGATGCCGTTTGAAATGGCGCAGTGACGTACTCATTGGCGCCTCGCCGACACTGCAGTGGGCGGAGCTTGTCGTTGCTCGTGCTCTATGATTGGAGCCACGGCCGAAACCAAGCACCCCGCACGTCTGCCTTCCGCCCCGTGTAGCCTCACAAACGCTTTCTTACAAAACGCTTATTAAGGCATCTCCTCTTTATAATTACTCCATGGTTAGTCCCGATTGCCATCGAGTAATCGTAATTCGTCGATTGACATCATGATTCAAATGGTTTGGTTTCCTCGAACAAGGTTCGATTTACTGTGTACATGAATTTGGTAAATAAATAAGGTGTACGGCTTGGATTAATAATTGGTCTCCGCGGCGCCGCGCGAGACCAATTATTACGTAATTAACATTCATCATTTCAGCCGCAGTCAGTCCACTGCTGGACATAGGCGTCTCCTAATGACTTCCAAAATGGCCGGTTGGCAGCAGTCTGCTAACAGCGACTTTTTTCAGGTCACCTGACCATCTCGTCGGTGGATGTCCAACGCTGCGCTTGCCGATTCGTGGTCGTCATTCGAGAACCTTTACTCCTTACTTCATGGGATCCAATGAATTATGGTCGACTGGTAGAGAATGCTCTTAGCATTAAGTCCGCCAATAGGCCAGTTTCAAAAGACTATAAAATATAAAAGACATTAAAATTAGGTCATTAGGCGAATCAAAATATATTAGTGACGTATTTTTTCTTTTGTCAATTGAGCAATAAATTATAAAGATATAAGTAACGTGTCAAAGTTTAGCAGTGGGTGCTCGTGACGTCACATGTTGCGAAAAAGTGTAGCGCACTGTGACGTCACACGGAACTTTAACGCGCCATATCTTTACCATTCTTTGTATAATTATCAAAATAAAGAATACGTCTCCAATATTTTTTGATTATCTAACTGACGGACTAATTATATTTTTTTAGGAAACTTAGCCTATTGTTATAAGTATTAGTACTTGTGGAACAATAAATTTTTTATTAATAAATAAATAAAATAATGATGTAACCATCTTACCATCGTTCTCATAAAGCTTAAGAACACTGTTTGAGTCGCCGATTTCCTTTTGTAATTCCGCCAAACATTGAATTGTCACTATCCTGTCTTCATTTTCAAAATATGTAATTGTGTTATTAATTTCGGTAATTAAAAGTCCGTTTGCTGATAATGTTAAATCTGTAAAATAAAATTCTGGTATTCAAATTGACGTATGCCACCTAGCGCTCTAAATCGTTGGGCTCCGATTAAGCGCGCGCTCCAAAGGCGCAAAATCACTTTGCGCTCCTATTAATATTATGCACGGGCGGTGGGTGGAACAATTAAAATATATTCCACCTAGCGCTCTAAAAGCTGAGTACACGCTAGTGATAGGGTAGTTTATGTTGTCAATTATCTGTCTCATTTGACATTCTTTGAATTTAATCGATTTAATAATTCTGTTTTTCAATTCCAGCCTCTATCTGAGAATGAAGTTTTAAAAATTATAATGTCTGTCAAGTCTAATGCCATCGGAAATGATGGTATCAGTCGAGATATGATTCTCCTCACCCTTCCCACATCCTTAAGCACTATTACTCGAATAGTAAACTTGTCGCTCCTTTCCGGCTCCTTTCCGTCACAGTGGAAAGAGGCTGTTGTTACCCCGATACCTAAGACGAAAAACCCAGCTAGTTTATCTGAGCTTAGACCAATTAGCCTGCTATCTTACCTCTCCAAAGTTTTGGAAAAGGCTGCCCAATTGCAGTTATTGAAATACATCGGATCAAATAATATTCTGCCGTTGCTCCAGTCTGGTTTCTGTAAGGGTCGTAGTACCCTTACGACACTATTGGACGTCACGGATAATATTCTGGCCGATCTCGATGATGGTCGCGGCACCATTCTTACTTTATTAGATTACTCGCGAGCTTTTGATAGTCTTGATATTCCATCGCTTCTTTCAAAACTAACATACTACGGCCTGGATCACAACTGTATAAAATGGTTCCATAGCTATCTTCATGATCGATGTCAACGGGTGAAACTTCTAAGGGAGGATGGATCATGTCACAACCTCGATCTGTAAAACAGGGAATTCCTCAGGGGTCCATTCTTGGTCCATTACTCTTCATTATTTACTGTGCTGATCTAACTAATGTAATAAAGCATTGCAAATATCATTTTTATGCGGATGACGTGCAGTTGTATATATCTGGTATTCCGGAGGAAATATCTGACGCAGTTGAAAAAATTAACCAAGATTTAAAGGACATTGCCGTATGGTCTTGTCAAAACTCTCTTGTCTTAAATCCTTTAAAGTATATGATTCTTGGTTCAAGAGCCCAGGTTGATAAAATTATCAATAATAATCCTATGGTAACATTGTTGGATAATACAGTGGAAAGGGTGAATGAAACTAGGAACTTGGGCATACTTATAGATGGAGAGCTGAGATTCGAGAGACATGTATTGGACGTGGTTAGAAGTTGCTTCTTTCGTCTTAAAGTTCTGTATAAAATTCGATATCTTCTGACCGAGAAAGTGCGCATTAGGTTGTGTGAATCACTGGTTCTTTCGCGGCTTAACTACGGGGATGTTATGTACGGTCCTCGTTTATTAGATAGAACTCGACGTTTGGTACAGAGGGTCCAAAACGCTTGCTGCAGATTCTGCTTTAATGTTCCCTCACGCTCACATATCACTCCCTTCCTTAATAACGCTTTCATGCTGAACATGCACGCGCGTAGATAGCTGCATCTAGCTACCTTACTTTTTGGAGTTGTAAAAAGTAGGAGCCCCGAGTACTTATACTCTAAGCTTAAATTCAACAATAAACCTAATAGTAGGTCATGTCGGCCTCCGTTACTAGTCTATCGGCATAAAACTGCTGCATTTAGGGGCAGTTTTCGATACCAGGCGACCAAATGTTGGAACAATATCCCACCCCCTATTAGACAGCATTCTTCAATAAATTTATTCAAATCAAAACTGCACAATCATTTACTAGATCTACAAAAGTTAAACAATCCAATACGTCGCCAGTAGAGGATGCTGTTGCTGGCGTGATCTGTTTTTTTATGCCTTTTTTTTTCTATTCTATTGTTATGATTTATTTATTTACCACTTCTTCATCACCTCACATACTGCAAGTAATTATTTGATTATTCGTCCGTGTTTATTTGTTTTTATATTCAACACTATTCACTTTTTACGTGTTTTTGCATTTATACATCCTTATACTTTTATCTTTTTCTTACATATTTTTTTTTTTTTTTAACACTCGCGCACTCCTAGGTTATAGCTGAAAATCAGCGTATTGTTCTTCGAACAATATGACCGCTGAGCTATGACCCTTTTGCATTGCTGCAATGCACACATGTATAAGATGCTTTCTTCATGTTTGTACTGTTTTTTGTTTTTTTATCATATTGTGTGTTTGTCTTTTTACATGTGTTCTTGTGGCAACAAATAAACAGTTTATCTATCTATTATCTTCTACAATAAAATTATCTATAAATCAACTTATCAACGTTTATTGATTGCATTTGTCAGTGGGCAAAACGTTAGTAATATAATAACGTAACGTAATAATAAAAGTGATAATTATGTTTGAATTTATTTAGAACCATTTGAGCGCTAGGTGGAATATATTTTAATTTTGCCACCCAGCGCCCCTGCAAAATATTAAAAGGAGCGCAAAGTGATCTCTATGTTAACAATTATAACACCTGTATGTACTTACCTATGTTTTACGCGTAGCGCCGCGGAGACCAATTATTAATCTATGTCACGTACATTATAAACGTGTAGCTTATGGATATAAGACCTATGTGGTACCTGCGTGATAGCTTTCTCAATAAAGATATATTTTATTCTTTTCTACAAATAAAATATTGATTGATTGTGTGTCGATTTGTTTCGTATACCTACCTATAAAGCGATTTTGTAAATTTTTAATTTACTATACACCTTGAAATTTTAGTCGTTTTGGACCCATCGTCCAGTAGGTTTCTATTCATTCAACCGAACAAATTTCCCCAAAGAACATTAAATTTATACATGAAAAACAAATTTGGACTTCCCATAGTAAGTTAGGTCACGTGATGAGACATTTTGTATGGGAGGTCCAAAAATTTACTCCATATTTCGACCTAGACATCTTGGGTAAAGTTATTCAGTTGAATGGAGTCGCTGGACAATGGGTCCAAAATGACTAAAATTTCACGGTGTATATTTGTGTAAATAATAAATCCTAACATCTAAGTATTTTATTTATATTGTATGATTACTTACTTGCCCGCGATTCAACCGCTAGTATGGCTGAAATACAAATGAAAAATCAATTAATAAAAAGGGGGGAGGAGCTGTTATAAATAAAAACAAATAAATAAAACAAAAAAAAAAACAAAAAAAAAAGTTATAATTTGCTGTGTATCTGTCGTCGTACCGCCTCAACGGAGCAGGTTTTAATACGTTTTTTTTTGTTTTAAAACTGTATGGAAGGTTTAGCCATTTGAAAATTATCAGCAACACCTCTCTTATTTCATCGGGGCTTAAAAAGTGTGATATGTATTTTGAATTAAAATTAACTCAAAACACAATACAATACAAAGTATATTTATTGCCCGCATACAGAAAAAAAAATTGCACGTTTACAAAAACGAGCAAAGGCGGACTATTGCTAGGCAACTCACCTGGTATATTTGAAACTCCTAATAATATAAACACAAAAATGTTCATTATAATATTTTAAAACGTATATTACATTTACACATAATCACCGCCACATTCATACAATAAGTGAACACGGAAAATTATATTAAAAATAGTATTACTAGGTACAAGGAAAATTGTTTCGTTCGATCCGAGCCGGATCCGAGCATTTTAGTAAATTATGCCATTGTAGACCTGTGTATGTTAAATGAGGGAAATGATAAATATTTATTGTTATCGCGGTTGCATACAAAAAAAGCTCTCGACAACAAAACCAATTAAATAAAAGGAAAAGGATCCGTTTAGAAATATGACATCTAGCACGGAGACGAACTAGCGGAGACCAATTATTAATCAAAGTCATACTGGCATCCCAACGAATCGAAATGGAGGTTTTATTCCACTTGTGTCACCTGGGTGATTAAATCTCACACTTATGTGTTCTGGGGAGATTTTCACTCGCTTTGCATGCGCGGTCAATCATACACAAATGTTTTTACAAAAAAACAGCGTTTCTCGTTTCTTCTTCATTTCTCCTTTATAACATAAAGCTGAAGTTTACTTACGCTGAAATAGAAAAGTGACACTCAATCTTGTCTGTACTTTTCCATAAGTGATAGCACATTCATATTTCGTTCCATTATCTTTCCTAAAAAGATTGACTGTTGTCTTATTTGTTGGAATATTTTTGCAAGTATCTGAAATTTTAAGAGTGAAAAGTAAGTTAGTTAGTTAGAAACTCTTAAATGTACATAAATTATAAATATAAATTATTTAAATTATAGAAAGGAAAAGTAAGTCTGCACAAAGGCGGACTTATCCCAGAATGGGATTTCTACTAGTCAACCTAGTAATTCTAAGTAAGTATTAAAATAATAAGTATTGAATAAGTCACGAGAAGATCAACAAACAAACTAATCTCTACTGAGGTGGGTTTTAGTGGGTCAATATTATAAGTTTACCAAATACAATTGACTTAAATTACTATACACCAATATGAAACTACGAGTAACAACCAACTCCAATTAGTCGGGTTATATTTTGACGATTTAAAGCGCTGTCGTTTAATGATATAGTACAGGAACGAGTTGTCACCCCTATAAAAATAAAATTTAAAATAATATCTTTACACAAGGCAATAGGGTGGTACTTATTTGTTCACAATTTTTTTTTTTTTATTAATTTTAAAGGGGCACCCTCGCAAAGTGATAAATATAAATAGGATATTTTTTTCTGAATTCTTGGACAATCAAAAGTAGGTATTGCTTTTGCTCTTCATTAACAGTGATCAACTTATTATATTCATCCATTAAAGCAACACCACGTTCTGCAATATCATTAACTACCCCCATTGAACGTACTATATTTTTTCCAGCATTATAGTTCTCATCTTCTGGCCAGTCCACAACATCTTTTTTTTTTAAATTGGGATGATACTCCAAGTGTCTCAAAGAAACGGAATGAATTACTAGTCACAAAGTGTTCTAGATTTTTTTTTACAATATCGTTAGCACCCAGGTTTATTCTCTTTGGACAGAAATCAACACCTTCATTTTCTAATGCCGGTACCATTTTTTGCTTGGTATCTAAAGCAACATTGTCATCAAAAAATGCAAGCGATACGAGCTCCTCTGATAAGTACCACAAATGTCCCAGAATTTTTTTTAGAGCAACTTTGGATAGTGCTGGATTTGTATTTTCGAATGCAGTGAGGTCTTTTAATAGCTGCAAGTCGTTTCTAGGCGCCGAAGAAGCAACAGAGGCTTGATACCAGTATTTCACGTAAATTGTGACTGAAAAAATGCAAACATCTTTAATTCCTTTTTCTTCTTTTTTGGTCAATTTGAACTGGTGTCTAAATAAGAATATTTTCAAGCAATATATAACTTTTGCCATCCAGCGAGCCCTGTGTAGTCCAGCTGGCATTCTAAACAATATTCCTTTTTCAGGAACTTCTCCTAGGTAAATTATGGTGAGGTTGAGTAGTTCTTTATAATCATCTCGAGGCTGATACTCAGTGAGTTGATTTTGAGAGAAAGAAATAATATCCTGAACTATGTTTTGAGTTAATTCCAGCGAAGAAGGATCAGATGTCACTGTTTTGTAGTCAGTCTGATCAATTTTGCTCTAGTAGTTCTTAAATCTTTTGAAAATTAAAATATCAGGCCCACTTGATGTACTGTGCCCTAGTGCTGTGCTCAGGACGGCTTCTAACATGATCTCTAATATGTGATGGCGACAGGCAAACCAAAGCATATCCTTCTCCAATTTTTGTTCCAGTAGCATACATGCTCCATTTTTTAGCCCGGAGTTGACTGCAGTCGTATCAAATATAAAATGAGACTAATTTCAATGAACTATGGAGGGGCGTGTAAGGCAAGGCAAGGGAGGGAGGGGAAGCGGGGTGTCAGATTGCGGTCTAGTACTTCTTAACGAGTCGTTTAATGCAAAAAAATAATAGTAAAAATTTGTTAATTTCTTTTATAATATTTTGTCCTAGTTTAGGGTTTGTCAAATTTTGAAATGTCAGGCGCGACCCCTAAACGTTATTAAAAAAATAAAATAAAAAATAAGTATTCATATTATAGCATAGAGAACATAATAAGAGTGTGCCACGGTAAAAATTTTCACTTTGAAAAATAAGGACCACCATACTAGGCAACTTACTTTCTGTAAATACTACTGTCTGATATGAGTACAAACCTGAAAATTTTACTTCGAATAGGCTGGATCTTTTAAATACAAATAAAACCTGTAGATTTTGAAAAAATGTTGTGGTTGTTACATTTTTTTTTACACCATACTTCTTTTATATTTCAGAAACAATACACTTCCATTTCAAGTGTTAAAAATTTTATTTTTTATTAGGGGTGACGACTAGGATTTTTCCTATGTGAAATCTCATTCGTCCCCAGTGTGGACAACGCGGGTGGTGACGAGTGGGACTAACCCTAGATTTTCATACAACTCTTCCGCTCGCATTTTTTGGCGGGAAGAATGTCGTACTTTCTACCCCGTCCTTGACCAAGTAAAAGTCTAGTTTTCGAGCAAGTCTAGTATAAAACTCTTAATTGTACAACTTAGTAACTTACGATTATCATCAGCGGGATAAATACAAAAGATATCTTCGCAATCGTATTCCTCACAATGTATCATATTCACGTGACACCACATATCAAACGAGTCGCCTTCCTTGTAGTACTCCAAATGTTCCTCGCCCAATTCATCATTGATGTCGTTATTTAAACGTGTAGAATTATCCAATGCTTTACCATTTACGTGCATTATTATCAGTTCTGTAATAAGAATTTTATTATTAAAGTTGATCGTTGGTCTTTCCCTTCACTACACGCACCTTCATAACTCTCATTAGAACTTCACTACTCGCACCATGTCTAGAAGTTAGGTAAACAAAACATAATTACACAATAGCCGCACTAAATCACGTTCGCGAACACGAATGTCCTTTTCACGAATGTCCATTTTTTTGTTATCGAATGTCGTTAACGTTTTCATATTGTGACTTTGTGTGCGGGCTGGTGTTGTCTGGCTATCTCATATGTCCTAACTTTGTGTCTAGATCTCACGACCTTTTCATTAAGTAGTTTTCTTCATTCAGTCTCTTTCAGTTTTTGACTATAATTTATAGATGTTAATTATTATAAGTCAATAAATAAACAAAAGCTATTTCAGTTGCATCTTCTAAGCGATATCTAAGCGCGACGCAAGTATCTGTAACGAATGCCCGACGCGCGTGTCAAGCGACGGCGAGACTCGACCCGTATTGGTTTAGTGTTACGAATAACAATTTTCAAAAGAGAATTACTATTCGTAGGTTTAGTGGCATTTTCTATCTTGAGCTCCTCCATGCTTTGCACTTTAAGCTGTTCGTCCTGTTCTTGTCGTTAGATGGCCTTTAGAGTGCCTGAAAAAACTGAATTCCTTGTTAAAAATTTACCCTACTTTGACTAAGAATAAATAAACACTGCATAGTGATTTATCTCGGATCTTTTAATTGTCTATTCTCAAAAAAAATATAATAAAAACTATTACTGGCGCCCAACATGTGGCCGAACGTGGACATTTTGCTGTGAGGACCACTCACTCTTAATTGGATATAACGTTAGTCTTTTGGTTAGTACTATCAATAATTCTGTCTTTTTGATGGGTCACGGAAAAAAATCTATCAACGACATAATACTGTTATTTATGTTGCTCAGCAACCTAACTCTAGAATCCTAGGGCGTATGCGTATACACATATATTCAGGACCGAATTCAACTCGTTACGTTAAAGGGATTAAATCCCCTTTCCCAAGCGTTTTTTTCATCCTCAGGACTTTTCAGGTGTTTTCAATTAATTACTAATGGAAGTCCCTAAATCGCCTCCGTACCGAGGTCCGTTCCCGGGATAACTTGGCGCGATGGGGTTACATAGGGTTCACTGTCCATTTGCATAAAAATATAACCATAAAATATGTTGGCATATGGTAATACGGAAGATGCATACGCTAGAGGACTGCTCAGCCTGGGAAACAGATCGTGCGGAAATGCGCGTGATAGTGGGGGACGACCTCTCGCTGCCGACCGTCGTGAAAGCCATGGTCGACAGTGGGACGTCGTGGAATGAGGTGCAGACCTTTGCGGAGTGCGTCATGCTCCGCAAAGAAGCGGCGGAAAGGGAAAGGGAGGAGAGTACCGACCATCCCATCCGCCGCAGACGCACAGGGCGCAGAAGGCGGGCTTATGGCCTGCACCTGCAGCCCCCACAATAAGGCCGGTCGGGCAGCGGAACAAACGGGATTCCGCTGCCCGACCTGAACGGTCTTGGGTTGAAAGGCGCGCCCGTGTCAAGCGCGCCTTTACCCTCGCGGTAGCGGCAGTGGGTCCACCCGCAGGCCGCTCCGAGGTGAGTGGCTGAGCCGAGGCCGCCGTGGTAGCGGCCTCCGCGCTGGGGCTGTGGAGCATCAGGAAGCACATGGTCCCAGCAACAAGCGGTAGGCGGTTTGACACCGTGTGGTTTTTAGTGGGTTCGAGTCCCACATAACCACCCAGCTTCCCGTTCCTGGCTGGGTGGTAGGCGAGGGCCTTTTCCAAACGCAAAAAAAAAAAAAAAAAATATATGTTAATACGGAAGATATCCCGGACATCAGCCTGTACGAGATTAGGATTGCCCTCAAACAGCTCAAGAACAACAAGGCGCCGGGCGTAGACGGAATCACAGCAGAGCTTTTGAAAGCGGGCGGAACGCCGGCACTGAAAATCCTTCAGAAGCTCTTTAATTCCGTTTTGCTCGAGGGCGTGACGCCAGAGGCGTGGAACAGGGGCGTGGTGGTTTTGTTCTTCAAAAAAGGTGATAATACCCTATTGAAGAACTATAGACCCATCACGCCCGGTTTCTGTCGGGAACCACACCCTTGAAGTTGTAGACCAGTATGTCTACCTGGGTCAGATGATCCAACTCAACTCCAGCTTCGAGGACGAGGTCTTTCATCGAATCCGACTCGGATGGGCGGCGTTCGGGAAGCTACGTAGCGTCTTCTCGTCTAAAATACCTCAGTCCCTTAAAACTAAGGTCTTCGACCAGTGTGTGTTACCAGTGATGACATACGGGTCCGAAACGTGGTCTTTGACTATGAGCCTCATAAGAAAGCTCAAGGTCGCCCAAAGAGCTATGGAGAGGGCGATGCTCGGTGTTTCCCTACGAGATCGAATCAGAAATGAAGAGATCCGTAGGAGAACAAAACTCACCGACATAGCCCAGCGGATTAGTTCTTTGAAGTGGCAGTGGGCGGGGCACATAGCGCGGAGAACCGATGGCCGATGGGGCAGAAAGGTTCTCGAATGGCGACCACGTACCGGTAAGCGCAGCGTTGGACATCCACCGACCAGATGGTCAGATAACCTGAAAAGGGTCGCAGGCAGACGCTGGAAGCAGACTGCTGCCAACCGATCATTTTGGAAATCATTGGGAGAGGCCTATGTCCAGCAGCGCAGGCGGAAGTCGTGCGGAGGTGGGAGGCGGACCTGGCGCAGGCGGCGTTCGGTGTGCGCACAGCGGAGGCCCTGCGTCAGGTCCTGGAGAAGTGGATGATGAGGCGGCGCAAGCCTCTCACCTTCCGCATGACGCAGGTGCTCACCGGGCACGGTTGCTTCGGTGAGTACCTGCACCGCGTGGCCCAGAGGGAGGCCGAGCCTCGCTGCCACGACTGTGGCGAGGCTCAGGACACCGCTCAACACATCCTTGAGCGGTGTCCCAGGTGGAGCCGGCAGCGCCAGGAGTTGGCCGCCGCGCTTGGCGTCACGGACCTGTCGCTCCCGAGTGTCGCCAACGCGATGCTCGAGAGCGACAGAGCTTGGGCGGCAATGGCCTCCTTCTGCGAGGTCGTCATGTCGCAGAGGGAGGCCGAGGAAAGGGACCGCGAGGACGATCCCCTCGCGGACCCGATCCGGCGGCGGAGAGGTGGGGTGCGACGCAGGCGCTACTTAGCGCGCCTGGAAGCGCCCCCCCCGTAAACGGTGGGACTGTAATAGTCCCACCCGGTGGCAGAGGTCCTCCAGGTGTCGGAGGACTTCTGAGAGTGGAGAGTCCGGTTTCTGGTGAGAAACCGGCCAGTCGCAGAGGCGTCTTGTGCTAGTCAGATCCGAGGCGCCTCCCTGCAATGCGGCCGACGGCACCCGCAGGGGTTTAGTGGGTAGTCTGGGCCGATTAGCGGCCCAGGAGTCCCACACTCTGTGCGTAAACGCATTCCCCTGCGAAAACAAAAAAAAAAAAAAAAAAAGGCCTATGTCCAGCAGTGGACTGACTGCGGCTGAAATGATGATGATGATGGTAATTTAAACTAATGATATTTACGCATAATTTGTTTAACCATTACAAATTTAGCATAATTGTCTTAATCATAAATAAAATCAGCATGATTATATTTAAGCATAAAATTACAAGCATAACTTTATAAAGGCATAATAGTATAACCTAACCTAATCTAACCTACTTTTCTGGTAGCAAGTCTTTTCTACCTTTCCTTTGTTAAACTATACACTAATATATTAGACCTAAATATAATTATGCAACAGTACATATACTGCTAAAAATCACTTATGCCCAAGTAATATTATGCCAAAAAAAGTATGCCAAATTCGTTGTGCCAAAACATTTTAGGAATAAATACATTATGCCAACGAAAGGGATCCCGTTACATAGAGCCAACAGAGGTTCAATGCCAGTGTGGCCATCCCGTCCATACTGTTCAGCACCTCATTATGTACCCTCTTGTACTTATGTGCTTGCCTGTGAGCTGTACGAAAGGGGACCTTATGTTGGCCATGGAAAGTGAAACGGAGGTGGCGCATTTCTGGAGTAACAAAATTTAGATCCTTTTTGAGCTTTCGCCCCGAAAAGAAGAGCTCTCTACTTTTCCCTATTCAGCGCAATCTCCTGCTCATTAGATTTTTGGAGGGCTATCAAGTTCAAGACTTCTATAAATAAATATTTACTTACTTGAAATAGGAACATATTCAAATAGTATTGTAGCTGTTACGTTAGTGTGAGTTTGGCATTCAGTAAGTATGCAGTTGATTTGGTTTCCATTGTCTGTGCTAAGTAGCTGCTTATTGATTTTCCCACCTAAAAATGATATGTCTATTAAATTGACGTCATTCGTTGTTCATTCCATTCCCAGAAGACCATTATTGTCGAAACAAGCGAGCGAGAGACTAGCCAATAGGCATATTTTGTAGGATGTTTGTGTTTGCCAGCGAAAAATATTTGTTCCGCACCAGAGGTCTTATTTATTATTCATTTATTTAACATTTTCCAAAAATTGATACAAACAAATTAACATAAGATGCATTTCACAAAACCACTGAGGTTTGTTTAGAAATAGCAGGTACATTCAAATCAAACTAATTTAAAATCTATGATACTCATATAATAATAATAAGAAAATGAAGTAAATGTTAACACTATTAGTACAGTATTTGAGGAGCTTGTTAGTCGAGCACGACCCGCGTATCCGTAGAGAATGCGCGTGTCAAGCGACGATGTCCCGCGACCACTATTGGATTGGTCGCCATTTTAGTGGCATTTTCTATCTTGAATACTTTCTTTCTTTCTTTGAGCTCCTCCGTGCTCCAAGGCACGTTAATGCCGTTGGTCCCAGTTGTTATCGATAGATAGCAGTCGTGAGGCTGTATCAGATGCCATAGGGCAGCCTGAAAAATTCTGACAGTGTTGGCCACTAACATACCTCAGGTCATGTTCCTGTTGGTCTGGTTTAGTTTAGCCTGGTTATCCTGTAAAAAGGGTTACGGAGGTCAGACGGCAGTTGCTCTATTGTAATAACCAGTTCCGCCAAATCTAGGAGCATGACTTACAGCGTACCCTAGGCTCCGAAGCGTAAGCTGACGACGCAACTAGGAATACACGATAGGGTGATGATGATGAGAGGTCTCATTTATGAGTTGTACTAAACACAGAACCTATTAATATTGGGAAAAGTTGGGATTGGAATATTGTAATTGTACTTACTTGTGTTAGTAAGTTTCCATTGATTTTTATCACCAATCAAAGTTTTGCATTCACAAACTATATTATGAAGACCAGGTCTATATAAGTATCTGTAGGTGTAACTATTATTTTGTGGAAAAATATTTGTAGCCTCTAATGTTTTATTATTTACGGACACTGAGACGTCTGAAAGGAAAATACAAAAGTTTGGTGTGCTATTTTTGAAAAGTTTCACGCATATTTTTTGTTCGATATCAAATAATTTTCATTCGACATATGAGTCATACATTTCAAAAGTAGGGCCCCACGTCGTCGACATTTCTGCAGTTAATGTATTACCTTTAAATTCATTAATTTTGGTACCTATATACTTATAGTGTGTCTGCTTTAAGCTCTATTCAGACTGATGCGAAACCCGAGCGACTTTTTTTGTTTTTTTTTTTAGCTTTACAATTTTAGCTCCTGTGAGCTTTAAAATTTACAGCGGGACAGTTTGAGGCGAGGGCTATTAACCCTCAGCCTTTTCGGCAAATGCACAAGGGGCTCCCAGTTGGGACGAACCTCGGCCATGGGCTTTGCCTTTATCAAGCGAGCGATGCAAACTCGCGAGCGGTAGCAAACGCTCAATGCCATAAGGGCCGACACTATTGTGCCTGAAGGGCCTACTAAGAACCTATCGGTGGCGTGAAGCGCCCTGGTACATTTCGGTACCTGGAAAACGAGCTACTTGCGGGACGCCCACAGAAATAAGATTCGGTAGAAGTGCCGTAGCGTGTCAAAGTTAACTGGCCTGCTTATGGCACTTCTACGTATTCTTATTTCTGCGGGCCTCCCGCAAGTCGCGCGGGATTCGCATCAGTTTGAATAGAGCTTTACTGAATGTGTATATCGTATTCGCAACGCGAAAAAGTGTGAAAAACAAGAAGCCAATATTTTTTTATCCTGAATTTAAAGCGGTATTGAAGTCAGGTCGTTTTATTCTTGATTTTGGTTGAGCAAACAAAACTTTTACCAGTTGACGATCGAAGAGTGGTTTAGGAGCGGTACTTATACATATTTCACTTACCAACAATATCCAGGATTATTCTATAATTACGACTAATATAATGATTCCTCTCAAATCTATAATTGCAATACTTCCAGTGCTCCTTGTCATCACAATATTCACGATTTGTCAAAATTGTTAAATTCCAATTTGTAGGCATTGTTTCATTTACCGGTTTCTTAAATATCTGAAATATAAGTCTACATTACAGTTATTTGTTTTGTCTTACTTCGATCATTGATTGAGGTCCAAATGAAGAAAAATAAAAAATCGTACAGAACCCTCTGCACGCGAGCCGACTCACACTTGGCCAGTTTTATTTTAATTTCATTTTAAAGGATTTTCTGAGCTACTTTTTATAATACGTAACAAGACCACAGCAATTAATAATTTTGCCTTTGCCGACCAAGACCTTTGCACCAGTCAAGTAGCTGGCAACACCATAATCGACGCTAGTGTGCGTCTCTGCACATTGTTTTACACACACTTTCCTATTAAGTTGCCGCATTCTGGAAACTGTTTTTCCTTAATAGCGCGGTATCTAGTCGTAGCGCCGCGGAGACCAATTATTAATCTAAGCATATAACAATGGAGCGACTGCCGTTTGCCCTTCGTAACTGTTATTAGGACGCTCAGCAGTGGACTGTCTGCGGCTTAAATGATTACGATGATGATAAAGCCTGCATGTCCTAACCAAACTGAAAACAACTAAACAGAGTATGCTTCCTGCGGGAATCGAACCCGAGACCTCGGGGTCTTCAGAAAAACGACTTTATTAAGCACTAGACAACAGAAGCAATTTTTGGCAAATTATATGCAAGTATAAAAAAAAATTGTTTATTAGGTAATTAATGGGTTTACAACTTCGTTGTTGGAACCTCGTTTTAAGCATAAATACGCCTGTGCCAGGAGGCTCCGCTCTTTCATAACAGTTTCTATGATTTTAAGTATAAAATAAGAAGATAAAATATTTTTCAAATAACCATTGCTACTTTAAGAAGATATTGTGTTTGTACATGTGGAACACTAAAGTATTTTAATAAATAAATAAGATATTAAATAGTACAAAATACGATGTCGAGGGGTACTTCTTGTTTGAATTAATCATTTTATAACAAAATGTATCAATAAAATCACTTTTATTATTATTTTAAGCTTCCAATAAACTCTGACGAATGTTTTCTCACTGCAAAATTTTAAGTGACAAAACTTTCGAGAAACTCGCAAGCCAGCCTTCGACAATTACGATACCATACGTCATTTTAAGCATTCGTGCTCGCTATCTTCATACAAACGACTACAAGTTACGTTACCTATTCGATACGAAGACGATTCGAAACCTAAATGTAAATAGGTATTTGTGCTTCGAAAACTAGTTCCAATTACGCACACTAGAGGCGCTGTTCAAGTGTCCATACTAAATGCTCACGTGAATGATACGAAAGTTTTTTCGATAGTGATTCGTGCTTGGGGTACAGGCCGCTTACATTAAGTCATTCATTGAGTGCTATTTAAAAAAAAATAAAAATAGGCGAGTCTAACGAGTTATATTCGACATAAAAGTCATACATTTCTTAAATAGCGCTCCTGAAATCATTTGGGGAGGGTTACTGGCTTTATATAATATAATAGTGTACTTACTGCTTTAAATGTAGTTTTATTTTCATGGATGATTAGTTGGAGGTCCGGATAGGATTCCAGAGCCGGAGCCCAGCAAATTGGTTTGATGCGGTAAGTTTCGTAAAAGCTGAAAAATTTAATTCAATTTCGCGTCCGATGCAGCCAAGTAGGTACTTGGATTCACCGGGCTACGATGCGATGTCAGCAAATAATCTCACATTGGTTATGGATTGATAGATGCTTTGTACTTATGAAATATATGCACCTACTATTCTTTGTACTTATATATAATACTAGCTGTGTCCCGCAGCTCCGCCTGCGGTATATAGCCTATGTTACTCAGGGTGAATGTAGCTTTCCAATGGTGAAATAATTTTTGAAATCGGCATCGGAATTTGGTTTTTGAGTTTATTCATTACAAACATACACACAAAAATACAAATCTTTCCTCTTTATAATATTAGTGTAGATGTAGATATATTAACTTGTTAAATGTTAAAATTGCATTTCGATGCACGTAAAATCTCTTAAGAGATTTTGATGGCTTGTATATAGATACAAAACTGTAACATGTGTTTTATGTCTAAGCAAATAAATAAATAATTCAATCCCAGTAGACTAAGTTAACATTTGTCGTCGTTCGTTTCAGCCGCAGTCAGTCCACTACTGGAATTGGGCCTTCCCATTAATTGAGGGTTGATGCCATACTCGCCACGCTTGGCTGGCGGGTTGGCAAGCGCAGTTTCAGCGGCTTATCGTACTTCCGACGCTGCTGCACATCGAAAGTATTCTTAAGCTATTCCTTAGCTTAAGAATACTGAATAGGCGGAAAGTGTTTGAGTTTGGGGAAAGGATGAGGTACTAGGATGCTACTGACTCGGCTGGACATGGGTTGACTCAGTAGCAGCTCGGGTAAGTCGGGTTCGCGTACCCGTGTGCTATGTATCCAAGCCATCGGGCAGATGCTTGGAAATAACGCCCTGATTTCAAGTTAACATTAGTCTATGATAATTAAATGTGTGTTTGTGTTAATTAATCGAGTAAGTAATCACTATGACTGAAATCATTTATTTTAATCAACAACTTATGATAATAAGCATATTGTTTTGGTAACATACTGTTACGAGCTCGGGGTTCGCAATTTTGAGAAAAACACCTGATGACTCTTAAAAACGTTTATTCCCACAAGGATGGTCGCCGACGTCACTTCACTTCACTTATCACTAACAATGTCCCAAACACTTGCTAATCACAGTCACTATAACTTGCCGAGGTCGCTTGTATCACTTGTTATTCGCTCCGGGTATCGCTTCTTGATCGCACTTGTAGCTCAGTTAAATTACAACTGCCCTCCTGAGGCACCTTCCGATATTTATATGGCCCGGGAAACCCGCTCCATAAGTTTCTCGAAAGATCACAACTACTCCGGAATAGAGAGAGAGGGATACCCTCTGTCTCGTTCCCTTAGTACATACTAGAAGTGCGAGAGCGAGACAAAGCAATATGTCAGAGCGAGATAATCGATGTACTAGATCGTACGCGATATTATTCCCGTATGGAAACACGCGACGATTGTACGAGAATTTTCCGCGAACAGCGCTACTCAAACTTCCGCAGACCGCATTTTATTTTTAAAATTTATTTTTGATTTCGTAACAATACAAACACAATCTTTACAAAAAAAAGTTATTCAAAAAAATATGATTAAAAATTATGGATTTAATAATACACAGGAAAATATTAATCGAATTATTTTCTAATCTTATTTCTGTGGTCTCTACCATGGAGCACAAAGAGGAGAAGGCGTATCGACTGGTGCACCGTTATGGTAATCGGCGCAGTGACGTCGTAAAAGTGGGCGGGGCTAAGATCATTTTTCGTTCAACTGTAAACGATGTGTGACGTGGAGCGAGTTTTTATGTTTTACTTAATTTTTCGTTTCGATTCAGTTTAGATATATGTATTATTGATATAGTGTTACATAAAATATATGTCTGTTTTTAATGTTCAAAATATCTCTAATATAAAAAAATATAAATATATTTTTCATGTTGAAATCTTCGATTTGCTAGCGACATCTATTGGTAAGTTGAGGGGATCGTCAATAGGGGCGTCACAAATGCCTTCCTCCCCGCGTAGCCTTACACAATTTTTGGAAGGAAGCTCTTGATATGCCATCTCCTCTTTGTTATTACTCCGTGGTCTCTACTTTAAACTTATACCCATTAAGAAAGGAACGTCTCCGTGGCGGGTTCGATGTTCTTTGCTATAAGCAAATAGTATATATAATATTAATTTAAACTTAGTCATACCATACAATATCCATGTAGTATGCTTCAAAAATAAAACTGACCCTACTGCCTTTCAATAAAGTTGCATGTAAATTCACAATTTTAGCTTCTTTATCAGATATGTTGAATTTCACAGGGAAGTTTGTGTCTGTTGCTGACTCATGTACTGAAACAATACAAAATGCACATAAATAATATAAGTATTAACTTAACGAACGGACACTCGTACCCTCCCACCCGAAACAGATACCGCACCTTACCGTAACGAACGGACACTCGTACCCTCCCACCCGAAACAGATACCGCACCTTACCGTAACGAAGGGACACTCGTACCCTCCCACCCGAAACAGATATCGCACCTTTACCGTAACGAACGGACACTCGTACCCTCCCACCCGAAACAGATACCGCACTTTACCGCGTAGATTTATGACGCAGATGCTTCTAAATAGCCGACTCTACGAGTGTAACACACACTTTGACGCGTGTGCGTATGCAACCGAATCGTAGTAGTTGTAATAGGTATCGGTAGGTGTTGTATGGAGCAGAGTATGGAGTGTCCAGGTGTGCCGCAGCTATACCTACTTCAATTTCCATGCTAAACATTGAGAAAGGAACGTCTTGTTGCTAAAAGTCAACATGTTTTAGTGACTTTTTCATGTCACATTGACAAAGCTGTTTTTTGCAAGAACTTTGTTTAGTGCTATTATTGTAGTTGAAATTTTTACTTGATAAGTTTTTACAAGTGTTTTCTAATTACCCTACCAGGCAGTAATGAGGCTAGGGGGCGGGTACGTAATTATAATAAATCATTGCAGACAACCCACTTTTCGATAAAGTCTGAAAAGTGATTTCAAAAACTACCACCAGGGGGGTCAGTTGACCTTTTAACTCTTCGTTCGAATCGCTACGGTCCTTAGACGCCCTATTTTTGAATTGCATGACATCTTCTTCGTCTAATCGTGTTTTCTTAGTTGCTTCCTCAGCTTACGCAAGGAGCCGGTACGCAGTAAGTTATGGTCTTAGGTCTGGCAGTACTGGTTATTTCTATGGAGTGACTGCCATCTCTGTCACCCTTTCTTACAGAGAAACTAGAACATGGCTCAAGGTGTGCCAACACTGTCAGATTTTTCAGGCTGCCTAAAGGCATCTGACACAGCCTCACGACTGCCATCTTTCGATAACAACCGGGACCAACAGTACCTTCTGTATGTAAGGAGTATGAATTAAGGGTATGAACATTTCTATGAATCTGAAGGGTGTGAAGGTTCGGATGAATGTTAATTCATAGAATTAATAATACTAACGTACAGAACGGACACTCACACCCTACCACCCGAAACAGATACCATACCGAGCCGCGTAGACTTAGGGTAAAAATCGAGAGCAAAATAATCCAAAGATGTCGCTTCAGCCGCTCGACCTTTGCGACGTATGACGCGGACACACATTGACGCGTGTATGTACGCGACTGAATCGTAGTAGTCGCAATAGGCTTCGCGCTCGCCACTGTTGTATGGAGTGTCCGAGGTGTGATTCTGTCGTCACAGGCCGAAAAATATTTTTATTAACTTAGCTCTCATTTTAGCATGAAGCCCGATCCTTGCCCATATTGCAAGTTGTGCAAGAACTGCCCCGGTTTTCAGAAGGTCCTCGCGGCCCCTGATGCAGGATATGTGCTGTACCGGCACACGACAAGAGTTGAAGATGTAAGTGCAGATTAATAAGAACAAAAGAAAAGTGATGCTTTGATGTTGCAGCGCACCATTAGCAAATGGACTCACTGTCAAGTTAAATAGAGAAAAACAAAGTAAGAAGTCGTAAAAAAGCAGTTATGCATAGTAGTTGATGATGCAACCGGGACGCCTCTAAGATGTATTATAAAGATACATTAAAACGTAATTAATAAACAAACACTATAAGTGTTCTCAATACGGGACCATTAGCCAGCGCCTTTCCGCCAGAGATGCAACTATGCTGCGAGGATACAGGATACGCTGTAAGTAATGGTCCTAGATTCGGCGGAACTGGTTATTACAATGGAGCGACTAACTGACCTCCGTAACCCCTTTTACGGGGAAACCACACCAACATGAAATAGGTCTTAGATGAAGATGAGTATTAAGCATTTTCTTTTCAGATAAATAAAAAAACAGGTGCTGTAGAAATAATCAGTGATACGGTTGACGATGTGTTTATAATAGAAAACACGCAAGGAGCTCCATTGGGAAAGATTGAATTCGCACCAGATATCGGTAAAAACAACACTTCTCGTGCATTACTATCAGTTATCATAGCATAGCAGTATTTCAGGTCTTTTGTGTAGTCATTTGCAAATACATTTCAGGTATTTGCGTGTGGCGAGTTGCGAATTTAAAATATGGTCGTTTATGTGTATGGTAACTTGCGTTTCTGGCACTCTACGTCTAAAGGTTCTGTTTTTTTCTACTGCTCAGTATTGAGCCAGTCATGTAATTCAAATTGGTACTTAAGTCGATTCAAAGAAAACGCCACATTAGTTGCCTGACCGATAATTTGCATATAATTTTGATTGGTAACTGCACTCGAATAAAAGTTAACGATAAATATTATAATCATAAACTAATAGCGAACACTTTTCAGATCTCGATCGAATAGGATGTCCTCGATGCGCTCGCATTTTACAACGTGCTCAAAAATTACTTCAAAATCAAGATTTTGCCAAAAGCAATGTGATTGGGGTCTGTGAACATTGCCGTCAAAAAACTCAATTCGGAACGACATGTCTAAAATGCAAAGAAGTCGTAGAAAAGTTTCAGCTCAACAGAAGAGCTCAGAAACAAGATAACACCAAACGCGTTAAAACTTGGCTCTCAAAAATACAAGAGTTGATAAAAGTAAGTCTTTTCGATGATAAAGGAGGTACGAAAAAAGATAATCAATTAGTCAGAAGATATTCAGATGTTGATATAAAAAATATGTTGATGAAAGTAACTAAAACAGATCGTGAACCTGCAATAGAAGACCTTTTTTTACACGACATTCGTGACTTATGTTCTGCCAAGAAAGGACCTCTTAGTGAACGATCGCGTTATCCTGAAGGAATAAAAGATAAGGAACCAATATTTTACGAACCGTCACAACATGACAAAACAACAGAACAACAAAAAGTTGATCTATTTCCCGTTCGTAAGCGGCGTGAAACTGAAACTTTAATGTTATCTGATTTGACACTTACAGAAGACGAAATAGAAAAAGAATTTATTCTTAGATATGGGAAAAGTTATAAAGATCACAGAAAAGATAAGTTGGATGATGAAATGATTCCCCGTTACGCTAAAGATAAAAGCAAAAATATATTTCTGACAAATGATAAGAGGGTTGGTGATACAGACTTTATACCAGTACCAAGAACTCATCATGGAGATGAAAAAAAGAAGGAAGTAATACATCCGGCTATGAAAGACCATCACGATGACATAACGATACAAGAAATTCCTAAAATTAGTAAATATTACGAAAAACAAAAAGATGGCGATTTGATTACGTTACCCAAAGCCTGTCAAATTGGAGATATACCGAAGGAAGTTCTTCAATCAGTAAGTAAGACTTTTACACCTGAAAAAGCACGTCACGATGGTACTTACACTGTAAGCTCACCAATCGGCAAACGATACGAAGATGAGAGAACAAGAGATACTTCTCCTGGGGCCACTCGTTTTGATAGTGAAAGGACTGAAAATATTTCATCCGAACCAGATAGAGAACAAAATTACAAAATAAGAAAAGATTACGCAACAAGAGATAATGCAAGAAAACGAGGTATAGTGCCTGAAACGATTGTGGCAGCTGATAAAGACTATAAAGAGGACAAGACAATGAATCTTCCTCTCTCATCACCTACACAAAAAGAGTTAGAAAAGAGAAAGGAGACAAAGATTTCTCCTGATACTAAAATACTATACGAGTCACCATCACGCATGAGGAAATACCATTCAGAGGAATCGCTACTGACTGGCATGACCAAGATAAAAGGTGATTTACAAAAGGAACAAACTTTTGAGTATTACTTCCCGGATACGATTGAAGCACGTAAAAAAGAACCAAAATCTAAAGTAGTAGGTTCCGCAGAATTGATCAAAGATACATTAGATAAATTAAAGGCAAAAATAGAAGAAGAGAGAAAGAAGCGAGAGGAAGCTGAAAGACTAAAAGAAGAACGTAGAAAAAGACTAGAACGAGAAAAAAAGGCAAGAGAAGAATTGCTGGCTAAAAAAATTATAAAAGACTTAGGAACACGGTCAAAATATGAAGAAAAAGGTGCGTATGTTTAAAGTGCTTTTTCATGTTCGATAACTTAATTTATGTTAGAAACTTCTTTATTAGTGTGGTCAGTCCTACAAAGTAAATGTGGTGATTTATGAATACTATTATAAATAATATGGTGATATATGTGAGTTTTTTAAACCATTGGAATGTTCCGATATGAAAGAAGAAGAAATTAATGAGTAGATAAATGACATAAAACATATATCGTATCTTGCTATAAAATTATTGTGAATTTATATTTATCTTTCAACTGTCACGGCATTTGGTCCCAATAACAATGAAATATTAATTATATTATAATATAGATTATATCATTCCTGACAGCGAACGGTTACTCAAACAGTTTTTAAATAACAAGTGAATCACAAACTCACACCAGTTAGGATAAATTTAATTGAAATAATGATAAGTAGCCCATGTTTTTTGTTCCGTCGTGCAAGTTAAATATTTATTTATTTCAGACCAAGATTTAGATTCAAATCTAGATTATGTTTCAAAAGATGATTTAGAAAAGCTATTTCTCTACCTTTGACCATATTGTTTAGATTGGAGATTTTAATATAGATCTTCTTAAGACAAGTGAAGGGGATTCTATCAAACTTATAAATTTTTTGGAATGTATGAATCTTAAACAATATGTAAATGAAGCAACACATTTTACCGACCACTCGGCAACACTATTAGATGTGATTTGCAGTAGTACTAAAGTCATTAATATTATCGTTGATTATATACCTGCTTTAAGTAACCACGCGTTTATATCCTTCGAATTAAATATGAAAAAGCCTAGATCAACACCACGGTGGATAACATACAGACCACTGAAAAATATTAATATTAACACATTTAACGATGACGTAAACTCTATTTTATGGGAAAATTTACTATGTAATGATATTAATAAATCACTTAATGCTTTTAATGAGCATATACGTCTCTTGTTTGATCGGAGTGCTCCACTTAAATTATCTTATGTTAAGGAACAGAGCTATCCATGGATAACAGAAACTGTAAAATACATGATGGAATTAAGAGATAAGGCGTAATCTAAAAGTCGTAAAACTAAACTAAATAAAGATAAAAAAACCTAAAAACAACTTAAGAAAATAGTAAATTCAGCAATACATCATGAGAAAACTGCTTATTTTCGATATAAAATAACTAAAAACGTGAAAAATAAACGCGTTCTTTGGAAAAATATTAAAGCAAATATTAATTTTAATAAACGTCAATCTGATTTGCCTTCTAATATTAGTGATCCCCATAATATTAACCACCACTTTTTGGATATCCCTTGTGAAACCCTCAACTTGACACAGTTATTAACTTTTTCTTGTAACAGGTTCAGTGACTCTGTATTTAGTATACAACCAGTTGATGAATCTACAGTGCTTGATATAATACAAAAAATTAAAACTAATGCCACGGGTGTTGATGGTATAAATTTAAATATGATCCTACTTACATTACCACGCACATTGCGGACCATTATTGCTATAGTTAACATGTCTATCAATTCTGGTGTCTTTCCTGACATATGGAAATACGCTTTAGTCCAACCAATTCCTAAAGTAAATGACCCTAAAGAATACAAAGACCTAAGACCTATTAGTATTTTACCTTTATTATCAAAAATTTTGGAAAAAATTGTCTTATTGCAATTGGTAGAATATCTTACTACTAACAATATTTTGCCTCAGAAACAGTGTGGCTTCCGTGTTGGGAGAAGTACAACTACTGCACTCCTAAATGTAATTGATGACTTATTAGAGGGAAGAGATTTAGGTAAAGGGTCAATTCTTGTTCTGCTAGACTATTCACGTGCCTTCGATTCAATTAGTTCAACTTTACTTATAGCAAAGCTAGCATATTATGGATTGGATAGTTTATCATTGAAGTGGTTTTCGAGCTATTTATCTAATCGGTGTCAACAGGTGGAAGTAACCTGCATTGATGGTACCAAACATTATTCTGATATTCTACCTATAAAAAGAGGTGTGCTACAAGGCTCTATACTAGGACCTATTCTTTTTATTATATACACTGCTGATTTGCCAAAATATGTTAATCATAGTGCATATCACTTATACGCAGATGATCTTCAAATTTATCAAAGTTTCCTTCCACATCACACTAATTCTGTTGTCAGAAAAATAAATGATGACCTAGATAGTATAGCTGAGTGGTCAGTTTCTAATTGCCTTATTTTAAATCCAGCCAAAACAAAGTTTTTAATTACAGGCACTAATTATCAGATCGTAAAGATAAATAATCAGACCCCGGTTCTTAAACTAAACCTTACACAAATCAAACAGGTTACCGAAGCCAAAAACTTGGGAGTTGTTATGGATAGTAAGCTTCAGTTTGAAAAACATGTTCTTGAAATTGTAAGAAATTGTTACTACAGGCTAAAAGTATTATACAAATTGAGAGAATACGTAAACGTCGACACGCGAATATACCTTTGCGAATCCCTAATATTGTCTAAATTAAATTATGCTGATGCTGTAATTGGAAACTGTCTACTAGCTCGCACTAAAAGACTTATTCAGCGAGTTCAAAACTCATGTGCCAGGTATTGTTTCTCTGTCTCACATAGATCACATATAACTCCCTACTTAAATACTAATAACCTGCTTAATATGGATTCCCGGCGTAAACTTCATTTCGCAGTATTATTATTCGGTGTAATAAAAAACAGAAGTCCTTCATATTTATATGACAAATTAAAATTTTCAGAACGTGCTAGAGTACCAGATCGCCTTATCATTCCCAGATTTAAAACTGCTGCATTCCGTGGCAGTTTCAGTTATACTGCAACAAAATGTTGGAACAACATCCCACCTCCAATCAGAAATGCTAACAATGTTAATCTCTTCTAAACAAAGTTAAAGAAATATTTCTTAGATGCTCAAAAAAATTGCAGTAGTTCAAATACTAATTAAGCCACATGATTGTAAATTTATTTATATCTCATAACTTCTTACGCTAGTTACATTTTAGTTGTGAATCACATTTATAACTGTTTCTACAGATGTGATTTCCACCTATGAATAGATAGTTCTTACGCAATAAATGATTTAAATTATTTTCTGCTTTACTGATTAGTTCTACAGGTAGCTCATTACAAAGTGTGGGTGTTAACTATTTCCTCGTACGCTTACCGTATTTATTGTTGACTTTCCGGACTATTAGTTTATCCCTTCTTTTAGACGTACTACGGCTTTTGTAGCGTTAATTGCAGTTATTATTATTATTATATTAACTAATACAATTTATGTGCATATTTCCATTATTATTTTTTTTCTTTTGTCTTAATTGTAATTTATCTTATAACTGAGGCATCTGCGTAAGACCAGTGTCGAGGCTCAGGCCCCGACTTATGCTGAGCGGAGACCTTTTTGGTACTACCCATGTTTTATATTACTGTACTTTTAAAATTTAAAGTATTTATGTTTAGTAGTACCAAATAAACATTTTTTCTTTCTTCTTTTAAAATAAGAGAGTAAAAGGAAAAGCAGTGAAAGGTTCACCTTTCTTTTTTTATATACAAAAAGGATACTAAATACAAATAGGTCGCGATGGTATTAGTCGAATTATTGTCACCTCATCTATACTTGCGTTCAGAGCAAAAAAAATTGTGTTATATAAATTTTATTAGAACAGGCCATCAATAAATCAACGCTAGGAAAAAAACATTTAACTACTTTTCTGTTATTAAGTAAATCACAAACTCACACCAGTTAGGATAAAATTAATTTAAATAATGTTAAGTAACCCCATATTTTTTGTTCCGTCGTGCAAGTTAAATATTTATTTTCAGACCAAGATTTAGATTCAAATATACATTATGTTTCAAAAGATGATTTAGAAAATGAGAGAGTAAAAGGAAAAGCAGCGAAAGGTAAAGTCAGTAAAGAAAAGGCAAAAAAAGAAAAAGATTTGTCAGAAGATAAGAAAAAAGGAAAACCTATTGATAAAGAAGAAAAATCATATAATAAAGAAAAGGAGGAAAAAATTAAAGAACGAAAAACAAGCAAAGATGGAAAAGTTGCGGCGGAAAAAGTTATTGACCAAAAACCTCCTAAAGAAATCAAAATCGTAGATGACAGCTCAGACAGAGAAAAGCAAAGAAAGCAAGATGCAGATGATCTCAAAAAAAAGTTGGCAGAAGAAAAAGCAGAAAGAGAAACTCAAATGAATGAATTAAAAAAGCAGCGGGAAGAATTGAAAAAACAAAAATTAGAAGCGCAAGCACAAAAAGCTAAGGAGGCCGCCGAAAGGAAAAATGCACAGCAACAGGAAAAACCTGAACAACATTTTGAATTAACAAAAATCAAAATTAAAAAGCCATCTATTTACGATTTGATTCAACGTAGAAATAGAATTAAAGAAAGAAGCGCGCCGAAGATAATAATTCCTACTCCCATAGAAATTAAAAAGCATTACAAGCATAGCTATGATACAGAATGTCAAATATGTAATGATTCCGATATAGAAATGGAAATTGAAAATATGTTGTGGGCTAAGCAGGCCGCGGAAGGGAAAGAAAAGTTTAAAAAAGCGATAATAGGTCCTAATATATATAATTTTAAAACACAAATTGGTGATAATGAATTGGTGGATGAGCATCAACCAATCGTATTCCAGAAAAGTTTTGGTGACAACTTTGAACGTGACCCTGGTGATGCTGAAAAGGCTGGAGATTCCAAACTCAGACAAATTAAAAGCGGAAAATCTGTAAGTTTATTTTTTGATTGAACTAGTGGTTTCCCGTAGCTCCGCCTGCGTCAAAAAGTAACCTATGTTTGACCCCGGGTCTTCAACTACATTCATACCAAATTTCATCAAAATCCATTCAGCGGTTTGCCCGTGAAAGCGTAACAGACAGACAGACAGAAAGACAGACAGACTTTCACAATTATAATATTAAGTATGGATTAGTATGGAAGTAAGGATATGGATTATTATCTTTATTTAGGCTTTAGTTTTTAAGCTCTGAACGCTCCAAGGTATTATGTCAGTTTTTCTTCTGTTCATATGGGTACCTTATATGTAGAGTATCATGTTATCATTGAATTAGTCTGTCAATTTATCGATATCATGACGGCAGGGCAGACCGACTTTTCATGGGACAACTGATACCATCAGATGTTTTAAATGCTTTCCCAATTGTTTACCACAAGACTAATACACTGACACTAAAATATTTTTAAAAACTATGTTCTACATGTTTTTTTTTTTATTACAGGACAGTTTTATTGAATAATTGATAGAAATATTTATAGACTATACTAAAACTAAATATACTGAAATTACTATAAAATTAAACAACTAGAAAACAAATATAAAAGTTAAAAAATAATTAAGAAACAAAATTAAACGTCGTAAAACTCCGCCGCATCGCAATTGACCGGGAATGTGCCCAGAAGAAAGGTCCTACATTGAGTGACTAACATGCTGTGGCGTGGATACTATATACAAATAGGTCGCGATGGTAGTAGTAGAATCCATAGACCGTAGAATCATTGCTATACTTGCGTTGAGAGACGATTTTTTTTTATATATAATCTTTATTAGGACAGGCCATCAATAAATCAACGCTAGGAACAAACATTTAACTATTTTTCTGTTAATAGGTAGGTACTGTCAAATTTTGTCGTCATATTTGACAAGGTTAAAACGTTTGAGATTTTTTATTTCGGAATAATTTTATCAAATATTTTATAGGTAATTTTATTATGATCATCTAAATATTTTACGAGATTTTGGTGGAAAATATAAACATTTTCTTAAATATTTTCAATATGCCTAAAACGAAAGAGCCAGAAGACGTGGTAAATTGTTTTTCTATAGTTATAGTTAAGGGGATTTCAAACAATGCTGGGTCGGAGAGCCAGTACATAGAATGTCTCGGCTGCTTTTCAAAACGGATCCAACGTAGTTGTTTTTTTAAAATTTCTAGTTCGAAAATAAATATACAGAATTTCAAAAATAACCTCAAAATGTATGAAAAGAAAGTGCGCGCGAAAGTCAGTAGGTTAGGTTGCGAGGAGCTTGCTCCGAGCGTTAGGTTCTACATAAAACCAACGTGCACCAGATCAGAAATTCTTCATTTGTGGTACTTAGTGTTTTCAATATTAATTTCTGGTCGTTATAAAGCCATGGTTCTTGTTTTGGTGGCACTGGTTTTTACAATCGAGTTACTGCAGTCTTACATTTGCAACCATTTTTAAATGGTAACCCGACCAACAGGAACATGACCCGAGGCAACACTGTCAAATTTTTTCAGGCTGTCTAAAGGCATCTGACACAGCCTATCGATAACGACCGGGATCAATGTCTTAAGGTGCCTTCCGAAGCACGGAGGAGCTCAAGATAGAATATGCCACTAAATGGCGATCAATCCAATGGTGGTCGCGTCTCGCCGTCGCTTGGCACTATTTTTCATTTGCCATCTATCGATAACAGCTTGGACCAGCGGCTGAACGTAACTTCAGAAGCTCGGTGGAGCTCGAGATAAAAATTGACTAATATCTACCAATCCAATACGATTATTTATTTATTTAATAAAACTTTATTGTACCACAAGTAAAAATACAATTAGCGGTCTTAATGCTAAAAGCATTTTCTCCTAGTCAACCATTAGGAAAAACAGAGAAAATAAAAAGCGGCGCAAGAAAGCTTCGTGTGATATTACAGAAAAAAACTCTACAGCTAAATAAACATACATAGATTTACACAAATAGGGAGTATAATATACATACATATATATTTAAAGATTTCAATGCAGAGAAATTATGATTCTGGTTTATAAGTTAGAAAGAATTCATTAGATGAGTAAATTTGGTTGAGGTCTCTTTAATGTCATTGGGCAAAGCATTCCACAGCCGAATGGCTTGTACAGTGAAATAATATTCCATGAAACTCGTCCTAAAGGAAGGAGTAGTAGCAAGGCGACTTGTGTTGGAAGACCTGCGCTGCCGATCATGGCCGTCAGAAAGATATTGAAATTTGCATTTTAGATACTCCGGAGACTGAGAATCTGTGAGAATGGAGAAAAGTGTAGCGAAGTTGACGACGTTGTCGTATAGGAAGCCATTTCAGCTCAGAGCGATAAAGAGATATGTGATCAAATTTTCTTAGACATAAAATAAAACGGATGCAATTGTTTATAAGGAGATCGAGCTTATCAAGAAGATCTTGATTGATATCAGGATAACACACATCAGCATAGTCATATATGGGAAAACCAAAGAGTGTACTAACATTATCTTCGTTTTGATTGGAAGGAAGTTCCTTAAAGATTATAAGGGCCGCGCTCATTCCTCATTCAGATTTCTGTAAATCTTGCATTTATTTTCAGGAGTTAGAACACTGTAAAGGGGTCATAAGATACTCATTGTCGGATCGCTCATTTATAGAAAAGGGTTGGACTATGCTACCTACTGAAAAAGTTGTTCGGAAGGTGAGTAAGTGATTTTCAGCATCATAGAAGTCCATGGAGCAATTACAAAGAGGAGATGTCATTTGAAATGGCGCAGTGATGTGATCATTGGCGCCTTGCCGACACAAAAGTGGGCGGAGCTTGTCATTGCTCGTGCTCCATGGTTGGAGCCACGGCCGAAACCAAGCATGTCGCACGTCTGCCTTCCGCCAAGGGGAGCTGAACAAATACTTACAAAACGCTTATTACGGCATCTCCTCTCTGTAATTGTTCCATGTAGAAGACTCAAGAAAACGTTTCTATTTCTACCCGGCTGTATATTTGTTCTATGTACTTTTCCCCCTCGGACTAGTAGAGTGTTGAGTTTATTTATTTAAATTGCAAAAATTAATCTTGTACTTCTCTTTTACCGATTCACACTGTGTTAGGAGGCAGACGATATACCATCCTTATTAATATTTGAATATACGTTCTTACGTATTTATTTGAAACCTCTTTTTTTTCTTTCGCCATTATCCAATTATTCAACATAGAGGATTCCAGAAACTACATGAAAAGATAACGCCAGGTAGTTTGACCCAAAAAATATCCTGTCAGCTGGAACCTTACGTTACAACCCGGACACTCCATACACAGCATACTACTAGGGTAGGTTGGTTATTTACAGTGCCTGCTTGCGTCATAGTTGTCCTTCATGGCCGTTCGCCGAAGCGACATCTTTTCATTGTTTTTGATTTTTACCCTAAATTTGCGCGGCTCGGTGCGGTATCTGTTTCGGGTGGGAGGGCGTGAGTGTCTATTCTGTACGTTAGTATTATTCATAATTCTGTGCTTACGTTAAAAGCAGTTTTATGAGACCGCTAGGGTCCTGAAGTTGGTAATAAGTGATCGTAAAGACACACCCTGACCATTACTGTAAAATAGGTTACCGAGGTCAGACGACAGTCGCTCCATTGTAATAACCAACATGACCTGATTAAAATCCCACTCTGGACTTGCGCTGAAGACGCAACTGGGCAACAACTGGTCAAGAAGAACGACTAGTAAAGTAATGATCATCATCATCATTCTAGCGTGTATTCCTAGTTGCGTCGACAGCTTACGTTTCGGAGCCTAGGGTACGCTATAAGTCATGATCCTAGAGTTGGCGGCACTGGTTACTACAATGGAGCGACACCCGTCTGATCTCCACTTTTTAAAGAAAAAACCAAACCAAAAAGAACATGCCCGAGGTGTGCTAGCAGCCAACACTGTCAGATTTGTTCAGGTTGCCTAATGGCATCTGACACAGCCTAACGACTGCCATCCATCGATAACTACCGGTACCAAAGGCTTAACGTGCCTTCAGAAGCAGGGACGAGCTCGGGATAGAAAATACCACTAATTGGCGACTATTCCAAACCGGGTTGCGTCTCGCCGTCGCATGACACTCGCATTCGCTACGGATACGCGCGTCGCGCTCGGCTATCATATTATTTTTAATCATTTATTCAGTAAATATCAAAATGTACACATACTCGTACAACATTTACCGAACAGCGGAAATCTCGAAGGGTTTATCTGTGTTTGGTGAGTCGCTATTACATTTAGAAAGAAGCTTAGATTAATAAATGGTCTCGCGTGCTCGACTAGATACCGTCGGCATACTAGAAAAATTCGCAAATAAAACCATGCCGAATTCGGCATAGTTGCGGCATACCCGCGTCAGTCATGCCGCGACCGAAGAGTGAGTTTGATGTCTAGATAAATATAAAATTTAATGTAAAAGTAGACGCAAAATGTGCAGTTTGCGTAGTCAAACTGTGTAAGAATAATACTAAAAGAAATAAGAAAGATACTGGTATTACATACCATCAATAAGTCAATTATAATACTGGTCAATGCCTCTCCTTCAAACTATTTTGCTTCTGCGGAACATCTTTTTATTGAGATTATTGTTAAGCACACTAAAGTTCTACTGGCAGTGTGCCCCAGACTTCGCATCGACTACTTTCATTCTTTTGATCTTCTTCTTAACGAATTCTGTCCAAATTATGAACATATTATTGTTATGGGTGACTTCAATACATGCCTTATCAAAAATGATTGGCGCACTCACAAACTCTTACATCTTTTAACTTCCTATAATCTTAATGTCCTGCCTCTCTCAGCAACTCACCATGTACCTAACCGTACTCCTTCTCTCCTAGATTTGATTATAGTGTCCTCTCTCGACTTTGTTTCTATGCATGGTCAACTAACTGCTCCTTTCTCGTATCACGATCTTCTCTATCTTTCTTACTCTATTCTTCCCCCAAAGCGTGAACCTGAGTATATTTTCGCCGTAACTTTAATGCCATAGACTTGGAGAAATTTTATACTGATGCGAAACACATTGACTGGACAGCAATCTACACTAGTGACTATGTAGACACTAAGGTTGAACAATTTAATAGTAATGTCCTGAAATTATTTAACAAACATGCTCCCTTGAAACGCATTAAGGCAAAACGTAACCCTGCACCTTGGCTTACAACTGAGATCAAAGAGGCCATGAGGCGAAGAGACAGAGCTAAACATAGATTCAAGCGATGCCCCACAGAACACAATGGCACCATATTTAAGACACTCCGCAATCGCTGTAATCGTCTGTGTAGAGATGCCAAGCGACAGTACTTCCATAACTCTCTTGCTTGTAAAAGCCCCGCGGAGATGTGGAAATTCCTTAAGTCGGTTGGTATCGGTAAATCCTCTCCACTTGATCACAATAATTTAGACCCAAATGACATCAATAGACATTTCTCTCTTCCTCCTGTCTCACTATCTCCTAATATTAAATTGGATACTCTGGCACAACTGTCCAATCTACCTACTCCAGCATATTCTCCACTTGAACTATCTTCAGTTACAGAGGATGAAGTTAAGAAATGGGTTCTCCATGTGTCCTCTAATGCGGCGGGTAATGATCAAATTTCGGCAAAAATTATTACTCTACTACTTCCTGTAGTTCTTCCTATTCTCACTCATATTCTTAACTTCTCCATTTCGTCAGGATTATTTCCTTCGGCCTGGAAATCAGCTTATATTATTCCGTTGCCTAAAGTCTCTAATCCCACTTCTCTTTCTCAGCTCAAGCCTATTTCTATTTTATCTTTTCTTTCAAAAGTTCTTGAGCTAATTGTCCACAGTCAACTATCTGCCTTTCTCTTGCGCAACAACATTATTAGTGAATTCCAATCAGGCTTCCGTGCAGGCCACAGCACAGTGACTGCACTAGTTAATGTTACTGATGACATCCGCTGGGCTATAGAAAATAGATCTCTTACTTTACTTGTTCTTCTCAATTTTAGTAGTGCTTTTAACTCTATCGATTTTGATGTTCTGCTGGAAATTATCCGATCTCTAAAGGTAACTCTTTCTTGGTTTGAGTCGTATCTTCGGGGTCGCTCGCAGTGTGTCCGCCTTGGGGAGGTGACCTCTGATTGGTGTTAGCTCACGGCGGGTGTGCCTCAGGGTGGCGTACTTTCACCTCTCCTCTTTTCTATCTTCATTAATACTGTTACTAAAATTCTATCTTCCAGTTTCCATCTCTATGCAGACGATTTGCAGCTCTATCGCCAGTTTTTACCAGCGGAAATAGATTCAGCCATTAACTGTATGAATGATGATCTACAGAGGTTGTGTATGGGCTGAGTCATACGGTTTACTAGTAAATCCAAATAAATCCCAAGCAATGATCATAGGTAGTAGTTACTGGAGGAATTCACCTGATCTAAGCGCTATTCCATCACTTCTCCTGGACGGTACCGTTATCAATTTTGCTGAGACCACTAAGAACTTGGGCGTTGTTATTGACTCGGGTCTAAACTGGAATGCGCACGTTTCTGCAGTTAGTCGTAGGGTTCACTTTACCTTTCACAATCTAAGATGCCTTCAGACTTTCCTTCCTCTGGAAACTAAAATTTACTTATGCCAGTCCCTTATATTGCCACTTCTTGATTACGCCGATGCCTGTTATCTGGACGCTACAGAGGAGCTGCTGAACAAACTTGAACGTCTGCAAAACTCATGTATCAGATTTATCTATGGTTTGAAAAAATTCGACCATGTCTCCGACTTCCGCAGCCAACTCAAGTGGCTCCCTATCCGACTTCGCAGAAATATGAGAATCCTTTGTCTCCTATTCAACGTCCTGTACAATCCCTCCTATCCTTCTTATCTAAAGGATCGTTTCTCCTTCTCCCGTCCGATTGATGCACCTTGCCGTTCCCACCTTAGAACCCTCCTCAATATTCCCATCCATCATTCCGATTCCTACACTCACTCCTTTTCAGTCCAAGCGGTAAGATTGTGGAATTCATTGCCAGCTGACATACGAGACTCGAAAACTATCTCAATATTTAAGAAACTAGTTAAAGAGTATTATCTGTCCTTAGCACAGTAGGTATTTATTTATGTATTTTATATGTAAGTTTATTAAGTATGGATTATTTGTAATAGTATTTGTGTATGTATGTTAATATTATAAGGATTTTATAATAGTTTTATCTAGGTAATTAGGTATAGTCTTCACTTTTCCTTTCTTTTTTGTACACGCTAATTACCCTTTTCTTGTCTTTTCCTCTCTTGGGTCTGCTGGAAGAAATTTCTTTAGAAATAAGCAGCTCCCTTGTACTTTCTTTTTCTCTTATGTATAATCCTTTACATTTTATTGTGTACATGAATAAAGTAAATAAATAAATAAGTATTGTATAATTTCGAAATATGGCCATAAATTACTCACGAAAATAATATAACCCCAAAATATGGCGCGAAGTACCGCTCGGTGCTTAATGTTGCCGTGTATTAAAAAATCCCAAATTCCCCGAGGTTCCGATTTTTATTATTTAGATATTTTGTTTTTTAACTCCCGACCCCAAAAGAGGGATGTTGTAATTTTGACTTTTTCTGACAATTTTGTCTGTCTTTAACATCTTATTTCTTTAATGCTGGTCTGGGAGAAAAGTAAATACGTGGAATGTACTAGCTGCTTATCTTCCCGCGCAGACCATTTATGCCGGCCGAGGAAGTGGGCGAAAATCGAAGAACCATAACTATTAGTAGGCGATGCGACTAGCAACCTATCACTATTTTGATTCCATTTCCACTTTACGCCCACCAACATTCTAAATATGGCCTCTTGGTAGTTGGTACCACGTAGGGTATTGTTGCCGGATAATCGATTCATCGAATTTGGGTTTTTTTTAATAATCTAGGATATCAAAAGTATTGATATAATAAATTTTAATCGATTTTTGACAATTAATCGAAAATAATCGATTATTAACTGCAATATCAAACTATTAGTCGATTATTGAAATGGGTTGATATAAATTATATCGATTTAATCAACATAGGTAATCGTTTATATCAATGGTTATTTATCGATTATGTATCTGTAGTATCGATATAATCTAATCTGTAGTATAGACTTTTGAAAATTTATGAAAAATAATCGATTAATGGATTAACAATAATACCAAGCATTTCAGGCACCGGTACTATACAGATATACCGGAACTCGGCGGCGGGATGTACAGCGGGCATAACACAAATCATCGTCATTCAACTCATTCAGAAAAAAATATTGTACTTACAGAAATATATTATGCATAGTATCAATATCGATACTATTGATATATAATCACTATCGACACCTTAGATTATATTTTCAACTATCAATGAATCGATTATTATTCGATGAGTAATCGATTTTCCGGCAACACTACTGTGTGGAAAAAGGCCATGATAATATCTATGTACTAGCTGTTTCCCGCAGCTCCGCCTGCGTCAAAAGGTAGCCTATGTTTGAGTCCGGGTCTTGAACTATATCCGTACCAAATTTCATGAAAATCAATTCAGCGGTTTAGTTGTGAAAGAGTAACAAACATCCATCCATACTTACAAACTTTCGCGTTTATAATATTAGTAGGATGTGTATGTCTATTTATTTATCCGTATATTTATCTGTAACCCGGGTTAAACCCGGTTAACTAAAAAGAGGTCAGTAATTAATTAGCTCCAAGCTAAATAGAACATTAAAGTAACGTTTAACATACTGTACTGTGTAATAATAAATCAAATGAGAGTTTTTTTGCAATTTTAGGATTCTATATTAGAATTATAAAATAAAGTAGACAAAAATTAACCATTTCCCCTAGCTTATCTCCGAAACTATCGATTCCAGAATTTCGATTTATAAATTACAGGAAAACCTATGAGATAATTTTAAATTTGTTTAGGAGGTCCAAATGGAGGAAAATAAAAAAATAGTACAGAACCCTCTCCACGCGAACCGACTCACACTTGGCCAGTTTTATTTTAATTTCATTTTAAAGGATTTTCTGAACTACTTTTTATAATACGTAACAAGACCACAGCAATTAATAATTTTCCCATTGGTCGGGCACCAGTCAAGTAGCTGGCAACACCATAATCAACGCTAGTGTGCGTCTTTGCACATTGTTTTACACACACTTTCTTATTAAGTGGCCGCATTCTGCAAACTGATTTTTCTTCACAGCGCGGTATCTAGTCGTAGCACCGCGGAAACCAATTATTAATCTATGGAAAGAAGGTATTTTTTTAAACTTAATTTAAATCGAGCTCCTCAATCAAATAGTTATTAGCTTATTGCTAATTTAGATGAACGTATACCGCATGAGACCAGCCCACCCAGAGTTCGACTGGTTCGAGAGAAACAGAAAGAAGGGTACTCTGGAATACGAGAGTGGGGAGAAATTAGCAGACTTTAACGAAAATGGCCGAGGACGGTTGTTTTACAGAAGTGGAATGCTTGCCCTGGATTACTACAACGCTGAAGGTATGATATTCCATATGGATTTAATTATCAGGAGTGTCATCCTCAATTACTTGTCCGATAGTTGCAGGTATATTAACATTTGAACTAACGCACTGCACATTTAAAACATAAAAATACATTTTTATTAAATTAATAGCGTAAAATACCTTCAATCCTTCATACTTCCGACGTTTCAACCATGTTACAACGGCCGTGAACAACGGAACGACTGGCTCAGCATTTCTACAGCTCCATACTACCAGCAATACCACTACCATATCTTGATTTCTCCCAGTAGGTAGTTGCAGGTATGACATAGCGCGCCCAGCCTCCCGAGCTGCTACTTTCTCATCCCGAAATCACAAATACCTTTATTCCGTTCAGTCTAAAAACCTTCTACCCTTTCCTCGCTTAAAAATCCATTTCCATGGGTAGCAGCGTCGGAAACGACACAAGTCGAACAAATTACGCTCACCAACTCGTTTGTCAAGCTTTGTGAGTATGGCGAAATCCCCTAAATTCTTGGGGGAGGCCTATGTCTAGCATTGGACTTCCTGTGATGATAATGTCAGACGGTTGTGATTAGTAGGGACTGTCCCAATGTCTCATGATGTTATGAAAAGCAGAAAGCGGACCCTGGTCTCCTAAATAACAGGTTGACGAGGAAACAGTTGATTCTGGAGCACGAGAGTCGGGAGACGTTGGTAGACTTTATTTAGCCGAGGATGATTGTATAATAGGAGTTTGATTCTTACCCTGGATTTCTACAAGCGGTTGGGTGGGAGGATGGGAGTTCTGTACGTTAGTACTAAATAATGCCGTGCCTACGACCCGCCTAATGATAAAAGGTTTACCGTATCCTATCGACCAATAACAGGAGTATCACGAGTGTCAGCTTCACACTCAAACTTCAAACTTTGCTCATTTTCTAAGCGCGAGTGAGTGTGCCCTTAAATGTATAAGCTGTTTCCAGTTGAATTACGACATTGCTTGAATCATCTGGTTGTCTGATTATAAAGATGATTCTGTACTTCGGAACGGGCATGAAAGATTGATCTGTCGTTTGGTGGTCGTTAAAGGAATCTGAAGGCTTGACAAACTTAAACTCACACACGTGGTCTGTGGATCCATAGGATTCATTCATCAAGTGTTAGGTAGTTTGTTCAATCAACCCTTTTCACTCTGATGTCAGAGTTTTTCGAAACCGCTTCTCAACCTTTGGTTCCCTTTACGATCACCAGATCGCTGCCGGGACCAATGGCATAACGTGCCTTCAGAAGTAAGGAATCATCAGATAATCCGTTCATTCAAACCTGCAATGTTCTTCTAACCTCAGTTGGACATAGCTGTTTGGTTCCCGTGGGGATCGAATCCACGATCTTTGCCTTCGCGTCTGCAGATCACATACGAATACACGATATGAATGAATAAATAAATCGTTTCAGAAGTAAATGCCCAACAACGTTTCGTGGTGTACAGCAGTGGTGAACCTGATCAGAGGGGAAGGTCTCGCCCGAGGACTGTGTTGGCTTCCTTTGACTACCTTGGCAATGGCATCGTATTTGACCATTCTGGCAAAATAAGGTGTCTTTTCATTAGATTTGATTTCATAAGAGATGACGCAGCGCAGCGTTGGGTTCTCACCGACCAGATGGTCATTAGAGCACCTGAAAGAAGGTCGCTGGTTGCAGGCGGGTTACAACCGACCATTTTGGAAAGCATTATGAGAGGCCTATGTACAGCAGTGGACTGACTGCGGCTGAAATTATGATGAGATCACCTGAAGAAGGTGAGGCAAGCGCCGGAAGCAGGCGGCTTCCAACTGGTAAATCTAGCAATTCTGGGGGATGCATATGTCCTGAAGCTGAAATGATGACTTGGATTGCCAAGGAGGAGCTCGGTGGCCGAGCGCGGTACATGTTAGTAATATAATAGGCTAATACTCAATTTTTATCATTCATATGATAAATATCAATACCAGAAACTGAAAATGAATCATTTTTTTAATCCGTGCAAAAATAAGCTAGCCTTTGAAATTCGATGGAAGGGAAGGGAGAAAATGATGCACTGTGTGTGCTGTGACGTCACTGCCATTTGGTTTCTTGTCTAGAAAAGAGGTAGCAACACCTGGCTCCCACTTTCCTTTATGAGAAAATTTTAAATGCTATTTACTGCTTTTATTATCAACCAATTTTCTTGATTTTTTTCGGATTCTGCTAGTTATTGTTCCGTTAAAAATCTTGTCTAAGTATGAACACAGTCAAGTAGCCTATTATTTTAGATTATGGTTTACCTGATTTAGTTTCGGCAGGTGTTGATGGAAGCAGCATAGCAGGGTATCCCTCTTTTTCTTTATTGATCAATGCAGTAGAGGCTTTAGCGTAATCATTTTTCGATTTCCTCCGGCAAGCTAGATTGAAATAAAAACAAAAAAAAGGTATATTATTGTCCACATGTCTCATGATTATTATCGAGAAAATGGGAGAATATGACAGAAAACCTTGAAGTTGAACATGATAACAAAGATAAAATTCCGTTTCAGGCTAAAATACAACCAAACTGAGGGCGTAGTACTTGATCGGACGCTAGGCCCAGTTTCTCACTGGAAGTGGCACACTTTGAACGATCCACCAGTTTTGCAGCAAGTAATGATTGACACACAGATGTCACATAAAGATCAATCTATCCTAAAATTAGGTGGACCAGGAGAGAATAAACCGAGACCAGATGACGAGGAAATGCTAGCTATAGAATTCGATAACTTCATCAAAGATAAAAGCGCGAAACTATCACAATCTTTTAAGCCATTTCAGATTAGAATGAAAGCGTTAAAGATTAATGAATATTTCTCGTTGCGTGTTCTAGATCAGGCTAACGTTCATTTGTTATATCGAGACGGTTCCACAAATGTTAAATTGAATATAGGTATGCTTTTAGATCATAAAGAGATAGTTGATACGGATACAGCAGAAGTCGGTGAGGTTTTGAATAACCTAGAACGTTTGCCAGCTAAAACTGATAGTTTAGCTGAGTTGCAACGGAATATAGCTAATGCACAGATGCTAGATAGAGTTAGAACTGAAAGAGACAAAAGAATTAGGAGACCTCAACCTGTAGCTAGTTCGGATAAACTTATGTCTGGTGCTTCTAAACCTATGAAACTACCATTGTTGACAGTTGATTCTACAGCGTCAGTAGGCGTTAGTAGATTTTGCAGATGCAAAAAATCTCCAACTTGTAATGTTTATTACGATACTAGTCTTGTATAACATAATTTATAATCCAGTTTTAAATCTAATTGTTTCTTTTTATTGCCTACTTTAGGAATGTCTACTTTATTTGTTATTAAGTTATGTTATGTGATTGTTGTTATTTACAGTTTAGTACTTAATACAAGTTTTAAATCTGACAGTTATTTTTCTTTTATCATAGAACTAGCTTTTTCCCGCAGCTTCGCCTGCGTCTAAAAGTAGCCTATGTTTCAACTATGTGTCTTCAACTATGTTTGTGTGAGAATGATAAAATTCCTCGACATATTGGGTGGCAGGCTACCGTTTGAAAATTCGATATGTAGCTGCCGCGATCAAGACCCCGCAACCAGAACAAAAATTGCTTACCTCCAGGCCCGTACGCCTTGTCCAAAAGCAAGCTAACATGCTCCCCTTCTGGAATGATGAACTTGATCTTCTCATTTTCGCACCTTTGAAAAATCACAGGTCAAGAGTCTAAGAAAAGTAGCTTTATCACAAACACAATAGTTTCTAGATCGAATTGTCTTCAATTTCGTAATATTAGACGACTCCACGTCACACGGAACTCGCGACTTTCTCTCGCAAAGAGGAATCCGACGGACCCACAGTCTTCTCGTGCGGAGCTGCAGGCGTGATGCGAGAGAGATCCAGAACGTTCTATTCTGGAGCTCGGCGGTGATTGGTCGACGAGGCGTATGAACGATGGAATGTTTCGTTCGACATTCGGTGATTCAAATTTCTGCTCTGATGGCGGGAAACTTGAACGCAGCATGAAATTCGATTTTCGGTGGGTTTGGTGCCGAGATAACAATAAGAAAATTACGATAAAACTCTTAACCTAATATCAAATTTCTTCAAAATCCGTTCAGCGGTTTGGCCGTGAAAGCGTAACAGACAGACAGACAGAAAGACATACAGACAGACTTGCGCATTTATAATATTAGTATGGATTAATAGTATGATGAAATTTGTTTGGTGGAGGAAAATAGACTGCAAAAAGGGGGAAATTTGCAGTAGCGTAGTTTAAGTCACTGACGTAGTCGTCGCCTCTATATATATAGCGATTGTTATGTTAGCGTAGTTGTAAAGCTCAGTCTGCTATTCAGAAGGCCCCAACTTTGATCCCCAGCCAGTAAAGAATTATTTATTTATATCTAAAGACTTTTTTGCTTTAACAAATTTTTTGAAAGTAAATCAGCTGGAAATTAATTAATTCAAATTAAATAATATTGGTTAAGCATACTTTATTTTTTAATCAAGATCAGAATTTCCAAAAATCAATATTAATGTTGTTTATTGGAAGTTCTTAATTAATTTACTACGCAACGGTTGCTTCAGTTTTTTTGGTTTTCGTAGGCAAAGGGTAAAACTGGGTCTGTCCCTCTGTTCGTATGTCACCAGGACATATCATGTTAAATCTTTGCCGCTATAAGAACAAATACTAAAGAAATAAAAAAACTCCCATACAACAAACGTTTTTTTTTTTGCTCGATGTTACGGCAATATTTAGTTCTTTATTGACTTTTAAATAAACAAAAATATTATAGGGCTCCATTACAGTAACCGGTTTTTGCGGTTTTCATAGATAATGGTACTGGACCCTTAGTCGACGCAGTCACTAGCGTCTACGTTATTACGTTGTCATAGTAGTGACGCGAGGTCTACTGTACACAGAATTACTAGTTTTTAAACTGGACATCTGATGTAACCGGTAAACGAATTCAGATGAAGACGAAGCAATTTTGATGGTTTATTCAACTGATTGTAGAAGACTTTGTCTATGGGTTTTAGGGTTCCGTATACAAAGGATAAAAAGTGACTTCGCTATCCGGATGGATAGCGAATGATAGACGAATGACAGACGGATGTCTGTCATTTTATCAACGAAACAAACGTAATGAGGAAGACAGCAAATAAATTCCATTCATACGTAGTTTGGGGGGAGGGAATTGATAGATTGGAGGTTTCTAGTAAGCTTACAGATATATTTTTTTTTTTTTTTTTTTTATAAAATTTTATTATTAAAGTGTATCAAAAAGTAGAGTTTAGACTTTTTAAAATTTTGTTATTTTCTTTACTTTGTCCTATCAACTACCCATCAAAATGTTACTAGTATGCTTTAAAAATAAATAATAACATAAAAAATGTCAGGAAGTCTCCGAAGATACAACACACGGGATGGCACGGAACCCTTCGTGCGCGATTTCGACTCACACTTGACCGGTTAAATTTCCCCTACATACGAGTAATACTACAGATAAGTAATAAATAAGCTTTAAGATACAAAGGACTATTTTATATGAGATAACCAATATACAAAACTTAAATTTTTAGGTTAAAAGTTGTGAACTATAAAAGTTAAACTTACCTGCCATTTGAAATGCACAGCACAAAATCAAAATGGAAAAACTCAATACAAAATTCATTATTATTGATTTATTTTAACACTCACATAACCATTTGTTGTATTTGCTCTATTGATCCAGATACAATAATGTAACGTGTCATACAGTAATGAGTATTTTCCTTAAACTATATTTAGATTGGGGATTTTAGTAGGCAGATAAAAAATGTTGTTTTTCAATATCCCCATTCACTGTTTAAAATTGTGTTGGATTCTGTCTATTATATTTTTTAAGCACAAAATTTTATATGCGTGTGCTCTGAGGGCCACTCTCTCAGAATTCATTGAAAACATGCTCAGGATTTAGTGAACATTCCCAAAGAATTGTGAAAGTTAGAACCAGATTTTGTAAAATTCAAATAAGCGAGTTATGGGATTTAAAGTTGGACCCGCAGTCCACACATAGAGGATTCAGGGTCCACTTGTACCAAATGAACTAAGGGCACTTAAGAAATAGTCTTAACGCCAAAATGTAAGATAATGCCAAACAAAAATTGTGGAAACAAGATATTATAGCAAAACATTGTATTATTTTCTATATCTCCGTTCAAAATGGACCCTCACGTGGAAAGTTTATTACGCTAATAATAACAAAAGCATTAACTTTTGGTTACTCTTTGAAATCCTATATACGATATCACGTTGGTTGAACAGCATTTCAACTATACGATATTCTACCACAAGTTGATTTAGGGCTTTGTGAAAGGCGCGCCCGTGTCAAGCGTGCCTTTACCCTTGCGGAAAAGAAGACCGTAGGCCAAACCTGCAGGCCGAGCCGAGGCCGCCGTGGTAGCGGCCGCCGCGCTGGGACTTTGGAGCATGAGTAAGCACATGGGCCCGGCAACACGCGGTAGGTGTTGACACCGTGTGGTTTTTAGTGGGTTCAAGTCCCACATAACCACTCAGCTTCTCGTTCATGGCTGGTTGGTAGGCGAAGGCCTTTTCCAAACGAAAAAAAGGCTTTGTTTAATAAGTTAGCAAGTTAATGTTTCATGTTTTCGATAGATGGCGTAACAATGAGATACTTGTATGAGAGTGCCCAAGGAGTAACCAATAAAGTTGGCGGATTTCCTTGAACGGCGGTTGAATATTTGTATAGCATATTTGCTGTTTCCTGCAGCTCCGCCCGCGTTAAAGAGTAGCCTATGTTTGAACCAAGGTCTTCAACTATATTCATTCCAAATTTCAACAATATCCGTTCAGCGGTTTAGCCGGGAAAGCGTAACAGACAGAAAGACTTTTGCACTTATATTATTACGTTATTATATGGAAGTATGATTACTCGTAGTATGGATATTTTGTAACCTGTGGTGGAACCTACTGCGAATGTGTGTCCCGACTGCCATCTGGTGGTTGTAAAGACAACCGGATCATGCATAATCCTATTGGTCTTGTTTCTCTAAAAAAGGGTTTCGTAAGTCAGGCAGTCGCTCCATTGCAATAACATGCACCGCCGTATCTATAGGGCCTATAGTATTCGACGAATATACTAATACCTATTCGTTCGAGTACCTAATGATATGTACCAAACGCCTGTAAGAAATAAATATCAATAACTTCAATAATAGTGATTAGCTTTTTTTTATACAACTAAGTAGGCAAGCAGCCGTACGGCCCACCTGAATGTAAGTGGTTACCGTAGCCTATGAACGCCTGCAACACCGAAGATGTCACGAGCGTGTGCCGACCTGTCCGCTGTCAGCACAGCGACCCCTCTGGAGCCTGGCGACCCTACTCACCAGCAGGAACACAACACTGCATCACAGTGTTATTTGGCTGCTGTCTTCTATAGGGTGGAGGTACTTCCCCAGAAGGACTACTTCTTACAAAATGTCCATAATATACAGTATTATTGAAATCATTGCTCGAACCACCAAATGGACCACGCCCGTCCTCCAGACGCACATCCATTCGCCGTCTCATTATAGACGGCGGTGTAGTGGTCTGTTGACAGAAATTGGCCGACAGTCAACAAGACCCCGACTACCAGGGAGTTATTAACTGTCACCCAGGGTGCACCGTCCCGAATCCCTTGTCAGCCCGCCCTCACACCGGATCCTTGGGATCAAGTGAGAATGCAAAGCTTTCAAAGGACCGGGCACTCGAGGAGGTACCCTGCCCTGCACCCCTTAGTGTGACTAAACCTTTTTTTTTTTTCTTAGCCAGAAACCAGACTCACCACTCTTATAGGCCCTCCGACACCTGGAGGACCTCTGCCACCGGGTGGGACTATCCTAGTTCCACCGTTTATGAGGGCGCTTGCAGGCGCGCTAAGTAGCGCCTGCGTCGCACCCCCCCTCTCCGCCGCCGGATCGAGTCCGCGAGAGGGTCGTCCTCGCGGTTCCTTTCCTCGGCCTCCCTCTGCGACATAACAATCTCGCAGAAGGAGGCCATTGCAGACCAAGCTCTGTCGCTCTCGAGCATCGCGTTGGCGACACTCGGGAGCGACAGGTCCGTCCCGCCAAGCGCGGAGGCCAGGTCCTGGCGCTGCCGGCTCCACCTAGGACACCGCTCAAGGACATGTTGAGCGGTGTCCTGAGCCTCGCCACAGTCGTGGCAGAGAGGCTCGGCCTCCCTCTGGGCCACGCGGTGCAGGTACTCACCGAAGCAACCGTGTCCGGACCGCGGGTCTTCAACTATATTCGTTCAACGGTTTGGCCGTGAAAGCGTAACAGATAAACAGACAGAAAGACAGACAGACAGACTTTCGCATTTATAATATTAAGTATGGATTTTGTAGAATAAAAATAAATCGACTCGATGATTATATCGAATTAAAATAAAACTTCGATATGAAAAGAAAATCATTCGGTTATGCGAGAGTCATAATTTTTAATAATAGGGCTCCTGGAGTTATATAGCTATTACTAACTGTTTCCCGCAGCTCCGCCTGGGTAAAAAGTAGCCTATGTTTGACCCCGGGTCTTCAACAATTTTCATACCAAATTTCATCAAAATCCGTTCAGCGGTTCTGCCGTGAAAGCGTAACAGACAGACAGATAGACAGACTTTCGCATTTATAATATTAGTATGAATATAGATGAACAGTAGAATGGAAAATCATTGGAAAAGGTCTTAACAACATATATAATCGGTCGGAGTCGAATGAAAATTAGTTAACTCACAAGTTTTCAAGGAGTTACAGATTTTAAAAATAGATCCTGGGGCCTTGCTATGACGTCTAAAAGCTGGGCAGAAACGCGAGAGCAAGCGCCTTCCTTGTATTGCGCCATCTCGTTCACTCACTCGTTTCAGCTCTGCGTTAGGAGGTGATTGTAAGGGCCCAGGTAATGATTTACAGCCTTGTTTATTGTTTGTTTGAAAGCGGACTTAGTTGATTCACTTATCTCTAACTGACGTCGGGGTTTTTGTAAAATTTCTTACGCTTCCGGAAGTAGCCGTAATGATACAAAACAGTGCTCAAAAAGTAATTAGGAATTAAAGATTTGGGCATTCATGATCGCTCAGGTCATTATCGAAAGCGTTCACGTCACGAGAAACGAACGAAAACATCACGCGTCATCGTCATTTAATTTCGAAATTAGTTCATTCGTCGCTTTGTACACTTGGATCAGTCTTAAACGCGCTCTCAAAGATCGATGTTGTGTAGGCGCCTTAATCGAATTTGACAGTCCGCGAGTGTTCCTTTTTTGAATTTGAAATAGTGTTGTGATATTTTTACAGGTGAGTTTCGGCTTTAATTAGTTATTTAAAATTTGGAATTATATATTTTTAATTCTTTTTTATTGTTTTTTGTTTGAGTAGTACCCGCAAAATTGGACTTGTGAATTAGTTTTATGGTAATTCATATGTCAAATATTTTTCTTTGGGGTAGATATTACTTTCTATACAAATTATATTTTTGTCATCAATTTTGAGCTAAATTAATGTAAAAACTTTATATCGTACTTCGAATAAATTTCTTAATAATTTATCAGTTGCATGAGAAAGTTGCAGTTGCAGAAAATGTAATTTAAATGCGTTTATTCAATTAAAATACGTTTAAATCTACATAAAAGGTTTTAATTAAATGTTATAGGCTTTTATAAACAGTCAGGCATTGTTTATTATTAATTTCCTATTATTTTTTATTCCTATTGTTTTTTCTAAATTATTTTTTAGATATACTTACATATAAGACTAAAATATTCGACTTGCTACGTTCTCGCCTCCCTTATGCCAATTTGATCCTTATTGCAGTATATTTTGAAAAATAAAGTAACAAGAAATCTTGTAAGAAGATTAATTTACATTTTGAACCCTCTGAACCAAAGTTCAACTCTTGATCCGAGTTGAATCAATCAAGAACCATTTTATTTAAAACTATTTTGTCAATAATAGATATAACAACTTTTTCCTGCATGTGAATTTCAACAAGATATTAAAATTAGATTATCAAAATTACTTTCCTATTAGTTTGAATTTCTATTGTAAACCCACGTTTATAGCCAAAAGATTGCTATCCTAATAATTATTATTAATAATTTTTATTTAATTAATTACATGCACTGTACATTATTTTTATTTTATTCACAACATACGTAATGAGACAAATTCTTTGTAACATTAGGTAATCAAATGAGTGCGAATCATCGGATTCTCAATTTCTGTATTGGAAAAATAAACAAATAACAAACAATACAAACCTACCTATTACATAATCTATACATATAAATAAATTTGGAGTGTCTGTTTGTAATATTGAAATAACCGTATTTTACTACATGTATATGAATATATATACGGGTACATGCACCAAAATAACATTTTTTACAATTTTTGTCTGTCTGTCTGTCTGTTTGTTCCGGCTAATCTCTGAAATGGCTGGACCGATTTTGACGAGACTTTTATTGGCAGGTAGCTGATGTAATAAGAAGTAACTTAGGCTACGTTTATTTTAGAAAAATAAAGTAATGTTGCAATGTCCAAGTATTTTCCAGTACCGCGCGCAGCTCACGCGCCACCACACGCCGCCAAATAAAAAAAAAATAAAAAAAACGAAATAATTAAAGAACTGTTAGGCGGAACGAAGTTCGCCGGGTCAGCTTGTAAGATATAACTAAGAAAAAAAAGATTTTTTTTATACAACTAAGTAGGTAAATATAGTAGTAGTAGATTGGCTTAAAAATAGAAAAGATTGCATCTAAGATTATGATCATCGTAATATTACCTAATCTTATTAATGTTGAAACTTTTTGTAATCTAATCACTTTTGCAAGAGAATTGTGAAGCATGCTAGGCACGTACGGATGCGTCCCTACGCCTTGTGTCTAGCTTTCTTAGAATAAGTAATCAAATGTGACATTGGTATTGCCTCGTAGGGCCAGAACCTATCTTCCTTCTTGTCGCTTTGTCATTAGCGATTTTTAATTAACACTCTTCATTAAAAAAATCTTTGTATATAGTTTATACAATTACAATAAATCAATAACAAATAAATTCACCTCACTAGCTTATTATCACCCTAAGCCATCGTCATCTTTTTCCGTTTTCATCTCTTCTTTTATGTATGTTTATGTATAGTTATGAATACTGTATGCAAATCTATGTATGTTTATTTAGCAGTAAGTGTTTTTTTTTGTCTCATTGTATTGATCTCAATGGTTGACTGGGAGAGAATGCTTTTAGCATTAAGTCCGCCAATTGCAAAAGTATTTTTTTTTACTTGTGGTACAATAAAGATTTATAAATAAATACATTAGCACACAAAAGAACGAATGAAAAATATCGAAAACGTGTAGCAAAACAATGCCTCAGCTAGTGCTACCCTAGCCTTGGCTGGAGGAAGTGGAAACTGAAAACAGAAATTGAAAATTGTAATTGCTTGAATTATTTAGTTGTTAATTGTTATAATATTTTTAATTAACCAGAATAAAATCAAGTATTTTTGGTACTTTCATATAATCATCCTTTTGGAGTAGTCGGTTAAAAATAGTTAATGAAGTATTGAAGATACTTGTTGACCGCCAAATAATATTCAATTAACCTGTTTTTGCAAATTCAAAATAATATATTGTCAAAACTGGAAACTGGTCATTGAACCTGTTTAGCTTTGATGATCACGACTAGTAGATCAGACTTTTTAACCGACTTCTAAAAAAAGAGTTTGTATTATATTTATTGAAATAAAAAAAATTAAGTGTAAGTAAAAATATAAATAAAATATTTTATATCATCATCCTAGCGTGTATTCCTAGTTGCGTCGTCAGCTTACGCTTCGGAGCCTTGGGTACGCTGTAAGTCATTGTCTTAGATTTGGCTGAACTGGTAATTACATTAGAGCGACTGCCGTCTGACATCCGTAACCCTTTTACAGGGAAACCAGACCAACAGGAACATGACCTGTTAGTGGCCAACACTGTCAGAATTTTTCAGGCTGCCCCAAGGCATCTGACACAGCCTCACGACTGCTATCTATCGATAACAACCGGTACTAACGGCTTAACGCGCCTTCAGAAGCACGGAGGAGCTCAAGATAGAAAATGCCACTTAAATGGCGACCAATCCAATAGTGGTCGCGTCACGTCGTCGCGCATTTGCTACGGATACGAGGGTAACGAGCTCCTCAAGTACCTAAATGATAAATAAAATATTTTATTTTATTTTTTAAAATATTTTATTTTATTTATTATTGCACACTACAATAAAGATTAACGACAAGATGGCGGGACCAATCTTGCAATGTTAAATCTTCGTATTGCCTGTTATATACTACCTAATTGCTACTATTTGATACCTAAATTTCAAAATGTGCTACCTTTTTCATTTGAGAGATGTAACAGTTAAACTTTGGTCCGCCATTTTGATATCAAAATGGCTGAACCACACGAAACCACAAATCAAAGAAAATAATCACGCATATAGATTTTTACTACTTATATGCTACCTTCTAAACCCTATTTTTATTATATCAGTGAAAATCAAAAACGGGGACAGATTTGCTGGTCCCAACATTATGACATTTTCATGATTTAAAATAATTATATGTACGTATATTATTTCTTATTTTTTAATGTACATATATTTAATACATAATTGCTACCTCCCAAAAAAAATATTACACCAATGTCGGCCATATTATTTAATGAAAATAAATTTGTTTTCAAAATATTTTTGTCATTCAATCATAATGAAATATAGGAAAACTTAAGTTCTGTTTATAATTTTCCTTGGCTTATTTATAAAAAAAACATAAAAATTAACCTATGTTGTCCCACTGCTGGGCAAAAGATCTAAGCGCACGGTAGTGCGCAGACCAAGTTCCAGCAACAGGTCGCGCGCATGCCGTGCACTATTTACACGAACCGTTTCGCAACTTTTGACCCCCCTGTAGCTCAGTGCCTATTGCAAGTACAGAGATAAAATTGTACCTACGTAATCATATACTAGTACTAAAGCATTATGCCAAATTTCATAGATATAGCTTCAGTAGATCCTGAAATATGACCCTGTGAAAATAAATAGCACTTTGTATTGACAATGACATCAGCATCAACGTATGTTATGTGTGGCTTTAATATTTGCGAACTACTTCAAACAACTTCAAATGTCAACGTGGTTTAGGAATTGCGATTTGCGTAAAATAATTTTTAGGGTTCCGTGACACATTTCACCTCTACCGTCTCTTCAAATTCGAATGACGCGGGATTATTTGAAAAAAAAAAACAATATATTTCTTTAAAAATTAATATATGTTACTAATATATGCAGTGTTGTGTTCCTGCTGGTGAGTAGGGTTGCCAGGCTCCAGAGGGTCGCTGTGCTGATAGCGGACAGGTCGGCAACGCGCTCGTGACATCTTCGATGTTACAGGCGTTCATAGGCTACGGTAACCACTTACCATCAGGTGGTCCGTACGCCTGTTTTCCTACTTAAACGTATAAAAAAAATCGTAAAAATATCACTCGAATGGAGAACCTCCTCCTTTTAAAATATTAGAAGTCTGTTTATAAAGTGTGTGTGCTTGTGCTAATTAGGTAAATTGAGGCAGTAAATAAAGCGATCATCATCATCGTGTAAGTGGGGTTACATGGTTAAAGGTCATGGTAATTACGACTCCTCTCGGCCTTTGACTTGGTTCTTTTAACAACTACCAGATGGCAGCCTAGAGCAACTGCTTAATCCATTGCTTGTTTCCTTCCGACGCATGAAATAATCTTTGTAATCAGGTGATCCAAGTCCGCAATTTCCTAACCTAACTTTAGCGATAAAAATACGATTGACACCCTATGGTACTTGTTAAAGATCATAGCTCCTAGCGATAAACTGATTTGGTTGACTTATTCAACTGTTGAGATCAGGAAAACATGACAGATAAATAGTTTCGTAAAGTAGAAATAATTGCTTCTTTCAAAGATTAAGTTAAGTCTCACCAACTTTCTAAGGTCCAATAAGCCTTCTCTCCTTATTTCTGGCACTACTGTCCTACTCGTGTTATGTATTTTATTTATTTAAGTATTTTATTTAGGTTTAAACATACAAAAATATTAATGCACGTTTATTATCTGTGTAATTGTAAATCTACACTATATCTACACTAATATTATAAAGAGAAAAGATTTGTATTTTTGTGACCTAGCTACCTAAGAACACTTTGTTATTTAAATAAATAGAGTCTTCCAAAATTTAATAATCTGTATGGGACAAGAATTCCTAATTATATGATACCAAACTATCTAAATAAGCTTCCTTCAGAACTCCAGGAGTTGTATAACAATAACTTTAAAAAATTTAAATAAAGTTTGAAAAAATACTTATGTACTTTCTAAATGTAATAGCGACTCACCGAACACAGATAAACCCTTCGAGGTTTCCGCGGTTCAGTAACTGTTGTATGTGTACATTTGATATTTACTGAATAAATGATTAAAAAAAAAATGATTCTCAATTTCCAATGGCGGTCAAAATTGTGTTATCTCGACTCTCGTCCGTATTTTTAAAAATATATTGCTTTCTGTACAAAGTTAAATTGTAAAGCACGATATACTAAACTATCTTCATCAAAGAGTAACATTCATATAGTGTATGAATATCTAAGCGAGAATAACAGCAGTATCAAGTCAAAGTGAGAGGTAGTATTCTTTCAAGCGACTCTTGAAACTGGTTATATAGTCTGAGCAGTGCGAATATCTTCAGGCAAAGCATTCCAGAGACGTGCTGCTTGTACAGTGAAAGATTTAGAGTATGCAGCAGAAGTATGAGTTAGAGTTTTAAGGCGAAGGGCGTTGATACTACGAGCAGGTCGCTGGTCATCTTGATGGAGAAAGGTGAAGCGCTCTTTTAGATAATGAGATGACGAAGGAATAAAGAGTATAGTGAACAGGAGCGACAGAATATGATAATTACGACGAAGTCTGATCGGGAGCCACTTGAGTTGCACGCGGAAAGAAGAAGCATGATCATTCTTGCGTAATCCAAATATGAATCTAATGCAGAAATTTTGAAGGAGCTCAAGTTTATTGCAGTGCTCTTCAGAGAGATCGAGATAACATGAGTCGGCATAGTTTAGGATAGGGTGAAGCAAGGTCTGTGCAAGTAAGGTTTTAGTAGCAGTAGGAAGAAAATTCTTAAGCCGCGTAAGTGATCGAGCCGAAGCAAATATCCTCCTACTAATTTCCGCAATCTGAGGAGACCATGTAAGATGTTTATAGAAAACTATCCCAAGGTTCTTGTAAAGTTAGTTGTATGGTACCTGATTGTCCGGTTTTGGACCCGGCTGCCATTTGCTGGTCACACTCACCAGGGCATGCAGGGTCGATTGATCATGTAACGAATGAACGAATCGTGTCATACTTATCAAATGTCTTAACATGTTTCCTCTTCTGTTCTCGATCACTTTAAAATGTTTATTGTGGACTGTATTAAAAGGCACTATTTTTCTTCACTTGTTTTATTGTTCACCCTTTTTGTTCCACTTTTTCCCTGTTATATATCACCGAATGAACTGAATGCCGCCATACAATTCCGCGCTCAATTTATAGAAAACTCCGACCAATCAGAGGGCTTGAATTTTTGCACACGGCACTAATTCTTTGCACACGGCACTAATGCATGCTATCTCGTTCCCGTTTATAGCCCTGTCCTTGTCTAGGCGAGTTTTTGGAATTTTCCTATTTTTCCCTATGGTGGCATTTAGTTCTTACAAATTTCGTATTTTTTACATATAAAGAATCATATTCCTGACTATTTACAACAAATTTTAAGTGAATAACTCTTCTACTTTCCTAGTTATTCGCAAAAAACCGTCACCGGCTCTCGTTATGGTATTGCTCGGCAAGGGTACCCCTATTTCTATACATTTTCTTTACAAATTCCTATTTTCTTAGCTTATTTCTTAAAGAAAAATGACCTATTCTAATTATAATCATGGCCCTACTCTAAAATTAATCAACTTTATTTATCATAAATTAAGCTGTCCGCATCATTCTCCCCCCGGCGAAGTCTTCACGCAGCCATCATTCACGGGGAGGACAGCTAATTTCGTTGTCGGTCGTCGAAAAACGCCACCTCTCGTGCGAACGTCCGCCGACCGCACTCCTCCGTCAGGTCCTGGGTAGACTTGTTCCACCACGCCTCTGGGCCATGTGTTGCGGGGTAGCGCCGGGTCTACTATGATCACTAGGTCTCCAGGCTGCAATTGTCGTTGCGTCTCGTTTCGGGATTCTCCACGGGCGACGAGTGTCGGCAGATACTCCTTCACCCACCGACGCCAGAATTCATCTGCCAGCGCTTGGGATGCCTTCCACGTGCGTCGATCTGCGATGTCACAAGGCCCGGTTCTGGGTAGGCCTGATGATGACCCCAGCAGAAAATGGTTCGGGGTCAACGCCTCCGGATCATCTGGTTCTACAGAGACGTGGGTCAGAGGCCTAGCGTTGATACTATGTTCCGCCTCTGTTAACACTGTCTGAAGCACTTCTTCTTTAGGTGTTTTCTCTTTCATGACGGCTTCTAGGGCTACTTTCACTGATCGAACTAGCCTCTCCCAAGCGCCTCCTTGGTTCGGAGCTCCTGGTGGGATAAATCGCCACTCCATATTGTGTTGCAAGCCATATTCCCTCAATGCTGGAGCCCACTCGGCGTATGCTTTTCGTAGCTCGACGTCAGCACCCCTGAAGTTGGTGGTGTTATCGCTGTACATAGTCGATGGCCACCCTCTTCGCGCCGCCATCCTCCTTAGTGCCATGATCGCAGAATCGGTTGATAGACTTCCCACTAGCTCCAAATGTACGGCTCTCGTAGTCATACCGGTAAATAGAGCTCCCCAGCGCTTTTCACGTCTTCTTCCTATTGCCACAGTCATGGGGCCGAAGTAGTCTACTCCGCAATTGGTGAAGGGGCGGTAGTAGGCATCCACGCGGACTGCTGGAAGATCTCCACACACTGGTACGCTGGGTCTTGCTTTTCTCATTCGGCACATCAGACAATTCTTCGCCACTGTGCGCACCGTAGGTCGAAGTTTCAGAATCCAATATTTCTGGCGTAGTTCATTCACCACCCGTTCTCGTCCTGCATGTCCTGCTCTTTTGTGTTCTTGCAGAACGATGAGCCTTGTGAGCGGGTGTTTGCCATCCAAAATGATGGGATTCTTCATCTCTGGGGGTTGATTGGCCGCGTTTATTCTTCCCCTTACGCGCAGCAATCCATCTCGGTCCATTTCCGGGTCTAGTCTTGTCAGGCGACTTTCTCGTTGGAGTAGCCTTCCGTCCCTCAGTCTGTTGATTTCCTCGGGGAAGCTATCTCGTTGGGCACTCAGTAGTAATAGTTTTTCTGCTTTATTCATGTGTGCCGTTGTCAGATGCGTCGCTCGTCGTCTACACTTGTCGACAAATAACAATATGTTAGCGGTTGCTCTCAACAGACGCATGTAATTTGAAAAACGTTTCACATCGGGTAGCGTCTTCTCTTCCCGCTTTATAGTGACATGGTTTATAACTTCTTCGTCACTGGGTTCCGCTGGCTCAGACTCCTCAGGCCATTGGTCTTCTGTTAATCGCAGAAAGGTTGGGCCAGTGAACCACCAATCTTCTTAATTTTTCGGGACATAATTGACTCTTGTCGCCGAGTCCGCTACGTTCTCGTCGGTGGGCACCCATCTCCATTGGCGTGGCTGAGTACATTCTGCAATTTCACCCAACCTGTGGGCAACGAAGGGGGTGTATCTTCTTGCGTTCTTCCGAATCCAGTGTAGGACTGTTCTTGAGTCTGTCCAGAAGATTGTCTCTTGGTCCGCTCTCCACCTGTGCCCTTGCTGTACTGCGTTGGCCAATCTCGTTCCGATCAATGCGGCCTGCAATTCCAGCCTCGGTATGCTCTGCGTCTTGATGGGAGACACTTTTGACTTCGCCGCTGCCAGGACGACATGAACTGTTCCGTCTTCCTTTTCCAGGCGCCAGTACACTGCTGCGGCACACGCATCTTGGCTTGCGTCACAAAACACATGTAGTTGCTTCTTTCTGATGTTTTGCTCGCTGCTGTAGCATCGCGGCAGGCGAATTAGGGCGATACGCTCGAGGTTCTCCAACCAGCTCATTAACGATTCGGCATGTTCGTCAGGTAGCGCCTCGTCCCAGCCGACTTGCAGACACCACAGTCGTTGTAAGCAAATCTTAGCGCTTATGGTGAAGCAACTAAGAAGTCCTAGCGGGTCGTATACCGACATTACCGCACTTAAGGCTTCTCGTTTTGTGGGTGCGCGTTGCCGTGTTCGTACTTCCGTGGGAACGCGGGGCATCTTGGTGTTGAAGCCAAGTGTGTCTTCCTTCGAATTCCATACTAGGCCTAAAGTCCTGTCCTCATGACCCAGTTGTGTTACAGACTTGGCGTGTAACTCGGTGGGCACGTTGTCCAATACACTCCTATTGTTCGAGTTCCAGCCGCGCAATCTGAAGCCAGCCTTTGAGTGTACTTCGTTAACCTCGTCGATGACAACTGTAGCCTCCTTTTCCGTTGTGTAACTATTTACAAAATCGTCCATGTAGTGGTGTTCGGTTATCGCCTTGACGGCTGCAGGATGAGTTTCTGCATGTAGGCGTGCGTTGTAATTTCGAACACTATGCGCTAGAAATGGAGAACACGATGCACCGAAGATCATTGATTTCATTTTCATCTCCTTTGGAGGTTTCTTCCTTTCCTTGCCACGCCATAAAAACATTTGGGCCGCTTGGTCTTCACTTCGAATTTTAATTCGGAGAAACATTTCTTCGATATCCGCCGTGATAGCTATTGGATACTCTCTGAATTTAAATAAAATTTCCAATAGTGAGCGAAGCAAATCCGGTCCTTCTAGTAGCATGTTGTTAAGGCTTGTACCGTTGGTGACCGCGGCGGCGTCAAACACCAGGCGAATCTTCCCAGGCTTATTGGGGTTTGTTACTGCGAAGTGTGGAAGAAACCAGCTGTGCGGTTGCATCTTCTCAGTTCCATCACATTCCTTAGCGTATCCTTTCTTTACAAGGTTCTCGATTTGTGCGTTATACTGCTCAGCAAACTCGGAGTCCTTGTCCATTCTTCTTTCGATGCTTCTTAATCTTTTGAAGGCATTGTCGTAACTGGTCGGCATCACGGGAGCTTCTTCCTTCCATGTTAATCCTACTTCGTAATAATTTTCTTTGCGGGTGACTGTGTTCTCGAAGATTTCTATCGCCCTTTTTTCTTCTGGCGACATCTTGATCGTCGGCGTGATTCCTATTGCGTCGATCTTGAAGTGTTCCTCAACCCTTTCATGGAGTTGTGATGCCTCGCTGCCCTTTACGCAAACATGTAGGACGGAAGCCTCTTCTTTGATCATTTTCCGCGGTGCACTGCCATGGACGACCCATCCTAGTTGCGTTCTCGAAGCAGCAGGTTCAGCCTTCTTCCCAGTTCTTAATTCTCTCGTTACAATTAATTCCCAGTTATCAGCTCCAATGAGTATTTGTGGCATAGCCGACTCATAACTTAGTTTCTCCACTGGGAGGTCTCGCAGGTGCTCACATTCCATTAAGCGCGCCGGGACTGTTTGATTAGACAATGTGAGTCCTTCAATGGTCCACGCTTTGATTTCGTGAGCTCCGTCACCAGTCTTCAAATTTACTTTAACGTGTCGACTGTCTGCTTCACGCGTGGAGTTAATTCCTTTTATATGCAGCGGCAATGCAGGTCCGTTTGCGTTGATCTTTCGTGCCAAATCTGCATCTATAAGAGTGGCCGATGATCCTTCATCTAACAAGGCATATGTTTCGACTTCACCTCCGGGCCCAGTAACCGTTACCTGGCACACTTTCAACAATACCGCTTGTTCCTTTGTACTTGTTTTCACGGAGAGTACAGTCTCGTCGCTAGTAGGTGCGGCTTCGGTAACAGTTGGTGCGGCGGTGGTGGGGATCGATGCATGCAACAATGAGTGATGCAATCTCGTACAGTTGCCAACTCCACATGCTTTGCTTCTGCAGTTGCTGCGTCGATGTGTCTTATTGATACATTTGAAACATATTCTCTTGTCTTTCACCCATTGCCACCGTTCTTCCAAACTGAGTGCTTTAAACTTCTCGCACTGCGGTACCTTGTGTTTCGACCCACAATATAAACATTTCTGTTCCTCATTACTGTTGCTTGGATCTGTAGCTATAGTGTATGTCGAAGCTTTGCGTATGTCTCGTCGTCGCGCTGCAATGTTGCCGTCAGTTGCCTTCATGGTTCGTGCTGACGTACCGATGCTCGGTGTGTAGGAATACTTCAACTCTCGGTCTGCTTCCTTCATCAAAAATCTTGAAAGTGTCACTATTTGCGGTTCGCCGTGAGTATGATTCTCTTCTGCGTAGACACACCAGCGAGACTTCAAGTGTGGGCTCAACTTCTCTATAACTTCTCTTGATAACATAGGGTTGTGTAAATACCCACGCTCGTCCAAGCTATCCAACACTTGCACTATGTTTTGTAATTTCACCGCTAAATTATTCAAATCTTTAGCACTTGTACCCGATCGTGGTAGCTTCTTAATTTCTTCCAGAGTTTGGTCAATTATTATTTCAGGGCGACCAAAACATTGTTCCAGAGTCTTCATGATTATCTCCGGATCTCGACTTGTATGCAGTAAGGCGCGTACTGCTTCTCGTGCTTCACCTCTAAGGCTATTTCTCAGTCTTGCCATGTTCTCGACGTCACTGAACTGATAAATGAGTGCGGAGTCTCGCATGGCTGCTTTAAACGATAGCCACTCACCAGGTGCTCCCGAAAAGGTAGGTAGCTCTGTTACTTGTCTCGGCGGGGCTCTGGTTCTTGCCATTTGCATAATTGCATCAGCGAGCTGTTCGATGCCTCGGCCTGTGCTTCGATTTCTTTGTTGAGTCGGCGTTGGTGAGCGTGGTCGCTGATATTGCCGTCTCGGTGTGTGCTCCCATTCTATGTCTCTTCTGATTGCCTGAGGTTCTCCCTGTATGTTGTCTTGCTCCCCCCGTAATGGTTGCGGGTGAGCGACATCGTTGCGTGCAGGCATGTTTAACCGAGACGTTGGCTGATGAGGTGCAGCGACTGTGGCAGTGGATGGTAAATCCGTTGGTTGCAACGGACTCATATACGTCGGCTCTTGATTCGATGCAGAGGGTCCATGCTGATCCAACCATTGATTGACTCGCTCGATGTGTCCATGAGTACTGCCTGCTTCGTTTTCTTCATCTTCGATACTGGCGATTTCAAAGGCCAATTTCTTCTGTACCAGGTCTGCCTCTAGTCGTAATTCTCGACGTTGGATTTCGGCGAGCTTTTCCATGGCTGCTAACTCTGCTTGCTTGATGCGAACATTAGTGCTTGTAGTCGAAACACGAGAGCGTCCTGATCGTATCGATCTATTGGGTGAACGTGAAGTGGTGAGGCGCGAGGGGCGCGCGGCGGCGGCGGCGGCGGCGGCGGCGGCGGCGGCGGCGGCGGCGGCGGCGGCGCTCGAGGGATACGCGGTAACGGGGTGCACAGTGGTGGCACTCGACCCATACGCGGTAACGGGGTGCACAGTGGTGGCACTCGACCCATACGCGGTAACGGGGTGCGCAGCGGTGGCACTCGACCCATACGCGGTAACGGGGTGCGCAGCGGTGGCACTCGACCCATACGCGGTAACGGGGTGCACAGTGGTGGCACTCGACCCATACGCGGTAACGGGGTGCGCAGCGGTGGCACTCGACCCATACGCGGTAACGGGGTGCACAGTGGTGGCACTCGACCCATACGCGGTAACGGGGTGCGCAGCGGTGGCACTCGACCCATACGCGGTAACGGGGTGCACAGTGGTGGCACTCGACCCATACGCGGTAACGGGGTGCACAGTGGTGGCACTCGACCCATACGCGGTAACGGGGTGCGCAGCGGTGGCACTCGACCCATACGCGGTAACGGGGTGCGCAGCGGTGGCACTCGACCCATACGCGGTAACGGGGTGCGCAGCGGTGGCACTCGACCCATACGCGGTAACGGGGTGCGCAGCGGTGGCACTCGACCCATACGCGGTAACGGGGTGCGCAGCGGTGGCACTCGACCCATACACTGTCGCGGCAACGCGAGGCGCGGAAGAGGGGATCACGCTACTTGCGGAGGCGGAGGGGCGTGTGACGGTCGGTGCGGCGCGCTCACCCAGCTCCAGTTCGGCGGCGGCGGCCTCTGGGATACGACGCCCGGCGTGAGTACCTCGTTCGGTGACACTCGGTGAGCCGGGTGGATCGTCAAAGACCAATCGCTGTGTACGCCGTTCTTCTTCTCCGCTCTGGCTACGTGTAACCACCATTTCTTCGGATGCTGATTAACTTCTGACCCGATGTGGTTGTTCCAGATGCGCGTTCTTCAAGGCTTCTACCCTCTTGGATTTTCTTCAGTATCCTGCGCTCAATAGACCGCTTTCCCTCCAGTCGGTGCGGATTCTTCAATATCCGGTTCGCCAAGGACCACTTTTATTGTGGACTGTATTAAAAGGCACTATTTTTCTTCACTTGTTTTATTGTTCACCCTTTTTGTTCCACTTTTTCCCTGTTATATATCACCGAATGAACTGAATGCCGCCATACAATTCCGCGCTCAATTTATAGAAAACTCCGACCAATCAGAGGGCTTGAATTTTTGCACACGGCACTAATTCTTTGCACACGGCACTAATGCATGCTATCTCGTTCCCGTTTATAGCCCTGTCCTTGTCTAGGCGAGTTTTTGGAATTTTCCTATTTTTCCCTATGGTGGCATTTAGTTCTTACAAATTTCGTATTTTTTACATATAAAGAATCATATTCCTGACTATTTACAACAAATTTTAAGTGAATAACTCTTCTACTTTCCTAGTTATTCGCAAAAAACCGTCGCCGGCTCTCGTTATGGTATTGCTCGGCAAGGGTACCCCTATTTCTATACATTTTCTTTACAAATTCCTATTTTCTTAGCTTATTTCTTAAAGAAAAATGACCTATTCTAATTATAATCATGGCCCTACTCTAAAATTAATCAACTTTATTTATCATAAATTAAGCTGTCCGCATCAATGTTCTTTTGAATTTTTTCATTAATATATAACTAGCGGCCCGGTACGTGCTTCGCTACGTACAAAGTGATAAATGAAGAACCGCTCGACCGATTTTGTGCAAACTTCACATTAACCATCTACTAAATAGTCCGAACAAAGCCTACACATTTGGTTTGGATAGGTGAGCCCGTTCTTGAGTTATAAAATTACAACGAAAAGTGGCATTGATTTTTATATATATAGATATGATGAAACTTTAAAATGTTGATTATGAATTTCACTTTCATGCTCTACTTAAAATTCTACTCTATTATATGATACTAGCTTTTGCCCGCAGCTCCGCCTGCGTCAAAAACTAGTAATTTGCTAATGTTTCTAATTTATCGATATATGTTCTAAATGTTAATCCATAGCAATCAAGAGCGTAACTCAGAACAGAGAACAAGCATTTTAATATTGAGGTAGGTACTTTAAAACGTAAGTGATAAACATGGAGCAATTACAAAGAGGAGATAGATGCCTTTTGAAATGGCGCAGTGATGTGATCATTGGCGTCTCGCCGAAACAAAAGTGGGCGGAGCTTGTCATTGCTCGTGCTCCATGGTTGGAGCCACGGCCGAAACCAAGCACCCCGCACGTCTGCCTTCCGCCCCGTGTAGCCTCACAAACACTTTCTTACAAAACGCTTATTATGGCATCTCCTCTTTGTAATTACTCCATGGTGATAAAGTTGTCAACCAACATAACCAATAACCAACATTTATAATTGAGAATTAACATTCTTAATTTATCACAAATATTTGTTATTGGTTTGGCTGTGAAAACTTAACAGACAGACAGACGGAGAGCCACATACTTAGTATATAATATTAGTAGGATATATAGAAACACTAGCTTTTTTCCGCAGCTCCGCTTGCGTCAAAAAGTAGCCTATGTTTGACCCCGGGTCATTTCAAACAGCTGAACGGATTTGTATGAACAAATCTGTTCAGCGGTTTGGTCGTGAAAGCGTAACAGACAGACAGACAGACTTTCGCATTAATAATATTAGTATGGATAGTTCTCGCAACATGTTGTTTTTATCAATAGAAAAATGTACATTTTGTTAATTTCTGCGCTTACGGCATATTAACACAAATTTTAGCACGTTTGTATCAATAAAGAATTGCCGACTGTCCTTTTTCAATGTCGTGCCATTGTTTTGTCTTCATATTCAACCGACTTCCAAAAGGTGGATCTCGATTTGATGCTTTTGTTTGTTTGGTACGTCATACTGTAACTATGCCAATTCTAAACCTATGTTTTAAACCGAAATGAATAAAATTGTTTTTTTTTTGACACTTCAAGTCGAAGACAGATGTGACCCCTTTACCGTACCCATCGTAATGTATATGGGGTAAGTTACCCTATTTTAAATGTGTGACATATATTTCGAATGAAAATTGTTCGACATTGCACAAAAATATTTCGATAGCAAACGAATTCGACTCGCCCATTTCGAGTGTCACAGTTTTTTTTTAAAAAAAAGCACCCCAATTTTATCTCTATTCGACTTTAGGTACTATAAAATTATATCTGTGATCGTCATTATCATCATTTCGTGTAGGTTACATGGTCTATCGACCATGTACACCCTGGTGTCAGATTTGCTCGGAACCGCCTCTCGGTCTCTGACGTGGTTCCTTTAACGACTACCAAATGGCAGCCGGGACCAACGGCTTAACGTGCCTCACGGAAAGTTAGTTACGAAGGTATCTTTGATAATACCGGTATAGATCTTATTCTATCAAGTAATTGCTAAAAAATTTTCTTATTTAATTTCGATAATTAATTTATATTACACTAGCTGTATCCCGCAGTTCCGCCTGCGTCAAAAAGTAGCCTATGTTTGACCCCGGGTCTTCCACTATATCCATACCAAATTTCATTAACATCCGTTCAGCGGTTTGGCCGTGAAAGCGTAACAGACAGAAAGACAGACTTAGACAGACTTTCGCATTTATAATATTAGTATGGAAGTATGGATACATACATACCATCACGCCTTTTTCCCGTAGGGGTAGGCAGAGACTACTGATTTCCATTTGCTACGATCCTTACAGACTTACACGCTCGTCGATTACGGGTACTCCTGACATCTCCCTTTTTTAATATGTCTGCGATTTGGTCGCAGTATGTAATTTATATTATGTATTCAATAAGACTATTTCAATAAACATAATATGCGATAATAAATGGTAATGTATTAAATTAAACTATTTTAATACGGTGTTTATCGCGTTTATTACTTATTTATTTACACCTGACGTTTCAAACACTTTACAGCGTTCATGGTCGCAGGCAGACTAAGTTAACATTTGTCTTTGATGTCATAAGATTACAAACTACCGCCTGAAATTTTTATTGTGAACTATTCCGATTCACGCAGTATTGGCTCACAGTATCTAAGGGTCTTGCAGTCTGCTTCCGAGTTTGCGATTTTATTAAGTTAATGACTGGGTCAAATGGTAATGTCCTCATTAAAACAAAAATACTGTTTTTATATTTTCTACCTAAGACCATGAACGCTGTAAAGTGTTTGAAACGTTAAGTGTAAATAATTAAGTAGTACGAGTATATACATACTTCCATACTAATATTATAAATGTGAAAGTGTGTCTGTTTGTTTGTCCTTCTTTCACGTTAAAACGGAGCAACGGATTGATGTGATTTATTGTGTGGAGATAGTTGGAGACCTGGAGATTGACATAGGCTACTTTTGACACAAACGGAATTCCACGCGGGCGAAGCCGCGGGCACAGCTAGTATAAATTTAAAACATACTAAAATAGTTAAATATAATGTGTAATAATCGCGAAGACATAATGAATCATAAACTAAGTATTTAAAATTGCAGGTAAAATTGTGGTAAGTACAAGATTTTACAAACAAACAAACATTTGATGTATTTCTTTAAAAAATAAACTCGCAGATTATGAAGTGTAAATAAATAAATCAATCAATCATTTATTTCATTGTGGATCACATGTTACAAGGTGGAAATCCATACTTCCATACTAATATTATAAATGCGAAAGTCTGTCTGTCTGTCTTTCTGTCTGTCTGTCCGTTACGCTTTCACGGCCAAACCGCGGAACGAATTTTGATGAAATTTGGTATGAATATAGTTGAAGACCCAGGGTCAAACATAGGCTACTTTTTGACGCAGGCGGAGCCGCGGGAAACAGCTAGTAGTAAATATATAAGATCGATCGCCCTACCGCTAGGGTTTACAATGATAAAAGGTCAAAAGTTACATTTCATTACAAAATATATTAGACAAATTCAGGAATTGTTTCAAATAGACAAAAATAGATAAAATGATAATCTGTATGCGACTGCTAAGTTAGCCTGTGTATGAGAAATTCGTATTCGGCTACAAATTGTATGACAAATACACCATTATTTGATTTGACTAAATTCTAGGAAGAATATATTTTTTATCGGATTTATGTCTCTTTGGTTTAGGCTGTGGCCTAAAGTTGAATTACGTTTTTTGTTAAAGATTAAATACTTAATTACCTGCTTTATTATTTAAGTGGTGTATGAACTACTATGACCTTTACATAACTTCGTAACTTTGACCCTCAAAATGGTCTAAATTGCACATAAAACATGACCTAAATTTTAATGTTAAATGGACTTGTTGAAAAAAATGTTAATTCGTCTATTTTGCAAAGTTGTCTTTTGACGTTGGATTATGCCAATTTTATGAATGCTGCAGTGTTTGTAATGTTAGGTGTAAATAAATCCTTACTTCCATACTAATATTATAAGTGCAAAAGTCTGTCTGTCTATTACGCTTTCACGGCCAAACCGCTGAACGGATTTTAATGAAATTTGGTATGGCTATAGTTGAAGACTCGGGGTCAAACATAGGCTACTTTTTGACTAGCACAGACTAGGTAGCTAAGTCACAAACGCTACACAAAACGTATAAACCTAAATTGTTCATTTAATATTCCAATTGTTTTTTTAATTGTGAAATCTTAAAGAAATTACCGATCAGTAGGGCAGCCATTGTAAAAAATAATATTGTATTTAAGTAAAAGATGTTATTAAAACATACGGAACTGTGCCAAATGTACCTCTCGCGCTTGGCCGAGTGACCGCGATACCGACTGATCGTCGAGCTTCAATATAAGGTCATGTTGTGTAACAGAGTATATATCAACAATGTATTTAAATACATACTAATAAATGGGAAAGTTAACTCGCATTTGACAAAAAAGTCTCAGGAGTTCCTTTAAAGGAACAGCCAATTTCAAGCTACGAAGATTAATTAAATATATTATATAAATAAGTAAATATAGTTTTTTGGCCGATGACTAGTAAGAGGTGGCGCAGGTTAGATCGAATTGGAGATCCTTATTATCAAAGGCCAAGATTCACTTTGGGTCGCTGCGCAATCAATCAATCAATCAAATAATTTATTTGTGAAAACATAGGTAGTACATAAAGGTGTTAGTGTTAGAGCAGCAATTCAGAATCACTATGATATTGCTGATAGTCACCGCTTACAAATATACCTTTATTAAAATGTCAAATTATTAAAATTTTCATGCAAGAAGAACAACTTTTACCAGGAAGTCATCTTGGTAAAAGTTTTTTTTTTTGTTTGATAATATATAAGTGGTTTCAATTTGGCCAATAGAAATTTGATTAGAATTGGTAGGTACAGTTGATAAATTGTAAAATATAAATGGCATATAAATCAAAACTGGAAAAATATAAGGTCTATATGAGATTGAAACACTGAATATTATTGCTTGTTTATTCATATTATAGTTAATTTCAAATTTTTTAATTGAACCTTCATTGTACAAATTACAATTTGTAAAGCACAATAGGCGGACTTAATGCTAAAAGCATTATCTAATAGTCAACCTTTAGGTAAAGCAGAGAGCTTAAATGTGGGTGTACTAAAATACCACGGGAACGGCTTGTAAAATCTATACTTATACGAATAAACCTACACAACCATACATCTTATAATACAATAAACATACATAAATAATACATACCTATACAAATACTATATATATATATAGTTTTCCAAAGACCATATGCCTTGGTGTCATTGTTATAAAATGGCTTGTTTTCCTGGGGATTAATAATAATACTTATACGAATAAACCTACACAACCATACATCTTATAATACAATAAACATACATAAATAATACATACCTATACAAATACTATATATATATATATAGTTTTCCAAAGACCATATGCCTTGGTGTCATTGTTATAAAATGGCTTGTTTTCCTGGGGATTAATAATATTCATATGCTGTAAAGCATTAACATTAGCTGTAGGTCAATCGATCCTTCACACCTGGTATTAGAGGGATTTGAAAAAAAGTTTGTTAAAAACACCAAAAATGTTTTAAAAATTCTCCTTTGTTGAACTTAAGACATTTAAAACTATTTGATATTTACATGGGTGTAAATATGTTTATTCATATGTATGTATGATTATTCTATATAAGTATGTAAGTTTTTTAATGTATTTTCTTTTGTACACGCTTCTACCCTTCTGTTAAGCATATCATATCCTGTCACTCGCTGGTTGACTGTAAGAGATCTCTAAGTGGGATAAGCCCGCCATTGTACCTATTGTTTTTCCATGCTTGTGTATATAAATTATTTGTTTTTTTTTTTGTACAAAAAAGATCAAACAAACAAACAAAAAATGTCTGAATATGTAGCGAAAACGGAGAAAAATAGGATAAGTTATTGACAGTCAGAAAGGTCATTGCAAAAAAATGACGAGTTTTAGGAATGAATGATATTATTTTCAAATTTACATAAATTTTAACAAAACATCAAACCTCATTTTTATTAGAATACATGTCAAACCGGACGATTTTATTGCAGGTCTGTCTGTATGTATGGTGATGTTATTCTCAGAAACTAGTATTACACAGTATGTTCCATTCTGGAGCTATATTTTTGAAATGTATGACATACTAGCTGTTTCCCGCAGCTCCGCCTGCGTCAAAAAGTTGCCTATGTTTGACCCCGGGTCTTCGTCTATATTCATACCAAATTTCATAAAAATCCGTTCAGCGGTTTGGCCGTGAAAGCGTCACAGACAGACAGACAGACTTTCGCATTTATAATATTAGTATGAAGGTATGGAAGTATGGATAAGTCGAATGAAAATCGTTTGATATCGAACAAAAATTATCAGGATTGATTGTCCGGCTCACTGTGAAGATTTACTTCATTTTCTTATTATTATTATATGAGTATTATAGATTTTAAATTAGCTTGATTTGAATGCACCTGCTATTTCTAAACAAACCTCAGTGGTTTTGTGAAATGCATCTATGTTAATTTGTTTGTATCGATTTTTCGAAAATATTAAATAAATAATATATTTTTGTAAACTGGTGAACACACAGACAGAGAACACGTGTTCGAGTTCGCTTGTATTTATACATATATGCACAGGTGGGCAAAATTATGTAACCTGATTGGGTCGATAAATATTTTTATTTCCTATTAAAAAAAAACCGGCTTTCTTTCGTCAGCTGGGGCCACCATATATTCAAAACCCTAGAAATTCATACACCAGGGTGGCGGGGTCAATTAACCTTGTAGTCTAAAGGACTGAATAATAACTGTTACTTTTGTATTAAGGGAATTTTGGACAGTGATGATACGGGATTATAAGGGTCTATCGACTGTAATTGCCAATAAAGAGAGTCAATTGACCCCTCTAATACCAGCCAGTGATTCAAGCCTCAATGTCTCAAAAGACTCAGACCCACGAGTAAACGGTCGATTGACCTGCATGGTCAATCCAGTCGATATAAATCAATGTTCATCATCATCTTAGCGTGTATTCCTAGTTGCGTCGTCAGCTTACGCTTCGGAGCCTAGGGTACGCTGTAAGTCATGGTCCAAAATTTGGCGGAATTGGTTATAACAATGGAGCGACTGCCGTCTGAAATCCTTAACCCTTTTTACAGGGAAACCAGACCAACAGGAACATGACCCGAGGTGTGTTAGTGGCCAACAGTGTCAGAATTTTTCAGGCTGCCCCAAGGCATCTGACACAGCCTAACGACTGCTATCTATCGACAACAACCGGGACCAACGGCTTAACGTGCCTTCCGAATCACGGAGGAGCTCAAGATAGAAAATGCCACTAAATGACGACCAATCCAATAATGGTCGCGTTACGCCGTCGCTTGACACGCGCATTCGCTACGGATACGCGACTCACGAGCTCCTCAAGATATAAATGACACGGTAATTCACAGGAAAAATGAAATAACTTATTCGTAAAATCGTAAAGCGGAAACAGTACTAGGCAGTTATTATATTTATTATGTTATAAGTGACTGTTATTAACTATACAGTGTAGACTGGTGGAAATGTTGCAAGATATCGGAAACAATTAAAGTTCTAAAGTTGTCATTATTATTAACTAGCTGTGTGCCGCGATTTCAACCATATGTTGGTTTGATGAAAATGAATTTGCCATAAATCTATTTCTTCAAACCAAATTCTTTTCTTCAAACCGTCTTTGTATTCATTTACATAACAGTATTTATTTATCAAATTAAAACTTAAAAATTAACCACGCTTCGTCAAAATTTAAACGAAAAATATCAGCAGAAAGTAATTTCAATTCAATTTAATTGATTAAGTTTTTAATTAAATTTTTCGGGTGGTTCCGAAATACTTTGACACCAGGGTGTACAGGGTCGATCGACCATGTTACTCACATTTTTTTTTAATTTTATTTAATATATGGGTGGTGCAATAAAATGTTCATTCATTTGTATGTACAATGGTATGTCCTTCCACATGTCTATGAAATTAAAAACTGTTTTTCGAAATCCATTTGATGGTTTATTAAATTAGTTTGTAGTTAGGTTACAAAAGAAAACAGGTGGTAGATAGAAGGTATGGTTTATTCTTTAAAATTGTTTGGGTTGCAAAGTTAATTGGCCCTACCTACCCTGGTCTAAGAGTATTCTAATAACTCTGCCTCTTGACCTCTGACATAACTTAAAAGTTCAGAAATCTCTTTTTCGCAGTACAGAATCATGACCTAAATGTATTAAAAGGTATGTCTCTGATTATTATAACGAGTGTATATTTTGGGCTAAAGCATTGAATTTTTGTGTGTCAATGTGAACTAGTGGACTTTCCTTGCAATTAAGTAAATTGTGTATTGCGAAAATAAGTGATTGACGCACAAAAGCTCTGGGGGGCGATTCTCGCGCCTTTAGAGATAAATCGAATACGAGATCGGGAGAATCGGTATTTTGGAGGCCTGTTTTGAAATGACTCCGCGATTTTGCGTGAATAACAGTTTTCAAAAATGGCACTCTACAAGGGGATAATTCTAAACCACTAATTCATATCCGTAACTGAAATTCATATCCTGTTAGAATGAATGAAGCTTTATTTGCAAAAGATTTTATTCGCAGTTTGGCAGGAAATTCTTGATACATTGCTCTTATGATTGGTATTTTTGCTAAAAACTAAGTTGCATTGTTGTGTTCCTTCTGGAGAGCAAGGGTAAAAGGGAACATATCAATATTCCAAAAAGGTAGGAGTAAGGCTCCATGTCACCTAAAAAAAAATATCAGAATGAAAAAGCGCTCGCAATAAAAAAAAAAGAATACTTGTGCCAAGTTTCATAAGGATACGTTCAGGAGCTCTATTTTTGAAATGTTTGACGTACCAGCAGTTTCCCGCAGCTTCGCCTGCGTCAAAAAGTAGCCTATGGTAGACCCGGGTCTTCAACTATAATCATACCAAATTTCATCAAAATCCGTTCAGCGGTTTGGCCGTGAAAGCGTAACAGACAGACTGACAGACAGACAGACTTTCGCATTTATAATATAAAGTATGGATATGGAAGTGTGGATATGTCGAACCAAAAACCTTTGGTATCAAACGAAAATCATTCGATATCGAACGAAAATTATTCGACTCGCCGATTTCGAGAGAGTCACGCTTTTCAGAAATAGCACTCCAGGAGTGTGACCTTTTGTCCGAAACAGATATCTCCATCCAGATTTTCGCTCGGTCCGCTCGAAGTCTAATAATAAGAATATTAGTATGAGAAACGGTATTCGATTACATTGTTTTTGTCACAGGAAATAAATGGATTTGTATGTCTGCATGTAAATTACCCTTAATTTGTTAGCTTTATGTAACCTTGTATAATTTTATTAATTAAAATAAATTACCAAAAATGTATTAAAGACACTTGGGCAATTAAATATTTGTGTGTGTAAATAAATCCATACTAATATTATAAATGCCAAAGACTGTCTGTCTTTCTGTCTGTCTGTTACGCTTTCACGGCCTAACCGCTAAACGGATTTTGATTAAATTTGGTATGAATGTAAATGAAGATCTAAGATAACGAGTAACGCGAAAACATAAGATTTTTTTTTTTTTTTACTTTGGTGTCAATTTTATCAAAAATTTTTTTTTCTGAAATTGGATATCTAAAATTAAACAAAATCCGCGTTTGGTTGCGGTCTGTGTCGTGTTGTAATATTCCCTAAAGATTTTTTAGGGCCCAGAAACTGGCGACTATTCGCCATTAACCACATCCTTACCTAGTACGTCAATGTACATTTTATATCTATGTTTATGGTATGCTTGCTAAAATACAATGAATCGTAAAAATAACTGTATATTATGTTTTACTTCTTTGAATATATATAAAGTAAATAGTAGTTTACGTTGAACATATTTTTCGATGCGTCAGCGCATGCATGTCGCGTAGGTATGGTATTAATGGTGAAAGGTCCATAAGTTGATATTATACGGTTCGATTCCCATCAAATACATACTTTGTTTAGTTTGGTTAGGATATTGCAGGCTTGAATTACCAGATTTTCTGACAATAATGATATTTCTGTGCTTCGGAAGGAACGTTGGGGTGCCGGTGCGTGGCCGCCATTCCAGAACGTTTCTGCCGCGTTGGTAGCCGGTTCTCAGCGCTATATGCCCCGACCTGCCCCATTGGCAATCGGTTATACTTGCTATGTGCCCTTCCCATCGCCAGTTCAAAGTGCTGATCTGCTGGGTTATGTCAGGGACTTTTACGTTATCTATGTCATAAGAGAAATGTCTACTAGTAAAGGACCAACGGCTTAACGTACGCTTTTTGAAGCACGGACTAGCTCAAATTTGAATGCTACTAGTGGCGACCAATAAGTTAGTTGCCCTTGTCAGTGCTTAACACTTATTATTGTTACGAAGACGTATGTTCCGCTAAGCTCACGATAACATGTAGTGGCGGCGACCATGGACCAATGCAAAGAGGAGATGCCGTAATAAGCGTTTTGTAAGAAAGTATTTGTTCAGCTACACGGGGCGGAAGGCAGACGTGCGGGGTGCTTAGTTTCGGCCGTGGCTCCAATCATGGAGCACGAGCAATGACAAGCTCCGCTCACTGCAGTGTCGGCGAGGCGCCAATGATCACATCACTGCGCCATTTCAAACGCGGCGACCAACTCAAGTCATGGCTACATCTTGGGTTGGTTAACATACGTTATCGATGCATATGCACTCGCTTCGTCGGGTTAGCGAACTCTCTTATATAACTTGTATCATTTGTGGTTGATACATAATAAATCATATTATATTACATGCATACTCGTACAACTAACTTTCTATTTTATTATAGTCAGCCGTCGGCAATAAATTAGTGTACGGGAATTTAAATAGTAAGCACGTTTATGGAACAAGCTCCCTCTGGAAATCAAACAGTCGTCCTCTCTTCATACCTTCAAATTCCGCGTTAGGGAATACTTTGTGCGTTCGGACTTGAGTTGACTTAGGTTTAGGTGAAGTTAGTTTGTTTTACATTTATATTTATCTTATCTATTGTACTGTACACTCTTCGATGCCTATGTGCTCTTTCTTTTCATTTGATTTTCGCGTTGACTGGAAGAGATCCCTATCAGGGATAAGTCCGCCTCTTGTTGTGTTCTATTTTGTTGTAACAATGTTCTTTCTGTACAATAAAGTTTTTCTTACATACATACATAATCAGAGTTTATACGAGAAGAAAATTTTCCTTAAAAATATAATTCCTAATTTATGAGAATGCTCTTAGCATTAAGTCCGCCAATTGTTATAAGTATATGTGTACTTTGAGGTACAATAAAGTTTTAATAAATGAATAATAAATATTCCTATTTTTGAAACTGTTGCTCACTCAAATCGGGAAATCGAATGATTTTTATTCATCATAAATGATGAGGCCAACGATAGGGCGGTTACCGTGGCCACTTATTGGTCTAAACGAATCTCAAGTGTCAGCCATTTCGACTCGATTTCGTCAAACCGAACGATTCATTCATTAAGAGCCATAGATATCACTTGAAATCTTGTGGAAGGGGAAACTGTCAAGAAACAAGAAAAGGACGCACTTAATGGTGTAGTGACGTCACTGACACTATATTTCGCGCGTACAAAAGAGATAGGAAGATGTCCCCACCTCTCTCCCACTTTTCCCAAATGCTAATTACTGCTTTATTTAAATACTAATGTTGTTTTTGGGGAATCGGTTGCTGTTTAGTGTATGTGTTGGTTCATATAAAAAATAATGATAGTTATCGTGTTAAGGTCAGGAATTCCCACAGCGCGATTATTGATCTCACTGAGGAATTTAAAACATATTATATAAATTATTTACCTCGAATTGTCAATGTTTTATTCTTCTAGTAAAGAAAAACATAAATAATTTTCTCTCCCGGACTCCCGGTACATCCTACAGACAAACAACTTAACTACTTACATATAAATTATAAATTCGGTACAGTCAAGTAGCCTATTAATAAAGTAAATATTTTGTTCCAGAAATGATGACTGAAGTACAGTCGACACAAATAAAGGAGGGGTTCGACATCACGTACAAAGATATGGTGGAGGAGACGCCCAAAATGGAAGATTCCCAGATCCGGAGGTTCTTCGCGGGGTCTACTGTTCTCGTGACCGGTGGAACTGGTTTCTTGGGGAAGCTGCTGGTGGAAAAACTGCTAAGGTTAGTACTTATTCGTCTAAGCATGTTTCAAGAACAGCGATCATTGTTAAATTAACACTTGTAGGTTATGTCACAAGAATACAAAACTACCGCAATTTTTTTCTTAGGTAGACCTCTTTTATGCCCAGCCAGTATAAAATGACTCTCCTTGAAACATAACTGTCCTTTTTAGCAGTCGAGTTAAATAGCTCGACGTCCATGCAAACACAGAGCCAAGGCTGTTCACAAACGTGCGTCGACACGTGTTTGTTTTATTAATTGCGTTTGCGGATGGCCTAATTTAAATTATACAAGGCTCATTCATGTCGAGTGAGCTGCATGGTCAATCGACCTTGTACACCCTGATGTTAGAGTTTTTCGGAAACCCCTTTCGGCCTCTAACATGTGTAAACAAAGTACGGAAATTATTTATTAGATTATGATGTAATTAAAGTTAGTCAACATGTTTTGGTAAAATATAATTTTGTGTAATATAAATTAATATTAATAAAAATGTGATTTAAATTAAAATGTGACGATATATAAAATAACTTTTGATAATGGATCTTGTATTGATATTTGATTGGTGAAAAAGATTGCCGCCAGGGTGCGTGGTCGGCGGCCATATTGTTTTGGTTGTTATTTCATTTTTGATCTGAGATTATTTCTATTTAAAATCAATGTAGTAATCATGTGTTTGGTTTTAATATAAAACAGTCATTTATGTTAAGTTTTCACGTGGTTCCTTTGAAGTGATCAAATGGCAGCTGATATCAGCGCTGTACAGAAATGATTCTTTAATCGCGCATGTAAACCTCTCAGATTTATAGGAAATAGTTTAATTAATTTATAAATCAAATACATAAATCAACGTAAAAACATTTATTGACACTAAATCTCACTAATGAAATGTATTCACATCGTAATCATTTTTATCGTAAAAGGATTTACTAACACGATAACTATCATTATCAAAATACAATCTCATCAAAGTAATAATCTAAATGTTATTTTACGAACCTTAGATGGTTGCTCCAACGACACTCGAACCCGACTCCCAATATGACGGGGAGAATTACAGACTTGACGTTTTGTTGACAATTGGGTATTCTACTTATTTTTATTTTTTGTTTTATATTAATATTTTTATTTCCAGAAACAGAATTATAAAAGAATTTTTGTAATCCGTTCAAAAATAAATAAGTTATAAGCCTTTGAAATTCGGTGGAAGGGGAAACTGTCAAAAAACAAGAAAAGGATGCACTGTGTGAGCTTTGACGTCACTGCCACTCGGTTTCGTGCGTACAAAAGAGATAGCCAGACGTCCCCACCACGCTCTCACTTGTCTTTTAGAGAAAACTTTAAAATCAAATTACTCCCTTTGAAGACCCCTCGACTCAACGGAGTCCTGGGTTTTCAATAGGAACATATAACCGCACCCGCCGGCGAGTGCGACGTAGTAGGAACAGTAGACAGTTTACCAGGTACCAGAATGTACCAGGGCGCTTCACGCCACCGATAGGTTCTCAGTAGGCCCTTCAGGCATTGAGCGTTTGGTACCGCTCGCGAGTTTGCATCGCTCGCTTGATCAAAGGCAAAGCCCATGGCCGAGGTTCGTCCCAACTGGGAGCCCCTTGTGCATTTGCCGAAAAGGCTGAGTGGTTAATAGCCCTCGCCTCAAACAGTCCCGCTGTAAATTTAAAAGCTCACAGGAGCTAAAATTGTAGGTCATGTCAAAAAAAAAAAAAAAAAACAAATTACTGCCTTAATTAACAACCAATTTTGTTGTTGTTTTCAGAATCGGTTACTTTTTAGTGTATATTTTGTTTAGTATAACAATATTAACCAAGTATGAATACAGTCAAGTAGCCTATTTCAAAAAGTAAATTGCCAACCGACCTATATCATATTGCCAGCGGAATAAACCATTGAAAACTATCCCGATTCACGCAGTATTGGCTCACAGTATCCAAGGGCCTTGCTGTCTTCTGTCGAGTTTGAGATGTGTAAGAATCGCAAAAACATAAGAATTCAATACAATACAATATGCCGAGATATCGTCGGACTATAACATAGGTTCTAAAGAAATAGAAAAACGAACTAAATAGCACCTACTCAAAACAGAAATAGCCCGTTTTTGGAACACTAAAGCAATCATAGCCCCAATAGTAATATTAGGAGCGACCGGTGTAGTCGCCAAAAGTCTGCGACGGTATTGTGATTTATTGGATCCTCAAATAGACATATCAGTCATGCAGAAACAAGCCGCAATACATACAACAAATATCCTAGCAAAGGTTTTAGGAGATTCAATCTTTATCAGCGGGAATGCTGAAAATCCCTCTCCCTGAAGGTTTCAAGCCGGAATTTCAGCTCAAAATCACGGCGGTCGAGAAAATAAACAACCAATACAGTACAAATACTCTTTAGAATTTAAGTGTTTTGTTGGAAGAGCATCGACACGCCAAGAAGAAAAACTATAAGGATAAACTACCCGCGATAAAAGTCGCGTCACTTGGCTAGTCTTAAACAAGAATGTACAGTTTTCCTTAATAAATTCAAGTCACTTCAATAGGCCTTCGAGATGTAATAACAAAGAAATACGCATACGAAAGTATTCCTTAGATTGCTTAAAATACAGTTTATTATAGCTTAGCGATTTAAAAAAGGATTAAGGTTGAACTTAAAATTCTAAGCGCGCGTACAAACAATAAGATCTTACTTACATTTGTACTTAAAATGGTAAGTAGAGGAAATAGGTATTGTAATTAGAATATTAGAACTGAGATCACCAACTAATATCCATTAATCAGCTGTTTAAATAAAGAGTTAATCAGTGATTAGTGTAAATAAAACAGTTCTTTTTATTAGCGAGTCCACATTTTTGCAACTTGCATTAATATTACCTATTCTGTGGTAGACTAAAAATTAGATTCGTATTACAATAGTTTAATCAATGTCGATAACCCCCTAGCGAATAGTTCCCATTTAAAATTTAATCATACCTTGGTGAACATTTTAAGTACACATTTCTGTATATTGACGTTTTAAAGAAAATGCTACAGTGGAGATTGTGGCGCCCCGTTTCTTTTCCACTTGCGCTTTGGAAGTGCTAGTAAACTTAATATAAGTAAATTTACGTTATTAAGTGAAATTTATATTTTATTTATTATAAAATAGCAAACAATGAGGCAAAAATACAATCTAAAGTAATCGTTGTAAAGGTCGATGCTCCTCCCCCTTATAAACAAGTAGTCACAGTCACACATTTGATGAAATTCCTCCGTGAATTGAATATATTGATGACTACGTGCAAGAATATTAAGTATTCTCCACTTTTACTAACGGACCTGTCTGTTTTTATTACTATAAAACTTACCACATTTAAAATCATCAATTTTATTGACAGTAAAACTTAAGTTGTTATTTTAATCATCGATTAAATCAATAGCATATGTTCAAAGGGTTAGTGGTATTATTAATATAATCTAAGTATACTCAGTAGCTCATGATTTCTTGTTATTCATACGATGACAAAATTATTTACTAGAAACTAGGTATACTAAAGGTGAAATCGTCATTATTGTTTCATCATTACGTTACTCTAGTGATGTATTCTAGAAAATTTACCCACTGTAAATTTTACGGGATCGTTACCAATTTTACGTAAATTTACGAAAATATTGGGTACTTTCCGAAAATTTCCGGGTCAGGCACATCACTAACTGACTATGTGATGGCGATTGATTCTACTCGTGCCACGATTGCCGTCGTTTCACGCGGACAACACGCTTGCCCCGCTAGGATATCGAGCTTACTATATAGGTACTTGTTAAATCGGGGTAACATTGCAATTTACTTGCTACAACAAGATTTCATAAACATTGTATTTAATTTGCGATCAAAGTCGCTTGTTACGTAAACCCTTTAAAGTGATGACTTAAAAGAATGACGTCCATACACGTGAGAAGTATAATTTATGAGATTTATACATAATAGAAACAGTATCACAGATGTGCATCGCTTAGTATGCTATTCGCAATTTCTTAGCAGAAAATTTACATACGTTGTTGGAACGTATTTTCCCATGATAAAAATCAGAGCGTATAATTATATGATACTTATAGTATACTAGATGTTTCCCGCAGCTCCGCCTGCGTCAAAATGTAGCCTATGTTTGACCCCGGGTCTTCAACTATTTTCATACCAAATTTCATCAAAATCCGTTCAGCGGTTTGGCCGTGAAAGCGTAACAGACAGACAGAAAGACAGACAGACTTTCCCATTTATAATATTAGTTTAGTATGGATATCAATAGGTACTTATAGTATTTTTGTAAGTTTGCACGTCCATTTGCTTAACTATTTTGTCTTATTTATTCAAGAATTCAAGACGGCTAGGGTTAGAAACTCTACATGAGATTATTATTTTTTTGACTCAATCAAAACAATCCATTTACTTTCATTTGCCTCAACGATATTGTCCAATTAAAACCATTCGACACAACGCTTACGATCTCAAAAATAGTACTCGTTTTGGCGAAATTTTACATGAAAATGTTATTGGTGGTATGTTCCCTCATTTCGCGCATCATTAAGGCGCTGTACCCCTCAATCCTTCGGTATTTGATATCGCGATATTTGATTATAGTACGTACTCCTAATGAAATAAGGTTGAAAGTGGCGATACCGGTTGGCCTGTCACCAGTCACAGTTTAAAAACCCGTGTCTGCCATTTCCGTTGTTTTATTTATTTTTCAGTTTTAATTTAATAATTAAATAATTATTACCAAATATTGTTATTTTTCCCCTCTTTCTCATTAAGTTATATTTTTTATAGACGATAATTAATAACATAAATATCAAGTAATTCGCGACGAAACTTTTTCTGGATGTAGCTTCTTTTGCTATTTTATTTTGCTAGGTTTCAAATACTTTTTTGAAAATATTTCGATGTAATCATTTATTTTGATCTTTGAACTGTACTTCATATTTTTTTCATGCTAGTATTCCATGTAAAATAAGGCTAACTGCGCGACGAAAAAATAGACGTTTTACGGTATTCCTCTAATGCACAGCGCCTTAAGTATACTTTACAATGTAGAAGATCTCTAATTCACAAGAATTGCCCAACAGAACTGTCCAACACGTATGGACTATGACACATCATCGTCCTTAGTTCAGATCGCCGAGCAAACATTTACATAAAACATACTAATGTTTATGTACAACATACCTATATTTTAATTTGTTTGCGGTCCTCGTACCATTTTCACATTTATGTCTTCCTGGTGGTATTGCGTCATATTAGGAGCTCTATAGCCGAGAGCAGCGTTATGATTAAGAGTAGAGATTGGGCCGAGTACAACATTTACCGAGTAACCGAATACCGAGTATTATTCGAGTTTGCTTTTATAAAACCGAGTACTCGGCCAAGTAACTCGGTTCAGTAAAATGAACCGAATGCGATTGTAAAAATTTCAAGACAAGACGGCCATGTTGCTTTTTTGAGCTGCTACGAAGAACTGGTTTCTACTACGAGTATTAAAGTTGTTTTTATTACTTGCTTATGAACCCTTTGAACGACAATTTGAACGTATATAACAGACGACATTAGTACATGTAACATGATGTCATTTAAATCAGATATGCCATTGAAAAGGTTAAAATACTCGGCACCAACACTCGGCAGTTGAACCGAGTTGTTCGACCGAGTACGAGTACTGAAAAAGGTGTTGAGTATGCTGAGTACCGAGTAACAACCGAGTACTCGGCCCATCTCTAATTAAGAGTGTAAAGCGACCGCGAAACGCGGCCCGTAATGGATTGGTCGCCATTAGTGGCTTTTTTTTTGAGGAGGTCGATAGTCGAGTGTCAAGCGACGGTGAGACGCGACCACTATTGGATTGGTCGCCATTTAGTGTCATTTTCTATCTCGATCAGTCAATAGTCTCCGTGCGTAGGAAGGCACGTTATGCAGTTGGTACCGGTTGTTATCTATAGATGGCAGTCGTTAGGCTGTGTCAGATGCCTTAGGACAGCCTAAAAAAAATTTGACAGTGTTGGCCACTAACGCACCTCGGGTTAAGTTCCTGTTGGTCTGGTTTTACTGTAAAAAGGGTTACGGAGGTCAGACGGTAGTCGCTCCATAGTAATAACCAGTGCCGCCAAATCTAGCACGATGACTTACAGCGTAGCCTAGGCTCCGAAGCGTAAGCTGACGACGCAACTAGGAATACACGCTAGGATGAAGAAAGTGGAATTTATTTGTAGGTATAATAAATTCCTACCACTCCTGGAATACAACTACCTATATAAGCACAGATTACAGAATATATGCTATACAGATACTCAATCGCCATACATTGGAACGCGCCAACTTTCCTGGTTACTCTCAATACAAAGTCATTGTTACGCCATCTATCGAAAATATAAAAAGTTACAAATTAAGATTCATAACTTTTGAAATACAGCACTTAATCAACTTGTTTTAGAATTTAAGTACGTAAACAAATAGTGTTTTAAAAAGTCAGTTCTTTTTTTCGCCAAAAATAAGCGAGATCAGTACTTAGTTAAATATTTTTCGTTTTGAAGCGCCATCTTACATCAAATAGCGGAACTAATTCTTTTTATTAGGCAATGGGACCCCATCGTATAAGTAACTACAGATGTGTTTCTATTTTCTCTTTTTCGTTTTTAATGAAGTTGTTTAATGTTATTGTATATTTGAATGAAAATTATAAAGTTTTACTACCTTCTCACCATTTTTTCCAAAGCGAATTCCCCGCGCAAGCCTCTCAAAAGTCGCAGTGTGAAAAAAAAACCTTTATAGGTAATTATCAAACCTAATCATATAGGTCGTTTTATCATAAGAATTTTGGATTCGCTAAGAACTTCTAGAAATTGTGTAATTTTTCTAAGACATTAAAATGTCATTTGTTAATTGTTTGTTGACGTAAATATTGATGCGGAAAATTTTTATTTGTGAGTAGTAATTACGCAAATTCGGAATGGAATTAGTATGTAGTTTAATTGAGGTATATGACACGTATATTAATATTTAAACGAAATTTTTTAAAACACCTAATTTTTTAATTTGTACTAAGAAGTTGCTATGTAAATCTATCCATACTAATATTATAAATGCGAAAGTCTGTCTGTCAGTCCGTCTGTCTGTCTGTTACACTTTCACGACAAAACCGCTGAACGGATTTTAATGAAATTTGGTATGAATATAGTTGACGACCCGGGGTCAAACATAGGCTAATTTTTGACGCAGGGGGAGCTGCGGGAAACAGCTAGTACTATATAATGAGTAAAATTCTTCTTACGAATGATTTTTTAATTTAAGTCCTTGATATAAAATAAAGTTAATATAAATCAGTTTATTGCCACTTTTGGCCGAGATATATTTATTTTATTTTCTCTATTCTTATGTAATTTTCAATTTTTGTGCTTAGAATTGTTATTATAACCTGTGGCGTTCCTCAATTGTAGTTTGCTCAAGCAACCAACTATGAATATTGTTTTCAAGGAAAGTTCGAAGACTTCCCGAGGCTTCCTCCAATGAGTTTGAGTGAAGGACGTTGATAAGGTTATGTATAAGAATACGAGTGTTAGTCTTGGACTAGTTCCTTCGATTGGTTTAGAGTAAATCATAGATCTCAAATACTTTTGATTCGCGTCGTCACTTTTAATACGTATGGCAAATTAAGAGAGGTAGGACATTTTGTAAGGAGTAGTCCGTCTGGGGAAGTACCTCCACCCTACAGAAGACCGCAGCCAAATAACACTGTGATGCAGTGTTGTGTTCCTGCTGGTGAGTAGGGTCGCCAGGCTCCAGAGGGACGCTGTGCTGATAGCGGACAGGTGGGCAAAGCGCTCGTGACATCTCAGATGTTGCAGGCGTTCATAGGCTACGGTAACCACTTATCATCAGGTGGGCCGTATGCCAGTTTACCTACTTAGTTGTATAAAAAAAACATCGGAACTCCTTTCCAGCAGACATATTTTCAAAGTCTTACAACCTGGGTCTCTTCAATGCTAGAGCGAATAGTCTATTAATGAGCCAGCGAGCTCCATCATAGACCACATCTGCACTTAACATCAGGTGGGATCGTGGTCAATCGCTGGACATTTTTTTTGTATGTAAAATCAATACAGCGCCCCTGGCGGTAAGTAAGATAAACAAGTAATTCCATTAAAACCTTAGAAATCTCGTGCAGAGGTACACAGTCCCGCGGCTACTAAGTTAAAATGAAGCTTGAAAACAATTCTTATATATATTTTGTCTTTTTCAGGTCATGTCCAGACATAAAGAAACTGTTTTTATTAGCGAGACCAAAGAAAAACAAGGAAATAGTGAAAAGATTACAAGAGCAGTTCGACGATGTTGTAAGTACATAATAAATACTATATACAATACATATAAGTGTATGAGTATTTTTTTTTATTAAGTAATTATGGTTAGTTTTAATTTTGTCATTGAATTTTACATTAAGAAAATTCATTAAATTAAACAATTTTAATACGGTTTTTATCGCGTTTATTAGGTACTTATTTATTTACACCTGACGTTTCAAACACTTTACAGCGTTCATGGTCGCAGGCAGACTAAGTTAACATTTGTCTTTGATGTCATAAGATTACAAACTACCGCCTGAAATTTCAGGCGGTAACGGCGGGACGTCAGGTATAAATAAATAAGTAATAAACGCAATAAAACCGTATTAAAATAGTTTAATTTAATGAATAACAATCGCGAAAACATAAGAAATCATTAAGAAAATTATTATTGTTCTAAGAATAAAATGTTATTTACAAAAAAAAGTGCACGAGAGAAGAAGTAGAGTGAAGAAGTACCAATCCAAAATACAAACTCACTTATGCATTTATAATATAAGTTAGGATTCGTAGATTAAGATAGGACTATCTGTTACACTCGGTTTCCCTGCGTAAATCCGACGGAAATAGCGTTTATTTATTTATTTATTTAAACTTTATTACAAAGAATGTAAATGGCGGACTTAAAGCCGTGGGCTTTTTCTACAGGCTTTGCCAGGTCGCCAAACCTAATAGCCGGACAGACCAGCCAGTTTGGCCGGATATTTGGCTAAAACGGCCGGACACCCTTTATTTTTGAGGATTTTGTGTCTTAGTATTTAAAGCTTTTCTGATTATTACCATCAAATCAAATCAAATCATTTATTGCTTCCTTAATGTATATATACAGATGTTGTCATAAGAATTAAGAACAGTTAAGGGCCCTGACGGGCGCTGCAATGGGAGAGGGGCCATTTTGTACACTAATCCTAATATATGCAAGTATAGTATCTTTAATTTGCTCATTTCTACCAAAATTCGTCATATTTGTTACATTAATTATTGTATTAGTCATATTTTAACCATAAATCTTGTTAAATAAAATAAAATATAAAAAGCCTAACAAAAGCCGGACAAGCTGAACACCGTCTTTATCCGGACGCCTGGCAACGCTAGACGGAAATAGATTTCCAAGATTCAAGATACATAGATTCAGTAGTTGGGTTTCTGGAAACCCTTTGTTCATCTTAGCTTGGTTCATTTTTCACAGATGTTAGAATGTCCAGCTATTCATTACCTTAGTTAAGTGCAGGTGTAGTATTCTAGGTGTAGGTCTAATATTCTAGACTAAATCTGCACTTAACTAAGAGCTCATTGACTCAATATTAGCCTGTTCAGTCTAACAATTTCAAAGTGTATGTAAGTGTAACCCCCGTATTCTTAAACATAACCTTATGAATGTCCTTCACTCAAACTCATTCGAGGGTGCCTTAAGGAAGTCCTCGAACTTCCCTTGAAAACGACATTCTTAGTTGGTTCCTTGAGCAACCCCCAATGAGGTTATAATAACAATTATTTTTAAACACAAAAATTTTAAATTACAAAAGAATACAGTAAAAAATAAAATGAAGTAAGTAAATACCTAGGCCAAAAGTGGCAAAAACCCGCTTTTTATCTACTTTATTTCATTTCAAGGACGCCTCAAGGTACCTCTCGACCAACCTTATATTTGACAGTTCGATACTCACCTCCAATGAGAAATCATCTCAAGTCAAGGAAGCCTGTGACAACTTATCATACCAATGAGGTGGAGTAAGGTTGAGTCGAGTTTGAGTGAAGGTTTAAGAATACGGGTGTAAGTCTTGCTACAAAAAAGTAAGACAACTGTTCAACACGTGTTTAAAAAAACTGCTACCATTGAACTAAGTTTCTCTATAGTCTGAAGTTAAACAGAGTATAGACATGGTTTTAAGCTTTGTTAAGCAGTAGTCTAAGAGTACTATAGGTTATAGATGAACGTAATTTTACGATATCATTATAGACACGCGTTGAAAAGATGTCTAACTTTTTGTAATAAGTGTCTTTTATCAAAATATAGTTAATTAGCTGTTTCCCGCAGCTCCGCCTGCGTCAAAAAGTAGCCTATGTTTGACCCCGGGTCTTCAACTATATTCATACCAAATTTCATCAAAAACCGAACAGCGGTTTGGCCGTAAAACGTAACAGACAGACAGGCAGACTTTTGCATTTATAATATTAGTATGGATGGTTGTTATCCTGTTTCAGCTATACGACAAACTAAGAAAGGAGTACCCAGACTTCATACAAAAAATAGCCATTTTGGAAGGTGACGTTGGACAACTCGGTCTTGGATTGAGTGACGAGGATAGAACCAAAGTTATCAATGAGGTTAGTAAGATTTTGTATTAAGCGCTCGTGATATCTCCGGTGTTGCAGGCGTTCATAGGCTACGGTAACCACTTACTGTCAGGTGGGCCGTACGCCTGTTTTCCTACTTAGTTGTATAAAAAAAAAAACAATAAAACTTTTTTTTATTTACGGATTATAGTAAGGTTTAACCTAAGTAACTTAAATTGATGAATTTTTTATCGATCCGCATTCTTTGCCAATTCTGACTTGGTCTAAATTTCAGACACAGCGAAAATTAAAATTTTTTGTCGAAAAACAATAATATAAATCCGCATAAAGGCGGACTTATTGTTTTATTATTAGGATCAACGGGGTGGGCTGCATAAGTAACTTTTTAAATAGAAATAACTTTTTAACTGATATACACCATGATGGGGTCCCATTGCCTAATAAAAAGAATTAGTTCCGCTATTTGATGTAAGATGGCGCTTTAAAAAGAAACATATTTAAATAAGTACTTATCTCGCTTATTTTTGGCGAAAAAAAGAACTGACTTTTTAAAACACTATTTTTTTAATTCTATAATAACTTCTATAATAAGTTGATTAAGTGCAGTATTTCAAAAGTTATAAATATTAATTTGTAACTTCTTATATTTCCGATAGATGGCGTAACAATGACTTTGTATTGAGTGTAACCAGGAAAGTTGGCGCGTTTCAATGTATAGTGATTGAATATCTGTATAGCATATATTCTGTAATCTGTGTATATACAGAGATCGGCCAAAAACGAGATGGTCCGTGCCTCCATCATGAGATTTTATTAAAGCAGACGCTAGCGACTTCGTTAAGGTTTATATGGAATTTCATAGTTACCCTGCTATCCGCCAGAAGCGCAAAGATTACCATACAAAATTTTTAACGCAGTCGCTAGCGTCTGTGTCAAGAAAATCTCAAGGTACCGGTGTATTTATTTATTTATTTTATACATTCGGATGACCAACAGCAAATGAATTTATAGCCCGACCAGTAAAATAGCAGGATTCGCCATATTGCGGAAAATTATTGGAACTAATTTCTTTTACTGGCAATTATGGATTCACGTAACATCCGTAATCTCTACGTCAGCTGCCAAAAAGTGACAGGAGTGGACGTTGTGTATTTTGTGATTATTTCCTACGATTTATTTACCAAACTGGCAAAAATAATTCATAGTATTAAGTGAAAAGTGGTATAAAACATGTATGTATATACATGATTTCTCAATATTACATTGTCAATTTTGTAGTTGACACGACACGTGTTGCCACCTAAAAGCGACCAGTAGCGACGCCAATGCAGGGTTTTTATTTTCCTGGTCGGGCTTTAAATACATTACGAAATATATGACAAAAAACCAGTAATAGGTATTCACAGATATGTGATACAATTTGAGACTACGAGAACGCCATCAATACATAATTATGTTTTGTTCAAAGAGAATCGAAACTGACGTTCCTTTCTCAATGGTCTTGTTGTATTAAGTTTGTTATAAATTGGAAAGACCCTTGGTAGAGATTTGCACAAGAAAAGAGAAGCTTTTGCTTCAACTATATTCATACCAAATTTCATCAAAATCCGTTCAGCGGGTTGGCCGTGAAAGCGGAACAGACAGACAGTTTGAACAGGTTGTGGGACAGTTTGTACGGGCTGTGGAACAGTTTGAACAGGCTGTGGGACAGTTTGTACAGGTTGTGGGACTGATTGAACCGGTTGTGGGGCAGATTGTGGCATAGACTGTACAGGATAAGGTACCGATATAGAATGTATAAATTACTTAAAAAAATAGCTAAAGATTTTTTTTTTTATTTCCAGGTGGAAGTGATCTTTCACGGCGCAGCCACAGTTCGCTTCGACGAGCCTCTCAAAACTGCAGTTTCTATAAACGTGAGAGGGACAAGGGAGATGTTCCTTCTCGCTCGGAACTGCAATAAGCTGAAGGCTTTGGTACATATATCTACTGCTTATAGGTATGTATATGGTTATAATAAATCATGGAGCAATTACAAAGAGGAGATGCCAAAATAAGCGTTTTGTAAGAAAGTATTTGTGAGGCTACGCGGGGCGGAAGGCAGACGTGCGGGGTGCTTGGTTTCGGCCGTGGCTCCAATCATGGAGCACGAGCAATGACAAGCTCCGCCCACTTTTGTGTCGGCGAGGCGCCAATGATCACATCACCGCGGCATTTCAAACGGCATCTCCTCTTTGTAATTGCTCCATGTAATAAATATAGTTTTTCGACATTGATACGGATTAAGAAGAATATAAACCACTTCATAAGTTTTATTTTATGCAATATTGTTATTGAAACAAAATACAAACTATTTTCCAAAAAAAGTATTCTTCTTCATCGTGTCGATGACTCAAATCTTATGTGCCCAGTTTGCACCCACCTGAGTCGCACCCACTGTGGCACACTTAGCAATAAAAGTCTATTTGAATGTATATAGAGGCCAAAATTAGTTCTCCAGTGCAGCAAATACAAATTATTTATTAACTAGATAAATTTTTCAAAAGGTAGGAATTTAGCGGTCTGGTTGTGACTTACAATCCCGTCTGGGGCGGATCACGTAACTTCTTTGGGCTTAAAACCGAAAGTTAATAACCACTATAACCTTTGAAAGATTGTAAGATGCTGCGACGGATGTCAATCGATCAATATTTTTTTTAGTAATGGGTTTCACGGCTATGGATACAAGTCTTTTAATATAACCCTTCTAATTTTTCTATCTTCTTCAGCCCTACAGTGTGGTTTCGTCAAGTCCTAGTCAAGTCTAAAAGTCTAGTCGGTAGTCAAGTCTAGTCAGAAGAATCAGGCTAAGTGAAGTGGTAGAAAAACTGCACTTAACGATTACTAGGAGCTTTTGGCAACAAGCATGAAAATCACATAAATCAAACACTGCATGACTTCCCAACACACGCACTTGTTATTGAACGCTTTGCGAATAATAATCCACCGTTATTAATGCACAAAAACTAAAAAAAAAAACACAAATTTTGGTAAATAAAATACAGTGCTCAATCCACGCAGCTTCCCGCCAAAACTCCCATCCAATCAGTTCATTCGTGGTCATAGATAACAAACAAATATATAAACACACTTTTTTTTACAGTAGATGACTTATTGTTCCTCTTATAATTCTCTACAATATAGAGGTCGCAACATTAGCTTTTATAATATGTAGTCTCACATTTATTTCATAATTTCAGCAATTGCCTCCAAAACGTGATTGAGGAGAAGTTCTACGAATGCCCTCTGCCAGGGGATAACCTGATTGATCTTGTGGAGACCATGGATGACAAGATTATCAACAACATCACTCCTGGGTAAGTTGTTCCATCATCGGCTTTCATGAGAAACATCATCCTTAGTCTAGCAATACACATGTCACCTTACAATTAGAATGGAGCGACTGCCGTCTGATCAACAGAGAATCCAGACCAACAGGAACATGACCCGAGGTGTGTTAGTGGCCACCACTGTCACATTTTTTTATTCTGCCTAAAGGCATCTGACACAGCCTAACGACTGCCATCTATCAGAAAGAAGAAAGAAGCACGGTCCTCCGTGCTCGAGCTCCTGCTCGAGATAGAAATTGCTACTAAATGGCGACCAATCCAACACGGGTCGCATTTCGCCGTCGCTTAACACGCGCATTCGCTATGGATACGCGGCGTATATGGAAATACTTCCAGGCTTCAGAACCCCGGTAGTTCTGAGATACGGGAGGGTTTACTAGCATGAATTCACAGAAAACTGTCTTAAACATTCCGCTATTCAGCTGAACGCAACACTAGTATTGCTTTTGTCTTTCCCACCCGCAGAACCAAGACCACAAAGTGTATGGCTAATTTGGTAGTGGTTGGAATTCAAAAAATTTGACGGCAATATTGTGTTTGTAAACCCTCCCACATTACAGGACCAAAAGCAGGGTAGCATTTCAAGCTAAGAACTGCGAATTTAGTTGTTTAAATGCTTCCGCAGCTCAGAACTATGGGGGCTTTGAATACTGGTAGGGATTCCATATACGCCGATACGCGTATCTCTTCTATAGAGCTCCATACCAATATGAATAAATTTATTGATAGTTTTAGACCCCAATTGAAATGGGATAAAGCTAGGATTGATGATAATGATTGATTGTTTTGAATTTTCAGCTTACTTGGCGATTGTCCCAACACGTACACCTACACGAAGGCTGCAGCTGAAGACGTAATATTGAAACACTCCAAGGGTCTACCTGTGGCTCTCTTCAGACCAGCGATTGGTAAATACAACTCAACTTCTTCTAAGGAAAATAGTTTGTTTATGAAAAAAAAATATCTGTAAATGTACTGTGAACTTTTCTTTTGATTTTTTGAAACATAACATTTTGCTGTTGACTTCTTCCTAACGTCAACCTTTCTTTGGTAAACCCGTGTCGGTAAAGTCTAACTTAAGTAGGAGCGAAATGAGATGGTAATTGCATAGTTCCCTCATAAGTCACTCACTGTCGAAGACATCACGAGTATGTAAGTCCTATGAAAGAAAGATTGTTTTTGGTCTTTCATATATTTTTGTTCCATCACAACACATACAGATTCACTTCAAAATACATAAATCCCATCAGTAATAAGTCATCATCATAAGTGGCTCCCCATCAGGCTTCGTCGTAATTTACATATTCTTTCCCTTCTACACTCAATTTCTGTTTAATCCTTTTACACTTCTGTATCTAAAAGAACGTTTTAAATTTCTTAGTGAGACCAATAACCGCGATGTGCGTAGCGCTAATTCCCTTCGTTTGGCGATTCCTGACCACTCGTCTCGTTTCTATTCAAAGTCCTTCACAGTTCAGGCTATCCTACTGTGGAATGCATTACCGGTAGGTAGACATTCGTCAGGCACAAACTATTACTTCGTTCAAAGATCAGGTTAATTCTCACTACCTTTTCGAGGTAGAATAATCCTCTCTTATATTGTGAAGGCTGTCACTAACTTCTTACACTTATTGATAGTATTTATTTATGTATGTTATTTGTATGTTTATTCTTATTATTTATTTATGTAAGTATATTATATGCGTCTTAATGTAGGCATGTACATTTAAGCTTTCTGCACCGCTCACGCAAGTGTTTTTTTACCGCAGCTCATTTCTACCCTAAGGTTGGCTGGAAGAAATTGCATTAGCGATAAGTCAGCCTTTGTACTCATATAGTTGTATTCGATTTAACTATGTGTTTCTTTTGTTTGTAAATGGTGCAATAAAGTGTTCATTCATTCATTCATAAATCTTTACCTCAGTTTTATTATTTTTTATTTTTTTATTTTATTTTCAGTGATCGGCACAGCCAAAGAACCAGTGTCAGGATGGATAGACAACGTCTACGGGCCCACTGGTGTAAGTATTCTACTCTGACTTGTCTCTATTTCTATCACCTACTTCTTTACCTATTGCCTTCTTTCGAAGATGTTTACCTGTTTCATCTCCAGCTAACGCATCAGAACACAGAGGCACATAATTATCAATACTACTAACGTACAGAACTAACACTCACTCCCTTCCACCCAAAATAGATACTAGGTAAAATTCGAGAGCAAAACAATGCAAGGATGACGCTTCGGCCGCCCGGCCGCTGCGACTGTACACACATTGATGAGGGCTGGCAAAAAACGACATAATTCTTGTATTTCAGGCGACTAAAGGCTGCGTTAAACCACTTTTTATCAGGCACATTAGATAAATCTATATAGAAGACAAAACATGCTCGCGCGTTCTAGAGGATATGCGGGTCGTCGCGGGTAGCCCCGCGCGCACTATATGTATAGTAATCAATCAATCAATCATTTATTTCATTGTGGATCATATGTTGTACAAGGTGGAAATAGTAAATATATAAGACCGATATGTCCTACCGCTAGGGTTTACAATGATAAAAGGTCATAAGTTACATTTCATTACATGCATTCATTACAAGATATAATTAATTAGTCAAATTCAGGAATTGTTTCAAATAGACGCATCACAAACTTAAGCTACGATTGAGCTTGATAATAAATCAGACTTTCCAAATCATCACTAAAGTAGACTTTTAAGCTATAATAGCATTTATCAATAAGCAAATTTTAGAGAGCTATCATGAATAGCTTTATATCATCCAGTGTACGCAGGTATTTTGGAAGTTTATTGTAAATATGTGGTGCTTGTGGTGGCGGTAATAGTTTTAAAGTTGATTTTTGACTGCCTTCAAGTCCTACTTATGTTACATAAAACATGAACACAGTTTATATACAAAAGGCGGCCTTATCGTATAGACAATCCTGAAAATTATTCCGTAAAAAACTAAATGATCACTGATCTGCCAATGAATTTTGGCATGTGGATTCCTGTTTTGGTTAAAAGGTGCACTAAGAATGGATTTTCCAAAATTCACCTCCAAATGGGGTCAAACGGGGGTCCAAAGTATGTTGTGGAAGGAGATTAGTTAGTCCGTTTTACTCGAAGTTTCGAGAGACAAGATTATTTAAATGATTTAAATACGTATTTTTGGGACTTTTCAGAATTTACCCCCTTGAACACAGTTTGTATACAAAAGGCGGCCTTATCGCTTATACAATCTAAAAATTATCCTGTCATTTTATGTTTTAAATATAGGGTGTACATGGTCACAATGTAACTAACACGAAATTATGATTATTCTTTATTTATTTACATTTGGGAAACATACAGTTATGTAGTTGATATACATTTACACACACCAATTAAGTTTCCTCAGATTACTTTTGCAAAAACAACGACAAGACTAAAAATACTAAAATGAATACAATATAAAAATTTGGTAAACATAGAATACATTGGACTTTAGTGACTTTCACAGTGAAGCATTACGTGGTTTAATATTACTTTTGAAAAAGCGATAGTTAAATGGAAAATATCTACGTGATTATATTTTGTGTTGTAATTTTGGCAAGATTTTTAACATAGTTTTGCACAGGGGAATATATATGATGTTTTAAATATCTTGTTTCTTTCTTAGGTGGTAGTAGGTGCAGCAGTAGGTCTCCTCCACGTCCTGAACTGCGATCCCAAGGCAGTAGCGGATCTGGTCCCGGGGGACATGGTCGTCAACGCCTGCATCGCCACAGCTTGGAAGACCGCCAAGGAATACCCGGGGAACCATGAAGACGCCCCCCCTCCAGATCTCCCGCCACCAGTTTATAATTATGTATCTTCGGAGCAGAAGCCTTTGACTTGGGGTAAGTGTAGGATCATATTTGTTTTAATATAAATGGGGTCGCCAGGGTCCAGAGGTGGGCCAAACGCCTGTTTGCCTACAAATTTTCGTTCGATATCGAAATATTTTCACTCGACATAATATGTCATACATTTCAAAAATATGGCCCCTGGCTGTATCTCATGAACCGTGCTAGCGACAGTTGAAATTTTCACAGGTGATTACAGAAAAAGTAAATGTCTAAGGGGGTTATCATAAAACAAACATGTTTTTTTATGCACTACGGAACCCTTCGACTCGCACTTGATCAGTTTTATTTAATGATTTGTTCATTTTTACAGAGAAATTCATGAAATACAACGAGCACTATGGTCTAGATGTGCCTCCGATACAAGCGGTGTACTACTACTTGCTCCACATCACTCCGTCTCGCTTTCTCTATCACCTGTCCTGCTTCTTCTTACACTGGATACCGGCTTATATCGTCGACGCCATAGCTGTTTTGATTGGAAAGAAACCTATGTAAGTATTGTTTCTTTTACCTTCAATTTTGTTAAAAATGCCTTACTTCCATTTAGTTTCTTAAGCCCATGTTAACTAAGACGTATGCTAAATATCTTTAGCGAATAAGTCTCTGAATTATGATCCGTATATATATATATATATATATATATATATATATATATATATATATATATAATTAGCTGTTTCCCGCAGTTCCACCTGCGTCAAAAAGTAGCCTATGTTTGACCCCGGGTCTTCAACTATAATCATACCAAATTTCATCAAAATCCGTTCAGCGGTTTGGCCGTGAGAGCTTAACAGACAGACAGACAGACTTTCGCATTTTCGTTGTCGCCATTGTCCGTCGGTCACCAAGCCGTATCTTATGAATCGTAATAAATAGTTACACAGTTCAAATTTCACAGGTGATGTTTTTCTGTTAACGCTATATCTACGGACATGATGTTTTTGCCGTTTTTTTTTTACATATGGTACGAAATCCTTAGTGCGCGAGTCCGACTCACACTTGACCGGTTTTCTTTTTTTATCAGCAATAATAATTTTTGAATAGCAACGCCGCCTTTGCCCGTTAATATTATTTATTAAAATTACAAAACTATTGTGGCGTCAGTAAATGGAATGGAATACATAAATAAATATTTTATTTACAGGCTAAGAAAAGCATACACGAAAATTTCCAAATTTTCCGACGTAGTCTCCTACTTCGCAGTTCGCCAATGGAAATTCGACAACACAAATACTCAGAATCTATTCAGCGAAATGTGCACCACAGACCAAGAATTATTTGATTTCAATATGGCCGCCCTCAACTGGAGCGATTACTTCTATAGCTACGTCAGAGGTATAAGAGTTTATCTGCTAAAAGATCCAATTGACACTGTACCGGCTAGTATCAAAAAACACTCAAAATTAAGATATTTGCATTATACTTTTTGCACAATTTTGAGTCTTGGTGTTTTGAGATTGTTATGGAGTCTTGTGTACTTCGTTTTCGCCTTAATTTTTAAATTGTTTTAGGTATTGTAGTTTTGATTTGTGTATAGTTGAGCCAATGTGATCAAGACTGGCTTACTATCATTGCTTATCACTGGGCAGAAACCACACAAATGAGATTATGTAGAAGTCTCGCTATATAAAGTTAAGACTCGAAAGGCTTAACTTGGCACTTCTAGATAAATAATCTCAGTTCTGTGGCAGAAACTAGAGCGAGATGTCGCCTTATGTATTGGGCCATATCGCTTACTCATTCATTTATGTTCTGCCATTAGAGTTGATTGTAGCATAAAGTAAGTCCTTTTCAATTATCCTTCGCTCATCAGTAAGTTCGAGAATATTGAGATGTCATTAGTTGATGATCTGACAGTTGTGTCAAATTAATTTTATCCTCAATTTTAAAGCCCGGCCAGTAAAATAGCAGCGTTCGCCATATTGCGGAAAAATATTCGAACTAATGTCTTTTACGGGCAACTATGCAGTCATGTAGCATTCCCTCATCTCAACGTCATCTGCCAAAAAGAGATAGAAGTGGACGTTGTGTATTTTGTGATTGTTGCCTACGATTTATTTATAAAATGGCAAAAATAATTCATAGTAATGAGCGAAAATTGACATAAACCATGTTATCATATTCGACGTGAATAAAAACGAAGGATTGATTTCTATTTCGTTATATGATATTGTCAATGTTGTTGTTGACATGACACATAAAACATGTTGCCACCGCTCGTCTTTGCCAGACAACTGGAACATCGAAAATGTACTTAAACTTAATTTTTCGATTTCAGATGCGTTTTTGTGTTCAAATGGAGTGTTTATATATAATTTTGCGTTCAAAATTAATTCACATAGATCTGAAAGTAAATTATTTTATAAAATGTTATATAAAAAAATAAATAAAAGCGATTAGATTTAAATATTTATATTTTTAAAAAACTTTTGTTCGAGTTCTTGCAAACGCAGGGTCTAGCAACTATTTGAACCCGTGGTAGACGTAAATAAATACTTAAAAATGTCCATAATTATTGTATAGATTTAAATAAATATTAAATATAGAAATAAAGGGAAAAACTTCACACAGATTATGGTTTTATGGGTTTTATGATCACTTAATTTGTTACAGTAACAAAATGTGATATTATATTATTTCATTTTAAATTAAATTCTAAATATTTTTTTTTTTAAAGAGTATATAGTGAACTCAAAATATGTACGATTAGTCAAACGCCATCCGTCAATTTTCCTACATCCAAGCGATTAGTGATTATCATACTCAATAGATTTTTGGTAACTTTTAAGTACTTATTTTTATTATAAGTACATTTCGATTCTGTATATTTTATCACAATCAATGTAAAAATTAGTAATTTAATGTATAAAGTACAATTTAGATTATTTAAGTTTATAATTATTGTAATGTGATGTAATCCATCAGAGAGTAACAGAATAATCTTCTGTAAGAATGTGAAAAATAATGATACTTACATAAATAAGATTAGATTTTTTAGTGATTAGGATTCAGAAGTTTCAATGTAATTTTTATCACTATTAAGATCGAAAACTTATTTAAAAACTAATCACAAATTATTAATAAAAAACATGACCTTAAATCATTTTCAGATAAAGATTTTCGTTGTTTTGCACAAATGTTTTATTACAAGGTCAAAAACACATAAAAAGTTAAACACAAAATTTTGTGTTTTTATTATTTATTTTATGTGTAGTTTTTTGTTGTGAATATAGCAAGAAGATTTATACATAATATTTTATAAAGAAATGGAAATAAAATATATGTGAGCTTTTTTTTATTTCTGTGTATTTCATTGTGATAGAAAATGATATTTGCTCAGTAAATGGTTAGGAAATTAATATTGTTTTACAAACTTCTAACTTTTTTAGTATTGTATAACTGTTGCCATTTAGATTAATTTATTAGAATAAAATTTAGTATATCTCCAAAATTAGTTTCTTTTTTATTTTTGAGTGCAACACTTATGTTCTTGTTGGTCTGGTTTCCCTTTAAAAAGGGTTACGGAGGTCAGAAGGCATCTAGGGCCATGACATGACGTACAGTGTATCCTAGGCTCTGAAGCGTAAGCTGAAGGCGCAACTAGGAATACACGCTAGGATGAAGAAGAAGAAGACTTGCATGTATTTTCTGCAGACTTCCGAAATCAAAAAGTATTTTCTCAATTTAGCAGATTTGTTGGCACATTAGTCCGTCAAACCATAGATATTTTTTTTTTGCCTCAAACAATATGACACATCTAGTCTCGTTGATATTCGTGAACATCGATCATGACAGATGAATTTATATAACAATTTTATTATAACAACTTTTATAATATTTTATTTTAATAGCGTTGTGACCATGAAAAATCCGAATTTAATCACCAATGCGTGTTTGGATACAGTTTTCCCAGCGGCCACTGGATTGGTTTTTGTTGTTAATGTCAACAATACTGGTGATGATGATCTTAATGTGGAGTTGATTGGTGATAGATGTTGCCTTTCGATTGGTGAAGAAAGAAATTGTGATTTGCTGGAGGTTATTGGGACCTGTGTGGAGAGGATTCCTAAAGGTAAGGATAGTTTTAAGAGAGAAAGGACATTTTGTAAGGAGTAGTCCGTCTGGGTAAGTACCTCCACCCTACAGAAGACCGCAGCCAAATAACACCGTGATGCAGTGTAGTGTTCCTGCTGGTGAGTAGGGTCGCCAGGCTCCAGAGGGGTCGCTGTGCTGACAGCGGGCAGGTCGGCAACGCGCTCGTGTCATCTCCGGTGTTGCAGGCGTTCATAGGCTACGGTAACCACTTACTATCAGGTGGGCCGTACCCCTGTTTGCCTACTTAGTTGTACTTTAGGCGACTCTACTTTCTTCGTTCAAGCGTGTTTTCCTAGTTGCCCCCTCAGCTTCGCTTCCTAGGGTACGCTGTAAGCCATGGTTCTAGAATTAGCCACACTGGTTATTTCAATGGACTGCCGTCTGACATCCGTGACCCCTTTTGTCAGAGAAACCAGATCAACAGTAACATGACACGAGGTGTGTTAGTGGCCGACACTGTCAGATTTTTCAGGCTGCCTAAAGGCATCTGACACAGCCTAATGACTGCCTGGAAAACGGCTTTATTTGCCTTCCGAAGTACGTAGGAACTCGAGACAAAAAATGCCACTAAATGGCGACCTACCCAATACGGGTCGCGTTTCGCCGTCGCTTGACACGCGCATTCGGCGCTCGGCTATCGAGCTCCTCAAAATTGGGAATAAATTACTTATAACGCGATGAATATATAGAACTTTGAAACAAATATAGCCATTGACTATATACCGTGAAATTATAGTCGTTTTGGACCCATCGTCCAGTGACTCCATTCATGCAACTGAACAACTTTCCCCAAGATACATGGGTCGAAATATGGAGTAAATTTTTGGACCTCATATACAAAATGTCTCATCACGTGACCTAACTTACTATGGGAAGTCCAAATTTGTTTTTCATGTGTCGAGCTATGTTCCTTAGGTAAATTTGTTCGGTTGCATGAAAGGAATCACTGGACGATGGGTCCAAAACGACTAAAATAGCACGGTGTATAGCGCAAGGTCATCATGGGATCTTAAGCGTAGGCTAAAGATGCAACTGAGAAACGAGCTTAAGATGGTGAATCATTTTGATCATTTGTTTTTTCTTCAGGTACAACCAAAATTATGAAGCTGGTTGCTCCGATATTAGATCCATTTGAAAGGGTCGGCCATTGTCTGTTTCATCTTGATTCAAAATCACCTAAAAGAAAAAGAAAAACTATGAGGAATAATGTTAAGATAAATTTTGATACAAGACTTGAGAATAAAGAACAATCTATGATCATACCGAGAAATGCTAGAAATTGCAATGGAATGGATGAAGACCCTTTAAACGATTGCCAATTAGTTGATTGTGATACTTATTACAATGGTAAAAAATCGTATTTCAACAGGAAATTAAGAAAATGCACTAATGTACCTAAATGTGTACCTGATGATGATACTCAACTAGTATATGACACGGCGTCAAATAAATGTTTTGAAACAGTTCTGAAAAAAGAAGATTTGGAATTTATTCAACAATTATCTGAAGGCAGACAGAGGACTACTAAAGATATTATAATTATCAAAAATACTCACAATCCTGTTCCACCTTCTAAACATAAACTGTCTAAGATCTTTAAACAAAGTAAAATTAGTACACCTAAAATAACTACTCTAGAAGATAAAATTAGCACAAATTTAATTATTAAATCCAGTAAAGATATGCATGTGGTAACTCAAAAGGTTTTCACAACAACTGAGGAAGACAAATACTTTATAAAGAACAGAGAAAATGAAGATTTGTTGTTTCATAGTCAGTCAGTGAAACTACATTGTTTAAATAAAATATTTAAAAACTGTTCAGTGAACGTTCTTGGTGTTGTGATTCTGATTCAGTGCTGTTGTATATTTGCTATGATCTGCTTTTTGCCAAAACCTTGCATTTGTAATAATAATAAAAAAATCAGTGATATTTTTAATTATCGCCAAGATGTTTCTGTGACTACCCCGCTTATTGATACCAGCAATATCGACACTGAAACGACTAACTATACAAGTGAATCGAACATTGATAAAAAAATTAAATGCTATAAGGCTTGTCAGAAAGATGTTAACATTAATATGAGTATGTCTGACGATATTCTTTCTAAATGTATTACAAGAAGAGACTGGCACAGCAAACACTTGAAATATACACCTGAAAAGCTTAAAACTAATTCAGATATATGTAAAATTCAAGAAAAATCGGAAATAGAGCAAGAACCTCACATAGTAGTTGAAGATAAACCTAAGAATATTCCAGAAACTAAAATAGAAATTATAAATGAAACTGAAAGTGAAGAGAGGGAGAAAAAAAATGCCATATGCAAAAGTATTTTTCGTAAACTCGAAACGAAAAGTGATTCCGAAGAAAAGACGCCGAAATGCGATTCGTCTGAAAAAGAGATACAAAATCACATATACACAGATGAGATGCCGAAGGACGAGAGTCCTGAATCTGAAAGTGTTAAAAATTTTAATGTTTTTAAGACGAACGACGTCCAGAAGAACACGTTTTCGCTGTCCACGGAAAAAGGTGAATTTTCAAACGATTCTATCGACGATTTTTTGTCAGAACGAGGAATGATATATCTATCTGGGGATATTTCATCGAAATTTTCTTTCTCTTCATCATCTGATGTTAAGAAGTCTTCACAAACGTCCGGGTCTAGTAAAACGTCAAAAAATAATGTAGTAAAGAATATATTGTCCATTTTTCGTAGAAACTCAAAGGTTGGACATTCGTCTGATCCTGGTGTTAAGAAAAGCGGTCACGATCTAGAGCTCCTTCATATGTCTCGGGCCTCCTTGTATTCTTCAAGCAATAATGATTCAGAATATTTAAAATGTCTAAAAAAACTGAAACTAGAAGCTTCAAGAACTTCTTTGTGATACTTTTAGTTGTATTTTTGTAGTTAATTGATTAAATAATTTTAACTTTTGATGTGGAAGCGTTCTTTTAAAGTATGTTTTTGTTTTTTGGTAAAGAACTAACTAACAACGAACTAACTGTTCCTTGCGGTTTCACCCGCATGACATATTAGACCGGATATAGTACAAACAGCCATAAAAGCTTCCCTGAATATATATGGCGAGTAGAATAATTTTTGTTCGAACGATTTTTATTCGACATATACCTATGTCATACATTCAAAAGTAGGGCTCCTGTTCTCTTGCCCATGGAGCAATTACAAAGAGGAGATGCCGTTTGAAATGGCGCAGTGATGTGATCATTGGCGCCTCGCCGACACTGCAGTGGGCGGAGCTTGTCATTGCTCGTGCTCCATGGTTGGAGCTACGGCCGAAACCAAGCACCCCGCACGTCTGCCTTCCGCGCCGTGTAGCTGAACAAATACTTTCTTACAACACGCTTATTACGGTATTTCCTCTTTGAAATTTCTCCATGGTATCTCCCACCAGAATATTTACATCTTGATACAACACACGACACGATTTCTACTGTTTCCATATTGTTTATTTTACCTTTTCAATCGATTTCTAAACACCACCTGGGCCATTTTAATCGAAATTTTGAGGTCAGTCTTACTTAGGTAAAATCCATGTAGTATGACATTAAATCCAATCTATGAAATGAAATCGTTTATTTTCAATATAGGATACAAATATCACTTATTGACGTCAATTTACTTATATTAAGTTTACCACCACTTCCAAAGCGCAAGTGGAGAAGAAGTACCTATCATTTACACACTAGGTTAAGAAAGTCGACTCTGTTTGCCTTGGTATATCTTCGTCCAGGCGTGTCTCCCAGTAGCGTCTTCAGCCCACGGTTCAGAGCCTAGGGTACGCTGTTTATTATGGTTCTAGATTTGGCGGTACTGGATATTACAATGGAGCGACTGCCGTCTGATCTTTGGGATCGACAAGAATATGACCAGAGTTTTGTTACTAACCAACGTTGTCAGAATGCAAATGGACGTCGGTTTTAGTTTCTTATTAAAAAAAATATATTTAATAGTGTAGCAGGTAAAGTTATAAACATTTCAACGTTTCAATTTTATTACAAAAATAAATTGGTACTAACATACAACACACCGTACTCGTGATTTTGTAGACATTTTAGAAAATGAATAAAAATACAATATGTTTTGCAATTTTAGGAATTTCTGTGGTATATTCTTGGCCTCCAAATAATGTAAGTAATGTGATTATAGGACTTTAATTACCATAACAAAGGTGTGATATGTCCTAATATATTTATTTATGAGTGGTTGCACTGGACCTCAGAGGCAGTTTCTAACATTCAATCAAATCTTCTCATTTTATTTTATTTATTTATTTATTCTATTCATTTTATTCATCTTATTCATCTTATTCATCTCATTCATCTCATTCATCTCATTCATCTCATTCATCTTATTCATTTCTTTATTGTTCCACAAGTACAAATACTTATAACAATTTCTCAATTTTCTCATTCTTCTAGAGAATACGTGAAAAAATCATATGGATGGCGCTGAAGGCTAAATCTTCGTACCACAAGCTCTATTTAAAAAATTATGACTCCACGATTATGTAGAACAGTGATTCCCAAAGTGGTCCAGGTGGACCCCCAGGGGTCCACGGGAGACTTGCTGGGGGTCTACGTAGGCGTGAACAAAAAATGGGGGTCCATAAGATGTTAATGGGGGTCCACGAAAATTTATCTGCTTTTGATAGTAAAGAGCAAAAATGTAAGCATAGTTTTTATAAGGGCCTACCTACATTGTTTTAAGTACCTATCTAAGCAGATAATATTTTAATAAGGCAAGCGACTGTTACTTGTCCAAACTTGTGTATTCGATATTACGTACAATTTCGTGTACAGACTTGCAAAGCGCTATCCGCCCGACAATGCTTAATGCTTGTTCAGACATGAACTTGATCAACACTATAAATACTTGATGCCAAAGGCAACCAAACGCATTCATTTGTTTCCGGAATTTCGAAAACAAGGCGGAATTTGGAAAAAAGTTGTGAGAAAATTTATATCTGTGTTTGCTAGTGCCGGAGAAAAGTAAGTAACCTACCTTTTTTTGTTATAGTACTTAAGTATTTTGTTTACGTGTACTAGTCGGTTGATCACAACGGCCTGTATAGATAGGTAACTTAGTAACTTACAGATATTTTAATTGTCCTCTTTCGATTTGAAGACAAACACAGCACGTTTTATTCAATTGTTTTTTCACGAGAGAAGCACTGCCTCTCTAAAAAGGCCGAATAAGCAATATTGCAGAGCAATTAATTTTGTAATTTTTCTTGCAAATAACTACTAATTTTATAAAACAGTAATTTCATAATCATGTTAAATTGATTTTGAAGTAACTATTTTATCAAAACTATTCCTATTCGGAAAGAGCGAGCGTTGCGCGGGCGACGGGAAAAGGGCGGGGCTTGAACTTCGATGCCTGTTTGTCACGTTTTAACAATGAAGCCGCAGACAAAAAATACGCAAATACACGGAGCGCGTGAACTCATTGATTTAATAAAATGTTAGTTATCGTTTTTATGGACAATTTTGGGATTTCGACGTTTATTTTTTCCTACACAAATATGATCAGTATTCGATACTGAGTACACTAATTTTTATTTATACTATTAAAAATTAGTGGTAAATTATGTACTTTAAAATTGATACCGTTTTGTGAAAACGTTTGTATTTGTCTCAGCGGTTTATTAGTTGGTCCCTTTACAAGCCGTAATTCTATTTCCGCGTGCTGACAAAGGCTGCGGTGTGATACCTATATTCAGAAAAAAACTTGGTTACTAAAACATTTTTTTTACAGGTAAGGTAACTGACACGAAACATGGCTACAAAGAAAAAATGTCGACAATATAGTGTCGATTATTTGAAATATGGTTTTGTTCCATCAGAGGCAGACAAACAATTGCCCATGTGCCTATTATGCAACAAAGTTTTGAGCAATGACTCTATGAAACCATCAAAGCTCGAAGATCATCTAAAAAGGTGTCATACTGATAAAATAGGTAAAGATTTAAAATATTTTCAAACATTGAAAGAAAAATATGGAAAGAGACCCACCATGCACAGTATGTTCGCTTCAACATCTCAAAGTAACGATGATGGCTTGCGGGCATCTTACAATATCTCATTACTTATAGCAAAATCTGGAAAACCGCACACTATCGGAGAACAATTAATTTTACCCGCTGTTGAAGAGGTTTTAAAAACTGTTTTGCACAAATCTCCATTTGACGTACTAAAAAGAATTCCATTAAGTAACAATACTGTACAAAGACGCATTGATGAAATGAGCTCTGATATCGAAAGCTTTTTGTGCAATCATCTGCAAAAAACTCATTTTTCTATACAACTGGACGAGTCAACGTTACCCAGTAATGAAGCATTACTATTGGCATATGTCCGATTTATTGTTGAGGAAGAAATTCACGAAGAATTGCTATTTGCCAGAACTTTGGAGACTGACACTAAAGGCGAATCAATATTTAATGTCCTGAGTAATTTTTTTACGGAAAAATCGATCCCATTTACAAACATTATTTTAGTGGCAACAGACGGAGCTCCTGCAATGGTCGGGCGATATCGTGGGTTTATAAGTCATCTCAAAAGAATTATACCAGGACTTACAGCTATTCATTGCGTAATCCACCGACAACATCTTGTGGCAAAACATTTAAGTGACAGGTTGAACCAATCTCTTCATTTTGTAATAAAAGCTGTCAACAAAATCAGAAGCAATGCATTGAATACACGTTTATTTGCTCAATTGTGCGACGAAAATGATGAAGACTTCCAACGACTGCTCTTACATACTGAAGTACGCTGGTTGTCGAAAGGTGCATGCTTAACGAGATTTTACTCTGTTTTCGATTCCATATTAGAGTTCTTAGAAAGTAGAGATCCAGATTTAAAAGAAAACTTGATCAAATTCAAAGCAGACATTGCGTATTTGACAGATTTGTTTAAAAAATTTAATGATATTAACTTGCAGTTACAAGGGGACAGCCTGAATTTAATAAAAACAAAGGGGATAATTTCGGCTTTTCTTGGGAAATTGAAATTTATGAAGCAAAACATTAGTCGGCGCGAATTCTCTCAATTTCCAAACTTGTCGCAGGTAGAATGTATTGATGAGGATATCCATACCTACAGTCAACATTTAAGTGCCCTGCATGATGACTTCAAAACCAGGTTTGAAGATATACTGACGATGGATATACCACCATGGATAATAAATCCATTTGATGAAACGGAAGTGGCCAATGTTGTATTACAAGAGGAGCTGCTCGAGCTAAGCACTAATGAGGAGCTGAAGGTGAAATTTAGAAAAGGCTACCCAACATTTTGGCTGCAAGCAGAAATACCCGAAAAATATCCTGGACTGTGGGAAATCGCAAGGAAATTTTTAATAGCTTTTCCCTCGTCATATCTTGTCGAAAGGAGTTTTAGTGCCGTTACAAACCTCTTAACAAAAAAAAGGAGCAAATTAAACATCACAGAGCGGGGGGATTTGCGGTTATTGCTCACAAAAATAAAGCCAAACATTGATCGTTTGCTGACACTCCATCAGATACATCCTTCCCATTAATTAAAATTATGACCTGAACCTATATTACCTTAATATTTTTTTCTTGTAATTCTATTCTTTTAATAAATAAAGTGATATAAAATGTACCATTTTTCGTTTTTATTTTACATATCGAAATATAGGGACAGAACTCAGAAGTGACACAATTTTTATTTTTTGGCGACTTTAAGAATGTGGTAGAAATGTAGCAGCAGGGGGTCCACCGAAACCAGTAAAATTTTGAAAGTGGTCCACGAGAAAAATAAGTTTGGGAACTACTGATGTAGAACTAGCTGTTTCCCGCAGCTTCACCTGCGTCAAAAAGTAGCCTATGTTTGATCCCGGGTCTTCAACTATATTCATACCAAATTTAATCAAAATCCGTTCAGCAGTTTGACCGTGAAAGCATAACAGACAGACAGACAGACTTTCACATTTATAATATTATTATTATGGATGATAATCATTAGGTATTGAACGGAAACCACGGTTTTGCGTGGGTCATACTTTTAAAAAATAGGGGCCAAGAAGTATGTTTTAAAATAATGTAGGACAGAGGGTAATAATATTAATTATTAAATAATATTACATATAACCCAGTTATTATTTACACTCATTAGAAATAGTTCCTCCTCCTGCCGAGAGTGTTCATGGAAATGTCAACTATTGATATAGCCGAGAACGGGTTTTGGCAGGAGCACCACATGACATCAATTTCTCCAAAGGGCCTCTATGCGTTGGATCAATATCCCCGCGCAAGCCTCTCAAAGAACCGGAGTAACCCGTGAATTCCAAAAGGGGAGATACAATAACAATAATAATAAATAACTCTTTATTGCAACACATTGTACAAAGTACATGGTAATGTGGGTTTTGTTACTGACATCTCTTCATTCAAATTAATGTGTACAAATCTATACCAAAGCACAGACTTAAAAGAACTACAGACGTAAGCGTTCAAACTCCCGTGTCGCTTATTTCTTATGGGTTCTTACACAAATGTAACAACTCTGTTACACAGCAATCACCGCGATCCCGGCGACACTCATACATAGGCTATTTTTCAGCTTCACTGTTCAACGATCCGTGTGCATTTCTTTTAAAGTCTGTGTGCATAAGTTACAAATATTAATTTTTAATCTTTTTTTACAGAAAAAGTCTATTTGTTGTAAGAAGCGTAAACAGCAGTATGACCAACTAGTGGTGTGTATATTATATATATATGTTATGATGATAATGATGACAACGTCTGACCGATTTTGGTAATGAATGAATGAATGAACACTTTATTGCACCATTTACAAACAAAAGAAACACATAGTTAAATCCCATACAACTAAATGGTACAAAGGCGGTACTTATCGCTAATGCAATTTCATGGCGATAGCTTTAAGAGTTTTTGGCTCTATCGTGAGCTTCCTCATTTAAGCATGTTTTACCTAGTTGCGTCCTCAGCTTACACTTCGAAGCCAAGGGTACGCTGTTAGTCATGGTCCTAGATTTGACGGCACTGGTTATCACAATGAAGCTACTGCCGTCTGACCTTCGGGGCCGACAGAAATACGATCAGAGATGTGTTAGTTGCCAACATTGTGAGATTTTTTCAGGCTGCCCCAAGGCATCTGACACAGCCTAACGACTGCCGCCTATCGATAACAACCGGGACCAATGGCTTAACATGCCTTCTGAAGAACGGAGGAGCTCGAGATAGAAAATGCGACTAATTGGCGACCAATACAATACGGGTCGCTTGACACGCGCATTCGCTACGGATACGCGCGTCGCGTTCGTCTATCAAGCTCTCAAGAAGAACTTAAATAATTCGAGTAACAGAAAATGCATTAGTAGAGCTACAGAAGGAAACACTGAAAATAGTTGAAAACTTTACAAAGGCAAAAATATGAATGAATGAACACTTTATTGCACCATTTACATACATTTAAGAAAAGATACATCATTGAAACAAATTAACATTAAGAGAAATGAGTACAAAGGCGGACTTATCGCTAATGCAATCTCTTCAAGCCAACCTTATGGTAGAAAGGAGCAGAGAATAAAAAAAAACTTGATCGAGCGGTGTAGAATGCTAAGATGTTATGTACAACAAAACAGATAATAAACTTACATAGATATTTTGTATATATAAAATTTGTAAATATTAGAAGTTGCAGACCCAATTGACTAAATAAACAATGAGAGATACAGGATAACACAAAACTATAGTACTGTTACGAAATCAAAAATAAATAAAAATAAAATGCGGTCCGCGGAAGTTTGAGTAGCGCTGTCCGCGGAAAATTCTCGTACAATCGTCGCGTGTTTTCATACGGGAATAATATCGCGAACGATCTAGTACATCGATTATCTCGCTCTGACATATTGCTTTGTCTCGCTCTCGCACTTCTAGTATGTACTAAGGGAACGAGACAGAGAGTATTCCTTTCTCTCTATTCCGGAGTAGTTGTGATCTTTCTAGAAACGTATGGAGCGGGTTTCTCGGGCCATATAAATATCGGAAGGTGCCTCAGGAGGGCAGAGTGATTCTGTGTTCTGACCTTGGTGCGAACGGACGTGCTGTCGCGGCGCGCCCCTAACCACCGATTCATTGTGCGGAATTTGCTAGCCGATCCAGTTGTGTCTTCGTTCGTCGCTTCAGTGATTTCGAACTTCAGTGTGGGACAGTGATTTTACTCTGGGGAACGGATCTCTGTGACGGCGTTCGTCGATTCCGCTGCTATCGTTTAGTGCGATTTACGACCCGGCGTGCCCTTTTCAGGGCGCAAAGGAAGCGTTCAACCGTTTTTCCACGCCTGCACGACTTCAGTGCGGTTGAAGTCCCACATTTAGTTGGGCCGTTCGGAAAACAAATTGGCCTGCTTTCTAACGAACGCAGGCCGAGCTGGTTGTTCACCGAACGTAGCGCGGACCCTGGCGCTAGTCCTTTGACCCCTTCAGGGTCTCGGGCGTACAACAGGTTGGGCACTGGACCACTGGCCTTGGGGGCTTCCCTAGTCAACCCAGTGTATCGGATAGGTAGTGTTAAGTTAGGGACACACCTGTTAGCCCAAACAAGGTTGGCAACAGACCTTTACAGACATCACGAAGTAGGGCCTTAGGCACACACCTCTCTGTCTATACCCGGCAGAGAGAAGCCCTTAGGATCCCGAGTGCACCCCTCGGGATACACCCCCCTACTCTTCTGTGACGCGACGCGTCACCGTGTCGCCATAATGGCGACACAGCCCCTCCCACCCGATGAGGGCCTTTTTATAAGGTTCCTCACCGAGAAAGGAGTCTCAGCGAAGGAGTTCCTGCTTTACAAGCAGGCCTCCATAGCCAAATCCACCCCGATCGCGACCGCGACCGCTCCCCAAACCCAGAACAGGTACGAGTCTCTGCCTGTAGAAGAGCCCCTCCGTAACTTAAACCCTCCCGTTCGCGATTCGCCGTTATCGCCAATGCCGGACTCCCCGGTACGCGGTACAGGCTACGATACCGACGAAATGGAGCTCGACCAGCAGAGCCCTCGTCCCGCCACACGTTTCGCGTCCTCAGATGAGGACGATGACTTCGAGGAAGTCAAACGCGGCAGAGGTAAGCGGCAACGCTTGCCTACGCCAAAGGCTTCGCCTTCGAAGAAGCATCCCCCTACCAAGACGTCCAAGAACGTCGACGGGAAGGCTGTCAGGCCCCCGACGCCCCCCGCCTCTCAAGGCGAAACGACCTCGGGCGCTACGCCCTCCACGACGCCTAAGACCAAGGCACCTCCTCCGGTCATCATACACGGTCCCCAGCACTGGGAGTCCGTTTCAAAGACCCTTAATGAGCGCCGTGTGCAATACACGAGAGCTCAAAAATGCCCACAGGGTATCAGAGTTTCGTTGCCGACGGTCAACGAGCACCGCGCCCTTACCCGTCTCCTAACCGAGCGCCACATCGAGTGGCACTCGTACACACTCGAGGAGGATCGAGTACTTCGCGCCGTCATAAGGCGCATCCCCGTCGACGTTTCTGTCGACTTCGTAAAAGAGTCGCTATTAGAGCAAAATCTACCAGTCCGGGAGGTCCACAGGATGTACCGTGGCAGATCCCCGCGAGTACCATATGATATGGTACTCGTCGTTCTTGACCTTTCCCCAGAGGGGAAAAACATCTTCAAGATCAAGAAAGTTGCCGGGCTTACCGGCTTCTTTATCGAACCTCCCCGCAAACGCGGAGTCATCGGGCAGTGTCACAACTGCCAATACTACGGGCACTCAGCCCGAAATTGTCACGCGCGCGCCCGTTGCGTAAAGTGCACGGGCGACCACGCCACTCGCGATTGCGAGCGCACAAGGGAGTCTCCGGGCGACCCCGCTTGTGTGCTCTGCAAGCAATCAGGCCATCCGGCCAATTGGCGGGGCTGCTCCAAAGCCCCTAAAACCAACCCCTGGCATTCGCAGGCCAGACGCGTTCCCGCGTCGCCGCACGATGCCCGCCCAACCCAGGCCAGACAGGCCGAATTCAGAAGCAGCCCAGCTGACTTCCCGCAAATGAGGACCAGAACATCCGGTCTCCTCTCCCAGCCGCCACCCGCGCCGGCTAACCCGTCCCAGCGAGCAGCTGCAGCGGCCTCGGCACCCGCAGCTCCTCGTCCCTCCAAGGCCTTAAGCCAACCGCCCCCGCCCGCAGGCGCGGCCCGCGCAGCACCCAGTACCGAAAGGTACACGGGCCCGCGCAAGGCCACCGCCGAAGAGGCGTCAAACATAGCCTTAGAGGTCCTGGACTCTATGGCGTCAGATGACTTCGAACTTCTCGAGGAGTTGGGGTACGCCCTCATAGCCGCCGGCAACAATTGGGTTGCGCGTGCGAAGGTTATGAGGGGGTACCCCGACCTTATCAAGAGGTTGCAGGCGGTCCAGATCCCCGCGCATCTTCTGCCCACTAGCCATCCGTAATGGGTGGTACATATAACCGTACTCGGCGGCGAGTACGGCGTAGTAGGAACAGTAGTTCGTTTTCCAGGTACCAAAATGTACCAGGGCGCTTCACGCCACCGATAGGTTCTCAGTAGGCCCTTCTGGCACAATAGTGTCGGCCCTTATGGCATTGAGCGTTTGCTACCGCTCGCGAGTTTGCATCGCTCGCTTGATCAAAGGCAAAGCCCATGGCCGAGGTTCGTCCCAACTGGGAGCCCCTTGTGCATTTGCCGAAAAGGCTGAGTGGTTAATAGCCCTCGCCTCAAACTGTCCCGCTGTAAATTTAAAAGCTCACAGGAGCTAAAATTGTAGGTCCTTTCAAAAAAAAAAAAAAAAAAAAAAATCAGGAGGGCAGTTCTAATTTAACTGAGCTACAAGTGCGATCAAGAAGCGATATCCGGAGCGAATAACAAGTGATACAAGCGACCTCGGCAAGTTATAGTGTGATTAGCAAGTGTTTTGGACATTGTTAGTGATAAGTGAAGTGAAGTGACGTCGGCGACCATCCTTGTGGGAATAAACGTTTTTGAGAGTCATCAGGTGTTTTTCTCCAAATTGCGAACCCCGAGTTCGTAACAATTGGTGTCAGAAGTGGATTTGGAGATGCCATTGACTCCGAGAGAAGACGTCACCAGTGAGGGTGTGAAGACGAGGGCGAAGCGTGCTGCGGAAGCCAGTTCTACTGGATCTGCTGACCAGGCCGCTCCCACCGCGGCCACCGGCCACCAGGTCACGTCCAACGCCAACCAGGCTACGTCCAACGCCTACCAGGACACGTCCAACGCCCACCAGGCCATGCCCAACACCCACCAGGCCACGTCCAACGCCTACCAGGACACGTCCAACGCCTGCCAGGACACGTCCAACGCCCACCAGGCCATGCCCAACACCCACCAGGCCACGTCCAACACCAACCAGGCCACTTCAAACGCCCACCAGGCTGCGCCTATCTTTGATTTTGGGGAATTGGTGCGAATGCTGGACAACAAATTTACAATGCTGGACAACAAATTTACAATGCTGGACAACAAATTTACAATGCAGGAGAAGCTTCAACAAAAGACTCAACAACAACTCCTGTCAGCTATTGGTGAAGTTAGTGGCGTGGTTACCAAATTACGCAAGGATGTTGATTTGGTGGAGGAACGCGTCACGACTCTGGGGAACGACATGGAAAATATGAAGACGGACCTTTCCACATTACAGAAGAAGTTCGTGCGCCTTGAAACAACGGGAGTAGCAGTTGCATGTGGCGGAACAGTCATTGCCCACCACGGACCCAGCGTGAAATTGCCGCCATATGACGGAACCTCGTCCTGGACCGCATACCGTCAACAGTTCCAGACCATCGCAGCTGCTAACGGATGGACAGATGAACAGTGCCTGACAGCTCTCACCGTCGCACTCCGAGGACAGGCTCTGACGGTCTTGGAGGTTCTTCCGTCGGGCAGTGGATTCAAGGACCTGCTGGAGGCACTGGAGTCGCGATACGGGGAACGGCATTTGGAGCACGTCTTCCGCGCTCAACTCCGCGACAGAGTCCAGCGCTCAGGAGAGGGTCTGCAGCAATGGGCGCTGGAAATAGAAAAACTCGTCCGCAAGGCGTATCCAGGGGCCGATTTGAAGATGCTTGAGTCCAACACCGTGCAGGCGTTCGTCGACGGCATCAAGGATTCGGAAGTCAGAGCTGCAGTAAGGCTAAACCATCATGCCTCATTGAAAGATGCACTGGCCCACGCTTTGGAGGTGGAAGCCGTCAGACATGACATTCGTCATTCCGCGACTCACAAAGTGCGCGAAGTAGTGGAGGAAGTTAGGGAAATAAAAGCTCCGCTTAGGAAGAGACCTGGATCCATGTGCTATTGGTGCGGCGACCGAGGACACCTACAAATGAACTGCCCAAAGATCAAGAAGCTTGAAGACGACGTGAAGGAACTGAAGATGAAGCAGGAGGCTTCATCATCGGAGAGGAACCAGGGAAACGAGTAAGAGCCAGGACTAGGGGGCGAGTACTGGCTGGCGCGGAGGAAGCCCCGACAACTATTATCTCTCAGGCATGCAACGGAAACAGTCTCGCAATATCTGGAACTGTAAATGGGATCAACTGCAGGATGACGCTGGATACCGGAGCATCAAGAACAATAGTTCGACCTCACTTAGTAAGGACCATAATGAGAAGCATGAGGAAACTGGACTGTCGGCTTCTTTCTGCCTCCGGCCAGCCAATACCCGTCCGGGGAGAAGTGTCTGTAAAAATGTGTATGGGAGAAACCACATATACCCACAACGTCATCGTGGCTGAAATTATGGACGATTGTGTATTGGGATTAGATTTCATGAAAAAGTACAACTGTAGAATAGACGTTGCTAGTGGTGTATTCAAGTGTGGTGAAGAAGAGATCATCATCTTAGGAGGCATTAACGGGAGAGTGACATGTTTAAAGCAAACGGTCATACCTGGGAAAGCAGAAGCCCAAGTACTAGTAAAGTTACCAATAACAAGGAACAAGAAATCTACCGGATGCGTGTTGATTGAGGAGATAGCTAACAAACCTGCGGCTCGAGAACTCATGACCGCGAGGACTCTCGTGAAAGGAAGAAACACCGCAGTAGTAAGAGTACTTAATCTAGGCGACCAAGAGAGGACCTTAAACAAAGGCGACATTATTGGAAAATGTGAAGAAGTTGTCTGGCTGAAAAAGTGCAGTACAACACAAAGCTCAGATACAACGAGTACCAGTGATTCTACAGTCAAGGAGCTTCTAAGTAACTGCAAAAGCAATCTAACGTACTCGCAGAGCATTAAAGCTAAGAAGTTTCTACTGCGCTACGCCGACATCTTCACCAGCCGAGAAGGAGACTTAGGAAGAACGTCGCTAGTACAACACAGGATTGACACCGGAAATGAGAGACCCATCCGACAGCGAGCGAGAAGAATCCCTATAGCCAAAGAAATAGAAGTCAAAGAGCTGCTGGCGGATATGGAAAGGAATAAAATTATTGAACCATCAGCAAGTCCATGGTGTTCACCAGTCGTGCTAGTAAAGAAGAAGGACGGAAGCACGCGGTTCTGTGTTGACTACAGACGACTTAATGACATCACCAAGAAGGACAGTTACCCGCTGCCTCGGATTGATGACACCTTGGATACCCTTAGTGGCATGAAATGGTTTTCAACATTAGACTTAAAATCTGGGTACTGGCAAGTGGAAATCCATCCGAAGGATAAGGAGAAGACTGCATTCTCGACGGTCAAGGGATTATGGCAGTTCAACGTCATGCCATTCGGATTATGTAACGCGCCAGCTACCTTCGAGCGACTGATGGAATGTGTACTAGCAGGATTAGTAGGAGAAGCCTGTCTAGTATATTTGGATGACGTTATCATCGTTGGCCGAGACTTTGAGGACCACTTGCGGAACTTGGAGCAAGTCTTCGAGAAAATTCATGGAGCCAACCTAAAATTGAATCCGAAAAAGTGCCGCTTATTCAGGAACGAAGTGAGCTATCTAGGCCATGTCATTTCCAGTGAAGGAATCCTGACTGACCCGGAGAAAGTGGAAGCCGTTCAGAAGTGGCCTACCCCCAAGGACAAGACAGAAGTACGGGCATTCTTTGGCCTTTGCTCGTACTATAGACGTTTCGTGAAAGGATTCTCGGAGATTGCAAAGCCATTACACCGACTAACTGAAGATAAACGTCAATTTAGTTGGGATGAAGCTTGCGAAATTGCCTTCGAAAAACTGAAGAAACATCTGTGCGAAACACCAGTCTTGGGATACCCTCAACCAGAAGGTCAATTTATAGTGGATACGGATGCAAGTAATACCGCAATCGGTAGGGTACTGTCTCAAAGGCAGGAAGACAGGGAAGTTGTTATAGCGTACTTCAGTAAGTCGCTGTCTAAACCGGAAAGGAACTATTGTGTGACAAGAAGGGAGCTACTGGCAGTAGTGAAGACCCTACAACACTACAGCAAATACCTCATCGGTAGGCAGTTTTTACTTCGCACGGATCATGCAGCGTTAAAATGGCTGTTGCAATTCAAGAACCCAGAAGGTCAAGTTGCTCGATGGATTGAACAACTTCAGGAATATGACTTCATTATCAAACACCGTCAAGGACAGGCCCATGGAAACGCGGATGCGCTGTCACGCAGACCCTGCCCAGAAGATTGTAAGCACTGTATCAGGCAGGAGTTAAAAAAAATGACAGTAAAGCTAACTCGGACGGAACCATTAGAGACCTGGGAGAACGATGCGATGAGAAAGGAGCAAGAGAATGATGATGACCTACGGCACATCATCAGGTGGAAGGCACAAAGTAATGATAAGCCAAAGTGGAGTGAAGTTGCACAGACAGGCACTGTTTCCAAGGCGTACTGGGCGCAATGGGATAGCCTCGTTGTACAAAACGGAATACTCTACCGGAAATGGGATAAATCTAACGGCAGAGAGTTTCAACTGCAAATTTGGTTCCAAGAACAAAAATACGTGATGTTCTTCGGGAAGTACACGACGGCGTGTCCGGTGGACATTTGGGAGTCAAGAGGACGCTAACGAAAATCCGCGAAAGGTTCTACTGGCTCCATTGTCGGGAGGATGTGGAGGACTGGTGCCGCAAGTGTACAACTTGTGCTGCCGTAAAAGGGCCACATACCAGGAGCCGAGGGAATCTACGACTGTACAACGTCGGTGCACCTTGGGAACGCATTGCAGTCGACGTAGCTGGACCATTTCCTGTCACTGACTCAGGGAACAAGTATTTCATGGTTGTCATGGACTACTTCACTAAGTGGCCGGAAGTGTTCGCCATACCAAATCAAGAAGCTACGACAGTTGCAACCAAGATAGTGGAAGAAGTGATTTGTCGCTTTGGCGTGCCCTTGGAAATCCATTCCGACCAAGGCAGGAATTTTGAGTCACAGGTTTTTCAAGAAGTTTGCAGGATTATGGGAATGAACAAAACCCGAACCACGGCTTACCATCCTCAGTCAGACGGGATGGTCGAACGGTTTAATCAGACGATCGATAGATATCTGGCAAAAATAGTTTAAAGCCATCAAAGGGACTGGGACAAGTACATTTCACTGTTCCTGCTAGCGTACAGAACAGCAGAACATGAAAGCATAAAGGCAACTCCGGCATATGTCAACTACGGTCGTGAGCTGCGGTTGCCAGTGGACCTCCTAACAGGAGGCTCACCAGATGAACCTCAAAGTGTTCAAAATTACGTTTCTGATCTGCGTGACCGAATGCGAGAAATACACGCCGCAGTTCGAGAAAACGGGTTGCAGTCGAGTGAGAACATGAAGACCAGATACGACAGAATGTCGAATACAAATGGCTTCGAGGAAGGCGCTCTAGTCTGGCTTCACAACCCGACTCGCCGCAAAGGGAAATCGCCAAAGTTACAAACCAAGTGGGAGGGTCCGTACAAAGTGGTAACGCGACTAAATGATGTGACGTATCGGATACAGCGTCAACCAAGGGGAGCAATGAAGATTGTTCACATCGACCGCTTGGCGAAATATCACGGAAGTATTGATGATGCTCGGGACGAGCATCTCTAAGAAGGGGGCAGTGTTACGAAATCAAAAATAAATAAAAATAAAATGCGGTCCGCGGAAGTTTGAGTAGCGCTGTCCGCGGAAAATTCTCGTACAATCGTCGCGTGTTTTCATACGGGAATAATATCGCGAACGATCTAGTACATCGATTATCTCGCTCTGACATATTGCTTTGTCTCGCTCTCGCACTTCTAGTATGTACTAAGGGAACGAGACAGAGAGTATCCCTTTCTCTCTATATTCCGGAGTAGTTGTGATCTTTCTAGAAACGTATGGAGCGGGTTTCTCGGGCCATATAAATATCGGAAGGTGCCTCAGGAGGGCAGTTCTAATTTAACTGAGCTACAAGTGCGATCAAGAAGCGATATCCGGAGCGAATAACAAGTGATACAAGCGACCTCGGCAAGTTATAGTGACTGTGATTAGCAAGTGTTTTGGACATTGTTAGTGATAAGTGAAGTAAAGTGACGTCGGCGACCATCCTTGTGGGAATAAACGTTTTTAAGAGTCATCAGGTGTTTTTCTCCAAATTGCGAACCCCGAGTTCGTAACAGTACTATTTGACATATAATGAACTACTTTTACCTTTATTAATAGCCGACGTTATTTTCAGTGGGATGAAGTAAGTATATTATACAAAATTATATCTAACTAGTGTCCCGGTACGTGCTTCGCTACGTATAAAGTGATAAATGAAGAACCGCTCGACCGATTTTGTGCAAACTTCACATTAACCATCTACTAAATAGTTCGAACAAAGCCTACACATTTGGTTTGGATAGGTGAGCCCGTTCTTGAGTTATAAAATCACAACGAAAAGTGGCATTGATTTTTATATATATAACTAGCTGTTTCCCGCAGCTCCGCCTGCGGTATATATCCTATGTTACTCAGGGTGAATGTAGCTTTCCAAAGGTGAAAGAATTTTTGAAATCGGCACAGTAGTTTTTGAGTTTATTCATTACAAACATACACACAAAAATACAAATCTTTCCTCTTTATAATATTATAAAGAGGTAGATAGATAGATAGACGTGGTGTAGGTACTTACTACATACGTAGAGAATTAGAAGTAAGATTGGAAGCGCAACATTTTTTCATCCAATAAATCAAAAACAAAAAAATTGCGGATGTATACATACTGTTTTCTGCGGTAGTTGGCAGCGTTTCCGACAAAAATCGAATACTAGCTGTTTCCCGCAGCTCCGCCTACATCAAAAAGTAGCCTATGTTTGACCCCGAGTCTTCAACTATATTTATACCAAATTTTATCAAAATCCGTTCAGCGATTTGGCCGTGAAAGCGTAACAGACAGACAGACAGACAGACGGACTGACAGACAGACAGACTTTCGCATTTATAATATTAAGTATGGATATGGATTAGTATGTATGACTATTTCAGCTACGCTCAGAGTCGTTAAGAAAATTATTTAAACTCAAATATATATATATTTATTAATCTATATTTATTTGATTTACGGACCTTAAACATTCTCTCTCTGGGTGACATTTTACCCCCTTCACTTTTTTGCGCCAAACTATCTCGGTTTCTCCCAATGGTTGACTGGTAGAGAATGCTCTTAGCATTAAGTCCGCCAATTTTTATAAGTATGTGTACTTTCTGAAACAATTAAGTTTCAATAAATAAAAGAATAAATAAAACATTTATATGAGTTTGAAGAATTTGCTCATGTGTCATTAACAACTCTGAGTGTGGCGGTAAGTCTAGATTGAATCGGCGCTCTAATAAATAAATTAAATAAATGTGTGTTTCTTTCTTAATTTTAATATTTTTTCATGAATTCGTATTTCACAGCCAATAGACAAGGTACGAGTAGGTTATTTTTTTAAAGTGTCAATCGGGCTTCAAAATTACAATCCAGACCGATAATCGATCGAAGTTTTAATCTTTATTTTATCAGAAATATTATTTTTTATTGAATATTTTTAATAATATTAAAAGCGAAAGCCCAGCAGAGGGACACAACATTTACAGGCTTGAAAAAAAATATTATATACTATATTATTTTTATGACGGAGAAAATATAAGAACAGTAAAAAAAAACCACATATTAGTACATACATACATACATATCATCCCGCCTTTATCCCGTAGGGGAATCCGTAGACTACGGATTTCCATTTGCTACGATCCTTACAGACTTCTCACGTATTAGTTTTGAATAACTCTTTTTAGTTTAAGTTATTTTTTACATCAATATTTTTTCATGAATATGTATTTTACAGTCCATATACAAGGTAATTTTCTAAAGTGCCAATCGGTGTTCAAAAGTAAAGATAATGCTGATCGATAATCGATCGAAGTTATAATGTTATTTTACATTACAGAAATACTATTATTTTTTAACCATTTATTTTAATAAGTAATAAATATATTACTAAAAGTGAAGCCAAGGCTGACTACTGTCGCTGCTAGTCGTAATAAAAGGGAATAAATTTAAAGAAAACGTTATTTTATTATTTTGAGATAGAAATATAAGAAAATTAAAATAAAATTGCACGTGTTAGGAGTCACAATTAGCCAATCATTGAACCATGGGCAAATTGAGCCTAAGATTAAGTTTTTTTTTAAATGTTGATTTTTCACAAATTTTATGTTTTACAGCTCACAAATAAGGTGATTTTCAAAAGTGTCATACTAGCTAAAATTTACATTCATGATCGATAATCGATCGAAGTTGTAATGTTCTGTGTAGTTACAGAAATATATCATTTTTAAGATGAAATGGATCCTTCTACATTCAGTGGATTAAAGTTTAGCAACCATTACTAAGACTATACTGATTATGATCATATAATATTATGATAATAAACGCACATGTCAATCGACAGCGAGCATGGCATCACTTATTTATGTAAATTATATTTATTTTCTTAGATTAATCATTGGTCTCGCGCGCGCTCGACTAGATACCGCCCTATGAAGAAAATCAGTTTGCAGAATGCGGCAACTTTATATTGTAGTGTGTGTAAGACAATGTGCAAAGACGAAACGAGGTAGAGTTATTTCTTGTACTATTATTCTTACATAGTTTGAATACGCAAACTGGCATTTTGCTTCTGTTTTTAATCTAAAATTTTAAATTTATCTCGACGTCCAACTCACTTATCGGTTGCGGCATGACTGACGCGGGTATACCGCAAGTTCGCCGAATTCGCGTAGTTTTAGTTGCCGCATTTGTCTAGTACGCCGACGGTATCTAGTCGAGCGCGCGCGAGATCAATTATTAATCTATGTTTATGTTATATTTATGTTTTATGTAAGTGTTGAATAAATAAATAGGTACTGGTAAATGTTAAATGTGACATCTCAATAAATAAAGAAATTGGTATTCTATCACGAGAATCGAAAAATATGCTAAGTCGTTTGTTCCAGCGATTTTTGTAAGACGGCAGTCGTTAGTTTAGAGCTGAGAAATAAGCTTGGACAAACAAGATGTTTTGCTTTTTAGTCTAATATATGTGTAAATTACTTTTTTTTTAAAGATTATAGATAAGAAGATATTTAATAAGATCTCCGCGGCGCTACGACGCAACGCGCAAGACCAATTATTAATCTAAGTTTAAAACTATATATTTTTTTAATGAATGTGTAGGGATACTATTATTAGCTGTTTTTAATCATTTATATAATGTTTACTTTGCTTATAATTTTAATCTTATAATTCTTGTAGTTTAGCTGACTTAAATTCAAACTTGTTTTCTTTACTCATTTTTATTGTATAAAAGTAATAGTTAAAATCACTTTCATCATTCTAACATTTAGCTTCAAATTGTATCTTAAGAGTTCATAACTTAATTTATCTAAATTCATTTTAGTTTCATTATTTTTGCTATATAAAACAAATGTACGAGTGAAACCGAGTGTGTGTAGCTTGTATAGCAAAATCGCTCGTGCTTGACCGCTCTGACGTAGTTGTCCTTTTGTTCTCATGGACCGGTTCTAGCGCCCGCGCAGACAGCATTCAACATCGGTCTGTCGCGACAGTCGGAAATCGGTAACCACGTCGAACGCACGCTCGATCGCACTCCCGCTTACTCGCTTGCCCGCTATAGTAATTTTACGTATTTAACAAAAATAATTTTCTCTTTATAAATTTGCTTTCTTTCTTGTGATCTTTCTTTCTGGTGTCTTTCTTTCTAAGCCTTTCTTTCTTCGGTGTATTTCTTATGTGGAAACTCTAATGTATCCTGTGTTTTTTGAGCATTATATTCGCAAGTCTTATTTTTGGGTTTCATTAAATAGGATCCCCGTAGGGTTTCCCATAAATGTATACTTTTTACAGCCAACGGACAAGGTAATTTTCGATTTATAAATAAAGTGGCGATTCCAATCGCCGTAACAAAGTTATTTAGATTACAGAAATTTTTTTTGTCGGCAACTCGCTCGTGATATCTTCGGTGTTGCAGGCGTTCATAGGCTACGGTAACCACTTACCATCATGTGGGCCGTATGCCGGTGTGCCTACTTAATTGTTTAAAAAAAAAACATTATTATCATTTTTTAGAATGGAACTCCTCTTTTCATTGGATGGAAGTTTGGCAATCATCATGGCTATTCATATTTTCAGGAGCTCCATGAAGTAGCTTGGCGTGTTATGTTCATAAAGATAGCGCATGTTATGCGACAGCGAACATGTCCTTACTCCGAATGGTCGCCACTAGTGGCTTTCTATCTTGAGCTGTCTATGGCAGTCGTGAAATTGAAAATATGCTCCGATTAACTTCCAGCTGTCTTTAAACATAATTATTTTACTAATTTGTAAGTGTTTTTAATATATTTTTTCACGAACTTACTTTACAGACCACGGAAAATCTAAGTTTAAAACTATATATTTTTTTTAATGAATGTATACTTTTTACAGCCAACGGACAAGGTAATTTTCGATTTATAAATAAAGTGGCGATTCCAATCGCCGTAACAAAGTTATTTAGATTACAGAATTTTTTTTTGTCGGCAACTCGCTCGTGATATCTTCGGTGTTGCAGGCGTTCATAGGCTACGGTAACCACTTACCATCATGTGGGCCGTATGCCTGTTTGCCTACTTAATTGTTTTAAAAAAAAACATTATTATCATTTTTTAGAATGGAACTCCTCTTTTCATTGGATGGAAGTTTGGCAATCATCATGGCTATTCATATTTTCAGGAGCTCCATGTTATTGTTGCTTGGCGTGTTATGTTCATAAAGATAGCGCATGTTATGCGACAGCGAACATGTCCTTACTCGGAATGGTCGCCACTAGTGGCTTTCTATCTTGAGCTGTCTATGGCAGTCGTGAAATTGAAAATTTGCTCCGATGAACTACCAGCTGTCTTTAAACATAATTATTTTACTAATTTGTAAGTGTTTTATATATATTTTTTCATGAACTTACTTTACAGACCACGGAAAAGGTAATTTTCAAAAGAGTGCATTGGTCAGAAATGTAGTGACAATCTCGATCGATAAATCGATCAGAGTTATTTAGTTAGGTACTTAAATAAATTACAGAATGATAAAATTATTACTTTTTCTTTGAAGTGGCAGTGGGCGGGGCACATAGCGCGGAGAACCGATGGCCGATGGGGCAGAAAGGTTCTCGAATGGCGACCACGTACCGGTAAGCGCAGCGTTGGACATCCACCGACCGGTCAGATGACCTGAAAAAGGTCGCAGGCAAACGCTGGATGCAGACTGCTGCCAACCGATCATTTTGGAAATCATTGGGAGAGGCCTATGTCCAGCAGTGGACTGACTGCGGCTGAAATGATGATGATGATGATGAAAATTATTACCGAACATAATTGTAGTTTCAGGATATAAACGTAAGTAATTGAAAAAATATAAATAAGTAAATGTTCTGGCGACAGAAATATTCGAAACAGCTCCTGGTAGGTAAAAAAGGGAGTTTACAGGACCAGGAATTGTTTGTACTTTGGATAAAAAGATTATGATCGAGACAGATTTAACATAGAAGTCAGATTTTCTTCTGGGAGAGCATTCAGTCTTTACATGATTTTTAAAATGACTGATTACTTATTAAGTTAGTTAGCAAGCCAAGTATTGAAATATCTCCTACAATTTATTATGTATATTTTGAAATAAATGGATACTTGTGTATATTATATTTCAGAAAATAGACAAGGTAAGCTTTAATAGTGTTCATTTAAACTTAAGTCACACCTTCGATCGGTAATCTTTCTAATTTATAAGGTTATTAACATTACAGAAAGATTAAATGATCACTAACTATTGTTTTTAGGATGAAAATGTAAGTACTGTAAAGTTGTTGTTTTTTTGCACTGTACTGTATTGTAACTGTAAATGAATTAAGGCCCCACGAATGGTAGCCAAATTTTGCTTTTAGGAGAAATATATATGCTTGAGGCCTTTATTACCTTCACGTGATTTCAAGTTGATTGAAGCGCTACTTTGCGGACATCAAAAATATAAGCGGATAACAAGTTAATTTGCAATAATGATGCCCTGTGAAGAGATGAAGCATGGATTGCATGAATTGTGTGTGCAGACTAATAGTCCATATCGATTTTGACGAAATTTGGTATGAATATAGTTGAAGACTCGGGGTCAAACATAGGCTACTTTTTGATGCAGGCGGAGCTGCGGGAAAGAGCTGATTGGAAAATAAATATTTATTATTACCTTACAGGACAAGAACAAAGTAAATTTAAAAAGTGTCAATCGGGATTCAAAATTAAAGTCTCATCTTGTTTACGTTTGCATAAATAATAATCGTTGCTATTTATTATTTTAGGATGGAAATGTAAGTACCTTACAGTAAAATTTCAATTTAAAATTGCTGAGCATATCTACTGATAATATTTTTTTATACATGTATATGTTACCGGAAATGTATGAAATCTAGGAATTGTATACATCTCCTAGGAAATGTATAAAATATTGTTTTAAAAATTATTTAATACATACATATCCTAGGTAATGTATACATTTCCTAGGAATTGTATATAATTTCAATATCGTATTAGGAAAAGTATAAAAAGAATACTTTCTATAATAAAACACGTTGTTAAGTCTTCATATTCAGTCTACATATACGGCAATAAATTTAGTTTATTTAGATTTATAGATAGAATTCCAATATAGTTCACACGTCGTCTTTTGAAACTCAAGCGTTTCTGTCACAAGGTTTGTCGCTCGCTCGCTAACTGTTATGGTCACTGTAAAACCATAACCTAACCTACTTTCTGTCACAAAGTCGTCTTTTGAAACTAAGTCGCTTCTTTCGCAATCGTCATCATTATAATTTCAGCCTTGTCATTTCCGATCGCTATTTAGGAAATGTATAGATTTCCTAGGAAATGTGTCTAATTTATATGATATCACACATTTCCGGGCGATTTTAGGAATTCCATACATTTCCTAGGAATTGTATACAATGACGGATTACATACATTTCCGTTAACATATACATTGTGTTCCAGCACACAGACAAGGCAAACTTTATGGTACGTATAAATCAGACTTCTAATGTCACATTTCTCGTTTACATTTACAAAAATATTTTTATTATAAACCATTAATTTAGTTTTTTAGTTAATGCTTACTTATAACAGCGTTTAAGATTTCAATAAAGATTATGTTCATTTTATTTTTAAATTTTAGGATGGCAACGTAAGTACAAAAAAAAAGTTAAATGTGGATTTATACAATTTCTAGTTTTTAGTATTTTTTCTTGTTTTTTTTTCTGTATGTCTGCAATACTTGTTTTATAAATTGATACTTAGTACTTAAATTACCTTACAGCACACGTTTAGTGTAAGTGTCAAAAAGTGTCATTAAGTCTCCAAAGTGAAGTTACTATCGCGATCGATAATCGATCGGATTTATAATTACATTACATAATCTTTCTGTAATGTAATTAAACTTATTGAGTAAAGATTGTATTATAATAACATACATACATACTATCACGCCTTTTTCCCGTTGCGGTAGGCGGAGATTACGGATTTACATTTGCTAGGATCCTTACAGACTTCCCTCGCTTCTTCTACGCTCATCACTCTCGTCATACACGCTCGTCGATTACAGGTACTCTTGACATACATGTATTAAATTATATCACGCAGTTATTGTATTTCACAGGCTTCACCAAACATGTTAGAATGTCCTCCAGACGTGAGTACCTATTGACTTATGCCTAGTTCCCGAGTGTGGTCATCTGATGTCACAACAAGTAAAAATTGCATTTTAGGGTATAATTTGTCATGTCTGAAAGTTGTTTCGATTCCTCATGCGAATTTTATCACCAATGGTTGTTCTAGTTCGTCATGTGTCAAAATGGTTTAATTTCGCCGCCATGTAAAGGTTCTGATTGGGCATGCCTGCGAAAAGTTCTAACTTGCCAAGCCTATTGGCCGTTTCAATTTGTCATATGTTAATATGTTGCGATTCGTCTATTCTCTTTTTAGTTCTAATTCGAATTATACCCTAAATCACCTTGAAGTGACGTAGAGGTCAGTAGACGGCGTCCCTTCACCTGCGCGGAAACCATATTTGGTTCTTAACAATGGAATTTTTATTGTTATTTAGTTTGCAGCAAGCGAAGGGTAGGGATAAAAGGCCGCCTTTGCACATCATTATGTCTACATGTATGTGTCTCAAAATTGTATTTTCCTGGTGCAATAAAGTGTTTAGTGTCCGTCAGAATCTCGAATCACTAGGCACATTTAGCGTTGAAATTAAGCCCAAAAATTGCTTCCCAATTGCTTCTATTTGCTTCCAATTAGCAGAGATTTGCTTCCTTCTTAATTTAGAAGAAATAAAAGATTTTTGGGTGACTCGCCAATTTGATGTCTGAATGTATGGTCACCTAGTCATATTGTCTTTGCTATGTAGAATTAATAAAATCTTTATAGGCCAACATTTGCTGCCCAATTACTTCCCTCAAATTCACTAAACGCCGAATTTGCAGACGGAGATTATCACTGCAAAATTATTATTTTTTATTTCGCCCTCAGCCCCTGACAATTTATCAAGAGCAAAATAACACTTACGGTCGAAATTGCGGTTTTAGCACAGAAGGTAAAAAGTGACCCATAAAATTAAAGCATCACTTTGTTGTATCTGTGCATGTCTGGGGCTTACCATCATCTCTTAATTACATCGAAATGCGAGTTAGTAACTGAGATGGCGCAATACGGAATGTAAGGCGATATCTCGCTTATTCACTGGATCCGCATATATGGAGTTAAAAAATTATAGTAAGACGGCTTATCTGTCAATATTTTTTCCCCCGGAAACATGAAGTTTAAAATGACAAAAAATGATATTTGATATAGCCTGACCAGAAAAATAAAAACCCTGCATTGGCGTCGCTACCATGGAGTAATTACAAAGAGGAGGAATTGTCAGGGGCTGAGGGCGAAATAAAAAAAGAATTATTTTGCAGTGATAATCTCCGTCTGCAAATTCGGCGTTTAGTGAATTTGAGGGAAGTAATTGGGCAGCAAATGTTGGCCTATAAAGATTTTATTAATTCTACATAGCAAAGACAATATGACTAGGTGACCATACATTCAGACATCAAATTGGCGAGTCACAAAAAAATTTTTATTTCTTCTAAATTAAGAAGGAAGCAAATCTCTGCTAATTGGAAGCAAATAGAAGCAATTGGGAAGCAATTTTTGGGCTTAATTTCAACGCTAAATGTGCCTAGTGACTCGAGATTCTGACGAACACTATTATTATTATGTTGTCTCTATACCTTGGTATTCACGGGCCGTAGCCCGGTCCTTTGAGGCTTGCATGGGGACACAGGTCCAACATGTAGAGGCCTTGTGAGACGTTTACTAGGCATGACCTCAAGCAAATCAAACAGATGTACTAGAGGTCAATTCCCAGAAGGTGCAAGTCTATGAGAAGAAATGGACACTCTACTTAATACCGGTCTATTACGTTGATTGGTTTAGTGATTTAGTTTTTTTATTATTATTATTTCGAAAATTGGGCAAATTTTTACTAAACCCAGTCAACTGATCATTATGTGTATGATTTTTCAGTTTTCACATATTTTTTTACTTCAAGTAGTTTAGTTTAGTCTCACTTACTAACTAAAAAATTTGGCCAGTAGTACCCAAACCCTGTAAAGAAATGGCTGATGTGGCAGAAAGGTATTCAAATGACGACCACGCACCGGCAAGCGTAGCTTCGTACTCCCACCGACCAAATGATCACCATCATCAATGAATCATCTGACGATGACCTGAATCTGAAGAAGGTCTAATGCTAGATGCAGACCGCTTCCAATCGATGACTTTGGAAATCCTTGGCTAAGACATAATAATATGTCCAGCAGTGAAATGATGATAATTGACCAAAAATATTTTTTTACGGAAAGTCTATGGTTCTATGCTAAAAACCTTTTTTTTTTTTAAATATTCTTTGTATTTTTATAGCAAGAAAATTGTGATGAAGTAAGCACTAATTTTTATATTATGTTATTATGCATATGAACACAGGTTTCATTGTTTTTTTTTTTCAATTTGACTCTTCCGTATTTAGCCAGTAACAAGTAAAATATTTTTAATAAAGTTGTTTAATCAAACAAGTATAAAGTCAAGTCAGTAATTAAGTCAAGTCAAAACATAATCGAGTCAGAAGAGTCAGCCTAAGTGAAGTGGTAGAAAAACTGCACTTAGCGATTTCCAGGAGCTCTTGGCAACAAGCAAGGAAATCACCTAAATCGAACACCGTATCACTTCCCAACACTCACGCTTGTTCTCGAACACTTTGCGAATAATAATCCCCCATTATTATGCACAAACACTCAAAAAACACAAATTTTGGAAAATAAAATACAGCGCCGATACTGCTCTTCACAACTTCCCGCCAAAAGTCTATAATTATTGCGCTATGCGATTCGTGAGACGCAACTGCGACGGGACAGGTAGCGTTGCATGTTGTATGCCGACATAGCTGATTTTGTGTGAAAGATACTCTCGTGCGTACGGTAGTATACGGGTAGCGTATCTCAAGTTTCATTGGAATAGCGCAGTGTGGCAAACAGGCGTACGGCCCACCTGATGGTAAGTGGTTACCGTAGCCTGCAACACCGGAGATGTCGCGAGCGCGTGGCCGACCTGTCCGCTAGCAGCCCAGCGACCCCTCTGGAGCCTGGCGACCCTACTCAGCAGCAGGAACACAACACATACATTGATATATTGTATTTTAGATTCATCATTACTCAAAATTGTTTTTATTTGACAGCAAGCAAATGAAGATCATGTGAGTACACTCTACCATCAGTTTTTGGAAACGGATTCACTGTTACCGAGTTTTGTATGGAAATCATAATATTTAACTTTCGTGTTAGTATCATATTAGTATTTATTTATTTATTTATTTAACACTTTGCACACAGTACAATCTTAGCACTTATAGTATTCTGTAATCTGTTTATTTTTTTTTCAGGAACCAGATTATTTAAAAGTAAGTTTAATTTGAAATAAATTAAAAAACTTTTACCTAATTATTTAATCGATATAAATGTTATGTTGTTAAATACAGATGTTTTTTTATTATATTTTTAGTACATTTTTTTTTTTTTTTTTACAGCTTAATGGCAATGTAAGTCATAAAGTTTTAAGTCTCTTACTAACAAAATATGGACTTGTATTTGTGCACAGTCTAAAGTAAACAATTTCATTCATTCATTCATTCATATGATTATCCGTAGGTACTAATATTATAAATGCGAAAGTCTGTCTGTCTGTTACGCTTTCACGGCCAAACCGCATAACCGATTTTCATGAAATTTGGTATGAATTGAAGATCCGGGGTCAAAAATAGGCTACTTTTAGACGCAGGCGGAGCTGCGGAAAAATCTAGTTAATTATATTTTCGTCATGAATGTTTTGAAAATCTATTTCCGCACTGAAACAAATTTTTTAATTTATTTTAAAAATAAATAATAGTTGTACAGCTAGAATATAATGTCAGAATTAAAATCAAAATTCGTCAAATGACAAACCGTCATTTAATATAAATAAAAACTAATTCAAAATTACTTTTTTTTCAGGACATTGTTGTAAGTTTAAAAACTATTTAAATATAGTTGATGAGAGAAATGTTTATTTAGTATTGCATTGCTTTGTATTAATCAATTTTTATTTTAGGTATATGTAAGTTACTAAACCTTTTCGTTATACCTAAGCTTCAGCACTTATTGTAACAAACAAAAAAGCTCACATCCCTAATGAATTGATTATCAATTTTATTTTCCCTCAGGGCTGCTATATTCTAGCCTGTTTTAAGGGGTTATAGCTAGATTACTAAGGGCAATGATAAATATAAAAATCTACGTTTCATTTAAATATTTTCAGCGCAATGTAAGTTGTTAAAAATTATTATATCCATAAAATGAGAAATAGTGAGATAAGGAAAAGGTGTGGTGTGAATGAGGATGTAGTGACAAAGATTGAAAAAGGGATAATGATTTCTTATGTTTTCGCGATTGTTATTCATTAAATTAAACTATTTTAATACGGTTTTTACCGCTTTTATTACTTATTTATTTACACCTGACGTTTCAAACACTTTACAGCGTTCATGGTCGCAGGCAGACTAAGTTAACATTTGTCTTTGATGTCATAAGATTACAAAACTACCGCCTGAAATTTTTATTGGGAACTATTCCGATTCACGCAGTATTGGCTCACAGTATCTAAGGGTCTTGCAGTCTGCTTCCGAGTTTGCGATTTTATTAAGTTAATGACTGGGTCCCAATCTGGTGGTACCTGCCATCCATCCTCTCTATTGAAATTAGGATGTTTTTTTAATTTCAATAGCTTAAATAAACGCGATAAAAACCGTATTAAAATAGTTTAATTTATTGAAAAAGGGATGTTAAGATGGTTAGGGCATGTAGAAAGGATGGATCAAAGATGACAGGAAAAGTCGGTAAGGGCCGGCCTCTGAGAACATACTGTGTACAAATCGCAGACATATTAAAAAAGGGAGATGTCAGGAGTACCCGTAATCGACGAGCGTGTATGGCGAGAGTGATAAGCGTAGAATAAGCGAGGGAAGTCTGTAAGTGTCGTAGCAAATGGAAATCCGTAGTCTCTGCTTTCACCTACGGGCAGTGTGTATGTATGTATCAAATCTAATTTTTTTTCCTACTGACCCCTCCCCTATCTCTCTCATTTTTGTTGCAGTAATTATTTTGGTTTTCAAATAGACACTTATTAATTTGTTTTGATTTCTGGATTGCAGTTTACGGTAATTACTTAAATACAATATTAAATATAATATAGTACAGGAGAACAACCGAACGATTGTTTGATATTTATAAAGAAACTTTAACCAGAAAATATCAATATATTTTTTAGATGCCGGTATGTAATCTTTTCAGTATTTCTGCGTGTATTTACTAGAATTTTCATTTTTAATTTAACAGAATTCGTTTTTTTTTTGAGCTAGCTCAGTCTATGTATGCAAAGTCAACTAACATACACACTAGCATAATATATACACCAATCTTCTCTTGCAGGGCGGAAAGGTTGTTATAAATTTTTTTTTGCCTCCGATTATTACGTAATTATTATTGCTGATGCAAATTTATATATTTTGCGCTGTATTTTAATTCTCTTTTTAATATGTATTGTTATGGGTCATGAAATCTGAAAAAAAAATTTTTTTTCAATATAAAAATGCATTTTTTTTTCTTTTTTTGATCTTATCAGATATCTCAATTCTATTTGTTGTACATAGATCCCAGAGTCTTAATATTCTTGCTCTTAATTAATTCTTTTTTTAATTTAGCAAGCGGTGGTAAGTATTTACCTAAGTGTATTTTTACACGACTTATTTATCTTTTTCTAGTACCTACATAATTTTTTATTTTAACTATATTTTTTATTATGTTTTTAAAGCCACTTAATGTTTTCAACTGCTGCATAGCAGATGAAACTCGACTACGTACGGAATTATTTGAAAAAAAGGAAAAAAAAATATTCGAAGTCCCATACAAATCTAGTGATAATCTGATAGGATTTTTATGGAATGCAAAAAAAGAAAGGTGTTTATCAATAAAAAAATAATCTATATCTTAATAATTATGCTGTAAAGTTTTTATTTTTATTTTGATGCTTTTTTAATTTTCAATCATTTTTACTTAGTTACAGTCGGAGGTACGTTGAATTAATATTTTTTAATTTTGTTTGCTGATCTCATATCCTATGATTTTGAATAAAAAATATATTTTTTCTTTTTAATTCGCAGCTCTGGGTAAGACATAAAATTATTCGAATCAACCCTACTAACTACATGCACATGAAAAATCTGTATTTTTTTATTTTTTTATTATCAGGCAATATGGGCCCATACTTGTTAGTACATACTTAGTCTATTTTAGTGAGATTTGCGACAACAAGTAATATTAAATTAAAATTAAAATATTGATTACAAAGGTGATCACAGAGATGTGTGAGCCTTCAAACCAGACATCGCCATAGCGGGGCCGTGTGTCTGTCCGCTAGCGTGCTCAGTTTGGCGTTTACTGTTTTCTACTGAAAAATAAATTTAAAAATACAGGTCATAATATACATTTTTAACTTTATTCGTGTATGAAGTTGTGAATAAGAAAATAAATAAAATTCACCTCTTTTTTTAAATGTAAGTTTATTCATTATCTGCTAAATTTAATTTTAATTGCATTTTCTTACTTGAAATTACGTTTTTTACATAAGGACTACGTGTATGTTTCAGTGGTTTTTGATCAGTAAGCAGTAGTGCTAAAAAAATATGTTTTTCTGTACAGCGCCATTCTGAAACTTTTTCTTTTTGATTACATATTTTATTTTAAATTTTTCAACTTTTTACAGAAAACTGTAAGTTATTTATCAACTTGTTCAAAATGTTTAAAAATTTAAATTTAAATATTATATGGTGTTACAAGGTCAATGCACCCTGCAGGCCTTGTCAGGTTCCAGAAACCGCCTCTTGTCTTCTGACGTGGTTTCTGCGGACAAACGGGGAATTAGGGGTCTTAGATTGAAGATACTTGCACATAGTATACGGTCCAATAAAATTTGAACCCGTAACCCCCAGGAGCCCAATTTTTGAAATGTATTTGAATTGTTTTTTTTTTTAATAAAAATTGAATTATTCGACTAGTTGATTTTGCGTGACTTACATTTTTCAAAAATAGCACTCCAGTTATGCAAACGCCTAGAACTAGACCACTTAGGAAGTAGGTAATAAGGCTTATTACAATGGTATTTTTTATTTTACAGTATTTTGTAAGTCAAAGCTTTGGTTAAAGCTGAAAATACTTAAAAAAAAATACTTTTATATGCATACTGTTTAGGGTGGGAGGATGATAGTGTCAGTTCTGTACGGTAGAGGTGAGAAAAGTCGTAACTATCGTATCGCCGTGACTGTCTTGCCAGTGACATGAAAATCACGTGGTCATATCAACGTGATTTTGTCACGTCAGCATAACAGATATTCGTATCCTCATATCTAATTTCCTCTTAATTGTGTCATGATATTTTCTCGCTCGAAGATCTTAAAATTTCTAGTAAAATTATCGATTTCGTTTCTACTTAGTTATGAAAATTGGAAAACCCAAATATTTATAGAGAAACAAAAAGAAACTAAAAACTAGTTTAATTTAAATTACGACTGTGAAATAAAATTTATGTTATTTAATTATTTCATTTCTATTAGAAATCCCGTAATCAATAGATGATATCTACTGCCTATAATATCTTTGCCTACATAACACTGATTGTGAAAAGTGATTCGCTTGACTTGATGGCTGCCATTCCAACAGTTCCGAGATCACGCCGAGCGCGACAGTTCCTCGGAACGACCAATGATATTAATCTTTTAAATTACTGAATATTTGTACGCCATACTTTAATGGCAAAACATAGCATTCCCTATTATCTGTAACAACTGCATGTTCATGTACATCTATGTTTTCACAAATAAATTATCTGATTTGATTTGTGATTTTGTATCGTCGTTCCTCCGCCAAATATCACGTCGGTCACTTTCGACTCCAAGTCACAGCGTTTCAACGTGACGTGATTTATCACTCACCTCTATACGCTAGTACTATTAATATTCTTAGCGTTCACTGGGTTAATTTTTCAAATGATTTTTCTATTACTTAAAATTCTTGCTTTATTTTACAGGCTATGTTATCGATGTTTCCTAATTATATGTACAGAAGATATCTCCCAGTTGAAGAAAATTAGTCATTGCTCGTTTTTCAAAAGTTTCATACCGGTAATTACATTAATTTTATTTTTCATCATTGTCATACATTTGTAATTAATGAGCCGACTACCTACATCAATTTAATCAGCTAAAACTACTAGCGCGTGTTTGGGTACTATGTACTGTAGTACCTACCAGAAGTTAGGAATCATTGCGTACTAAAATGCTTTAATTAATTTAAGCACTCTAGGCTCTATAAGCGTCTAAGTTTTTGGGCACAATTTTTTATTTTCTTTTTATTTTTTATTTATTTGGAATAACAAACAGATTGAAAATATACGCGGGCAGCTGTCTCGCTCAACTGATAGCCATCGCTATTCAGCGCGGGAATGCTGCCTGCGCGATGGGAACCCTACCAAGGGGGCCCACTTTAAATTAAATTTAGTTTTTAAGAGTTCTATTTTTTTGGATATAGTTTAGTTTTGTTAAGATAGTTTTTTTTTTTTAATTACTATTGTCGATACTTAGATATTTTAAGACCTGATAGAAAATATGTGTTGACAATATTAAGATGAACCTGAATTGTCTACGTGGTACGCTTGTAGATAGATCCACGGGTCAAGGGTTTGCTTCCCGCAGGAATGATACCTAGGATAGGTACCTTAATAGTTTTCAGTTTAATTAGATTTTTGCAGGCTTGAATCACCGGATTGATCGCTTCGTTAAAAGAAAGTCAGACAGAGATCTCAATGCTTTGCGACGTCCAGCTATTTGTGGGCGCGCCCCTTCTACCAGGCCCCGGCGGAGGCGGCATGCCCAGACACTTGTTCCCAAATCGCAGGCAATTTTCCTGAAGCTTGTTTACCTGAATTTGACATACGTTATCTTATCCATAGAGGACCATGATGAAAACGTAAGATTTGAAACGCATGCTGAAGACAAACTGTCAGATTTTTGTTTTTCCAATAATTTATCTGTTTTAGGTATCTACGAGTACATCGAAAATTTGAAGCTCTATCGAAACCCTTTGAAGTTTATTTCATCAGAAAAATAGATTTTGGAATCGTCTTATTCGTCGGATCAGAAAGAAGAAAGAAATCTGTAAAATGTACCTAAATGGAGAATATCTCAACTTATTTTTGGTTACAAACGAACCATGGCACTCTGGAAATTTTTGTCACAAAAGAAAAACAAGGAAAAAAACTATTTCTCTACACGTAATTCTCTTGGAAGCGAAGCCACCGAAATAAGAAAAATACAGTTGTTAAAAGACATTAAATAAAAATAAAGTAGCTACCTTTTTTAAAATACATTAATTTGGCCATCATGAAAAATGTAAGTTGCCAAGTTTTGTAAAAAAACTTGCAAAAATATAGTTTTTTTGGAAAAAATTTGAACCTAAATAAATATTTTCCGCTAATTTACTACATGTTCAATAATAAAAGCATTTCGTACATATTATATAACATGAAATGACAGAAAAAATTTAACATGTAGACTCCAAATGAGAACTGGAGTGCTATTTTTTGAAATGTAATGACTCTTAGTTCAAATGAAAATAGTTCGACTTACCGATTATGACAAATGAAAATAATTCGATTTGAAGGGACAAATAAATATTAAACATTTGTTGTTACGCTGATGTGGTTTATTTATTTAAATAATCTTAGTTACCTTGATGAAAAAAAAACTGTCAAAATGATTTGATTAGGTTAGTATTTTAATGAGATAATTTATTCGTCAGGAGCAAACTAGGAAAGCAGACCCTAGGCAGCGGAGGATGTAACCGGGATTACGCTAGGACAAAGATTGATGACAATGATGACTTAGTCGCCAGAAGCACTTTATAGATTAGGCATAAAATATTTTAAGAAAATGGGATGGCAGATTTGTTTATTTAAAGTAAATTCTGTCTCATCTAAAATGACACTTGTCATTCATTCATATTAAGTGGGTTACCTGGTCAATTGACCTCTCACGTCCTGGTGTCAGAGTTTATCGGAAACGCCTTCCGGCCTCTGACGTGGTGTAGACACTGATGGCAGAATAGTAATTAAATAAAGAACTAGTAATTAAGCGATAACACCCGGAACTGTTTGCTAAGCAAGGAGGCCCTTAAGGAATATTATAAACGCGAAAGTTTGTAAGTATGGATGGATGTTTGTTACTCTTTCACGTAAAAACTACTGAATGGATTTTAATAAAACTTTACAATAATATAGCTTATACATCAGAATAACACATAGGCTACAATTTATAAAGATATTGTGTGAATTGTCCAAAATATGACGATAAGTGTCAAGTAAGTAGGAAAAATCTACCATCTGCGAGCTATTCTGGCGTGCGCTGCCAAAACCGCTAGAGTAACACATATGTAATGTATGATTGAAATGTTTACCTTAAATAGTCCTACAAAAAAGCCCGCTTGAAGACCCGGGGTCAAAAATAGATACTTTATATAAACACAACGAAGCTGCGGGAAACGATTATGACTAATGAGAATCATTCGATATTGTGCTCTAGACCCGCACGCGGTCGCTGTCGTTAGACACTCGCGATTGTTACCAACACGCATGCCCCAGTAGGTTTCTTCATCCTAACCTTTTTCTGGTTGCATCCTCAGTTTTTTGCTTTAGAGCCCTGGGTTCGCTGGACGCATGCCCCGGTACGCTACAGACTGACACAGAATATCAAATAGTACTAACGTACTTTAGTGTTAGGACCTCGGTGGCCGAGCGCGACGCGCGTATCTGTAGCGAATGTGCGTGTCGTGCGACGGCGAGACCCAACCCGTACTGGATTGGTCGCCATTTAGTGGCATTTTTATCTTGAGCTTCACTGTGCTCCGTTGGTCCAGTTTGCTATCAATCAGATAGCAAACTGGACCAACGGAGTCGGAGACCAACTATATAAGTCAGATGCCTTTAGTCAGCCTGAAAAATTCTGACAGTGTTGGCCACTAACTCACCTCGGGTCATGTTTGGTTTCCCTGCAAAAAGGGTCACGGAGGTCAGACGGCAGTCGCTCCATTGTGACTTACAGCGTACCCTAGGCTCCCAAGCGTAAATAGTGCTATAGAACTCTAGTAACAAAATGCCTACTTTATGATAAAAACGATAAAAATTTCAACACTTCGATTTTATTACTGAAAATAAATCGCAGAGTAAAAATCAGTCACAGTCGAGCGTTTAATGATTTTTCACATTATTTTCTGAAACAATGAGCAGAAAAATAATATTTTTTGTATTTTTAATAACATTCTCCATAGTATATTCTATGCCTAAACCTGTAAGTATAAGTTAATAAATCCTAAGATTAAGATTTAAGACCGCTTCATGTTATCATGTTTTTTCGTGGCATACATCATTTCGTTATCGGCCATGAAGCAAACTCTTCAAACTCAAATAAACAATTCTCGTTAGAATTTTCACATTTTTTTTATACAATTAAGTAGACAAACATGCGTACGGCCAGTACCGTGGTAAGTGGTTACCGTAGCCTATGAACGCCTGCAACACCGGAGATGTCACGAGCGCGTTGCTGACCCCGAAGGAAGTTTTTTCACGCCCTTTTTACTAGTCACTAGGGAAAACCATGATGAACTGATGTCATTTATACTCATTAGTATAAATTTGGGATATTTTTATTTGTGTTTGAAGAATTTGCTTTAATGGTCATTATAGTCGAGGGCGACCCGCGTGTCCGTAGCGAATGCGCGTGTCAAGCGACGACGTGACGCGACCACTATTGGATTGGTCGTCATTTAGTGGCATTTTCTATCTTGAGTTCCTCCGTGCTTCGGAAGGCAAGTTAAGCCGTTGGTCCCGGTTGTTATCGATAGATAGCAGTCGTGAGGTTCTGACAGATGCCTTAGAGTAGCCTGAAAAATTCTGACAGTGTTGGCCACTAACACACCTCGGGTCATGTTCCTGTTGGTCTGGTTTCCCTGTAAAAAGGGTTACGGAGGTCAGACGGCAGTCGCTCCATTGTAATAACCAGTTCCGCCAAATCTAGGACCATAACTTACAGCGTACCCTAGGCTCCGAAGCGTAGGCTGACGACGCAACTAGGAACACACGCTAGGATGATGAATGACTTAGAGTGCAGCTATGTCACTCAAAAATATAATCATAAGCTCAAGAAATAAACTGGCAAAGAACTCTGATAAATATTAATCTGTAGATCGTAATAATACTTAAGATAAGAATGTTATTTGACTAAATTATATATATATATATATATCAAACTATCTAAATAAGCTTCCTTCAGAACTTCAGGAGTTGTATAACAATAACTTTTTAAAATTTAAATTAAATTTGAAAAATACTTCCTTTCCTAATGTAATAGCGACTCACCGAACACAGATAAACCCTTCGAGGTTTCCGCTGTTCGGTAAATGTTGTATGTGTACAACTCTACTGTGTTCTCAATGTCTCTTAATTTAAAAACGTTTTATTTTTAATTCCAGGATGACGAGGCAAGTTCAGTATTTTTTGGCTATTCATTAGATGTTGTTCACTTCTGACATTTTCAAGGATAAAATTGTAAATATTTCAGAAAATTTGATGATGAAAACCGCAGTAAAATCCGTATAAAAGTTCTATTAATTGTTGATTATTTTGACTCGTCTCAGAAGGGATTAAACGGAGAGGGAGGGCTTGAATCACTCACTCGACGCAGTATAAAACTGATTCCCTCGCTACGTTCGGGAGTGTCTAGTAGAAAACACTTGCTGTTTTATTTCGATACCCTTCATCTAAAATATTTAAAAGAGCTCTTTTTTTAGTCTGTTTTTTTGGGATCTATTAAAATATTAATGACATTTCAGTATTATCTGTTTTATACCTCCCTAACAAACAGATTTTCTATCGCTACAAGATTGACTGGAAGAAATAGCCTAGCAGTAAGCCCGCCTTTGCTCCATGGGTTAAAGCTATTGTTTTTGTACCTACATTTATTTGTTTCTGTATATGGGAAATAAAGACGTATTGTAAATGTCAAACTATTTTAGGAGCCACCTGCGGTAAGAATAATTTACAATTATTAAATTAGAACAATATGTTTTCTAAACAATACACACACTATAAAGTAACCGAGTAAAACTACAACAAAATTGGTTATCAAAGAAAACAGTAAGCATTTATTTTCTTATGCGGAAAAGTGGGACGTCATTTTGTCTCTTTTGTACGCAGGAAACCAAGTGGAAATGACGTCACTTCACACTAAGTGTGTCATTTTTTTGTTTGTTCATCATTTTAAGTTTATCATCCTAACGGATTTTAAAGCAAACATATATTGAATTGATCAACAATCTTTCTGTTTTCGGTTTCAGGTAGTGAATTTTATGATATCAATTAAAAAAATTATTAGAGTAGAATACCATATTATGCTATTACAAGGACACCACAAGGCCACAAGGACGTCTGATTGGGTCATTCTCAGTTTTTCGGCCTCAGATGTTTTTTTCCGTCAGAGGCCGAAACTTTAAGACGTCCTTAGCAAGGAATTAATTATACTGTTATCATACAATCATACGAATCCAATTTAATTTATTATATTTTTTTACATTTGACAGCCAGAAGAAAATGTAAGTAAAGATAAATAATAGTATAATTCATTAAAATCAATTATTAATAATGGATTCGCTTCCATTTTGCGAATTGTCACAAATACAAAACCTAACCGATAATTTTGAATATTTTACAGCCAGAAGAGACTGTAAGTACATTTTTTTTAATACTTTTGAGATCCACGACATACGCCCAATACGCCCATAGCCCCCGGTCCGGGTTTGGTTTTGGAAACATATTACGTGTATTACAATCTGCACGATTGGCCCCCAGGATTGCTAGATTTGAAATCTAAAACTCATATGTCGAATAAAAAAACTCACCGGGGTTTGCGTGAATCATTTGTTTCAATAATAGCAGTGACGCCTGCACTTGTAATTTTTGTTTTATAGATTAACATTTATAATAACTTCAGTTTGAACTCCTTCGTGCTTCGGAAGGCACGTTAAGGCTATTATTCGGCTGTTATCGCTAGAGGAAGCATCTGAAAAGTATGACAGTGTTTTGAAAATGTCTAAATGTGCTATACATCTAAATAAGTGCGACAAAGAAAAAAAATATCGAATAGCCGATATGCCCTATTTTATTGACGAAAATGTATTTATTTATATTTCAGAAACCGGAGGAAGACGCTGATAAAGTGAGTTATAATTTTTTCGCAGAATAATGTGACCCAAATTATTTAAAAAAAACTATAGATTAATATATTATTTATTTGTGAATGCAAAATTGTTTTTACAGAAACCAGAGGAAGATGGCGAAGCAGTAAGCACAATTATTTATTGTCTCATTTTTATTTTTTGTACTTCGATTATTGGCGGGAAGTTGATAAGAGCAGTATCGGCGCTGTATTTTATTTTCTAAAACTTGTATTTTTTTGTGTATGTACTTAACAATGGTGGATTATTATTCGCCAAGTGTTCGAGAACAAGCACGAGTGTTAGGAAGTGATACAGTGTTTGATCTATGTGATTTTATTGTTTGTTGCCAAAAGCTCCTAGTAATAGCTAAGCCTGTATCTTCTGACTAGACTTGACGAAACCACATTGTAGGGCTGAAGAAGAATGGAAAAATTAAGACGGGCCATAAAGGACTTGTATCCATGGCCGTAAACCCCATTATTAAAAAAGAAGCTGTTGCTTCACTAACTTCTTCCCGAAACTTCTGAACATTCCTAAAACTAAAATAAATAAATGGCAGCGCAAAAAACTACTACCCTTTTTTATTCATATTTTACAGAAACCAGATGAGGTAAGCAGCGTTTATTACATTTTCCAAATTATAATTAGAAGAAAGGGCAAACTTGAGCGTTCTGATGAGACCCAATAATGATTCAGTGCTTCAGAAGGCTCGTAAAACCATTGGTCCCGGACACTTGGTGGCCGCACGAACCATTTCCGAGGCCCTATTTTTAAAATGTACATAAATGACTTGTGTAGAATTAAAATTGTCCGACTTACCGATTATGAAAAATGAATATAACCGACTTCGTAAGCCGATTTCTCAAAGTGGGTTTTATAAGCATTCCTTTAACGTACAAGCGGTACTCCTTTGTAATGCCCTGCCTGTTGAAATCCGTAAAGCGCAAACCCGGATGGCTTTTAAGAACGTACGTGATCATTTTCTTCACAGTTTGTCAGACGATTAGTAATTGTATGTGTAGTTTATGTATTGTTTATATTAGTATACAATAACATTATGTATTATTTGCAAGTAGTTTATGCGTGATATTTCTTGTGGATCACCATTACAGCTTGTTATTTTACATTGTCTTATCGCTTAACTTTCTCAGTATCGCCCATTTGGTTAACTGGTAGATAAAGCCTCAGGCTTTAAGACCGCCTTTTGACAATTATGTAATCAAGTTAAATAAATAAATATGATTCGATACCGAACGAAAGTTTACGTGAGTCACATTTTTACCCGACTGCGACAGAAGGGTAATGTTTTTGGAGAGTATGTATGTATAATTGTTTGGCACTCTGTACAGCTTGAACGGCTCGATGGATTTTAGCTTGAGATGTCGTTAGATTCGTATTTACTGTGTGACACATGAACAAAAAAATGGCCGACTTTTTGGGGGTTCTTTCATTTACAAATTGCACAGAATAGCAGTCGGGGTTTTTAGTTTTTTAAATTATCGTTAGAATATTGTTTTAAATAGTGCTCTAGAGGCCGAAAGGCGGGTCAAAAACTTAGACAACAAAAGTTATATGAAATCGATACATATTGAACTTTATTCAGACAGTATGTATGTATGTATGAAAAGTTTATACAACATCAACAGAAAAAAAAACTTAAATATTAATGTACAATGGCGAACTTATCCCTATGAGGGATCTCTTCCAGTCAACCACTATAACAGAGGAAAGACATACATAATCGAAAAGTTAAATTGGGATGAATAATGAATAATTATTGTTTTTTTTTTTATATTATTTACAGAAACCGGAAGAGGGGGTAAGGATACTTAATTTTTTTATACTACTTTTTTTGACAACTGGCGCAGCTTCGCGCAGAATAGAATACTCTGGCGCTCTCTCGTTTGAAATTTCTCATAGAATCAAACTCATGAAAATCATTGTATCGAACGAAAATAATTCCAGTTGCCGATTTTGTTCCAATTTCACATCCAAATGCTGAAAGGCGGTTCAAAAACTCCGACAGTATTCATGGTCGATTGACCATGTAGCTCATTGGACCACGTTTCGGGTCTTTAATAATTACCAATAGATTCTAACAGCAACTTTAGCATTGTAGCTTTTTAGTATGAACACATTAATAATTTTATTTATTTCAAGTTAAAGTTACAAGCACATACCAAATTATTTTGCGTGCTTCCGCCACCAGTTAGTTCAATAAACAAACTAATTTAAATAATTCTCCATAACTTAACATGTTTCATAATCCCACCACTTAGTTGTGGTGGTAGTAGGGAGGGGTGGACAGCGGTACGATGGTTTTGAGTCATTCGTCGTTTATACGTCGAACTAATAACAGCTTGGTTTAGTGCCTGAAGATGTAGTGGGTGGGTGCCGGCCGGCAATAGTTTGCATGAACTAACTGGTGGCGGAAGCACGCAATACAATTTGGTAAGTGCTTATTAATATTTTTTAAATATTATTAACAGAAACCTGATGAGGCAGTAAGCATAATTAATTTTTCTTTTTCTATAAGACCTACAATTTTTTTTGACAACTGGCGAGCCATCGCGGAGAATAGAACACTATGGCGCGCTCTCGTTTCGGAGGCCAAGATTCAATTTGGTACCTCTACCACGAGATTTTATTAACGCAAACGCTAGCGACCGCGTTAAGATTTAATATGGAATTTCTTAGTTACCTTACTATCCGCCAGAGGCGCTGTACAGGGTTGCCATACTAAATTGTTAACGCAGCGCGGTACAGCGGATAGTTATAATAGAGATAGTATACTATACCTTACCACATATGGGTAGTCTAGGCAAGTAGGCTGACGGCCCACCTGATGGTAAGTGGTTACCTTAACACGTTATAAACCCCTATTGAAGGCTTGCTACTGTTATACTATGAATAAAATTGGCAAAGAAAATTATATTATTATTTATATACTTTGTTAATATAAAAGTATTAAATATATTTACAAACTGTACAAGTTTGCAAATTATTTTTTTCACAGACAATACCGGCCGGGGAGAAGGTGAGTAATCTATATTATTTCTATATACTCAGCTAAAGAGTTTGTTTGTTTGAATGCGCGAATCTCAGGAACGACTGGTCCGATTTGAAAAATTCTTTCAGTGTTAGATAGCCTATTTATCAAGAAAGGCCATGACGAAGTCGAGATGGGCTTCTAGTGATAATATATATTTTATTTTTTTTATTTATTATTTTAACACACATTCTCATAGTACATAACTGCTAATAGTATACAAAAACCAAGCATTAGGTTTGAACGTACACTGGCATGACATTCATCATTCATAATAAATCAATAGACATGGTTATTTTTGCAATCACTGGCTAAATTAAGTACATTATGTTATTAGTATATAAAATGTACCAGTTACAATAAAAGAAAATTCTATGTACCTATATGGTGTTCAGTAGATAATGCCCTTTGTGGCGTAATGGTTAACACGCCTGCTCGCTACTCAAAAGGTTCCCCCGTTCAGGATCAGGTCAAGATTGAAAATGGTTTTTTTCTTCTTATATATTTATCTATATATTTGCTATCAATTATAATATCCACAGCACAAGTCTTGAACTTGCTTTGCGGTCAAACTGTGTTATTTGACCTTATTAAATTTAAAAAAAAACATTAAAAAATAAGTTAATATTTTACTTGTTATTTTTGTTATATTTTTAACCTGTCATATATTCACAGCTTTCAGATGATAAGGTAATCAATAAAAAATTATATTTGTAAAGATTTAGGTATATTGAAAGAGATTATTAAATCATATATCATAGAGATTTATGAACAAGATTTTATAGTATATGGTAGGTATAAAATCCGATTCGATGTAAAATTAAATAATTATAGTTTTTTTAAATATATTTCACAGCCCGCAGATGATAAAGTAAGTACTATTTGCAAGATTTAATTGGCAGTAGTTACTAGTAAAAAAAAAAAGTTTGTCATATTTATTGATTTATACGAAAATCTTTTTATAACCAATTTTAATGTTCGCTACAAAAGTTTTACAATTCTTCGTTCTCTTATGTTTGTTTTTATTAATATTTTGTAATAAGTAATACTTTATCGTGTAGATTGATGAGATACCTAGTTATCTGCAATAAATTTGTGGTGGGCTTCCCAGTTCGACTATCTCTGCATGGATAGGAGTGTTGAGGTGGTATCTTCAGTAAAAACTGCTTAAATCCGAGTTTTCACAGAACTATTTCTATTTTAATACTGATTTTCACACATTAATCAATGATTATAACTGAAATTATAGCTACTTATTTGATTAAAAATACACAAAAAGATGTGGATCTGTTGCTCCTTCGAGAGAAATATGGAATGTGATGTGATGACGTAAAAACAATGTGGATAAAAGAAAAGGTAATTCGAAAAATGAAATGATTTTAAAATGAAAATGAGGTGAAGGATGGTTATGATATGAAAATGTATGTAGAAATGAGGAATGATGTAAGTGCATCGTTAAAAATTAATATTATTTAATATTTCTTCGTAGGATAATGGTGTAGTCGAAGTAAGTATCACAAAAGCGCTGTTATATGGACTTATAATATATCCTTCAGTTATTTAAATCGTATATAAAAAAAATTCAACGCTTATTTCTTTTTCAAATATCTACATCTACACTAATATTATAAAGAAGAAAGATTTGTAATTTTGTGTGTATGTTTGTAATGAATAAATAAAAAACTACTGTACAGATTTCAAAAATTCTTTCACCATTGGAAAGCTACAGTCACCCTAAGTAACATAGGCTATATACCGCAGGTGGAGCTGCGGGAAACAGCTAGTTTAACATATGTTGATCAATCAATTTAACTAAATCTTTACTTTTTGTTTAAGGAAAAGGTAGATAATATTTCTATTACAATATTAGCAGATATACTTAAATATTTCAGTACATAAATTATAAAATAAATTACCTAACTATATAAAGAATGAAAAAAAGTTCAAATCGTTTAATAAAAAATTAAAAGAATTCCTAATAAATAAGACTTTCTATTCAGTAGATCAATATTTAGAAGATAAAAAATTCATGAACAAATTCATGTTTAGCTCTAGTTTTGTTGAACCAATTTATTTTTAAAACTTATAGTAAAATTTTAAGTAATAAAATAAGTGTGATGATTATGTTAGAGGTACAACAATTTTGCATTGTATAATTTGCATTTCTATTGTATAATATATAATTTGCATTTCTATTTGCAATATATTGTATATTTTGCATTCCTATTTGCAATACCTGTAAAAGGTGACTACGTTGTAAGCACTTATAATTACTTAAGTTCACTCTGTAACACTTAGTATGCTAATAAATAAAATTGAAATAAACTTAATGTCAAACAAATAATACAATGTTGTTATAATTTTTCCTCAGGGCACAGTAGTAAACGTTAGTATCTTTATTAAGATATATTTTTTATAATTACATATCAACATATTTTTTATTAGCAAATTAAGCACGTTAAGCCGTTGGTCCCGGTTGCCATTTGGTAATCGTTAAAGGAATTACGTCAGAGGCCGAGAAGCGGTTACGAACAACTCTGACACCGTGGTGTACATAGTCGATAGACAATGTAACCTATACGAAATGATGATTAGCAAATTAAAAGTTTACATTTTATTTAAAAACAGTTATATGCGATGAGATATACAAGAATTTCAATAAAATTGCAGATTACGGTATGTATATTTTTATATTTCTTAGTGTATTAATATTTTATCTTCGTGTAAAGTAAAGCTGAAAAGTTATTTAGCCATTAAATCAGCTACAGTTTTAAAGATGCATTCATGAACAAAATATTTAGGCATTTGGTAAAATTTACAAACTTAAACATGTATATCATGTACTTACATAATTTTTATTTTGAATAAACCATTTTAAAAGTTGAAATTAAAAAAAAAAAATTACTAACATTTATTTTATACATTATTATTATTTTTTTGCATTTTTAGCTTGATGTAAGTTTTAATTTTACATAAACATAGTTAAAAAAAAATATTTCTCTTGATGGAAAATTACTATTTTTAATATTCAATTCGCATATATTTCATTTAATGCGCAAATATATTCAACTGTTATAATTACATCCAATTGTAGCCAGAAGATGTAAGTAAATTTATTTCTATTATTTTATTATTTAAATACGCTGAAAACATGTGTAATAAGCTTTTTATATAATGAACAATGTAACGGATTTATAAAATATTAACTTTATTTTTAGGTAAATTTGGTAAGAGTTAAAAGTAAATTTAAGAAATAAATCATTGTAGTTGTATAAAATACCCAAATACTAATTCAAATTTGTTTGACAGCCTGCGGTAAGAATAAAACATTCTAAATGATTATAATAATTAATTAAATATATTATACATAAATTCATGACATAATTATTTTTTTAGAATATGGTAAGTCTAATAAATCGATCTCGCTTATTTTATACTAGCTGTTTCCCGCAGCGTCCCCTGCGTCAAAAAGTAACCTATGTTTGACCGCGGGTCTGCTATATATTCATTCCAAATTTCATCAAAATCCGTTCAGCGGTTTGTTTGGCCGTGAAAGCGTAACCAGACAGACAGGCAGACTTTCACATTTATAATATTAGTATGGAGTATGGTTATAGCTATAAATTAGGAAATACATTCTTTATTTGGTAATTTGCAACTAATTTTTAATTTGCAATTTTGTTTCTTTTTGTTAACAGGTAACGGTAAGTGTCCTTAAATAAAAATGATAATTATATTCAAATGATCATCAGAAAATGTATATTCTCAATATAATAATATTACAGAGCATAATTAACATTTTAAATTTTACCATAGGATCGATATGTAAGTACTTATATTTTTACAATATATTTAATCGCTGTAGTTATACTAATTAATTACAAATTTAATATTTCTTGCTACTAATAACATTTTATTTTCCATATCGCTGGGATCACATTAAAAAATAATATTTGTAAGTTTTGTTTCAATTTATATTATACATTTTTTAAATTTTATTTCTTGGCATATAATATGGTGATATTTCCAAAATTAATATCATTCAAAACTCACTTCACAACAACAGCAACTATAATTTATTGTTATTATATTATTTTTGTTCTCTTTTCAACAGGACAGGGCGTAAGTACACTTTTAAGTTTCACTAAATTTAATTAAATCTAATAAAATATTTAGAAATTATTATTATTTACATAAATTGTAATTACAGCTACCTGTAAGTAATTTCATGAATATTGTTTATTGTAATATCTTAACAGTAATTGATATTGAAATGAATGGTTTGCAATTCAAAGCTTTAAGCAATAATTTAATTTCAATATTCGTTTCTTTTATTTTTTAACAGCTGAAAGTAAGTATTTGAAAAAAAAAATTGTTTTCATATATTGCTAGTTGTCCGCCCCGACATAACAACCTTGATGATTTTTATGATTGATTCAATCATCAAAATCTGGTCTACACAAGTCAAATGGTTTTCTGAAGTTCTCAATTTTCTTTTTTGAACAAACTTCTACAAAGTTTTAGAAAACTAAATATACACAAGATTTTATTAACGTAGAAAATACAAGACTTGATGACTAATAAAATTTATTCTTTTTTTTCTTTTGCATTAGAGTGTGGTAAGTACAAAAAATTATAAATTTGGAAAATCTTATCAAATTATATTTTAAAATTTTCATAATCATACAAAATAATTAAAAAATATTTAAATATGTACTGAAATATTTATATTATTTTAATCGCGTTACTATTTTATATTGCAGGAAATAGTAAGTTGATAAAATGATTTTAATATATTGTTTTAGCAGAAATAAATAATGTGAAAAATTGCTTCCATTCATAATGGATTTTAAAATTTCGCACACCGAAGTACTCTGAACATACCTACGTGTAGTATATAATATTTATGTATAAACTCTTATTTGTCACCTTTTTTGGCCTCGCCGGAGTTAGGTACTAATATCACATCCTGCTCGTCATTTAATTTATTGTTTATTATTAAATGTATAGATAAATTAATTTTGCGAAGTAGTTAAATAGTTTGAAATATTTAAAAATGAAATACTATGATATTACAAACATTATATTGTTTTTTTAGCGTAATGTAAGTAACCCAACTTAGCATTTATATAGAATTCGAATATAACTTGACATACATACTATATTTTTGCAAATAAATTCTAATGTCGTTCATTTACTTTGTTTACAGTTCACGGTAATATTAAATTTAATTCTATAATTACATTTTTATCATTTTTTTTTTATAAATATTTTCATAATTTGATTCTGGTTATTCTAAAGAATTAATAATACAATTAACTATTAATTAAATTTTAGCTACCGGTTTGTATTCCTTTTTATTTTACCTACCATTGTTTTATTTTGAGGTCTACTATACGATACCCATGGAAAGCGGATGCTTTTTTATTTTCCAGTTAGTTTCAGAAGGCCGTAACCGTTGGTTCCGCCTGCCATCTGGCAACAGTTCCGAAAAACTCTAAAACCTTTTGATTTTAGAATTTTTCGGAACTGTTGAAAATGTTAAATAAAAATAAATGTAAAATAAGACCCTGTACAGGCGTACAGGTCGATTGACCAACATTTTTAATACTACTGAGCACGAGCGCGTTGCCGACCCTTAAAGGAATTTTTGAATGAATGATCAATCATTTCATATTTTTGTTTTTTATAATAAAAATGTTACGTTGTCGTACCTAAAATCCAAAAAAGTGTGTATATTAAAAATAATGATGAATGAAATGTGTGTATAATAAATGTTTAAAATTATATTTATATTATCTATGTACTTGCAGGATGGAAGTGTAAGTGGTTCTTTCCTACATATTTATGGTTATTTTAATGTTTCAGATTATTATATGATAATAGAGATAAAAGTTTAGCTTCAAATTCATAACGTTATCATTATATTTAATAAATATTAAAGAGAAAATAGCTTATGTTTCAATTTGAAATATTAATATTATTGCATATTTTTTAGGTTATTGTAAGTACATATTTCTTTTTACAATTAGCGTGCATCAATTATTATTTGATAAACTTAACAATACATTTTTTTAACATAATAAAAATTTTGTTATTTTTTTATTTAGGAATTAGTAGTAAGTATTACCTATCTACTTAATTTTTACACGACTGACCAAAAAAGAAGTGTTATGTTTTAGCCGTCATGTATGTGAGATTCTTTATTCCACCATAAGTCAGGAACGGTTTATCGAATATAGACGTATGAGGTGTCTTTAGATTCCTTGCTATCTTCCAAGTGTCAGGGTATGTGACGTCATCATAAAAACAAAATGGCGGACTATATAAGCAAAAAAAAAAGGCAGATTGAAAAAAAAAATTGGTTGAACCTAATCGAGTTTTATCAAAATAATGAGGTTTAAAAGGCCATTTCAAAAATGTATTTATCTTATATGTTTCAATAAATGAATTTAGAAGTTTTGTGTTTTTTTCTCACTAAAAATAAGTGAGAAAAAAACACAAAACTTCTAAATTCATATATTGATGTCATTCTCTCCCCGTGAATTTAATATCGGTTTCATTTTAAAGTTTGCAAAGTCAATCGACTTTGTATGCTGTGATGTCAGTATCAGATGTAATGGTTCACTGGAGGTTCCCAACACTTCCAACCGGTCGTTTAGGAAATCATTAGGGGAGACCTATATATAGCAGTGGACTGAATGCGGCTGAAATGACGATGACAGCATTTTCTTTCTGAAGAAAAGGATGGCCGTGAAAACGCTGCAATAATTTTGGGCATGTTTGCACCGGATACGCTAAGGACAAAGTTGTAAAGATACTCGTATATACCTAGAAATCTTTTTGACATGATGTTTTAATAAAATATGTAATTTCATGATTTAACACGCTGTATGTATTGTAAATGTATATTTTATTAAATATATTAGGCACGTGTCAAACTTTTATGAAGCTAACATTATTTTATTTGACGCATATTTGTTCTGTTACAGTCAGAGGTACGCTAAAACAATCATAATTAATTGTATATAAGTTTATAATTTACAATAAAACAAGCAATATTGTTAGTAACATTTCAATTACATTCATTTCTATTTTCCAGATGTGGGTAAGAAATAAATCATTAAGTAATTTAAAGAATAATAATTATTATTATAGCACACCCTATGCTGATTAATTATATTGATGTTTATTATTTTCAGCGAACTGTAAGTCTGGCAACTGATCGATTTATAATTTATGAATTACATAAACTTATACATTAACTTATTATTAATGTTAACATTCAATTTTACAGTATTATGTAAGTACATTAAATAGTTTTATTTTAACGTGAAATAATAAAACCTATAGTTTTGAATGTATCTAAGCTATCCTTCTAATATTTTTTTATTGTTTAACACAGACTGCGGTACGTAAATATATTCGTAATCACATTTTAAACTTATGAGCCATATTTTCGTACATAAGTTACTTTTATTACTTTCCAAATGCAATTTTTTTAAACTTTAAATTTACGTTACCCTGCCCCAGGTTGGGTGGAAGAAATTGCAATGGATATATAATTTGAATGTATGACGAACGCTCGGGATGGTACCTGGCCCAAAGGATATCCATTGCTATTCAGAGAGGCAACGCAGCTAGCGTAATGGGTACCTTTGAACCGGGGACAATCCGGGGCGGAATTTTTGAGTAATTGTAATTTTTGTCTTTTCTGCTTGTAAATTACTTTATTTGAATAAATATTCGAACTATATATATTGAAATTTTTTTTTAAATTTATGTAATAAATAATATGTTTTTTTTTTCTACACAGCAACCAACTGTAAGTACCTACATTTTTTCTGTGAAGTACATTTTTCTTTATAAAAGATATTTAATTGTTATTCAAATATTTCTTGCAATTTTCAGATTGTGAGTATAATATTTTTATTATTTATAATAGATTTTATGTTTAAGTGAATACATTGTTATAAGTATTTGTACAAATTAAACAATAAGTTTTAATAAATAAATTGTGTATTATGAATAAAATTTCATAACTATAAAAATATTAAAATTAATATTTCATAATTATTTTTAGCCCGGAGTGAGTTATAAACTTGTTTAAAATATTATTTACCTAAAATAACTTTCGATAATATAATATATTAAATACATTATTATGACAAAAAAAAACTCGCAACATTTACAAAGTTTGTTAATATTATATTTAATTTTTCTATTAGATATTCAACATATTATACATAAATTTTACAGTGTGGATGCATCACACGAGGGCCTATGTCTCGATTGAAGCTTGTTGGAAATCTACATTTCAAGAGAATAAAGGTAAACCCCTTTTTTCATTAAATTTTACGAACGCTCCATCAGTTCAAGTTAAATATGTTTCGTCTCGTTTTTTTACAATCAAATCAAATATAGATAAAAAACTGTCACCCCCGTATTCTTAAACATAACCTTAAGGACGTCCTTCACCCAAACTCATTGGAACTCAAACCTTAAGGAAGTCCTCGAACTATCCTGGAAAACGACATTCTTAGTTGGTTGTTTGAGCAAACTCCAATGAGGACAAAAATTGAAAATTACAAAGAATACAGTAAAAATAAAATAAAGTAATACCCAGGCTAAAAGTGGCAAAAACCCGATTTATATCCACTTTATTTTATTTTAAGGACGCCTCAAGGTACCTCTCGACCAACCTTATATTTGACAGTTCGATACTCACCTCCAATGAGAAATCATCTCAAGTCAAGGAAACTTGTGACGATTAATCATAACAATGAGGTGGAGTAAGGTTGAGTGCAGGTTTAAGAATATGGGTGTCAGTCCAGTAACTTCCGAGTATATAATATGGCAAATCTTTTATTTTATTAAGGTCCGATTTCACTAACATCGTTCCTATCCTAATCTAACTAATCTTAGCATAAAAAATAGATGGCAGACATTTTTATTCTAGAGACAAAATCCTTATACCGGAATTATATGGGTTAACAGTATATTCTCGGGTTAACTGTGTAATGAAATGTAAACTTTAAGAAACAAGTGTAAATTGCGTCATTATCCTTGGAATAAAACTTATCCGACTTTGGTGAAATCAGCATTAAGTACTTAGGTTTTAATCTTCCTTACTCTTTCCCTATGACATTCAGTAGCGTTTGCCTGAAGAGCCTCTGGGAGGTTATGGATTTGATTTCCACGAGAAGTTTAAGAATTTTTTTTTATAAAACTAAGTAGGCAGGCAGGCGTACGGCCCAAATGATGGTAAGTTGTTACCGTAGCCTATGAACGCCTGCGACACCGGAGATGTCACGAGCGCGTTGCCGACCCTGAAGGAATTTTTCACGCCTTTTTTTTTTTTGTTTTGTTATTATTAGCATATTGCAGTGAGCCAATTTTGTCGTCTTTAGTAAAATCAGGCCGAATATGGAAAGACTAAATTTGTCGGAAGAAAAAATTACGGTCGTACGTAGAACATTAATTCGAAATATTTTAATTCCGACTCACCGATTTTGGGCGAGTCATATTTTCTAAAATTGGGCTCCCGGTGTGTGCAGGTTCCATAGACCTTGTGACCCACATGATATGGTCACATTAATGTCACACCCCGGACACTCCAAACAACAGTGCGAGCACAATACCTATCACTACTACATCGATTCAATCGCATCGCACGCGCGTCAATGTGTGTGTTAATTATTTACCGTTTCTGCTGAAGTTATCCTTGCATTGATTTGCTCTCGATTTTAACCTCAAAATCTAAATCTAGTGCAGTGTTAAAATTTTCAAAAAATTTCCTCAAAAGTATACGTGTGATATATCGTTGGATTCGATAATTCGGCGCTATTAAAACGGTGCGCATACGGATTTAATTTTCTCGCGCGCCCCATACTAAATTTTCCAAAAAACTTCAAAAAATTGCATTTTTGAATTTTCCAAATTTTCCACGAACACTGGCTGTTCAAAACTAAATTTTTTCTAGTAGATTCCGTCGCCCCGCGTCGATTGAGCCGCTTCTCGGTCTCATTCGACTGTATTTGGACTTGCTACGTCATTTCCAAAATTCAAAAAACTACATTTTCTTTGAAAATTTATAAATTTTCCACTAAAAATTTTCTGTTTTTGGCCTCATTAGATCCGTCTCGCCGAGACGAGTCCAGCGACACCTCATTTTCGAAAATCGGACACGTACTTTTTGAAAAATTTTAGGATTTGTCCAAAATTAGCATACCGAGGTTACTTGGTAAGTGCTTTTCTCCATACATTGGTATTAAAATTTTCAAAAAATTTCCTCAAAAGTATACGTGTGATATATCGTTGGATTCGATAATTCGGCGCTATTAAAACGGTGCGCATACGGATTTAATTTTCTCGCGCGCCCCATACTAAATTTTCCAAAAAACTTCAAAAAATTGCATTTTTGAATTTTCCAAATTTTCCACGAACACTGGCTGTTCAAAACTAATTTTTTTCTAGTAGATTCCGTCGCCCCGCGTCGATTGAGCCGCTTCTCGGTCTCATTCGACTGTATTTGGACTTGCTACGTCATTTCCAAAATTCAAAAAACTACATTTTCTTTGAAAATTTATAAATTTTCCACTAAAAATTTTCTGTTTTTGGCCTCATTAGATCCGTCTCGCCGAGACGAGTCCAGCGACACCTCATTTTCGAAAATCGGACACGTACTTTTTGAAAAATTTGCCCGCCCACCCTCTCTTTAATTGCCAGGTATATTAACTTTAGGGAAGGGGTCGTAAACATTTTATAAATTTCTATTATTTAAAATTGTTTTATTGTTTTAAAAATTAGGACATAGGGTGACAACTCTCCACATTAAATTAAGTTGGACTTACAAATTGGATAAGGTCATTACACTGACCGTTTTGACTTAGAATAATCAGGGCTGGTGCCCTTCTGACTAATTTTAGACTGCTGTGTATTACCGTACACAAACCAACTTTTATATTTTAATTAAGTGGCTGTGCTCTTTACACACAGCTCACATTTGACTATATTAAACTGACCAAGCGTAATCAACGCCATTATTTTAACTTGATTATTTTCATTTTAGCTATTTATTCATTTATTTACAACTTATACAGATTTATATTTTAACCTGATTTATTCCAAAACTCCCATATTCTCCCCAGTAATTAACTTATTTATTAATAATGTACCGCACTCCCGTTCGGACACTCATATACTCCCCTGAGGCGCCTGATGTGCCTGTTGCTCTAAACAAGACTGTCACAAAGATAAAAGTAAATAAAAAATCAAATAATATTCGGAACGACGCTGCTGTAATGGCAGATGAAAATAAATCGATTGAAACAACAGACACGTGCGCTTCGACGGAGTCGTCCTCGGAGGAATGCAGCAGGACAGCGAAAGCTTTCCGATTGCTTCAGGAGGCCAAAGGTCAGCTGGAGCAATCGGGAAACATCAAAACCTCCATAAAGAAAAGTGTGTTGGAAATATTGACGAGATTGTTCGAGATGGTGGTGGAAGCGGAGGAAAAACCGGAAGAGAGGGGAAAAGATATTTCGGTCACTAACGATAGTTCTATTATTAAAGAAATACAAGAAAATAGAAAAATATTACAGGAAAATCAGAAACAATTGACAGAACTGACAGACAGACTAAAGGAACGAGAACAAAATAAGAAGGACGTCATGACATATGCGAGCGTGGTGGCCGGCCCCCCAAAGGGTGGGCATAGGGAGGGTACGGCCATGCATTCGGTAGTCGTCACGTCCACAGATGCATCTGACACAGGAGAGAATGTGTTGGAGAAAATTAGGAAATCGTTAAATGTGACCGAAAAGGGGGGGAGAATTGATATGGTGAGGAAGGCTAAGGACCAGAAGGTGATAATCGGGTGTAAAAGAAAGGAAGATTTGGAGAAGATAAGAGAAAGGTTGAAAAGGGAAGAAGGAAAATTAAAGATAGACGAAATCAAAAACAAAGACCCGCTTGTCATCTTCTGGGACTTACTGGAATATAATTCCGACGAGACGGTGCTGAAGGCGTTGAGAACTCAGAATAAAAGTATGTTTGAGGGAGTGGATGAGAGTGACGTGAGGATGGAAGTAGTCTACAGGAGGCGCACTAGGAACCCGCACAAGTCGCATAGAGTCCTCAGAGTGTCACCAGCCATATGGCAGAGGATGACCACTGCAGGGGCTGTGCACGTGGACCTCCAGAGAGTAAGAGTCGCCGACCAGTCCCCCCTCATACAGTGCTCGCGCTGTCTGGGGTACGGGCATGGCCGGCGATTCTGTGAGCTGGAGGCGGACGTGTGCAGCCACTGCGGTGGCCCGCACATGAGGGCTCAATGTACGGAACTTGAGGCGGGAGTCCCGCCTTCCTGTAGAAACTGTAAGGAAGCGAAAATGAGAGATATAGTTCACAACGCTTTCAGCACCGAATGCCCCATAAGGCAGAAACGAGACGCCTTGGCAAGGTCCAATGTGGCTTATTCCTAGGGGATAGGAGTGTAACGGGTGACAATCCTTCACGAAGCACAAGAGTCAGACGAGGGCTCTGATGAGAAAGATATTTATCTATTCTGATCAAAGTATACCGCAGCAAAAAACTTCTTGTGAATCGTGAACGATTGCCGCCATCTTGAGATGGTAAACTGGTTTTTATAATTTTGATTATAAAAAGGTAGTTTAAAAAGGAAAGAGAAACAGTAAGAGGAGTGAGAAACAAATGGACATAAAAATTTAATTTAGCTACTTATAATAAATACTACAAGTGTAAGAGACATAATAAACAGCACAAATAAGATGAAGTTAAAAGTTAGACAGTTAAATAAACAGTAAAGGTTGCAGCAGATACATAAAAACAGACAATAAATATACAACATAGCACATCATAAAAAGATAAAGAAATGAAGATTCTTGAGATTAAATTTAAAAAAGCTGTAAATAAAATAGGATAGAAATATCGATAAACCAAAAGATAAAATAGTATAAGAAAAAAATAAATAAAAGTATGATATTATAATCTAACAATTTTTTTTAAAAAAAACAAGATGAAAGTAGCGAAGTAGCCAAGGGCGCCTCCACCCGTAAGGCGGAATAATGGTAAAATTATTAAAAAAAAAAAAAAAAAAAAAAACCTCAAAATCTGCGAGGTGAGGGACGGTATGTTTCGGGTGGGAGGGTGTGAGTGTCCATTCTGTACGTTTAGTACTATAATATTTCTGTGGTATTGTTTCAGGTGACGCCTCCCAGGTTCACCGTGGCTACAGAAACGACGACTTCTACCGTCTGTCCGCCATGCCCCCCCTGCCCGAATTGCCCATTTAGAGGATAATTTTATTATATAATTAATAATATTGTTTTTTCTTTTTTAGTCATCATCATTTCGTGTAGGTTACATTGTCAATCGACCATGTACGCCCTTGGTGTCAGAGTTGTGCGGAACCGCCTCTCGGCCTCTGACGTGGTCCCTTTAACGACCACCATATGGCAGCCGGGACCAACGGCTTAACGTGCCTTCCGAAGCACGGAATCATCTTTATTTTCAGACAATCAGGTGATTCAAACCTGCAATGTCCTAACCAAACTGGAAACAACTAAACAAAGTATGCTTCCGGTGGGCATCGAACCCGCGACCTCCGGTTCGAAGGCGAACGTCTTAACCACTGGACCACGGAGGCAGTTTTAGTAATAATAATAATTAATGTTTGTCTTCTATAATATAAAGATCAATTGCTGTTCGTTAGTCTCGCTAAAATTCGAGAACGGCTGGACCGATTTGGCTATTTTTGGTTTTGAATTATTTGTGGAAGTCCACGGAAGGTTTAAAAGGTGAATATATTCGCAGGCGGTACGAAGTTTGCCGGGTCAGTTAGTTTATAATATTTTCGTACCCGTTGGACGACATAGACGTCATACTTGTTTGTTTGTCTATCCCGCAGGCAACTAACTATAGCAAGAACGCATTCTTTCCTCGCACTTGTAGGAAATTTAACAAACTAAGGGCCGATTTCACCGACATCGTTTCTATCCAAGAGTCTAAGCGTAAAAAATGGACGGAAGACATTTTAATTCTAGACACAAGAGTGCCTGTACCGGGATTATACGTGGATTAATAGTATATTCTCAGGTTAACTGTGTGGTGAAATGCAAACTCCATTATACGAGAGTAAATTGCGTCCACCGAAGTCGGCTAAGTTTTATTCCAATTTATACCAATTGTTTATCTTTTCTTTTTCTCTATGGAAAAAGCCATTACATTTAATGTTATTGATGGTATTTACTGTTACATTTAAATATTTTAACTTTGAAATTAAAAATAATATCGTCTAAGTGCGAATCGGTGTAGCGCATGAAGGGTTCTGTACCATTATCTATAAAAACAGCAAAAAAACTATGTCTGTAGAATGGGAGCTCCCTTTAGTATCCATCCATACTAATATTATAAATGCGAAAGTCTGTCTGTTACAAACATAGGCTACTTTTTGACGCAGGCGGAGCTGCGGGAAACAGCTAGTACAAAATAACAGTGTATCTTTTTTATATATATATAAAACTAGCTTTTTCTTAAACTATATTCATACCAACTTTCATCAAAATCCGTTCAGCGGTTTGGCCGTGAAAGCGTAACAGACAGACAGACAGACTTTCGCATTTATAATATTAGTATGGATATTTGTTGTTTTAGCGGTAACAGAAATACATCATCAGTGAAAATTTAAATTTTCACGGTTACAGAGCCCCGTTTTCCCTTTGTACAGAACCCTAAAAAACGCATCAAAATCAGGCTCCAAAGGGGTCGCTGTGCTGACAGCGGACAGGTCGGCAAAGCGCTCGTGACATCTCCGGTGTTGCAGGCGTTCATAGGCTACGGCAACCACTTACCATCAGGAAGGCCTTACGCCTGTTTTCCTACTTAGTTGTATAAAAAAAATCCGCTCAGACATACGCACTATGTCGCTGGTTGGACTTTTGTTGGACATATCCGTTTCGCACTTCAAATAAATAATAGTTCATAATAATAATAAAAAATATATTATATATATTTATAATAAAACTATATACAATTAGAGCATGTCTGTTGTATCATTTTGCGTCATCTTTTTCCTGGTATGTGATCACTCCTTTTTCTATTAAGTCGGGTATTTCGACAGCGAGCCACGGTCCCAGCTGGAAAAACGAAAAATTAGGTTTTGGCTCTATGGTTTCTGTTTACAAAACATTATTTTACTGTTTCTTTTATATCTCATTGAGAGGAGCCGAATAGACAAACTCGCGTGTCTGACAATTGCTCAAGTTAAGCGACGGCGAAACGCAACCCGTATGGGATTGGTTGTTGGGATACTTCCACTTTCTATCTCGAGCTTGGTAGGCACATTCAGTTTGTCTGAAAAATCTTACAGTGTTTACCGCTAACTCCTACTGTAGATCTAGTTTAACCATTAAAGTGTTATGGAAGTCAGACGACAGTCACTTCATTGTAACAATTGGTGCCACCAGCCGCCAAATCTAGGAGCCAGTTGCGATCTCAGCTTACAGTTACATTGCGGAGTCAGGGGTACGCTGTAACTCATGGTCCTGCTACTGCCAACTACCGATAACAACAGGGACCAACGGCTTAACATGTGTCCGAAGCATAGTGGAGCTGGAGATAGAAAATGCCACAAAATGGCGACCAATCCAATACAGATACGCGTTTTGATACTTAGATGAATGATAAATCATTTACTACTCACACCAAGTGCCATAGCATGTGCAATTCCAAATTTAGGTACGTTCCTCGCCCATAGAGGTTTGAAATGGTCCGTGAGACAGATCTTGCCGCCCCTGTACATCTTTGCAGTCTTTCCATCTAAACCAGGCAGGGCTAGCTCGGGTGCTGTCGTTGGGTACGTTATTGGTATCTGTAAAATTATTGATAAGTATTCAACACTTTTGCTGACTGTTAAGGAAATAACAATCCTGCGCCAAAAAATGGAATGGGATGTGTTGAGTTGTAGTTATGTGCGATAGTGTCACAGTAATATACGAAACCGCAAAAACCATGTACTCACATCAAATTCCAGATCAAATTCGTACTTCAGCAAGTTGTGGACGTACCAACACTTGCCAAACCATTTTGTGCCGGTTTTATCTGACTCCAACCGGAACCAGTCGTTATCCGCCTCTTTGTTGTTCTGCACATACTGTAATTGAAAGGATAATTTATCCATTAATTAATTTATTAAGAAGACTGTTTGATATTGAACTTACAATCAGGTGGGCCGTACACCTGTTTGCCGATTTAATTGTATAAAATATTGAGCCACAACCTGTGAACACTGTAATAAACCCGCATCGGTGCAAAGTGATAAAGTGCAATATTGAAGGGGATTTGTCCATCGTGGGCAGCCAACTGGATTAGATAGATGAAAGGAATCATAAGGTCGGTGTGCATCCAAACTATCCCTTGATTGTTCCTTTAAAATTACAACAAACAACTCCCTACAGAAACTACAGTCCATTTATATTCCGGGACATTTTGGCCAAATTGACTGAGACCAAAGACCAAGAGCTATTTTGGTATGACAATAATAAAATAACAGGTGTTTTACAGTATAAGTTAAAAATTCATCAATCCATTTACTTCAAAGGTAAAGGAGTATGATCCTATTCTGCAAGAATAATTTAATTTAAATATGGGTGTTACACCTAAGGCTATTAAAAAAACGGGCTTTAGGTATTGGTCTTTTGGAACAGTTGTTCCAATGGGTTATGATCCAGTAACTGGACCATACATGTTCAGAATCAAAATATGTAAAAAGGCAGACTTCTTCTTAGCTAATGGCCAATTATATTTGTGACCAATATTCCGCCACTAACAAGGCATTGTCAGTGGCTTCGTAAGTCAGACTTATCGCCAATAATATCAATTAGTACTAGGAAATACTGAATCTGGGAGTTGGTGTAAAATTCTTACAAGAAAAATGTTACAAAGCGAGTGAAAATTTCGCATACAAATTGATACAGAAAAATTATATTTAGGGTAACAAATGTTGGATAGTTCCACAATGTTCTGAATTAGCCATATTAAAGAGATTATAAACTGGTTTACCTTAATTAGAGCTTGATATTCCTCTTTTAGTCGTGTCACCCATAGTTCTTTGTCCCGTGGCCCAGCCTTTGTTTGTAGCAGTGGAATGCTGCTTAACGTTTTCCTGGTGCTTTCGTCAACCATTTTAAACAATAACTAATCACCGTTTCATTTTATTTTGAGGAATAATTCGCAAATATTTCTTTGTATACATTCACGTTGACTGTCGTACCAGTGGTAATGACGTCGACGTGTCAGTAATTAGTGTTGCCAGAATAATAGTTGTCATGCTACTACGTGGTTACTACTATACGATACACAGAATTTTGTATTATTTCTGTGATATGACACGAGTTAACCCTAGAACATGGACTTAGTATTTTAAACCGGACTGAGCTCTTTGACCTAAAACCCTTTTAATAAGGTAACCATGATAATATTTTTAATTGGGACAAAATATTTTAAACTTCGTAAATACTGCTCATAAATAGTTAGCTTGATTGCTTAGCGGGACGTGATTGTTTGTGACGATTACGCGAGTTAAGCAACAGCAGGTGCGACCTAACTTAGAGTGGACAACACTTGGCGTATTACGTTCAGCCTTTAGTACTGCTTGTCTAGTGAAGCCAAGGACACTAGTAAAGTTTCCTTGTCTTCCCCAAGGGAGCCAATACGAGGGACATGTCTACAAAACGTTATTTTCGATTAGACTCCAATTTCCGTAAAGTCTGCACAGAACAATAACTTGTGAGGTTAGCTAGCACCTCCGCACTCGGACCATCAAAAAAATCTGCATTAAGCATGTACCACCTTTCCCCTTTTTTTCCAGAGGAACGTGGTCACCCTATTTTGCAAAAGTACCAACGTGATAAAGCTTGTATTTGCTAGAAAGAGACAGGTTCCACCACTATTTCTATGTCGCTTGGCTCGGTCTTGCCTCTATGCAAATTTGCAGAAGTACTCAGTCCTGTTTAAAATACTAAGTCCATGCCCTAGAACTACTGGGGAACTCCATGAGTTTAATTTTTTAAATCATTTCTTTGATTGGCAAGGCACGGGTTAGACCTCCCGTGTTTTACTCTGAGATGACCTGTTACAGATTGACCCATGACTCGACGACAGCCGGCTGGTATAGTTGTCTGGACTTTTGTTGTCTTTGTCAATGTAGGAATAATGTAAGTTCATAAAAATATTAAAATGTATATTTTTGTGCTTATTGTTTATTAGCAAGTTATTTAGTTAAAATATTCCAAGAAATAAAATCTTCTAATTTTTTTTTTTTCTTTTAAAATGAAAAAATTGGTTGTCTGTAAAGTCTGTTTACGGATGGTAGTTTGACGTGACAACGTTAAACATTACAGTAGTATAATACACATGATCATGCCTCTCTCTCGTTCGTGCCGCGCTCTCGCGTGCGGAACGCGACAATGAGCGTAACGGGACAATGACGTCATCTTTTTCGTGCATGCAGCCCGTAGTATCGAGTTATTAGACGTTGTCACGTCAAAAAAACTAGCTATAATTGTTTTTTTGTTGGAGTGTGCGTTTTCAACGCTATGGAAACTTAATATTGACTTTTATGTATTTCTATGAATTTTTTAGTGCAGTGTTTTTTAACTTAGTGGTGATGTATAAATTATCGAGAGCTAATAACAATAACAATGAAGTTTTGTCACTCTTTCTCTAAAAAATTGGGAATAAACATATTATACAGAGAAGCATTTGATAGAGCTCTCATACAAACCCCAACTTTGAGCTGGCATATAAAGGAAACAATTTCGGCGATCCCAATTCTACCGATGCTTGTCGGTCCTATAGATTTAAACATCACTCACAGAGACGTTGCAGTTTCTGCCCTAGCACCACGAAACATACTCGTAAAAGCGAGACAAGGAGCCCCAAGTACAAAATTACAATTTATTTGTAACACTAACTCAATTTAAAAAAAAAGTGAAGAGCAGAAAACGTTACAAGTTTTTATTTTTATTAAACCGGGCGGATAAGGAGGGCATTGTCCACTGCTGGCAGAAAAAGTCAAATAATTTTTCTACCATTTAGCCTTGCTTTTTAATATGTGGTAACACTAGGAATTTTAAAAACTTTTTTCATTGCTCTGAACGAATTCTTTTGGATTCTTACTGGCATGCAATTTAAGAAATGAAAGTTTTCTTAAAAATACTTGAAACAAAAATTCGACACCCCTCAATCAAAATCTATGAACATGCCAAGCGTAATGTGGTTTTCGTTTTAGAAAAAATCATTTATAAACCCAAAAAAATCGAAAATATATATTTAAAAAGGTAAGCTCCTTACCTACCAAAATCCGGCCATTAAAATAATCATTAATTTGTTGTAAACCCACGTCATAATCATCATTACCTAGCCAAGAGCAATTGTCAAGTGGCCGAGTCACTGTTCGAGATAGATTTTCATTCTGAGCGAGCCGCCAGCATTCAGCAAATTCCAGCGTTGTCATTACTGAAGATTAACGATTATGAAAAATGAAAATCGTTTCAAACCGAACAAAAATTCTTCGATATCGAACGAAAATCATTTTATATCGAACAAAAATTATACGACTGAAAAAGAACACTCAAGGTGTTCTAAGTACCCTGACAGAAAAATACTTCAGTTTCCACTTAAATAGGAAAGGTCAGATAGGTAAATACGGTGTTTACACGCTTCATCTTCATCCTAGCGTTTTCCTCATTGCATCATCAGCTGTTTACAGAACATCAGAAGGTACCGACTGTGATAGATGAGATGATAGTTTGGAGTACGGCGGGAGCGAGAGTGTTATGCTCGACCGCCGTAAAGGGAATTACTTCCCGCCAGGCGTAGTGTTATGCCTGGGGAAACGAGGCTCCGACGGTGTTCTGTCGGAGGTTGTATATATTGTTGCAATCCTCAGAAACTCCAATTGCGCGATTTAGTCTTTCCATACTGATTGGACGTCTTGTTTGGGAATTTCGAATTAGTCTCTTTAGCGCCATCTGTTGCGTTGTGTTGTAACTATTTACTGTGCGATTGTGGCGCCACAATAGATTGGTTAAGTCGGGCATCCGGCAACCTAAACAATCTAACAGACTTCTTCATTCGTGTTTTTACTAGTTGCTTCCTCAGCTTACGTTACCGCCAAATCTAGGACCAACAGGAATATGAAACCCCTTTAAAAAGGGGTTGCTATAAATGTACAGTCGAAGCCAGATAAACCTGACCCCTCAGCCATTAAGGTAGGTACTGTACATCTATCACATCGGTCACGTTCATCTATCTTCGACTGTACCCTAGACTCTGAAGCGTGCTTAGGACGAAACTCTGAAACGCGCTTAGACGAAAAAAAATTGATAAGAAAGTCACATGGACAGTTCTGTAGGTATGTCTATCTGTTCCGGAGCTTTGGTAGATATATTTTCGAATTTGCTAATTTCATGCATTTTTTCATTTCAGCTTTCCAATGACTTCAATCGTTTGAATGTGTTGTTGAACAATTCCAAAATATAAAGAAAAATATCTTCTGTTGATTTAGTGTACGAAGTTGTAAGTGAAAGATGGCAGACAAGAAAAAGTAAGTAGGATATTTTACGTTTTAGTTTTAGGATTTCCAGAAAATCTTTACCCGAAGAATAGGAGTTGCCAAGTTCACCCGTCGACCCTGTACGCCACGGTAACAGCGACTTACATGAATAGGTAAATCACGACCACTAACATTGTTCTGTGTGGGATTTGGACCCCTGTCTTATGGGGATCTATATGAATATTATGGGATCACAAGGGTATCTTTAGGAGCCTTTTTTTTGATAGTATACTAGTTGACGTGATACTTTTCAAAAATAGGTCTTCTGAAGTCGATGTTTTGCTGAGATCATAAGATTATAGGCAACTCGCTGTTTCCCGCAGCTCCGCCTGCGTCTAAAAGTGGTCTATGGTTGACCCCGAGTCTTCAACTATATTCATACCAAATTTCTTTAAAATCCGTTCAGCGGTTTGGCCGTGAAAGACTAACAGACAGACAGACAGACTTTCGCATTTATAATATTAAGTATGGATAAAAAAGATGATAAAAAAGATCATTCATGCCTTTAGCATGAGATTTTATTCACGCAAAAGCTAGTCGTCAAGATTTTGTTTAGAATCTTTTCAGTTATCTTACAGGGTTTTTCATGCAAAGCTGACGTTATTGACTGCATAAAATCCCATAGTGGAGATACAAGAGAAATTTTAATTTACAGGAGCCAGGCAGGTGGAGATGCCACCGCTCCTCCAAAGAAAGATGGGCCTAAAGGCAAGGAGGTGATCCCTGAGCCTGAGGAGATCGTAAAGACACCTTCGGAAATCGCTAGGGAGTATGTTCCACTAATATTTGACTCAATGTAGACGTTAGAACTGGCGCATTCTTACAGACAGGACTTAGGTTAGGCCTCAGGGCTCTTCTTTATCCAAGCGTGTTTTCCTAGTTGCGTCGTCAGCTTACGCATCGGAGTAAGTCATGTTCCTAACTTTGGCAGCATTTGTTATTACAATGAAGTGAAGCGAAAAATCGAAACCAGACCAACAGGAACATGATCCGTGGTGTGTTAATGGCCAACACTGTCAGATTTTTTAAGGCCGCCTAAAGACATCTGACACATCCTAACTACTGTTATTTATCGATAACAACCGGGACAAATGGCTTAATGTGCCTTCCGAAGCACGGAGGAAGGAACCCGAGATAGAAAATGCCACTAAATGGCGACCAATCCAAACCAATATAAGAGTCGCGTATTGCGTTCCTCCGTTAGATTATGGTATGATGATCTCTGTTGAAGTGCTGGATAATTGTCTGGGTAAACACGCCATGATCGCAAATGTTGTGTACATATAACAATTTTTCAAAGTTGAAACTGAATCGGTTTAGACGCAAACCACCACTTACAGCAAGTGGGGATTTATGTAGTCTCCACAATGTGGTAAGGTTACTTTTAGTGAAATCTCATACGGTCACAGTCGCATCTAGGTTATAAATATACCTACATGGTTGTCATTTCTACACCAGAGAGGCTGAATACCGCTCTATGGTGCGAAAACAGAAGTTCAAACGTCGCTGGCCGGAGATCCAGCGTCCGAAATTCAGGACCCGGCCGTGGCATCCACCGGGACCGCCGCAGCGAATGCCTCCTATTGTAAGTCGTCGCTATTTCTATCATCTTTATCGACTCCATCATGTTCATCATCTCCATAATGTCAATTATCTCTATCATCACAATTATCTCTAATCTCCATTATCTTCACCATCTCCATCTAATCATCTCGTTCATCCCCATTGTCACTATCATGTCGATATTTACGTTTTAAGTCGAGATTGAAGCTGACTGACGCTGTCAGGAGCCTCACAAAGACTCGTCTTCTAAACATGTCTAATGATTTCTATCATAATCATCGTCATTTTGACGACCTCACCCATCTATCCGTTTTGAGTCCTAGCAGAAACAATTCTGAATCTGATAGCTATAACCGCATTAATAGCAATTCAGCAGTAATTAAAATGACCTACCAAATTTCCAATCAGATGGTAGAGCTACCAGAGTTGAAGTTGCGTAGATGGGTACCCCCGTACAGACGTCGACGTCGCCCAAGACCAAAACTCCTCAGGATACCGGCCGAAGAGATGACACAACCGTTGTATGAATGTGCCAAATTGAAGAAGGTAAGGGCATTAAAAACTGAATTCATAACAGTTTCAGAAGTTAATTGTATCTTCTTTATTCGAGGAGTTTCTCTTCTGTAGCTGCAGAGCCTATAATTCGCTATAGTGGTGATATTAGAGATACTACTAAATCATACATATTACAATACAATACAATACAAAAACTCTTTATTACACAACAAGGATACATTGTTAAATACAAGCAATTACAAGAAAAATAACCTTGCGCAAAGGCGGCCTTATCGCAATAGCAATTTTTTCCAGGCAATCTTACGGAGAATCGAGTAAAGATATTAAAGATAGTGTGCGGTAGGTGTCAAAAAGAGTAAGAAGAAAAATAATAATTTTAATAAATATCAAAACATAAACTTACACATATAATGTATATTACACACTTACTTATATACAACTATATATACATACACATGCATACACACATATATCCATGTACATACATAAATACATACATACAATATAACGACATTTTCACTACACATACACCATTACTACAAACAAGGTAGAATACCATAGCCATGATATATTTAAGAATCACGTAAAATGTGCGACATGACTTGTGATTTGAAGCTTGCTAACGTTTCGGCGCACTGGACGGTGGTATTGCCGGACAACTGTTACATTTTTTAGGATGCATAAAGACAGACACAACCTAATGTTTGCCATCTAGCGATAACAGCTTCATGCTCAGCATATGACGAACCTTCGACTCTGAAGTCGTTGGTTCGATTCCCATGGAAAGTATACTTTTAGTTGTTGTACTTTTATTGTCTGACAATAATGTTGTTTCGTGCTTCGTAAGGCACGTTGAGCCGTTGGTCCTGGCTGCCATTAGGTCGTTTAAGGAACCACGTCAGACGCCAAAGGCGGTGCCGGGAAAATGGGACACCAGGATGTTGTGGCGACACATTCGCTAAACAAATAATCACACCACCGACGCAACAGATGGCGCTAAACAGAAAAACCGTAATTCCCATACAAGACGCAAAAATAGGTATGGCAGACTAAATCGCGCAACTAAAGTTTCTAAGGATTGGAGCATATATACAACCTCCGACAGTACATCTTTGGAGCCGCGGCTCCTTGGGCAAACCACCTCGCCTGGCGGGAAGTAATTCCCTTTACGGCGGTCGAGCATAACACCATCGCTTTCGCCGTACTCCAAAGTGTAAAAGGTTCATTGACCATATAACCCAATTATGTAAGCATATGGAGCATATGACGGTTAAGCATAGGCTCTCTGACGTAAACTAAGAAGGTACAAATGAACATATGAATTCAAAATAGGGGTTACAATACAATACAAAACTCTTTTTTGCACAATAAGGAAACCTTGTCAAATACAAGAAAACGAAAAGGGAAAGTAAGCAGACATAATGAAAATAGGTACGCTGACGTACCTAATTAAGATTCTGGCAAAATTTTACCATTAATTTTTTTGTGCATATTTTTCGCATATACATAATGCGCAAATTATAAACTCTCTAAATGCAATTTTATAAACTCTCCAAACTTCAAGATGCACACGCATCAGCTAACTTAAGCTGCTAGTGTGTTCAAAAATATAAATAAATAAGTAAATATACCGAGAACGAAATAGGGTAGGGTGGGTGAAAGAAAGTTTGAATTCTATTGTTCCACTACTTCGACATCTCTATCATACACTTTTTTTCAGATTTGGCATGGATTCCACCAAGTCGAAAGGAACAAGATGATGTTGCAAGGCTGTATTGGTTGTGACTCAAAAAGATATTCTTCAACTGCATGTGGTAAGCTAAAGATCAACTTTTGTGATTTCTGTCACCAAATAGCAGTGTATGAATTAAATTGAAATAAATTGTAACTTGTGTGTTGGGAGATTTAGTGGAATATCCCATTTTCCATTTATAAGTGCGAAAGTCTGTCTCAGCGAAATTCGCTTTCAAGGCCAAGCCGCTGAACGGATTCTGATGAAATTTGGACAGACATAGCTACTTTTTGACGCATGTGGAGCTGCGGGAAACAGCTATAGTATTTTATTGTTACGTTGACTTGCATACTTAGTTTTCTCCTCTCACTTCGTCTGCAATAAATTTTCGATGATGAACGTAATCCCAACCGTTCCGGTCACACCAGCGCACCGTTCCAGTTTGGTTAGGATATTGCCGGCTTGAATAACCTGATTGTTTGTTTTGAATTGTGATTTCGTGTTTCTGAAGGCACTTTAGACCGTCGGTCCCGGCTGCCATTAGGTAGTCGTTAAAGGAGGACGACCATCTCAGAGGCTAAAGGCGGTTGTGAAAAACTCTGACACCAGGTTGCACAGAATCAATTTGACCATTGGATATGTCAGGGCCAAAATGGAAACGGATCACCGGCATCCCTTAAACAACCACGTGCCCGTCACTCAAAGACTGAAGAGTCGACACAGCTTCGTCAAAGAAACAAAACCACTAACTGGCGAAGCCCCTCAGTCTTAGAGTAGATATTTGGACGGAGAGATACCCTTCGGCTTCATCTCTGCCGCTATCGGAGTGCCTTCCTCCTGGACATGATCTGCCATGGCTTACATGGAAGTCTTTAAACAGACTCCGGACTCTCGTAGGCCGAAGCAAGGAAAACATGTTCAGGTGGGGCTACTGCTAGGAGGTGGCCTGCCAGTGCGGTGTCTCTCCCCAAACCGTGACGCATCTCCTGTCCTCTCCTGCGCGCCCAGCTACCCACACAGTTCCTTGTCGGTGGCAGAGTTTTGGTTCCTTTGAAGTTTGATAACAGCCAGAGTCGATCCGCAAAGAAGAAGATGAATGAATGAATCGATTTTCAATAATGAATGTCATTGCCACAGGATCCCAAACAGCTTGCATAGCAGTCGTCTGTCGTGCGTTGTTAGACGAGAAGCCACCTTCGGAACTGGTGAAGTGTGACGTGAACGAAGTTATCGAGGCTGGCGATCGGTATTACAAGCAGTGCATGCTGGCGATGAAATGTTATAAAGGTATATCATCATTTTAGATTTCAGCCACTGCTGGATATAGGATTCCCCCACTGATTTTCAGTCTGGAGTGCTGTTTTGAAGTTTGAATAAATAATATTATTGTTCGGTATCGATTGATTTTTAATAGACATAATCGGTATTTTGGAATTATCCAAAATACCGATTTAACCGAAATTATGTATTAACATATTTCATACTTTTCTTAATGGGGCTCTTAAAAAGCGCCTTCAGTATCTTCCACCTGATTTTTTTTATAGGTAATCAATCGAGATTGGTTCGAAAATGTTTCCATATTCACTAAACACTTATAATCTACTAAAGAAGAAAACAGATGGCGCTAATGGTCTCTGCCTATGTATGCATGGGAAACAGGGTGCATTGTGTATGTCTGTGTATTCTTAAACCTTCACTCAAACTCGACTCAACCTTACTCCACCTCATTGATATGATTAGTCGTCACAAGCTTCCTTAGCTTGAGATGATTGCTCATTGGAGGTGAGTATCAAACTGTCAAATATAAGGTTGGTCGAGAGGTACCTTGAGGCGTCTTTGAAATGAAATAAAGTGGATAAAAAACGGGTTTTTGTCACTTTTGGCCTAGTTATCTACTTACTTTATTTAATTTTTTACTCTTTTCTTTTGTAATTTTCAATTTTTGTGTTTAGAATTGTTATTATAACTTCATTAGAGTTTGCTGAATCAACCAACTAAGAATGTCGTTTTCAAGGAAAGTTCGAGGACTTCCTTAAGGCGCCCTCGAATGAGTTTGAGTGAAGGACGTCCATAAGGTTTAAGAATACGGGGGTTAATATTTTCACTTGATGTTCCGAAGTTTTCTCGAAATCTGAATAATTAATCCCTTCCAGGCAAACCCCAGCTAAACCTCAACCAGCTGCTAACATCGTTCTTCTTCCACGACAACAAGTACACGGTGAAGATGGTGGAGGTTGAGAGAGGTTTGCTCGCCAAACACCCAGATAACATACAGTCTGATCCGGACTTTATGGCGTAAGTTACTTTTACAGTTAAGCTTATTTCGTAGACTTGTCTCCCCTGTCGTCTTCCCCGGGAGAGACAAGGTTGCTCCCAGAGGTTTTTTCTGCTCGTATATGTCACTTAAGGACACACTTGATTACACGGATGTCAGACTTTTCAAGCTGATAAAAGGACATCCATCCAATCTTCCAGAACCTAGTCTTTGAAGTATGAATGGCGATGGTGCCAATTAATTTGATAAAATAGGTACCACAAGAAATTTTGGGATATTACTGATATAATGTTTGTGATGACGCACTAATTGGAAATCTATTCAATAGAGCATTAAAGCGATTAAATTCAAAGACTCAGGTTACTCTTTCAGACAATCAGGTGATTCAAGCCTGCAATGTCCTAACCAAACTGAAAACAACTAAACAAAGAATGCTGCCCGCGGGAAACAAGCAAGACACCACAACACACAAGAAGACAAACTTTTTAACCTTGACCACGGAGGCAGTTGAATTTCTATCGATATCTAAATCGATTGTTACAGTCTCATGGAGAAGAAGATCGGTCAAACCTACACGATGATTCTGTCAATTGGTGGTGAAAAGCACTTCCTAATCTGGGGCAATCCTCCGGAAGCTGGAAGCAGTTGTAGAACCGTGTGCTACATCTTCGATCCTCATATGCTGAATGAATTAGGACAACCTAATAAGTTGTGAGTAAATAAATGCATTTATTCACAAATAAAAACACAACACACATACATTCGCAAATATAAACACAAAACACACATACATCGACACTTCTACACTAATATTATAAAGAGGAAAGATTTGTATTTTTGTGTGTATGTTTTTAATGAATAAACTTAAAAACTACTGTGCCGATTTTAAAAATGCTTTCACCATTGGAAAGCTACATTCACCCTAAGTAACATAGGCTATATACCGCAGGTGGAGCTGCGGGAAACAGCTAGTTCACAAATAAAAACACAATATACATACATTCTATTCTTCTTTGCAGACCATTTTTCTTTAAGAATTTTTTTTGCAGACTCTAGATGATGCTTTTCAGAATTTTCTGCTTTTTGATCACGGACACTCCACACAACAGCGGCAAGCCCGATACGTATTATCACTACTACGATTCGGTTGCGTACGCACGCGCGTCAATGTGTGTGTTAGTCGTAGGTTTGGTTATTTTGCCGTATATCAGCGTCCTAGTCGTCGCAGCGGCCGCGCGGCTAAAGCGACGTCCTTGCATTGTTTTGCCCTTGATATTTACATTGCCTAATAAGTTGTGAGAGCAATCTGTTGCTGTCTTTTGCTAAGGCAATGGCAAATACATATCATTACATAGAGAAAAAAATACTTAAAAAACTTAAACTAGATTTAGAAGGGCTTCACCTTATGTTATATCCCTTGACAAAAAATAGGAGCGGTGTAAGTTTGACATGCCCGTGTGGAAAGGACTGATATTAATGTGGTTAACTTTTTGATAACGATGATAAACTTGATTAAAGTTCTAAGCTAAAAAAAAATATTGTAGAACGCTTATTTTCTCTTCGTACTACTTGATTATCGCTGATCATATTTATTTTCATGCTATTTCCAAGGTATTTTAACTAAACAGTCTTAGAGACACTGACCCCCTCAGCAATACCTCGCACTCCGCACGTCTGCCTTCCGCCCCGTGTAGCCTCACAAAGGCTTTCTTACAAAACGCTTATTACGGCATCTCCTCTTTGTAATTACTCCATGAGTCTAGTATCTTCTAGGGGAGGGGCGGGTGCTTTTCTCCGCTACGCTGGAGTCACATCGTTTGTTCTTGATTTCTTGGCGAACTACGGAGACCTGGATTCAGCCAAGAAGGGCACGCCGAAGCCTCCCATCACATTGACTAATATTGAAGTAAGTTGATATCCTTTTGTTAACATTTAGTAGGTTAACAGGCTTGTGGCACTTTTTAAAATATAAGCATTTTGATACGATGTCTTTTACCGATAATGTTCATTGACCGACGTAGGATTTATACTTTGGTAAGCGGTTATCGTAGGTAGCCAATGGACCTGCAGAAGAAGATGTTCCAATTGCGCGTTGCTGATTCAAATTGGTGGATTTCCTTAAAATCTATACGCTTAGGTACATTTTTAAAATTAAGCGCCATAAATTAAACATCGGTCGTGATCCTGATCAATCGCTGGACAATAAGTATTCATTCGGTCATATCGAGTGAGTAACATGGTCAATCGACCATATATATGTATAGCCAGGTGTCAGTTTTTTGAAACCGCCTTTTATCCTCTCATCATCATCATTTCGTATATGTTACATTGTCTAACGACCACCTCTTAGCCTCTGACGTGGTTCCTTTAACGACTACCAAATTGCAGTCGGGACCAACGGCTTAACGTGCCTTCCGAAAAACGGAATCATCTTTAATACCAGACAATCAGAGGATTCTGACCAAACTAGACAAAACTAAACAAAGTATGCTTCCCGTGAGAAACGAACCCGCCATCTCAGGGTCAAAGACAAACGCCTTATTCACTAAACCGCAGAGGCAGTATTATAGCACTTATTTTCCAGCCATTGACATACTTAATGACATGATCAAGCATGTATACAACAAAAATTTAAAAATTCCAGGTCGTGCAAAAGGAGCCTCTGATTAGAGTTCCAGACTATGAGCTAGACATGAAGGCATTGAAGATTCATTGCAGAAGCGAGTGGGACAGCATGAACGTCAATGCTCTCATTGAGAAGAAGAGGAACGAGGTGAAATAGATTTCTTTTCACTAACTCATTTTGTTCCTATTGATAATTTCAACACAGGACGCCTCTAGATACGAAACTTTTGGATAAAACATGCGATGACATATCACTCCCAGTAAGAAACCACCTGAACAGCTATGTCACAAGCCAAGTACAAGCCATTCAAGGATAAGATTCATAGTTTGAGGGGATAAACCACACTCGCTCCGGTTTTGTGTGCCGTCAGTAATTCCCCACTTGCTGAGGTTATAGGTCCATTCAAACTGACGCAAATCCCGCGCGATTGGCGGGACGCCCGCAGAAATAAGAATACAAAGAATTGCCATTAGCAGGCCAGTTAACTTTGGCACACGCTACGGCACTTCTACCGATTCCTTTTTCTGTGGGCATCCCGCCAGCCGCCGCCAGTGGGTTTCGCGTCAGTTTGAATGGTCCTTATCTCTACAGTGACCTACTTGGGTTCTCAACCTATTGAGAGACTTGCAAACAGGTGAAGGCAAGGGAAGTTCTTCTCGTGGGTATATGAAATTTTGAAAAGTGTGGTCTCGCATCCATCCATAGTTGTATTCCGGCCTCTTTGGCGTTGCCGTCTTTTGTGCATTTTAAAAAACTATGTCAGCACTTCAGTCTATCGGGCTGTACTGCACCCACAGATAACCCACAGATACATCTGTGACTCCATTCATATAGTAAGTAAAACACTTTATTGCACCATAGATAATTACATACAACTATATGTTTTCTGTAACAAAGATGTATAATGGGCGGCCTTATCGCTAATGCAATCTCTTCCAGGCTACCTTTAGGCACATTTAGTGGGTGTCTGGAAACCAGCTCTTGTGCTTTACGCTCAGCAGCACAGGCTGTATCTCTGCGAACACAAGGAAGAGCTATTTTCGCAAGATAATACAGCATTTTGATCGGAGTTGGTTTTAGACAACCCGTTACAATTTAGTAGGTTTCATTCAAAGCGATTATAATAATAATAATAAACACTTTATTGCACCAGGAATATACAATTTTGAGACATGTACATGTAGACATAATGGTGTGCAAAGGCGGCCTTATCGCAATAGCAATCTCTTACAGGCAACCCTTTTTGTAGGAAACATTTTAGGAAAAGAGACAGGTATTGTGCAGAAACATAAGCTAAGTATAAAAGTATAAACTTACATAAAATAAACTTACTTAAAATTACATATCGCAGTACACATATAGTATACAGAAATAAATAAATAAATGTACTATAATACCTCAAATAATGATGTAAGATAAATTTTAAGACCTAACGTAACATCTCACATCATTCACCCCCATCTAGAAAATGCTCTTTCACTAGTGCTTTAAAACTCGCAAGAGTTTGAGCACACCGATTATTCACCTGCCGAGCTGCTGGACCTTCCCCAGACTGGGCAAGCATATTCTCTCTAAGCTAACAGTAAACCCATAGTACCATTGCCTATTTGTCCGCCAGTTTTTTCGACTAATCTCGTATCAGTCCACACAGAAGAGAAGACTGGAAGATTTGATTTTTCCTTCTGTTTCTAGGGTCAGTACCCACTAGCCTCACTTAGTGCAGTAAGTTTGGCGACTTCTCGTGGTACATCGAGGAAGAAGGTCAGGGATTTCTACCAGAAGACTCCTAAAGAGGTATGTCATTATATTATAGTTTATATAGTTTCTTTTAGCGACCAACGAAAGAGCGTGATCACTTGTGAAACTTGAGAAGTTAGTCATTTCGACTCAATAGGAAGAAGAAAAATAGTATCCACATCGTGTAGCTCACTTATGTGAGTTAGAAAAAGTTGATCTGCCATCATAACATTGGTGCGTTTGGTAGGCACAGCCGTTTAAACATAGGTTATCGTTCAGTCAACTAAACGATCGCTAGACCGACTAATTCAAGGACAACATGATACTCCACACAGTACCCATATGAACGGTATAAAAACTGACATGATACCCTTGGTGCGTTCAAAAGATATGGCCATTCAAAGATTTTCAGTTGTCATGACAAAGTCGCAAAACTAGCATTAGGATGGATGATTTCGTATCAATCTTTAACGTTCACTTTTGTGCCTGAAGGACCTATTTCTTCTACTTTGCGTGTCGAAATGGCTATTAAATGTGATTGGAGCAATATGTGGCGGCTACCTTTACCGCTCTGTCGTTAGCATCCTCCAAATCTTCAGCCGTGCAAGAGACTGGGCAAATGGGGCATTTCAATAGGTCCTCTATAATAGGGTAGGGAAGGGTCTACTAAGAGCCTAATGGTAGCGTGTCGATTAAAGGGTTAAACTCTGCTTCGATCAAAGGCACAGAATTATGAATAGTGCTAACGTACAGTACACTCACACCCTCCCACCCGAAACAGATACCGCACCGAGCCAAGCAGATTTAGGGGAAACATCGGAGGGCAAAACAATGCAAGGATAACACTTCGGCGCGCGGTCGCGACTGATAACTGTGACGCAGACACTATAAATAATCAACCCTACGAGTGACACACAAATTGACGAGCGTGCGTACGCGACCGAATTGTAGTAGTAGTAATCTCGGCGCTGTTATATGGAGTGTCCGGGGTGTGTCAAACTTGGAGCAATTACAAAGAGGAGATGCCGTTTGAAATGGCGCAGTGATGTGATCATTGGCGCCTCGCCGATACAAGTGGGCGGAGCTTGTCAATGCTCGTGCTCCATGGTTGGAGTCACGATCAAAACCAAGCACCCCGCATATCTGCCTTCCGCCCAGTGTAGCCTCACAAATATTTTCTTACAAAACGCTTATTACGGCATCTCCTCTTTGTAATTGCTCCATGGCGTCAAAGGTCTATTAAGAATGATTATTAAGCCCATGTTACTTAAAATGTGTTGCGTCTTGCTCTTTCACGCTAAATATCGAAAAAGAGAGAAAGGGAGGAAATATATTTTAGCTAACATGCTATACGGGGTTTAAAAACTGCGTCCATTTCAGCCCCCGCCAGTTTTACCGATGGCACCAGAACGCGCCCCCCCGAGCCCCACAATGGATCAAATCATGGCTATGAGAGGGGAAGGATTTTTTCTGTATTGCCCTAGAGCTGACGGACATAATTATGGCCGGTAAGATTCATTCGTATCGATAAGTCCGCCTTTGTACGCATGTTGTTTGGTCAAGTTTTGGAAAATGATCTTTTTCTGATTAGCCTGGGTCTTGAATGTCTATCATTTTAGCCGCATGCAAATCCACTGCTGGACATAAGCCACTCCTAAAGATTTTCAAAATTACAGATTGGGAGCGGCCTGCGTCCAGCGTTTGCCTGCGACCTTTTTCAGGTCATCTGACCATCTGGTCGGTGGATTTCATTGCTGCGCTTGCCTGTGCACATGATGTATTTTGTTATAAAATATAGTATGTGTATAGTGTATACCATAACACAAGTCTCGGACTTACTTTGGGGCTATATATTTATTGACTGTGAGCTTAAGCGAAGGCTCCGTTTCGAGATAGGCCAACTTTGCTTTTGTAGGGAAAATTGTATGTTCCGGGCCAGAGGTCGCATTTCTCAACGGGTCCTTACAAAACTGGACACTCGAGTTCCTTGATTTATTGGAATTTTTTTGTCAAGAGATTTTTTGATTGGGGGAAAAGTGAGGACAAAGAGGGGGAATGTTTGGTCTAACATTATTATACGGATACTTATGTGATGTGTTTGTGTTGTGAAAAACTCAAAAAAGGGAGGTAAATGGGGAAGTTCATAATAGCAATTTATGAATAATTTTCGAATTTATTCATATTCCTTTCTCAAGACAGTCTACTCTGCCTTCTCATGTAACTTCCAGAGACGACATGATACCATCTCCGAAAGAAGAAGTAATCGTGCACAGTCCGGTGGAGATCGCGGACAAGAACTTCCACTCGCAGTTCCAACAGCTTGACGCTGGGAAGTGGATTCTTAGAGGCACAAGGCACATGGCCAGTTATAGGTGAGTATCGTTAATATTTTTTTTGTTTTTTTTTTTGACCTATCCACCCGATAGTAATTGGTTACCGTAGCCTATGAACGCCTGCAACACCGGAGATGACACGAGCGCGTTGCCGACCTGTCCGCTTTCAGCACAGCGACCCCTCTGGAGCCTGGCGACCCTACTCACCAGCAGGAACACAACACTGCATCACAGTGTTATTTGGCTGCGGTCTTCTGTAGGTTGGAGATACTTCCCCAGACGGACTACTCCTTACAAAATGTCCTACCTCTTTTAAGATCTAGAATATCGCAGAATTATTAATAGTACTAACGTACAGAACGGACACTCACACCCTCCCACCCGAAACAGATACCGCACGGAGTCGGCGCAGATTTAGGGTAAACATCGAAAGGAAAACAATTCAAGGATGACATTCGGCGCGCGGCCGCTGCGACGACTATGACTGCGTCACAGTAAATAACACACATTGTAATGACGCGCGTGCGTACACGACCGAATCGTAGTAGTAGTAATCTCGACGCTGTTGTGTGGAATGTCCGGGGTGTGGTGATATATGAGAATATACCTATTTTCCGCAGCTCTGTCTGCTTTAAAGAGAAACCTATGTTTCATCCCGAGTTTTAAACCATATTCATACCGAATTTCATTAAAAGCCGTTCAGTCAGTTGGTTATGTGTAGAACTTGTTGTGAAACATTCAATGAACATTCTAAATAATGTTGATAGGGCGTTTACTTAAATCTAGCTTCAAAACATGTCTTCGGTCGGTGGTCTTTGTTCAGTATTACAATACTGCGTCTGTGTCGGCTTTCCAAACTTATATGTCGATCTTCTCAAGTTTCACTCAAACAGGTCATACTAAAACCAAATAATTCAACAGATATCAAACATTCAAGACCTACACGGCCATACCGTGCTGTGTGGCTGCTATAGCGATGCTCAGAAGATTGAGAGCCCGAGGTTGGAACGAAGATACAGTTGACGAGACCCTGGATCTTGGTTATAATTTGTACAGGGTGAGTAATGAGAGTATATTTTCGATTCAATGACAAATGTCCAATTAGGTTAGCACAGGGCACAGAATTGGTAAAAGTACTAATGTACAGAACGGACACTCACACCCTCCCACCTGAAACAGATACAGCACCGAGCGAAGCAGATTTAGGGGAAACATCGAGAGCAAAACAATGTAAGGAAGTCCCCTCTCCCTTCAGCCACTCGGCCGCTGCGACGATTATGACGCAGAAACGGTAAATAACCAACCCTACGAGTGACACACACATAGACGCACGTTTGTACGCGGCTGAATTGCAGTAGGTAGTAATAGAAATCTCACTCGCCGCTGTTGTATGGAATGTCCGGGGTGTGCCCAGAGACAAGCGCATTTTTTATTTACCTCCAGAAATAAACCTCGGGGCTTAGAAAAAAAGACCTGAAACGAGATGAACACTGAATTCAAGTTTTCAAAATTTTTCCACCTCCACATCTATTGCCTACTTTAAAATATTAGTACAATACGCGGCAAATAACGCTTTGCGTCTCTGAATTTAGCCAACAGTCTTGCTCGCGCAGGTACAGATAAGCGTTGTCGCAATCTATTAATTTTCTAAAAATGTTTAGCGGCTCTCCTTGCACCCAACATCAGAAACGCAAAGTTATTTGGCGCGATGTGTACTGAAATATGGAAAATTTTAGATCCTTTGCGGGTCTTGACATCAATAGTTTCTTCTACCTATCACACTCCCTTGGCTCCTCCTTGTAATTTCTTCCAATCTATCTCATCGTTTATAATATGAGATGTATATTTACATCATTTTATCTCACAGGAGTCTCTAGTAGAGCGAGGTGGTCCAATACGTCGCCTCGTACTTGGAGAACTGAAGGAATGCTTCAGGATACGAGACAAGGAGTACTGTCCCAAGGTAATTGTAATTCTAAACTGCGTCTATGGCCCATTGGTCTTCAGTTCGATTTCCATTTGAAGCATACTTTGTTTAATTGTTTCCAGTTTGGTTAGGACATTGCAGGCCTGAGCCACCTTGATTCTGATATTATAAATGATCCGTGCTTTGGAAGGCACGTTAAGCCGTTGGTCCCGGCCTTCATTTCATCACTATTTCAGATCCTATTTTTTAAATTGGTTTAATAACAATGACTGCATTTTCTCGGTGGACTGAATGCGTAGGTATTTCATTGCGTTACAGAGATGTGATTGGCAAAAATAAAATTGTAATGATTATTAGATTATTAGAAACTAGCTTTTACCGCAGCTCCGCCTGCGTCTAAAAGTAGCCTATGTTTGACCCCGGGTCTTCAACTATATTCATACCAAATTTCATCAAAATCCGTTCAGCGGTTTGGCCGTGAAAGCGTAACAGACAGACAGACAGACAGACTTTCGCATTTATAATATTAAGTATGGATTACTTCAACAGATTTTCTTAATAAATGATGACATTTCTTATATAGGAACGTGGTATAGCTGTTTGGGGCAAGCTTGTGTCGAACAATCCAAAAGTATTCGACGTTTGCCGAGGTATAGAAACCTTCTTCAAGGAATCTGATAGTGGAATTCTTCAGGTGAGTCTTATTCAACCTGTCTTTATATGTCATTTATATGTCCAATCTTTATCCAATACAAAGATCTGTGTTTTTGTAGCAAAAATTCAACTCATAGGTCTCTGATCTCACTGGTGATCATGATGATAATGAAATTTAAAATAGTTACTGGTTGACGAAATTATTGTCAAAATTTTAGGACACTCGAGTTACTGGAAAAGATAAGATTTGGGATGCTAAAAATTAATAATAGTACTATCAACTGTTAAAATATCTAGACTTGGCCCACGAGGTTACCGCCATGTGGGATGTTGATTCGACTAGCATTGTGCCGATAGTAGTATCTGCTAACGGCCTAATAGCGAAGAGTCTAAATCAACACCTAGTTAGGCTCTCGCTAGGTGTTTGGATCAAGGGTCGGATACAGAAGGCGGTCGTCCTTGACACGGCACGGACTGTGAGGAGGTTCCTCACTTTGGAGCCCTGGCCACCGGCATCTTGGGTATTGACTCCGCTGCTGATGGGTGCCTCCATTTTTTATATATTTTTAAATGTTTTTCTTTATTAATATTTAAAAATGTATTTAAAAAGAAAATAGAATAAATAAAGAGATACTAATGCGAAATGTTGGACAAATCGATCGTAGAGACATACCCAAAAAGTGATAGCTTTTCATCACAAGGGAACACTTGTGCTAATGGTATTATATTTATAAAACCTAATTAACGATTGAGAATAACATGTGAAATTGAGATGAAAGTAGATAAGGGTAGAGTCCACAGATAACAAAATATAGATGCAACAAGAAAAGTACTAAGATGAAAACTCTGAAAGACAGAGAGCGGCAGAGAGATCGGTCAATGTTTAATTACTTTTTTATAAATCTATGCACCTAAGATTTCTTTGCGTGTTGTGCCCTCTTCTGTGCCCATATGTCTATTTCCTATGTTAGTTTGGTTGACTGGAAGAGATCCCTATTTGGGATAAGTCCGCCTTTTGTTGTAACCTGTATTCTGATACTATGTTCTTTGTGTACAATAAAGATTTTTACATACATACATACTTATCTATGAGTTACTCATGTTCTCTTTCTTGCTGTCCCTGTCTTTCAGAGTCTCTCATCTTAGTACTTTTCTTGTTGCATCCTTGAGTATTTGTTTTTTTGCTTTATTATCTGTTGGTCATAGACCGTAATCTACTTTCTTCTCCACTTAACACGCTATCTTGAGCTTTTTCATAAACTTATTCAGTGTGGTATTTTAGGTTCCCGGTGAATATGAATGCGCTATCTGGTTCGAAGGTGACCGGTATTATTTGTACCATCCGTGGCCGGCTGACAGAACTGGTCGTAGAGTAAGTATAGACTTGTTTAACCTTCATTGTACAAATTGGAATGATGACAAGGTTGAAAAATTGAAAAATTGTAATGATATTTCATGATAGCAACTTTTTAAATTCAAACTAAAATTAACACTTTGAATTTTCACAGGAGATTTTTTTGTAACAATTTTAAAATCGATGGGAAAGTTCATTTTGAAAGTATAAAATTACTATAAAATTATATTATAATCGATGAACACATAAAAAATAAACAAACTTTTATTTAGGAACTATTTACATACACGCAATATTTAAGGTAGTTGTCGAACAAATTTTAGTCTCACCCTTGTAAATTATCTAGGCGTGACGTCACCGCTAGGTATCCATTAGTATGGAGCGTTTGGTATCGTCCAACATGCACGTGAATTAAAATTCGTCATATCTATTCATATATATTCGTCATATCTCAGTTAGTTTTAGTTTTATCGACGTTTTTTTTACCAATGTGCCTAATAAAGTGAGGTCTTTCATTTAAACATAAAATGGAAAATTATTCGTCATCCCTATTACGAACTATGAAGCACAGTAGGCGGACTTAATGATAAAATTTGTTTGTGTTACATTCTTCCTTATCAATTTTATTATAATCAAAATTGGTTCCTCGTTGTGAATGGTTTGACCAAGTCTATGGAAGATATTTTTGACTGACTCTGTAGTGTCATGACTGTTTGCGTATTTATCCATATCTATGGTTTCTCCAGTCTGGTTACAATGTTAAACGATTCAGAGTGAAAGACAGAGAGACTCAAAGACGAATCACTGGGTTATTCAATTCCGTTATTTGCAAGTAAATTTTACAAAACCTATGTAAGTCGGGTGCCTAAACACCCAGGTGTAAATGATTTGTACTAGGCCTCGTGACAGATCTGTTTAGGCGGTTTTTTTCTAAAATGATATTGTACACTATCAAAACGCAAAGATAAGTAGCTATGATGATCATACTGATCTTGTTACCTTCTCTCAAGCAAGTAAGTAACTGGCAATTCCTAGGTAAATCTCCAAAGAGGCGGCAAGGCTTGCCTACTCTATTTCAATCGTAGACCTCACCTCTGCGACTACTACTTGCATAACGTTAGCGATATCAAGATGAAGCCGTTCAGCATTTCCGATGTCGGCGATCATGAACGCTGTAAAATGTTTCAAACGTAAGGTGTAAATAAAAGTAAAGAACTCGATGAAAACGATCATAATCATAATCATCGGTAAGGGCCTGCCTCGGAGAACATATTGCGACCAAATCGCAGACATATTTAAAAAGGGAGATGTTAGGCGTACCCGTAATCGACGAGCGTGTATGACAAAGTAATTATAGTAGAGAGAGCAATGGAAGTCTGTAAGGATCGTAGCAAATGAAAATCCGTAGTCGCTGCCTACCCCTACGGGAAAAAGGCGTTACAGTATGTATGTATGTATGTAAAACGATCTAATATATCATTAACTTACTTAATACTTAGGGGATAATGTGTGCGTACGTAAAAAACGTACGTCCACTTCACAGTAGTATATTTCGTTAGTATTTAACACCAGTGCAGTACGGTACAGTATTTCACAATCATGTGACGCCAAGATCAAGAAATTTTACAAAACGTGCAATGTCTGCAATTTTCAAAGCGGCGTTCTGTCAAAACTTTTGCGGAAGTAGCGTGGGAGCTACTTTCGGCAAAAGTGTTGCCATAAATCAGTGACAATAAAAGCGCCACACTCTCTCGCTCTGAAATGAGAAGGTGCCATTTAAGAAACAACAAATCAAATGAACACTATAATATTTCCTAGGTGAGTCTCCAGGGAGGCGGCAAGGCTTGCCTACTCTACTTCAATCGTGTCTCCCATCTCTGCGACTACTATTTGGATAACGTTAGCGATATCAAGATGAAGCCGTTCAGCATTTCCGATGTCAGCGTCAAAGAGAGAAAGGACTTGCCGGAGCCCATCAATAAGATGAAACGTTAGTCTGTCAAGAATGTTTTCTAATGATCTACTTATTCTAAGGGCCGATTTCACCAAAGTTGGATAAGTTTTATTCCAAGCATAATGACGCAATTTATACTGTATCGAAAATATACTGTTAGTCCACGTATAATTCCGGTATTGGAATCTATCTCTAGAATGTCTGCCATCCATTTTTTATGCTTAGTTTAGTTACTTTTATACTTATGATAGGACGATGTTGGTGAAATCGGCTGTAAGTGGTGTTTAGAAATAAGATCTTTGTAGCTCTGGTAGTGATAACTGAGAAAATGATAGAAACTTAAGCTTAGCGTACTTGTATAATGATCGCGCGTATCAAGTGGCAAGTATATGATTTGGATTAATCGCTACTTACTACTTTATGATTAAATTAAGATTATTATTTATTTATTAGGAAGACCAACGGCTTCTTTTGTATAAAAATAGTAAGGTTACAATTATATAAAGCAAGTGAGCCACTACAGCTCCTAACATACCAAAATATCTTAACAAAAGTTGAATAGTAATCACACACACGCTACAGTTGTGAGACAACTAGTTGTAGTATGAGATCTAACAAAACATTAGTCGAAACATTGCTATGGTCAAAATAGAAAAAGAGAATAATAAAAAAGTTTAACTCTAAAACTTAAATGAAAACACAACAGAAAAAGCTATGCCTACTGGAGTAAATATTTATAAAATAGTGGTGAATAGATCCAGATCCAATGTCCTGGAGAAAATATTGAAATGATTACTTGCTAAATATGAATTCTGCCAATAATTTGTTGATACATTCGAAGAGGATTAAATCGAAAAATTCTAGGGGGAGCTAATAAATTGGTTTTAGCTAAGAGTTCTGGAAAGTCAACTACACCAGAAGCAATCTTGAGGTTCTTGCTTCAGAAGGAAGATCAAGTATACCATGTAACCCACTCGGTATGAATGAATGAGTGCAAAAATTACTAAAACTTACTATCGATGTTATTTTTTGAGGATTTAAAAGCTCATTTGGGTCAAACAGGATGTATTAAATACTTCAGCATAATTTGTGCTTTGTCTCTTGCTGCATTGTTACTAGATGGCAGTCATTAGGAGTAAAATATCATACGAAACCAAAAATCTTATATCAGAGAGAATATAAAACTATTTCTAACAACTCCAGCGGTAGCACCAAATCGCTGGGTGGTGCGAGGTCGTTTCCACGAGGCCGACGCCCGGTTCCCAGAAGAGCACAGAGGGAAACAAGCCACTCCCGCTTCGATAGCCGCCATTGCTATGGCGCATATCGTTGAGCCTGCAAATTGGACTGCTGATGATATTGATGAGGTTGGTACGCCTTCCTGCGTCCTATTAAAAATAATTACTTAGGTACTTAAATAGTTTTATTACTAACACTGTTTAAGTTTACTAACAAATGTGTCCTGGTCACTTGAATAAATAATTTTTCGTCGTCAGCTTAAGCTTCGGAGCCCAGGGTACGCCTTAATCATGGTCCTAGATGTGGCAGTACTGGTTATTAGATTGGAGCGACTGCTGTTTGACCAAACTGAAAACAACTAAACAAATATGCTTTCCGTGGGAATCGAACCCGCGACCTCTGGGTTAAAGGCAGACGCCTTTACCACTGGGCCATAGAGGCTGTTAGTTAGATGAGGTTAGTAGGCCAATCAAGGGATAAGTCCGCAATTGTCGTCTTCTTAAATGTTGTTCTTTGGTAGATTGATACATATTGTTTGTTCTCTGACACCACTGCTTGTTGGCTACGTAGTTGCTAGATTTCAAGTTTTTATTTATTTTAAAATTTGCCAATTATCTGACAATACCATTCTCAACTTAAAAATTTGATTACTTTAGATGCGTAGAGAATGCTTTAAAATAAGTACATTAACTATAAAGAAAATTATCAAAGATGAAATCTTCCTAACAGACGTTAATGCGCGGTGACATTCTCTACCAAAACACGATGGAGCACCTAGAACGTATGGGCATTAGTCTGGAAACTCCCAAAAATGAGGAAACCGAGGAAGAAGAAGACAGTGGTAGTTCTTCAGGGACCCTGGCTGCAGCTGATGTGCTTAACAAGTTCAGAGTTACCGATTTTGATTGCATTGAGACTGATGTTATGGATAGTTTGTATAGTGGTAAGAATTTTGAGTTTCTTTTTTTTGTCTTAGTCGGATGATATGTTTCTGGATGATGCTATTTCACATAGTCTTTTAAGACCAGCTTTATTATTTATCGTATCATGTCAATAATGACATCATCTTAGTACCTTTAGTTATCCAAAACTGGGTCAGCTTTACAGCATTTTTTGCAGTTTTGTAAAATTCCAGCGTGCTGGTATCAACCATCTCTGTAGTCTCGTAAAGGTTCAGATACGATCACGCCTTAAAATCGGCCTTACATTTGACGTTTCGTGAATACTGGTATTTAAATGCATGCGAAATATCATAATATATCAACATATTCGAAGAGGTGTTTAGCTTTAAAACGCAAAGCTGGCTAATGCGTAATGGCGAGTTCTTCCTGGCATGTTTGTCTGAACTGAACAATTTATAGTGCAGAAATAAATATTCGCCAGGGAGTGTGCAGTCGGAATCTTTATCATCTCGCAGTCTAGTAACACATAAAGCATGATGATGATGAAATGTATATTCATTCCTCTATCCCTTCCATTTTGTTCAACCTTCTTCTTTGTCTACCTCTTACTAATCCTAGTTTTTCTGGGGTCGGTCGCACATTATCATCTATAACCAACTATAATTGTATCTTTCAGGCCAACTGAACGCAGAAAAGGGCAGCGGCGTGATGTGCCTAAAGGAATCCCTGAAGAGTTTGTTCAAGAGCTACCGTCACGCGGTAGTGACAGCTAGAGGCGGTTCTACTGCGATTTGGTTTGACGACGACCACCTGTACTTCTTTGATCCTCATGGGTGTGATGAGAATGGTATGTTATAGTGATAATGCATAGGCACATGGTATAGGGTTTAATTAGATGTTCTTAAAGAAATTCTTGGAGAGTTTCTTCAAGAGTGGGCGCGGCGAGAATGATTCGTACCGCGGAATTGTTGTAGAAATTGATGCGCCATCATTTGTAAAGGATATCACAGAACTGAATAAGAATAACTGAGCCTGTACTTTTTTGATTCACACCATATGAGTGTGATGAAAATGGTATGACTGATGAAAATGGTATGACTAAATATATTAATTAGTACTAAAAACATACAATGTTATCAAAGGATTTATTAAATTTTCCCAAGGTATCACTTACAGTACAAGCGGAATGTCCTCTCTCGTACGCGCCAGCGATATATTATATTTATACTTTGCTATGGTTTTTCCTAGTGATTACAAACTTCAACAAAGCCGTGAAACAATTATCAGGTCGGCAACGCGTTCGTGTCACTCTTGGTGTTATTCATAGGCTACGTCCACTTACCATCAGGTGGTCCGTATGCCTATTTGCTAATTCACACGACAAATCTTAAACAAGCCCTATATATTCAACAATTTCTTAAACCAGGTACACCATCAGACGAACCCAGGGCCGCAGCAGCGCTAGTACGACTCAGCAACAATGTTGAAGAATTAGCCAATGTCATAATGGGTAATCTAGCCCCGGGACAAGACGATAGCTTCAACATATCACCAGTCATTGTCTCCGCTGCTAAACTCAATCCTGAACTGGGAGCTCCGCAGACTAAGCTTGACGTAAGTTTATATTGTAATAGTATATTTGTTTTTAAGATTAAAATAATATATGTCGGAACAGTCAAGTCTTATTCAGCAGTGTTGAGACCAAGCGATAACAATAAAAAACTGCAGCAGATACGACATGGAGATATACTTAGAAATCCTACGCGAGAAGGTAAATACCTCTGTTTAGCTTTTCTCCATCGCATTTCTCAGATAGATTATCACCAGTTATAGTTTCTGCTGCTGAACTTAATCCTGAACTTAGCGCTGTACATGGAAAAACAGTAAGCAGTACAGTTAAGCCTATTTTAACAAAAATATGTTTTTATAGAACTTTATAATACTTAATACTTATGTAGCTCCAGAAATGATCTAGGGATAAACTAAGGACGAAATGGAATGTTTGATGAATGAGACAAGAAAATCGACTTTTCAATTTGTAGCTCAAAATATTTTAGTGTTAGTGATTTTGATATATGTAGGGTACGTATGTAAAAACTTTATTGTACAGAAAGAACATTGTTACAACAAGAATCAGAATCAGAAGAAGAGGCGGACTTCTCCGTGATATATTTTAAATTTATATTTAATTTTCAGAGCAAAGCTTTCGAGTGGATCGCCAAAGGTTCAGCCGCCATAATGATGGGTCCGCGGGGAGAGAACACTGCTATCGGCAAGGCTGCCGAGAAGGCTGGCATTGGGGTGAGTGAAATATGCTAGGATTTTATCAATCTAAGTAAGAACAGCAATAAAAAATAAAAAAGCCTATGTCGGCCAAAGTTTGCTTGAAAATGTCCTTATGTCTATGCATAAGGACATTTTCGAGCAAACTATAGGATTAGCCCGAATTTTCGATAAGGAAATCGAAGGAAGAATTCAAATAAATGAAATATATATCACTGACGTCAATTTATTTATGTTAAGTTCACTACCACTTCCAAAGCGCAAGTGGAGAAGAAGCGGCGCCAAAAACTCCACTGCAGCATTTTCTTCAAAACGTCCAATTTATAAAAGAAAATTCTGATAATAATTAATGGAATAACGAGCCCTATTATTTAAACTTGTGATTCACGCAAATTTGGTGTTAATCTGGGTCATTAATCATAATATAATGCGTTTGATAGGCATAGCCGTTTTTACTTACCAACGTCTGCTCTATACCATTAACGTAAGGCGATCTACTAATCCTTACTAATATTATAAATGCGAAAGTCTGTTTGTCTTCGCTTTCACGGCCAAACCGCTGAACGGATTTTGATGAAATTTGGTATGAATATAGTTGAAGACCCGGGGTCAAACATAGGCTACTTTTTGACGCAGGCGGAGCTGCGGGAAACGGCTAGTGTTTTATAACACTAAATTTGCCGTCCTAACGATTAGTAAGTGCCTTATGTGATGGAGAAGCATCACTGATCTGACACATATCTGAAAGGAAAGTTTAATTAACATGCAGGAAGACGACATGGCCGGTAGAACTCTAGCTCTGCCGGCCGCGGCTGCTTTCTGCGCCGCCACGGAATCTGTACCGCCGCCGCACATGCATCAAGATCACATGTACAACTTTATTGGTAATTATTCTGATGAATTGAGTATTCTTCCTTTCACCACATTGTATCTATCTAATTATTAGAGATCTTACACACCTCAAAGCGGCGTCAGACTGAAAATTGACAGGCAAGTGTAAAGAAACGTGACATGTTATATCATCCCTGCTCTTTCATACTAGATTGCCCCAACATATTTGAGGTGGGTAGTCTTTTTATAGTATTAACGGACATTCTCACCTTCCCATCTGAAACAGATACCGCACGGAGTCGCGCAGTTTTAGGGTAAAAATCAGCGTAAAATAATGCAAGCATGACACTTCGGCCGCACGGCCGATACGGACCACTATGACGCAGGGACCTTACTATCACCTCTAATAGCAGGGCAGAAACCAGTGAGGGAACGAGATGGCGCAAACCAAGATGTAAGGCGACATCTCGTTTACTCACTCGTTTCTGCCCTGCTATTAGAGTTGATGGTAAGGGCCCAGATAGGGTAAATAACCAACACTACGAGTAACACACACATTCGCGCGTTGCGTACGTACGCGACCGATTCGATGTAGTAGTCATAGATATCGGGCTCTGAGTGTCCAGTCTCAAAGACCTTTATGAAGCTACTAACAGTGTCTTGTCAGTAGAATTTCGATCTTTACAAATATAATTTAGCCAGAGCTCGATTCACTAAGAAGAATGTCCTACTCACTGGCTATCAAACCTAAAAAAAATATTCCGTAATACAGATGCCGGCACAGAATATTACTTGAACCACCTGAAGAAAACCGGCCGGAAAGATATTCAAGTCGAAGACCTTAATGAAAAGTTTGAGATGGGAGCTAACACATTCTCCATTGAGTTGGGAGAGCCCATCAAACTGCCATTGAGATTGCCCGACGAACCTGCTGGCGTAAGTACTACACACTATCATTACACTACGCTTTATTGCTCAACAAGGTGCAAGTAGGTTATCATAAGAAAAATTACAAGTAGGTAATCTTTAATACCTTAACTTTCTTGTTCTTTTTGTCAATTTAATTGGCTATACTCATTCTCGCCATAAACATCGTCATATTCTACACCTGAAGAAAACTGGAAAGATATCGAAGTATTCAACATCATCACCATTGAATTAGTCGTAAAGATATTATATTTATACAAATAGGTTAATGCTTCCAACTATGCACACTGTATTATATAGTTCCAATTAGCTAGTTTCCAACAAGAAATATAATTCGTCCGTCAGTTAGATAATCAAAAAATATTGGAGACTTATATTTTATTTTGAAAATTAAACAAAGAACGGTAAAGATATGGCGCGTTAAATTTCCGTGTGACGGCACAGTGTGCTACACTTTTTCGCAATATGTGACGTCACGAGCCCCCACTCCTAAACTTTGATGCGTTATATCTTTACAATTTATAGGTCAATTGACAAAAGAAAAAAATTCCCTAAATTATGGACTAATTTTAATGATAGTCTTTTGACCCTGGAAACTAGCCTTCCCGTCGAAATAAAAATATTTAATAAATTACCAACAGGTATAAAAGAAATTGATGATTTCATATTGTTCAAGCATATTTTTGTACACTTGGCTTATAAGTGTTTTTACAGTGTTAAAGAATATTTGCAGAGAAGATTTAACAATTAGTAAAAAGTAGGTGGTTTAAAATCTGTGGACGAAATCATGAATTCAAATGATACATATTAATGACGACAATAATCGTGAATTTAATTTTATGTTCAATAGTGATTCTCATAAATTTTACTTATTTGAAACTCTCAAGTCTATTGCATGTCGGAAATGACGAAATTTGCGAGCTTTTATAATTTTGTAACATCTACCTATGTGCCACATTTTTCCGCAAAAAAAAACATTCAATACAAGTAAATAGGTAATCATGAAAACAAAAGCGGCCTTCATAAACTTGCGCAAAAGGCGCCCCTACTTACTGAAGTATTTTGATTTGATGAGGTTTTGAGTATTTCTTTTCTTCTTGATAAGAATTTGGCGAAATCAGCCCTTAATGATAAGATGTGAAAAGCTCTTCTTCTTTCAATGATTCGTTTTCCACGTGGTGAGGTTTCAACACCAATTGCAAAGGTGATATAAAACGGTGCCAAAAATTGACTGTTCTATAATCCTTTATTTATCAACAGGAGGGTGAAGAAGGCGGAGAAAAAGAGGAACTTGGTGAAGGCGAGGAAGAGAAGGAAGTGATGAAACGTAAGGATTTAAATATTTCTACATGAAAATTTCAAATATAAACATGTCTCTTTTCAGACTTTCATTATCAAGAGACGAGTTGCGCAGTTTGTTCGCTTTTTTCTCGTAAAGTACTTGTTAAGAATTTTATCGGAGTACACACAGATAACTTCGCTGTACTACTTAAATATCTGGTGAAAACGATTATTGCTAAAAACGGAAGTACCACATTTAATTTTTTGCCTAAATGTATCTAATTTGCTAACATGTCTTTTTACCGATGACGTCTATATTACTATGTAGCAATATTTATGTGGGCTTTGACCGACAAAGGCTTTTAACTCTGCAGTTACTGACCCACGACATGCAGAAACTACATAACAGTGATGAGAAGCAAAATCGTTAAATCCATACTAATATTATAAATGGCGAAAGTCTGTTTGTCTGTCTGTCTGTTGCGCTTTCACGGTCAAACCGCTGAACGGATTTTTATGAAATTTGGTATGAATATAGTTGAAGACCCGCGGTCAAACATAGGCTACTTTTTGACGCAGCTGGAGCTGCGGTAAAAAGATAGTAGAAAATACATTACAAGAGTCGACCATTACGAGTAATTGGTCATAAAACATTTTAAGAAATCGAGTTGATTGACTACAAAATACTTCATTAATGTTTACATTTATTTGCGTTAATGTTAAAATATAATTAGCTTGGATACTTTGTTCACCTTCATTAAATTTTAAAATTAATTAGTCTATGGAATTTTTGAAAAATCCTTTCATCCACGATTGAATTGTATTTGTATTAAAATTTCCAGAAATCAAAGACGCCCTATTCAAGCAATGGTACGACCAGATGAAACCGAGCACAGTGTCCCTACTGGTTGGTGACTACCACCAACTGGGCGTGTGGGTGTCTGCCGGTGGCAAAGTGGTGGCTTTTGATCCCGCACCTACTCTGTCTAAAGGCATGCTCACTAGGCAGAGGATTGAAAAAGGTGAGTGAAATCAGATCAGTTTTATTTGATGTAGGTACTGTCATTACAAAAATTCTTTTTGGCAAAGGTATGCTTACTAGACAGAGGATTGAGAAAGGTGAGTGAAATCAGATCAATCAAATTTGTGGAACCGCGACTTTGTTCCATTTTTACCTAACGCGTCAGGAGGGTTATGCTTTTCGAGAGTATGACATGTATGTATCATTTGTTTGGCACGCTCTGCAGCCTGAACGGCTCGATGGATTTTAGCTTGAGAGGTGTCGTTAGATTCGTATTTACTGTGAGAGTGACACTGGGTATATCAAAATAACAAAAAAAAAACAAAATGGTGGATTTTTTTGGTTTAATCATTTCCAAATTACACAGAAAACCCGGGTTTATTTAGTTTTAAAATTACCGTCATATTGTTCAAGATGTGCTTTTTCAAGCCTTATTCTACAATTTTGTATGAGCTCATTCATACTTCAGAAGGTGTACAAAGTTATCGATTCTAGCTAGATTTCAGCTGTAAAGCAAAGACTTTTCTTTAGGCAGCTTGAAAAAATCTAAAGCTCTTGTCTTACTTTTTAAACTTTAACATTGTACACGCTTTCCGTTCATAAGCATTATTCTGTCTCTCTCCCAAGACGAATGTAAAAGATCCCTGTGTGGGTAATTCTCGTCCTAAGTCAAGTGACATTAATAAAGAATAATAAAATTCAAGATACAAATTTTATTCTCTAGGAGACGAAATCAGACTCCAGCGCATCAAAGACGAGATGGCCGGTGAAGGTGGCGGCGGTGACGAGGAAGGAGACGAAGAAGCTGGAGGCGGTGAGATTTGATAAAACAGTTCATGAAATTGTCTAGTTTACAGCATAGCGTATGTTTCCTAATTGATTTAGAAATTAATGAAAAAAAGTAATTAATGAAAGGTCTTTAAAGCTCGAAGCTCTTTGCCTTGCCAATTTATCGCAAATGGATCTATAAATTGTCAATGCGTTCGCAAAGATGCATATCGATGAAATCGTGCATTTGGGATTACTTTATTTAATAGAAATAATAAAAGTTTGATAAAGTGCACCAAAGACGAGATGGCCGGTTGAGGTGGCGGCAGTAAGATTTGAACGAATGAATACTTTTTTTTAAAATTACCGTTCATTATGATTTTTAGCTAAGTACAATTAAAAAAATGTATTATATTCCGAAACTTTACGACCCATCTTTAGATATTTTATATTCTCATGTGCGAGTCCCCGACTCGCCGCTCGCATACGTCAAAAAAAAACAGTTATTTATTGAAAAGGTACAATATATCTTATGACTATCTTATATCTAGAACAACGTAAACCGAGAGCTAAGTGGAATGTACCTAACGAATTCACATCCACTGAATCCAAACTAGGACTAGCCTGTATTTCGGCAGTTCTGTTCATCCGACAAGTCACGTGCTCCGCTCCATTTTTGAGAACCATGTTCTCAAGATAATGAGTATTGTACCTTAAAGCTAAAAGAGTTAAAAAAAAAAGAGCTGGTTGATGGCGCAGTACAGCGGTTGTGGTCAAGCTATAGTAATAATGATAATTTAAAGGATACTCGTGTGCATGACGATGATGATTCTGGTAATACATTTGCAGAAGGAGAAGCCCAAGCGGAACCGGAGCCACAGTTCGTGCCGCCCGAGTCGTGTCCAGCGCTGATGGTGTTCGCCAGCCCGGCGGAGTTTATCGACAAACTCAGTGTGTATACTTATAGGCCACTAGCTTTTTCTCGGAGCTCTATCTGGGTCCAAAAGTACCCTATGTTTGACTCCGGGTCTTCAACTATATTCATACTAGATTTCTGCAAAATCCGTTCAGCGGTTTGGTCGTGAAAGCGTAACAGATAGACTTTCGCACAAGGGGTATTGAAATGCTTATTAGAAAATCTGTTTATTTCAGAAAATACTTTATAAATCTCTGCCTGCGTCAAAAATTAGCCTATGTTTGACCCCGGGTCTTCAACTATATTCATACCAAATTTCAATAAAATCCCTACAGCGGTTTGGCCGTGAAAGCGTAACAGACAGACAGACTTTCACACTTGTAATATTAAGTATGGATATCCTGCAATATTTTGCTTATTATTATTATTATGTATTTCTTATATTAGTAAAGCGAATAGTTGGCATCTTAACATTATTATGTCTATCTTTATGGTAATTTTTCTTTTTCTATTTTGTTCTATTTGATTTAATGAACTTTTTATTTCATCCCAAATTTTCACAGCAGGAACTCCAGAGTAGCTCCCACTAATAGGTATTACATGTACCACTGTATGCAACAGGTCAAGTCATTAAATATCATATTAATAGGTTTAACCTTTGTAAGATAGATCGTCGACAACCGGATTAAGTATTGGTGAAGACGTAAATTTAAATGAACTGCTAAACCATTTTTATCCCAAAAATTCAAATTCATAAATTCTCTTTTAGCTCTCCAGGGTCCATTGGACAAAAAGCAATGTCTGGCGCCATACAAACTTTACCCGGTAACTATCACTAACGAACTGACGTCACTCTTGAAGGAGAAGAAGTGTACAGAACCCAAGGAAGGCGAAGAAGAAGATGGTAAGAATTAACTGATTGTAGTGAAGCTTGAAATCTGATATGAGATAGGTAAAATGTCACCTATTGCATTACAAAATCAAATAATTATTTTTGGACAAAAAAGGTCAAAGACAAAAGCAGGTTATTTTGGAAATTATTGAGAGAGGCCTATGTCCCGCTGTAGACTGCGGCTGAAATGATGATGATGAATTCTAGACAAGAAAAGAAGTAGAAAATATTTTTACAGAACTTATTTTAGCCCAATGAGGAGATCAATAATAAACAGTCGCAACCATCATCGGAGTATTAGCATACTCTTTCCTCATTACATGTTATTAAAGTAGAGGATATCATCCCTGGAATAGATTTGTCGCCACTAGTGGTATTTGTTTTTTCAGCTCCACCAATGGTTGTCTCTGTGTTACAGCCGCACTCAGTCGTTAATGACCATTAAAGCAAATTTTTAAAACTGAAATAAAACATTATCCGTTTGCTGGAGAATTTCAGAATTTATACATTTTAGTATATATTTACACAAGCAACTCCTTAGTTTCGATTTAAGAATTCTCTCTTCAATTTGGTTAAAACAGTCTAATACAGAAGAGACTACAATCATTTTTGCAAGCTAGACTCATTACATAACTTTACTGGTTCTAATAAAATCACACTGCAAATAAAACAGCAATTTTTTGTTTTGCTTCCTAACAATTTTTACAAGCTAGAATTATTACATGACTTAACTGGTAAATCACTCGTGGAAATTAAATCCTTCACCGGTACGGAAACCATGTTTTGGTTCTTAACAATGGTTTTTTTTTGTTATCTAGTTTGCGGCAAACGAAGGGTTCATTGATTGTTATGTATTTTCTAACAACTATTCGATATGACAGAATCGGAATCCCTCATCGAGCCACTTTCTGATGCGGCCATTGGTCAATACTTCACCCGTATTGGAAGGGCGGTAGCGTCGCTTAGAGGAAAACTTGCTCAGGGCGAGAACTATTTCATGGAACAGCCTAATAGGGATAATCAGGTACGGAAAATTTCATCCGTCCATACTTTAATACTAATAGGAAATAGTTTGTCTATTATCACTAAGAAGAAGATCACACCCCAAAGTTTTAAAACATGTTGCACACAAATATAGATTGTGCTAAGTGAAATTTAATATGTACGCTTATTTTTATTGCCACAAAAAAGAGAATCGCGTGTTATTTCAATAAAGGATCCTTTTCATTCTTAAGGACTACGTCATGTCAGTCTGAATCGTTTAAAACTTTTAGTAGTAAGTAGTTCCTTTATAGAGAATAAAATGCCCTTTAACGGAGAGACGGAGAGAGCTTAGTTGATGCAGTTGCATTATAACCATAAAGCTGAAAAGTTGAACGCCTATAAAAACGAAACTACTGATCAGACATTAAAAACTTTCTTGATATTATGATAGCTCTATTCTTGACGTAGATTAGGTATAGTATATTTTTATATACTACTGTAGAATGAAACCACCAAGCAACATTAGTAAAATACAAAATACCTACATTACCAGGATGCAGCCAGCGCAGTAATGGGCATTGTAGTGGAACACATCGAGCCCTATGCTTCCTGGAAGTCTTCATTAATCGACGCTATCGTAAAATATGGCGACCGACTCTACACGATGTCTCTGCCAAATGCTTCAATGCCACCAAGACTGACACCCAGAGAGATTGTGCCCGAGTTTCATGTGACCACCTTTAATGTAAGTTGTAAAATCGTCTAGGTATACTTAGAATGATGTAAAAGATTTATTTGCATACATTTCGTTTGGTCATGTAAATTCCACTGCTATACATAAGTGTTTATTGGGCCTTATAAAAGTGTGGATAGGTTTTATATTGATGCATTTTACGTATACAAAGTCGAGTCGCAATATAAGCATTAGGCAACAGTAATTGGTGGTATTCTCTGACGAATCCTAATACCAAATATGTCTCTCCCAAATGCCTTCATGTTTGTTCCTCTTTTATATGGGGCCAATAACGAAATATCAAATTAACAACAGATGAGATAATTAAAAATACTTATATTTGAACTTAACCCCTATAATTTATACTTTTTGGAAAACTCCACGCAATCTTGTTGTCCATGATATATTTCCGCTTTTTATCAGAAAATGACATTGCTTCTAATCTCGAGCAGGTATATAAAATTTGATAGCTCAAAAAGTTTGGAATTATTATATCATAGCGACAACGGTTCACAAAGTTGATTGTTCAGAATAAAGTTGATTTCTATTTCAGGTAAAATTAGAAATTGACCCGGACAGCGTGGTCGGTGACATCAAAGCTGGCGAAACCGGCGGTGTGCTCAATGTAAAGAGAGCAATCAACAGGTTCTTTGAAACGGTGGGTACACTAACATACTTAATTATATGATACTAGCTATTTCCCGCAGCTCCGCCTGCATCAAAAAGTAGCCTATTTTGACCCCGGGTCTTCAACTATATTCGTACCAAATTACATCAAAATCCGTTAAGCGGTTTGGCCGTGAAAGCGTAACAGACAGACAAACAGACTTTCGCATTTATAATATTAGTATGGATTAGTATGGATATTCTGCATCTTTATAATGACCTGTCTGCATTTAAGCTTTTTTCTTAGCTTGTCGACTTGTCCAGAAATTGGATTACCTGACTATTGGTCTATTCCTATTACATACAGCATAGATTTTTTTTCAAATTTAGGAATCTGCCCAAACTTTATTACATTTCTTGATATCCAGGATTATTCTGCATTTATTTTTACTTCCAAATTTTTCTTTCTACTCTATTGTTGGCTGAAACTCTAAAAACACTAAAAAAACTTGTTTTAAAATGAAATATTTAGGTAATTTTTATGTACTCACATCGTTAACAAATTTGGGGATAAACTCAGAGACTGTCCGTCTGTCCGTTCGTTATGCTTTCACGGCTAAACCTCTTGACCGATTTGGATAAAACTTGATATAAATATAATTAACTAGGACAACCATAGACTACTTTTTGACGCAAGTAAAGCCTTGGGGAAACAGCTAGTTTATTTTAAAATATTTCAGTATTTACAGAGTAATAGATTGTCTGGTCATGTTTAAGTGGACAACAAGAAGAGTAAAATTTCTATCCCCAGGGCAAATACGGTGTACTCTGTGGCAAACACTATTGCGTCGCGATCTGGCGCGCTTCAGACGACAAAGCCTATTGTCTATGGGAGCCTCACGCTGTCGGTCCCTCTGGATTTACTTCCCCAAGCGGAGCGGCTGGTTTAGTCTTGTTCTCCACTGTTGATCTACTCGCTGACGCTATCAAGAAGAATATAGAGGCTACTGGAAGATCTGGACCTAATACGTGAGGAAATTTTAGTGCATTATTTGTCAGTGCGTTATAGGATCAAAAATAGCGAAGGTCTTTTAAGTCGCCTCTTGATATTATAACATCTCTTGCCTTCTTAGATTATTTATTTATTTGGAAAGCCAGGACTTAAATACATAGGGCGCACTGTAAGTTTCCGGAACTGGCCACTTACATAAACAATATTTAAAAATTTATTGCAACATTTGAAAATAGAACTCTTTGGCTGTAGAATGCAGTTTGTTTCATCTGACTGTCTTTTGTTTTTACCTTGTGGCGCCATTTAAAAAATTGTGTGTCTGCATCAACATGGATTTAACTCGGGAAAATTTTCGTAGTATGATTTTCTACGATTTTAAGTGTAATTTGACAGCTCAACAGAGCATCGCTCGGCTTGAAACAGCTTTTGGCAATGAAGCACCATGCAAGACAACTGTTTATAGCTGGTTTGCAGAATTCAAGCGTGGTCGTATCAATCTCAGTGACGAATCTCGCGATGGTCGGCCGTCCACCGCTGTGACCAACAAAAACATCAATGCTGTGCGCCGTATGATTGAAACAGACAGGCATGTGACCTACCATGAAATTCGCGCATCCTTAGAAATAGGCATGAGTCAAATACAATTAATCCTACACAAACATTTGGGTGTGAGAAAGCTGTGCTCGCGGTGGATCCCACACAACTTGACCGAGGCTCAAAGAACGGACCGCGTCACTTGGTGCAGTGCCATGCTTACCAGATTCAACGAAGGTGCGTCAAATTTGGTGTGGGACATAGTAACAGGTGACGAAACATGGATTTATTGCTACGATCCCAAAACAAAGCAGCAATCGAGCGTATGGGTCTTTCAAGATGAGCCGAAACCAACCAAAGTGGCGCGCGTGAAAAGTGCATCTAAGCGGATGATTGCTTCTTTTTTTAATAAAACTGGACACGTGGCTACTGTTGCTTTAGAGAATCGTCGTACAGTGAATAGTGACTGGTACACGACCATTTGTTTGCCGGAAGTTATTGACGAACTTCGTAAAAATAACCGTAAACGCCGTATCATCCTGCACTACGACAATGCTAGTTCTCACACGGCCAGACAGACAAACGACTTTTTGAAGGCGAAAAATGTAGAACTCATGAGTCATCCTGCATACAGTCCCGACCTGGCACCTTGTGACTTTTTTCTGTTCCCAAAAATTAAGAACCAATTACGCGGTCAACGATTTTCATCACCAGAAGAGGCTGTCGAGGAGTATGAAAAACACGTTTCAGAGGTCACCACAGAGGAGTGGCACAAAAGTTTTCAAAACTGGTTTCATCGAATGAAACAGTGCATAGACGCCAAGGGAGATTATTTTGAAAAACAATAAATTAATTTATTGTTTTTTAATAGTATTTTTTCATATTCATTCCGGAAACTTATAGTGCGCCCCACGTACAAGAAACATATGAGAACTAATATTAAGAAACATGAAGCCACTTAAAGGTTTTCACAAATAGAAACAATATGTTTTATAAAAAGTCATGTACACAACACTATCAAGGCAAGACAAAAAATTAGTTAATTTGAACTCAAAAAGTAATTGTAATAATTAAACTAGCAAGTAAGTAAGTAATTGAGCCGAACTAGGTTTTAATACGTCAAAACAAAGCTTAATTAAAGAATTGACCCATCAATTTACCCTTGAACATATTAACGCTGTCTGCAAATATATCTATAACTAACTTTTTAGCCAATTTGTTGATTGATTGCAGTGTCCTTGTAAACCAAAAACATTGTTTATATTTTTGTGCACTTTAACACTTTATGGATGTGGCCACAGATAAATTCTAATGAATGTATTACAAGTAGTAGAGGATAATTTTGTGGCTTTTACTTACCTAAGAGATTTTGCTGTACAGCAAAATTAAAAATGTACTTAATACTTCTTGTATATCTACTTATTTAATTTAACGTTATTGTACAATATACAATGTACAGCTCAATAGACAAACTTTGACCTAAAAGCATTATCTTGGTGGGTTCGAATCCCACCGGAGCATACTTTGTTTAGTTGTTTCAAGTTTGGTTAAGACTTTGTTTGTTAAAAGGCACCACGTCAGAAGCCGAGAGGCGATTCAGAACAACTCTGGCACCAGGGTGTACATGGTCTATAGACAATGTAACCTACACGAAATGATGATGATGATTTAACAGTTTACTTCCTCCAATCGAAACTATAATATCACTGACATTTGCAGTTTCTCAATATCCGGCGTAAAAGTATTTTGGGAGATATCAAAGACACCTCAAGGGGTTACTGCCCAAGGAGCAGTTCCGGACGAAGGCTATGAATGGAAGGTGTTGACGGCATACGTGGAGTGCGCGAGAGGCAGGACCATACTGCGCGGGACCAGGCCGCCTGATCTCATGAAGTTAGTGCTAGTCTTTAATCTAATCTTGTGTAGGTTGGTTGATGGGAGTGTTATCTAGAGTTTCAGGGAAAGTTACTTAGAAATATCTCATTGAAAAGTGTGGTGAAAGATATCAAAGAGTGTCCAAGGAGCTAGGGAGGGCTACGAGTGGAAGGTGTTGACTGCGTACGTAAAGTGCGCGAGAGGCAGGGCCGCAATGCGTGGGACCAGGCCGCCTGATCTCGTCAAGTTAGTACCATTGAATTGTTTTATGGATCACATTATATTGGTGCATTATAGTGTTCATTTATTCTAATTTAAATACTGAGGAAGACCACAACATCATGTTAGATTACATTGTTTTCTCAGCATCCATATTCATTACTGCCTAAGAGGAAGCAGACTCTCAGCTTCAAATTCATCAGCCAAAGACGCGACTAACATAACGCTAAAATGAAAAAGAGAAATAGTCTTTGGAACTACTCCAAGCTATGATTTACCATTTAGATAGCTCAGAACTGACAGTCGAAGACAAAGTAAGGTAAAATTATTGATATCTTAAAATTCTGATAAGTCACAATGTCATTAAACTAATACTTTTCTTTTCCTGGATTTCCTAAAAGGCAAAGTAAAAGACTGAAGTTCTGACTAGAGAGATCTTTAATCCATCTTTTTGTTATCCTAATGTGTAGTGCTTATAACTAAGTCCGTACAAATTTTCACAGGTTCACAAGAGACGCTTTACTCCAATCTGCATGCGGGGCCATAGTAGGAGCCTGCATGTCTCACGTGCGTCGTCCACATCTCTGGACGAGCAAAACTGTCGACGAAGTGATGTCGGTGGCTTGTCAGCTGTTTGCCAACTCTTTGGGCCAGTTGGGCTACGAGTTCCGACCTGGAGATGATGTGTTGATGCCGCTGCAGGTCAGTGCTGAAACGCGCAATTAAGATATTTTGGGAATTTTAAATGAGTTTGGAGGAGAGTTTCGAAAAGTTGCAGCAGACAAGGTGCTATCTATCTCATTTGCCATGTGAGAGTAAAACTATCGACCATGTGATATCTGTGGCTGGTCAACAGTTTGCCAACGCTTGGAAACCAGTGCTGAAACGCGCTATTTAGATTTTTTGGGAATGGTACGTATGTAGGTGGAATGTGGAACGTCTTAAGCCTAGAAATAGCTCACTTGCCTATAGTAATTACCAACTTGTCAATTATAACGAGCAACTAAAAACATATACTATAGATGGTGATGGTGTGATACAGAAAAGAAAGGATAGGAAATCGCTATCTGAACTTCGTATTATCAGGAAACTACTATGATAAGGAGATATGTCACTTTTCTTTTTGGTCCTAAGGTTTGAGTGGCAGAGAATGTCTTAAGGAATTAAGTCTACCTTTCATCATTATGTCTACATGTATGTGTCTCAAAATTGTATTTTCCTGGTGCAATAAAGTGTTTATTATTATTATCTCTTTATTTATTATCTTTTCTTTGTTAATACATTTTTAAATATAAATAAAACAAAAACATTTGAAAATATATAAAAAAGGGGCACCCATCGGCAGCGGAGTCAAGACCCAAGCTGCCGGTGATTAGGGCTCCAAAGTGAGGAACCAATCTTTGAGAAACAAATAATTGTTCGTAAATCAGTTATAGTGACGTCTACTCTCCCTTTTAGGTACTAAAACGATTCGTGCTGGGCGTCAACTACGTTAGATACGATCTAGAAACCATTTACACTGGAAAGTTGGAACAGAGAGATCCAACTGAGATGACTGTCAGGTATCATCACCATTTAGTCTCTAAAGTGTGGCCACTTGAACGTTGTCACGATAAAACTTTAATGATTCGCGACAGAACGAAATCTTTAGCCAGACGTGTCGCGACAACGCTAACCATCGCGATATTGTGGCCAGGCCGGGGCATTTGGCATTCTGACCACGCGTTAACGTGTCAGTGGTTGATTAGCGACCCATCGCGAAGCAGGATATGCGTTCTAATAGACTCTTTGCCGAAGATGCTAAAGACCGGGCGAAGTGGAGACGTAATACTAGGAAAGCGAAGCCGCTCCGAAATAAACAGCGTAGGATGCAACCAGGATAAAGCTAGCATGATGATGATGGTGGATTAGCGACCGACGAAGAAATCACGAAACGCTTTTTTATAGCTTCTTTGAGGAGTTTTGAATTGAAGCGTGGAAAAGTAGGGGGAGAGGAAGGGATCTTTATTTCATAATTTTGTTATATTACGTTACGCTGTGACAGCCTGGATCAATTTACAATGTTCGCCACTAGCCTAAACTTTAAACTCTGCGTTGAAAGACTTGTTTGTTGTCGGAGAGAGGATTTTTCACCCTCCACCTTCCTTATCTTCCTAAATATTGTAATAATTATTAACTCTCGTATTAAAAATAATTTAATAAGCTGATGTTAGCTAAATGTTTGGCGTCTCGTTTGTTCGCGCTAAATATCGAATAGGAGAGAAAGGGACAAAACATGTTTTAGCTAACATGCGGTAAACGAATTATTTTTAATAACCTTTATAAACCCTCATTATGAATCGGAATTTTATCTGCCCATTCAGATCCGCGCTAGAGAGGTTCTTCGAATCGCATACACACGGCATATTATGGTCGGTACCACACGCAGTGGCTGTTTGGCGAGTGGCAGGGTCGCCACCATTCTATATGATGGAGCCTCACGCTTGTGGGCCTACGGGACTTAGGATCGATGCCCAGGTTTGTATAGATAGTTCATTCATATCGAGTGGGTTATATGATCAATCGAATCAATTCTTCTTGGGTGTCTCTCCAATTAGTTAAGGTTAGCGATTAGCTTGCTAAAGTCCTTTTCGTCTTTCGCTTTTTATAGGGAGTAATGGGATAATTGTGATGATAATAACCGAAATCGCAATACAAAATTACAGGTGATGTCTCAAAGCCAATGACTAAGAGACGTTAGACATGTTAAGAATCAGTAGTTACATTACCCTTCTTCTGGCGCAGTCTGTTAAAAATAGCACAACTCCTACTATTCCATGGCATGCTTCTATAGCCTATCATTGCTGATTTAATAGTAAAGTATACACATTGCGAGTGGTTTTCCACGCCACCGCTTTCTGTTTGATCTTCCGTGCGATCTTTGAGACTTTTTTACTTATTATTTACAATATAAATACACGCTGTTCAGGGCATAGAACTACTTCCTATTACGATATGCCTAACCGGGAAGTTAAGTCATTTCATCCATTCGGCATATCCTCCGATATAATCAATGATGTTGTTTTAGGATGACGGTGCTGCATGCGTGTTGACTTTCACATCCGCTAAGTTGATGGCTTTTGCGTTAGTATTTCTAATTCATCAGATTCAAATGTAGCATTGGTTTGTTTGATCTGTTATGAAATGAAAGAGGAATTATTGAATAGTTTAATAATAGAAATGCGTATGCGTAAGCTATTTAGCTATGTCTTTGACATTTCTTCTGAAGTGTGGAGTGTTCTAGAATTATATTTTTCTAATTTAGATTTGTACTTACTGCCTTTCCAAAAATGTGACTACTGTACGTTTACTACTTAGTAGGGTTTTCACAATAATTACCAACGTGCTTACCTTAGGATTTACCATAGATATTGCAAATATCACGATTTGTATTGAGACCAAGCATGCAGACTTTTTACCACCTACTGTGACATCACAGCCGAAATTTAAACTTGTTAATATGTTTTGTCTTTGGGTGTTCGCAATTTTTGAATTACTGCAGATAATAGTTATTTGCATCATCTATGGTTTGTTTTTAATATGTTGAGTTAGAACCAGTTAAAACCACAGATCCCGCCTTCAAAATAAAATTGTGTCTTCAAAATCAATTGACTTGCTCGAATGAGATTCATGTATCAATTGAAGTTTAAGCTAAGTAAAACTGTATTCAATTGTGATTCTATTAAAAGCAGTGTCATCCATATAACCTAGATAAAATAATACCTACATTATGAGTAAGTTTTGTTCAATAAATAAATAAATAATATTACAGATACCTCCAAAACATACCAGTAATACAACGTCCAAAGCACGATTTTCAACTCTTAGCTATATCAGTGGTCGTGCAACCCATTAAACCACTCGGTGGTATGATGCCACCTTTGGTCAGAGCTCCTGAAGGCATAAAACTGGTGCCGGCTACTAGTAAGGTTAGTATAGCTCTTGTAAAACTGACATTTTCTAGCTCTGTACAATTACAAAAAAATTAAGAAATAGCCATCGATAAAACATTATGTCTTGCTTCGATTCTTACATGCGTTACTTTTCTTTTAAAGCACGGAATCATCATTATTATCAGACAATCACGTGATTCAAGCCTGCAATGTCCTAATCAAACAGGAAACAACTAAACAAAGTATGCTTCCAGTGGGAATAGGCTACTTGACCGTATTCATACTTGGTTAATATTGAATTTACTAAACAAAATATACACTAAAAAGTAACTGATTCTGAAAACAACAACAAAATTGGTTGATAATTAAGGCAGTAATTCGATTTTAAAGTTTTCTCTAAAAGTAAAGTGGGAGCGTGGTGGGGACGTCTTGCTATCTCTTTTGTACGCACGAAACCGAGTGGCGGTGACGTCACAGCTCACACAGTGCATCCTTTTCTTGTTTTTTGACAGTTTCCTCTTCCACCGAATTTCAAAGTCTTATAACTTATTTATTTTTGCACTTAATTAATTCTGTTTCTGGAAATAAAAATATTGATATGAAAGAAAAAAAAATAAAAATTAGTAGAATACCCAATCGCACCAATGATCTCTGGGTCTAAGACAAACGTAACCACTACAACACGGAGGCAAAGGTTTTATTGATAACAACACTGTTGTCATTATCATCACTAGTAACCGTTGCCAGCCTCACTATAATCCCTTCTCTATGAGTGTGATACTCCTGACTTCGAGCAGTCAATATATTTTATTTATTTCGAAAAGTGTAAACACCGAATACCCATAGGTACCCGTAAGTTGTACGATGGAGTCGCAAGCCTACAGGCTTATACGCCTGAGGATCGACATCTTTACTGATTATATTTAAAGGGCAAATTTAGAAAGACGATAGATCAATTCAATACATTTATATGGGCTGACGATATCACTAGATCCTATGATAGATTCTTACGGAAAACATGGATTTTGACTTAGCCACTGTGGCACAGAGTTGTTCGTACAAAAAAGCACCAGCATAAAAAGACCAAAGGTCTAGAATCATCTTTCGCCGTCATAGGTCGGAGTGGGCTGTATAATGAGATGATGTTTTTGGTGAAAGTGTATGTCCTATATCCTCATATAAGAGAAAGAGAGCATAACCTTTGGTTGTTTAGGTTCAGGTCGCTGCAGTTGTGACAGCCGTTGGTATTATTCTCTGTTTTTCACAATCCTCGCCAAACATTAATTTATCGCGCAGCCACGGACCGTAGAATATTTTATAATCGTTAGATATGGAAAGTCCGGGCAGGTCAAAGGATAAACGAATACGGGATAGCGCGGACCCAAATGTACACGTCTGTCTGCCACGGACAAATGTAAATTTGAGAATGTTCTTCACCGATTGCTTGGCGCGAATGTAACATTTTAGTGGCGCATAGAAAACGCAAGGCACCTCCAACTACCTTCGCTGAACTGTCCAACCCTTCACCTGTACGGAAACCATATTTGATCCTTAACAATGGAGTTTTTAATAATAATAACAAAAAATTGAACAAAGAACAAAATACGGATTACAAACAAAAATGAAAATAAATAAATCTTAATCATCCTTCCGCCGTCGTAGGTCGGAGTGGACGGTTCCAAGCGTCGCGCTGATGAGAGCGACAGGAAGCATCCGCCAGGCAGTGCCACGTGTTTGGACGCTCAAAGAGCAGCTGAGAACCGTGATAAAGAATTGAAACTAAAAGGTAAATAATACTAATTGTCATCATAAGAAAGTATTGGTAATTAGTTTAGACTTCTATATAATTATTGCAACAGCTCCTAAAATACGTGCAGCGTGATAGAAAATTAGAACTGACTAAAGTAGTCAGAGTATTGTTGTAATTTCTGTTCTGTCCGTATAGTTATAGTTTATTAGTTCTGAAGGTCTAAGTGGAATTGGCTCCTAATAATTGCGTAGACAATATTCAATTATCCGGACTACTCGTATGATCAACAGCTTTTGATCATAAGACTGCTTCAGTAGCATATTTAATGATAGCGTATTTATATAACTTACATATTATGTCCCCGCGACCAGAGGCCCTTTTTAGTCAGCATCATGGCAAAGAATCCATAATAACAATATTATAAATGCGAAAGTCTGTCTGTCTGTCTGTTTGTTACGCTTTCATGGCCAAACCGCTGAATGAATTTTGATGAAATTTGGTAGGAATATAGTTAAAGACCCAGGGTCAAACATAGGCTACTTTTTGACGCAGGCAGAACTGCGGGAAACAACTAGTTATAGTACTAACGTACAGAACGGAAACTCACACCCTCCCCCCGAAACAAATACCGCACCGAGCCAAGCAGATTTAGGGAAAACATCGAGAGCAAAACAATGCAAGTTTGACACATAAATTGGCATGACGCGAGTGCGTACACGCCCGAATCGTAGTAGTACAAATCTCGGCGCTGTTGTATGGAGTGTCCGGGGTGTGATCATGAGCTCATTTTTAGCTTCTGATGCCTTTAAGCATTATAACATTCGTTAAAGCAGTAGTAGTAAAATAAAGGCTTCATACCATTTCGGCAACATGATTGATGAAATATTCTATTACCAGGTTTGAGAAACACGAGTGGTTGGTTGGTTCTGCAAGACGGTACGCAGTTCCTGTCTGCTCATCACTCTATGGCTTGTAGGAAGTTTCCGTACGCGTCCAGAGGAAATCAGGTATTTAAAGCTTTGAAAATGATTGAGGTTCTAGATACTAGTAAATTACTCTAATATTGCCGCTAATATTGGACTATGATCAGCAAATGTTTGTTAACAGCCGCTTTTTTACCATTGCACTTTGTCCCATCATCGGTAATCTCATTCTCAAGACTTGGATCCCAATATTCAAACGCTTTAAGATAAACTTTTTCTTTAGTACGTTGTGGTGATGAAATGAATTCTGTAGTGGTTCTTTTTCCAAATGACTCACAACATCTCATCTTATCTTCGTGAGGGCGTGAAAAAGTCCATTAGGGTCTGTAATGCATTGTCACACATTTTCATAGGCTTAGAAGAAGATAGGCTCAATAATTTTTTTACAGAAAGCGTACTTACTGTTGTGACTTGTTTCTCAATTCTCAACAGTATGTTGCCAATTGAAATCACTCCAATCATTTACTACTATATCACAGACAGACGCAGTCACACTTCTTCAAAGTCGTTTTCCTCAATCATTTCTGGATCTTTCCTTTCAGCTTTGAACAAGACCTAAGAGAAGATTAGCTTTTTCAATGAAGAGATCATCGTTGATAAAACTAACCCTAAATTTGAAACATCTTAATTCACAGGCCTTAGCCTGTTCAGTGATGGCAGTGGCGATGTCTCGAGTTGAAGACGTATGTCGTTGGTGTTCTTCCAATTTAGATGCTATTTTGGAAAGTGGGGACCAGCTGTACCAAGACAGCTATTTGCACTTTAAGCCTGATTGCAAGATACTGAATATACAGCAGGTCGGTGTTAAACTTATGTTGCCTTAGTACTAATACTTTTTTTTTATCTTATACAAGCTTTTACCCTCGTGCATCCGCGCAAAAAGGATTTTAAAAGTATTTGTATTCGTAGTCTGCTACCCGAATAGGTTCCCTACTCTCCCGGTTTCCCCCTTTAAGGAGTAAATTTTTAAATGGCAATTTATTAACATTACTCATTCGATTTTCAAATCACACTCACATCTCAATTTATGGGTTAATTCATTTTCAAAAAAAACACCATCGACAAACCTATCTCAATGTCAGACGGCCATATTTGTTTACACTATTGACTTTATCCATTGAGACAGGCTTTAGGTGGCTTGAAAATCTGACAGTGTTGGCTACTATTACACTCGGATCGTGTCGTCATTGGTCATGTTTCCATGTCAAAATGGAACAGTATTTACAATACTTTGAGGGTATATCCGTTTTCCACAAGTTTTCTCCACTGAACACGATCTAGACTCTAGGAACACCCCGAACACTCCATACAACAGCAGCAAGCTCGATACCTATTACTACTACTTCGATTCCGTGCATAGTTTTGCTCTCGATTTTTACCCTAAATCTGCTTGGCTCGGTGCGGTATCTATTTCGGGTTAGGGTGTGAGTGTGCGTTCTGTACGTTAGTACTTTTCATAATTTTGTGCTCTAGGGAGACTTCTATTATAATTTTATTTACGGTCCTTTCATTACAGATCTTGCGTAAGTTCTACACGCCTGGCAACTGCGTGTGTCGCGTGGTGGTGTACCAGCCGAGACAGAAAGGGAAAGTTGATACGGATCTTGTTGACCAGGTATATTATTAGAACAATTCAGTTCAATTAGTTTGTCTTCTGAACAAAACTTTTTAGCTTAGATTTAGGTTGGAAGTTCTTTGTTATAACAAGAGAAAATAATTAGAATAAGTCCGTCTTCTATTTATTTTATGTTTTTCGAGAGAATGTATAATTGTTTGGCACGCTCTGCAGCCTGAACGGCTCGATGGATTTTAGCTTGAGAGGTGTCGTTAGATTCGTATTAAAGCTCCATTCAAACTGACGCGAATCCCTCGTGGCACGCGGAACGTCAACAGAAATAAGATTCGGTAGAAGTTCCATAGCGTGTGCCAAAGTTAACTGTCCTGCTAATGGTACTTCTAAATATTCATATAGGTATATGGAGGCGTCCCACGGAGTAATTACAAAGAGGTGATGGCGTACAAAATTATTACTTATTGTGTGAGGCTACGCGGGGCGGAAGGCAGACGTGAGGGGAGCTCGGTTTGGTCGTGGCTTCGCCCCTATTGACGATCCTCTCTACTTACCAATAGATGTCGCTAGCAAATCGAAGATTTCAAAGTAAAAACTATACTCACATTTCTTTATGTTACAGATATTTTGAACATTAAAAACATACACATATTTTGTGTGACGCTAATGTGATCTCATAACAGTACAGCATTGAAATACTTAAAACTAAACTGTTTTTTGTCATACTTTATGTTATACATAAGAGGCAATGCTGCAAGTATTATGGGAACCTATGAGCCGGGTACAATCAGGGGCGGCATTTTTGATTGATTTAAGTATAAACATTTTGTACATTAATAAAATATTGTTACAGTTGACAGAATTCTTCAGGGAAGAACGGGCCGGTGTGTTCGTCGCAGGAAATGGTGACTTTGCTGTGGCCTTGTTCAGGACTCCAAGAGGTCAGGAGGCCTATTTTTGAAAAGCATGATTCGCCCAAAATCGGTGAATCGAATCAAATCAAATCAAATCATTTATTTGCTAAAACACAGTATAGAAAGTTCTTTAAAACAGTTATGTCGCTAAATGTATTTGACCTCACATCAAGGCATGCAAATGTCAACCAAATATCTAACCAACAGTTAACAAAAATAAGTCCAACAATTATCAAACACACTCTAAGTCCAGTTACTAATAAAATTAAATTTTTTACATTGAAAGATGAAAATATATCCAGTACCTAATTAGTCATTACTTTTGTGCAATTTACAATAGTCAATATATTCTCGTACAGAGTAAAAACAATGTTTCTGTAACCATTCCGTCAATTTTAACTTAAATGTCATTCCTTTTAACATTTTCAAATCATCTGGTAGATAATTAAATAATGTTACGCACATATTATATACGTTTCTTTTGTAAATATTTTTGTGACAAGTAGGCTGATACAATCTGTTCATAACTATAGTTCGTGTTTCCCTAGAGTTAATGCCGCTTTTCTTAGTAAAGTAGTATTGATGTGATTCCACAAATATGCATACTTCTCTGATATAAAGACTAGGTAGGGGCAGTACCTTCAGCTCTGCAAAAAGCGGTTTACAACTTTCGTCGACCCAAGCATTGCAGACAGCACGAATGCATTTTTTTTTAACCTTAAATGCCCGTTCCATTTCTACCGAATTTCCCCATAAAATAAGACCATAATTTAGTCGAGACGACACATAACCATGATAGGCCAATAATGATGATTCCTTAGAAGTAGTCTGCCTCAATCGTCGTAATGCAAAAACAAAACGATTAAGCTTATTACATAGTTCTTCAATATGTGCCTTCCAATTTAGATTTTTATCAATCACAATACCCAGGAATTTGTAAGTATCCACTTTCTCAATAACAACTTCATCATAGCTTACTTGAAGTGATTTTTGTTTGGAGTTATATGACGAAAATTGCATATAGTTTGTTTTACCGATATTTACCCGCAAGTCATTTACATTCATCCACTTTACCACATCTCCAAGTGCTTTATTGACAGTACTTTCGTAGGATTCTGCATCGTCACATTTTATAATTATAGTGGTATCATCAGCAAATAATATACTTTTATGATCAATAGAACTGGGGAGATCATTTATGTACAACAAAAATAGCAGTGGACCAAGAATGCTTCCCTGTGGTATGCCCACGTTACAGTTTCTAAAATTAGATCTATATGTTACTTTATCAAGTGTATTGCCTTTCTTGTTAAATTTAGTAATTTCAGTGCATTGAGGTCTACTTTTTAAATAACTTTTAATCCAATCTAAAGCCGTACGTAAAATGAAAATCGTTCTATTTTAAAGGTCATTCGACTCGCTGGTTTTGTGTGCGTATCTCTACTTTCAAATATACTTGCGTCAAAAATTAGCCTATGTTTAACCCCGGGTCTTCAAACTATTTTCATACGAAATTGCTTCAAAATCCGTTCAGCGGTTTGGCCGTGACAGCGTAACATAATATACAGACCGACAAGACTTTCGCCCTTATAATATTACTATGTATTTGAATGTAGAGGCGGGGTGTTTATTTTGATATGTTTTCGCATTTTTGCATGCAGTTGCCTCTAGTTAGGATTTCTGTTTAGGGTCTTAACCGATCGAAATGAAGGAATTAATTATTTTCTTTGCCTCCCATTTTCAACTGAATATCCTATCTTGATTGTTTACCGCCTTTTCTCTTTTTACGTTTAATTCCCACTGCTGGGCAAAAGTCTCCCCTCTTTGTTTCTACACATTTCTGTCTCCTGTTGCTGCCTTTCAGTACTCATCAAAATGTTTCAAATCGTTTTTGTGGTCTACATTTTCTTCGCCCCTTTTGGTTTTATCAAAATTTTGAAAATCGTTTCAGGCTACTACATGTTCGACCCGGCGGATCGCGACCGCTACGGCCGCGCGGTCGCTCCACCCTGCACTGGTAAAGCAAGAGCTTGCTTCTCTCAATATCCTAATGTAAGTGTTAATCGAAATTTCGAAAATTTTCTGAGTACCCGTATTCGACGAGCGTGTATGACAAGAGTGATGAGTGTAGAAGAAGCGAGGGAAGCCTGTAAGGATCGTAGCAAATGGAAATCCGTAGTCTCTGCCTACCCCTACGGGAGAAAGGCGTGACGGTATGTATGTATGTATGTTCTTCTAATATATACTTAGGTCTCGTAATCCATAGACTTGACAAATCAGCAGTTATTTAAAGAAGCGTATCGTATATTTGTGTACCAAGACCCATATTTAAAAAAATAAAAAATATAGCTATAATTATTCGTTTATTTAACACTTGACATAAGTATGTCACATAAACCATAAACACAGTTTGTATGCACTCTCGTACAAAATCATTGTTCAGCCATCTATCGAAAACTTGAAATTTATTCAGAAGAATACAAATAAAAATCGGTCAATACAGCACTACATTAACTTGTGATGATCGAATTCCGGCACGTAAGAATATGGTGTTAAAATAATATATATTTTTTTACACCAAATATAAGCGAGATCAGTACTTCACTTTAAATAATAGATTTTCGTAGCGCCATCTATTATTTAGAACAACATTTTTTCTTGCTCGTAACAAACATAGCAATGTATTTAATTTGTCATAGGTCCAAATGCTTGCCGAAAAGTTGGGGCCTAATATTCCGCCAGTGACCAAGGATGATACTGAGGTAAAGATTAAGTACTTAAAAAAAGTAATCTAATCTGTGTTAACACTTTGTTACCCTATTACGGAGAAGCCAAATAATGGAGATATATGTTTTGGACTTGCTAGAGAAAAATCCAATATGGCATTCTGTGGATATTTTGTAATGCAAAACATTCATCTGAACGAGTAAAAAAACATGTTGGGATACTTTTCACCTCTTCCCAAAATATTAACAAGTCTTATAATAGGCTAGTTTCCTAAAAAATATAATTAGTCCGTCAGTTAGATAATCAAAAAATATTGGTGATGTATTTTTTCTTTTGAAAATTAAACAAAGAATGGTAAAGATATGGCGCGTTAAATTTCCGTGTGGCGTCACAGTATGCTACACTTTTTCGCAATATGTGACGTCACGACCCGCCACTCGTAAACTTTGATGCGTAATCTCTTTATAATTTATCGCTCAATTGACAAAAGAAAAAATACGTCACTAATATATTTTGATTCCCTAAATTACGGACTTATTTTAATGATAGTCTTTTGACCCTGGAAACTAGCCTATTGAATTATTAATTTTTATTAAATTTCTTTTATAGATCTTTTCCCTTTAAGTAGGAAAACAGATTAACATCTGTTTTGACAAAGCTTAAAACCATGTCTATACTCTGTTTAACTTTAGACTATAGAGAAACGTAGTTTAACGGTAGCAGTTTTTTTGCAGTGAGACGGTAAATATTTTGTTACGTATCGTCGTTTTCAGGTGAAGGTTCTTGGTGATAAGTCTGTGAGTCCGGAAGCGAGCAACACTGACAAGTCGAAGACTGATTTGAGCAAAGAGGACAAAGAGGTGATTTTTTTATTTTTTTTTTTTCCCACCTTTCCTTAAGTGGGTTATGACTTTTGAGAGCTCTGAGTTACTCAAAATGCGTTGAGACGAATGATTATTGTTCGGTTCGGGATGATTTTCATTCAACATATCTGTTAATGACGCGTCTCAAAAAAAGCACTCCAGGATATTTCGGGATCTTTTGTTAATTTTCAAAAATTTCATTATCATTTCAGCCACAGCCTTCCCCAAAAATTTAAGTAGACTAAAAACATCATCCAATACGAAATCTATTGTTAAAACGTTACTACGAACTTCCTACTTTTCCTCTCTTTATTTAGAGCCCCCAGTATAAATCTACATACAAATATTATTAAAATTCGTTAATAAATAACGCTACAGCAATCTTCCCCCTTTTCCCCCCCCTTTTTCCCCCATTTTACTTCCAATTTGAAAAAAAACTCTCGTCAAAAATATTAAAAAACCGGGTTCAAAAGGATATGTCCAAAAATACGACCACTAGCCCGGAACAAACATGGATAGTCTAGGATAATGGAGACTTCGCTTCGCTCAGGCGATAATGTTCAATTGATTTCAATGATTAGTTATAAAGATGACTTGTAAAGTTAAAAAGTAGATGGGGGAGACATTTGTCCAGCAGGGGATAATATAAAAAACTGCTTAATGAATTTTTATCTTCACAGTTTCAGGAACGGCCAACATCATGGAATTGGTTACCGTAGCGCGTTGCCGACCAATTTAATATATTTTTAATCTTTGCATTTTCAGGTACACTTTGAGGAGCCAGCATCATTTGTAATATTCGGAATGGACGTCACAAACCTGCGTAGACTGAATCAACACGAGCGATAATAAAAAAAAAAATACGCTATGGTTTTAGACTACGCAGGTTGGATGAGAAATTTGTGCTCGTCATGTTGTAACCTCTTCTGTCATCCGCCATCTTGGAAAATGGCCGGGAGTTTTAGCGATTCTCTATATGAAATGTTACAGTTATTGTATTCTCAAATTTCTTTTTGTATATATTTTTTTTGCCTCTTATCATTGAAGTAAATTTTGCCATTTTGAATTACGAGTTAAGAACAAATTCGTGTAATCGAAAATGAAAAACGAAAATGTGTATTTTTATTTTCAAATTGTTTATGGTCAATTTACGTTGACCAAGTTGTTTTTTAAAGTTATGTTAGGTAGTCTAGTTTCTGATTATATCACTGTGATTTTAATATTTAGGGAGAATTAATGTCTAAAATGAGGCAACTTGCGTAGTTCAGATCTGTAGTGTACATATTATAATTGTTATATATAAAAAAAAAAATAGTAAAAAAAGTAAAAAATTTCATGTATGTAAAGTTGAAGCCACATTCGTTTTAGATTTATATATAATATAAATTATAAGAAATTGGGTATTTTTATTTTAACGTCTAGCATGAGATTTTATTGACTGCACTCTTTCCTTCTACAACACCAAGGGTGTCACGATCGCGTTGCCGGCCCTGAAGGAATATTTTCACGCCTTTTTTGAAGGATCCCATTTTGTTTTTTGGGAAAAACATTGCAGGGAGTTCATTCCATAATCGCAGTGTACGATTTGAATGAAATTTGGTATGAATATAGTTTTAGACCCGCGGTCAAACATAGGCTTCTTTTTGACGCAGGCAGAGCTGCGGGAAACAGCTAGTGAAAAAATAAATCATCATCTCCATTGAGATATACTTTTCTCTCATTACTAGGAATTATTTTTACTAGTAAGTATGTTCTTAAATAAATCGTAGGAAATAATCACAAATATCACAATGTCCACTCATGTCTCTTTTTGGCAGATGACTTTGAGATCATCATTTCGTTGTCTATCGACTATGTACAATGTACACCCTGGTGTCAGAGTTGTTTGGAACCGTCTGTCGGCCTTAACGACTATCAAATGGCAGCGGGGACCAACGGCTTAACGTGCCTTCCGAATCACGGAATCATCTTTATTATCAGACAATCAGGTGATTCAATCCTGCAGACCTAACTAAACTGGAAACAACTAAACAAAGTACGCTTACGGTGGGATTCGAACCCACCACCCCCGAGTCAAAGGCGAACGCCTTAACCACTGGACCACGGAGGCAGTTGTGATGACGGAATCTTACATAAATGCTGTTGTTATAATAGTAATAGAAACATGGATATATAAATCAAGATGGACAGCGCGCTTGCATACAATAATGATGTCAAAAAATTTGACCTGAATGCATTTCGTTACCCACCTCTCTCTTTGTAACTCGTGGTGTGTTAGTGTGTGAATCTGGGCTTCCATCACAGCACTTGATAACAACCCCAAAAGTTGGAAAAAATGATAAACAATTACGTAGCAATATAATCTTTATTTTGAAAAATAATTTATACTTGTTTTTGATATAGAAATATAAAGCCCAATTATATTAAGCAAACTGACATTTTTATATTACTGTATTTCTGACTAGGCAAAATTTTTTAAATGATGGTAATACTTTGGGGAAAACAGGGGTAACTCCAGGTCAAATTTTCTTGAACCAGCCTGTTGAAGGCCTGCTCGGCTTTCATCTTTACCTTTAATTCCATGAATAGAAATTAGTTCCAATATTTATCCGCAATAAGGCTTTGGGTTTTGGTACCTTCATCGCCTATGAGAAATATTGTAGCAATGCTGTCGATTTCCACGTTTGCTATTACACAATCAAGTTTTCACTTTGAAACATATACTCGTAGATTTATTTCTTCTCAGCAGGCTCGGAGTCACAGACATATATGACTTACACAGAAGGAACATAAGTTAATAGTTATACTTATGTAGCAGGTAATTGTCTTTATCCTTTTCTCACGTATTCGGATCTATATGGCGATATCTCTTTTTTACACCTGTAGCAACATTGACTCACACATAGATATTAAGCTACGCGTGGCAATTTTTGGCCGTGACGCCATTTTATAATCTACGTTGTTGGATCGGTGAAAATTAAAAATAATAGAGTAGAATGCCGTATAAATGATCTCAGATCATGCACTTCACACAACATTCATACATTCCTTGAAATCATGGGGAGCACATCTTACCCTAGACTAGATACAGCCCAGGCTGCATAGTTTTGCATGTGTGTGTTTTCGCTACGCTAAGTAATAGCATACCTTCCGTCTATTTACGTCTTATATGTCTGTGCTAGGAGTACATTCTTTTCTGTAGCTATTCTAGATAGATAAGAAATTTATTGATGCCATAGCATATTCTATGTCCCGTTGCTGGGCAAAACATTTATTTTCATGCATCACTATCCAGTGCAATTTTTTAACAAATTATTATTTATAAGAGACTAGCTTTTTCCCGCTGCTCCGCCTGCGTCATAAAGTAGCCTATGTTTGACCTCGGGTCTTCAACTATATTCATACAAAATTTCATCAAAATCTGTTCAGCGGTTTGGCCGTGAAAGTGTTATAGACAGACAGACAGAAAGACAGACTTTCGCATTTATAATATTATATTAGTATTAGTATAGTTTGGACTAGCTTTTTCCCGCAGCTCCGCCTGCGTCATAAAGTAGCCTATGTTTGACCTCGGGTCTTCAACTATATTCATACAAAATTTCATCAAAATCCGTTCAGCGGTTTGGCCGTGAAAGCGTAACAGACAGACAGACTTTCGCATTTATAATATTAGTATGGATATAGTTTAGCCTACATATTTTGTTTTTAATTCTTGAGGTTTCAAAGGCACGATAAGCAGTTGGTCCCGGTTGCTATCAATAGATGGCAGTCATTAGGCTGTGTCATATGCCTTTAGGCAGCCTGAAAAATCTGACAGTACGTAGACAATACGTAGGTATTTTGTTAGTTTTATTGTAATAATTAGATTTAGAACCATGATATATAGCCATGGAGCAATAACAAAGAGATGCCGTTTGAAATGGCGCAGTGATGTGATCATTGGCGCCTCGCCGACACAAAAGTGGGCGGAGCTTGTCATTGCTCGTGCTCCATGGTTGGAGCCACGGCCGAAACCAAGCACCCCGCGCCTTCCGCCCCGTGTAGCCTCACAAATACTTTCTTACAAAACGCTTATTACGGCATCTCGTCTTTGTAATTGTTCCATGTATATAGCCCACCCTAGGAAAACATTCTTGGACGAAGGTTTCAAACTAATGAATGAAGTTTTTTTTTTTTATACAGCTAAGTAGGCAAACGGGCGTACGGCCCACCTGATGGTAAGTGGTTACCGTAGCCTATGAACGCCTGCAACACCGGAGATGTCACGAGCGCGTTGCCGACCTGTCCGCTGTCAGCACAGCGACCCCTCTGGAGCTTGGCGACCCTACTCACCAGCAGGAAAATAATAAAATATTGGAAATAGTACAATACTGTTAATTTCATTCATAAAGTTAATTAACTTTTGATACACTGATATAAGTTAATTAACTTTATAAACTTAGCTATAAGAACTGTTAATATCATTAAAGTTACAATCTTTAGTTGCTATCATGCTCAAACTTGGCGTAGGAATTTCTACTAAACTTTATTTCAATGTCAACAACAATGCATCAAAAATGCAAGTAATGTATTTAATAAATTACCGAACAGATGGATGTCATTCGAAGCGATTATTCATGGCGCATCTGCATTTTGTATGCAGGTGTGAAATTTTGGGTCTCATTCGCCATAGGAGTAGTAGATCTATTCGGGAATTAACATTTTTTTTAATCGATTCGAAATCGATTTGTCAATGTCGAATTCTGTGATCCATAAGATGAGGGTAGAAAGGTTCTCGAATGGCGACCGCGTAAGCGCAGCGTTGGACATCCACCCACCAGATGGTCAGATGACCTGAAAAAGGTCGCAGGCAAACATTGGATGAAGACTGCTGCCAACCGGTCATTTTGGAAATCATTGGGAGAGGCCTATGTCCAGCAGTGGACTGACTGCTGCTGAAATGATGATGATGATGATAAGATGACTTGACGCAAGCGGTCATGATCTGATTGGTGATCGTAATCTTTGGTTCTGATCCTTTCAGACCAAAAGCAGTACCTCTATGCTCAACTGGTTGTACTGTGAATACTTTTGATCCCCTTTTGAACTGAGATAGGTACAAACGACTCAATAATTCCATAAATAACTTCTTTTGAGGACAACTGCCTTCTCTTTAGAACTAATAAAATATCTTTTTTGTAATAAGGATTTCAGACTGCAGTCGCTTCATGTACCGCCATATCTAGAACCATGATTAAAGCGTACCCAGAAGACCAGGACTATGAATCGTAAGGCGACGGTGTAACAAGAAATCACGTCTAGACTAAACATCAAAATAGTTAACGAAGCAAACATTTTTGCAAGAAAATTTAACAGAAGACTAGGGGGCCGATTTTCGGGAGTTAGAGATAAGTCGAATTCAAAATTTCTGGAAATAACATGAAAAACCATATCCATGACCGCCATTTTTTATCGACAAATCTCGCTTTTGACTTAATTAATAACGCGATAATCGGCGTCAACGCAAGAGAGGTAGGACATTTTGTAAGGAGTAGTCCGTCTGGGGAAGTACGTCCACCCTACAGAAGGCCGCAGTCAAATAACACTGTGATGCAGTGTTGTGTTCCTGCTGGTGAGTAGGGTCGCCAGGCTCCAGAGGGGTCGCTGTGCTGATAGCGGACAAGTCGCAACACGCTCGTGACTTCTCCGGTGTTGCAGGCATTCATGTTCTATGCCTACGGTAACCACTTACCATCAGGTGGGCAGTACGCCTGTTTGCTTACTTAGTTGTATAAAAAAAAACAGCACGAGTTTTTTCAGTAATTTATTTATTATACACCGTAAAATTTTAGTCGTTTTGGACCCATCGTCCAGTGACTCCATTCATGCAACTGAACAAGTTTCCCCAAGATAAATGGGTCGAAATATGGAGTAAATTTTTGGACCTCCCATACAAAATGTCTCATCACGTGACCTAACTTACTATGGGAAGTCCAAATTTGTTTTTCATGTTTCGAGCTATGTTCCTTGGGGAAATTTGTTCGGTTGCATGAATGGAGTCACTGGACGATGGGTTCAAAAAGACTAAAATTTCACGGTGTATACTTTTTTTTTTTTTTATTACATACATACATGCCATCACGCCTTTTTCCCTCCGTGGTGGGCAGACTACGGATTTCCATTTGCTACGATCCTTACAGACTTCCCTCGCTTCTTCTACTCTCGTCATACACGCTCGTCGATTACGGGTACTCCTGACATCTCGCTTTTTAAATATGTCTGTATAACCTCCTTAAAGTCTGGTAAAACAAGTTTTAATAGTAAAATGCTAAATGGTCTCTGCATGGCTGTGACAAACATCGTGCTGCACAAATTCACCCCACAAAAACGGAGAAAGCATATCTTGTACATAATAATTAGAGTGAGTTTCCGGGCACGCGAGTTAATGGGGCATTTATTTACTTGCCACCATTTTACATTTTTTTTTACATATAGTGGACTTAATGACAGGTATACAGAGGATAAACTCTACTAGACAACTATACAGGACCCCAACTAGAGAAAGAAAATGTGGCGATTCGAATATTCTTCTTCTTCACAATAACTGTCAGCACTGTAATGCCCCAAATTCATGCAATCTTTATCTCGTTAAAATAAATAATAATAAACAAATATTTTATCTGTCTTTCTAGATTAAGTCGATGCATTAGACCAGAATGTGGCTTAGTTTTGCTTTGTCGTTAGCCTACTTCATATATGTGCACCACATATATTTACATTGGTATATTTTTTTGTATGTGCTGCATAGGTACGTTATGCTTTTATGTTTTATGTTTCACTTTTTCCAATTGTTAATTTGCGCCTACCTTCCTGTTTCATATCATGAAGTCCTACCTGTTGGTTGCCTGGAAGAACTTGCTCTAGCGATAAGGCCGCCTTTGTACCATAGATAATAATAATATTCATGTACTTTCTACAATTTGGTGCAATAAAGAGTTATTTATTATTATTATTTATTTATTTTTACTTTTTCTCAAATCTAAAAAAAAAGACTTGGTATTTAAAGCTTTTGTGGAGCCGGAGCCAACACAAAGATGCTATACTTGCTTATGATGCTGATAAAAACTTCCTAACTATGCGGCATGTATTTAATATTGCCGCTTTCTGAATGAGAATGTATGTAGACGGAGGTAAGTCAAGTGTGTGTAGATGTGTATGAAGCGTGTAAGGTACAACTCCTGTGGTAGAGATCACTATAGGTACGGTTTTTACTGTATTAACTAGCCATTGTGTTTTAATTTCTATTGCAAGGTCGGTGTATTTGGCTATTTTTTCTGTATTCGTTGTTTCAACATTGTGTGTATTACAAACTGCTATGTCTATCAAGAAAACTGATTGTGTGTTTTTATGTAAGAGAGTTATGTCCGGTCTATTGAAGTGTACGGTTTTATCAGTAAGTATGGTCCTATCCCAGTATATTTTATATTCGTCATTTTCTATTAAGCAACTTGGTTGGTATTTGTAGTATGGCATCTTTTCTGTTACTAAATTATATTTGTAGGCTAAACTTTGATGAACTATTGAAGCTACTTGGTCATGGCGATGCTTATAATCCGTTTGTACTATTGCTCTGCATGCGCCGGTTATATGTTGTATTGTTTCGGAAGCACTGTGGCATCGTCTGCAAGAATCGGTAGTAAGGTCTACTGAACGGATGATATGTTTTTGATAGTTACGTGTGTCTATAATTTGATCTTGGATTGCGATCATGAAGGCTTCTGTTTCAGGAAATAGGTCGCCATGTCGTAACCAAGCATTTGAACCAGATTTATCGATATGTGTTTGCTGTAAATCTTTGCGGTGTCGACCATGTAATGATTTTTGTTGCCACAATGTGATTTTCTGCCTATCATCTATTAAATCTTCATTGTGTTGGCTATTTTGATCATGTAGGTTAAGTGGAGTGTGTTTCATATCGGAGTACGTGATAGCAGAGTGTAGGAGTGAATCTATTGCTTGTGTTATTATTACTCCAAATCCTTTCTAATATTATTTTATTCATTCGATTTATTTTACGATTATGTTTGCAATTATGTACCATATTAAGTTTCATTCATTTAGCAATTTTTTTTAAACAACTAAGTAGGTTACCGTTGCCTATGAACGCCTGCAACACTGGAGATGTCACGAGCGCGTTGCCGACCTGTCCGCTGTCACCGACACCTCTGGTGCCTGGCGACCCTACTCACCAGCAGGAACACAACACTGCATCACAGTGTTATTTGTGGAGGTACTTCCCCAGATGGACTACTCCTTACGAAATGTCCTACCTCTGTTATTCATAGAAGTAATCGGACACCGGAGCTTATTTACATTCGTGATACCTTGAGAAAAGTGCTGAGAAGTAATGATAAATAAATGTAGAGTCACTTACCTGCTTAGAGAAGAGATTCTAAAGAAAATATTGTTCGCTACTCAAAAAAGGGAGTGTTAGATGTTATTATAAAAGTAATTGAGGTAAGTACTTTTCATCCCCCTTTCCCCCACTATCTTCACTCTCTCAACTCAGTTTTAGACAAATCAGACAGTATACTTTTGTTGCGCAAGTTGAGCAGTCTGTCATTGATTATGTTATGTAGGTATGCCGGTTGTATCCTCGTCTGATTGATTCGGAGCCCAGGGCCCGCTTTCCTGCTTTTTCGCCTTCTTACTGTCTTCAGAATCCTTCAATTCCCCACTGCCTAAACAGGTCCAGAAACAAACTGCTCAACTTACGCATGATTTTATTACGCGTGCAAAGCCCTAGGTAAAAGTTAGGAAATACCATGGAGACAATACACGAATTGAGATGAATAATAAAAAGCATGGCTATCCAGAGAGGAAATACCGCTAGCCTTCTGGGTACATTACCCTGTGATGGCAGCGATTTGGGCTCCATTTATTATATAAGTTAAGAAAAATCTATTAAGTAGTTATGTATTTCATTATTTATCCATGTCTTTTTAGTTTGTAGTTTAGTTTTATTTTTTGTTTAATAAGTCTTTGTTTTAGTGGTGAAGTTTAAAAATCTTTGTAATAATAAATTAAGACGTCAATCCATAATAAAAATGTGATTCGCACCAAAACACCCACCAACTGAAGTACTAGGATCCCAGAAATTATGAGGAGGCTCAGTAGTGGTAGTAACTACGTTGCCATTTAATCGGGTGCCCCACTTAACATGCTTCGAAAATGAAAATCCGTCCGCTCAACTCCCGAAGCTTCGAAAATGAAAATCCGTCCGCTCAACTCCCGAGCTGACGACTATCAATCCGCCATCTTGTTGACGAATTTTTAATTACAATGTTTTTGCGAGCACCACCGGCCATTGCCTGCCAAACCCGAATGCCTGTTTTTGTTAACCGACTTCGCAGAAGAGAATTAAATAAATACGATTTAAAATGTTTCAATTTGAACGGTGGGCTTGTGAATGCAAATATTAAGGGTAGTTTTGTAATTAACGGTGATTTGGGCAAGTTACCAGCGAAATTCTGATTGGATTCTTGTGAAATTGAATATAAATTGTGTTAGCTGAATACCAATATTGAGATAATCAAAATTGAATCGTAATTGAGTCATAATTGAATACCAGTTGCATTGCATGGTCTTTTAAAGTTTATTAGCAGAATTGAGGTAAAAGTTCTAGTGAACAGAAATACCTAGGCCATAAGCTAAGAATTCGGAGAGGTCTTTATATCATAACTAGCTATTTCCCGCAGCTCCGCCTGCGTCAAATAGTAGTTGACCTCGGGTCTTCAATTATATTCATACCAAATTTCATCAAAATCCGTTCAGTGGTTTGGCCGTGAAAGCGTAACAGACAGAAAGACAGACAGACAAACTTTCGCATTCATAATATTAGTATAAATAACATGTTATGATAAGTCGTCTTAAAAGAACCGTAAAATAAATCCACCTACGAAACCAGACATTTCTCCAATGAGTTAACTCATAAAGTTATCTAGAAGGTATGAATGTCACCATTTTTGACTTTCAGAGAACCATTCGTCACAATCGTGGTTGGTGTAAAGTGACGGTCATTAAACATTAGTGATGGGGTTTATCGATAGAATTTTATCGTAAATATATCGATGTTTATAGCATATGTGGGAGGGCCGAGGGGACGGCGTCCGGTCGGCCGTCTCAGATATCGCTGGATTGACAAGGTGCGGAGGGATCTGCGCGAGCTGCACGCCGATGACTGATCGAAGTGGAGATCCTTATATCGGATGCCAAGACTCACTTTGGGTCGCTGCGCCATCTTAATAAGCACATATAATTTTTTTTTATACAACTAAGTAGGCAAACAGGCGCAAGGCCCACCTGATGATAAGTGGTTACCGTAGGCTATGAAAGCAACACCGGGAGATGTCACGAGCGCGTTGTCCGCTATCAGCACAGCGACCCCTCTGGAGCCTGGCGACCCTACTCACACAAACTACAACACAACACTGCATCATAGTGTTATTTGGCTGCGGTCTTCTGTAGGGTGGAGGTACATCCCCAGATGGACAAAACTTCCTACCTCTCTGGGCCGTACGCCTGTTTGCCTACTTAGTTGTATAAAAGAGTAGTATTTGTTATGCCCATTGCCGTGGAGACTATGGCTCCATGGGGGTGGATGCTAAACTCTTGTTCAAAGAGATATCCGCACACCTAGTTGATGTTTCCGGGAACCCATGAGCTGGCGCGTATTTTGGTCAAAGAATCAGTGTAGCCATACAAAGAAGAAATCGGCGAGTCAACAAATTTTTCGAATGATTTTTATTTATTAAAACTTTATTGTACCATAAGTACACATACTTATACAATAGGCGGACTTAATGCTAAAAGCATTCTCTACCAGTCAACCATATAGAAAAAAATAAGGTTTTTTTACCCGATTTAAGTTCACTGCAAATATCGTTTTAATCTCCTGTAACATGAAAATGAAATGATTCTGATTTCATGTAAAATGTTCCTTGCGACAAAGAATACATTCTGGCTAGCAAAAATTTTGTAAATGTCAAAGAAAAATTAACAACACTGCCTAAGGCTTCATAAGACATTAAATTTTCAAACCGGATACCAGATCGAGTATACTCGTATTATCTCAAGCCGGAAATTTCAATCGATATCGATATAATCAGTATCTACACTAATCCCCATGACTAAATACTTAGCCGATTTAGAGCGGGCATTGTTGTCGAAAATAAAACATTAGCGAGTAACTTTTGCTCATTAAAACAAGAATTACGAGCGTTAAGTCTAAATTTAAGAAATTTATTGAAAATGCTGGTTAACATCAAAGTCAAAAATTTAATTAGTCTGATTTCCCTGAAAAATGAATACCATACGATTGAAATTTTAATACTTACAAAAGAAGAAACACATTACAGAAACAACAACCGGGTCGACAACGCGCTCTTGACATCTACGGTGTGGCAGGCGTTCATAGGCTACGGTAACCACTTACCATCAGGTGGGCCGTACGCCTGTTTGCCTACTTGGTTGTATAATAAAAACAATAAAAACAGTGAGGCACTGATGGCAAAAGGTAGTTGCTCCGTTGTATTAACCCTGCAATAAGTAGTATGAAAAAGACATCATTGGTGAATAAAAATTATTCTGATTTTGATGATAAATAATCCAAATTATTTTAAAATAGTGAAATGTTTTTTATCAGGCGCAAATTGAAGAAAACTCACCTAAACAGCAATATGACAACTCTTTTAATTTATGTAACACTAGCTGTTTCCCGCAGCTCCGCCTGCGTCAAAAAGTAGCCTTTGTTTGACCCTGGGTCTTCAACTATATTCATAAAAAATCCGTTCAACGGTTTGGCCGTGAAAGCGTAACAGACAGACAGACAGAAAGACAGACAGACTTTCGCATTTATAATATTAGTATAAATATAGATTTTACAAGCCGTTCCCGTGGTATTTTCAGTACACCCACATTTAAGCTCTCTGCTATACCCAAAGGTTGACTGTTAGATACTGCTTTTAGCATTAAGTCCGCCTATTGTTCTTTACAAATTGTAATTTGTACAATGAAGGTTAAAAAAAAATAAAAAATTACAAAATGAATATGTAAATTGGTGGCGAAAAAAATATTTTTCAATCTGTGTAAATGATGATTTTGATGATGAATTCACGTAGGTCAACAGGCGGTTCCGAAAGACTGACACCAGGGCGTGCATGGTCGTTTGACCGCGTAACCCTCTCGATATGAATAAATTGTAAAGCAATTGTGGGAATTAATTTTCCGAAAAGAGTTATGTTATATAGAAGATATATCTTTAAAGTAAAGATATTGTTTGTCTACACATTCGGTCATAAACAGATATTCTCATAGGATCTCAGTGACAACAACAATATGACAATAGCTGAATTACAAAAAATACTGCTATTTCCTATATACAAAGGATAAGAATTCCATCTTATGCGCAGTTCGGCGTGTAGCGTAACGTGAGCGATAATATACATGTCTCGTATTATATCCATACTTCCATACTAATATCATAAATGCGAAAGACTCTCTGTCTATTACGCTTTCACGGCCAAACCGCTAAACGGATTTTAATGAAATTTGGTATGAATATAGTTGAACACCCGGGGTCAAACATAGGTTGCTTTTTGACGCAAGCGAAGCTCCGGGAAATAGCTAGTACTTAATATTATAAATGCGAAAGTCTGTCTGTTTGTTATGCTTTCACGGCTAAACCGCTGAACGGATTTTGATGAAATTTGGTATGAATATAGTTGAAGGCCCGGGGTTAAACACAGGCTACTTATTGACGCAGGCGGAGCTGCCAGAAAAAGCTAGTTACAAATAAACTCTTTATTGCAGCAAAATAAAAATAGAACAAAACAAATTAAAATGAAAACTAGATCACGAGCATTAACACATATACATTTGTATTTAATTTTAGACTTTGTTTCAATGACATAAAAACCAATGTGCATATATTTTAATGCTCGTGACTACACAAAGGCGAGCTTATCGCTAGAGCGATATCTTTCAGTTGAACTTTAGGGCAGAAGGTAATACGTAAAACAAGGGTACAAAATAATAATTCGTGTTCTCAAATGTTAAGTGTCTCTCTCTATCTAACAGTCAGATTCAGATTCGATAATGAACATTAAAGCAAATTCTTCAAAGTCAAAGAAAAAGTTCTATGTTAAAGATAGAATAATTATTTATTTTTATTTGTATTTATATTTTATAAGAATATAGACATAAATTAAGAAGTTAGAAAATATTTCTACAAACAAAAAAGTCAGCTTTCTCTGACTGGTCACAAACCTTTGAATTAGCAGACAAAGTGTGCTAACTATAGTGCCGCAGCGTTCATCCGTACATAGCATATCATCATTTTAGCCGTAGTCAATCCACGTCTCCTAATGCTTTGCAAATTGGCCGGTTGCTATTTTTGAAAAGTGTGACTCACGCAAAATCGGCGAGTCGAATAATTTTTGTACGATATCGAATGATTTTTGTTCATATTATCCATACTATCCATACTAATATAATAAACTAGCTGTTTCCCGCAGCTCCGCCTGCGTCAAAATGTAGCCTATGTTAATACCAAATTTCATCAAAATCCGTTCAGCGGTTTCGCATTTATAATATTAGTATGGATGGATGGATGTCCAGCGCTGCGCTTGCCGATTCGTGGTCGCCAACAGAGAAACTTTCTGCTCCATCGGTTTTCAGAACTATGTGCCCCGCCCACTTCCACTTCAAGGAGCTAATCCGCTAGGCTATATCAATCAATGACTTTTGTTCTCCAACGTCAATGACTTTTGTTCCCCGTACATAGCATATCTTTCTACGCTTATCACTGGTGCACAGGCCTTTAGTGTGACTAATGCTAAGATTTATAGCACAACTCGGCAACCCGGACTATAGCTTTTGGTCACATATGCATTTAAAAGCTTTTTTTTGGCGAACTATGTCCCGAATTGTATGAGCTTTTTGCGCAGCTTTGTGTAATCTGTTGAGCCGATCTTTCATTTTATTGTAAAAGCTTCCGATTTTAATTGTAATATATCAAATTTGACGCCTCTTCCTGACTAGTTTTTTTCGGCTTTGTACACGAAATGTTAAAATGGGACCCTTTTTTCGAGAGTGTGTATAATAGGCTAGTTTCCAGGGTCGAAAGACTAACATTAAAATTAGTCTGTCATTTGGGGAATCAAAATATATTAGTGACGTATTTTTTCTTTTGTCAATTGAGCAATAAATTATAAAGATATAACGCATCAAAGTTTAGGAGTGGAGGCTCGTGACGTCACATATTGCGAAAAAGTGTAGCACACTGTGACGTCACACGGAACTTCAACGCGCCATATCTTTACCATTATTTGTTTAATTTTCAAAAGAAAAAATACGTCTTCAATATTTTTTGATGATCTAACTGACGGATTTATTATATTTTTTTAGGAAACTAGCCTATTGTTTAGCTTGCTCTGCGGCCTGAACGGTTCAACGGATTTTAGCTTGAGGGGTGTCGTTGGATTTGTATTACTGTAAGAGTGTCACTGGGTATATAAGAAAACCATGTGGCGGGTTTTTCCTTTGTTTTTTTCATTTCTCACAGCTTCACTGTTGATTCAATTACGATCCGTCTGTATATTTTTTATGAAATACTATCTGTTTCCCGCAGCTCCACCTGTGTCAAAAAGTAGCCCAAGTTTGACCTCGGGCGTTAAGCTATATTCATACTAAATTTCATCAAAATCCGTTTAGCGGTTTGACCGTGAAAGCCTAACAGACAGATAGACAAACTTTCGTACTTATAATATTACTAGCTTTTTCCCGCAGCTCCAACTGTATCAAAAAGTAACCTATGTTTGACCTCGGGCCTTCAGCTATATTCATACTAAATTTCATCAAAATCCGTTCAGCGGTTTGACCGTGAAAGCCTAACAGACAGATAGACAGACTTTCGCAATTATTATATAAAAAAAAAAGAAGTATAGATATGCTAGAGTTTTCGAAAAATAAACTAAACTTGACAGGCTCTGTGGGAATTCTAGTAGTACAATGCGTTAGAATTGAAATGTTTACGTTTAATTAAAGACAGGAATTAAACCAGATGTTGGGTGAATGGTTTTTTTTTTTTTTTATTTGACATCGGAGCTCATTTGTGTGCATTGTTGTCGGGAGCCCAGAGAGCTAGAGAGTGATTCGGACGTTTAAAATTTGAAGTAATATTTAAGAAGTCCGTCGCATTTTAAAAGTATAAATAATGATAATTATTATATAATTGTGTGTATGAGTACATGCATTCCTACGTTTGGCGAATAAACAATTTGATTTATTGCGTAAATTATACAATACAATACAATATAACTTTATTGCCCACATCTGGGGAATCACAAAACTTAACAAACAACAACAACTTAACAATTATTGATTTTATATAAACAAACACTTTAATTCATCAGTCAACACAACCATTTAATGAAATTTATATTTTTTAACTTAAATCCTTAGATATATTTATATTAGAATAATAGGTCTCGCGCGCGCTCGACTAGATACCGCGCTATGAAGGAAAATCAGTTTTCAGAATGCGGCAACTTTATATTGTAGTGTGTGTAAGACTGTGCAAAGACGAAACAAGAAAGAGTTATTTCTTGTACTATTATTCTTACATAGTTTAAATACGCAAACCGGCATTTTGCTTCAGTTTTTAAACAAAATTTTTAAATTTATCTCGACGTCCAACACACTTATCGGTTGCGGCCTGACTGACCGCAAGTACGTCGAATTCGCGTAGTTTTAGTTGCCGCATTTGTCTAGTACGCCGACGGTATCTAGTCGAGCGCGCGCGAGACTAATTTTTAATCTATGCTAAAATTATTACGTCTCACCGATTTTGCATGTAAAAGGTTTCAACGTGCCAAAATTACCTTGTAACTTTTTTTACTTTGTTTTTCATGTTTCGAGCTATGTTCCTTGGGGAAATTAAATTTCACGGTGTATACTGGTAGCGATACACCTGTCCACAAAGACACATGCATCGTAAATATCATAACCATCTCGCCTTTGCCGTAGTCAAGCAAAATGTCCTATTCGCTCCCTAGTCACCTGTGTGGTAGGGAGCGAATAGGACATCACATACACACACAATTACGTCATTGTCGCGTCTGACAGCGGCCAGTTATAACAATATAGCTATTTTCTGTGGCTTTGCTTACTGTAACACCTACATGTTTTGTCGCTGAGCCGAGTAAGTACTACTAGAAGAAAAAATACATTTGAAACGGAATGAATACTTCATGAAAATCAATCTGGAGATTTTTTTTTTTCTTCTTCTTTTTTATTTTTTTATTGTAATGCAAATAATGTTTTTATTTACCTATTGTTCATACCATGTTTAAGACAATAAAGTTCGATATATGGAGAAAGGAGGAGATAATAAAAAGAAGATCAAGATAAAAAAGTGGGGAAAAGTATAGCCGAGTTGTGGCTTGAAATAAACTCTAAAATTCATTCATTCATATGGAGTGGGTAACGTGATCAATCGACCCTGTGGACCCTGATGTCAGAGCTTTTCGGAACAGCATTTCAGGGTCGGACGTGGTTCGTTCGACCACCTAATAGCAGCCGGGACCAACGGCTTAACGTGATTTCCGAAGCGTGAAATCATCACTATTAACAGACAATCAAGTGATTCAAGCCTGCAATGTCCTAACCAAACTGGAAACAACTAAACAAAGTATGCTTCAGCTGGAAATTGAATCCATGAACTCCGGGTCGAAGGTAAACGAAACGTAAGCAGCCTTTTACGGTTAATTCAGCTAGATGGCGGTATTCGAACTAGGTCAGATGCCAGCACGAAAACAGCGTATAGACATGCAGTTGGTGCAAAAAAAAAGCAAAATCTGAATCGGTTCAGACAATCATTTTAGGTGGGCACAATTTGTCAAATGAGTGATCAATTAAAAAATAATTTTACAGAAATAATCGTGGACAGTACTTGGAATAGGCGATTATGAGCGACAAGATGAGAAGACGCCATTTTTTCAAAATGGCCGCCAAAAAAATTCCCGCCTCGCAATTTTACAGGCTAAAATGACATGTTTGTTGATATGGGAATATCATCTTTATAATTGTTGCCATAAGATTTATTTTGGCCTAAAAAGGCTTGACATTTTTGAAATATTTGAGTCTTTAGCGATGTCCTGAGAGAGACTGCAGAGGAATGAATCACTCATTTAAAAATAACTATGTCGAAATTAAATAGCGACTACATTGTTTCCTATTTGGTTCTCATAAAAATCGAATGCCATTATAACCTGAAAATATTTATTCTTTATTTATATCATTAATAATAATATTCATAGGGATTATTTGACTCCCAATTTTTTCTTAAAATTTAAGACCTAGTCTGCTATTTTTGATAGTGTGATTCACGCAATAACGGCGTGTCGGATGATTTTTAAATAAGCATTCCGCTAGCCTTTTCCTTAATGCAACATGATTCCTACTTTATTTTTATCTAGGTATTTACTTACCGTCTTACTACAAAAAACGAAGACTTGTTCAACATTTATTTTAAAAAAAACTGCTACCATTAAACTACGTATTTCTATGTTAAACAGAGTCTATACATGGTTTTAAGCTTTGTTAAACAGTAGTCTAGGAGTACTTTAGGTTAAGATAAACGTAATTTTACGTTAACTTTTTTAGACACGTGTTAATCTTTTAAATCTTCTTCTTTCCCATCATCTCTTTATTACTTTTACAAAATACCAAAATAGATTTCCTGACCAATTTGAATCAAGAAAATAGTAACTTGAAACGAATCCCGTCACAATTCCCGGGCTTATTAAAGGATAGGCATTTAAAAACTCCGCCAATAAAAACTCGCCCTCGTCCAGACGATGTTTAGCTGTTTTCAACACAAGTTTCATAAACACAATGTGCCTGCCTCCTTTAATTATCTTTGAGCAAGCGAAGACTTGGTTTTGAAGCTGGATATACTTTGATTTGATAGAGAAATGAGTTGTGAGGGATTTTGTTCGGTTTTCGGTGTTTATCAAATAAAATTATAGTAAACTTCTTCATCCTAGCGTATATTCCTAGTTGCGTCGTCAGCTTACGCTTCGGAGCGTAGGGTAGTATGCGTCATGGTCCTAGATTTCGCGGCACTGATTATTACAATGGAGCGACTGCAGTCTGACCTCCGCACCAGACCAAGGAACATGACTTGAGGTGTGTTAGTGGCCAACACTGTCAGAATTTTCAGGCTGCATAAAGGTATCTGACAAAGTCTCACGACTGCTATCTATCGATAACAACCGAGACCAACGGCTCATCGTACCTTCCGAAGTACGAAGGAGCTGTCCATGAAATTATAGTAAGCTATACATGATCAAACAAGTATAAATTGTAAATTATCTAATTATAAACCTCGATAGGGCAGAACAGATCTACATAAATAACTCTCTAAGTTTATTACTGAACGCGTTATACCTACATGGACGGTCCCCCTCTGTAATTCCTCCTGAAAAAATCCTTCAGGGTCGGCAACGCGCTCGTGACATCTCCGGTGTTGCAGGCGTTCATAGGCTACGGTAACTACTTACCATCAGGTGGACCGTATGCCTGTATACCAACGAAGTTGTATAAAAAAAAAACATTGGTGAGGATTAGTATCGGTATTCCGCAAAATAAGTTTCAAAAACATCTGTCAGATTATGTATGTTAAATATCTATGTATGTATATATCTTAAAAATCAAGCTGTTTGATAGCAGAAAGTGCGGTATGGTTCTAAAAACGTCCACGGACAGAGGAATTCAAAAAAATAACCATTTTATAAGCTTAACAGTTATGAAGACTGTCACTAAATAAATTTACTTCGCCGCTTCAATCTTCGAGAAACTAAAACAAAAACGTGAGCTAATAAAAAATGAACTACATATAAAACCGTTGTTAACTTATTTTTGAAGTCTAAGATAGTTATACGCATGTTAAGATTTAGGTCAGTTGTGAAAATAGGAGGGGTTTTTTACGATCTCCGTGGCGTAGGTAAAGATTATTACATCGGTTGATTCGGCTATGTTCTAAAATGGTTTTTTCCAAATTTTCTCGGGTCTTGGACGTTTATCTTTTTTATGACAGCTGTTTCCCGCAGCTCAGCCTGCGTCAAAAAGAAGCCTATGTTTGACACCGGGTCTGCATCTATATTTATTTAAACTTTATTACAAAGAATGTAAATAGCGGACTTAAAGCCGTGGGCTTTTTCTAACAGTCAACCAACAGGTGATGTTGAGAGACAAAAGTAAGTAAAGATAGAGAATTATTTATAATTACCTAATTATACATTTGAACAAATAAAACATCCAATATTAATACATAGACATATAAAATAAACATACATATATATATAAAATAAACCTACATACTAACTACTTAAATAAATATAATTATGAAAAAAAAAAGAAAGCGTGTTCATACCTTTCATTAAAATCCGTTCAGAGGTTTAGCCGTGAAAGCGCAACAGATAGACTTTTATACTATAATTAAAGTATGGAGTTGTTGTCCCCCAAACCTCCCTGAAATTTCGCATACTAGTGTAGCTAAGCTACTCAAAAGGGGTACCTTTCCTCGAGGAAAAGAAACTATCCCCATTGGTTTTAAGTGCGCGTGTGATGCTGCAAGTAAAAACTATTATAATTTACTCTATGGCGCAGCATAGACAAAGTCATTCCATAAACTAAGGCCCCCAAATCCCCGTACAAATACTGGCTAGATTTTTCTAATTAGTCTTATTTGCCACAGAGTAAATATGCTAAGATCACACGACGGTTGTAAAATAGGAATTTATAAGCAGGTGAGAGGCTGGCAGAAGGTTTAAGAGTGAGTATAGATTTTACTCTGGGTTCCGTACATAGCAAACCATTTAATTTTCAGCTTACGTTAAATCCGATTTAGTTTATTTTAAAACAAATATGTTAGTACATGGTCAAGCCAATAAAGAAATTACTACAGATGAAGTCATCGATCACTTTTATAAGATGACGCTTTTTTGTTACCGAATGTCGATTTGGTAACAAAAAAGCGTCAGCTCAACCCAAACAATACGGGATGCATTTCAATTTTTTCCAAAGAGTACATACTACTTCTAAATACTTCGTTTTCTAAAGCTTTCGACAAGCTACGGATTAGAGTTAACTAAGTTAAAAATCTTTATTGCACCAAAGATTAGATTAGATTTAGCATAATATTGTTTGTCCCATTAAGCAGAGATTCGCAAACATTAAAATAAAAGGAATATTTCGTAAAACTAAAAAATACACAAATGATGTGATTCAAAATTGATAAAAATGTCTGGTTTAAATTCATATATAATTTTTGTGAATGGTAATGGTACATTAAAGAGAATTAATTTATCTATCTATCATACTACTCATTATCTACTAGTTAGCATCTTGACTTTCGGGATCACAAGTTTTCTACGGAACCCTAATAACAACAGGGTGTTATTTATAGTCGAGACAAAACAAAAAACGGACCACCGACACATACATGTCATTTCATACAAAGAGTGATACTTTTTAAATGTTAACCCCCGGCGAAAAAGTGTGGTGTTATTAGTATATTTGTGTATAAGTATAAAGCATAACAGCTATATAAAATATTTTATTTATTTATTTATAAATCTTTATTGTACCACAAGTTTACAATTGGCGGACTTAATGCTAAAAGCATTCTCTCCCAGTCAACCATTAGGAAAAACAGAAAAGTTATGTGCGGCGCGAATTATTTTCAAAATACAATGACAGAAAAAAAAACAAAAAACACTTAACTGCTAAATAAACATACATAGATTTACATACAGTATTCATAACTATACATACATACATAAACATACATAAAAGAAGAGATGAAAACGAAAAAAGATGACGATTTAGGGCGATATGCTAGTGAGGTGAATTTTGACTTTTCTTTTGAAAGCGAATTTAGTAATGGTCTCTTTGATGTCATCAGGTAGGTAGAGCATTCCAGAGCCGTGTGGCTTGTAAGGTAAATGAATTAGACATAAAACGGGACCGAAATAGGGGAGTAGAAAGGGTAAGTTTTTTAGCAGATCTAAGTTGCCTATCGTGACCGTCAGAAAGATACTTGAACTTACACCTTAGATACTCCGGGGACTGAGGCTCCTTGAGAATGGAAAAAAGAGAAGTAAGCAACCGAAGTTGACTACGTTGGCGGATCGGAAGCCATTTCAGTTCGGATCGATAAGAAGAGATGTGGTCATATTTACGTAGACAGAAAATAAAACGAATACAGTTATTTATGAGACGATCCAGTTTATTGAGAAGATCTTGATTGAGATATTATATTATTTTCCATGCATACGATTGGTCTCAAAAATTATTAACGGAATACCAGAAACGTCAAAAGTTGTCATTGCGATCCAATTACGATTCAAATGTGCACTATGTAAAATAAGAGAATTGACGCCCAGGTATTCTGTTCAACTTTGATATGTCAAAAATATCAGTTGCATGGTCTTTTAAAGTTTATTAGCGGAATTGACCCCCAAGATGTTTCTCATGTGGTAAAGGGGTGGGTGCTTCGGAATCGTACTGTGGTGAGTAGTTTAGGGAACAGTAGACTTTGCGAACTACCTGCAAACATGAGATTAAGTCATAAACATTTATTTATTTATTTATTTAAACTTTATTGTACATAATACAATTGTATAGCACAATAGGCGAACTTAATGCTAAAAGCATTATCTAACAGTCAACCTTTGGGTTAAACAGATATCGTCATGTGGGTATTAAAAATATATAGCTATAAATACAAAAAGTTGGAATGATAATAAACTTACTTTTGGTACTTACATAATATACTTACATATATACGATGAAATAATAATCAAAATACAGTTAATTTTAAGAGTTATATCAACGAAATAATAGCAGCAACTCAAAATTTACTCATGTTTAACTGCCTAAATTTGCTCCCGTAACCGCGAGAGTAGGAAATCGTAGACAAGCCTTTTAAAGTTGGCACGGCTGGAGACTGTTCTAATGGACTCAGGAAGATTATTCCAGAGTCTAACAGCCGTCACAGCGAAGGAATTGGAGAAAAACCCGGTATGGTGAGAAGGAGTAGCGAGGGTCATGTTGTTGGAGGAACGCAGGATTCTTTCATGAGTGGAACTCAATAGATCAGTTTTGAGGTAATCAGGGGACAGTGGATTGTAAAGAATATTATGAAGTTGGCATAATATATGCAAATTCCTGCGTTGCCGTATAGGTAGCCATTTAAGCTCAGAACGGTATTCCTAAATATGGTCATACTTTCGGAGACAGAAGATAAATCTAATACAATTATTTACGAGACGCTCTAGTTTGTTCAGCTGTTCTTCGGTTAAGTCCATAATCAATGAGGGGTAGAATAAGCGCTTGAGCCAGCATAATTTTGGTTTTGACGGGCAGAAAGTTCTTAAGACGCTGCAGGTATTGAAGAGTACCATATACCTTACTACTAATTTGGACCATATGGGTATCCCAACAAAGTTTACTGTCTATGTGTAGACCAAGATCTTTTACTACAGGACCGAAGGGAATCACCTTACCTTCAAACATTAGCGGCTGCAAGTTGTTAAAATTTATATTATTAATGTGATATGAGCTACCCACTATTATTGCTTGGCATTTCACGGGGTTTACACGAATTCCAAAATTGATAGACCATTCCAAAACACCGTTCAAATTTTCGTTTAATAAAGAAATTGCCTGGTCAATGTTATCCGTGTTCGTCTGTGTATAAAGTTGCAAGTCGTCGGCATTCAACATTCCCCCATTTACCCCCTTTTTTGTGTCTTTTACAGCACTTGTAGAGAACCCGACATACGAAGCTATTATCAATTATGTATGATTAAAATTCGTTAAATAATGTTTCACCAAATTTTCCTCCTGCCTTCTTTTTTCCAACAATAAAAAAAAAAAAATATTTTGTCAAAATCCATACTTCCATACTAATATTATAAATGCGAAAGTCTGTCTGTCTGTCTGTCTGTCTGCGTGTCTGTTACGCTTTCACGGCCAAACCGCTGAACGGATTTTGATGAATATAGTTGAAGATCCGGGGTCAAACATAGGCTACTTTTTGACGCAGGTGGAGCTGCGGGAAAAAGCTAGTATTTAAACAAATTAAGAAACACGTGTGTCAAGCTTAGTAAAGATTCGTTTAGAAAAGCGACTTTTAAGGTCAGTCTTTAAATGAAGACTTTGCTCGACGACGCTCAGTCAATTCTTTGGCATATTTCTTTTTTATACAACTAAGTAGGCAAACATTCGTACGGCCCACCTGATGGCAAGTGGTTACCGTAGCCTATGAACGCCTGCAACACCGGATATGTCACGAGCGCGTTGCCGACCTGTCCGCTGTCAGCACAGCGACCCCTCTGAAACCTGGCGACCCTACTCACCAGCAGGAACATAACACTGCATCATAGTGTTATTTGGCTGCGGTCTTCTGTAGGGTGGAGGTACTTCCCCAGACGGACTACTCCTTACAAAATGTCCTACCTCTCTTAAAATAATTAATAATTAGGATAAAATCTGAAGAAAATCGCCGGCAAGCGCTGAATACAGGCCGCTTTTGACTGGACATTTTGGGAGAACCTATGCCCAGCAGTGAACTGACTGCAGCTGAAAAGATGATGAAAATGATCCTAAAAACAACATAAAGAATTCACACAAAAATTAAATCTAAAAAAATGAGAAAAAAAGTTACATACATTCAACATACATGAATTTTTCGAAAGGTTGCCTGGAGGAAATTGCTATTGCGATAAGGCCTTTGCGCAAGGTTATTTTTCTTGTAATTGCTTGTATTTAACAATGTATCCTTGTTGTGCAATAAAGAGTTTTTGTATTGTATTGTATTGTACATCTAAAAATCACCCTGTACGCTCCAAAAAAACCTACACACCGCAAATAAAGGGGTGTTTACACTGCACGTGTGACATTCGTAGCCAAACATCGAGCGGGGCTAGTCAGAAATATGAGTGTTAATCGGAAGAAACAACATGCAGCATGTCACGAGAATTTGTAATCCATATACTGTAATGCGTACCTGTCTTACGGTGTCGAGAAAGACCCTTCATGCTTGTTGCCAAAAGTTCCTAGAAATCGCTAAGTGCAGTTTTTCTACCATTTCACTTACCCCATTCTTCTGACCCAACTTTAGTACCAATTTGACTTACTGACTGATTTGACTTTTAAACATGCTTTTTTAAAAATACCGAGACGGAGAGTGTCAGAAATTTTTAATGATTATTCAAAAGTGGAACTCTAAAGTGATACCCATAAAATTCTTCCTAAAAACTCACTCAAATTCCACGGGAACGGTAAAAACTTTTTCCCGGGATAAAAGTCATTCCCAGTAACCATGTGGATACGAAATTTCACTAAGATTGGCGCAGTCGATCATCATCATTTCGAGTAGGTTACATTGTCAATCGACCATGTACTGTACGCCCTGGTGTCTGAGTTGTGCGGAACCGCCTCTCGGCCTCTGACGTGGTTCCTTTAACGACCACCATATCGCAGCTGAGACCAACGGCAAGTCGATGAAGCGTGAAGAGATAACATATAAATACGCAAACCACTTCCGATTTTATAATATTACTTTAAAGTAGGAAAACAACACTTTGTTACACCGTGAAATTTTAGTCGTTTTGGACCCATCGTCCAGTGACTCCATTCATGCAACCGAACAAATTTCCCCAAGGAACATAGCTCGAAAAATGAAAAACAAAGTAGGACTTCCCATAGTATGTTAGGTCACGTGATGAGATTTTGTATGGGAGGTCCAAAAATTTACTCCATATTTCGACCCATGTGCCTTGGGGAAAGTTGCAGTTTACTACTTATCACCTTATAAGAGCAGCATTTTCTTTGAAAACATCAATCAATATTACAACCAACATGACAACAAGATAAAAAAACAAAGAACAGGAATTAACATGAACCAAGTTATTATTCCAGAAATAATAATAAAATTAAATCACATAAAGCAAAGCAACAGACACTCCAAATCAATAGCGAAGTGATTAAATCACGGTTTCGAATTTAGCACGATTCAATTTTCTCAAAATCCCATTTAAAAACCAAAACTTCATTCAAATTGAAAGAAATTTTAACGCGTATTAAGTTACGCGCGAAATTCGACAAAAGCAGCTGGCACAGATTAAAAAAAATCTATTATCTGTGGATTAGGCGTTGACAAAGCGCGGCCAAAGAATGATTTGAAAATGGAATTCTAAACCACGGTTCTGAACATGAAATATTGTATTTGAACTTCAATTTTTTGTGTCAAATTTGAATGTTTTTGAAATATAGAATTGTTGTGAATATTTTGATGTGGCTACAATAAACTTCGATTATTTTCAAAAATTAATTGGCCTATTCTAAAAATCTGAATCTTATTCCTACAACCAGAAAAAAAATCAAGCGTTACTCAACCCGGAAAGTGCTATCATCATAATCACCATTTCGGATAGGCTACATTGTTGACCATGTACACCCTGGTGTTAGAGTTGTGCGGAATCGCCTCTCGGCCTCTGTCGTGGTTCCTTTGACGACCACCAGATAGCGGCGGGACCAACAACGTCTCAACGTGCCTTCCGAAGCACGGAATCATCTTTATTATCAGACAATCAGTTGATTCAAACCTGCAATTCCTTTTTTTTTTTTTTTTGTTAACGGAGGGGAAATGCATTTACGCACAAAGTGTGGGACTCGCCGGGCTGCTAGTCAGCCCGGAATACCCACTAAAACCCCTCCGGCGTTTCCGCACCGGCTGTTGAGGGCGCCATGGGGTCGCGTAAGCATTCTACCACGACGCCCTCCAGCCATGGCCTTTCGGCCCCCTCATTTTGGCCTTTCGGCCTCCTCCCCAAATCGGACGTGGCCCATAAATGGACCACGCCCGTCCCCCAGACCCACATCCATTCGCCGTCTCAACATAGACGGCGGTGGAGTGGGCAGTTGGCAGAAATTGGCCGACAGTCAACAAGACCCCGACTACCAGGGAGTTGTTAACTGTCACCCAGGGTGCACCGTCCCGAATCCCTTGTCAGCCCGCCCTCACACCGGATCCTTGGGATCAAGTGAGAATGCAAAGCTTTCAAAGGACCGGGCACTCGAGGAGGTTCTCTGCCCTGCACCCCAAACCTGCAATTCCTAACCTAACTGGAAACAACTAAACAAAGTATGCTTCCCGTGGAAATCGAACCCACGACCCCCGAGTCGAACGCCTTAACCACTGGACCACGTAGGCTATTCAGGAAAATGCTATGGCGACGGAGAGTTACAATACTTTTGACACTTTTGTATTGACATCTGCCTTAAATCTTTTTTTTTTTTAATTTAAAGGTGTTGCCTAACAAAAAATTCTTGAAGCGTAAAATTTTTGTATAGGTAGGATTAAATACTGACAAAGATTATAAACTGATAAAAGAGGGCTTAAATGAAAAAAAAGGTGTTTTGCCAGTGGGTTTTCAATTTCAGTTTTTTTAAATCTGCATATTTGTCAGTGCGAGTGACTAAGTGGCGCTTATGTGGCATTTATTGAATGAATGAATGTATAATTTTATAATCGCTAAGTGCCAGTCGTTTGACTGTGTCAAATGCCTTTATGTGAAAGGTCGATTGACTATGTAGCCCACTCGATATAAACGAATCTGCACTAGAGGAACGCTAAGATAAACTTTTATCATTATTCGCTTTCAATACTTTTTCAAGCTGTTTCGCGTGACTATCTCTGACAAAATTAGGCTGCCTATTTTATTCAAGCTAACAAATTAAATGGCTACTGGTTTTTTTTTACATGACCTATAATTTTAGCTCCTGTGAGCTTTAAAATTTACAGAGGGAAATGGCTATTGGTCAATGGCTCACCTTTTATCGTGTCCCCAATAGTCCCGACTCCTGCACTATTGAAGGCTTAAAAATGGCGAATCAACGGTCAGTAGAGGTGGTAAAGTATTGGACAAAATTATAGTGCAGTCAATAGCCATTCTGACTCGACAAGATCAAAATCCATACTTCCATACTATCCATACTAATATACTAATAATATTATAAATGTGAAAGTGTGTTTGTTTGTCCTTCTTTCACGTTAAAACGGAGCAACGGATTGATGTGATTTTTTGTGTGGAGATAGTTGGAGACCTGGAGAGTGACATAAGCTTTTTTCCGTGACACAAACGGAATTCCACGCGGGCGAAGCCGCGGGCACAGCTAGTCTACATCTACGTCTACATCTACACTATTTTTATTATTTTATTATCTACACTAATATTATAAAGAGGAAAGATTTGTATTTTAGTGTGTATGTTTGTAATGAATAAACTTAAAAACTACTGTGCCGATTTCAAAAATTCTTTCACCATTGGAAAGCTAAATTCACCCTGAGTAACATAGGCTATATACCACAGGTGGAGCTGCGGGAAACAGCTAGTATATAATAAAAATGTCAAAGAAGTCCCGAGATAAAAAAATTCAAACTCCAGTTTTATATAATATGCTTATTTTACTACGAGTATAAAACATAGGCTTTCCTAACAATAACATACCCATTTAAATTATGACACACTTCGTCGCTTTCGCAAAATATATATCGTTGGCGGTTTATGGTGGTCGTAAACTCTATGGATAGGGTAGGGTTGTCACAAAAGTAATAAGATGTTTATTAACTCAATCACAATTATTGAACTGATGCGTTGAAACTTTTGGCCGTGCGGTCCTGCAATGTAACTTTTTTTTCAAAATCTTGGCGCCTAAACTTGTCTATGCCGCTGGTGACAAGAGAGCCAGCACATTTCTCGCGCAGAGGATAGCAATCGCCATCCAGCGCGGGAATGCTGCCGTTCATATTAGGTCTTTGTTTTTATTTAGTTTTAATTAAATTTATATATATATAATTGATGAATAGTTAATAACTATGTATATCTTAATTGCGAACTTATTATTAATTTTAAGGTATTTAAAAACTCACAAATATTTAAAATAATAATCAGATCTTTATAATAAAAATCACATTCTTAACTCGGCACGGATTGTGAGAAGATTCCTCACTCTGGAACCCTGACCACCGGCAGCTTGGGTCGACTCCAGTGCCGATGGGTGCCCCTTTTTGTATATTTTTAAAAGTTTTTTTTTTTCTTATAATATTTGAAAATATATAAAAAGACAGAGAAAAATTAATAAATGGATAATAATAATATTTATGTATTACCTATTTTGTTTTCTCTTAATTAACATTTTGAATGCAGAAGGCATCCGCCAACCAACGTCAAATCTGTGCTGAGCGGAGACCGTTTTAAGATTTTTTTTTTCTTTCAAAATATATGTTTTTGACTACCTACATACGAGTATACCAGTTGGCTTCAAAATGACGGAATAAATCTTTTCATCTTAAAACTTACAATTTAGAACTACATTACTAAGTATTTAATACCTGAATTCTAAAATGATACCTTTTTCAAACTTAAGTAGATTTAACAACTTAAACTTATTTAAACTGGTCCTAGGTGGGACTAGAGTTTTACGTATCGCGTAGGTAATGTTAGATACACGTAACTAAAAAATTAATCAGTACGGCATAAAATCTCAACCTGTTGATAATGCAAATAAAAAACAAAAAAAATTAAATCTAGAACTTTAGACTTTTTTTTTATATTGTCTATTCTTACGTCCCAGCCCTACCACCATAATTAACCAATACAGTTCTCTACGTTCTAATTTATGCGCAATTATGGACAAACCTGCGCAACCCTATAGAGATATGACTTTAATCATAATGGGAAGCTATTAGACTTTTCACGCGAGTTTTCAAATTTGGAGTGCTAGTTTTTTTTTAGTGTGACTCACGCAAAAACGGTGAGTCGAATAATTTTTGTTAGAAGTCGAATGACTTTTGTTAATTAACGAAGGATTTTTGTTCGACATATATGTCACAGATTCAAAAATAGGGTTCCAGTTTTTTTATGCTTACTCGTTGGGAAGATATGTAATACAATATTCACGCCTGTTTCCCGTAGGCACACGTCAGATATATATTTTTTTTTCAATACTTATATTAGAAATAATAACGGATATTTAAAGAAATATGATCGATGTTATAGATAAATAAATACCTACTTATCAGTGTTTTACAAAAACCTTGGGGGCGGCATCAACAAACCATCGTAGTATACAAAAATAAAAATAAAAACTCAAATTTTGAGACATCATTGTATTTTTTAACCCCATTCCATAACATCAAAGAATGAAGGCTTACATTCACAAAATGCTTACCGATGAAAAAAAAGACCGAACGTGTATGACTGGCCTTAACTAACCGAATTCAAACTTCTTTGTCAAACATTCAAATAAAAAAAAAAATTTGAAAAGGAGCTCGTTCGAAAGCGTCCAATTTTAGAAGGCCCATGTCATTCTATGGAATTGCGCCTTTCGAGTTTCGAATTCAAAAATCGAAGGCAGAGGCCGGGGTCTTTTCAAACTGGCATTGACGTCTGTCGAATTGGAGAAATAACTTTTTAAAGGCAAAAGGGTCGTGGCATACAGCTAAATAGATGTGTCGAATACTGTGTATTTCCGCTGGTTTCAACATGAATTGTACTATTTTTAATTGATGGTATTTCGACGTGTGAAAGTCACAATGAGTTTTTTTGCATACCGATTTTAGAAGTTTAATAAAAAAGATTTTTTTCGTCTCTTTTTGGTAATGACAGATTCTTGTCAAGGTATTTTGGGACTTTTAGAGATTTGACCTACAAAACTTCTTATAATAAAACTTATTAACTGGAAGTACATAATATATTGGGAGACTACCGATCAGTTTTCCTTGACTTAAGGATAACGTATAGAGTGAACGGGAATAACCAAATATTTTTTTTCAGCGTTTTCAATGTCAAATTTCTTTAATCTGTAATACTATTTTAAATTTAATTTTAGTATAATTAATTTCGTCCTATTACATAATTAAATAGAAATATACCTGATCAAGTCTCCGTTCTTCTTTTATCTATTTTAATTTAAATATAAATTGCGAACTTTGGTTTTCTTTAGTAATGGGTTTTACGGCCATGGATACAAGTCCTTTATAGCCCTTCTTAATTTTTCTATCTTCTTCAGTCCTACAGTGTGGTTTCGTCAGGTTCTAGTCAAGTCTTAAAGTCTAGTCGGTAGTAAATTCTAGTCAGAAAAATCAGGCTAAGTGAAGTGGTAGAAAAACTGCACTTAGGGATTACTAGGAGCTTTCGGCAACAAGCATAAAAAGACACACAAATCAAACACTGTATCACTTCCCAATACTCACGCTTGTTATAGAACACTGCGAATAATAATCCACCATTATTATGCACAAACACTCAAAAAACACAAATTTTGGAAAATAAAATACAGCGCCGATACTGCTCTCGCACAGACAGCTTCCCGCCAAAAGTCCTGCGAACTTTGGTCTTTGAAATCATAGAGCTTAAAATGAACCGAAAAAAACGAAAGATAATGAAAGTAACTTTTTAAAATTGTACGGTAGCTACATAACAGCATGTGGGATGTCTGTTTAGCCCACAGACAATACAATCTCATTATTTATTTTAGAAAAAAAAAGTTCTTTACTGACGTCATTCCTTAACAAGGATGTCTCTGTAGGATGTTATTTCTTAAAAAACGTATTTCGTATTAATTCAGTAAAAATAAAAAATAAATTGACACAGTATGTGGGCATTGGTTTTGCTATTTTACGAAAAAGTTTTTGTTGCAAAAGCAAACTTATTGTCCTATGTTTAAGGTTTGAAATTCCGTGATTTTACATTTACAGATTTAGAAATTCAATAAAAATGTTAAAATGAACTTTATTGCTTTTAAAATAATGTTGGTTTTTAGTAGTTAGGTACACTCATCCTTTAAGGTTTCATTCACAATTTTTTCACCTGTTTAAGTGAAAAAATTGTGAAACCTACTTGATTAACAATTTATACGCTTTAGTGACTAGTATGGGAATTTCGTGGGTTTCTGTGCTAAATACTTACCATATTATAAACTATCATGGTATGTTTATATCTTCTATAATATTAACTTACACTCAGAGTCGTAAATTACCATAAAAAAAATTCTCCGTTCCGGTACTTACATACGCACTCCTTTGAATAGATTTGAATTTTTTTCCCCTAAGGTAGAAGATTTTATTTAAGTTGTTAGATAATGTTGTGTGACAAATAATATTATGCTCATGTTCTAGACGAGACGAGACTAGATGTTTACTTGCGATTGGAGTTGTTATTTTCTCTCCTTATCGTACCCCACTGCGGCCAAGACACCCTAAGCCGTCACTCTGATCGGTCCTGTGAGCCTGCAGGATCGGCAGTGGGTTCTCCAGTACACTCCGGAGGTGGTGTGACAGTACACCAGAGTAACCTCTGTACCAGCCCCCAGTACCACTGGTGGCGCCATTCATCACTTGAGACCATTGGAGGCTCTCATCCCTTCCTGAGCCTCCCCTTGCTCTGAACGTACGGATTCAGTAGTGAGGTGGACTTCTCCAGTTACAGCATCCCCCCACTGCGGCCAAGACTACCTTAAGCCGTCATCCTGATCGGTCCCGTGAGCCTGCGGGATCGGCAGTGGGAACTCATTTCCTGTGTACATTGCACTACGTACACAACACCCTTTTCCTACCCCCTATCCGTCTGTAACCGTAGGTCGCATGGTTACAGATATCCTGCACTATCTATATATTTATCTACTACACCATATGGTTAGGGCTAGGGTTAGGATATACATACATACACACATATCACTTATACATTATACATTTTCCACATCCACAAGGGTGTTAGTAGGAATAGGAGGAAACCTTAGGGTTTTGTACGTATAACATCGAGTATTGCGAAAAGACTAGCTCGGCATTATACAGTTTGGTTATTGCAATTGAACGACTAACCTTCTGACCTCCTTTACCATTTTTACAGGGACACCAAACCAACAGCAAAAGCGCAATAAGCTTATATTGTAGACCTAGGTAACCCTGTTGGTTTTCTTAAAACACTTAAATAAACAAACAGGAGAGTGTCCCGTGGTTTGTTAGTGGCCAAGACTGACAGATTTTTAGGTTACTTAAAGGCATCTGACACGGCCTAACGACTCGATAATAACAAGGACCAATGGCTTATCAAGCTTAGCACGGAGAAGCTCGAGATAGAAAAAAGAAAATGTCATTAAATGTCACTAAACCAATCCAATACGGTCGCTTAACATTCGGTACAGATACGCGCGCTGGCTACTCTAAAGGCGATATCCAGTACCTACTCTCCCTCTTACTCAAAAAATCTAAACTTCTGTTAAATCCATTTTAACTAAAATATCACCAGCCACCTGCACTCTTATGGACACAAGCTACTTTCTAAACTTCTTTAAAAGTTCAACTCCTGTTTGTGGCGGGCTCCCCTGCTCGGCTGCCCCTGCATGAGACTAATACGCCCCCATATTCCCCTGCTACACGAAGTAGATAATGGGAGTATCGTGTTGGGATTCCTCAGTGAAATGCACCAATCTGAGACTTCGCAGAACTATATTAATTTTATTACTGATTTCCACACATTAATCAATTAATAAAACTGAAGTTAGGTACTTACAATAAAAAAATAAACAAAGTAGGAATGGAGCTCTTGCTCTTACGAGTATATGGAAAGTAATGAGATGACGTGAAAACAATTTGGATAAAAAAAAGATGACATGAAATGCTTTTAAAATGAGGCACTTTTGGCGGGAAGCTGTGAAGAGCAGTATCGGCGCTGTATTTTATTTTCCAACATTTGTGTTTTTTTTAGTGTTTGTGCTTAATAATGGAGGATTATTATTCGCAAAGTGTTCGTTATCAAGCGTAAGTATTGGGAAGTGAAACACTGTAGTGTTTGATTTATGTGATTTGATTTTCATGCTTGTTGCTAAAAGCTCCTAGTAATCGCTAAGTGCAGTTTTTCTACCACTTCACTTAGCCTGATTCTTCTGACTAGACTTGACTATCGACTAGACTTTTAGACTTGACTAGGACTTGACGAAACCACACTGAAAAAGATAAAAAATAATAAGAAGGGCTATAAAGGACTTGTATCCATGGCCGTAAAATCCATTACTAAAAAAACTATTTTAAAATGAAAATGTCGTGGAGGACGGTGATGAAATGAAAAAGTACGAAGAAATGAGGAATGATGAAAGCGCATCGTTACATGTTTTAACATGTTAAATCCCATTTAAACTAAAATATCACCAGCACGCTTATGGATCACTACGAAGTAATGACAATGCCTTGTCAGCATTGAGAAGGAACGTGTTTATGGAACGTTCCATTCTTGTTAGTGACGATTTTTGGTCATAACAAGTAAAGTTTACCGGAGTCGACTCGCTAAGAAGAAGAATAAATACCTACTGTATAAATTCTGCGGAATATTATGTTTATTAAAATAAGATTAAAATATGGCACGTCCTTCAATCGACTTTCAATCCGTCTGTTTTTACCTCGACATCTAACACAAGACTTCTTCGAAGTAATTAGCAAGGAATTTAGTTAGAAAACGGAACGTGATGGTACAGATAGTAAATAGAGAAAAATAGTAGATTATGATACAAGGGTATGAATTTTACCCTAGAGAAGCCGAGTATATGACCAATTTCGCTCACGAGTTGTCATACGATGATTATTAACACATTTGCGAGGAAAATCACACTTATATTACTTATTAACTTTTTATTATTTACACAATAAATAAAAGTTTTCAAGCGATATCAAAACAAGAAATGTTTTTAACACATTCAGTAGGTACCTTTTGTTGGTACAATTTGAACACTTTTCACATTGAGAAACAAAACACAACAAATCATCCTCTTGGAGCAGATTTAAAAAAAAATGTACCGTAACCATGGAAACCATTACTTTACAAGTGCAATTGTTATATAAACAACGTGTTGTTTACAACCCCACTATGAGCCTAATTACAATGAAATAAAAGACACTTTATGAGCAAATGTGTTGAAAAATTACGAAGTCCATACTAATACTAATATAATATTATGAATGCGAAAGTCTGTCTGTCTGTCTGTTACGCTTTTACGGCCAAACCTCTGAAAGGATTTTGATGAAATTTGGTATGAATATAGTTGAAGAACCGGGGTCAAACTTAGGCTACTTTTTGACGCAGGCGGAGCTGCGGGAAACAGCTAGTTATTTATAAATTACGAAAAAAATATTGATTAATGGTTTTCTCCGACATTACAAAGCATTATGACTGCAATTAACCTAACAGTTGGGACGAACGGCTTAACGTGCCTTCAGAAGCTTGGAGAAGCTCCAGTTAGAAATGCCACTAGTGGCGATCAATCTAATTCAAGCCACGCTCACTTGACAAACAAGATCGGTAAGTAAATAATGAATATTTACACATTAATTTATTCAAGCGCTAAGTTATCGAGCTCATGGAATTGTTACGAGATATTGAGAAAGGAACGTATTGTGGTTTCGATGTTCTTTTGCTGCCATTTACAGGTTGTTAGAGGGACCACGTCAGAGGCCGAAAAGCGGTTCCGAAAAAAATCGTTTTGTTTATGTAAAGGCGAACTTCAAGACAAGAGCTGTTATCTACTATATACATTATTTTAGTATTAGATAGAAGTACCATGTGGGAGTTACCTGTATGCCACAGTTAAGCCAAGCCATTTTAAGTTAAGACTCTCGAGTCTTAAATCGCCCATATATGACACTTCTACCTTATCTTAATTTTCTTTTTTCTAAAACTCAACCAAAGGTTGAGCTTAGAAAATCATCCTTTTGAAGACAATCGAAGAAATTTTATGTTAAGTAACATAATGAATTGTCTTGCTGTCTGTACAACAGCATTGTTGACTTACAGATGAACTTGTAACCACTTAAAAAGGTAAATGAGTTTGTTAAGTAGGAACATGTGTTTGTGGGAAACTAGTGGCCGATGTCTAAACATGACCCATCTTTAACAGTTCGTCATTTGATCTCAGACTTAGTACAGAACCTGTGTACAGAACGGACAATCGCACCTTCGTCATCCTAGCGTGTATTCCTAGTTGCGTCGTCAGCTTACGATTCGGAGCGGTACGCTGTAAGTCATGGTCCTAGATTTTGTGGCGCTGGTTATTACAATGTAGCGACTGCCGTCTGACCTCCGTAACCATTTTTACTGGGAAACCAGACCAACAGGAACATGACCCGAGGTGTGATAGTGGCCAACACTGTCAGAATTTTTCAGGCTGCCCAAAGACACCTGACACAGCCTCACGACTGCTATCTATCGTTAACAACCGGGACCAACGGCTTAGCGTGCCTACCGAAGCACGGAGGAGCACGAGATAGAAAATGCCACAAGAAACAGATACCACACCTCACCGCGTAGATTTAGGCGTAAAACTCTAGAGCAAAATACCACCACCACTCTACTACCACCACCACCACCACTTACCATAAGGTGGGCCGTATGCCTGTTTGCCTACTTAGTTGTATAAAATAAAAAAATTAAAAAAATGCAAGGATGACGCTTACGTAACCAACGACTATGATTCTGATTGTATTGAGTTCGCCGCTGTTTTAAAGATTTTTCCGTCTGTTTCGGGTGGGAGGGTATGAGTGTCCGTTCTGTATGTTAATACTATTAATAATTCTGCGTGTGTGTGTGTGTGTGTGTGTGTGTGTATAGAAGACTTTCGATTTAATTATCAGTGCCGTCATATTTATTAAAGCATGCTTACAATGTGATTGGGAAACACGCTAGAAGAAGAACGTTGTATGTAAAAATTCAGTAATTTATTATTAACAAATGCAACCATCAGAATCGTAATAGCAACATTTGGTATTTGTCCTTGTTTTAATAGACTAAGTGAACAGACGGACAGTGTAGTTGAGGCAAGGGTGATAGTTTATATAATTACTGGTTCAGTACATACATCTATATATATAAAAAAGCAATTGCTGTTCGTTAGTCTCGCTAAAACTCGAGAACGGCTGGACCGATTTGGCTTTTTTTGGTTTTTTAATTATTTGTGGAAGTCCAGGGAAGGTTTAAAAGGTGAATATATTCGGAGGCGGTACGAAGTTTGCCGGGTCAGCTAGTATATTTATAATTTAATCACGTTTGTTTCCCGCAGATATAGATAGAGACTAAAGGTAGGTTCCCAACTTTCTTCTTCGTCTAAGCGTGTTTTCCATTTGCGTCATCAGCTTACGCTTCAGAGCTAGTATGCTACTAAATCATTCATATTTCTAGTATTATTTACACTGATAAAAATAACCCGCATAGCTCTGTTGTAACAGAACCTGATATGTATAAGATGTCTTAGACCATGATAGATGCATAACTTGGGCTCTGAAGCGTCAGGTAGCATACAATACAATACAATACAAAATATCTTTATTGCCCACATACAGTAACAAATAATATAACATTTACAAAGACTTCAACATAATATGAGCAAAGGCGGACTTATTGCTATGCAATCTCTTCCAGTCAACCCTTACGAGGTGAAAGAGAAACAGTTAAGTTAGGGTGGGTACAGCAACAGATATAGTTGAAAATTATAAACATACACAAATATTGCATACAAAATAAACATACTTAAATAACTTACATACTGTAACATTCATACGTACTGTATGAATATCTAAGCGAAAATAACAGCAGTATCAAGTCAGTGAGAGGTAGTATTCTATCAAGCGACTCTTGAAACTGGTTATAGTCTGAGCAGTGCGAATATCTTCAGGCAAAGCATTCCAGAGACGTGCTGCTTGTAGAGTAAAAGATCTAGAGTATGCAGCAGAAGTATGAGTTGGAGTTTTAAGGCGAAGGGCGTTGATACTACGAGCAGGGCGCTGGTCATCTTGATGGAGAAAGGTGAAGCGCTCTTTTAGATAATGAGATGACGAAGGAATAAAGAGTATAGTGAACAGGAGCGACAGAATATGATAATTACGACGAAGTCTGATCGGGAGCCACTTGAGTTGCACGCGGAAAGAAGAAACATGATCATCTTCATTTTAATATTATATTTTTGAATCAACATAACATTTTGTCTGAAAAGATAAAAATTATGGGACAATGACAAGCCTAAATTCGAGTGAAAGTGGTTTTCCAATAAGTGAAAGTCAGTTTAAAGAGTAGTATTTATGACAAAATTATACTAATGTTTGTCCATAACTCAGTCGCTTATTTTTATTGTTTACTAAATACGATATTATAGCGTTTTGTTTAGGGAGAGATTTTCCAGATAAAGAAGAGACCAACCCATCTCTTCTTGTGAATGGCGTAAAAGCCGACTAAAGGAAAACGTATTTTTTATTTGTACTTCCTTCCGATTGCTGACGGATTTTATAAACAACAGTATTCCCTAGGAATGTTTATGTCAAGCAGGCGTCTAAATATATGAGAAATCCTAATCTTCTTTCAGTCCATGACCTACCTAAATGATTTATTGTTAGAGAAATTATGACTTTGATTAGGCAGTTTCATTCTGCCTGACGTTAGCTCCATGGGAATGTTGCTTTTGTCAGGAAAACTTATGAAGTTGAACCTTTGTGGCTCAATAATTAAACTTATTAAGTTACTAGCTCTTTCCCGCAGCTCCGCCTGCGTCAAAAAGAAGCCTATGTTTGACCCATATTCATACCAAATTTCATCAAAATCCGTTCAGCGGTTTGGCCGTGAAAGCATAACTGACAGACAGACAGGCAGACAGACTTTCCCATTTATAATATTAGTATGGATTAAATTAAAAGCGTCAACACTATATAGCTTTTTTGTATTACTGAATTCCTATTTGTTTTTTTTAGTTGCTTTTCTGTGACCCAATGCTGGGCAAAAGTCTTTTTTCTTCCACACATCTCTGTCCAAGCTAATTTTTTCAAATCTTAATCGAACTCTTTTTAATCATCGGACCATCTCGTTTTTGGCCGTCCTCTCTTTCTGTACCCATGAGTTGAGACTAGAGAAAGCCCTCTTGGAAAATTTCCCATTTACTGTTGGAATTTAAAAAAAATTCCGTGTGTAAATGAGAAGTAATTATTTCCCCCCTTTTCTTCCTCTTGCATTTAATTTTTCCCACTTTAATTTCGGATTTTTCCCCCTTGAATTTCTTCCCGCTGCCCATTTTGTCATTCTTTCCGGATTCATGCAGCACACGTGACCAGCCCAATCCTATATGATACTTATCTTAAAATCTGTGATTGTAATGGAACCCACGGACCCCTAAAACATCAAAAACGCAGCTACCCGCTGCGCGCATACTCAGTGAGCCCTGTTATTATTTTAACTAATATTAATTTATCATAATAAATTATTGTTTGTTTTATAGTTTATGATCTGTGCAGTCTTGATACTTTTAAGTACGTCATTTTTACTCATTATTACAACTGACAAATAGTTACAACAATGATCTAGGACTAGATTAGGTCCAAATGTACCTACAACGTGTAAGTTGTACTAATAGATGTAGTAATGTCAATATTTATTTTTAGGAGAACAAAAAGTTACAAAATGAGCTATGACAATAGGTTTATTTATTTATTTAAACTTTATTACAATGAATGTAAATGGCGGACTTAAAGCCGTGGGCTTTTTCTACCAGTCAACCAACAGGTGGTGTTGAGAGACAAAAGTAAGTGCAAAGATAGAATTAAGGTTTGCTTACGAATAAGTAATTTGGTAGCCCTTGCGTTATAAAAATTTAAAATGAATATATTTTAAAAAAAGTATTTATTCTCTAACTACCAGAGAGAACCACAATCGTTTTAAAGGATACAGTGCGCGGCTATTGTGCATAACTAACACTACTAACTAACATATAGATAAAACGGAAACTTAAAATATAATTAAATTAATTTTTATTTCACATTCTTTTTCGCCCTCTAAAACATCTCAACTAAACAACATTGCAAACATTTATTTATTTTTTCACCAATCGCAAAGTTGTAGGTACCCTAGTACCTTTTTAGAACTACCTCTTAATGCATAACAGATAACTTAAGTATGCAAAAAGTCACACGGTTTTATTTGAAAGTCGTTCAAAAAGCGATCAGTTAATTCGTGTCACAAATAAATGCACAAAAGAACTCCTGCGCACGAAAAACAACCTAAAAACGCTCAACATGATTCCCACAGCGCCATTCAGTTCTCGGAGAACAAAGAAAAATAAAATACAACTATCAAGATTAGTTGGGTTTGACGTGTGTCAAGTTATTGAGGCATTCAGTGCGTCGGGATGACTGCTTTTGATACTTTTGTGTCCGAAGTCTATATCTATGTAAGTTGTATGCATTTGTTATATGGTAAAAAAATATGGATTATGATGATCTGATATATCCATCCATACTTCCATATCCATTCTAATCCATACTTAATATTATAAATGCGAAAGTCTGTCTGTCTGTCTGTTACGCTTTCACGGCCAAACGCTGAACGGATTTTGATGAAATTTAGTATGAATATAGTTGAAGACCCGGGGTCAAACATAGGCTACTTTTTGACGCAGGCGGAGCTGCGGGAAACAGCTAGTAAATAAATAAACAAAGAAAAAGTACAGGGTTATTTTGACAACAATGCATTACCGGTAGACATTTATTTATTTATTTATTTATAAATCTTTATTGTACCACAAGTTTACAATTGGCGGACTTAATGCTAAAAGCATTCTCTCCCAGTCAACCATTAGGAAAAACAGAAAAGTTATGTGCGGCGCGAATTATTTTAAAAATACAATGATTCTCTCATTGTATTTTTACAAATTACAAAAAAAAAAAAACACTTAACTGCTAAATAAACATACATAGATTTACATACAGTATTCATAACTATACATATACATACATAAAAGAAGAGATGAAAACGGAAAAAGATGACGATTTAGGGTGATATTATTATTAGCGACGTGACTGAAAACACTACTCACCTTGATTTGTATAGAGTTAATTAGTATAGTATATAGTTAAGTTTCTATGTATATCAAGGTAGATAAGGTAATTTTTAAGGTCAAATAAATGAAGGGATTATTATTAGAATAGGGTAATAAGTGTAAATATAGCATAGGGTTTCTTATTTTTAGCATTAAGGTATTTTATAAGAATTAATTTTGTAATTGTAAGTAGCACTATTTGATTTTCGAAGAGCGTTACCATAACGAGAACCAAGGTCTTTTTTAAGTAAATATGGTAAACTCACATTCCGAGAATCAAAAAGCGTTACCGTAACGAGAGCCGAACACAAGATTCCACGACTGCCGATAGATGGCGCAGTTACGAAATAGAACTGGCTATGCAGATTTTTACTCGCGAGGTAATAAGGTTCGGCGCGATTTTGAGTCGGCAGTACTGGAATCAATTCGGCTCTCGGAACACTTGGAATGGAAGAAAACTAAGGAAGACGAAATAAAGGAAGTGAATACAAGTGATCTTTAATTTCGGACCCGGATCCCTGCTCCAGTGCTCAAGTGAAGTGTTAGTGAATATCGTCGGTCGGATCGGAAGCTAGGACCCCTGTGCTCGGGATCGGACCCCTGGATCTCAGGAATAGGACCCCTGCTACTCGGAGTCGTCGAGATCGGACCTCTGCTCGGATTGTCGGCGGATTAGAAGATAGGCCCCTCGCTCATCCTGCTGCCCCCCCCCCCCCCCCCTCATACAGTCCACTCATCGACGTCGTCCTCGGCAGCCGGAGCGAAGCTAAGCAGCCCGAAGCCACGCCGCATCAAGCTACGCCGCCCGCAGCCACGCCGCCTCAAGCTGCGCCGCCTCGAGCCAAGCCGCCTGAAGCTGAGCCGCCTTGTGCCGAGCCGCCTGAAGCTGAGCCGCCCGAAGCTGTGCCGCCATAAGCTACGCCGCCTGGAGCTGTGCCGCCTGAACCTAAGCTGCCTACGCTGTCGCTCGTCCGCACCTGCCTTCGCCCTCTACTACTATAACGTGTTGAGGACAGATTGGGACGACTGCTGCGCCACCAACAGCGCGCGCAACGCCAACCATAGTTGGTCCTTCGAGCCGGATCAAGGAAGAGGGATGCCTACAACCAGGTCGACAACCGCCACAGCTGGAAAGTCCGCCTCGACTGATTGGAGCATGAACACGCCAGCCGACACAGAAACCACCGGGACAGGGATCTCGACCCGATCGACGATAACAAGAAGAACGCCGCCGCCATCCCGCGCCGCCGAGTCGTCTCCCTCCCGCACCGCTATGGGGGATCGTGCCGCGTCGGTCATGTTTGTGGAGGGAGAACTCGCCGCGCCCGTTGCGCCTCCAGTACCCCCCGCACCCGTCAATAGTGGGTACATCGCGCCGCGTTCCGGTACCATTGGCGAACCGCTCACGCCTCTAACTACGCGCGCTATGATTCAGCAACACGACGAGTTGTTGAGTCGCATCTCCGAATCCCAGAAGCGCCGCCAAGGACAGCCTGCAGTTCCTGATGTGATGGAATCCGGAACGAGTGCGAGGCCCACAGGAGCGCGCCCAAGAAGACCGAACATAGAAACACAGTCGGTGCGTTCATCGAAACGAGCTGCATTAGAAGCCAAGATGCAACTCGCCCGCAGGGAACTAGAAGTAGCAGAAGCCAGATCTAAGGTGGCTCAAGCTGAACTGGAGCTGCTACAACTAGATTCTGAGGAAGAAGAAGACTTCGTGCATGAAGAGCAGACACAGATGCATGTGCAGCAATGGTTGGATCATGCAAACACTGTGAAGGTTACTCCACCTAAGGAAAAGAAGAGTGACATTGAAGAACTGGCTCAAGTCATCAAGAAGATGTCAGAGAAGTCATCGGAGCACAGCCTATCAAAACATATGATAGAGCTTCCAAACTTCAACGGTGCAAGTGAAGAGTGGTTAGCGTTCAAGCGATCCTTCGAAGACACCATGAACGCCTTCACCGACGTGCAGAATTTGGCGCGCCTGAGAAGGTCTCTTCAAGGGAGAGCTAGGGAAGCAGTGAAGAGTCTCCTATTCACTGCCAAGACACCGCAAGAAGTAATGAAGGGATTGGAAGCGCGCTTTGGACGACCAGGAGCCATAGCCTTAGCGGAGCTGGATAAATTAAAGAGTACGCCGAAGATGCAAGAGACGCCGAATGATGTGTGCACATTTGCTAGCCACGTCAGAAATTCTGTGGCAACAATCAGTGCACTTGGAAAGGAACAGTACCTGAGTTCGCCAGAAACAATGAAGGCGTTAGTGGACAAGATGCCAGCAAACATCAAGTACAGATGGTTTATGTATCATCACAGCCATCGAGATGAAGAGAAGCCGGAGCTCATATTAATAAGGGATTTTCTGGACACAGAAGCTGACATGTGTGGTGACTTCGCCCCTCCTGAAGTATCGTGGGATGCCAAGAAGAGCGCAATAAGGAAGAGTGTCCATACAGTTCAGGAGAAAGAACACAATCAGCAGCCAAGCAAGAAGACAGAGTGTCCAGAATGTCAAGCAGAGCATTGGATCTACGAGTGCAGAAGATTTAAAGAAGCAGATATGGACAAGAAATGGGAAATAGTGAAGAAATTCAGACTATGCTTCAAGTGTCTTCGTTTTCGGCACTCAAGACAAGGATGCAGGGCTCCGGTATGCAAGAAATGTTCGAGATGGCATCATGTTAGTCTCCACTCAGACACACCTCCAGCAATTAAGAAGCCAGAAAGGGACGAAGCCAGCTGCAACGTGGTACATAAGGAAGAGCCCACAGGTGAAGTCATCACATCGGTGCACACTACAAGCGATGGAAGAGCATACTTGAAGATGATTCCAGTGGACGTCTACGGGCCAAAGGGAACAGCACGTGTGCTGGCCTTGCTGGATGAAGGGTCCACCATTTCACTCATAGACTCTGCTATAGCCAAGAAGATTGGTGCGGAAGGAACAGCTGAGTCTATAACAATAGAAACCGTCGGTGGAAGAGGCTTCAAGAAGACGGATTCTCGAAAGGTGGAAATAAGGATTAAGGGAGCTCATCGCAAGTATAAGCAGTCGATGAGAGTAAGGACAATCGATGGCTTGAAATTATCGAAGCAAGAAATAAATGAAGAAGTCCTGAGAAGATGCGATCATCTCCAAAGTTTAAGAAGTCAGCTAGTCTACAAGAAAGAAGAGCCAAGACTACTAATTGGGCAAGACAATTGGGAGCTCATCGTAACAAGAAGAATCGTCAAAGGGAAGAAGTCTGAACCAGTTGCTTCGTTCACTAGCTTGGGTTGGGTGCTTCATGGATGCGACACTGGAGCGAACACACCTGTCCAGTTCGTCAACCACAGCCGCCTAGCAGAGGACAAGACAGAAGCCTTGGTACGAGCATACTTTGATATCGAGGCTCTTGGGGTGAAACCAAACCGCCCTAGCAACGACTCTGACAGGAGAGCATTGGAAGTTTTGGAGAAAACGACACGAAGATTGCCAGATGGGAAATTTGAAACAGGACTTCTATGGAAGAGCGAGCAAGAAACATTGCCGAAAAATTACGGTCAAGCACATCGACGATTAAACAACATCGAAAGGAAGTTGGACAGAAGTCAAGAATTGAAGATAGCCTACGAAGAGCAAATTAACAACTGGGTGAAGAATGAATATGCGGAAAAGGCTCCATCTACATCGACGCCCGGCAGAACGTTCTACCTGCCGCATTTTGTGGTGGAACATCCTGTCAAAAAGAAGCCAAGAATAGTACTGGATGCAGCTGCAAAATTCGAAGGGAAAAGTCTCAACGATGTCTTGCTGCCGGGGCCCGATCTTCTTCAATCTCTCTTTGGAGTTCTCGTAAGATTCAGAGAGGGGCCCGTCGCTGTTGTTGCTGACATCAAAGAAATGTTCCTGCGCATCCAGATACGTGAAGAAGACAGGGACTGCCTACGATTCCTGTGGCGAGGAAGTCAACGGGCTGGAAAACCAGAAGAATACAGAATGAAGTCTGTAATTTTCGGAGCGACGTCATCACCCTCAACAGCTATCTTCGTGATGAATAAGAATGCGGAAGACTTTAAAGAAGAGTGTCCAGCTGCAGTGAAAGCTATCAAGAGAAATCACTACATGGATGATTACCTCCAGAGCTTTCAAACTATCGAGGAAGCCAAAAGAACATCAAAGGAGGTGCAGTACGTGCATGCAAAAGCGGGTTTCCATTTAAGGGGATGGGGTAGTAACGAAGCTGAAGTGTTGAAGAGCCTGCAAGATCAACCGCAAGAGGGAATAAAAGAACTCTCCTCAGAAGAGAAGACACTCGGACTACGATGGATAATTGGCGAAGACGCACTAGCATTCAACGTCGGATTTCGCAACACACCTCGCGAAATTCTGACTGGAGGAAAGATACCAACGAAGAGACAAATAGCCAGCGCCGTCATGTCTACGTTCGACCCGATGGGCTTCGCCGCACCTGTTTTAATCCAAGGGAAGAAACTCATCCAAGACATATGGCGAACGAAGATCGACTGGGACGACGCGATCTTACCTGAGCAAGAAGTAATGTGGCTCAAGTACATCAAAGAGGTTGCAGTTCTCGAAAAATTGAGGATACCCAGATGTTTATCTCCGTATCAGAGGAAAGGGCAACTCCATACTTTCACCGACGCGAGTGAAGAGGCCTATGCTGCTGTCGTCTTTTGGAGAACAGAAGAACCAAGTGTCCGCGTTACGTTGATCGTAGGGAAAGCGCAAGTTACTCCCACGAAGCCAGTCTCGATACCGCGACTGGAGCTCCAGGCTGCGTTACTAGGAAGCAGACTGGCAGCTACAATCGAGAAAGAAACGGACTTAGAAATCACAAAGAAGATATTCTGGACAGACTCAAGCACTGTTCTTCAGTGGCTGAAAGCAGATCCGCGAAAATTCAAGACGTTCGTGGCTCATCGACTTGCGGAGATTGAAGAGTTAACTAGCCCGCGAGACTGGCGATGGGTGCCTACTAAAGAGAATCCAGCGGACGACGCAACTCGTGGGACGCCAACTGAATTTGACAGGAACGCGAGGTGGTTCAAGGGGCCTACATTTCTTTACGAAGAGGAGCAGCAGTGGCCCGCCAACCGCTTCGAAGGGAAGATCATCGACACGGGGGAGGAAAAGAATATTCAGACAATAGCATCAGTCTCCACAACTCCTCGTCGTATACCAGATCCAGAACGCTTCTCCAGCTGGACGCGACTCCTAAGAAGTACGGCGCGCGTGTTCCAGTTCATCGATCTACTTAAGAAGAACAAGTCCAAGGAAATCGTCAACGCAGCTAAAGACAAGGCATGGAAACAAAATAAACCTGCAGTAAAGAGGAAACAACTCGTAAAGCTTCCTCCTATGAAACCAGGGAGAAATTTCAAAATCATTGAAGAAGAACACTTCAATAAAGCCAGAGAAGAGTTAATTAAGGAAAGTCAGCAAGAAAGTTTTCGGAGAGAAATAGAAAAATTGAGTAATAGGAAGCCAATGGAAAACTCAAGCCGACTCAAGAAAATCGACGTGTATGTCGACGAACAAGGCATCTTGAAGTTAAGAACGCGAACAAGGAAAATCACGATTGAGAACCAAGAGCAGAATCCAGTGGTGTTAGACGGCAAGAACAGGATATGCCGCCTAATCATTGAACACTATCACCAGAAATTTTATCATGGCAATACAGAAACGGTGATAAATGAAGTCAGGCAAAAATATTGGATCCTGGGCCTACGGACAACAGCAAGGGCACTCATACACCGCTGTCAATGGTGCAGAGTGCATAAGAGCATACCGCAAGTGCCACCGTTGGGAGATCACCCCGTTGAACGCCTGCAGCATCATCAGCACCCCTTCACCTGCTCAGCTGTGGACTACTTTGGGCCGATGCAGGTGACCATTGGGAGAAGAACTGAAAAACGCTGGGGAGCTCTCTTCACATGCCTAACCACAAGGGCTATTCACCTCGAGCTATCAAGTTCCCTTAGTACGAGCTCGATGATCATGGCCTTACGAAGAATGGCTGCCAGAAGAGGAACACCGAAGGTTATCTACAGCGACAATGGGACAAACTTCGTCGGGGCCAACAAAGAACTGGAAGAAGCAGCAGCTCAAGAGGGAATCCGGTGGAAATTTATACCAGCTGGAAGTCCGAGTATGGGAGGCGCCTGGGAGAGAATGGTCCGTACGGTGAAGACGGCACTGATGGTCGTACTACAATCGCGATCACCACCAGAAGAAGTACTCCACACGCTACTGGTTGAAGTGGAACATGTCGTCAATTCCCGTCCACTCACTCACATAAGCATAGACCCCAACGATGAAGAAAGCCTGACACCAAACCATTTCCTGCTCGGGAGATCCTGCGGAGCGACGTCGCCGGGCGAGTTTGAAGATGGGAACCTCATTGGCAGAGCAAACTGGAGGACCGCGCAACGCCTGACCGACCACTTCTGGCAGAGGTGGCTAAAGGAGTATCTGCCCACTTTGAAGCCGAGGAAAATAGATGGCAGACAGACTACGGATCCTCAAGTCGGAGACGTCGTCTTGATTATGGACGCCTCGCTGCCCCGCAACACATGGCCGCGAGGAGAAGTCCAAAAGGTATATCCAGGCCCAGACGGAAGGGTCAGAATTCTGGACGTGCGGACACCGGGAGGAACGCTACGACGGTCAACGCAGCGAGTCGTCATCCTGGTGCCAGCAGCCACGCCGCAACCTCGAGATGGAGCGCTACGCACGGCGGGGGAGAACTATTAGCGACGTGACTGAAAACACTACTCACCTTGATTTGTATAGAGTTAATTAGTATAGTATATAGTTAAGTTTCTATGTATATCAAGGTAGATAAGGTAATTTTTAAGGTCAAATAAATGAAGGGATTATTATTAGAATAGGGTAATAAGTGTAAATATAGCATAGGGTTTCTTATTTTTAGCATTAAGGTATTTTATAAGAATTAATTTTGTAATTGTAAGTAGCACTATTTGATTTTCGAAGAGCGTTACCATAACGAGAACCAAGGTCTTTTTTAAGTAAATATGGTAAACTCACATTCCGAGAATCAAAAAGCGTTACCGTAACGAGAGCCGAACACAAGATTCCACGACTGCCGATAGATGGCGCAGTTACGAAATAGAACTGGCTATGCAGATTTTTACTCGCGAGGTAATAAGGTTCGGCGCGATTTTGAGTCGGCAGTACTGGAATCAATTCGGCTCTCGGAACACTTGGAATGGAAGAAAACTAAGGAAGACGAAATAAAGGAAGTGAATACAAGTGATCTTTAATTTCGGACCCGGATCCCTGCTCCAGTGCTCAAGTGAAGTGTTAGTGAATATCGTCGGTCGGATCGGAAGCTAGGACCCCTGTGCTCGGGATCGGACCCCTGGATCTCAGGAATAGGACCCCTGCTACTCGGAGTCGTCGAGATCGGACCTCTGCTCGGATTGTCGGCGGATTAGAAGATAGGCCCCTCGCTCATCCTGCTGCCCCCCCCCCCCCCCCTCATACAGTCCACTCATCGACGTCGTCCTCGGCAGCCGGAGCGAAGCTAAGCAGCCCGAAGCCACGCCGCATCAAGCTACGCCGCCCGCAGCCACGCCGCCTCAAGCTGCGCCGCCTCGAGCCAAGCCGCCTGAAGCTGAGCCGCCTTGTGCCGAGCCGCCTGAAGCTGAGCCGCCCGAAGCTGTGCCGCCATAAGCTACGCCGCCTGGAGCTGTGCCGCCTGAACCTAAGCTGCCTACGCTGTCGCTCGTCCGCACCTGCCTTCGCCCTCTACTACTATAACGTGTTGAGGACAGATTGGGACGACTGCTGCGCCACCAACAGCGCGCGCAACGCCAACCATAATTATGCTAGTGAGGTGAATTTTGACATTCGTAAGGCACAAACTATTACTTCGTTCAAAGATCAGGTTAAGTCTCACTACCTTTCCGAGGTAGAATAATCCTCTCTCATATTGTGAAGGCTGTCACTAACTTCTTACACTTATTGACAGTATTTATTTATGTATGTTATTTGTAAGTTTATTGTTATTATTTATGTAAGTATATTATATGCGTCTCAATGTAGGCATGTACATTTAGGCTTTCTGCACCGCTCACGCAAGTGTTTTTTTACCGCAGCTCATTTCTACTCTAAGGTTGGCTGGAAGAAATTGCATTAGCGATAAGTCCGCCTTTGTACCCATTTAGTTGTATTGAATTTGTTTTGTTTGTAAATGGTACAATAAAGTGTTCATTCATTCATTTATCCGGCCAAATTTTTACAGTGTGCTTAAACCACTTTCAATAGGAAAAGCAAGTGAGAACTGACAAAAAATTTCGAACTTTTGTATAAAATCTAGTCAGCTGATCAATAGATAACTTTAAGCTATTGCAGTAGGAAATATAATGATCGTTAACAAAATGACGTCAGAGATCGAGAGGTAGTTCCGAAAAACTGTGACATCAGAATAACGCATACGAATTTCAATGAAGTGAGCCGGATGGACCCAATAATAAAATTTCTCAAAATTGCATCTCTGATTCGTAATGATTTCCTTAAATAATAAATTATGACATATTTATATGTTTATAATGTAAATATACTGTTATTTATTACCTGTTTAGGTGTTGGTTTTCACAGTTTAAAATATTTATGTTGCATATTTTAGCTTAAGTTAGTAGTAGTCAAAATTTTGGAAGACAGAATCAAGCATAAGATTATTTGCTATGAAAGATACCTACTTCATTCCGATATAATAACTTATGTATGTATTATGTAGTACGATTTCCTTCAAGGACGCCTCAAGGTACTTCTCGACCAACCTTATATTTTAACAGTTCGATACTCAGCTCAATGAGAAATCATCTCAAGTGAAGGAAGCTGGTGTCGACTAATCCGTAATAAATACCAATGAGTGGAGTAAGCTTGAGTGAAGTTTGAGGAAATGTTTGAGAATATGGGTGTAAGTGGCATTTACTATCTCGAGCTTCTCCGTGCTATATAGATGGCAGTTGTTAAGCTTTGCACTTAGCGTTGCCAGGCGTCCAGATAAAGCCGGACATAGTTAGGCTTTTTGATTGCGTGTCCGGCCAAAATAAAGATGTCCACCTTGTCCGGATTTTGTTAGGATTTCTACATTTTATTTAATTTAATACGATTTATGGTAATAATCAGAAAAGCTTTAAATACTGAGACACAAAATCCTCAATAATGTAGGGTGTCCGGCCGTTTTAGCCAAATGTCCGGCCAAACTGGCTGGTCTGTCCGGCTATTAGGTTTGGCGACCTGGCAACCCTATTTGCACCTGAGACAGCCTAAAAAAATATAACAGTGTTGACCACTAACACACCTGGTTCATGTTAGGCCAGCTTTCCCTGTAAAAAGGTTACGGAGGTCAGACGGCAGTCACTACATTGTAATAATCAGTACCGCCAAATCTAAGACCATGACTTACAGGGGACCTAAGCTCCGAAGAACACGTTTGGGTGAAGGAGAAGTGGAAACCCAATGGCAATCTCGAGTTGACAACTCCCAAAAATTGCACTGCGTCCATCACACAATAAATATAGTTAAAAATATATATTTATATTTAACTATAATGTAAATTTTACGGCTGTCCGTCGGCCCACCATGCTCTTACTTAATTTATGTTCGATCAAAGTAAAAAAAGGATAAATGGATTTGAATGGCTTTATGCCACACTTAAATATTTGCAGGACTATCTCTTTCCTAAATTTCTAATAAATTAGACCTTGGACTCATGAAAATCATACATGATTAATTATCTTTTACAATAACGCAAGTAAAATACCTTCCGACGACATGTAACACCCACATTTTATGCAAATAATTAATTTGATTGATTGATTGACGTTTCAACCGTGTAACAACGTTCCGTGTTGTCGAAAGTATAAAGGTATTCTACGCATTTAATCCTGTTTTAAATACATAGAATTAATTAAAACCAAGTAAATAAATAAATACATAAATAAATAACTCTATTGCACCAAAGTGTAGAAAGTACATGACCAACCGGTAGGACTTCATGATATGAAACAGGAAGGTAGGCGCAAATTAACAATTGGAAAAAAGTGAAACATAAAACATAAAAGCATAACGTACCTATGCAGCACATACAAAAAATATACCAATTTAAATATACGTGGTGCACATATACGCATGCATTACACAACGTAAATAAATATACATACTTATTTTTAAGCGTATCAGAGTATAAATAAACAATTTAATAAGTGAAAATTACAACTATGGCGGGTAATATTCGAACAGCAGACAAAAAGATGATACCTACTTTAAAAAAATTCTGTATTTAGTCCATGAAAATAGAGAAAAATATTTCGACCTAGTGATCAGCTGCCAGGATTTTGTATAAGAGATCGATTTTTCTTTCCCTGTATAAATAGTTCCAGAGATCCCATGGAGCGACTCCATTGCAAAAGTCAGTGTCGCCATGTCTCTTAAATACTCGTATGAGATGAACTGAAAAAACATGCTTTGATGATGATGGCTACATTTTTGTACTTGCCTAATTTTGTCTTCTTCTTCATCCTAGCGTGTATTCCTAGTTGCGCCTTCAGCGTACGCTTCGGAGTCTAGGGTACGCTGTAAGTCTTGGTCCTAGATTTGGCGGCACTAACTGGCGAAGCCTCTCAGTCTAGCGTAGATATTTGGACGGAGAGATACCCTTCGGTCTCATCTCTGCCGCTATCGGAGTGGCTCTCTCCTGGACATGACCTGCCATGGCTTACATGGAAGTCTTTGACAGACTCCGAACTCTCGTAGGCCAAAGCAAGGAAAACATGTTCAGATGGGGCTACTGCTAGGAGGTGGCCTGCCAGTGCGGTGTCTCTCCCCAAACCATGGCGCATCTCCTGTCCCGCCCTGCGTGCCCGGCCACCTGCACGCTCAGGGACCTCTATGAAGCCACCGAAAATGTCTTGTCGGTGGCGGAGTGTTGGTCCTCTGAAGTTTCATAACAGACAGAGTCGACTCCCATTTTTACAGGGAAACCAGACCAATAGAAACATGACCCGAGCTGTGTTAGTGGCCAACACTGTCAGAATTTTTCAGGCTGCCCGAAGGCATCTGACACAGCCTAACGACTGCTATCTATCGACAACAACCGAGCCGGTTTAACGTGCCTTTCGAAGCACGGAGGAGCTCAAGATAGAAAATGCCACTAAATGGCGACCAATCTAATAGTGGTAGCGTCACTCCGTCGCTTGAAACGCGCATTTGCTACGGATACGCGGGTCGCACACGACTAACGAGCTCCTCACCTGCCTAATTTTGTATTGTACGGCGGGAACGATGGTGTGATGCTCGATCGCCGCAAAGGGAAGATCTTCCCGCCAGGCGAGGTGTCATGTCGGAGGTTGTATATATTGCCCCAATCCTTAGAAACTTCAATAGCGCGTCTTTCCATACTGATCTATTTTTCTCTTTAACGCCATCTGTTGCATCGAGTTGTAACTATTTGCTGTGAGATTGTGTCACCACAGTAATTTAAAGTAGATTATTTCACAATGACGTGTAAAAAATTTACTAATTAGACTTAATTTTTAATATTGCTTTATTTTTAACTCTACAAAATTGCAAACTTCAATCACGACCATACTAACTACATCTTGCATGATGCCGTCCAACAAAATACAAATACATTGGCAAGTTCATTGATTTGTATAATATATTGCCGTCTCTATTTGAATAATTTCGCAGTTACTGAAGACACTTGCCTATAATATCTAAAACCAAGAGTTTGTAATATTGGATGTGGTACCCGTACAATATTATTAGTGTGAAACCTGTCTGTCTGTTACGCTTTCACTGCCAAACCTCTGGACAGATTTAGATGAAATTTGGTATGAATATAGTTGAAGACCCAGGGTTCAATAAAGGCTACTTTTTGACGTAGGCGGAGCTAAGGGAAACAGCTAGTTTTGAAATAAACTCATATCTTCTTTATCGCGTAGTTATATGGCGATCGCCATTGCTTCCCCATTATATGCTTCAAATGTTTAAATACAATACTTTAGGTTAGGCTCCTATATCGAAACTAGTCAAAACCTGCATAGTATCCTACCTGTAAGAGGTTGGAAGCTTTTCCTCAACCTCCATGCTCGACATACCTTGCACCTACCGACTCTTAGTTTTCCAAAATTTGGATAACTTTCTAGCGGAAAAAAATTGCCTAGAGGCAGTTTAAACTACATTTGCAAAATTTGTTGCCTCCGACGGATTTTTATAAGAAGGGCATCAATAAATTGCCTCTTTGTTGGCAAAAATGCAGCAATTAGAAGCATTTGATTACATTGAATAACGAAAATAAAATAGTAAGGAAAAAGTAGGTACGTATTTCATACACAACGGCAATTTCACGAATCTTCATATTATTTTAGTAAGGATTGTAGGAAGAGAGAATCATTACATTAACTTTAACTTTAACTTTATAAAAAAAAAATAAGTAGTTATAATTATTTACTATCGTTACTAACATAGCCTGTAAGCCATACTATCAAAATGAGTCTTTGTTGCTTGAAAATGAATTCATTCATTCATTAAAAAAGAAAAGAAAAAATGAATACTTAATCATTAAAAAGTTTCAGTATGATTCTGACAATCTTTTGAAAAGACTAGTCTACAATTTAGTCTTCATTCGTGCATCAATGTCCTCATTTGTCAATAACCGACTTCTTTGGATGAATAATATACAAAAGTACCAGTTTTGACTAACCAAATATACGACATTAGTCTTATTGGTGTCAAAATAATCAAATTATTTTCAACCTTAAAATCTTATACTTAAAAGTCATGTTTTTAAATTATCAACTAATTTTTGTTGTAGAAATATTGTGATTCTAAGTTAATTTTTAAATGGGATTTCACGTTTTATTGACGCCTCTTAAAGAAAGTTTTATTTAGTACTAGCGGTTCCCCGCAGCTCCGCCTGCGTTAAAAAGTAGCCTATATTTGACCCCGGCTCTTCAACTATAGTCATGCCAAATTTCATCCAAACCCGTTCAGCGGTTTGGCCGTGAAAGCGTAACTGACAGACAGACTTTCGCATTTATAATATTAGTATGGACGGATGAAGCTCGAAAGCTTAGCACTGTGGTAGAGGCAGTGTAGGCGTGTGCATGAAGACTCAGAGGTCGCGGGTTCGATTCCCACGAAAAGCATACTTTGTTTAGTTGTTTCCAGTTTGGTTAGGACATTGCAAGCTTGATTTACATTCCGTTCACCGTTGGTCCCGGCTACCATTAGGTGGTCGCTAAAGGAACCATGTAAAACTTTGACACAAGGGTGCACAGGGTCGACCAGATGCAACCAGAAATCACCAGATTGCTTGTGCAAAACTAGATTAAGGAAATAACAACCGACACAGATCATAATTTAATAACACAACACTTCTTATCCAAGTCGGAAAAATGCAAGAGTACCTACTTTACAATCATTTCGGAGTTACGATGTGACAGAAGGACATACAGATAAAGTAGTGATATAACACAGTACCCTTTTACGGCGCTCACTAAGTGTGGTCGACGACCGATTACCGTGATATGTGTTAAGCGTGAAACGTCAGGTATTTCTGGGTTCCGTATATTAATTTTAATTATTCGGGGCGTGTGCCCAGGAATTGCACGACTTGACTCCACCAGCTCCGTTTCATCACCGCACGACCAGACGCGGTGAAGGATTACATACATTTGTTGTCGATATACAAAGCGATTCGCATCGTCATTTTTAATACATACGGCAATGCATTGGAACTTCCTTCCAGCAGTATTTTCGAACTCTTACAACCTGCTCTTCAAAGATGTGTATAGGCTAATCATGAGCCAGCGGCTCCAACATACAGCACATCTGCACTCAACATCAGGTGGGATTGTTGTCAATCGCTGGACATTTTAACATAAAAAAAAGATAGATATACCGACGAAAAAAAGAAATAGGTATGTAGATTATGTTGTACCAATCATGAAGGAAAACGAATACAACAAAACAATTGTGTTTAGAGGCGGTGGTTTATCGTTTGATATTGTAATTTTTTTAAGACTTATAAATTTGATGTTATCCGCGTGTTTGGTGTATCGTAGCGCCTAAAGTAAACTTCAGAGATAATGCCACTTGCCGCTCTTCTGTATGTTTATCTAATCAGTAGTTTTTTTTTTAATCGACTGTAAAATCTAACATAGGAGGCTATCAATTTATTCTACAACATTATTGTTTGCTTCACGTATTAGAACGCCGCCATATATGTAGTACAGTAGGCAGTGGCAAATGAGGTGTAGCATACTTCGCATGGACATTGAGAACTGTCCGAAATTCTTCCATCTTTACAGCGACTCGATTTTTATTTTTAAATAACTAATTCCAGTGATAACAGGTCCAACATTGCTCGCAGCATGTCTGAAGAATTTGAACTGAAATCTTTAAGTACGGAACCGCATGCACATTTTCAAATAGCAATCGTCTGATTTTTATCTTAAGCTCGTTCAGATCAAAAGGTTCCCTTTACACATGAACATAACCCTAAATTGGTTGTCACTGGCCGGCTAGGACACTAATGGCACTTAAAGGAAAAAATAAAAAGGGGCACATATGACGCATGGCCGCTGCTTATCACAATGTTAAACCCTGAGATATGGGTAACTGCTGGCCAGAGAATAATGTCTGGTGTAGATATGACAATTTATCTACCTACTAGCTCTCTGTAATTGTGGCTTCATGGAGAAAGCAATTCGTACTTCTATACCAATCCATATTCCAAACTTCCATATTGCATACTGTCCATACATAATATTACTAATTATAAAATCTGTCTGTCCGTCTGTTTCGTTTTCACGGCTAAACCACTTTACCGATTTTGATGAAACTTGGTATGGTTATAGTCGAAGACCCGGGGTCAAACATAGGCTACTTTTTCACACTGGTTGAGCCGCGGGAAACAGCTAATACTATTATAAATACGAAAGTCTGTCTGTCTGTGACACTTTGACGAGTAAACCTCTGGACCGATTTCGATTAAATTTAGCATGTATATAGTTGAAGACCCGGGGTCATAGGCTTTTTAAAGGCGGAAAACAGCTAGTAAATACATATTTCTATTAAATTAATACTTATGTATCTATTAAATTACTTTAAGTTAATTATTATAGTTTTAATTTTATTGCTTGTCCTTTGGATAGCTTGGTTGACTGTAAAAAAAACCCATTCTGGGATAAGTCCGCCTTTGTGCATACTTTCTTGTCCTTTTATATAATTTAAATGTTTTATGTGCAATAAAGAGTTTTAAACTAAATGACTTAATTTAAACATATTTATTTTATATAATTTGTATTATTTATTATGTTAAAGTGTTTACTTTTGTTAAACCATTACTCTTAACAGAGATTAAGCTTAGGCAGTCTTATATCATTTTATTAATAAATTTTTAAATTAAAAAATCGTTAAAAGCTACTACGGTAAGGCAGAAGTTAAAATTCTCTTTCGATCTCTTGATTGCTAAAAATCATTTTCTTGGAATTGAAATCTGGTAGATCTTTAAATTTGAAGACCAAGATCCGTTTCGGGTCGCTGAGCCAATGCAGTAATATCTATAAATTTAAGTTAAACTCAAGAGTTATCCTAGAGAGTCTATGGTAGAGTATGCTCCAATTAAATTGACCTTTTACTTGTCATTTTTACTTCCTATAACCACGAATCCTTATTCGAATATTTCTTATGGATCTCCATTACAGCTTGTTATTTTACATTGTCTTACCGCTTAACTTTCTCAGCATCGCCCATTTGGTTGACTGGTAGATAAAGCCTCAGGCTTTAAGTCCGCCATTTACAATTATGTAATAAAGTTAAATAAATAAATAAATCCTGTCTACTGTTATCTTTTGTCGATTCTGTACGAAAAATTACTCTATGCCAAAGCTCGCCGAGACAGGGAGGTCGGTGCAGTGACGGCAAGACAATATTACTGATAATTATACGTACTTCAAACGAGGGCTGGACTTGTAAAATGATAATTATGTACAAACATACTTGCACGTATTTATACCTTATGGGGTTGGAGCCTTCCGGGCAATAACAAAAAGTAAGTAAGTAAAACAGGGTAAAATTCGACCTTGGAGAATATCATCATCATCCTAGCGTGTATTCCTAGTTGCGTCGTCAGCTTACGCTTCGGAGCCTAGGGTACGCTGTAAGTCATGGGCCTAGATTTGGCGGAAGTGGTGCGACAATGGAGCGACTGCCGTCTGACCTGCGTAACACTTTTTACAGGTAAACCAGACCGACAGGAACATGACCAGAAGTGTGTTAGTGGCCAACACTGTCAAAATTTTTCAGGCTGCCCTAAGGCATCTGACACAGCCTGACAACTGCTATCTATCGATAATAACCAGAATCAACGGCTTTACGTGACTTCCGCAGCCAGGAGGACTTCAAGATAGTAAATGCCACTAATGTCGACCAATTCAATAGTGGTCGCGTCACGTCGTTGCTTGACACGCGCATTCGCCATAGATACGCGGGTCGCGTTCGACTAACGAGCTCCTTACGGCCTCAAAGACAAAATTTTAAAAAAAATGGTAGCATATTTAAAAACGATGTCAGTAGTACCCGTAATCGACGAGCGTGTATGACAAGAGTGATGAACGTAGAAGAAGCGAGGGAAGTCTGTAAAGATCGTAACAAATGGAAATCCGTAGTCTCTGCCTACCCCTACGGGAAATAGGGTTGATGACATGTATATATGTAAAAACACTTTATTGTACCATAGATAATAACATACAAAGATATGTTACATACATGATGTTTCCCCATAAATGTAGGAAAAGTAAGTAATATTTGTTTCCGTATGTGGGCTATAAAGATATTTTGTAATGTATTGTAAAAGCACATCCATGATGAAGGTTTTCAAAAACAACAGATTCGGTAACGGTTTTTTTTAATTATTTTTATTTTATAAAATAAAATAACCAGGAACCTACTTTTAAGCATAAATATGCCTGTGCCAGGAGGCTCCGCTCTTTCATACAATTTCTATGATTTTTACCTAATACTAAATCTACTTAGTTACTAATTTCTTAAATTACTAATGTATGATAACATTAAATTTTTGTATGTATTTTATTACTATATAGATGTACTAGTACTCCATAGCAAATCGCACCCAGAACACAAATCTACCGCGAAGACCCAGCCAAAAGGACCAGGGCACGGCGTGCACAGCCCAGAATCAATAATATCCCTATGTAGGGATACGATTGATAAAGTCCTCCAGCTCGTCGTAACTCAATTCCTCTAACCAGGCCACCAACACAGAACCTACACTCGAAGTACGGTCTACCATGGATTCACAGTTCCATATTTAATAGCTTAACTGGACATGTATGATATTTCTTTCTTGAGCTCCTTGCTTGCTACATGGCAGCCATCAAGCTGTGTCAGATGTCCTGAATATTCCTCATAGTGTAGTGGTTGGTATGGATCTCTTTGTCAAAGCGTGTTTCCTAGTTGTATCCTCAGTTAAATCTTCACAGCCTAATGTACTCTGAATCATAGTTCTAGTTATGGCAGGACCGTTAATTACAATGAAGCGAATGCTGCGAGTCTTGGCCTCCGGCAATAATGATCTCTTCGGTCTATGCTGACTTACTTTGGGGCGCTGTACCATCTTAGCAATAGTACGAGAATGCTGTCTGACCTCCGTAGCCATTTTAAAGGTATTAATAGTGACCTAAGACGGCCGAATCATAATCTGATTGGGCAAAGCTTAACGTGCAGTCCGAAAGACGAAATCATTTTGCTAGGTTCAAGACCGCAACGATTTGTAGAAATTTCTTTCAATGGGATTCGAACCCACAGCCGACCAAGACGGTCTTATAGAAAATCTAACATGTTATAAGGTTGCTTACCCCATGGAGTAATTACAAAGAGGAGATGCCGTAATAAGCGTTTTGTAAGAAAGCGTTTGTGAGGCTACACGGGGCGGAAGGCAGACGTGCGGGGTGCTCGGTTTCGGCCGTGGCTCCAATCATAGAGCACGAGCAATGACAAGCTCCGCCCACTGCAGTGTCGGCGAGGCGCCAATGAGCACGTCACTGCGCCATTTCAAACGGCATCTCCTCTTTGTAATTACTCCATGGCTTACCCTTTGCCTATTTAAAAGAGGTATTTTAGCCGTCTCTTCTTCATCGTAGCGTTTTCCCAGTTACGATGTTGCGTAAGTAACGATTTCTTTTTCTTAAAAGTTAACCTTATCAATTATTATGTAGCGTACTTAGCATAAGTCTTAGATCCATACTTTGACTCGTTGAAGAACGACTTCCTTTGTAAGCCTTTACTCAGAAAAACTAGACCAATAGAACTATGATCCCTGGATATTAGTGGGAAAAAATTAACAGGTTTGTGACTGCTTTTATAGCTAATACAACTTAACAATTATCTAACGATTAATAATGGCTTAAAATGCCTTCTAAAGTACAGATAAGTTATAGAAATGCCACTAGAGGCGACAAATCCTAATCGACACACTCTTGCCGTCACTTAACTCGCGCGATCGCTACGAACACGCCTCGCTAGACTATCGTGTATCAGGGAGGTCCGCATTGATATGTAAACTTTGCCAGTTGACTGTCAGAAGCTTGAACATTGTATAATATGGTCTAAAGATATGAATAGATAGTGATTGTTACAGATTATTAACATAACAATGAGTAGGTACGGTAGCTAGTGTGAATTTGTTAAGGGGAACCTAAGGTCTGTAGTAGTGATGGGTTTTCAATATGGTATTAAACCAAGTATGAGTGAATGTACATATAGTATTCATCGACATTTTATAAAATTGTAATAATTTAGTTATGCCAATTCGAAGATTTTGCACACCTTGAAAGGTAAAATATAGAAGATCTAACAAATATAACTGAACACCTATTATAATTGACCTACATTTAAGAAAAGCAAATTTGGTAAAAAGATTTTGTGTGTAAAGTGGTAAAAATTTTGGTTACTTATAGTGTGTGATTTGTTCCTATTATATTTATTTTCGTATTATTGTGTTATACCAAAACCATGGTTGAAAGCCTAAATTGAAATGGTGTTATGGGTAAAATATATTATTTTGTAAAAAAAACTAATTTATGTAGGAAATGTACAGAAAGAAGGCTTGGTGTACGAATCAAAAACTAAAATTAAAAAGAAAAAAAATAAGGATTTTCTATCGTGGTTTATTACTAAACTCCGTAGAAAATGGTTTTGAACGAATTAAACATAAATTTTATTTAATACCAGAGTTTTAAAGACCATTGGCAATTTTCTAATGTCTATCACTAGTCTGGAGTGTCAAAAATAGGTATATTTTCCAAGATACTCTGGCTGGAATACTATTTTTGAGATGTATGCCTCAGAAAACAGCAAAATTGAGTGATTTTCATTAGAAACTAGCTGACCCGGCAAACTTCGTACCGCCTCCGAATATATTCACCTTTTAAACCTTTCCTGGACTTCCACAAATAATTCAAAACCAAAAATAGCCAAATCGGTCCAGCCGTTCTCGAGTTTTAGCGAGACTAACGAACAGCAATTGATTTACGAGGTTATCGGAAATGTATCTAATCCGTCATTGTATACAATTCCTAGGAAATGTATGGAATTCCTAAAATCGCCCGAAAATGTGTGATATCATATAAATTAGACGCATTTCCTAGGAAAACTATACATTTCCTAAATAGAGATCGGAAATGTGAGACAAGGCTGAAATTATAATGATGACGATTGCGAAAGAAGCGACTTTGTTTCAAAAGACGACTTTGTGACAGAAAGTAGATTAGGTTATGGTTTTACAGTGACCATAACAGTTAGCGAGCGAGCGAAGCGAGCGAGCGACAAACCTTGTGACAGAAACGCTTGAGTTTCAAAAGACGACGTGTGAACTATATTGGAATTCTATCTATAAATCTAAATAAACTAGATTTATTACCCAGGATATGTAGACTGAATATGAAGACTTAACAACGTGTTTTATTACAGAAAGCATTCTTTTTATACTTTTCCTAATACGATATTGGAATTATATACAATTCATAGGAAATGTATACATTACTTATGATATGTATGTATTAAATAATTTTTAAAACAATATTTTATACATTTCCTAAATTGCTTCGGAATTGTATACATTTCCTAGGAGATGTATACAATTCCTAGATTTCATACATTTCCTATAACATATATAATTATATAGATTGAATGATTGTCATTTGACATCATCGGCAAGTCGAACAATTTTCATTCGAATCATGGCTTTTAAGTTAGTAATATAGACCTCAATAATATCGGATTGGAATCTATGTCTTTAGGGGTCGAAGCTACTATGTCAGTTTATAAACTACTGCGATAGCATTAAAGCAAATGTTTTTAAATCTTATTAAACACAACAGATACTTGAAAAATTCATTTATTTTATTATAATTACATTTTTATACATATATTTACATAAGTTTATTTTTTGTCATTCCATTGTAGCATGGAAATTTGTTGGGAATAATTTCTTGAATACAAAGTGCTTATACATAGTAAATTTAAATTAATAACATATATAAAAGCTTCATATTATATATGTTCAATGTAGAGTTAAAACCCAAATATAGTGTTCACAAAAATAGCTATTTGTTAATCACATCACATGCAAATATATTCTATGACATAAACGTACAACTAATTTTATTAATAGTAGAGAAAAGTTTTCTATGCTACAATCAACGACATTTCCAAAATTATTTACAAAAAAATATTTTTAAATATCACCGTACAATAACTGGCACACTTTCTTTTTATATATTTTACAATAAATAATTTTTATTTGGTATCGAAAAATGCTTATAATATCACCTCACGTCAACAAGGCCACGTTGGTCTTTTGACTGTATGCTTAAGATCTGTTCACACTATTTAAATTTAAAAAAACAACACAACTTGAAATTATTAAAATATGTGTACAAAAATTTGTTAGAAAACATTTATTTTACTATGTAATTTATTGATATAAATAGGTAAATTATCATGCTAAATCGCAATAATTTGTATCCTTTAAACTGATAGTTTCTTGTTTGAAATTAGGTGTCAGTTTCTCAAAAAAAGCATCAATAGGTATGGACAAATCTTAATGAATTTAAAAGCTAACTCCGTGAAAAGTTCTGTTCACACTTTTCAACTTGACTCAGAACCTTTCCTATCCTTTCGTGTAAAACCTTAGCATTTTTCTCGGGCAATGTAGGCAAAATGTCTCGAATCACTGCTTTGTTTTTACTATGAAACATCTCACTGAGTTTGCTGCCTACAGACTGACTATCGTACAATTTTTTCAATGAGTCTACTGACTTTTTCCTAAATATACATAAGTTATCTAGCATTAGACTGTGGTATACATTGTATTTCTTTAACAATCTATAGCCATGTAAGAGTCCGGATTCATTATCTAAAAACACGAGAAGACCACTATCCATTTTGCGTGCCAAATTATGAGCAGGCCCATCCATAATATTTACATTCCATTGATAATTAAATAAGTTATTAACAATCCTATCCAGATTTGCTGTTAAATAATCAAATATAATCAAATCGGACCATTGTGCGAGTTCTACAAAAGATTTAATCACTTTCTTACTCAAAATCATATGAATGTGATCAAAATCTTCTACTATAGTTTTATTTGCTTTCACATTTTTCGATTTTAGCTTTTCTATTAATATTTCTTTAGAATTTTCCACTGTATTGTTTTCTTTTAGCGACATTTGTAATACGTCGTTTTTGTTCAAATGTCGGTTCGATGGTTTGAAAATTTCAGGAATTGTAGCCGATTCTAGACTGGGTATGTATTGAGTAAGTACTACCGCACGATTGGTATTCCATTGTGCTGCAGCTATATCAGCGGCAACATTTTGCCATAATTTATCCTTCAAGTCTACAACTTTTACAACTGACGGTGCTAAATTCGTCAAATTTAATAGTCTTCCAACGTAAAAACTAAATATTTCGCCTTGAATTTGATCTGTGTTCTGTCTATAACGAACACAAGCTTGAATTCCATCGTTGAAGGTCACTAAACGATTCTGCATGCGTCCACATCCCGGCTCCATTTTCACAACTTCACTTTGATCAACGTATTTCTCCCATATTTCAGCTGTATTCTCTCCATAACCTTGAGGCATCATATCTTCCACTTCAGGGCCCCAATAAACATTATCATATAATACAGTAAATTCATTAGGAACAAACTTAGTTTTATTATTTACAACGTTAATGGTATGTTTACGAGTTGTAACTTTATTGTCTTTTAAAATATCTTTCATATCTTCAGTGAGACCTTTAGGATATACATCTTTTTTGTATTTATGTTTCTCAACAGCACCAGTAAAAGATACAGTTTCGAATTTCTCGTCAACCATTTTTGCTTTTTCTAAAGTATTTAAATCAGTCTTTTCATTCAAATCATATCTAAGACTATTTAGTGTTCTAGATGTAGCTAGATTTTGATTAAATAATCTTCTAGAGCTTACATTTGTAAAATGAGCTTGGGAGGAACTCACTATGACGACTCCTATTATTAATCCGAAGATAAAACTAATTATTACACTTATAATACAATAATTGTAGAAGTTATATTCTTTCTTGATTAAATTTCTTCTAGACAAGTCTTCTCTATATTTGTTGTCATTTAAGATGTGTTTAGGTTTTTTGACTACCGAATAATTGTTGAAATTTATTATTGTTTCCATGTTGTTAGTAGTATCGGTTTGTAAATCATTGATAGTAGGGATTCTATTCTCTATAGTACTCTTAAGTTTGGTTTGGTCTTGATTGTCTTGATTGTTGTCCATTTTCACAGCTTTTTCTTCTAATCATTCAGCGTCGTTTACTCTGTAACAAGAGAAACATAATGTTAATATTTTTGTGTGTTTCTTATGCATTTCTCTAATATGTTTACAATATTGCTTTTACCGAAACTTAAAAAAAAAAATATGATTGATCGATATCACAAATTTCTAACGATGAATTCCAACTAAAAACCCTCTCAGCGAATCCCCAAACGAAACACAGTGAAACAATATTTTCTAGACATTTGCGTAAACGTCTAGGCCGAAGTTATTACTAAGGTTAATGATGATGGTGGACCTAAAGTAGTTTTCAATTAGAGGCCGCAAAATGTTTTAAACATCATTAGCTGGGAGACGAGCTATTTCGCTCGTTACTATAGTTATGGGGGATAATTTGGCAACAATAGACAAGTTGACTGATATTTTTTTGTCTGTAAACTCATTTAACGAAGGGTGGAAGAAATTGCATCCATACTTCTATATCCATACTATCCATACACTTATATTAATATTCTATAAAGTGAAAGTCTGCCATTTAGTAACATTTTTTATCTTAAGCTCCTCCGTGCTTGTTGTCGATAGATAGCAGTCGTTAGGCTGTGTCAGATGGCTTAGGGCAGCCTGAAAAATTCTGACAGTGTTGGCCACTAACACACCTCGGGTCATGTAGGTCTGGTTTCCCTGTAAAAAGGGTTAAGAAGGTCAGACGGCAGTCGCCAAATCTAGGACCATGACTTACAGCGTACCCTAGGCTCCGAAGCGTAAGCTGACGACGCAACTAGGAATACACGCTAGGATGATAATAACTATGCTACTATGTGTACAAAAACATGGGCAAAAAAAAAACAAAAATTGTAGACTAATAAAAAAATAAACAAAGCATGTTTTGGAATAAAGAAAAAAACACAAAAAGATAAAGAGTTGTTATAACCGCCTATTATTCGGTTAGCAACTAATAATTCAATTAGTGTAGCCTGTAATTGTCTTGGTAACTTTTAAACACACACGCCCTCCGACAAAAAAGGGGTTCGTAATAAGTGGTTATATCTTTTTTCTCTCTTTTTTGTTCAGAGATGTGAAGTGGTCAAATTGCTTTGATAGTGACATAAATAAGTGTAATTTGTGGAAACTCTTGCTTCTTTTTTTGTGTGTTTGTAAGTTTTTATTGTAGAAACGAGAAAAATTAGGAAAAAAAATTTTTCCATATTTTTTTTTTTGTATTCCCCTTTTAATAATTATTCGTTTATGTTGCCAGAACCCAGAATGAGGAACATATACCTAGATCACATAAAATATGGCGGGATAACCTGAACGAGCAGTGGGACACTTTTAAAAGCTTTAATAAAAAGAAACAGGAGTTTTTTCATGTCATTTAATTATGGCCAAACGGCTAACCGGAAACCACAGGCTAAAACAGGAAACTGATAGTGTAACAAAATACCAAGGGTGTGGCTAGTTTGACATACAATAAAAAAATAACAGGTAACTTAAGTCCGTAAGCACTTTTTCTCCGTGGGAATTTCGGGAGTAATCATTACGTTTTATTTTTCTTTATAGAAAGTTAGTTAAAGTTAGCCAAAGATAATCTCTTTTTGGTGACAGAATAAGGACAAATCTTAGGGTTTATTTATGTTATTAGAAATTTTAAAAAAATACGTATTTTTTTTTTATAGAAAGTTCCTAGTTAAATAGTCTCAGCCTCAGGATTTATATACTTACTAGCGGTTTCCCGCAGCTCCGCCTGCGTTAAAAAGTAGCCTGTGTTTGACCCCGGGTCTTTAAGTACTTTCATACCAAATTTCATCAAAATGCAGACTTACGCATTTATAATATTAGTATGGATATCTTAAACGATAATAAACATTCAAGCAAAGCCGGGGCGGATCGCTAGACAACTATAATTGTCTGTGTTACCAGTAATTGTTTATGGCACGCCCATTGACGCGTGCTGTGAGATAGAGATGATAATACCGACACGACGTTTTTTTTTTTCGTTTTGTCCGTTGATGTTATCTCTTTTATGTTAATTTATAGGTTGGTAATTGTTGGTTGCATGTTTCATTTCTTGTTGGCTTGTTTGATGTTAGTTCGTAAATACCTATTTAAAAAAAAAACATTTTTTTGTTATTTAAGATTTATTCACTGTATTGAATTTTCTGTGCACATCTAGAACTGAAATAGTCAATTATCTTTGCATGTCATTTAAACTTTATTGTACCGCGTTTTAATGAAATTAATTTTCACTACAACACGTTCAAATAAAAATCATATTTAGACACACACATTGTTTTGATTTATTATGCTAAACAATGAACATCCGTTAGTAAAAGGAAAGTTAAACAGTGATTCAAAGGATAGTTGATCTAATTTTTGCAAGATTAACTCGCATTTATTACTTGTTTTGTATTTTTTTTTACATGATTTTATTTAGATGATATGTGAATCGGTGTGGCTAAACGTGTATGTGCTTAATATTTTCAATGTACCATCTTGAATTCAACATGTTTACAAAAGAATAAATGATTATTGATTTTCAACTATTCAAATCAAAACAAAATTTATTTATTAAATACAACGTGGTCCATTTGTCTTAGTACAAAATACAGAAAAATGATTTATTATTTTATTGTCCCAAAAAGTTTCATGTAATAGTCATAATCAAAATAATGGTATCATCAACTCTAAATACTTCGTCCTAAGTCAACCTAACCTTTTTATAACCAGTTTAGTTTTTTTTTTACTCGTCCAATCGGTTAGACCCTTTTTTCTTTTTTTAGGCTCATGTAAAAATATTGTTTAACACGGTCCATGTCACCGTTTTGGGAACGGTGGCTGTATCAATTACGTGTGGTAAGCAACGGTTTAAGATGTCAGTTTTATGATGGGTCTGCGAAAAGTTGATTATAAAACTGATTGCGGAATTCGTTTCGTTTGAGATTTTCTTTTTTCTTTTTGATATTCAATATTGTTTTATAAAATCGTGAATGTGGACACTTAACCGACTTTCTCGAAGCGAGTTATGGTTTGCAAGTCATCCTACTTAATAATATCAGATTTTGACAGGCAACAAGTGCCACACGAGTGAAAATTCTGTATAACTGTTAAATTCAAGTGATTATTAGTTTATGGAAAAGAATGGGACGTAGGAGCTTGATCACCGAGCGGGGCATGCGTGTTGATAATCATCGTGCGAGCCGAGCGACAACGAAGTTGCCCTGGAGAGCTATTTTTGAAATTTATGATTCATATATCGAATGTTTTTTTTTTCATTTGCCGTAAATGGAAATTTGAAATCGAATGATAATCATTCTACTCACCGATATTGAGTGAGTTTATAGGTTTCAAAAAATAGCACTTCTGGTTAGATCGACATTCATCATCATCCTAGCGTGTATTCCTAGTTGCGTCGTCAGCTTACGCTTCGGAGCCTAGGGTACGCTGTAAGTCATGGTCCTAGATTTGGCGGAACTGGTAATTACAATGGAGCGGCTGCAGTCTGACCTCCGTAACCCTTTTTACAGGGAAACCAGACCAACAGGAACACGACCAGAGGTATATTAGTGGCCAACACTGTCAGAATTTTTCAGGCTGCCCTAAGGCATCTGACACAGCCTCACGATTGCTATCTATCGATAACAACCGGGACGAACGGCTTAACGTACCTTACGAAGCACGGAGGAGCTCAAGATAGAAAATGCCACTAATGTCGATCTAACCAGAGGAGTTGAGTTGAGAAGTTCGTTAGTCGAGCGCGATCCGCGCATACGTAGCGAATGCGCGTGTCAAGCGACGACGTGACGCGACCACTAATGGATTAGTCGCCATTTTAGTGACATTTTTATCTTGAGCTCCTCCGTGCTTCGGAAGGCACGTTAAGCCGTTGGTCCCGGCTGACATTTGTTCGTCGTTATAGCAACCACGTCAGAGGCCGAAAGGCAGTTTGGAATAACTCTGACACTAGGGTGTACAGGGTCGATTGACCATATAACCCACTCGAAATGAATGATCAAAATCTAAACTATTTCAAAAGGAAATCTGATATTGACTTCTGATTGTGCAGTCGCGTAGGAGGACAATGGTTACCCACAATGCGACTATAAAATGTAGTATAAATATAATATTATATAATATAAAATCAATGCTCAAGTCATGGTCACAATAAGCTGTGGGGGGCGAATGTGAAAGTTGGCTATTCACGAACGTAGCGTATTCTGAAATAACTTCGACGGTCGGAAGTTTTTAAGGCGCTGTGCATCAGAGAAATACCGTAAAACGTCTGTTTTTTCGTCGCGTAATTAGCCTTATTTTACATGGAATACTAGCATGAAAAAAAATATGAAGTACAGTTCAAACATCAAAATAAATGATTACATCAAAATATTTTCAAAAAAGTGTTTAAAACCTAGCGAAATAAAAAAGCAAAAAAGCTTTATCCAGAAAAGGTTTCGTCGGAAAATACTTGATATTTTCAGCGACAACTACCAACTTTTTTTGCGTCTATAAAAAGTATAACTTAATGAGCAAGAGGGATACCTAAAAAAATTACAATATTTGGTTATAATTATTGAATTATTAAATTAAAACTGAAAAAAAAAACAACCGAAATGGCAGACACGGGTTTAAAACTGAGACTGGTGACAGGCCAACCGGTATCGCCACTTTCAACCTTATTCCATTACGAGTACGTACTATAATCAAATATCGTGATATCAAATAACGAAGGGTTAAGGGGTACAGACCCTTAAGGGGATAAAGTAAGTTGAAGTTCGATCAGTGTGTGTTACCAGGGATGACGTACATATGTCCGAAATATGGTCCCTGACTATGGGCCTTATAAGATAGCTTAAGGTCGCCCAAAGAGCTATTGAGAAGGCGATGCTCTGTGTTTCTCTAAGATATCGAATCAGAAATGAGGGAATCAAAGAATATAGCCCAATGGATTAACTCTTTGGATTGACAATGGGCGGGGCACATAGCGCGGAGAACAGATCGCCGATGAAGCAAAAGAGTTGTCGAATAGCGACCAAGAATTTATACTTAAGTTTTCGCGATTGTAACATATTAAAAAATATTTAAATACGATTTATGTAGGTAGATTACTTACGACCATGTTCACTGTGAAGTGTACGTCAAGTGTAAAATAAATCCATTCTAATATTATAAATTCGAAAGTCTGTCTGTCTTTCTGTCTGTCTGTAACGCTTTTACGGCCAAACCTCTGAACGGATTTTGATGAAATTTGGTACCTATGAATATAGTTGAAGACCCGGGGTCAAACATAGGCTATTTTTTAACGCAGGCGGCGCTGCGGGAAACAGCTAGTATGTAAAAAACGCAATAAATACCGTACTATTTTAGTTTTATTTAAATTAAAATGTAGTCAAAAAATTTGCCTTCACCTTTAACTTCGGGTTAAGAACCATTTTGGTTGAACTGATTTTATAAATCAATGGCTTTAAATCACTCATTGTATTTTTTTGTTTATTGTATTGTATTGTATAATAATAATAGAATGATTAGTTCGGTCAGTAATCATGATTATGGCAGGTGTCCAATTTCTATTAAATCCATCCAAACTTCATAACCATAACCCAATGTATTCTTTTCATTCATTAGCAATAGTTCCTCCTCCTGCCCAGACCCGTTCATGGAAATGTCATGTATTGATATAGCCGAGGACGGGTTTGGGCAGGAGCACCACACGACATCAACTCCAAAGGGCCTCTACGGGTTGGATATCTCCGCGCAAGCCTCTCAAAGGACCGGGGCAGCCCGTGAATCCCAAGCAAAAATAAAATGAACAATAAACTAAGAAATTTGAATTGCCACATGAATAGACGCCTTTACACCGGAAGCTAACAATATGTAGTTTCAATTTTCAATAGGAATATAGGTGGCCCCGTCGAGCTATTTTATACAACAACAAATTACACAATTTCATTGCAAATTAGCATCTATTACGTCGCCCATAAAGTATATATGTGATTTTAGATGTCTATCTTTAAATTTGTTACTTTATGGCTGTTTAAAATATTAGTTAATATTATGCTATTTGTAAGTTGGTTTTTAACTACGAAGTAAAATGATTGAACGAAAAATGCCTTTGGTCAGCCTGGAAAATCTGACAGAATTGGCGGCTAATACCCCTGAATAAAGTTCCAATTAGTATGATTTCTCTGTAAAGAAAGGGTTACTGAGGTCAGTCGCTCTATTGTATTATCCAGTACCGCCAACTCAAGGTTGAATAAGGCGTAAGCTGATGACGCACCCGAGAAACACACTAGGATGAAGATGCTTTTGGACAGCCTGTAAAATCTGACAAGGCAGGTCACTATCATCCTATCTGGTTTATCAGTAAAGAAATAAGGGTTACTCAAGTCAGACGGCAATCGATACGTCGGTCAGACGTTCAACTCAGTATCGTCAAATGTTGGTTAAATAAAACGTATCCTGGGTAAACCCTGAAGCGTAAGCTGGGTACGCAACTCTCGTTTTGTCAACGAGAAGATTGAGAGGCTGTTCCCAGAGGCATGACAAAATTGCACAATCTCACGCCTGTCGCTGCAATCATTCATCATCATCATTTCAGCCGCAGTCAGTCCACTGCTGGACATAGGCCCCTCCCAATGATTTCCAAAATGATCGGTTGGCAGCAGTCGGCATCCAGCGTTTGCCTGCGACCTTTTTCAGGTCATCTGACCATCTGGTCGGTGGATGTCCAACGCTGCGCTTACCGGTACGTGGTCCGCCATTCGAGAACCTTTCTGCCCCATCGGCCATCGGTTCTTCGCGCTATGTGCCCCGCCCACAGCCACTTCAAAGAACTAATCCTGGGCTATGTCGGTGACTTTTGTTCTCCTACGGATCCCTTCATTTCTGCACCGAGCATCGCCCTCTCCATAGCTTTCTGGGCGACCTTGAGCTTTCTTATGAGGCCCATAGTCAAAGACCACGTTTCAGACCCGTATGTCATCACTGGTAACACACACTGGTCGAAGACCTTAGTTTTGTCGCTGCAAGCTGGCAGAGAAATCTGGATGTGAATGTATGATCCGCGCAGGACGAATGCCATACGCAATGATGACGAGATGATACGACAACTCTTTTACAGAGTGGTCTATTCTTAATCCAATACCTCACTGGTAATTTCAAATGTCTCCGAATCACGGATTGGCTTACGACCTACCGTCAGACCGACAAAGGGCTGACACAAGATATGATTCCTGGCCTTAGATAATATAATCTGATTTATGTTAGCACATTTCATTGTTTCATGATATAATAAAATACTGGATGGCAAACGGATTCAGTTCATAGGTGAATGTATCGCGACCTCGGCCCCGATACTTGTATTCCATACCTGTGAAATCACCGATTCGTATTCGAAAATGAAAAGTTTATTTATAGAAGTTAATGTTGTGTGGAGCAACTATTTCTTGAATGAAAAGAACTATGGAGAAAATTAACCTATCTTTACTAGCAGAATTTAGGGGATTTAGGCAACTAATTACCCCCCTTAACATTGTGATATCCATGAAATGTAAGTAGGTACAAATATCTTTACTAACTTTTGACAGCGGCTTAGCACGTGCAGGTATCTAAACATCATGGAAACATTTTGCCGGAATGAAAGGTACCCTTTATTAGTCCTTCTTAGTTCTCCTTCATGGCCTAGGTCATTAGATTAAATGAGAAGAGGTAACAAATGTATAATTATACCTACAATTATACAAAACAAAATGTTTTCAATTCTTTTGTTATATTTAATTTGTTATATTGATAAATATATCCATACTAATATTATAAATGCGAAAGTCTGTCTGTCTTTCTGTCTGTTACGCTTTCACGACCAAACCGCTGAACGGATTTTGATGAAATTTGGTATCAATATAGTTGAAGACCCGGGGTCAAACATAGGCTATTTTTTGATGCAGGCGGAGCTGCGGGAAAAAGCTAGTGTTAATATAAGTTGACAACATTTTTTTTCTACACTAATATTATAAAGAGAAAAGATTTGTATTTTTGTGTGTATGTTTGTAATGAATAAACTCAAAAACTACTGTGAAGATTTTAAAAATTCTTTCGCCGTTGGAAAGCTACATTCACCCTGAGTAACATAGGCTATAAAGCGCAGGCGGAGCTGCGGGAAACAGCTAGTTTGTTATAAATTGACGTTATTTCTAATTTCATAGTAACGTCTACTTCTTGAAATTAAAACTGAGCAACAGCGAAGAGTACCCAAAGGCGTAAATTGCTACTGTTAGGATTATGAACAAATTACACTACATTTGATAGACATTCTGGGAATTGTGTACAATAATAGTTAGTACACAAGATTATAAATGGACATTAGACATTTCTGTGCCGTCCCATTAGTGAGCAATGCCTGCAACATAGCTAAGTTTTATATTAGTCGTAAAAACGGTTGGGTGTACTCAGTGTACTTAAGATTGGATTCACACGAGTTGATTGAAATGGCTAGTCTTTACCACGCTACAAAAAGTGGCAAGCTAATTTATTGAACACTAGCTGTTTCCCACAGCTCCGCCTCCGTCAAAAAGTAGCCTATGTTTGACCCCGGGTCTTCAACTATATTCATACCAAATTTCATCAAAATCCGTTCAACGGTTTGGCCGTGAAAGCGTAACAGACAGACAGACTTTCGCATTTATACTATTAGTATGGATTAAAATTATTATTTATGTGTATAATATGAAACGGTTTACTAAGTTTTTTTAGTTACTTACTGTGTATTTACATGAACGTAAATTAAATATGGCTTGTTAATTGATGTAGTACTGATACACAACAATACTTCAGGCGATTCAAAGGGTGTGAGAAGAATAATTGCAAGGTTCCGAGGTCGTGATAAGCTAATGTCCTAAGCTATGAGTCTGTAGCGCATTCTGCTATGCTAGTGACGCTTATTTTTTGCCGACAGTATGATTGTCTGTCTATATAACCCAGAGCACGTATATTTGAAGCAAAACGGCTTCGACTGACAGGCAGACGGCAAGAAATGAATGATCCTACGATGATCCCGTTTTGTGATTTTATGTATGTATGATGATCGATGGGGCAGAGAGGTACTCGAATGGCGACCGCACAGCGGCTAGCAAAGCGTTTGACACCCACCGGCCCAATGGCCTGAAGAAGGTCGCTTCCAACCGGTAATTCTGGAATTCTTTGTGGGAGGTCATTATTCAGCAGTGGACTTTCTGCAGCTGAAATAATAATTATACGGTACGAAACTCTATTAAAGTTAAATATGCCCAAGTTGCTGCCGAGTCGCTCTATTCTTGTTTTTTTCGCGTCAACGACAAAAAGTTTACACGTAGTTGGCCCGGAGAGTCGCTCCGTTGTAACTAGCCCTTACGAACACTAAAACACCGCACTATACCGCCTGCTCTGATGAAATTATGACTCTCAATCAGAAACCTAATACCGGTACAGTACAGCATATTTATAACTAGTGTGTGCCTTTGCCTTCGCGGGCATAAATTAGACGGAATAAGTTATATTCTCAGAGATAGACAAGTGACTTCGGACGGGTTATTGTTCGGTCTCTTTTTAGCATTCTATATTTCTCCCTCTTCTATAGCATTGCTGGTTTCTTTAAGCTTTTTCAGAACTTTTTCCCCTTATCTTATTTAGTATGACGTAACAACGTGTGCATTGTGTGGTTGTTTCTATTGCATGGTTAAGCTTGCTTATATATACTTTATTCAGTTCTCGACATATTTATGTTCATTTAGGTCCTCATTTAGATCTTTTAACATTTATCTGCTGCTCATTTAGCATCCTCAGCTAGTCGGCAAAGAATTGCTATCCTGGGTAAAGAGCCCAGTTGCCATTTATTCAAGTGTTCTAAATGTAATGCTTCATTTTTGTGTCCGAATTGTGACCTTGTCTATGAGCCCTATTTTTCCTTTTTTTTCTCCTTTTTTTATATACAACTAAGTAGGCAAACAGGCGTACGGCCCACCTGATGGTAAGTGGTTACCGTAGCCTATGAACGCCTGCAACACCGGAGATGAGCGCGTTGCTGACCTGTCCGCTATCAGCACAGCGACCCCTCGGAGCCTGGCGATCCTACTCACCAGCAGGAACACAACACTGCATCACAGTGTTATTTGGCTGCGGTCTTCTGTATCGCCTTATCTTCGGCATCTGATTGTGAATCCATAGTACTCATATCCTTTATTGCGACATCGAGGAAGCACTTATCAGGCTTTGCCAATTTCCTTGTTGATACTACGAGTATATCGAAGTTCATTCGTCCTCAAAAAAGCTTATGTAAATTTGAAATTGTTCGAATTCATAATTATTAAGTGAATTAATTTAGCAGAATTTCTCCAAAAATCACAAAATTTGGTAAAAGCTCCTATTACGGATATAGTCAAAATCGTAAATTAATAATTAAAAATTGTAAATAAACGTCCGTGATTAGGGCCTTCACCCTACAATGCAATAACCAAAACTAAATTTGCCACACACAGCACTATTTGATGTCATCATCATCATTCCAGCCGCATTCAGTCCACTGCTGGACATAAGCATCTACTAATGAATTCCAAAAATGACCTGTTGGAAGCGGCCTACGTCCAACGTTTGCCTGCGACCTATTTGATGAAAAAAAAAAATTATTCCCAGAATTTTAAAGCTCTGATATTTTAATTCCTATGTCAATTCCACAAAATTTCACCCCGACCCCGAATACATCACGATATAACGCTACAAATAAAAACTTAAGAATTTCAATAAAAAATCCTTGCAAGAATTTACATTTAAAAAAAAAAGTCACTCAATCGATCACACTTGACATATTTACGTTCATAGGAAAATATCAAAAAGAAACATTCTCTTACTCATAATAATTTAAACCCTAATAACATTACAATAAAACTCAAAATCCTGTCGAATGGTTAATACGAAAATATATTCAATATTTATTTGAATAGCCGATGCAAAGTGCAAAGTAAAATCGATCTTAATCGTATTGCCTTATGATTGAATTTCAAATGTTTGAAAATAAAGTCTTGGTCGTTGATTTTTTTCTTTTGTTTCCGTACGATTTGTCCCCATCATGTCGTGCCATGTATTTCTGCGTGTCACACTATTTTGATGTGGTTATTAAAGGGAATCGTATGTTTTAGTACCCTTTTAGAGCTGCAAGGTGGGTTCAAGATCAGGTTTTCTATATAACTTGCCTCGTGGTTCTGCCCGCTGGGTATTGTTTCTAGACGTTGTCAAAAAGCCGTAAGTATTAAAAAATGCTTAGAAAAAAAAACTGGTTTTTTTTTCAAGTATCGCTCTCTGTCTTTATCATCTTAGCAATTTCACATAACACTTACTAGGAATCCATAAAAACGATTGTGTATGATTTTTTGTTTGTTTGATGACCCCTCATTGAATTTATTTTAGAGTTCATCAGGGTCAGATATGGCCCTCTAACTAATAGATTGATAAATAAACGATAGTTTCCTGACGTTTGGGTAAGAATACTCTATTAATGAGAACATACTGCGACCAAATCGCAGACATATTAAAAAAAGGGAGATGTCAGGAGCACCCGTAATCGACGAGCGTGTATGACGAGAGTGATGAGCGTAGAAGAAGCAAGGGAAGTCTGTAAGGATCGTAGCAAATGGAAATCCTAAGTCTCTGCCTACCCCTACGGGAAAAAGGCGTGATGGTGTGTATGTATGTATAAACTTAAGTTTTATTAAATTTTAACAAATTAATATTTAAACGTTATACAGACAGACAGACTTACCCCCACTTAAACGAGGGTTTTAAACGACCCCATAAGCCATAACAATGACCCTACAGTGTACTGTCTGAGTAACAATACTGTTATTTGATCACTCTTTAGCTGCGAGAGGATAGGTCAAGTTACGAGCCGGTTGCGCGACCATTAAATAGACTTAATGACAGTTTAAATAAGTCGGGGTTGAGGTATATTTGTATTGATATTTGATTGAGTTTGACGACGTCAGTAGCGTTATGGCTAAGATTAGTGCGCAAAATCAGTTCAGTTAGGGCGAGTTGGTAAATGGCGTATTCATAATTGTTTCGGTGTTAATCTATAAGTACAAGAAAAATATAGAACCTTTGCATTGGCAACACGATATGCTTTGTATTCAATGTCTTGCCTAATTCTTTATTAACTTCATTACAATAATGTAAAGGACGACCTTAAAGCCAATCATCATCTTATTGCTAATGGATTACATTTCCTGATTGCTAATTTTAAAATCCTAAGACTCGGCTTTAGTATATACAAACATCAAGTCTTCTATTTTTATGCTCTAAATTAGCCATACAACCAATGATACTGAAAACACAACCATGGAGCAATTACAAATAGGAGATGCCGTTTGAAATGGCGCAGTGATGTGATCATTGGCGCCTCGCTGACACAAAAGTGGGCGGAGCCTGTCAATGCTCGTGCTCCATGATTGGAGCCACGGCCGAAACCAAGCACCCCGCACGCCCGCATTCCGCCCCGTGTAGCCTCACAAACACTTTCTTACAAAACGCTTATTACGGCATCTCCTTATTGTAACATGGACACAACAGTGTAGTCTACCTCATACAAAAAAACGTCAAATAATTAATTAATAACGCGTGATTTATTTTTATGAACGCCACCCGTCATTCAAAACAAACAAGCCAATAATTAAAATTAACTATCACTTAGCATTGGTCAATCAATCCGCCTTTTAATAGTTGCCTACCCGGAGCCAGGTAGAACAAATTTATTTTGGCGTTACCAATTTTAATTTTCAGCTTAATTACATCGGAATACAGGTGAGAAACCAGTTTCCCAGCTGCAAATAAAGTTTGTTACGCTAATCGAGCTGGTGTTGCATATTTGTCATCGTTCAAAAAGCAACACCGTGTTAGAATATTGTATACAAGTTGTTCAAGTTGTTCATGGTAAGCAACGTTAAGTGTGGCTTGCAACAGGATGGGTTGATCGTCGATCTAATTCACTTGATATAAATGAATACGAAATGGAGTTTGTTCTTTGTTTTTGTTACCTCTTGACGCATTATCTGCCGAACCAAATATATGTAATTTATCTGATATTTATGTAGTGTATTTATCTAATATTTATGTATTGTATTTATCTAATATTTATTTATTTATTCTATTTATTCACAATTATTTATTTCGTGTTTTTTTCTTTTTAGATATTTTTCTTTTTAGGTTTTGTATATATAGAAGTAAGTTTACTATCTGTTACGCTTTCACGGCCAAACCGCTGAACGGATTTTGATGAAATTTGTTATGAATATAGTAGAAGACCCGTTGGGGTGTTTGACGCAGGCGTAGCTGCGGAAACGGTTAGTTTTGCATAAAACTTGTACGGTACCGTAGAATTATTGAAGTTGACCTACCTGTCACTTCTCATAATTTTAATATCGCGAAATCAATCTTCGAACCCGTAATTGTGGCATAAAATTCTTAGAAAGAGTATTTATAATTCTGCATCCGTCCTACAAATTTTGCCAAAAAAACGGACAAGTGTGAACTTTGTTTGTTTATAGAGTTCCAGATATGCAAATAAAAAAAATTCTGGCCGAAACGAATATGAATAATTTAGAAATATTTATGTTTTCAGGCTGAAGTTGGGAGATGTCAGATGAACAGAGTAAGATTTTTAAGTATATATTATGTATACTGTACTGTGTTAGTATTATTATGAATTTTTGTATGTATTGTATATGCAAGAAAGTGTAATACCCTGTATTTTTACAGGCTATTCAAACTATGGCCCACCTATTGAAATTCCCCAATCATCCAGTCTCATGCATGAGGAGCTCGTTAGTCGAGCGCGACCTGCGTATCCGTAGCGAATGCGCGTGTCAAGTGACAGCGTGACGCAACCACTATTGGATTGGTCGCCATTAGGTGACATTTTCTATCTTGAGCTTCTCCATGCTTCTGAAAGCACGGTAAGCCGTTTGTCCCGTTTGTTGTCGATAGATAGCAGGCAATAGTCACTACAGTGACAGTGTTGGCCACTAACACACCTCGGGTCATCTTCCTGTGGTTCTGGTTTCCCAGTAAAAAAGGTTTACGGAGGTCAAACGCAGTTGCTCCATTGTAATAACAAGTGCCACCAAATCTAGGACCATGACTTACAGCGTACCCTAGGCTCAGACGCATAAGCTGACGACGCAACTAGGAATACGCGCTAGGATGAAGATCATAAATGAATTATTAAGTCGTAAAAGATTATGAAGAAAAACTATAGTTAGACCGCATTTTAGAAGAGAAGGAATAACTCTCAGGGATTTACTGTTTCAGAAGGGGCAGACCGGGGATACGGAACCCTAAAAAAGGGAATATTGACGTCGATCTCCGATAACCCACGTCAAGCAGGCGCACATTAACAGCCGCCCCAAAAAAAGGAACGTACCGCGTATGAATGATATAGACAGTTTTTGGTAGAGATAGCAAGAACACAATTTTTATTTAAATACTATTATATAGCTGCGTTTTCACTAGAGAGTAGTTCATTCATATCGAGTGGGTTACGTGGTCAGTTGACCCTGTGCAACCAGGCGTCAAAGTTTTCGGGACCGCCTTTCGGCATCAGCAGGGACCAACGACTTTGCGTGTCAGAAGCAAGGAATTATAATTATTATCAGACAATCAGGCGATTCAAGCCTGCAATGTCCTAACCAAACTGGAAACAACTAAACAAAGTTAGCTTCCCATGGGAATCCAACCCATGTTGAAGGCGAACGCCTCGACTACTGGACCACGAAGCAGGATCATAAAATGAACACCACATTTCGAATGCAATCAACTTAGCTTCTCTCCTACCAATACTGTTTCGCCATTTTTTGACGATGTTGCGTTATTTCTGGGCTTATGTCCAACGTCGACGTATGGTTGGACACGGTTCGACTCCAGATGGTAAGCGGGCGTCCTCTTCCTCTTTTACCTTCCTCTATTGACATCACCTGGTGGACCATATACACCGTGAAATTTAAGTCGTTTTGGACCCATCGTCCAGTGACTCCATTCATGCAACTGAACAACTTTCCCCAAGATACATGGGTCGAAATATGGAGTAAATTTTTGGACCTCCCACACAACTTACTATGGGAAGTCCAAATTTGTTTTTCATGTTTCGGTTGCATGAATGGAGTCACTGGACGATGGGTCCAAAACAACTAAAATTTCACAGTGTATATAGTCCTCACTACGTGTCATATGTCCATACCAACGCAAGCGTGCCAATGGAGTCTCTGTTAAAGAATGCTGAAGACCAGGCGAAGTGGAGACGTAAAAGCAGGAAAGCGGAGCCTGGGCTCCGAAGAAAGAAAGATATCACACTTCAACTAAATGCAGTATAGTAATCTGTGGTTAACGCTGTAGGTGGTACAGTTGAATTTATGTATTTGTTAATATCAAGATGTAAGCAAATATTGTATCACTGTTTGTTATAAAAAACAATAAATAAATAAATAAATCACAGCTAAGAGCGAGCAAAATGGCTGTCACTAACTTCTTACACTCATTGACAGTATTTATTTATGTATGTTATTTGTAAGTTTTATTCTTATTATTTATTTATGTGAGTATATTATATGCGTCTTAATGTGTAGGCATGTACATTTAAGCTTTCTGCAGCGCTCACGCAAGTGTTTTTTTACCGCAGCTCATTTCTACCCTAAGGTTGGCTGGAAGAAATTGCATTAGCGATAAGTCCGCCTTTGTACCCATTTAGTTGTATTGGATTTAACTATGTGTTTCTTTTGTTTGTAAATGTTGCAATAAAGTGTTCATTCATTCATTCATTCGAAATACCAACTATTAACTTACCCGAAAATTAAAATATTTTTTTTCCCATCCGTCCAAAGTCTTGAACATTTTTGGAATGCCTCCCGATGGTATCTCGGTTCGGTCCCAAAAACCGGTTAACCATAGACGACTCTATCAAACTTTATGTTAGTTTGTGGTAATTAGTATTGTTTAAATACTAATATATGCCGCTCCCACCCAGCTCCGCCCGTTTGAACGTGAATCATTTGTATAGAAATTAGTTAAATGGTTACTGTGCTTGTTGGTTAGAATATTTTTGGTTTGTTTTTTTTTTTTTTTTTTTTTTTGTGGCGGATGGTCAAACTGTATTCTTCATCATTTAAATTGTAGTGACTGACGGGTAAGCGCAGCGGTAAGAATTTTTAAGGCACTGGAAAATCAACTTTAACGCCTTTATTCATAAAAAAATACGAATCCATACTAATATTATAAATGCGAAAGTCTGTCTGTCTGTCTGTTTGTTACGCTTTCACGGCCAAAGCGCTGAACGGATTTTGATGAAATTTGGTATGAATATAGTTGAAGACCCGGGGTCAAACATAAGCTACTTTATGACGAAAAAATCTAGTGTTCGATAAGTCCAAATTAACTAAAAATATGTTTTGTCTCGTTCTTTCACTACAAATATAGGTAAGACGGAAAGTGACAAAACTACTTTAGTTAGTGTAGGATTAACGAACATTAATTTTTTATGAATATGGAGTTTACCCCAAAACTATAAAGCGCATTTTTTGTCATTTTCAAGTAAGTTTGCACTTCATAAAGTTAACTTTCAGATCAATCATAAATCCTATCCTTTGCGCTTCTCTCAGCGCTAAAGCTAGAGATTCAGTTCTATTCTTCAACTGAATACCATACGAGACGACATTTAATATCCCAAACAAACCGAAAATTGAAAACAAAAATCTATCGATAACAGCCGGGAAAATATAAAGCCACTTTAGCGACAACTAAAACTCCGGCTTCGCACATCACTAGCCACGCTCGATCCATACCTGCAAGCATGCCATGCAAGGCTAAATTCGCAAAGCAAAGCAGAAGTTAACGACTCCACTCTTGTTTACAAAGTTCAAATTTCGAAACAAACAATAAGGCCCCCCTTACACAACAACTGAGCAAAGTTTTCGTTCAAAAAATCGAACGTCGAATTCCCGTTCGCAAAAACCAGGAGCAGATTACTGGCCCAAGAATGTCTTTGTGTCGTGGCATGTGTTCGACGAAGCAATTAGACCGCTTGTGTGCGGGGGCACTTATTTTTTTATCGTTCGATAATTAAAATTTATGGCGTTCTATGATTTTTAATTTCGGCTAATAGTAATTGGCGATGTTTCAAATTAGGAACGTTAAGTTTTTTCAAACGATAAAATTTCTTACGAAGTTTCAATTTATGAACGTAACTTTTTTGGTTAAAAGCTGGTTTATGTTTTTTTTTTTAATATACTACAAGTACCTATGACTGGCCATAGGTAAGTAAAATGTAAGGGACAATATTTTTTTTTAAGATTACATTTCATATCCAAAATGTTATACTGAATAGGCTAGTTTCCAGGGTCAAAAGACTAACATTAAAAAATAGTGACGTATTTTTTCTTTTGTCAACTGAGCGATAAAATAAAAAGATAAAACGCATCAAAGTTTAGGAGTACACGCATTGCGAGAAAGTGTAGCACACTGTGACGTCACACGGAACTTTAACGCGCCATATCATTACCATTCTTTGTTCAATTTTCAAAAGAAAAAATACGTCTCCAATATTTTTTGATTATCTAACTGACGAAATACTCGTAAGTATTATATTTTTTTAGGAAACTAGCCTATTACGTAGATTCCTCGTCTTGAATTCTTAGGCCGGCAACAACAATGCTTTATACTCATTCTATCAAAATGTATACAGAAAATCAGTAATGCACTTAGATACGAGTATATGTGCAAAACGCGGCTTTCCTATTATCTAAAATCTTTATGGGGACCGGGTATATCATAAATAACTATTTTACTGTGTTGATATTGATAACGCTCGTATTTGCGGATAGATCGAGTGGGACAATTGTCGTTTATTCCCTTCCTGCTTGATATAATGTTAGGATTGTTAGGAAATTTTGTGGCTGTGAAAATATATTGGATCTGCCATGAACGCTGCAAAGTGTTTGAAACTTTAGGTGTAAAGAAATCCATACTATATGTGCGTGGATATACTCGTAATATTATTAGTCGCAAGTCTGTTTGTCTGGCAATCTGTCTGTTACGCTTTCACAGCCAAATCGCTGAACGGATTTTGATGAAAATTGGTATGAATATAGTTGAAGACCCGGGGTCAAACATAGGCTACCTTTTGACGCAGGCGGAGCTGCGGGAAACTGCTAACTTACTTAGAAAGAGAGAGAGCTGTATTAAAAAGTTGTATGAAAGAATTTTTTGGAAGGGGGCCTCCTTTGACGTAAATTGTTTTTTTAAAAAAGAAATACTAATTTGTGTAAGTCTTAATTCTCTATCTATTATGATTCATGAGTTTAAGCCAGTAGACAGATAAATAAATATATACTGATAAATCACACGAATTGAGCCAGCTCTAAAGTAAGCTACTCAAAGTTATACATAGTGAAGTTTTTTTTTATTCTCTGCTCCTTTCTACCATAAGGTTGGCTGGAAGAGATTGCGTTAGCGTTAAGTCCGCCTTTGTACTCATTTCTCTTAATGTTGATTGGTTTCTGTGTTGTATCTTTTCTTATGTAAATGGTGAAATAAAGTGTTCATTCATTCATACATTCATTCATTGATTCAGAGTGACTTTTTAAATTCCAGCCAATTTTTTACAGTGTGTTTAGTACGTGAAAATAGACCACTAATTGTAACAAACAAAAACGATTTGTATGACCTTTCATACAAAATCGCGGGTCTGCTGGAAGTAATTTCTCTAGAAATAAGTAGAACCCTTGTACCAAGTTTTCCTAATGTTAAGTTTCATGTGTGTACATGAAATAAATAAATACTTAAAACCATTTCAGTCGATAACCGATTTCCGTATGGGAGGTCGAAATATTGTATGCAACAAATATATTATCATAGATAACCCAAGATGCAGGATAATTTTTCACTTTGTAAGCGAAAGAGTTAGGATTCCGTATATGGGATCATTTGAGAATCCGACTCTGTCTTGACCAGTTTTATTTAAAGTCGACTGAATGAATAAAATATGACAGAACTGACAGATAATAAATGTAAAATCTAGTATAAAGTGTTAGAAGTTTCAACAAAGTGTCCGAGCTTGAAACATAAATTTCATTTCGCAAATATAAAATAATTATGGACTAGAAGTGTAACCTCATAGCTGTCAGTCAGCAAGAAAACTTTCGCCAAACATAGGTAGTCTTCCAAAATTTAATAATCTGTATGGGACAAGAATTCCTAATTATATGATACCAAACTATCTAAATAAGCTTCCTTCAGAACTTCAGGAGTTGTATAACAATAACTTTAAAAATTTAAATTAAGTTTGAAAAAATACCATCTTTCTAAATGTAATAGCGACTCACCGAACACAGATAAACCCTTCGAGGTTTCCGCGGCTCGGTAACTGTTGTATGTGTATATTTTGATATTTACTGAATAAATTATTAAAAAACTGAATAAATGATTTAAAAAAATGTATTAAAATATTAACGTTCGTAAAATTTTCTTATTATAGTGTTAACATGATAATAGATTCAGAACACATGAATTTGTATTGAATACAAATTAAAATATATTTAGTGAAATATTTTAAGTATGTTACTGTCTCATCGTCGTCATCCTAGCGTGTATTCCTAGTTGCATCGTCGGCTTACGCTTCGGAGCTTAGGGTACGCTGTAAGTCATGCTCCCAGATTTGGCGACACTGGTTATTACAATGGAGCGACTGCCGTCTGACCTCCGTGACCCTTTTTACAGGAAAACCAGACTAACAGGAACATTACCTGAGGTGTGTTAGTGGCCAACACTGTCAGAATTTTTCAGGCTGCCCTAAGGCATCTGACACAGCTATCTATCGATAACAACCGGGACCAACGGCTTATCGTGCTTTCCGAAGCACGGAGGAGCTCAAGATAGAAAATGCCACTAAAACGGCAACCAATCCAATAGTGGTCGCGTCACGTCGTCGCTTCACACGCGTATTCGCTACGGATACGCGGGTCGTAATATAAAATGTACTGATTAAATTAAACTATTTTAATACGGTTTTATCGCCTCCCACACATATGTCACAGAAGTCGACCCAAGCCGCACACAGTTGATCGTTTTCCTGCCATCTTACCATACATAAAGGGAGTCACGGACAAGATTGGTAACATACTTAGGCGAGCTTCAATCAAGACCTATTACAAGCCGCATAAGAAAATAAACCAATTTTTAAGACCTGTAAAATCCAATATCCCATTGCAAGATGCTGGAGTTTATAAAATTGACTGTGACTGTGGTTTATCATACATTGGGCAAACAAAGAGAAGCATTAATACTCGTATAAAAGAACATATTGCTGACATGATAAATAGACGCTCAACCAAGTCTGCAGTCTGTGAACATGCTCTAGACAAACCCAACCACTATATGCGTTTTGATAATCCTCAAGTCCTTGCAAAGGAAAACAGATTCATTCCAAGGATGTTACGTGAAGCTATTGAAATTAAAAAACATCCTAATTTCAATAGAGAGGATGGATGGCAGGTACCGCCAGCTTGGGACCCAGTCATTAACTTAATAAAATCGCAAACTCGGAAGCAGACTGCAAGACCCTTAGATACTGTGAGCCAATACTGCGTGAATCGGAATAGTTCCCAATAAAATTTCAGGCGGTAGTTTGTAATCTTATGACATCAAAGACAAATGTTAACTTAGTCTGACTGCGACCATGAACGCTGTAAAGTGTTTGAAACGTCAGGTGTAAATAAATAAGTAATAAACGCGATAAAACCGTATTAAAATAGTTCATTTTAATGAATAACAATCGCGAAAACATAAGAAATCATTAAAAAGTACTGTTTCAAAGCAGTGCAATTATAAATTTGTTTTGTGTAAAGAAAGAATAAATATATATAATAATTTATCCGATACTCAAACGTTTTACAATAATCATTTTACTAAGTAATTAGTAACTTTTGAGTTATGGTATCCTGGTTATACAAAAAGTTGACGCACAGTTCAGAGACTCAAATAGCAAAGGCGAGAATGATCTCTTAACGAAGTTTCACATCTATCTCTCTATATTTTATCTAAAGTATATCCTTGCAATAAGTGTAAAATACTACTAAGTATAAAATAGTCTTAAGACTCGAGAATACAATGTAAAATTTGAAACCTACCGGCTGTTGTCATAGATAGCAGTCGTTAGTCTGTGTCTTTAGACATCCTAAAAAAATTTAATAGTTTTGACCACTAACACACCTCAAGTCATGTTCCTGTTGATGTAGTAAAAAAAGTTATGGCGGTAGGACGACAATACTCTATTGTGATAACCTGTACTACCTAATCTAGGAACATGATTGTAAGGCTCTGAAGCGTACGCTGAGGATGCAACTGGAAAACACGCTTGGACGAAGAATGGAAAATGCCAGCTATTTGGTTGAGAATAGACCACTTGCTTACTTACTTATAACAATTGGCGGACTTAATGCTAAGAGCATTCTCTACCAGTCAACCATTGGGAGAAATGGAAAGATAGTTTGGCGCAAAAAAGTTAAGGGGGAAAAATTTATTACTTATAGAGAAAATTGTATCAAAAGCTTAAGTTTATACACTATGTAAACATACATAAAACATACACAAATACTATTTCATTTTAAATATATACATATACCTACACAAATATCAATGATGAAGTCAAGTCACATTGAGAAGTTTTCATTAACTGAGCGAGTCCAAAACCACCTCCCTTGGATGGCGTAATATGGACCAAAGGAATGGCAGAGGAAAGAATTTTTATTATATTTTTTTTTCACTTTTGAAAGACTATCGACTATATATACATGTTGCTACAATATAGTTAAAAATGTCATTTAAAAGTCTCCACTGATAGAATTATCTTAATCTAATTTTGAACCGACAATTTGGCCAAATGATAACCTCAAATGAAGGGCTGCATTCTTGCAGCTACGTACATGTTACAGTATAGTGTTACGATGCGGTGTGTATTGCTGAGAGAAGAGTGCACTAATTCATTCATTTACTTGAATCTTTGTTTGACCTTCGGGGAACACGAGGCATTCCCAAGTAAGGCTGACGTCAGGCAGGCGGTTTTATAAATGCCGAACCTTAAAAATGTCTTACGTAGTATTATGAAACGTGAATCATTTAATGAAGAATGCAAAACGCATCTTGAATGTAAATGGACAGTTAGGAAGAAGAATTAATTCAATTTAGACATATTTTTTGCAACTTATATACGGATTTTCAATAGATATTCCCATTACCGAAAGTCCTTATAAATTATGACATGTCAATGTAAATTACTTTATGTAAATGAACACATATTTTAAGATTATAGAATCAAGTTCTAATTTAAAAATCAATTTGTTTGAGACTATACATCTGATTTTTAAACAAGAGCGCTAAAGTTATTTTTTTTTTAATTAATCAGTAATGCATTCACAACAATTTTTGGTTATTTCATAAAATTTTATATGGGAATTTGTCGTCAAAATATAGAAATATTTTTCTAATATATATATTATGTTCTAAAAAATATGTCAAAACAAATGCACATGTTAGTTAAATAGAAAATAGGACCGCTTCAATTCACAAACAATTTTTTAGAACTAGCTGTTTCCCGCAGCTCCGTCTGCGTCAAAAAGTAGCCTATGTTTGAGCCCGAATCTTCAACTATATTCATTCAATTTCATCAAAATCCATTCAGCGGTAAGCGGAAAGCGTAACAGACAGACAGACAGACTTTAGTAATTATGATATTAGTATGGAAGAAGTAGTAAAATTAATACATCCTTAAAATATGATATTACAATGAAACATAAATATCAAGAAACACCAACACAGAATTGTTAACCAATTATTTCCCGATGAGCTCTATTAAGTCAATTTATAGTTCTCAATATCCCCATCGTGCTATGAATCGTCAATTTTTAACAACCGTATCTAGAGATTAATAATTTAAATTAATCAAAAATTATTCCAATCCCAGCTACTAGACCAATAAATTTTATTGGCCAAACAAATATACAAATTGGTTATTAATGGTTAATTTATCACGAACCGGTCGATTTTATGGTTATGTACATGACACTTTCGACTTGTTTTTAGGATTTCGTACAAAAATTATGTAAACGAAACCCTGTCCGTCCGACTTTCGAGACTAAAAAAGATTGGACACAGTGGAGAAACATTGAGAATACGAATGCATACATATAAAAAAAAAAAAGACCAGTTTGTCTACCTAACTATAATGACATTAACAGACTTATAAAGAATGAATGAACTCTTTATGGCTTTATATTAAAGTCAATCTGATACCACTTATATTTTCTGTTATCAAACATTTTTAGATTTCTGTGATTTCACACATGTTACGTTATTTTGCTAATGTTTGAGGGGAATGAAAGGAACTTCACCCACAAGAACCTAGGTCTTTAAGTTATCAACAAAAAAAAAGTTTTGTATTAAATGGAGGCCGCTATTTAGCCGCTACGCTAACACCGTTTTTCATACTAATTTTTTTAAGAATGCTCTAATACGAAACCCTTCAGGCGTGAATCGAACTCACACTTACCATATCACTTAAATCATGACTTTGGATATGGATCCAAATAAGCAAGAAGACATTAATTTTTAAAGTTTTGATAGAATAAAACCATGAGGCAGTGTGGTTTCATAATTTAGCTGTATAGAACTTTTTTCCTGGATGTCGTAAAAATAAACAGGACAAAAAGAGGTCAAATATATTGTATAACACAAGTATTACGCGTTCACCCGGACGTCGAAAGTTTCAACTTATATAGTAAAATTGTGGTGAATATTTCTACGCAATATAGTATTGTTTTTGAAATCAATTGAATTCGTTTTCTCTTTGACGCAAATCTTCTCTTGACCATTTGGATTACTTACCATGGTCTTTTAATTATATCCAAATGCGAGTGAGTAAGCGAGTTGGCACATTACAGGATAGATTACCCTTGTTCCAATTAGATCTATCAGTGGATGTTACTGGTGAGGATATAGTTTCTGCTCTTCGATGGTGGATCCGTGGAAACTTTTATTTTCACTTAAATCCAGACATCTCAATTGCATTTGAATAGAATTAGGAAATCACGGTAAATGCCTAAAATAAAATATTTATTTCATTTAGTGTAGCTAGTTCGAAAGTTATCGGCGTATTTTTGCGACTTAATTTCAAGATAAAATGTCGTGACATGAAAAAGTTTTTCGAAATATCTAGTCTACGAATAAAGTCGATCCGGTTATTAACTACAACACGATCTCAACAAAATGCTAGCTAATTCTTATTGTGCAAATCTAGACTAGTTCGAGACCCAGTTTAGAATCTAGACTTTGTCAAATGGTCGCCATTTTGTTACTAATGTTGCAAAACTGCGTGTGGTCTTAGACCAGTATTTTGGTTGTGTCACCATGTTTAATGGTCAGTGGGAATAATAATTGAGAAGTTTATTGTCAGACTAGCTGATTCCCGCAGTTTCGCCTGGGTCAAAAAGTAGCCTATGTTTGACCCCGGGTTTTCAACTATATTTATACCAAATTTCATCAAAATCGGTTCAGCGGTTTAGCCGTGAAAGCGTAACAGACAGACAGATTTTCGCAGTTATAATATTAGTTAGTATGGATATGGAAGTATGAATTAGTATGGATTTTTACCTTATAATTTATAAACTCTTTGAGTAAAGCTATTTTCTCACTAAATTTATTTTGGGTCAAATTTTGTTTACTAAAACAAAAATATATCTTAATGTTATACATCCATACTAATATTATAAATGCGAAAGTCTGTCTGTCTGTTTTTCTGTCTGTCTGTTACGTTTTCACGGCCAAACCGCTGAACGGATTTTGATGAAATTTGGTATGAATATAGTTGAAGACCCGGGGTCAAACATAGGCTACTTTATGACGCAGGCGGAGCTGCGGGAAAAAGCTAGTATTGAAATAAACAGACAAATTCAATTAGAGGTTTTCATTTCGCCACCAACTGTATCGAAACCATGGCGCCACTCGATAGAATTTATAGTTTGTTTTCGACCACAGAATCGTTAATCTTCTGACAATTAATTTGCATGTATCGTATTACGCATTATTATAATAAGAACCTCCTTGAACCGAGTAGCTCTATCAAAGGATGCTTGCTATGAGATCGCTTACGCTGGAGCCAAAAAAATATCCAAGGAATTTTAGGCAGTCTAGGAAACACATCCAAATCATCATATCGAGATGGTCAATCGCCTTTGTACACCCTTGTATAAGTTTTTCGGAACCACCTTTCGGCCCCTGACGTGGTTTCTTTAACGACCACCAATTGTCAGAAGGGAGCAACGGCATAATGTGCCTTCCGAAGCACGGAATCGTCATTATTATCAGACAATCAGGTGGTCAATTATCAATCCTGCAATATCCTAACCAAACTGGAACCACTATACAAAGCAAGCTTCCCGTGGGAATCGAAACCACGACCTCCGAGTCTAACAGCCTGGCCAGGGGCAATGCGCCACGGCGAATTTTGCCGCGATGCCACCGGCGACTAAGAGAAATACGTACAAATGCATTTGTTTCAGTGCACTAATTGTTACTACTCCTCGTATCACCTCGCCAGTCAGCAGTTCCCGTGGCTTTTTAGTGCATTTGTTGTGCATTTGTTATGTATTTCTTTTAGTCGCCCGTGGCATCGCGGCAAAATACGCCGTGGCGAATAGGCTAAATAGAATAGAAAAAAAAAAATTGAGTCCCTGAATTCGAAAACAGAAAGAATTTTATAAATCCGTTCAATATGAAATAAGTTATAAGCCTTTGAAGTCCTGTGGAAGGGAAAACTGTCAAGAAACAAGAAAAGGACGCACTTAATGGTGAGTGACGTCACTGCCACTTGAATTAATGCGTACAAAAGAGACAGCAAGACGTCCCCACCACGCTTCCACTTTTCTTCGTTAGAAAACTTTAAATGCTAATTACTGTTTTTATCAATTACCAAATTGTTTTCGGTATCGGTTACTTTTTAGTGTATGTATTGTTCCGTATAAAAGCCAAAACGTGAACACAGTCAAGTAGCCTATTGCCCCGTGGCCAGGCTGTAAGGCAAACGTCTTATCCACTGGACGATGCAGGCATTTAGCTATGTAATTTTAGATTTATTTTTTTAAATCAAATCAAATCATTTATCTGTAATGAATTCCTATAAATATAATAATTTTATCGATTCAATATGACGATACAAAAATATATTTGGGCCAAGCGAAACCGGGGGCGTAGTACAGTATTGCGAACTTAGTCATAGAATACACAATCTAACAGATAACAATTTATCATTTTCTTTCGCAACAGTTGACAGTCTAGGTAGCAAGAATTATTGCTACAATGTGAATGTTGGTTTATTGTTGTTATATTTTATTTTATACACTAGCTGTTACCCTCGGTTTCGCCTGTCAAGGAAAAGAGCCAATGAAACTCTCATCGACCAAATGTGACCAAATTTTTCCAGTTGCGTTTTAAGCTTACGTCTGTCCTTGTCCTGTCATGGTCCTTGATTTGTCGGCACTGGTTATTGGAATGGAGCGACTGCCGTCGGACTACATAACTTTTTTACAGGGAAACCAGATTAACAGGAGCATAACCTGAGGTGTGAGACGGCAGAAGGCCCACTTATCCTTTGTACAAGAAAACTAGCCAAAGGAAAGATTTAGACAATTCAAACATTTGCATTGCAACAACATATTTGCATTGTCTTTATGTCTTACGGGGTACACAAAGCTTCAAGTTAGTTAAGAATTTGAACCTTATTACCTGAACCGTCAGTTTTTAACCTCCGGCCACCTGCTATTCCGCTATCACTTTAAAATATCAAGCATCAAAACCCACAAGTTTCTAGCGTTAAAAAAATAGCCGTTCTCCAGTTTTAGCGAGACTAACGAACAGCAAATAATTTTTATATATATAGATTTCTAGAGTACGCGAAAAGTATACAAGAATACTTGAAACTTTTGAGGATAGCTTAGACTAACCCTATAAATGTTAGAAAATTAATCATTTATTCATAGCACTCCTTCAGAGAGATCTCAATGAATAAATCCAATCCTTCTCTATTTCACTTTGTACGCCATGGAAAATTTTAAAATGCCGATTCATCCAAAAACAGCGCGTTTGAGCTCACCGCCACTTTGACGCGAAAAACAGCAACGTTTGTATGAAGCTTGCGTCTGTTCTGCTACCTACTCATGTGCTACCGATGCCCGTAAGATCGTATGCGTGTGCGCACCTCAATAAATAAGCGCTCCGCAGGGATCGAGCCAGCTATGCGATCGGCTTCGGTTTATTTTACGAGGAGTTAAAAGCGGAATAATTAGAATTAAACAGCTAAATATCAGTTCTTAGTGTTCTTCAGCATTTAATGAGCTAAGCAGTTATAAGGTACATTAAAAGAAAGTTCTCCCATGTGAACTAACAATAAGATCGAAAACTAGCTGTTATCTGTTGGCAGAGTGTCGCTGATTGTATGTAATAAAATTGTAGGGATTCTTGGTGCTAAGAAGTTTCCATCTAGTAATTTTTTTTCGACCTTTATACACAAGTCTAATTGTTTCAACCATTTTAGTACAAAATATTGGAACGGGCAGATGACTAATATTGCCAAATTTCATAATATACTGAATCAGTATATTACCTTTAAGCAAATATAGGGATTCAAGCAACTTTTTGCTGCAGTATCAACGTAGTTTTAAGATAAGAAAAACAATGTAAACAAATAAATAACTCACTAGGAAAATAATATTAAAAGAAAGAAATAACGCCACACCCGCTAATCGCCCCGCGCTAAGCACCGCGCAACTCCTCGCATCAAAACGACCGTAGCCTTACCGGCAGTTCGTATAAACGGCACCAATTTTACCCATATAAAACCTTGCATGTCTAGGTTAAAATAACTAGTTTCTGTTAACTGTTACGGCTAGTTTTTTTAAGAATGTTAGAAATACTAGTAAGTTACGATAAATTTACTATTTTATTCACTTAGTTGTTTTTTTTATACAACTAAGTAGGCAAGCAGGCGTACGGCCCACCTGATGGTAAGTGGTTACCGTAGCCTATGAACGCCTGGAACACCGGAGATGTCACGAGCGCGTTGCCAACCCTGTGTGTTGTAATCATTAAAGCGCTTAATTATCCGGCTGACCTATTCTCGAATATCTCGTAAAGATAACGTAGGGATTTTTAGGATAAACAAACAGGAACTGAAATCGCTCGATATTGAACAAAAATTATTCGACTCGCCGATTTTGCTGAGTCACGCTTTTCAAAAATAGCACTCCTGTACTTTTCTGGTGGTAAATTCCATCAATTAAATCATTTACACAGTACCTACTGTTTTGAACGAATTAATGAACACTTTATTGCAGCATTTACAAACAAAAGAAACACATAGTTAAATCCAATACAACAAAATGGGTACAAAGGCGGACTTATCGCTAATGCAATTTCTTCCAGCCAACCTTAGGGTAGAAATGAGCTGCGGTAAAAAAACACTTGCGTGAGCGGTGCAGAAAGCTTAAATGTACATGCCTACATTAAGACGCATATAATATACTCACATAAATAAATAATAAGAATAAACTTACAAATAACATACATGAATAAATACTGTCAATAAGTGTAAGAAGTTAGTGACAGCTTATCACAATATAAGAGAGGATATTTTGATTGACGAAACAAGTTTTCCCCCAGTGCTTAGATTACAAATATCAGTTGCTTATAATTTTTTTTTTTGTAATTTTGTTAATTAAAATAAAAATGAATGATTTCCTGTGAAAAAATAGATCTTTCCGCATTTTTTAAGGTTGTTTATTGATTGTATATCAGTCAGTCATTTGTTCATTTTGATATGGCGGATGATGAAGGTAACCTATGTTATGGATTGTCATTTTACCTTTGCAACCTTTTTCACTGGCAAACATGATTCGTATGCATTAGTGGCCAACAAGCAGGATTTCACAGGCATCTGACAACTGCCATCTAACCGGTACCAACGGTTTAACGTACCTAAAGAGTTTAATCTATCTTGTATTATTTGCTCCAATTCAGTTGAAAAAAATGACTTTGTAAAGCGTTCACATAGACCGGGAGCTTTTTCAAAGCCCACGACCCGATGGCACGAACTTTGAGCTTTTTTGTCGTGAGAATGTCGCATAAGCTTTCAACAAAGCGATATATAATAAAAATTGTCGTGACTCTTAACCCCTAGCCTGTAATTTGGGGTCACGCAGCAAAGAATTCAACAATGAATTCAATATCCTCCCTTTTTTGGGTAATAGAGATTTCTTTTTTTGATTTTCTTTGACGTTTGACATGGTCTGGTGGAGGTTGGGATTGTCGTTGGGAGGTCATTTTTAGTCTTTAAGAGAGGTAGGACATTTTGTAAGGAGTAGTCCGTCTGGGGAAGTACCTCCGCCCTACAAAAGACCGCAGCCAAATAACACTGTGATGCAGTGTTGTGTTCCTGCTGGTGAGTAGGGTCGCCAGGCTCCAGACGGGTCGCTGTGCTAATAGCGTACAGGTCGTTGTTGCAAGCGTTCATAGGCTACGGTAACCACTTACCATCAGGTGCCGTACGTCTGTTTGCCTACTTAGTTGTATAAAAAAGAAAAAACATCGACTGCTCTACGGAGGGTAATTTATCGAGTAAAATGTATTTTTTCTGGAAGCTTCTTTTGACAATTCTCATATTTCGTTCAAGTGTTGTTCTAGCTTAATTCATTCATTCATCGAGTGGGTTACTTATGGAATCTTTTTTTTCAACCGCTTTTCGGCCTCTGTCGTCATTCCTTGACGACCACCAATTGGCGACCAACGTATCTTTAGCTTGCCCTCTAGAGCTTATAGCCCGCTTATAATTATGATCGTACGGATTATATTGTTGTTAGAATCGTTCCAATTGTGAAATTAGATATAATATCTAGACTTTTTTCCACAGCTCCTTTCTACCGTAAGGTAGGTTGGAAGAAATTGCAATAGCGATAAATCTGCCTTAGTACGCATTTTGTTTTATTCCATTCAACTTTGTCCTTATTTCTCTTGTTTGTAAATGGTGAAATAAAGTGTTCAAATTCAGCAGAGTATTTACTTAAAAGGAACAGAACAAAACACATTTTTAACTAAATCAGCCTTCACAAAAGTTTCTTTAGACTTGTATATCCACAAAGTTATGGAATGCTCTCCCTGAGACAATCAGGAGAGCCCCCAGCCGTTCTGCCTTCAAGCGCGCAGTTCATAGACTGTTTCTGCAGCAAGTCGCGAAGTCATAGTCATCCAATCTATATCCTATGTATTGTATGTATATATTTTATATACTTATTTTATGTATTTATGTATAATATGTAATCTTATGTATTATTACTTTTCTTATGTATATATTTTATCTTTCTTGTGTGTTCGTGATTTCGTCTTTATCGCCAACTTTTCTTTCTCTGTTTGGTCCCATGGTTGACTGGTAGAGAATGCCACTTGGCATTAAGTCCACCATTTGTACAAATTTTTGTATTGTGCAATAAAGTTTAAATAAATAAATATATCCATACTAATGTTATAAATGCGAAAGTCTGTCTTTCTGTCTGTCTGTCTGTTTACGGCCAAACCCCTGAACGGATTTCAATAAAATTTGGTATGAATATAGTTCAACACCCGGGGTCAAACATAGGCTACTTTTACACGCAGGCGGAGCTGCGAGAAAAAGCTAGTTTTCAATAAATAAATGATCAAGGTCCTTCCAACCCCTGTATTACGTGTGTGTGACCCTCTCGACCTCCGATAACGAACCTGTTCTGACCATTTGATGACGAGTACAGATAAGAAACCATAGATTCGTGGTTTCGCAACAAAGAAAGATGCTTGGTTTTAGATAATATTGGCAGGGCTGCCACAATCCAGCAAACAAAATATTACCTTATTGTAACGATTTTTATCACGTTTAATAAGTATTTATTTACACCGAATGTTTCAAACGCATTACAGCGTTCATGGTCTCAGGTAGACTAAGTTAGCAATTGTTTGTGATATCATATGAAAACGCTTCTGCCTATAATTTTGCAGATTCATGCAGTGTTGGCTCATAGTATCCAATAGGTTAGTTTCCAGGGTCAAAAGACTAACATTAAAATTAGTCGGTCATTTAGGGAATCAAAATATATTAGTGACGTATTTTTTCTTTTGTCAATTGAGCAATAAATTATAAAGCTATAACGCATCAAAGTTTAGGAGTGGGGGCTCGTGACGTCACATATTGCGAAAAAGTGTAGCACGCTGTGACGTCACACGGAACTTTAACGCGCCATATCTTTCCCATTCTTGATTGAATTTTATAAAAAAAAAAATACGTCTCCAATATTTTTTGATTATCTAACTGACGGACTAATTATATATTTTTTTTTTTAGGAAGCTAGCCTGTTACCTAATTAATTTAATGTCACTGCCTCCGTGGTCTAATGATTAAAGCATTTGCCTGTAACTCGGAGGTCGTGGGTTCGATTCCCACGAGCAGCATACTTGTTTAGTTGTTTCCAGTTTGTTAGTACATTGCAGGCTTGAATCCCCTGATTGTCTGATAATCTTCGGATGAAGTTACCTTGGTGGTGGTCGTTAACCACGACGCCAAGGGGTACAGGATCGATTTACCATAAATCCCACTCGATATGAATGAATAGAAATTTAGTTTTCAAAAATTATAAAAGTGACAACCTTATTTAGTTATCTCGATTCGAATGTCTACGACCAAAAGTATAGTTATGACTTTCAATATTTGTATCCGATCTTCCTTTGAAATGGGATCGGTAACAACAAAACTAAAACGATCGCCATATAAGGCATTGGCTAATCAGCACAAAATTTTGGCAATTCATAACTGTGCAGTATTTTTGTCCGGCTTATGATCTTCTTCACCCAAGCGTATTTTCCCAAGTTGCGTCGTACTTAGACTCTGTAAGTCACGATTCCTAGATTTGGCTGCACTGCACTGGTTATGTCCAGCTATGTTTATGATTTGTTTTGTCGTTTATGTATATCATTTTTGACAATTAATCAAATGTGAATTCAAAATATTTTAATATACAGCTTGGAAGGAAATGCGGCTTGGCTTAGCCATTTATTTACTGTGTACACTACTATATTTTTATAGAAAATTGAAGTAGATTTACACTCAAGTCAGTAAATACGAAAAAAAACTCTACGCTTCATATAAAATATTTAAGTACGTTGACTTTTTTGGTTTCCAATTGAGTTTCATGTACCGAATTCACTTTAAAAATTGAAATAAAATGCTACTTTTAAGTGTAAATTAAGAGCTATAAGCGACATAAGTGTTTTACTCCATAGGTATGGACCGTTGGACAGTTACCTTCTAAGTCATGAGACTTGATGTTATGCAACATCAAGCACCCATCGCCTCCTGTTACTGTTAACCAGTTCAATTTACAATTAATTTCCTAACACATTCCTCTCCAAAAAAATGTATGTATATTTTCTCGTAAATATTACTCGAGCTCGCTATAAAATCCGCAAGTACAGTCTACATTATCAGATATAAAATCATAGGTATGTAAGTATTTTATTAATTTAGTATTTTGCATGTTATGATTTTTAAACCCGTTTTATTCCGAACAACTCTGACACCAGGGTGTAAATGGTCGGTTGACAATGTAACCTACACGAAATTAATGAATGAACCCCTTTATTTCCGACAATCATTCTTTTTGTTTGGTTCTACTCGTAATCGTTGTAAAAACAAAAAATATATAGAAATTTTATTTCTACAAACAAAGGTGTTTCTAAAACATTGCTCTTAACGACTCATGATTATGATTTATATGTACATTAACAAAGAAGAGAGAATTATAAAATAAATACTGTGCTCTATCGTAACATTATTCGTGCTTCGAAGATACTTAATCATAATCATAATCATTTATTCTTTTGTAAACATGTTGAATTCAAGATGGTACATTGAAAATATACATGTATGCACTTATGCCAGTAGATGTTTGATATGCGGGCTTAGGAGGTGACTTTGTGCATGGCTTCTACTTATAGTTGACTGGTAGAGAATGCTTTATATTTTACTTGTAACTTGTGACATAATAAGTCCTAGAGGTCAAACTTTAATCATTATTTATTTATTTCATGTACACGCTGTAAATATACATTGGAAACTTAACATTAGGAAAACTGTGTACAAGGGTTCTACTTATTTCTAAAGAAATTTCTTCCAGCAGACCCGCAACACGAACTACGAGAGAAAGAGGCAAAGTGGCGTACTAGAGAAAAAAAAAACATTATACTAAATAAAACATAGTGCGATATTTTTGAAACAAATGAAGATTCAAATTTACGATATTTTCATGGAACATTAGTTCTGTAGTTTCACTTCAAAGTTTAAGAGTCGGTTAATGATTTTGTCAAATCTTGCATGCTGGTTAAGAACCATTACTCTTAGTTTGGAAGATAAAATCCAGCAGTTACGAATTTTATGGTAAATATGTCGTAACAAGAGCTTGATAAATATGGGTTAGACCGCTTTTAACTAATTATTGTAAGAAATAAGCCCCGTGTTTATGAAAAAACTGTTTTTAAAAACTCGCTAAAATATGTTCTATCCCTTTCGCTTCTACCTATAGTTTGTGTGATAGAACGAGACGAACACTTTTTTAACTTGTTTTATGATTGTTATGATTTACACAACATAGTTGTAATAAAAAAATATATATTTACACTTAAAAATATATGCTAAATATGCATTATATTTCAACATAATTTCTGTTGCAGATGTGTTGGATAAAATTATTTAAAAATTAGTAAAACCCTTATACCAAGATTGTGACAAGTTACCAATGAATATAACAAAAGCATATCCTTATATAGTAAAAATATATTTAGATTTTCATTTCTTAAAAAAATGATAAAAACAAACGTACAATACCCGGCAGATAAGTTGACTTAGTGTGAGCGAGACAACCCCATACCAAATAATCACGTTGGTATATATTTGTGTCGCTCACACTCCGTCAACTTACATGCCGCTCATTGTAATTAGGATGTTCTCGTTAAAAACATCACAAATAAAATCAGCCCGCATGCTAATTAAGAGCTAACCTTAACTAATTAACTTTGTAATATGTAATTGTAACAGTCATGGAGATCGTTATCAAGAACATCATGTTTGGCGCGGTGAGTTTCGTCAATAAATAAAAAAAAAGTATTTTTTTACTTCGTCTGGGAGTCCCATGTGTCACTCCGACAGAGCAACGAATATTCGTTGCTCTGTGGTCACTCCGCATCGCTGTCATTGCGGGGAAGCCGACAGTGAGCTCGGTCACCACGGCCTGCCTTGCGGCAGAAACGCAGGCTGGTTGTCTCGGCATGGCAACATAAACAGTATTATCCGTCGTGCTCTTGTCACTGCCGCAGTTTTGAAATGTCGTTGTTGCCTTGGAAGCTGGGCAGGACTCTGGTATGGGACGCTACTTCCGTCGATACCCTTGCACCTTCCCATCTTCCAAGCACTGCGCCAGCGGAGACTGCCAAGCGGCGCAAATACACAAGACTTGTAGGAAACTATGTATTTGAAATGATTGGACCCCCCACGGTCCACAGAGTGCAGGGGTCTCTCTACCGGGATCTGACAAGCGCTGATCGATGGCACACGTGACAAGAGGTCTGGCATATTTTTAGCTCAAAATATAAGCATTGCCATTCAACGTGGTAATGCTGCCAGCCTTCTGGGCACTTTGCCTTCGACGGACAGCGATGCGGAGGAATATTTCGACGCTTCCTGGCATCAGGTAGTGCCGGAATATTTCTTTCTCTATCTTATATAAGTTTTAGTTCATATGTTATTAATTTTTTTAGTTTAGTTTTTTACAGAGAAATGTGAACTTAATCTACCTCTACTTGCGACCATGAACAAGTTTCTGTAACGTTAGGTATAAATAAATGATGGCTCATGTCGATGGATTTCTATTGTTTATGTCTGTCACTGGCTATTTTCTAATATTTCTTCATATTACACGATGTTTGCTGTCATTTTATAATGTTTCTCATTAAAACGCGGTATAATAAATAAATAACTCTTTATTGCACCAAATTGTAGATAGTACATGAATATTATTATTATTATCGGTATCGTATACCTCAAAATAGGGTCCGGACCTGGACTGCTGTTTCCCGCAGCTCCGCCTGCGTCAAAAAGTAGCCTATGTTTGACCCCGGGTCTTCAACTATATTCGTACCAAATTACATCAAAATCCGATCAGCGGTTTGGCCGTTAAAGCGTAACAGACAGACAGAAGGACAGATAGACAGACAGACTTTCGCATTTATAATATTAGTATAGACATGGATATAATGTACTAGCTGTTTCCCACAGCTCCGCCTGCGTCAAAAAGTAGCCGATGTTTGACCCCGGGTCTCCAACTATATTCATACCAAATTACATCAAAATCCGATCAGCGGTTTGGCCGTTAAAGCGTAAACAGACAGACAGACAGACAGACTTTCGCATATATAATATTAGTATGGAAGTATGGATGACTCATGCAAAATCGGTAACTAAGTCAAATGATCTTGGTTAGATATCGAATGTCATATACTTCTATGTACAATACAATACAAAAACTCTTTATAGCACAACAAGGATACATTGTTAAATACAAACAATTTCAAGAAAGATAATCTTAATCTTTATAAAAAAAACCTTCGTTACATATCACCAAATATAAAAAATCTCTTTAGTCAGGGATTGTTAAAACTTCATCATCATCATCCTAGCGTGTATTCCTAGTTGCGTCGTCAGCTTACGCTTCGGAGCCGAGGGTACGCTGTAAGTCATGCTCCTAGATTTGGCGGAACTAGTTATTACAATGGAGCGACTACCGTCTGACCTCCATAACCCTTTTTTACAGGGAAACCAGACCAACAGCAACATGACCTGAGGCATGTTAGTGACCAACACTGTCAGAATTTTTCAGGCTGCCCCAAGGCATCTGACACAGCCTCACGACTGCTATCTATCGATATCACCGGGACCAACGGCTTAACGGGCCTTCCGAAGCACGGAGGTGCTCATGATAGAAAATGCCACTAAATGGCAACCAATCCAATAGTAGTCGCGTCACGCCGTCGCTTGACATGCGCATACGTTACGGACACGCGGATCGCGCTCGACTAACGAGCTACTCGGATTGACAAAACTTGCAAATTAATAGAAAAAAAATTTTAAACATTCTAATTTTCTGACCAGTTACATAACAGCACACTTTGGTATGCTACAAATTCTAACATCCTGAAGAATTTTCTTCCTCGTAATAAAATTGATATGAGATGGAATGAACAATGTGTCGGTACTTTGAAGGCGTATTTTCATTTCAAGATCATGTCATATAATCGTAAGCGTAGCCTTAAATGATGTAATAAAATCGGCAATAAAATGATGAATACTTGTGACCATGACAAATAGTTCAAATCAGATTTATAACTCTACATACCATAGAAATACTTCCTGAAAAAATTGCATAAACAAGATGAAAATTTAAAAACTACCCCGACTGATGAAGGATTTCATAAACTCGTTGTCATCCATACTAATTTCATATTCCACACTAATATTATAAATGCGAAAGTCTGTCTGTCTGTAACGCTTTCACGGCCAAACCGCTGAACGGATTTTGATGAAATTGGGTATGAATATAGTTGAAGACCCAAAGGGGTCAAACATAGGCTACTTATTGACGCAGGCGGAGCTGCGGGAAACAGCTAGTTTTTAATAAATAGCATTCTATAATCTGTGCTTTTTCTAATGTAACACGAGGCACTACAACCTCTGGCGAAACTAATACGCAATTTTAGATAAAATTTACTATTCATTCATTTATATCGAGTGGGCTTTATGGTCAATCGACCTTGTAATCCTAGTTTTTCGGCACAGCCTTTCGGCTTCTGACAAGATTCCTTCTCCACTTAATGGTAGCCGGGACCAACGGCTTAAAACATGCCGTCTGAAGTACGGAATCATTATCAGACAATCAATCATTAAAGCCTGCAATGTCCTAACCAAACTGGAAACAATTAAACAAAATATGGGCTTTATAACTTAGTATCGTATTAAAATGTTATGAAATGTAAATGTTGGCTTCAAAAATATGTTTTTTTTTTTACCAATTTCAACACTTATCTTACTACATGTGTATGGAACTCTTTAATTGTTTAAAAGTAAATCACGTTTTTACGAATTTGTCGTTTGTCAAGAATTCCTTAATTTGCGATTAGTTGAGAAAATGTATTTTGCTGCATGTAGAAATTCGCTAAATAATTCGAAAGTCCATATGTAATTTAGTATTAATTTGCATCGAATTCTAAATTAATATTTATTAGCTCCATATTGAAATGTAAACTTATTAATGGTACTTTATGTAATTTCATTATTTGCTTTGTAGGATGCAATAAGACATTTAAATTCCTACGAATTTAAATTATTTACTCAATAAATCATCGTAATTTTAGCCACAAAAGCCCACTGCTGGGCATATTTCTCATACAATATACCCATTGATAAATGTGAACATCAAAATCCCATACAACATTTTCCATTTTGAATTTCAATAACGGAATGCGTACTTAAATTTAAAACTTGAATAATCACAATCTATAGCCTATCCGTGACAGTAAAATATAGTAAAGACATTAAAAAATGACATATCATAAAAAAAAACAATGAGTTACAAACCTGATATAAAATTCCAAACATTATTTATTGTAGTCTCGATATTCCACCTCAAATAACACATTCACAGCACAAAAAGTTAAATAATATTTTAACACAAATAAAATGAGTCTTTTTTTATTATAAAAACGGGATCACGAGTCGTAAAAACGGTGTTGAGAAAATCCAATATTTTTCGTTAACACGTCCGCACTCGTCCTATGCTATGGCAAGACTGCTATTTTGAACAAGATTCCGTCTGAATAAGAGCTATGTTTGTCTCTTTCTCGCGCGCTCTGGGCTATAAGTTAATAAGAGATGGCTATAATGGCATGCATTATGGTATCGTGTCTTTTTTTTTCGAAGGAGCTATATAGTGATCTATAGATCATTATAGCCCGTGAGTTATGCCGTCGACCATGCCTGATTCATTGATGGTCTATCGGAAAAGCGATAAAATTTTTGTATTTGAATTTCTAATTATTATTCGATTGATTTTAATATTATTGGCGTGAAAAGCTTTGTTTGAATAGTTCACCTATTCAAAACTACTATTGTGTATAAATGTATTACTAAATATATTAATGATATTTTTGTTAAGATTATGAGTCTGTGGTGTCATCGTCATTAATATTTTATTTATTTATGTTATTTAAAATGATTGCAAACAAGCTAGAGACTGCCTGTACGTTAGCCATTGTTGCACTATATCAGGGGGGGTAATGCAGGATTGGTCTTTGTAAATTATTTCTATAGTTTTTATACTGACATAGTTTATAAGCACTACTAACAAAATGTGAGTCCTAGTTGCTTGAAATAAATAAATTCATTCACTCTTTTCTCAATATAGTACTTCTATAGTAACTCTGAAACAACATAATTAAAATCACTATTTATTTCGACCGGGAATTAAAAAAAAAAAGGTTTATAATTATAACAGTTGGACTAATAAAAAATATAAAATGTGCTTAACACATAATATTTTTAAAACCAAATTATTCACAATAAATACCTTAGCACCTGATTGATAAGTATATTTCTGTAATCTATTATCCATCCATCCATATCCATACTAATATTATAAATGCGAAAGTCTGTCTGTCTGTCTGTCTGTCTGTCTGTCTGTCTGTTACGCTTTCACGGCCAAACCGCTGAACGGATCTTGATGAAATTTGGTATGAATATAGTTGAAGACCCGGGGTCAAACATAGGCTACTTTTTGACGCAGGCGGAGGTGCGGGAAAAAGCTAGTATTATATTACTTAGATATTTGGATTTCTTTGGTTTTATTTTAGAAATATACTTTGCTAAATTTTAATAAAAACCAATTTCTATCTATCTTAAGTTTAAATCATCTAAGTTTAGGACTTTGTAAGCATCTGCTTGCAAATAAAATGTGTCTATTATTTGATTATTATTAAACACCAATAAGGCTTCGAGTAGTAAGGTAATCAAAAAATATTGTACAAAATTTTGCATTTACAAGCCTTGCAGTCACGTAAAAAAATACTTAAAATCCAATCAGTTTAATATTTTTGGTTAAGTTTATGAAAATTCTATTTTGATGATGATTAAAATACTTTAACTAAATAACTTAGCTCTTACGTACTTTCTACGAAAAGACATTACAGACAAACAAACAAATTGTCAATCTGTGGTTAAAAAAAAAACTTATTATGTCATTTTACGTAAACTGGGAACACCCACAAACACTATGAGTTTTTTAAACATGACGTCATCTAGAAAAAAAACACAAAATTAAATTGTTAAGATGACCCACCCTATGGTTATCTAGTAGTGAAGTTGGTCAAGAGCGAGTTACTTTTAGAGATGTGGTTCTGTGAGATGTAATTTATACGCGTTAATTTTTATATCGGAGTTTTTGATTCTGTGGTTGGTTCTGTAACTAAATAGAAAAGTTTGGAATACGACACAATTTTAGAGACAAAACTGACTTTTTAATCCATAAGGGAATCTATATCATTGTCTGTCAGAGTTATGTGAAATTAGTTGATTTACAGAGTACAGTATTATTTGTTTGGCAAAAGACTGATTATTATCATTATTACATGATTTTTTTAAATATGTTTTTCTCAATTATCAATTCGAATTCTAAGGCTGTATAATTCTTAAGATTTTCATTTCGTTTAGGATAAAAGTGGTTTTCAACTGTGGTATAAAGTAACCGATATTAAAAAGATGACAATCGATAGACAGCAGTCGTGAGGTTGTGTCTAATGCCTTAAGGCAGCCTGAAAAACTCTGACAGTGTTGGCAACTAACACACCTGTCCTGGTCATGTTCCTGTTGGTCTGGTTTCCCTGTAAAAAGGGTTATGGAGGTAAGACGGCAGCCGCTTCATTGTATTAACCAGTGCCGCCAAAACTAGGACCATGACTTACAGCGTACCCTAGGCTCCGAAGCGTAAGCATTTGGTATCAAAATTATAAAAACTCTAAAGCTAACAAATTAAATTTACTTAAGTATTTATCTATCTTTTCGTTTCCCTTAAAGGCTGACTGGTAGAGAATGCTCTTTTTTTCTCAAGTATTAAGTCCGCCAATTGTTAAAAGTATGTTTTTCTTGTGGAATAACAAAGTTTTAAGAAATAAATATTTATCTTGTGAGATGTGTTCTAAAAATATTTATTTTAATTCTTTCGTAATGACGAGGCTTTCTTCCATTGACAAAGGAACCCCAAACACCGAAACACCTCAGGCTTCTTGATAACTATTATGACTAACAGACAGACAAAAACTTTAAGGAGACACAGGTAAAGCGATTCTAATAGTGAATGGGCTTTCACAAGTTCAACTAGAGTTTCTACGAAATTTTGACTAAAATAACTATAAATTGAAGAAAAAATAACAAATAGGAAATAGAGTAATTTTTTTTTTAATTCATACAGATTATGACATACTTATGACATGTACTTTTAAATATTACTAGCTGTTTCCAGCAAGTCCACCTGCGCCAAAAAGCAGCATATATTTGACCCTGAGTCTATCTATATTCATACTAAATTTCATCAAAATCTGTTCGGCCGTGAAAGCGTAACAGACACATAAACAGATAAACTTTTATAGTATGTATGGATATGGATTTTTTAGCGAGTAAAAACTTCAACGTCGCTACTCCTTCTCACCGTACCGGGGATTTCTCCAATTCCTTCGCTGTGACGGCTGTTAGACTCTGGAATAATCTTCCTGAGTCCATTAGAACAGTCTCCAGCCGTGCCAACTTTAAAAGGCTTGTCTACGAGCTACTACTCTCGCGGTTACGGGAGCAAATTTAGGCAGTTAAACATGAGTAAATTTTGAGTTGCTGCTATTATTTAGTTGATATAACTCTTAAAATTAACTGTATTTTGATTATTATTTCATCGTATATATGTAAGTATATTATGTAAGTACCATAAGCAAGTTTATTATCATTCCAACTTTTTGTATTTATATCTATAGATATCTGTTTAACCCAAAGGTTGACTGTTAGATAATGCTTTTAGCATTAAGTTCGCCTATTGTGCTATACAACTGTATTAACTATATACTCGTATATAAAAATCAATTGCTGTTCGTTAGTCTCGCTAAAACTAGAGAACGGCTGGACCGAGATGGCTATTTTTGAATGAACGAAATTTTTTTTATTTTTTTTTTATTTTGGTTTTGAATGATTTGTAGAAGTCCAGGGAAGGTTTAAAAGGTGAATGTACTCGGAGGCGGTACGAAGTTTGCCGGGTCAGCTAGTGTACCTACAAAAAGTTTAAATAAATAAAATAAATCTTTATTCTGATTGTCATAGAAAAATCATCAACAATACTCGTCGAAGTGCAACAGTAATTTTTCAAAAACGAAACGCAACTATTACAAATATTTACAATAATATTAATGAAGGCCCGCGAACAGAGGGTTTAAATAAATCAAGGAGATACGAACTCAAAGATCACCGAACAATGGCTGAGGCGGTATTAAGAGGAAGAGCTGCTCGTTTACGTGATGTGACTTATGTTCTAACTGGATTGCAGTTTTGGGCAAAATTAATTAATGAATGGATGAATGAATGAACACTTTATTGCACCATTTACAAACATAAGAAACGCATAGTAAAATCTAATACAACTAAATTGACTAATAAAACTAACTGATTAAAATGTTGTTGACTAATCTACTTTCTACCATAAGGTTGGCTGGAAGAGATTTTATTAGCGATAAGTCCGCTTTTGTACTCATTTCACTTAATGTTAATTGGATTCTGTACTGCATCTTTATTTGTATGTATGTAAATGGTGCAATAAAATGTTCATTCATTCATTCATCTTCATCCTCGCGTGAATTCCTAATTGCATCGTCAGATGACGCTTCGGAGGCCAGGTGTGCTTTAATCATGGACCTAGATTTGGCAGTACTGGTTACTACATTGGAGCGATTGCCGTCTGACCTCCGTAACCCTTTAATAGGGAAACCAGATCTATAGGATCATGATGTTCTTTAACGACCACGAAATGGTAAACGGGACCAATTGTTTTAGGTGCCTTCAGAAGCACGAAATCATCTTTATTAGCAGACAATCAGGTGATTCAAGCCTGAAATGTCCTAATAAAACTGGAAACAACTAAACAAAGTATGCTTTGTTTGGCCGTGGAAACGTAACAGACGGACAGAAAGAAAGAAAGAAAAGATATTAATTTGGTAAAAACAGACAGACAGACTTTTGCACTTATAGTACTGCACTTATACTAGCTTTCTCCCGCAGCTCCGCCTGCGTCAAAAAGTAGCCTATGTTTGACCCCGGGTCTTCAACTATATTCATACCAAATTTCATCAAAATCCGTTTAGCGGTTTGGCCGTGAAAGCGTAACAGACAGAAAGACAGACAGACAGACTTTCGCATTTATAATATTAAGTATGGATATGTATAATATGGAAATCCAAATGAGAGTGTATAAAAGACGCAATGCAGGATATGTCACATCATCTCGCTTACTCACTAAAAGTCGTCATATCGGAAAAAAAATATGGCTTAAAAAATCTCGTAGATTTTAGAAAGAACTTCCCCTTAACAAGCTATGTTAAGACATTCCTAAACAAGGAATGCCTGCGCCCGCGCACTAATGATCTGTTTGTATTTTAACCAACGATAACGCAGGTAAAGCTACTCGCACTGCGTCCAGCTCTTTGATGGGTCAATTTTACTATAATAGGAGAATGTTGATTTGTTTGAGTTTAAGTTGTCACATTTAAAAACCATTTCAGCTGAAGCCCTCCTTCATCCTAGCGTGTATTCCTAGTTGCAGACGTCAGCTTACGCTTTAGAGCTTACGCTGTAAGTAATGGTCCTAGATTTGGCGGTTATTTCAAAGGAGAGACTGCCGTCTGACCTCCGTAACCCTTTTTGCAGGGAAATCAGACCAACAGGAACATGACCTGAGGTGTGTTAGTGGCCAACACTGTCAAATTTTTCAGGCTGCCTAAAGGCATCTGACACAGCCTCACGACTGCTATCTATCGATAACAACCGGGACCAACGGCTTAACTTGCCTTCTGCACTAAATGGCGACCAATCCAATAGTGGTCGCGTCTCGCCGTCGCTTGATACGCATTCGCTACGGATACGCTCGTCGCTCTCGACTAGCGAGCTACAGGTAGTCCACTGCTGAATAAAGACCTCCCCCAAAGATTTCAAAGATGCCCGGTTTAAAGCGGCCTGCATGCAGCGCTGGCCTACGACCTACTTCAGGTTGTCGGACCATCTGGTCGGTCGATGTCAAAAGATGTGCTTGCCGATGCGAGGTCGTCATTCGAACATTCGAGAACCTTTCTGCCCCATCGGCCATCGGCTCTCCGCGCTATGTCTAGCATACATATAGATAAAAAGAAGTAGGGGTTGCTATTTTTCGAATGAATTTAGAAAATTACGCTAGATTTTCATCAATTTTTGTACTGAACTTAGGGTCGGCAACGCCCATAAATGGACCACGCCCGTCCCCCAAACCCACATCCATTCGCCGTCTCATCATAGACGGCGGTGGAGTGGGCTGTTGGCAGAAATTGGCCGACAGCCAATAAGACCCCGACTACCAGGGAGTTATTAACTGTCACCCAGGGTGCACCGTCCCGAGTCCCTTGTCAGCCCGCCCTCTCACCGGATCCTTGGGATCAAGTGAGAATGCAAAGCTTTCAAAGGACCGGGCACTCGAGGAGGTTCTCTGCCCTGCACCCCACCCCGCAAGGATACTTGCCTCAACAGTAGACGAGAGGACGTTCAACCTTTTTTTCGCGCCAACCACTCAACTGACACCACAATAATAAAAATTAAGACCTGTTTTGACTTTCAATGTATTTTGATTTCTCTTGCATACATACTCGTTCATATAAGGTATTAGTTGACCACTTCATAGTGAATGCTATGATGATAATAATACAACCCGTGATTTCCAAGCAATGTCTTTCAGTGTAAAAGACACAAAATTTTTGGGCATACATATTGACAATTTTTTAAACTGGAAAGTAGAACTTGGAGCACTGGAGAACTCGATCTCATCGGCTTGTTACGCCATTAGATCTCTTCGAAATGAAATTTCATTAATTCACCTGAAAAAGGTGTATCATGCACTTGTAGAATCAAAATTTAGGTATAGCATAAAACTATGGGGCAACAGTTATCAGTATAACCAACCAAAGAGCTTTCGTTTTGCAAAAATTCCACCATGGGAATCATGTAAAGAGCACTTCACTGATCTGGGCATTTTAACCATTCCTTGTTTGTATTTGTTGGTCCTTTTGACTGACTTCAAAAAAAGATTGCCGACTTTAGAGACAGATGATGAGAGACAACTCAGAGAGGCAACTCGGAGACAGCATTTCCATAACGAAATTACACCCCACTTAGAAATTATGAAACACAGTGCTCAGTACCAGGCTTACAAGGCTTACAATAAATTGCCAAAAAACATTAGGAATATAATACAATGGGTCTTAGGCCTTTTAACGAAAAATTAAAGTCTTATCTATTGGAGAAAGCCTTCTATTCTTTGGAAGATTATTATAAATGAGGTTCTGAAGATATGATTTTAATGATTAATTTACAATGACGCTACTTGGATAAGTGTGGATGTAATTGACATTAATATGATTAATTACATTGACATTATTGTAATTTTGAGATCATGTTATTTTTATAATTTTTTGTTATCTTTTCCGACACAATGTATTTTGTAAAAGGAATAAATAAATAAATAATAAAATCAATACATAATAATAATCACTGAGTGACGAGTCACCGCCTGCCACAAATAGTCAGTAATCATGATTATGGCAGGTGTCCGATTTCTATTACATACTATATAACCCAGTTTAAACACATCCAAACTTTATATCCATAACCCATTTTATTCTTTTCACTCATTAGCAGTAATTCCTGCTCCTGCCAAGACCTGTTCATGGACATGTCATCTATTGATATAGCCGAGGACGGGTTTGGGCAGGAGCACCACATGACATCAACTTCTTCAAAGGGCCTCTACGCGTTGGATCCATATCCCCGCGCAAGCCTCTCACAGTACCGGGGCTACCCGTGAATCCCAAACGGAGATAATAAACACTTTATTGCACCAGGGAAATACAACCCTGTTTGTAGGAAAAATTTCAGAGAATAAAAAATCTAAATAATATCATATCTGTTTATGGTGTACCCTATTAAATATTTAGTTTATTTTGTATTTGTTGTTATAGCTGCAACAGAAATACGACAATTTTAAAAATTTTAACTGTCTATCAATTTTCATGAGATATCAACCCGGTGACAAACGGACTGGTGGACATTACACCTTACTACCTATATTTTCACAAATAAATGATTTGATTAATTGATTGATTGGACGGCGGATTGTTAGTAGTAGAATTCCGTGTTACCCTATTTGATGTTTGTTGAAATTTTTTTTTTTTAATTTATTTAATATCAAAAATTCAGATTTTTCACAATCAACATGCAACCCAAAAACAACGCAGGTTTGTCCGGATTGCATTTTTTTTTTTTCATTGTCATAAGTAATAAATTACTCATCTAAGAAAGGCGTCTTAGCAAACATCGGGCACTCCAACATGTTAAACCCATGGAGCAATTACAAAGAGATGCCGTTTGAAATGGCGCAGTGATGTGATCATTGGCGCCTCGCCGACACAAAAATGGGCGGAGCTTGTCATTGCTCGTGCTCCATGGTTGGAGCCACGGCCGAAACCAAGCACCCCGCACGTCTGCATTCTGCCCCGCGTAGCCTCACAAATACTTTCTTACAAAACGCTTATTACAGCATCTCCTCTTTGTAATTGCTCCATGGTTAAACCCTTCTGGATGTTGTCACTACACTACCTACTCTCAGTGCGTGCATACCATAAAGACGTTTAGACATTGTCTACCCTGTGGAATTGTCCCTGTGGAGTAGTAACTATAATTTATTTTTTATTATACCTACAAATAATATAATCTTTTCAACCTATTTCAATACATGAAAATTCGTAAGATTTTATATTTATGTAATAATTACCTAAAGAAAATAATAAAAAGTAAAGAGCTCTTGAAATTTGTTTCTGCCTACCCTATGGAAAATCTCTAAGCACGTCACTGCCTACTCTGTATGCTCAAACTAAAGTTGTATAGTAATAATCGGGGACCATTCACAAGTGCTGACCACTCCAAGTGTTATCGACTGCAGGATGAAATAATAATGTTAAATAGTGTACAGTCACGGCCACAAGTGATATCTAGTTTTGAATATATTGCCCGCAGAGAAAAGGAGCTTTCCGACGTTTGCGACGGTGTTTTTAGCAAAATACGAGTACATGTCGGTACAAAAACCCTATTTTTATTTTTGCCCTAATAGTATGGCCACCCAAAATCGGTGAGCCGGTGAATGAATGTGATGAATGAATGAATGGTGAGTTATGTGATTTCTGTAAGTCCATGTTTCGGTGTGTGTCATACTATAGGTACAGGGTTCATCATTGTTCGGTGAATCGCTATAGATCTAAATGTTTCATTTTGTAAGGAGTAGTCCGTCTGGGGAAGTACCTCCACCCTACAGAAGACCGCAGCCAAATAACACTGTGATGCAGTGTTGTGTTCCTGCTGGTGAGTAGGGTCGCCAGGCTCCAGAGGGGTCGCTGTGCTGACAGCAGACAGGTCGGCAACGCGCTCGTGACATCTTCGGTGTTGCAGGCGTTCGTAGGCTACGGTAACCACTTACCATCAGGTGGGCCGTACGCCTGTTTGCCTACTCAGTTGTATAAAAAAGTTTTTATTTTTTCAACTTGTGGATAAAATGACAGATTATCACTAGGTACCTACAATATGGGAGATGACGATGTCCTTAAAGGGGCAGAAGAGTGTCTCAAATCCTACCAACTATTAGAAACCACTAATTTGAGGTTTTACAATACAATTCAAATAATCTTTATTGCTAAATACTAGTGGCTCTGTGAGCTGTAGACCTCGCGAGCTTAAAGAGATTGCAGATCGAAGGAACTTTTTACACTAATCATGTATACAAATTAATTATTATACACAAAGAAAAGAAAAAATATATTACACTATCCTATCTAAAAATAATAAACAAAATGAAATCTAAATTAGGTCCCCTGGGCAGAGTTCCCATCACGCAGGCAGCATTCCCGCGTTGAATAGCTATGGCTATTCGCTGAGCGAGAAAGCTGCCCGCGCGAGGGTCACCCGTTGCCTCTTTTAGGCGTCTACTGATCTCCCTGTGAAGACCCCGCGCACCGGCGCCCCATGGACCTAGTGTCTCGACACCAAAGGCTGTGAACTCGTACTGAGAGCCGAGACAACTATATTTATTGGCTTTAAACAGTTCGCGGGCGTCCGCCGCCGCGCCGGCCTGTTTGCTGGTGGCTGGGAGGTACGTAGCTGCCATAGTATCGGAGCACGTGGCGTCCCAGACAAGGGCTCGACCCATCCTCCAAGGTATCAATGACATCCCGTCAGGGCGCTTGCCATCGTCCCGCACAATTTGAGGCTCCAGAACTGCGGGTACTTTGGCACTAACGAGCGCCCTTCGTAGGATGTCATTGATGGCTGCATGGCGGGTTTGGCGACCGGCGCCCGACGAACAAGCGAGTCCATGGTGACCGAACCGATCCACGGGGGCTCCACAAGCAGCGCAGCTGTGATGAGACAGAGAGTATCCCTCTCTCTATTCCGGAGTACTTTTTACACCATATGTTTTTCATTGAATATTAAAATCTTGATAATGTTCGTTCCGCTAATCTTTTTAGTCTTTTTTCCTCGTCTGTTCTTAACAGAAGGATTTTCATAGACCTGATTCTTGTCAAACGTTCAAAATCGAAGGGCTCCAAGATTACATCAGTAAGTCTTCGAGTCCGAGAAAGTGCAACCTACAGCCACTTCTCTAGAGAACTGGCTGTAGGTTGGGTCTAGCCCAAGGTCGACCACTACCCTGGGTAAAGGCAATCCCTGTGACTTATGAATGGCTAATTTAAGAGTAAATTGAGTCCCAGAACATGTGCTCTCTTTAGAACGCCAAGTTTGCGTGACAGCGGCAATAGACACTGATCCCATTATATAATAATCATTTAAGCCATTTTTTTCTATTGCCAGCTTTTTATTTAACTTGCAATCTATGTATGTATGTATGTCCGGGTCAAATCTCGTAAGATAAATTTGATCTACTTTCCGGTTTCCAATTAAGCTGAAATTTTGCACTCATGTAGATATATATCATGTGGCATACAATATTATGATGACTTGGAGCTGGGAAGAGGTCATAGGAACTCTTTAATGAAACAACGTAACCCCATCGAGTTTAGGCTCGTTTACTTTGATCTCACAATAAAAGATTGTCAAAAAAAAAACTTTTTAGTTTATTTATGAAAATGAATTCTTATAAAATCTTGGTAAACTGGTAATTTTGGTAAAGTAGACTAAACGAATGTTTCCTGTAGTAACATAGTTCCCAAGAAAACAAATAAGTATACTCGTACTTTTAAAAAAACTATAAAAATAAACTTCAAGATACCGGTCGCAAAATAAAAATAAATACATTGAACTAAAAAGCGAAACACCTTCCGGTGAGATTCGAACGCTAGACGCTTAAGTCGATCAGATCTCTTTATAATAAACTGGAATATTCATTTTTTGACCATACTGGTGAAAATATACGTTTATTGTATGTCATAATAGAAAATAAAATTCCTTTGTGATTTTGTTGTCACTACAAACACAAAAAGGTTGTAAGCGCCATAAACTCCAAAGGCGCTTAGGCCCATTGTGCCAACTTCGTCATTTTCAAAAATTTCCAAAAAAATGGCTCGATTATCGCTTTTCATATGTTTATCGAACCTGCTCCCAAAATTTCACGGGAATCGGTTGAGAAATGCGACCTCTAGAGGAGAACACACAGACATACCAAAGCATTTTTGCCCAAGTTGAAACGGAGACCTCACTACTTACAAAACAAATACCATACTAATAATTATACTAATATACTAATCCATACTTACATACTTCCATACTAGTCCATACTTACATACTTCCATACTAATATTATAAATGCGAAAGTCTGTCTGTCTGTCTGTTACGCTTTCACGGCCAAACCGCTCAACGGATTTTGATGAAATTTGGTATGAATATAGTTGAAGACCCGGGGTCAAACATAGGCTACTTTTTGATGCAGGCGGAGCTGCGGGAAACGGCTAGTATATAATATATAGGTACAAAGGTGAACTTATCGCTAAAGCAATCTCTTAAAGTCAAACCTAACGGTTTTGAAATTTGATTTCTACCTTCGATCTATTTGCAGTTTTTTTAACAAATACAAGACGTGACTTATTCACATATGAAATTGGAAATTCAGTAGTCGGAGAGTTACAAACAGACATACAAGGAGTATATTGATTGATGTATCAAATTTACGTCCTCGTGTACCAACCGGCGGCCGTCAAATTAAAATTTTTGGCACTTGATGGATTTCGCACCTGGGCGCGGTAAAGGTGTGTGTATATTAGTTACATTACAGGTTACTTATGAGGTATTGAAATTAGAAGAAATTGCATAAGCGCTATGTACGAATTTTGCTTCATTCGATCGAACTATGTATTTGTCTTGGTTGTCAGTTTGGTAACGTTTTCATTCATTCATTCATTTCGAAACTGGCCAATTTTGCTTTTGTGGATTGTGGACAATACAATGCAAAATATATTTATTGCCCACATACAGTAACAAATAATTTAACATTTATAAAGACTTCAACATAATATGAGCAAAGGCGGACTTATTGCTAGGCAATCTCTTCCAGTCCACCCTTACGAGGTGACAGAGAAACAGTTAAGTTAGGGTGGGTACAGCAACAGATATAGTTGACAATTATAAACATTCATACGTGTCAAGTCAAAGTGAGAAGTAGTATTCTTTCAATATATAGTATACAGATATGTGTTTGTCCCGAGCTCAAAGGTCGCATTTCTGAACAAATTCTTATGAACAACGTACGTATCTTAGCTTCGGCTTAGAGGCCAACAGCTGAGGATGCTACGGTAAGATGACGATAAATACGTACAAGCACGTCCTTTTGTATATAAAATGTAAATCAAATGAACTATTTTTCAGTATACTTTATAAAAAACTAGCTATTTCCCGCAGCTCCGCCTGCGTTACAAAATAGCCTATGTTTGACCCCGGGTCTTCAACAATATTGATATCAAATTTCACCAATATCCGTCCAGCGGCTTGGCCGTGAAAGCGTAACAGACAGACAGACGGACAGACAGACAGACTTTCGCTTTTATAATATTAAGTATGGATATTTAATGAATAAAAATGTAAATATATTAATGAATGAAGATGTATATCATAACTAGCTGTTTCCCGCAGCGCCGCCTGCGTCTAAAAGTAGCCTATGTTTGACCCCGGGTCTTCAACTATATTCATACCAAATTTCATCAAAATCCGTTCAGCGGTTTGGCCGTGAAAGCGTAACAGACAAACAGACAGAAAGACAGACAGACCGACAGACTTTCGCATTTATAATATTATTATATCATAATAATAAGCATTATTTAATACATATTTCAGAAAAGTCGATGCGCACGTTTAGTCATCAATCATTATACGGAATGCTCAATACATTGATATAATTAGATTTGGTATATAAATAAAAATAAAGTGGCATTGTCCTGGGTTGTTACCCCCAAATATTAATGATTATATTTAATGAAAGTGTACGCTGGATTATTTTCATTAATTTTCAAATGAACTTTTAATGTAAATTGCGATCTCATTCTTGATCCGGTTTCCAGCCCTTTGAGACATTTTTAAATAATGTTTTTTTTTTTATACAACTAAGTAGGCAAACAGGCGTACGGCCCACCTAATAGTAAGTGGTTACCGTAGACTATGAACGCCTGCAACACCGGAGATGTAACGATCGCGTTGCCGACCTGTCCGCTGTCAGCACAGCGACCCCTCTGGAGCCTGGCGACCGTACTCACCAGCAAGAACACAACACTGCATCACAGTGTTATTTGGCTGCGGTCTTCTGTAGGTTGGAGGTACTTTCCCAGACGGACTACTCCTTACAAAATGATCTACCTACCTCTCTTAAATAATGTTATTTTAATTCGGATATATTTCTTAAAGATTTTCTTTAAAAGTGTATTCTTACTCGCGTTCACAGGTCTACTAGTTCGTTTGCTTGTAATCGGGCAGAAAGGTTCTCGAATGGCGACCACGAACCGGCAAACGCAGCGTTGGACATCCACCGACCAGATGGTCAGATGGCCTAAAAAAGGTCGCAGGCAAACGCTGGATGCAGACTGCTGCCAACCAGTTATTTTGGAAGTAATTAGTAGACGCCTATGTCCAGCAGTGGATTGGCTGCGGCTGAAACATGGAGTAATTACAAAGAGGAGATGCCGTAATAAGCGTTTTGTAAGAAAGTATTTGTTCAGCTACACGGAGCGGAAGGCAGACGTGCGGGGTGCTTGGTTTCGGCCGTGGCTCCAACCATGGAGCACGAGCAATGACAAGCTCCGCCCACTGCAGTGTCATTACATCACGGAGCCATTTCAATCGGCATCTCCTCTTTGTAATTGCTTCATGGGCTGAAATTATGAATGATGATCTTTGTTGAACAAAACAATTAATTAACATACAAAAGCATGACAAAAAATAAACTAAATAAGAGAACTAAAAATCTAGTCTTATTTATTTATTTATGTACACAAAATAAACAGAATACAGAGTATTGAACATAAATTAGTACAAAGGTGCAACTTTTTTTAAAAGAAATCTCTTACAGTACACCCATGAGAGGAGAGGTCATTAATAAAGGCAGACAGACGTGATATGCACACATAATAAACATACATACAAATACTTACTGTTTCCCGCAGCTCCGCCTGCGCCAAAAAGTAGCCTATGTTTGACCCCGGTCTTCAACTATATTCATACCAAATTTCATCAAAATTCGTTTAGCGGTTTAGCTGTGAAAGCGTAACAGACATACAGACAGACTTTCGCATTTATGATATTAGTATGGATATGGATACTTATGGAGATAGCGACAAATAATGTTCTCTCGCGAGATTCACGAGTCTTCTTTCTAATATTCACAGAAAAAATAAATTTTATTCTAATATTTATAGAAAAATAAAATTATGACATCACTTTTCTCCCTGCCTGTACTGTACTCGATAGAACACTTAACAAAGTCTAAAATAAATATTTCTTCTAAATAAACAAGCCTCGTCGGTGGCTCTGCCTTATCGTAATTTACCAACTTGCTCTAAAAATACTAGTTGAAATCATGTCATTATTTATTTCTATCATCGCATATTAACATTTCCAAATTGAACTTTCCGGTTGAGGAATGGCCACTTTCTTTGCGTAGATGTTAAGATCAGAAAGGAGTTAATAAAAAGACATAGACATACCATCACGCCTTTTTCCCCGTAGGGGTAGGCAGAGACTAGCCCGCTTTTCGCCCCCGCGAGAAACTTATTTCTACGTAATGAGTTGCGAACCGCATCGCCGCCATTTAGATTTTTGTTATTTCCCAAAATCATAGCATTCCCACGAGTGTAGGGGTACACAAACTGTCGCACCCAGCAGAGCCCCCTGTGCCAGGTGAAGGCTAGCCTTAATCTGGGGGCGCCTCACCCCAGGGCAATTGGCACGCTTTCGACTAGCTTTTATTTTACCCGACTACGACAAAGCCAAAAGGAAGATTGATTCATGAGTTTAGGTTTTGCAGCCTATGTAGCACTCCAATGCATAAATATTACTAAATTTCAGAAAATGGATTTGTAACTGTATTGGTGATGTTCTTTTTGATAAGATTTTTTACTAAGTGGCTTTGGCACTCGTAGCTATTGAATTCTTCTTCAAGGAAATCGTAATATATAGTTGCCAGGGTCAAAAGACTAACATTAAAATTAGTCCGTCTTTTAGGGAATCAAAAGTGACGTATTTTTTCTTTTGTCAATTGAGCTATAAATTATAAAGATATAACGCATCAAAGTTTAGGAGTAGTGGCTGACGTCACATATTGCGAAAAAGTGTAGCACACTGTGACGTCACACGAAACTTTAACGCGCCATATCTTTACCATTCTTTAATTTTCAAAAGAAAAAATACGTCTCCAATCCATTTTATATATATATTTATCTAACTGACGGACTAATTATATTTTTTTGGAAACTAGCCTATTATATCCAAGATTTTTTTTTTCGAAACTATCTAGTTGTCTAAAGAGATAAAGTCGTTTAAACAAACCTCTTTTTTTCGTCTACTAGTGACAGATTCCACAAATAAAAGACCAACCTATTCAAAAACTTAATTTTAGCTAAAGTTACGACTGGAACAAAATTTAACATATTTATTACCAAAATTTAAACGTGAAAGCGTAACGAGAATTGAAAAAAACAACATCATTTGGACAAAAAATAACTTTTTTGTTTCTGGCTAACGGTAGTATACTGAGAGAGATATTTTGGTAACAATGTTTGTTTTTTCTTGTAAAATTAAAATGTCTGCAATATGACTCGTAAAACCATTTATTTTTTGTATTTTCAAGTTTAACGATAGTCATAAAATTACAGTTATGCTAGTCTGCTTAGGCAATTCACTCTTACTTATTTCTTAACTAGCTTTTTTCCGCAGCTCCGCCTGCATCATGGACATGGCGGTCATCCATACTAATATTATAAATGCGAAATCTGTCTGTCTGTCTGTTTTTCTGTCTGTCTCTCTGTCTGTCTGTTACGCTTCCACGGCCGAACCGCAGAACGGATTTTGATGAAATTTGGTATGAATATAGTTGAAGACCCGGGGTTAAACATAGGCTATGTTTTGACGCAGGCGGAGCTGCAGGAAACATCGAATAAGACATAATGAATGTATACTCTAATATGTATTAAATGATAAAATCGCCAGTAAATTGAGTGAAACACATAACATCATTCTTAATAACCTATTTTTACATAAAAAGGAAATAACGAAACCTTTCTTTTTTTTTTAAAGATGTCCCGAAACTCCATTATTTTTGGGAAATACTTTGTTTTATGTTAAATTTATATTTTACAATAGGTGTAATACTTAGTGACGTCACTTATTGCGTGACAATAAGTTTGAGAATTCTAGTAAAAGATGAGTCAGCCCGCCTTCAATGTAAATAACGGACTTTGAAATTAGTCTTCAAAACTGTTGCTTTTTATGACACCCTGTTAATACTATTCATTTGTTTGTTCGTCTGTTTGTGTATATTGGCTAACTGTTTTTATAAGTTTTTTACAACCATAATATTGTATTGTATGCCCTTTTTGAAAACGGTATTTTTTACAGCTATAAATTTTTTATTATGTCATGTGTTGCGAAGTCAGGATGCAAATCGAAAAACATTTTTGGTCAGAGGAGTCATTCACAATTGCTTGTCCGATGGTTGCATATATGGCTTCGGAAATGCGAGCAAGTAACATCCCAAATACCTATATCCCGTTCCACCAGTCCAAAAAACTTCTACCCTTTCCTCGCGGTCTCGATGGGCAGCAGCGTCGGAAAAGAAACAAGCCGAAGAATCTGCGCTTACCAACCCGTTCGCCAATTTGGTGAGTGTAGCAAAATACCCCTAAATTCTTAGGGGAGAATGTCCAGCAGTGGACTTCTTGCGTCTTTGATAACGATGGACATTTTAATATAAAAAACAATTTGTTCGCGCTGAAGAACTGAAATTAGGACCACAAAAGGAGCTCTATTTTACGACCACGCTAATACGAGACTATAAATTTATTTAACAATGTTGTTACCGATTCGAACCCGGAACCCACATTGATAAGCCTTTCAAACCGCAATCGTGGTTTTGAACCACAATGGACCCGTATACTGACTGACTTTCGGCCGTGCAAATTATTGCATTTTTGAGCCCCTATTTTTGAAATGTGTGACTGATATGTCGAATTGAAATTGTTCGACTCGACGATTATGAAAGAAAATCATTTGATATCGAACGAAAATAATACGACTCGACGATATTGCGTGAGTTTCAAAAATAGCACGCCTGTGCTAACGTTAAAATTTCGTAACACCAAAACTGACAAAAATTGGGCTCTATTTTTTATTTTAATTGGAATGTTCGTCATTCTAGGAAGGTATATTAACCGCCACACTCAGAGTAATAAGCTACTTGACTGTGTTCACATTTTGACAATATTTTTATACGGAACATTACATACACTAAAAAGTAACCGATACCGAAAACAACAACAAAATTGGTAATTAATTAAAGCAGTAATTAGAATTTAAAGTTTTCTAATGAAGAAAAGTGTGAGCGTGGTGGGGACGTCTTGCTATCTCTTTTGTACCTACGAAATCAAGTGGAAATGACGTCACTCTACCATTAAGTGCGTCCTTTTCTTTTTTCTTGACAGTTTCCCCTTCCACAGGATTTCAAAGGCTTATAACTTATTTAATTTTGAACGGATTCAAAAAAAATCTTTCTGTTTTCGAATTCGGAAACTCCAATTTTAAATATGAATAAAAAAATATTGAGTAAAGTAGCCTACTACTTCAGTCACACACTTCAAAAATGTGAAGAATTCCAGGAGTAAGGAATTCAACGGAATAACGTTGTGCAAAAGCTCATCTCATCATCCTAGCGTGTATTCCTAGTTGCGTCGTCAGCTTACGCCTCGGAGCCCAAGGTACGCTGTAAGTCATGCTCCTAGTTTTGGCGGAACTGGTTATTACAATGGAGCGACTGCCGTCTGACCTCCGTAACCCTTTTTACAGAGAAACCAGAATAACATGAACATGACCCGAGGTGTGTTAGTGGCCAACGCTGTCGGAATTTTTCAAGCTGCCCCAAGGCGTCAGACACAGCCTCACGACTGCTAACTATTGATAACAACCAAGACCAACGACTTAACGTGCCTTGCGAAGTACGGAGGAGCTCAAAATGCCACTAAATGGCGACCAATTCAATATTGGCCGCGTTTCGCCGTCGCTTGACACGCGCATTCGCTACGGATACACAGATCGTGCTCGACTAACGAGCTCCTCAGCGTTGTGTGAAAGTCTACCCCTGATGATAATAATTAAATATAGAAAAATCACACAGATTGTGTAAACCTTAGACAGATTAAGAGAGGGAGGACATTTTGTAAGGAGTAGTCCGTCTGGGGAAGTACCTCCACCCTACAGAAGACCGCAGCCAAATAACACTGTGATGCAGTGTTGTGTTCCTGCTGGTGAGTAGGGTCGCCAGGCTCCAGAGGGGTCGCTGTGCTGACAGCGGACAGGTCGGAAACGCGCTCGTGACATCTCCGGTGTTGCAGGTTTTCATAGGCCACGGTAACCACTTACTTTCAAGTGGGCCGTACGCATGTTTGCCTACTTAGTTCTGCTCTCACGGTCACGGAACAAAATTTAGACAGTAAAAAGCACAAATACATTTTGAGTTGTTGCTATTATTTCGTACATAAGTCTCAGAATTATGTGCATATCGATTATCATTATATATAAGTTTATTAAGTAAGTAGGATAAGTAAAGTGTATATCATACTGACATTGTATGTAGAAATTTATAATTTATAAATTGTTAATACCCACTTGACGTTCTCTGTTTGACCCAAATGGTTGACTAAGTTCGCCTACTGTGCTATACATTTTTATTTTGTACAATAATGTTTAAATAAATAACTTCAATAGACTAGTTTCCTAAAAAATATAATTAGTCCGTCAGTTAGATAATCAAAAAATATTGGAGACGTATTTTTTCTTTTGAAAATTAAACAAAGAATGGTAAAGATATGGCGCGTTAAAGTTCCGTGTGACGTCACAGTGTGCTACACTTTTTCGCAACATGTGACGTCACGAGCCCCCAATCAACCTTGATGCGTTATATCTTTATAATTTATCGCTCAATTGACAAAAGAAAAAATACGTAGCTAATATATTTTGATTCCCTAAATGCCGGACTAATTTTAATGTTAGTCTTTTGACCCTGGAAACTAGCCTATTAGTTCGAAGCGTGTGTAATTGGATACTAAATCAACGATATTATATTTTATAACAAATACATATACAAAAGAACATCCAAGACCAATCAGAAAAAGATCATTTTCCATTTTAACCTAACCGGGGATCGGAACCTATCGGGCGTGATAGGTTGTTAAAATGGAGCGACTGCTTCTCAACAATGTTCACAAAACTGATAAAGCTTTATAAATCGTGAATAAAATAAATAATAATAAGACAAAATCCCAAAATTATTTATGTAAGTGAATTTTTAAAATCTTATACAATAAAACCAAAATCGGAATGTTTAAGAGTTATTCGAATTATCCAGTTTGTGAGTTTAAAGTTTTTGAAGATATTATTATTGCACAGATTTTTATTGATATGGAAAATCATAAATGGGGGGCACTACTATGGGTACGTCTTAAAGATACTTTTTTCATTCGATTTTCGTTCGAGTTAAGAACCGCGATCATTCCGACATGATACAATGTCAAGTTTGTGAGGAGAGTAGGTTTTAATCTCATTACAGATATATTTTTTAATTAATTTAATTTTGATTTTCTCACTAGACTGATAAATGGCGAGGTTTTAAATATTATGAAACTAAAATCTTGATATATACTTTCTCAGGAGACATTGATAAAAAATTTACTACCTTAGTTTATTGGAAGGTAAAAAAATATTTTTTTCTTATGTTATCTATTTTCAAAAACAGTAAGTAAAACTTTCAAATTATCCTTTGCTGAACTTAGATATTCAAAAGTATAAGCTAGTTACATGGGTGTATGTATGTTTATTTATATGTATGTATGATTATTCTATATAAGTATGTAGGTTTATTTAATGTATTTTCTTCATAATAATATTATATTGTACACGCTTCTACTCTTCTGGTAAGCATATCTTCTCCTGTCACTCGCTGGTTGACTGTAAGAGATGACTAAGTGGGATAAGTCGGCCATTGTACTTATTGTTTTTCCATGCTCGTGTATAATTTTTTTTTTTTTTTTTTTGTACAATAAAGATATTACAAACAAACAAACAATATCTACGTAAGTAAGTTTTATTTTGACTATTTGTTATACGTTTTAACTTGAATTGGTCATTATTGTTTTGATTTGGTATATTTAGACGTCAGGGAAAATCATGGCGTCACCAGAAACTGTTTTATCTTTCGAAGCCAAATTTCGATGCGAAAACTTGTACGATTCCATTTCCTTCGAATTCCTTTCGTACGTAGTTTAGATAGATAGATAGATAAACTGTTTATTTGTTGCCACAATAACACATGTAAAAAGAAAGGAATCCAAACACACAATATAAAAAAAAAAAAAAAAAAAAAACAGTACAAACATGAAGAAAGCATCTTATACATGTGTGCATTGCAGCAATGCAAAAGGGTCATAGCTCAGCGGTCATGCAAAAACACGTAAAAAGTGAATAGTGTTGAATATAAAAACAAATAAACACAGACGAATAATCAAATAATTACTTGCAGTATGTGAGGTGATGAAGAAGTGGTAAATAAATAAATCATAACAATAGAATAGAAAAAAAAGGCATAAAAAAACAGGCGACGTATTGGATTGTTTAACTTTTGTAGATGTAGTAAATGATTGTACAGTTTTGATTTGAATAAATTAATTGAAGAATGTTGTCTAATTAGGGGGTGGGATATTGTTGCAACATTTTGTCGCCTGGTATCGGAAACTGCCCCCAGCATTTTTATGCCGATAGACTAGTGACGGAGTTTCATGCAGAATTCAATAGTAAGGACCTTTTGCTCGTTACAAAGTTAAGTGGTGCCCTTATGACACATTCTCGACACCTTGACACATACAGGGCGATGCAAATTACACCAAATTGTATCCATATCCTGTTGTTTATACTTTTGGGTCACGTTCATAAGGCAACCTTAGACAATTATCAATAAAATTTAGACTTTATCTCGAGGACATAAGATCGATAATTTAATAAAAATGTTTATAGAATCCGATAATGTTTAATGTGTGTGAAAAGTCAAAAACATTGTGAGATTCGGATCATTTTCTGAGCGAACTGTCAACTTGCCTCAACTTAATGAAATATATTTTTATTTTAAGTACAATAAAAACTGCTTTAATCAGTTGGATCTAGAAAAAGAGCACAGTAAAAAGTTTAGTTTATTTATTTTTGTGTTTGTTTAGTTCGTTAATTTTAAGTACAAATACACAATTGGCGGACTTAACGCTAAGAGCATTCACTACCAGTCAACCATTAGAAGAAACAGGAAGAAAAAATATCTGTAAATTTGTTGTAAAAAGTTGAGATTTGACATACCTAAATTGATTTTATTATATACTAGCTTTTTCCCGCAGCTCCGCCTGCGTCAAAAAATAGCCAATGTTTGACCCCGGGTCTTTAACTATATTCATACCAAATTTCATTGAAAACCGTTCAGCGTTTTGGCCGTGAAAGCGTAACAGACAGACAGACAGACAGAAAGACAGACAGACTTTCGCATTTATAATATTAGTATGGATGCCCATTACGCTACGGAGCCTAGGGTATACTGTAAGTCATGGTCCTAGGTTTGGCGGTACTGATTTTTACAGGGGATCGACTGCCGTCTGACCTCCGTAACCCTTTTTTTACAGAGAAACCAGACCAACAGGAACACGACTCAAGATGTATTAGTGGCCAACACTGTCAGATTATTTCAGGCTGCCTTAAGGCATCTAACGCAGTCTAACGACTGCCATCTATCGATAATAACTTGGACAAACGGCTTAACGTGCCTTCTAAAGAACGGAGGAGCTCGAGATAGAAAATTCCACTAAAAGGCGACCAATCCATACTATGCAATCTCTTCCAGGCTACCGTAGTATCATGTAGGTAAATAAAAGTATCTCAAAAACAAATATCTACTGATCTCCGAAGTCACACGCCTTAAAATTCAACCGGGTAAACGCTGAGATGAACTAAACAGTAAAGTGTGAAAAATCCTTTCTCAATACCTTCAATACAAGCGGCCATTATTTCATGTTTATATAAAAAAAAAAGAAAAACATGCTATCAAGTTTAATTTTCGAATTCCACTTCTTTATTTGAATTTTAAGAAACAAACAGCAATAAAACAAATAAATCATTAATATTATGATGGCACCGGTAACCTTGAAATATTTATTCATAAAACGTCATGTAAATGTATTTTTTCATCTTATTTGAATAATTTTTGAGCATTTTGTATTTGTGCGAAATCCTTGTACATATGCAGGGGGTCTTTTATAACCTGGGGTCTAAGGACTGGGGGACATCACGCACAAAAATACAAAACAGCATCCAATTTTTTATGGTTTTAAGAGAGGTAGGACATTTTGCAAGGAGTTGTCCGTCTGGGGAAGTACCTCCACCCTACAGAAGACCGCAGCCAAATAACACTGTGATGCAGTGTTGTGTTCCTGCTGGTGAGTAGGCTCGCCAGGCTCCAGAGGGGTCGCTGTGCTGACAGCGGACAGGTCGGCAACGCGCTCGTGACATCTCCGGTGTTGCAGGCGTTCATAGGCTACGGTAACCACTTACCATCAGGTACGCCTGTTTGCCTATTTAGTTGTATAAAAAAGGGATGTTTAGTACTCGTATGTAAAACTGTACTACTTTCAAAAACAAAATAGTTATTATGAAGTATTATAAAGAACTGGTTCATTATAACCACCAATGTTGTCCACAATTTTTTAAAAAGTGTGTGTCCGATTCTCAAAAATGAGGTGTCGCTGGACTCGTCTCGGCGAGACGGATCTAATAATGCCAAAAACAGAAAATTTTTAGTGGAAAATTTATAAGTTTTCTAGTAGTGTAGTTAAATGTAGTTTTTTGAATTTTGGAAATGACGTAGCAAGTCCAAATATAGCCGGATGAGACCAAGAAGCGGCTCAATCGAAGCGGGGCAACGGAATCAACTAGAATAAATTTAATTTTGAACAACCAGTGTTCGTGGAAAATTTGGAAAATTCGAAAATGTAATTTTTATGTGTTTTTTGAATAAATTGTATGGGGCGCGCAGGAAAAATAAATCCATATGCGCACCGTTCAATTAGCGCCAAATTATCGAATCCACACTTATATATTAGAGGAAAATTTTTAAAATTTCTAATACCAATTTGTGTAAAATTTTTTTACAATGACATAAAAGTCACTTTACGAGCAATGGCACATTATAATGCATGTGTCGTAAGTTCGTCATTACATACGAGGCGATATTGTTGATTCGAGCACAAGCGAGGGCAAAAAATATGATGTTATCCTAGCACACGATTGTAAAACGACGATTTCGCACTGATTTTTATTGATATGGAAAATCATTAATGGGGGGCACTAATAAGGGTATGTCTTAACTTTTCTTTCTCTGTTTGGTCCCATGGTTGGTTGGTAGAGAATGCCACTTGGCATTAAGTCCACCATTTGTACAAATTTTTGTAATCTGCAATAAAGCTTCAATAAATAAATAAATTATTTACACAACAAATGAAAGTTCTCAAGCGATATATTTTTTTTTTTACTGTAACTAAGGTCCAATAGATTTCTCTCTAATTGGCCTTTCTCAACCGGTAGGGTGTAGTCCTCATTTAATCTATGCCATTTCTCTCTGTCTTGAACAATCTCAATGCACTTTACATCTGGACTGCTATTTAAAACTGTGACTCACGGATAATCGGCGAGTCGATAATTTTTTTTAATGATATTTGTACGATATCGAACAATTTTCATTCGACATGCAGTCATATTCAAAAATCCTGATTTTATTTTCATATCGTCAGCCCATCGTATCTCTGTCTTCCTATTAATATAATCCATACTAATATCCATACTATCCATACTAATATTATAAATGCGAAAGTCTGTCTGTCTGTCTGTCTGTCTGTTACGCTTTCACGGCCAAACCGCTGAACGGATTTTGATGAAATTTGGTATGAATATAGTTAAAGACCCGGGGTCAAACATAGGCTACTTTTTGATGCAGGCGGAGCTGCGGAAAACAGGTAGTGTCCTATAACTCGATACACCACCAACCTAAATCCATACTTCCATACTTAATATTACAAATGCGAAAGTCTGTCTGTCTGTCTGTTACGCTTTCACGGCCAAACAACTAAACGGATTTTGATGAAATTTGGTATGAATATAGTTGAAGACCCGGGGTCAAACATAGGCTACTTTTTAACGCAGGCGGAGCTGCAGGAAACAGCTAGTGTCCTATAACTCGATACACCACCAACCTAAATGCATTATAAAATGCAAAATGAACATTACAAGGCGCGTGGTCAACATTTTTATGAATTTAATGATATCGTTTAGATATCGCAGTATATGTTTTGACTTATTGAGGCGAAGATCAATGTACGGCAATTAAATATTGCTTTTGTCAGTGGGGCGTCTAAAGCCGAGGTCAGTTTTGGAGTGATATGGCGCTAAATATACAGTCAAACAGACTTTTTGATGATTAAACTAGAAATAGACTTTCTCCTTCTTCTTCGCTCAAAGCATCTAGGCCTAGGAGTCTTGGGTATGCTTATGATTCTTGATTTGGCGGCTTTTTTGGCGTTATTAAAATCAAATCCAAATCGCAGACATATTAAAAAAGGGAGATGTCAGGAGTACCCGTAATCGACGAGCGTGTATGACGAGAGTGATGAGCGTAAAAGAAGCGAGGGAAGTCTGTAAGGATCGTAGCAAATGGAAATCCGTAGTCTCTGCCTACCCCTATGGGGAAAAGGCGTGATGGTATGTATGTATGGTTTTTCAAATGGAGCGACTGTTATCTCTTCCCTTTTTACAGGGAAACTAGAACAACATTATAGTAAGATCCTGAGCATTAAGTTAGTATAAGTTGGTAGTTCGCGAGTGGTTTAATAGATCTCATTAGCGTTTGTAAAATTAAATTAAATGTAATGGAAGACTGCAATTTTATAACGAAACTGTGCTATATTTTTAATGAGACTGGATTGGGAAAAGTTACCATCACCCCCATAAAAGCGGATTAAGGGAGTCTCCTCAGTGCGACTGCGGAGCACCTGAATAGACCCTATCTCACGTGGTAATCAAATGCCCACTTCGCTGTTTCCCCGTTGGAATGTCGGAACTTCACCAACTCACACTCGCCGCTGAAAGCTGGTTAAAATACCAAGACATAGAAGTTTTATTCATGCAGGATGAATGCTATTACAATGAATGAATGAATGAATGGGATTGGACAAACGGCCTACTGGTCACGTAATCTCCCTGAGATATTTTCTTGTTCTTCTCGAGTCGAAATGACATCGTAGCTATTACGACTCGAGAAGAAGAGACTTTTGTCTGGAAATAAAGATGGTTCCATTACTCGCCGTCAGCTGCCTTCAATCACGTCAGTGGCTGAAAAACTTTACTGAACATAAGTACAGAACGCAACCATGAAACGTACTTGATAATTGAATTTTAGAACCATGAAAAATATGTTAATGGGTCACTATACTAAGCCCGTTTTTCATGATCAACTGCATGCTTGACGTCAATCACTCTACCAATCCAAATTGCAAATTAAATAAGTTTAAAGCTCTTCATATTGATTTATAAATGGAGCTTGTAGTATAGCTGGCTATCCTATTAGCTCAATAATAAAACTGCATGCTTGACGTCAATCTGTCTACCTATCCAAATTGCGAATTAAAGAAGTTTGAAGCTCCGTTGACTTCATCTTTGAAGATATCTATGGATGTAATATTTTTTATCTGTATTGAAATAAAATCTCACGATTTAACGCTACGGTCTGCCAAATAAAGATTATCTGATCCATATATCTGATCCATCATCCCACGGAGAGCTGTACAAACACTCTTATCTGCTATTTTCAAATGGACTTTTGGCGGGAAGCTGTGAAGAGCAGTATCGGCGCTGTATTTTCCAAAATTTGTATTTGTGCATAATAATGGTGGATTATTATTCGCAAAGTGTTCGATAACAAACATGAGTGTTGGGAAGTGACACAGTGTTTGATTTATATGATTTTCATGCTTGTTGCCAAAAGCTCCTAGTAATCGCAAAGTGCAGTTTTTCTACCACTTCACTTAGCCTGATTCTTCTGACTAGACTTGACTACCGACTAGACTTTAAGACTTGACTAGGACTTGACGAAACCGCACTGTAGGACTGAAGACGATTGAAAAATTAAGAAGGGCTATAAAGGACTTGTATCCATGGCCGTAAAACCCATTACTGAAAAAAAAGCTTTTTTCAAAATGTTTACAAACAAACCTCCGTGAATAGTTCAAATAAGTTTGTCCACTAATACAGTTTTCAAATTTCGAATTCAGTTTTTCGAATATCGAAATCAATTTTATGTAACCCGAACCACGATGGTCATACCCACGCGTTCCGGACATCTAAATACTGAATACATACTCAAAACGAATGGCTCACATTTGTCTCTCCGCATGCGACGCCACTTTTATTTATTTAAAAAAGGAATACATTTTTAAATTTTTAAAATAAAAAGAATGGCGGGCGTGAACGCGCTATTAGGTAGTGGGCCCGTATAGTTTGAATTTGAAATTGTTATAAGTGCTTGGTATAGAACAGTCAATATTGTACACTAATAATTTAATGCTGAAGTTTATTCGCAAGAAGATTAGTTAGGACCTCTTCATTGTATATAAATAAAACATTTAAATTATAGAAAAGGAAAAGAAAAAGAAAGTGTGCGACACGACAGACTTATCCCAGAATAGGACTTCTTTCAGTGAACCAAGTTATTCAAAGGACTAAAACGATAATTAATACAATTAATAATTAAATAAAGAAAGTAGGTCAATTAACTAAAGCAAACACGGTCATGGTAGAGCTCAGTTTCAGTTTATGAGGAGAGCTAAGTTTATTTTGTAGGTGATTAGTTTTTATGACTAAACTATGATAAAAATTCATTACTATTTTCATTGCTTATATGTTGATCAAAACGTTACTATTTACTATCTTCATGTGGATTTATAAATGGAGCTTGTGTAATAACTTTTGTATCAACTCAATAATAAAAATAAATAAATAAGGCACCATTGAGCTCCCAAGACGTGGAATTTTCTACTCACAAATGCCTAGCAGTTCAGGTAGAACTGCTAGGCATTAAGCATTCAATTATAGAACAGCTTCTGTACAAAACCTTTCAGACTAAATAAAATAACACAAATGGTTAATATGGTTCCATTATTTTCAACTCGAGGAACCCTAAAAAGTACGCGCTCAACCGTTTTGTTTCTCCTTCGGTTGCCCGCACATCGAAGATAAAACCGAACGATACGACCCAACGCTTCTAACTCTATTGGCCAGAACGGGACAGAAACACTCGATTGTTTTTTTTCTCTGAATAGCCAGTTATGAGGGCTGTCTTTGGTTGATCATAAAGAATTTAAAAATGATATTACACGGGACGCGGCTGAATATTTAAAATGTTTACTTTGATGTGTTTTTTTTTCTCTCATAGAGGCCGAAATTTCCTTTGACATCCGGGATTACAGCCAGTGATATAATCTATTATTTAATATAGAATAAAAAACAGTAGATCGTATCGTTCGATGTTTAAAATGAAGAATGGCAGGATACCAAGCATGAATGTTTTTATCAGAAAAAAAAACATTTATTTGAATATGGCGTTTTATTATTAATTCATCCCACGGTCATTAAAAGTGACATTATTTTTTATAGCTATCAATATTTATAATTTTATTACGTTATTGACCATATTTAATATTTTAAACGTTTTATAATCACCTTTGGTAGCAATTTAGCTTTTCTATTGAACATTGTGCCATTAATAGGACAAAATTAATTAGTTACAAGCTTCGAGTAGCACCAAGTGTTAAGAAAGTTTTCTATCTACAAGATATTTAACATTTTATCTAAATTAATTCAATTTTCTTCTCTTGATCTTATCTTAAAGAATTAAAACATTCTTATTGAACAATAAAAAAAAAAGGATGAACGTATAGAGCATAGGCAGACTTATTGCTAGGCAATCTCTTCCAGTCTATCCTTATGTGGTGAACCCCTTCTTTATCACCTCGTCAAATACTTCATCAACACCATAGGGTTATATAGACTACCTCCGAGGCCCAGTGTTTAAGGCCTGAAGAGGTCATAGATTAAATTCCCATAGGAAGCATACATTGTTTAGTCGTTTCCACTTTGTTAAGCACCTTGCAGGCTTGAGGTCATCATCATGATCCTAGCGTGTATTCCTAGTTGCGTCGTCAGCTTACGCTTCGGAGCCTAGGGTACGCTGTGAGTCATGCTCCTAGATTTTGCGGAACTGGTTATTACAATGGAGCGACTGCCGTCTGACCTCCTTCACCCTTTTTACAGGAAAACCAGACCAACAGGAACATGACCCGAGGTGTGTTAGTGGCCAACACTGTCAGAATATTTCGGGCTGTCCCAAGGCATCTGACACAGCCTAACGACGGCTATCTATCGACAACAACCGGGACCAACGGCTTAACGTGCCTTCAGAAGCACGGAGGAGCTCAAGATAGAAAATGCCACTAAAATGGCGACCAATCCAATAGTGATCGCGTCTCGCCGAAAGTTAGTTCCGTAAAAAATTTCATACCAGGGTGTGCAAGGTAGTTTGACCAGGGAACCATATGAATGAATCAGAAACTCTATGCTGTTTTTGAGTATGTAAAAGCGGTGAGTCGATAGAAATCGTTCGACTCATCAGTTTTAAAAATATAATAGTCACAAAATATAATCAATTTGTGTGTTCCTACCCATGCTATTGATATAATAATAAATAATCAGGACATCTGTCTGTCGGATAAAAAACTTAAGGGTGACCTTTTTATTTGGATCGCATCATGCCGTCGAGCTCATAAGTCACCGGCCGTATTAACCATTTTTGACATTAAAAAGTACGATCTCTTTACACCCAACGACTTCTTACAGTGTTTTTTTTCCGGATTTAAACACAGATTTTTTTCCATTTCGTGATTTGTCAATGATTCAGTCTTACTCTTCCCGAAAAGTGTTTTACCACTTTCACAGTCTGGTACAGGTGTTAGAGGACAAAAATCTTTGTCAGCGCTGATTGAGAGTGCCTATTAAACCGATGTTAAGATAGTTATATCATTTGTTTTATTTTCCAGGGGCAACGAAATTGGTAATGGACAACACTATCAAATAGTCTACTTGACTGTATCGATACTTGGGCAATATTTGCACACGAAACAATATGTACCCTAAAAAGTAACCGATTCTCTAAACAACAAGTTAATTAAGGCCGTAATTGGATTTTAAAGTTTTTTCAAAAAGAAAAGTGGGAGCGTGGTCGGGACGCTTGCTTTCTCTTTTGTACGTACGAAAAAAAGTGGCACCCACAGTGCATCCTTTTCTTGTTTTTGACAGTTCCCCTTGCATCGAATTTCAAAATCTTATAACTTGTTTATTTTTGAATGGATTTAAAAAATCTTTCTGTTTTCGGTTTCTGGTAGTGAAATGTTTCATATGAATGATTAAAAATAAATTGAGTTATCCAATTGTCAGATTTCTACATTTTCATATAATCCTAATTAATTGCCTTGTAGTGATAAATCAGTCGTGCCTAGGAAATCATGTCTAGGCCCATAAGTTTCCATAAAACTGGTGACTTCAAAATTATAAATATTCTTCCTTTGGAAATAGGACCCACGACCAGAAAGAGAACGGCCGTTTATCATTTTTGTCGAACGAAACGAAACGACAAAAAATCGTGTCGTTATCGTACCGTGCCTTATAAACAGCCTGGCACATTATTGATGAGTGTCGGGCAGACGGGTTGTTTTACATAAAGAAGCATGTCCCTGCACGTTCCGGAATGCCACGATTGATGTTTAGAGAGTATACGAGTCAATGATTACCATAGAAATAAGAAGGTAGAAGTGACATATGTTGGTCAGTTAAGCCTTAAGAGTCTTAATATGTCGAATTGTAACCATACCCCGGACACTATAAATCAGCGGCGAGCGCGATACCTATTACTGCTACTACGATTTGGTATGTACGCACGCACGTCAATGTGTGTGTTACTTCTACGGTTAGGTATTTACCCTGTCTGTGTCGTTATTGCCCGTCGCGTCCGCGCGCCGATGTGTCATCCTTGCATTGGATTTATTTTGCTCTCGATTTTTACCCATAATCTGCGCGGTGAGTTGCGGTATCTGTTTCGGGTGAGAGGATTGCTAGTGTTCATTCTGTACATTTGTCTACATCTACACTAATATTATAAAAAGGAAAGTTTTGTATTTTTGTGTGTATGTTTGTAATGAATAAACTCAAATTCTACTGTGCCGATTTCAAAAATTCTTTCACCATTGGAAACCTACATTCACTCTGAGTAACATAGGCTGTTTCACACACAGTCACCAGACATAGAATTATTTAGTACTAGCTGTTTCCCGCAGCTCCACTTGCGGTATATAGCCTATGTTACTCAGGGTGAATGTAGCTTTCCAATGGTGAAAGAATTTTTGAAATCGGCACAGTAGTTTTTGAGTTTATTCATTACAAACATACACACAAAAATACAAATCTTTCCTCTTTATGATATTAGTGTAGATGTAGATGTAGACATGTGAATATATTATTTACAAGCTGTTGCCGTTGGCTTTTCTTGTCGAAAATTTGCTAAGAAAAGCTTCTTTGTCAATAGTAAATGTCTAGTTTTTAATGTTTTCATCCGGAATGCTTTTGTTGTTGTTAATGTTTTATAACAGATAAAAATATGGAGTGAACATGAAAATCTCCTCTGTCATATAAATAATTATAGCTACTAACTACTAGCTGTTTCTCGCAGCTCCGCCTGCGCAAAAAAGTAGCCTTTGTTTGACCCCGCGTCTTTAACTATATTCATACCAATTTTCATCAAAATCCGTTTAGCCGTTTGGCCGTGAATGCGTAAACGACAGACAGACAGAATTTCGCACTTATAATATAAGTATGGAAGTATGGATAGAACCACATCAGAGGCCAAAACACGGTTACGTAACTCTGACACCAGGGTGTACTGGGTCAATTGACCATGTAACCCACTCGATATAAGTTAATGAAGCTGCTAGTACATACATACATACCATCATTACCATCACGTCTTTTTCCCGAAGGGGTAGGCAGAGACTACGGATTTCCATTTGCTACGATCCTTACAGACTTCCCTCGCTTCTTCTACGCTCATCACTCTCGTCATACACGCTTGTCGATTACGGGTACTCCTGACATCCCCTTTTTTTAATATGTCTGCGATTTGGTCGCAGTATGTTCTCGGAGGCCGGCCCTTACCGACTTTTCCCGTCCCGTTTGATTTATAAATACCTTTCGTAAGTCTCCTTTCATCCATCCTTTCTACATGCCCAAACCATCTTAACATGCCTTTTTCTATTTTTGTCACTACATCCTCATTCACACCACACCTTTTCCTTATCTCACTATTTCTAATTTTATCGCTCAGACGTACTCCACACATACTCCGTAAAGCTCTCATTTCAACTGCATTTACTCTAGTAAAATATAAAAATAGTAGCTCCTAGTAAATAAATCTTAAAGCACAAATCCGTCTCGCGCTTGGCAATTTAATTTTGAATTGTTGTTACGAAGTACTTACTAAACATGTCATAATGAACCCTTCCTTCAAGGGTCCATATAAAAGAACATTTTGGACTAAGAAGAAATGCTCCAAAGACCTACATGAACGAAAAACCCGAGTTCTTGTCGAAGCCGAAAAAGTTTTGGAGAAAAATTCAGTTGACCGTTAAACACTGACGTTTTGTCAGAGAGCTGAATGGGTGGAGAGGGATTTATAAGTTTTTGTTTTTCTCAATCAAAAAAATGCTCAATCATTGGTTTTTTTGAATGGCTTATTTCTGAATCGAGTGTGCTTTTTAATTGAATACTTAGATTAGATTTAAAAGGCCATCTATCTATGTAAAGTGTTCACAACTACAGCGTTTGGCATTCTGTAATCTGTGGTACGAATGAGCCAAAAGGATGCTCAAGTATTTAGACAGTGAATATGTATTGTATATATGTGGCTGTCGGGCTATTTATGTTTCTATAAATTCTAAACGACATATGTACCCGTACATTTTGACAATGTACGTTGTTAGAAGAGTCTAAAATAGGCTACTTGACTGTATTCATACTTGGGCAATATTTGCATACGAAACAATATGTACACTGAAAAGTAACAGATTCCGAAAAGAACAACAACAGTGGTTGTTAATTAAGACAGTCATTGGATTTTAAAGTTTTCTCAAGAAGAAAAGTGGGAGCGTGGTGGGAACATCTTGCTATCTCTTTTGTACGCACGAAACCAAGTGGCAGTGACGTCACTACACACACAGTGCTTCCTTTACTGTTTTTTGACAGTTTCCACTTCCGCCGAATTTCTAAGCCTTATAAATTGATTTATGAACGGATTTTAAAAATCTTTCCGTTTTCAGTTTCTGGTAGTGAAATGTTTGATATGAATCATAAAAATAAATTGAGTAGAATACCCAATTGTTCTCTGGTCTTTCTGACGCAGTTTTAATAAATTGATAAATATTTCTTAAAATTTAATGTAAAGTTTCATTTAATTTTATTTATCTAGACATACTTTTGGGAGCACGTATTAAAGTGAACTTACGCATGATTAGTTACTAGATTGGTTTCCAAAAGAATGAATACTGATAGCCTTTTATTTTTAATCATGGTGATGTGGCGTGGTGCCACTAATTTTAGGTTTAATTGAGTTTTGTACATAATGTTTGATTTTAGTGTTTTCAATTTTTATTATTTGTAAATATTTTTAATTTTGTAACACCCGGACAAACATGCCAATTTTATGTGCATAGTTTTGTTGTCATTCTTATCTACACTAATAATATAAAGAGGAAAGATTTGTATTTTTGTGTGTATGTTTGTAATGAATAAACTCAAAAATTACTGTGCCGATTTCAAAAATTCTTTCACCATTGGAAAGCTACATTCACCCTGAGTAACATAGGCTATATACCGAAGGCGGAGCTGCGGGAAGTCGGTAAGGGCCGGCCTCGGAGAACATACTGCGACCAAATCGCAGACATATTAAAAAAATGAGATGTCAGGAGTACCCGTAATCGACGAGCGTGTATGACGAGAGTGATGAGCGTAGAAGAAGCGAGGGAAGTCTGTAAGGATCGTAGCAAATGGAAATCCGTAGTCTTTGCCTACCTCTTCGGGAAAAAGGCCTGATGGTATGTATGTATGTACTAGCAGCTTCATTAATTTATATCGAGTGGGTTACATGGTCAATTGACCCAGTACACCCTGGTGTCAGAGTTACGTAACCGTGTTTTGGCCTCTGATGTGGTTCTATCCATACTTCCATACTAATATTATAAGTGCGAAAGTCTGTCTGTCTGTCGTTTACGCATTCACGGCCAAACGGCTAAACGGATTTTGATGAAAATTGGTATGAATATAGTTAAAGACGCGGGGTCAAACAAAGGCTACTTTTTTGCGCAGGCGGAGCTGCGAGAAACAGCTAGTAGTTAGTAGCTATAATTATTTATATGACAGAGGAGATTTTCATGTTCACTCCATATTTTTATCTGTTATAAAACATTAACAACAACAAAAGCATTCCGGATGAAAACATTAAAAACTAGACATTTACTATTGACAAAGAAACTTTTCTTAGCAAATTTTCGACAAGAAAAGCCAACGGCAACAGCTTGTAAATAATATATTCACATGTCTACATCTACATCTACACTAATATTATAAAGAGGAAAGATTTGTATTTTTGTGTGTATGTTTGTAATGAATAAACTCAAAAATTACTGTGCCGATTTCAAAAATTCTTTCACCATTGGAAAGCTACATTCACCCTGAGTAACATAGGCTATATACCGAAGGCGGAGCTGCGGGAAACAGCTAGTTGTCCCATAAATGCGTAGTCAAAAAAATTCAAAAATATGCTTAAATGATGGCAGTTGACGGTTCGCCATGAAACAATGGCAACTGCGCTCTCTGGCGGCTGTTTTTGCAACTAAAAATTTTCTCTCTTAGGCTTTGATTTTTCTGTCAACTGGTTTAGTAAATTTTTCCGTTGCTTATTTTTATTGTATTTAGTAACTTTTATCATTATTTATGCTCTCATCATACTCCTTCTTTACTTATTTCTTTATGTGGACTTATTTTCTTAATGTATTGTTTTGTGAAGACTAAACTGTGCATCTGTATATAATTTTACCTTAACAAGACTTTCTTTCTACTGTCCATCCTTTACATTTCTCCTCCCTCTTATCCACAGTTCCATTAATTAAATAAAAATATATTGACACCGATAGTTTATATCTTTCGGTGGCTACTATCCAAAATAGAGACTACTAAAAAGCCGCCTCCACACTACCGCGTCCATCCACAACCAAATATCTTTAACAACCAAAAGAAACTAACTGCACACAGTTATCCAATGAAAAACCGCTAAATGCCTCGATGCAGTTCGAAATGAGTATAATTACTTTCAATTGCAAGCCAGAACGCATTTCGTCCGACAATTTTAAGATGGACGCCCGCCAAAACCGCGCACACGAAACCGTACCTTATTTCTGCAGGTGACAGCTGTCAAATTTTGAGGTTACTTGAAAAATTTATTCAGTCTTTGGTATTATACCATGGCTCCACCCTACATCGATTTTTTGTATGAAATATCTCGGAAAAGGTGGGGTTTTTGAGGCTACGCCTTTATAATGATATGTTTCGAAATTTCGGTTATGGGGAAACGGTGTACGGTTGTTTTTTTTTTAAGGAAAGTTGTACAGTGCTCTGGCATAATTGCTAATAATTATTAAGCACTTGAGACTTGTAGAGATGTAGGTAGCTTCCTACTCCGACAAGGTATTAATTGAATTGAAAGTTTATTGTAACAAATTATTTTTAAGATAAAACTAGCTGTGCCGGCGACTTTGTCCGCGTTACGTTCGATTACATACTTTTCTTTTTATGTATCTACCGAACTTCTACTGCGTAAGTACTGATTATCCGTTGTTGCAGAGTTTCACAAAACTAATATTTAAAACGTTCAGGATCTCACTATGTAAAATACTACAACGGAATCCTCAAAATCAAACAATCGTGATTTGTAAATGAACATTTCCCACCTAGTGCAAACATTGAGAAGTATGACTCGATATCGAATGATTTTCGTTGGACACAAAGAAATGTTCCTTTATCAATAGCTGGACATAATCAGTGAGTCGATGAGAAACCATTATTTATTTATTTATTTCCACTTACACATCTACCATTACGGATAAGTCCATTGCGATAGAGTAGCACTATTTAAATATACATTTACAATACATATATTTTATGCCTTATAACAAATTTTCGATAATGATATATTTGTGAATACACTCATAGTGCAACTAAATAGGTCGATCTCAAGAGACACAGCGTTCAGTGTTCGCAACGCTCGCGTCAGTGGGGCTTCTCGCATCAAGTTAGTGCGTGCGTACGGCAGTGCCAGCAGCGGCGGCCGGCGGCGGCGCGATACGTATCCACATTTCGGCACACAGAGACACACTTCCGATAACACATCCGCATGAGAAATTTCCCCCCTTAAGACCCTTAACAGATATTTTATAAGGGCAACTTGCCTTCTGACCTTAGTTCCTCATATCCAACCATCCCTAAAATGAACAAAGTAGGATACATCAACGAGTAGAACGAGTAAACTCCATACAGTCTCATGTACAGATACCTAACAAACTTGTTTTGTATCTTTTCCAGCATGAGACTATATTATCATTCGACTCACCTTTCTTAGACCACCATTTACGGTGAGTCATACTCATACTTCTCAAAAATAGCTTATATGAATAACAACACTTCTGCCTGATACTAACTGGTGGTCGCCAAAGAAACTTTCACAAGTATGAAACGAGCGAAATTGGCGAGTCAAATAATTTTCGATCGATATCCTATGATTTTCATTTGTATGTCCATAATCGATGATTGGAAATCTTTCCACTCTACTCACCGATTTTGTGTGACTCGTATATTTTACAAATAGGGCTCCTAAATCAGACGGCAGTGGGTTACATGGTCAATCGAGCCTGCACATCCTGTTGTCAGAATTTTTCGGAACCGTCTTTCGGCCTCTAATATTGTTCACCAAATGACATTCCGAAAACAACAACAAAAATGGTAATTAATTCAAGTATTAGCATTTGAAGTTTTCCAATGAAGAAAAGTGGGAGCGTGGTGGGGTAGTCTTGCTATCTCTTTTGTACGTACGAAATCAAGTGGCAGTGACGTCACTCCACCAATAAGTGCGTCCTTTTCTTGTTTGTTGACAGTTTCCCCTTCCACAGGATTTCAAAGGCTTATAACTCATATAATATCGATCGGATTCAAAACATTCTTTCTGTTTTCGAATCCGGGTACTCTAGTATAAGATATGAATAACAAAAAAAATATTGAGTAGAATAGCCATATTGGGGTCCACCGTTTAATGTTCTATGGCGTGTCTTCGTCCAAGCGTGTTTTCCATAGTTGCGTCCTCGGCTTACGCCTAGGGTACGCTGAAAGTCATGGTTCTAGATTTGGCGGTACTGGTTATTACAATGGAGCGACTGTCATCGGACTTAAACCTTTTTTACTGGTAAACTAGACCTATAGAAATATAAATTGTTTTCGGGCAGCCTAAATTTATTTAAACTCGTCTAACAGAGCCTAACGACTGGCATCTATTTATAAGTCAGAAGGGATTCGACGGCTTTACGTGCCTTACGAAATACTGAAGAGCTCGAGAGCCGTGCTACGCAGCTTCTCTATCTCTGTATTGTACAGAGATTGTTTATCTCTAATATACATCAACTAAGTAAGATGTGTTGTAAGTCAGGGGTGTTGTTTCCAAGCATCTGTCCGATGGCTTGGATACATTGCACACGGGTACGCGAGCTGCTACTGAGTCAACCCATGTCCATCCGAGTCAGTAGCATCCTAGTACCTCATCCTTTCCCCAAACCCAACCACATCCCACCCTTCCCTAGCTTAAGAATACTTCCGACGGGCAGCAGCGTCGGAAGTACAATAAGCCGTTGAAACTGCGCTCGCCAACCCGCCTGCCAAGCGTGGCGAGTATGGCAACAACCCCTCAATTTGGGGGAAGCCTAAGTCCAGCAGTGGACTGATTGCGGCTGAAACGTAACGTAACGTAATTCTTTATGACCCTCAGAAGTAATCATGTGGCCTATTCGTCCGTACCGGGGACGACACAGCTGTAAAATGCTTACTAAATGTAATTTATGAGTTCCGATTTTTATTTTTCCATCATATTATTAACCTTTGACTTCATAGAAACATTTACTAAACTAATGAAACAAATAAATATCATTAATAATAAGTACTTTCTCTCACGACTTAAAGTAAATCAGGTTCTATTTTAAACGACAGATTAAAACACCCTGTGTATCGCCGCCGGAGCATCCTGTGTAAGCCTCTGAAGCCGTCACAACGCGATATGTCTATTAAGCGTAAGCCGCTTAGTGTAGGTTCGAATCTCGGTTTAAAATAAAACTATTGTATACGGAAAGAATACGGTGGCAAGTCATAAGAGAAAGAGATTTTATTTATTTATTTATTTCAAACTGAGATTACGGAATGAACTCTCTGACATGGTTTTCCCTAGTGACTATAACATGGGAGCCTTCAAAAAGAACGTGAAAAAAATTCCTTCAGGGTCGACAACGCGCTCGTAACATCTCCGGTGTTGTAGGCGTTCATAGGCTACGGTAACCACTTACCATCAGGTGGGCCGTACGCATGTTTGCCTACTTAGTTGTATAAAAAACTTTATTACTTAAAATAGTGCATTGGATGGACTTCATTCCACAAATTTGAATAAGAAATATTCCGACTTGAGGACTTGAGGAATATTGTTCAGAAAGTCTTGAGGTATCATTATTGAATTCATTCATTCATGTAATGAGTTCTTTTCTTCCATCGTAACCTGACTGAGTCACTACATGCTCACATAAAAATTTAAGAACTGCTTCAATCTTAAGTCGTTTTCCTACTGAAAACAACTGTACCTAAGGCAGTCAGTTTGTTATGTCCAAGGTCCATGCCTGATAGTTTAAACCCCAAACTTTTGCCAGAAATCCGCTGATGTGCAAATCTTGTTAAAATATAAACGTTTATTATCAAATAACTATAACCATCAATTTCCGACGAGATACTGCACACAATTCAATACAAAACTCTTTATTGCACAACAAGGATACATTGTCAAATACAAGCAATTAAATGAAAAAAAACCTTGCGCAAATGGCGGCTTTATCGCGATAGCAATTTCTTCCAGGCAAACTTTCGGAAAATTTAATAGAGATAATAAAAATTAATGTTAACGTGATATGTAAGGATCATAGACATAGCAAGTAGAAATCATGTCCCTGTCGGCTCTGTGGGTAACAAGCTTATGAATATGTAAGTATTTATTTTTAACTCTCGCTAATTCGCTCCCGCTTACAACTTGCACCACACACTGATCTCTTAATAAATCGCTCGTAAGTGCCGCCCGACGTTTAAGTGCCAAATCGTTGTTTTGTATGGATTTAACAAGGCATATATATAAAATCCGTCTGTCTGACTGTCTATTTGTCTATATTAACCTCTATGATGGATACCAAGCCATTGATTATGGCTTAATAAGTTTAAATCCTTTAAATATATGAAAAATGCTTTTGTTTTTGGAGATGCATTTAGATGCCATCTATGGCGTATTAAATAGATATTGTCTTTAAATAATACCGACACCGAAAAATTGTTATCATCTCTTTATGAAGATTTACTTATTTACAAGCTTTTTCCCGCAGCTTCGCCCGCGTCAAAAAATAGCCTATGTCTGACCCCGGGTCTTCAACTATATGCATGCCAAATTTCATCAAAATCCGTTCAGCGGTTTGGCCGTGAAAGCGTAACAGACAGACAGACTTTCGCATTTATAATATTTAGTATGGATTAAAATTTTGAAGCGTAATCATATTCTGACCGCTATGAATATATTTGTTAAACTTTGTTTCATGTAAATGGCGGACTTAAAGCCTTAATATTTGTATGATACCTGACTGCAGAGTACGACATGAAATTTGGGATTTCGCGTATCATTGCCACAACATGTTGCGATTTACATTATGTTTTTGTAATCACTTTTAAAAACCCTTTATTTTGATACCAAACTCGACAAGTTTAAAAAAATTGTTTTTTTTATTTCCTGAACTTATTATTTTTGCGCCTAAAATCCGTCATTTTATTTTTTTACAACTTTGACCTACCCAGTCATACAAACACGGCTCAGTCATTTTTTGGCTACAAAGGAACAAAATGATATGCAAACAAAAAGAAGGCAAATAGAGTTGACTGGTTGTCTGTATTATCTATCTATGGGCTGGTTCTCGATCGAAAAAAGAGCAATCTATGTCACTCTCCGGCCTTCCGTATGTCACGGGCAATGTTACATTTTTGTAATATTGCTATGAATGTGCTGAAGGCGCTGTATCCTTTAAGCCAGGAGCCTATTTTTGAAATGTATTTAAAATGAAAATCGTCGATTTTGCGTGAATCACATTTTTCACAATAAATGATTCTGATTCTGATTCTAGCACTCCAGCTCGTACGAAATGAACATGTCGGGAACATCCGGAAAGCAGCTATATGTTAAAAGAGACAACGTCTCTGTCAAAGCCAATATATTCTGCAGCCGGGTCCAGTGGAAGAGTATGTAGGGTCGATGGAACTTGTGACCTTTATCTACATCGTATCTTCTTCTTTACTTTATCCCACTTTGTTATGTAGAGTGGTTTCTAACACGTTTCTAAAACGTGGTTTATTATTTCCAAATTTTTCTAGCCAATTTCATCTCAACACCCTTCCTTCGCCCTCATACAGTCTAGCCATCCTTTTTTGGTCTTCCTCTATTGAAATGACCGTATCATCCCAACCTAAAGCTTTCCAACTTTTTATTCATAGGTGCAATTTTCATGCTTCCTCTTATATACTCATTCCTTATTTTATCTAATCTAGTCACTCCACACATCCACCCCAACATTATCATTTCAGTTACATTCAATGTCCTTTCATCCGCCGCTTTTGTTTTTTTTTTCATTCTGGTCGATACATCCCGGGCTTTTATATATTACTAGCTTTTTTCCCGCAGCTCCGCCTGCGTCAAAAAGTAGCCTATGTTCGGCCCAGGGTCTTCAACTATATTCTACCAAATTTCATCAAAATCCGTTTAGCGGTTTAGCCATTAAAGCGTAACAGATAGGCGGACACTTTCGCATTTATAATATTAGTATAGTACCCTTCATTTTAGGGGGACGTGAGGGTCACAGGTTATTCCTGGAATACTATTTTGGAGATCTATGACTCGAACTCAAAACGAGTGGAATGATTATAGTTCGATATAGAATGATTTTCATTCAAAATGAGGATGTAGTGACAAAGATAGAAAAAGGCATGTTAAGATGGTTTGGGCATGTAGAGAGGACGGATGAAAGGAGACTTACGAAAGGTATTTACAAATCAAAGGTGGCAGGAAAAGTCGGTAATGGCCGTCCTCGGAGAACATACTGCGACCAAATCGCAGACATATAAAAAAAGAGAGATGTCTGGAGTACCCGTAATCGACGAGCGTGTATGACGAGAGTGATGAGCGTAGAAGAAGCGAGGGAAGACTGTAAGGATCGTAGCTAATGGAAATCCGTAGTCTCCGCCTACCCCTACGGGAAAAAGGCGTGATGGTATGTATGTGTTTTCATTTGATATAATCGATGACTCGATTATGTTTCGACTGAGTAATACATCTTAAAAAATAACACTACAATGCCCTGTCGCCATTGAGAAAGGAACGCATTTGTCAACTGACGTTTCTTCTTCAATGCTCGTGTATCACACATAGGTTTACAATGAACAACACATTTTTGTATCTAAACTAGAAATTTATTTTTCCTTTAAAAATCTAATCCAAATCCACGTTGGAAAGGTCTTCTGTTATCTTCTTTAGTTCTTCTTCCGTTCTCTTCTTTTCTCCAAGCTGGAGAGCCTCTTGTTTCTTCAAGCCGTATAACCTTAAAACAAAAGAAAAGTAAAACTCTAACTCTGCAGTTATGATTTTGTATCAGTTGCCAAATTAACTTGTTGAACTAGTAAATTCGGCAGAGCCATTAAAATTTTCTGGTTTCACTGATAATCAGGGCATCGTGATATAATTAAATTAACAATGATGCACATGCTCTGGACTGCAATTTATGGTCGTTTAAAGAACCACGTCAGATTCTGAAAGGCGATTCCGAAGAACTCTGTCACCAGGATGACTGTACAGTGTCGATTTAGTCGATATGAACAGTGGAATGCAATGGAAAAGTCATCATCATACTAGCGTGTATTCCTAGTTGCGTCGTCAGCTTACGCTTCGGAGCCGAGGGTACGCTGTAAGTCATGCTCCTAGATTTGGCAGTACTGGTTATTACAATCGAGCGACTGCCGTCTGACCTCCGTAACCCTTGTGGCGTATCACTACTACAATTCGCCACTACTTGTACCAACACCTTAAGAAGTAGAAAAACGCTTCCGCTTATGCCGCTTGGACCGCGCCTCAACAACATACGATCCATGACGTAGCCGCCGCCGCTGTTCGCCGCCTGCGCGCCCCTCTCCTCACACTCAGCATACGGCACTCGGGTAGATCGCGCGCGCACCTTGCTTTGTATACCTTCGCTAGCTTTGTGTTGCATTATTGTAATTTTACTTTCATCTATCATTAAATCTTATTTCTTCATTTCATAAAATCATTCATTCTTAGTCTATTCTTCCTTCATTTCATCATACTAAATTCAGTGCTATCTTTCATTCTATTCAAAACAGTTTAGTGACATCTATATCAAAATTTACGTGGACTAGTTAGGATTAGGGATAATACTAACTACAGTATTCCACATCTGGTGACCCATCGACGGAGCCAAGTATTTGGTTTGGATTTGAACGACGCAAACGGACAAGAAGACAAAGGAATTTTAAGGCGTTGGTCTTAGGTGGTGGTCCAAGTGAAAACCGGTGAGCGAATTTTTGTTCTGTTAAGTAACTATGGCTAACAAAGACGGTAAAGATACAAGTGCTGCTGATATGGGTGTGGAAGTATTACGAGTAGGTGTCAAAGTGCCGCCATTTTGGCCAGAGGAACCTGCCCTTTGGTTCGCTCAGGTAGAAAGCCAATTTGTTTTGTCCAGAATAACAACAGATGAGACCAAGTTCTATTATTTAGTAGCCCAGTTGGATCACCAATATGCCGTTGAAGTTAAGGATGTGATTACTAACCCACCCGAGACAGACAAATATGGCAAACTTAAAACAGAGCTCATCAAGCGATTATCTGCATCCAAAGAGAAACGCATTAAACAATTAATAATGCACGAAGAGCTGGGTGATAGGAAGCCGTCACAGTTCCTGCGTTATCTAGAAGGTCTGGCAGGCCCATCAGTTCCTAGGGATTTTTTAACTACACTGTGGTCAAATCGGTTGCCGCAGTCTATCCAAACTGTAATTGCTTCACAGAGTGACCTTCCACTAGAAAAGTTAGCAGAATTAGCGGACAAAGTGTACGAGATTGCTCCCCCAACACCTCAGGTGGCAAGCACGTCTACTGCAGCACCAGCGTCGTCATATGAAGACTTGGCTAAGCAAGTTTTTGAACTCACAAGGCAAGTAGCTAGTCTCACCGCACGCCTGGAGAATAACGGTCGCTCACGCTCAAATACTCGCAGGTACAATCGCTCTCGTAGCCGTTCTAGGCCTAAACAACCACCACCTGATCACCCGCATTGCTTCTACCATTTCACCTATGGCGCAAAAGCGAAGAAATGCAAGAGTCCATGCAGCTTCTCGGCGGAAAACTCCCAGGGCAGTCGGAAGTAGCGGCCTATGACTGCCCATCACCATCAACAACAGGCCGTCTTTTCGTCACTGACCGTAAGACCAAAATGCAGTTTCTCATAGACACTGGTTCTGATCTGTGCGTTTTTCCACGGTCAGCGTTAAAGACGCCTCTAAAGAAATCTAGTTTTGAACTTGTAGCTGCAAACAACACAGTCATAAACACATACGGTCCAGTAAAACTACATCTCGACTTTGGACTTCGGCGTGACTTCGTGTGGAACTTCACTGTGGCTGATGTATACCGACCAATCATAGGAGTCGATTTCTTAACTTACTACCACTTACTTGTAGATTGCAAACAACAGCGCCTGATCGACGGTATCACTTCTCTCTCAGTGCACGCTGTGCATTCGGTACCATCTGACGACATCGCATCTGTAAAAGCCGTCACTGGTGAAACCGAATTCCATGAAATCTTACGTGAATTTCCAGAAATCACACGACCTGCAGGTATGCATTCTCCAGCAAAACATAATACACTCCACTATATAAAGACCACACCTGGACAGCCAGTCTTCTGCAGGCCACGACGTCTTGATCCTGTTCGAGCTCAAGCTGCAAAAAGAGAGTTCGATGACATGTTAGCAAGCGGTACAGCCAGACGCTCAGAAAGCCCTTGGTCTTCGGCTCTTCACCTAGTCAAGAAGAAGGATGACGGATGGAGACCCTGTGGCGACTATAGAGCACTCAACGCTAGGACAATCCCCGATCGCTATTGGTCTTCGGCTCTTCACCTAGTCAAGAAGAAGGATGACGGATGGAGACCCTGTGGCGACTATAGAGCACTCAACGCTAGGACAATCCCCGATCGCTACCCGAGGTGTGTTGGCGGCCAACACTGTCAGGATTTTTCAGGCTGCCCCAAGGCATCTGACACAGCCTAACGACTGCTTTCTATCGATTACAACCGGGACCAAAGGCTTATCGTGCCTTCCAAAGCACGGAGGAGCTCAAGATAGAAAATGCCACTAAATGGCGACCAATCCAATAGTGGTCGCGTCACGTCGTCGCTTGACACGCGCATTTGCTAAGGATACACGGGTCGCGTTCGACTAACGATCTCCTCATGCAATGTAAAAGTAAAAGTATGAAAGCGAACTTGACAAACCATCTTAAATGTAATCGGAAAATTTGATAAAATTTGCTCTATAAAATACATATTTCCCCTTAACTTTTTTGCGCCAAACTATCTTTCCGTTTCTCCAAATAGAAAATGTTCTTAGCATCAAGTTCGCCAATTGTTATAAGTATATGTGTACTTTGTCGAACAATAAAGTTTTAATAAATAAAATTCATATGAAATTGAGGAGACTAACCTTTTCAAATCATCTAGAACATTCTGCGGTAGGTGTCCAGGCTTGGGCTGGTGGATCTCGAACTCTCCCTTGGAGTTCTTCACCAGCTCAACAACAGAATCCTCCAGGTTGGGCACGTCTCCCGGCCGCGGTCGGCTGCTCTTGTGCGGGTGCTTCATCTTCTGCGCCCACGTTTGAAGGTACTTGCCCGCGTCTGATTGGAGGTACTAGGAAATTAAAAGAATTTATAATTAAGTGCTGCGCTTAAAAATTTAAGCCATAATGTAACATACTGTTTTTTGCCTAATGATTTTTACTAATAACTTTCTTAAGCTTAACAGTTTATGCATAATTATGTGAAGTATAATGTAGCTAAGCATAATTATAGAAAAATAATCATAAAGGCACAACATTGCCATGCTTGTGTATGTAAATTACTTGAGTTTTTTTTTTACAATAAAGATATTATAAACAAACAAACATTATTAATCATACACATGAACCTATTTCTACTCAATATTACACAAATCTTTAAATCCTACATTCCTTAATAATTTTAATCTTATAGTTAAAATGCCGTCGGAGATTATGTGAATTAACATTACATTACATTACATTAACACAAGTTAATTATGCGAAAAAAAAAACAATTAATCGTAAGAACTATTATGCCATAATATTTTATGCCAAACCCGGTATGTCAAAGTATATTAGGACAAAACTAATTATGCGAAACGAAGGGATCTTCATAAATAGACCTTGGAATTGTTCAAAAGAGGAATTATACTTCAAAGTCAACACATTTTCTGTTAGATTGATATTGGAAAAGCCTAGAAACTTACCTTTTCTCTATTTTTATTCAATTTTACAGATTGCAGTGGAGGCGCCTGCCGTTTCGAGTTGCTGGCTCCGAAGCCTGCACCCGCTGAAAAATAAAATGGTTACTTATATTAATCTGAAGGTTTTTTAGTCTTATCTAGTGCTATTTGTCGATGTCCATCGGCATTTGGAGTGTGGTTATTTTGGTTCCAAGTACAAGGCATTAACTAACACTTTATTAACCGAATGACCAGGCCTATGCGATAGGTGAAACTCCTACGCGATTGTGGATTTGGAGGAAGCTAACTTCAGAGCAGTAAAGGTATTGGTCTTAAAGCAATAGTTAACTAGCTATTTTTACTCGCAAATACAAAATATATTTATATATTACTTTAGTTTCCCGCAGCTCCGCCTGCGTCAAAAAGTAGCCTATGTTTGACCCCAGGTGTTCAACTATATTCATACCAAATTTAATAAAAATCCGTTCAGCGTTTCACTGACAGACAGACAGACAGACTTTCGCATTGATAATATTAGTATGGATTTTGACTCCACAAGTTAACAGCATTATAAATTATCACAGTTACACCATTTACAAACTTGTTGGAGCACTGGAGACTCAAACTAGGCCATAGCCTGTATCATCTCTCAAAGAAGAATATGCAGTCAATAGGCAAATATTTCGTCACACTTCCTCATCTTAGCGCCTCCTCGGAGCGCAGGGCCCGCGTTCCTACATTTTTCCTCCATTTCACCCGATCTTTGACATCCTTGGTTGCAGTCAATTAACAAATATTTATATAACAAAATGAAATAGAAAACTTACTCAAATTCTGTGTGTTTGTCTGCGGTCCAAGCTCTAGCAGGACCTGAAAGTCGGCGTGGTTACCGAAGGCATAGCCGAACCCGATGCGGGAGTCTGTGCCTGAAATTGTAAGATATTTAAATAAGTATCATTATTAATACTAAATAAATAAATATTCTAAAAATATAACACTTAAAAATTTAAACTAACCTAAACTAACATAAAAATTTTAATTTTATTTTATTATTTTTTTTTATAAAAAGAATATCCCGTCGAGGCTTTCCCCCTGCGGCGTGGTGCCGGAACGCTGGCATTAGCTTGTCTATACAGCAAGTAGAATAATTCTTACGTTGGACCGAAAATGGAGTAAATTAATTAAAGAGCAAGTTACCTTATACTTGGTATAATTTTAATCTTCTCTTTCCATCTCATGTACTTTAAAGAATTCTGAAGAAAAAGAGTTCTATGTTTTAAAAGGTTGTAATGATTATTGTGTTGTCCGTTTCTCATGAATATTTTTTCAAGACTTCAATTATGAAGTTAAAACTTTGAAACTCGAATTATATTAGATAATAAATATTTACTTTTATGGTCTTTGGTTCTCAGGCAGACGTTTGCCAGCAAAAGATGGAAAGTATATTTTTACCTTTTTTGATGGGCGGAATGTTAGAGTACGCGACTGATAGCAAGGAAGGCAGCTCTTCAGGAATGATGACGGAGCAGGCACCTGAAAATGTAAATATTTTTGTTAACCAACTTTCCTAAAGAATGAGGTTATTTTAATATGATTCGGTTGTAAAATTGAGGATTTTGATACTCTGGCATGTCGTAAAGCCGTGCTATGAAGTAAAACGCATCCTGTAAAAAGATTGTCAGAAGTCTGACGGCAGTCACTCCATCAGTACCGCCGTATCTAGCATGATTAAAGCTCACCATGAGTTGTAACTTTTATGAAGTGATGATTGATGTCAAAAAGTATTTTTTATACAACTAAGTAGGCAAGGCGTACGGCCCACCTGATGGTAAGTGGTTACCGTAGCCTATGAACGCCTACAACACCGGAGATGTCACGAGCGCGTCAGCGACCCCTCTGGAGCCTGGCGAGCCTACTCACCAGCAGGAACACAACACTGCATTACAGTGTTATTTGGCTGCGGTCTTCTGTAGGGTGGAGATACTTCCCCAGACGGACTTACAAAATGTCCTACCTTAAGGAATACTTAAATATATAATTTTACCACTAAATTACGCACAGCGAATTAATATACTTACTTTTCAATACTGCGCCATAGATATTTAGAAAATTTTGCAGTTTTCCTTGAGAATAAATGTAAAATTTGAAATAAGTAAATATCGATACTTATTCATTATAGGACTTAAGGAGCTTGTTGGTCGAGGGCGACCCGCGTATCCGTAGCGAATGCGCGTGACGCGACCACTATTGTATTGATCGCAATTATGTGGCATTTTCTATCTTGAGCTTCTTCGTGCTTCGGAAGGCACGTTAAGCCGTTGGTCCCGGGTGTTGTCGATAGATAGCAGTCGTAAGGCCTTAGGGCAGCCTGAAAAATTCTGACAGTGTTGGCCACTAACACACCCCGGGTCATGATCCTGTTGGTCTGGTTTCCCTGTAAAAAGGCTTACGCAGGTCAGACGGCAGTCGCTCCATTGTAATAACCAGTTCCGCCAAATCTAGGACCACGACTTACAGCGTACCCTTGGCTCTGAAGCGTAAGCTGACGACGCAACTAGAAATACACGCTAGGATGATGACACGATATGAAATGTCTTAGTTACGTTACCTGTGTGTATGAAAAATTCTTTATTGTACATAGTAGAAAACAGTCTTCAACAGAAAAAAAATCTTAAATATTAATGTACAATGGAGGACTTATCCCTATGACGGATCTCTTCCAGTATTTATTAACCAAATAAATAAATACTTTAACAAAGAATCATGACACAGATCGATTTTTTTCTTTTAAAATAATAGCTATAGGGAAGGCTTAACCATGGCCATAGCAGTCACACGGAGAACGTCAGAAATGACTGTTAATATAAAATGTCAATGCAAGAAACTTTGGTTAATCATCTAAGACTACGTCGCCCCAGTACGTCAAAATATTAGACTTACTTGGCAACAGGCGTTCATAGGCTACGGTAACCACTTACCATCAGGTGGGCCGTACGCCTGTTTGCCTACTTAGTTGTATAAATTAGTAATTGAGATTGCAAAAATCTTATTTAAGTAACCCTACAGTATGTCACGTGGCACACGAAAACGCCGTGAACTGTCGACCCCGATATCGTTGCATCACAGACAGACACACAAACACACACACAGACGGATACGTGTGCTACATATTGAGCAATTATCTGTGGTTAAGTTGTCGTAAGGTAAGGAGACGAAGTTACTTAAATACTTATATGGATGCGTTTACAAATGTTGCAAAATAAGTCCAATACAATAGGGAAAACCCTTACTTGGGCGACACCTAATCTAAAGTCATGCATGGCGTGATAAACCATGAAAAGATGGTTTAAAGTTTTATATTAAATACTCTTCCATGGTTCTGTTTAACCCCTTCAAATGAATTTCACGCAGTCTAAATAATCTGACAGTGTTGGCCATTAAAACAGCTATAGTTGAAATTGTTATATATATATATATTTTTGTTTGACTCAATTACAATTAGTGTGTGGACTTTCTGGACGCCCAGTATTGTAAAGTGCATCAAAAGGAAACTTTATAACTCAAAATCTGCTGACCACCTGCTCGCCGTCATCAGTAAAGATTTGTGCTTAATTCCTTAAGAACTGCTATCTTTAAGGTCCATTCAAACTGACGCAAACCCCGCGGGACTGGCGGGACGCACACAGAAATAAGAATCGGTAGAAGTGCCGTAGCGTATGCCTAAGTTAACTGGCGTGTTAATGACACTTTTATATATTCCTATTTTCGTGGGGATTCGCGTCAGTTTGAATAGAGCTTTAATTCTCACATCTGTTCTATCTTCCCGTGTAGGGTTGCCAGGTCGCCAAACCTAAAAGCCGGACAGACCAGCCAATTTGGCCGGACATTTGGCTTAAACGGCCGGACACCCTACATTATTGAGGATTTTGTGTCTCAGTATTCAAAGCTTTTCTGATTATTACCATAAATCGTGTTAAATTAAAGAAAATGTAAAAAGCCTAACAAAAGCCGGACAAGGTGGGCACCGTTTATTTTGGCCGGACACGCAATCAAAAAGCCTAACTATGTCCGGATTTATTCGGACGCCTGGCAACGCTATTCCCGTGTCTGTGTCAAATTTCGAAACAACCCTTTCCACTGAAGATTCATTTCCTGCTTAGCCAATTAAGGAAGAAGATATGCATTCCTGACTCTTGACTCACCACTATTGATTTCAAACGCAACATGTTTTTATGTCAAATCTATAAAATAATAAATAAAATCTTTAAACTTTTAAAGTTAAGAATAATCGACATATCCCGTGACCAAAAGGCTGGATGTTTCCTTGCACAGAGGATCAGCATTGCCATCCTGCCAATGCTGCCAGCCTTTTAGGCACATTGCCACTATGTAACGATTTGCAGGAACTACATAACTTGTAAATACTCGTTTTTTTATTTGTTTAGATAGTTTTTAGTTTATTTTTAAGTTGTATGTATTATTCCTACCATAAAGATAATATAAGGGGCAGGATTGCCTTAGCCGGCTTGTCTTAGCCGGCCGGCCAAAACGGAGTCGCAAAAGCTATATGCTCGAGAGTGGAAGTGTATTGCACGTAATGGCGTAATAACGGGGAAACCCGCTCACGAGGCAACTCGCGATAGCGAAACCGGAGCCGCACCTCTCGGCACCCTTAGCCGCTCATTCCAATGTTGTCCCTCTGTTACCAAGCGCGGCGACCATTTGGGGGGCCCATTCACTGCGTGGCGAGTCACCGCGTACCACTAATAGTCAGTAATCATGATTATGGCAGGTGTCAGATTTCTATTACAATAGCCCAGTTCAAATCCATCCAAACTTCATAACCATAACCCATTTTATTCTTTTCACTCATTAGCAATAATTCCTCCTCCTGCCTAGACCTGTTCATGGAAATGTCATCTATTGTTATAGCCAAGGACGGGTTTGGGCAGGAGCACATGACATCAACTTCTCCATACGCTCTACGCGTTAGATCCATATCCCCGCGAAAGCCTCTCAAACAACTGGGGCAACCCGTGAATCCCAAGCGGAGATACATAATAATATTAGGCGTAGGGATGTGATGACCCCATTGTGAAAACTCTATCAACGCGTTCACTATATTACATTATAGCGCATAATATATTATAGGAATATTATACATAGGTATGTGTTTTCTAGTTGTCTAGTTACGAAGTGAAAACAAGCAAACGAGCACGTTTGTTGTGAATATAATGGGCTAAACTAATGTTTTCCGTCTCTGACTAATAATTTCTTATGTTAATGACTAGGAAAATGTATTTTATTAAAACTTCAGTCAGGGGTGTTGTTTTCAAGCATCTGTCCGATGGCTTGGATACATAGCACACGGGTACGCGAGCCCGTCTTACCCGAGCTGCTACTGAGTCAACCCATGTCCATCCGAGTCAGTAGCATCCTAGTACCTCATCCTTTCCTCAAACCCAACCACATCCCACCCTTCCTTAGCTTAAGAATACTTTCGATGTGCAGCAGCGTCGGAAATACAATAAGCCGTTGAAACTGCGCTCGCCAACCCGCCTGCCAAGCGTGGCGAGTATGGCAATAACCCCTCAATTTGGGGGAGGTCTAAGTCCAGCAGTGGACTGACTGCGGCTGAAACGTACTTAATCGACTTTTATTTTAATTATGTTTATTGTATTTTATTTTTTTTGGTATTGAAAATTTCGATAGGTACTGTATTTTGTTCGTGTGACTAGCGATCCAGAGGTCGCGGGTTCGATTCCCACGGGAAGCATACTTTGTTTAGTTGTTTTCAGTTTGCTTAGACATTGCAAGCTTCACCTGATTGTCTGATAATAATGATGACTCCGTGTGTCGGAAGGCACGGCTAAGCCGTTGGTCCCGGTTGTCATGTAACCAATAAACCACGTCCGAGACCGAAAGGCGGTTTCCAAAAAACTCTGACCAGAGTGTAGATCGATTGGCCACGTAACACAAATAAACTATGTCTTATTTCGACTTCGCATAATATATATTTGTTAATCTCTTGTCATCACGTAATTTTTTTCAAAGTGAATAAAAAATGTAGCTGCAATGGGACCTTCGATACCTGAGAATTACCATACAAACAAATCATTTCACAATGTAACTTGACACAACCCTGAACTATCAAAAGCAGAACCATTTTGTTCACATGATTTCCACGTTCTATGTCTAGAAACTGTTATTTGACTATGTCTCATAAGAAAGCTCAAGGTCGCCCAGAGAGCTATGGAGAGGGTGATGCTTGGTGTTTCCCTACGAGATTGAATCAGAAATGACGATATCCGTAGGAGAACAAAAGTCACCGACATAGCCCAACGGATTAGTTCTTTGAAGGGTGAATGGATTTTGGTTCTTTGAAAGGATGGGGCAGAAAGTTTCTCGAATGGCGACCGCGTACCGGTAAACGCAGCGTTGGACATCTACCGACCAGATGGTCAGATGACCTGAAAAAGGATCTCAGGCAAACGCTGCCAACCGGTCATTTTGGAAATCATTGGGAGGGGCCTATGTCCAGCAGTGGACTGACTACGGCTGAAATCATCATCATCATCATTTGCGGCTGAAATGATCTCGTGGTATTCTTTAATCGTAGTCCTAGATATAGCTAATATTAATTAGGACAATGGAGCAACGGCCGTCTGATCTCCGTAAACCTTTCAGGGTGAAAAACAGGTGGTGTATACCTCAATAGGGACTTTTAAAAAAAAAAGAAGAAAAAAAAAAAATATATGGTGCATCAAAGGGTTTTTACTTAATGACTGGTAGAAAACAGCCTTCGTTAAGTCGACCCTTTACATTACACTCCATTTTTGACTAAAGCGTAAGCGAAGACCCCATTTCTTGACTGGGCAATTTTACTTTTGTAAGGAAAAATTGTGTGTAAAAAAAAATGCTTAATAGTTTCAAGGTTCAGAAGACTATCATTAAATTTAGTCCGTCATTTAGGGAATCAAAATATATTAGTGACGTATTTTTTTCTTTTGTCAATTGAGCGATAAATGATAAAGATATAACGCATCAAAGTTTAGGAGTGGGGGCTCGTGACATCACATATTGCGAAAAAGTGTAGCACACTGTGACGTCACACGGAACTTTAACGCGCCATATCTTTACCATTCTTTGTTTAATTTCCAAAAAAACGTCTCCAATATTTTTTTATTGTATAACTTTTTTTTAGAAAACTAGCCTATTCAGTCTGCAATTAATACTCACATTATTGTATTAAGTTAATATTTTCATTTCCTCATTATTTACGAGATAGAGGCTCAAGACAAGCCAGGCTTAATAATATAATAATTTCTATCATGTATTCGTAAATTTAATGTATTATTTTATTTAATGATTTTTTTTATACAACTAAGTATGCAAACAGGCTTACGGCCCACCTGATGGTAAGTGGTTACCGAAGCCTATGAACGCCTGAAACACCGGAGATTTTACGAGCGCGTTGCCGACCCTGAAGGAATTTTTTCACGTCCTTTTTGAAGGATATTATAGTCAGTAGGGAAAACCATGTCAGGGAGTTTATTGATTAATAATGAAAAGTTTTCTGAAATAAATCTTTTTTTTCATCCAGTTTCTTTCTATTCAACCGAGAAAACGCTTCAACGAGAGAGAGAGTATAATTTCATACGTTTATTATGAAAATGAAAATCTAATGCCTGCCTCTTATACAAGAAATTATCTAACGAAATCGATCGAGTTTAAAATCAAGTTAAGCAAACTTAGTAGATCATAAAATCTTACCAAACGAAAACACGAACAGGAAGACACATAAACTCGTATCCATTGTAAAAAATATGGCCACAAAAATCACACACTTAAATTTAAAAAAAAAAACTGTCCTTAAACTTTAAAGAGTAAAAAATTTAAAAATAGAACTGTTTTCGACTAAATTTGCCGCCAAACTGAGCGCAAGAACCGACAAGCCAATGTCGTAATATCTAAATAATAATTAAATCTTAAGTGTTGAGAGCTAATCAAGTAATTTACGCTCTTAATTTGAAAGGCATTAAGTATAAATTCTTTCACAATGAATCATAAGTTAAATCCTTATAGAATTTCAAATTTCGAGGGCCATGCGTTCGGATATTAAAATACTTGCTATTCCAAAATCGATTTTATTCCCTAACATTTAAAATCAAACTTGTGTGACATCATTCTGCACGCATGCTTATTTATGTGTGAGTTCCCATTCACCAAGAAACGTGAAATACTTTCTTATAATAAATCGAACTTCAAAAACAATATATTTTGTATCTTCCGTAGTTCAGATAAAGACGAATTTCAAATGTTGAAAATGTTACTTGTGACGTTTTACAGTTGGATATTTTCCACCACTTTCTTATTTCGTGAAAACGATAGTGTTAGAGCGAGACAGCATGCTTCCTCTTGCGTAGAAAGCCAGCAGGATTTATCTAGTAAAGTCCTAAGCTAAACTGCAATGACCTTGACTACGATAATATAATCCATACTAATATTATAAATGCGAAAGTCTGTCTGTCTGTCTGTTACGCTTTCACGGCCAAACCGTTGAATGGATTTTGATGAAATTTGGTATAAATTTAGCTGAAGACCCGGGGTCAAATAAAGGATACTTTGTGCCGCAGGCGGAGCTGCGGGAAACAGCTAGTATAATATATAAGGACCAATCGATAAATAAATAAAATGGCACAGATTAAGTTAGCCCAAAATAAGTACAAGATCTGTGTTATGGGATTCTAATTCAAGGATTATTATTCGCAAAGTGTTCGATAACAAGCGTGAGTGTTGGGAAGTGATACAGTGTTTGATTTATGTGATTTTCATGCTTGTTGCCAAAAGCTCCTAGTAATAGCTAAGTGCAGTTTTTCTACCACTTCACTTAACCTGATTTTCTGACTAGACTTGACTACCGACTAGACTTTTAGACTTGACTAGGACTTGACGAAACCACACTGTAGGACTGAAGAAGATAGAAAAAATAAGAAGGGCTATAAAGGACTTCTATCCATGGCCGTAAAACCCATTACAAAAAAAAATACAAGTTTTCACAATTCGGTACATTATGCATACAAAAGAAGAAAAATATAAAAATGAATGCCTCAACTTGTGTTACCCTAGCCTCGACTGGAGTAACATTGTTTTACATTTTTTAAATTTACCAAACACTTATAAGACAAGATTCAATAGACATAGACATACCATCACGCCTTTTTCCCCGTAGGGGTAGGCAGAGACTACTAGCCCGCTTTTCGCCCGCGCGAGAAATGAGACGTAATGAGTTGCGAACCGCATCTCCGCCATTTAGATTTTTGTTATTTCCCAAAATCATAGCATATATATATAGCAAGATTTAATATTGTGTATTTATAAAGATAACTGTATTATTTTGATAGTAGAAGTTAGGGAACAATTTAAGTAATTGGCAGTCAACCTTAGCATTAAATTCAAATTCAATCAACTTTTTTTTTTTACAAAAACAATCACAATAATGCACTAAATATAATTTAAATACTACTTATTATCAGAGATTATTATATGACGGACACGATTTAAGTTTAAACATACAAGTTCTGTGATATAAATTATCTTTCATGGTAGTTTTATACATGTTCCAATTTCCCATTTCTATTTTGTCTATGAATAGAAAAACAAACAAATTCCGATTGTTGACCAACATACAAAAGCGGATACAACATGCTCAAATCGTTAGCAAAGGGCCAACTATTCCGTGAAAAGCTATCTCAGTTCAGTCTTATAAATAACACAAAGAAGGCATACAAATGACAGAGATGCCACTTGAATTTGCAAATCAGGCAACATATAAGTCTTACAAACATTACGTATGTATGTATGTATGTAAAAATCTTTACTGTACACAAAGAACATAGTATCAGAATACAGGTTACAACAAAAGGCGGACTTATCCCAAATAGGGATCTCTTCCAGTCAACCAAACTAACATAGGACATAGACATATGGGCACAGAAGAGGGCACACACAACACGCAAAGAAATCTTAGGTGCATAGACTTACATCTAACATACAAATTCAATTACACATAAAAACAGTAAGCTCAGCTCCAGTCCGATCGTTCGTAGTATTCCCTAACCCGAGATTTGAAAGAGTGAGAAGACAGCTCTTTTATCTCCAAAGGAAGCTTGTTCCAGAGATTTGCAGCGAGAATTGAGAAGGAGTTGGCGTAACACTGTGAGGAGTATACAGGTATGTTCAACTTTAGGTGGTGAGATGCTCGCAGAGGGGATCAAGATCCCGGAAGGAGAAATTTGATCTGAGATATTCAGGGGAAGAAGGATTAAACAAGACATTATAAAGAAAAGAGACAATATGTAGTTTACGACGTATCCGTATTGGCAACCAGTTCAGACGCTTGCGAAACTCGGAGATATGGTCATATTTCCTTAGCCCAAATACGTAACGAATGTATTTAATGTTACGTTTACACTCTTATGAACTCTACCTCGTACTTATATAAAAAATAGATAATCATAGAGCATGTCTCTGCACACTTGATACAACTATAAAATGAGAAATAGTGAGATAAGGAAAAGGTGTGGTGTGAATGAGGATGTAGTGGCAAAGATAGAAAAAGGCATGTTAAGATGGTTTGGGCATGTAGAAAGAATGGATGAAAGGTATTTACAAATCAAAGGTGACAGGAAAAGTCGGTAAGGGCCGGCCTCGGAGAACATACTGCGACCAAATCGCAGACATATTAAAAAAGGGAGATGTCAGGAGTACCCGTAATCGGCGAGCGTGTATGACGAGAGTGATGAGCGTAGAAGAAGCGAGGGAAGTCAATAAGGATCGTAGCAAAAGGAAATGCGTAGTCTCTGCCTACCACGGAGGGAAAAAGGCGTGATGGTATGTATGTATGTAATACGGGATCTTATTGCTAAGATACAACTATCCGTCTGTCACCAGGATGTATGCCATGAACCGTGATTTTCGATTTTGCACAGATGATGTACACCAGTTCTGCTACACCTAACAACAATTTAATAAAAAAATATACTCCTCCTACACAACAGACATTTTTTTTCGGTTTTTATAGATAACTAGCGGTCCGGTACGTGCTTCGCTACGTATAAAGTGATAAATGAAGAACCGCTCGACCGATTTTGTGCAAACTTCACATTAACCATCTACTAAATAGTCCGAACAAAGCCTTAACATTTGGTTTGGATAGGTGAGCCCGTTCTTGAGTTATAAAATTACAACGAAAAGTGGCATTGATTTATATATATAAATATATATATATATATATAAATAGAAGATAGATGTTACGGAACCCTTTTCATTTTGTTTAGTATCAGGAAAGGAATTAGTCATATTAGAAATCATTACGTGATTCTCGAGTATTTAAGGTAAATGACTGAGCTAAAATTAATAAAATTATCATAATTAATAAATTGATTTTGATTATAAACTTTCTTTAACAGTATAGGTATTAAGGAGAAATACTTATCTATATAATAAAACTAGCTGTTTCCCGCAGGTCCACCTGTGTCAAAAAGTAGCCTATATTTGACCCCGGGTCTTTAACTATATTCATACCAAATTCATCACAATCCGTTCAGCGGTTTGGCTGTGAAAGCGTAATAGACAGACAAACAGACAGACTTTCGCATTTATAATATTAGTATGGATTTAATATTAATTCCATTTTCGAAAAGTGTTAGTCACGCAAAATAGTGCAATAATTTTTATCCGATATTGAATAATTTCAATCGACATATGAGTAAATTATTTCAAAAATAAGGTCACTTGTTATTAAATATAGCGACTGATGTCTGACTTCCGTAACCCTCCTTACAGGATACAATCAATATTCGGGATAATGATCCTATAAGTTTAAGTTTTTAAGTTCTTAATTGGATAGTCATTATACTCCTTTTTTATGTTCACTGCAGTCGGTTAAAATTAAGCAAGCTATTGCAATTTAGATAAAACCCGAGACACACGCGGTACACTCGCAACCAAAAAGGGTTGTAAGAAGTAAGAATTCTATTAGTCTACACTAATATTATAAAGAGGAAAGATTTGTATTTTTGTGTGTATGTTTGTAATGAATAAACTCAAAAACTACTATGCATATTTCAAAAATTCTTTCACCATTGGAAAGCTACATTCACCCTGAGTAACATAGGCTATATACCGCAGGTGGAACTGCGGGAAACAGCTAGTATTAAAATAAGAAGATTTTTTTTTATTATAATTCTATTAGCATATGTTCTACGTGGGGCGCACTATAAGTTTCCGGAATGAATATGAAAAAAATACTATTAAAGGTACAAAATTAATTTATTGTTTTTCAAAATAATCTCCCTTGGCGTCTATGCACTTTTTCATTCGATGAAACCAGTTTTGAAAACTTTTGTGCCACTACTCTGTGGTGACATCTGAAACGTGTTTTTCATACTCCTCGACAGCCTCTTCTGGTGATGAAAATCGTTGACCGCGTAATTGGTTCTTAATTTTTGGGAACAGAAAAAAGTCACAAGGTGCCAGGTCGGGACTGTATGCAGGATGACTCATGAGTTCTACATTTTTCGCCTTCAAAAAGTCGTTTATCTGTCTGGCCGTGTGAGAACTAGCATTGTCGTGGTGCAGGATGATACGGCGTTTACGGTTATTTTTACGGAGTTCGTCAATAACTTCCGGCAAACAAATGGTCGTGTACCAGTCACTATTCACTGTACGAAGATTCTCTAAAGCAACAGTAGCCACGTGTCCAGTTTTATTAAAAAAAGAAGCAATCATCCGCTTAGATGCACTTTTCACGCGCGCCACTTTGGTTGGTTTCGGCTCATCTTGAAAGACCCATACGCTCGATTGCTGCTTTGTTTTGGGATCGTAGCAATAAATTCATGTTTCGTCACCTGTTACTATGCCCCACACCAAATTTGACGCACCTTCGTTGAATCTGGTAAGCATGGCACTGCACCAAGTGACGCGGTCCGTTTTTTGAGCCTCGGTCAAGTTGTGTGGGATCCACCGCGAGCACAGCTTTCTCACACCCAAATGTTTGTGTAGGATTAATTGTATTTGACTCATGCCTATTTCTAAGGATGCGCGAATTTCATGGTAGGTCACATGCCTGTCTGTTTCAATCATACGGCGCACAGCATTGATGTTTTTGTTGGTCACAGCGGTGGACGGCCGACCATCGCGAGATTCGTCACTGAGATTGATACGACCACGCTTGAATTCTGCAAACCAGCTATAAACAGTTGTCTTGCATGGTGCTTCATTGCCAAAAGCTGTTTCAAGCCGAGCGATGCTCTGTTGAGCTGTCAAATTACACTTAAAATCGTAGAAAATCATACTACGAAAATTTTCCCGAGTTAAATCCATGTTGATGCAGACACACAATTTTTTAAATGGCGCCACAAGGTAAAAACAAAAGATAGTCAGATGAAACAAACTGCATTCTACAGCCAAAGAGTTCTATTTTCAAATGTTGCAATAAATTTTTAAATATTGTTTATGTAAGTGGCCAGTTCCGGAAACTTACAGTGCGCCCTATGTATTAGGACAAGGCACAAGGATTACATATTAGTGACTACCTATTAATTATAATGTTATTTTTACCAGTGTTTTACAATAAAAAGTATCTGTCTATGTATTGTATTTTTTTGAAATAGGTTTTACGGTCGTGGATACGAGTTATTTATCAGTCGGTCTAGTCAGAAGAGTCAGGCTAAGTGAAGTGGTAAAAAAACAGCACTTAGCGATTACTAGGAGCTATCAGTTATCTGAAATTGCCTTTGCCGAATCTCACTTGACCCAACACGTTTCATCGACGTCTTGTTTGCTGTATGTATTGTTTGGTATATATTTATATTATAGAAGCATAATATGACATAATATGTACCGCAGTGCGTTACGTTTTCTGTGCTCTAACACTAAATGGTTTAAAATATTTTACAAAATATTCTAAGCTGAAACGAAATGTAAATTAGAAAAATAAAAAAAAAATTGAATGACCGTAACGGTGCACCAGTCGATACGCCGTCTCATTGTATTTACTCCATAATCGAAACTGCTCTCAGCTTCGCGCCAAAAGATATTTGTATTAAATTACAGTACACGTAAAGGCTCTCCAAAGTAACTACTGTAAACAAAGGCTTTTATAAATCCTAACTTAAGTTTTACTAATATCTCCTTTTGGAATTCACTGGTTATCCCGGTTATCCCTTTGAGAGGCTTGCGCGGGGATGTTGATGCAACGCGTAGAGGCCCTTTGGAGAAGTTGATGTCATGTGGTGCTCTTGCCAAAACCCGTTCTCGGCCATATCAATAGATGGTACATCCATGAGGGTCTTGGCAGGAGTAGGAACTATTTCTAATGTATGAAAAAGATATATGGGATATAGTGATGAAATTTGTGTGGAGATGAAATTGGGCTATTGTAATAGTAATTCGGACACCTGCCATAATCATGATTACCGACTATTAGTGGCAGGCGGTGATTCGCCACTCAGTGAATGGGCCCCCAAATAGTCACCACGTTTGGCAAAAGAGGGGCAACATTGGAATGAGTAGCTAAGGATGCCGAGAGGTGCGGCTCCGGTTTCGCCATCGCGAGTTGCCTCGTGAGCGGGTTTCCCCGTTATTACGCCATTACGTGGAATACACTTCCACCCTCTATATTTCTATTTTTTTTTATACAACTATTTAGGCAAACAGGCGTACGGCCCACCTGATGATAAGTGGTTACCGTAGCCCGTTTACTAATAATATTATTGTGCGAGATACATCAACTAGTAGTCAGCAATTGACCAAGGACTTACTCTAGCGATCAACGATTGATCAGCGAGGAGTTGATGGTTCAGACTCTTGACTCGCTCTGCCTGACCGAAAAAGCTCCAAGGGTGGCTTCCTATGCAGGTGGCTTCATGTCAGCAGTTTCCACGATGATTCATACGTTCTTCTTAAAGGTTTCGTTATCGGCGTTGGTTCCGACATAGGATACCTTTCATCTCGGAAAAAAACACTATTTGCGTATTTATAACGCGTGCGAATCTGCGATTAAAAATAACCAATTTAAACTTTTTATATCGTATCATACAAAAGACTTCAACGAACTACGACCCGTTGATGTCTTTTGTATGTAAATGCATTGAATAATTTTTAAAATTTATATTTTGTCATTATGTACTTATTTTAGCCTTAGTCAGTCCACTGCTGGACATAGGCCTCTCCTAAAAATATCCAGAATTACTTGTTAGAACTGCCAGATTCCAGCATTTGCCTGCGACCTCCTTCAGACTATACTATACATATAGTCAGCGTCTAACGCTACGCTTGCCGATGCGTGGTCGCCATTCGAGATCTTTCCTGCCCCATTAGCCATCGATTCTTCGCACTATGTGCTTCGCCCACTGCCAGTTTAAAGGACGTTTTTATTATAACTGTAATTAATTGATAATAATATTTATAAGTCTGAAAAGACAGAGCATAGCGATTTGTGTCTTTTACTTTGTTCGATCTGCATTGTTATGTACTTACCTATGTCTCACAAATAAACTTTCTATTCTATTATTATCAAGTCTTAGGCTGTTAAATAAGTATATAAAAAAACCGCGAGTTTAAGAAAACGAACTTCAATCAATCAATCTAACAATAGAAAAAAAAAATATCGTTCGGTTTTTCGTTTCGTTTTATCTTCGGAAAAATATCGTGGTTGTTGTTAAGTTTCAAATAAGAATTTCAAATTTTATTCCAATATACATTGAGCGTATCCATACTTAACTTATATTAAAAATGCGAAAGTCTGTCTGTCTGTCTGTTACTCTTTCACGACCAAACCGCTGAACGGATATCGATGAAATTTGGTATGAATATAGTTGAAGATCCGGGGTCAAACAGGCTACTTTTTGACGCAGGCGGAGCTGCGGGAAACAGCTAGTTATCAAAATAAAGGCAGTTAAAATAATGACAAATTTATTTGAATTTGGTTAAAAAAATCAATCGGGTTTTTCTTTCGCTAAATAGAGAGTTTGTGAAAACGTCAGACGGCAGTCGCTCCAGTTAGCTCGGCCAGTTAGATTAGTAAGTTAGAAATCACATATAGATTTCCTTTATAAATGTTGTGATACAAAATTAATTCTTGCTTAAAACTATTTTCCACACATACACCTCTCAGCGTAATCGTGTGAAAATTTCAAGCAACAATGTGTTTTTATTAATCAAACAAATATTGTTCCCAAATCAGCATTCAATAGTTATCCTCTGAACTATACGCGCTTATACAGTTAAGAAATTAATTTTGAATCGGCCATTTTGAAAAAATGACCAAAAACGTGTTTCGTTTGTGTGTTCTTGGGTTTATTTTGGAATGTAAGTACTAAATAAAATACACAAAAGTTGTAAAAAATCACATTTATAATATTGCAACGCGCGCAGGGAGGCAACGTGCCCAGAATACTGGCTGCAATTATATACGATTACGTTATTTAGTTATAATACTTAAGGCCGATTTCACCAAAGTCGGATAAGTTTTATTCCAAGGATAATGACGCAATACACCGTGAAATTTTAGTCGTTTTGGACCCATCGTCCAGTGACTCCATTCATGCAACCGAACAAATTTCCCCAAGGAACATAGCTCGACACATGAAAAACAAATTTGGACTTCCCATAGTAAGTTAGGTCACGCGATGAGATATTTTGTATGGAAGGTCCAAAAATTTACTCCATATTTCAACCCATATATCTTGGGGAAAGTTGTTCAGTTGCATGAATGGAGTCACTGGACGATGGGTCCAAAACGACTAAAATTTCACGGTGTATATGCATACAAATGCATACTATTTACATTACATATGTTGTTTTCTTCTGCTTACAGTTTTCCGAGGCGAAGGCATTATCCTTGTAGTGCCTGAAGATGTGCCGGCTGGTTTTGCGGCTATTTACGGATTTTCTCCTCGGCTTATGATCGGTAAATATCTCGAGCTCCTTCGGACTTTGGAAAGCATGTTAAGCCTGGGTGGTTCTTTTATTTTTAACTAGCTGTTTCCCGCAGCTCCGCTTGCGTCAAAAGTAGCCTATGTTTGACCCCGGATTGTCAACTATATCCATACCAAATTTCATCAAAATCCGTTCAGCGGTTTGGCCGTGAAAGCGTAATAGACAGAGAGACGTACAGACAGTTATAATATAAGTATAGTATATAGTATGGATATTGGATAATGCACAATTAAATCGAAATTTGGTCTATCCAATAAGTAAGGTCGTAATGGCATTTTTCACGTTTTTGGTCATCGTCATCATCCTAGCGTGTATTCCTAGTTGCGTCGTCAGCTTACGCTTCGGAGCCTAGGGTACGCTGTAAGTCATGGTCCAAGGATTTGGCAGAACTGGTTATTACAATGGAGCGACTGCCGTCTGACGTCCGTAACCCTTTTTACAGGGAAACCAGACCAACAGGAACATGACCCGAGGTGTTAGTGGCCAACACTCAGAATTTTTTAGGCTGCCCCAATGATGATGAAGAATTAGAATGGCAATTAGTGGAGCGTATCCTGCGCTCTAAAAGGCAAGCTGAAGATGCAACTTGGAAATACGCACAGACTAAGATTTATATTTACCTATTTTTAGAACAATAGGTACATCGTTTACTATCCGAAGTAGGCTACTCTGTAGGTCTTGACAGACTTAAATCGTACTGGGCGCAAAGTAATTGGCTAGTCAACTAAAAAATAAATTCTGTATTTTATATATTTTATTGGTAGAATAGACTAGTTTGGAGATACTATTTAAACGAAAAAATTCTTAAAATTATATTTATTTTGTTATTTAATTTTAAAGATTTTATAGTGATGACGTCACGCAGCTATAATGGCCATTTCGAACTGCAAGAAAGCAAAAATTACTAAGGTATTAAAAAATATATATGTCAGTGTCAAATGTCAAAGTCGAGATGGACCGCGAGCCGCGAGTTGGTTTCTTGTTTGTTTACAATCGCCAAATATTTAGGTACCTACCCCATTTCTCGTATCTATTGCATATTGGCCTGTTTATTGGACTTTACTGCCATATCTTCATCCGTTGACATCTGATTTTTCAATAATTAGACACCGATTCTTCATTATAATGTATGAATGAATGTAATGAAGATGTAATTAGGTTATTTATGGGTTATGTTTACTTGAACAGAGATGACATTTGACATGGGTGACAAGTACGTGAAGCGCTTAAATAGCGCTACCAAACAAAAAATATTTATTCACTACCTTGTGCTGCCAACCTAAAAAATTAAATGTGAATAGCCGGAAGTAATCCGGTTACGTCATACGTTAACCTTGCTAAAAAATGAAAGTCATTGGGTTTTCTGCGATTTTCTTAAAAAATACTTGCTTATCTAAAGATCTGATTAATGTAATCTGTTCCCTAAGCCTATTCCTCGAAATGGTTTACGAATTAGACATTTTCATGAAAAAGTTTACTAGCCAATTCGGATCATATCATATTTGTATTTTGGTGCAATAAAGAGTATAAACGTTTTTTTCGTCGTCAGGTAAAGACCACCGCGTCGGATTTGGTTTCCGTTTCGGCAATCACGCCGACTTCCAGATCATGTACGAGCTGGGGCCGCAGACCGTTACCAGGCAGCTGCAGCCCGTCAGTAAGTACTTACATTTCTACCAATCAGCCCTTGGGGTGACAATATAGCACAGAATTCTACACGACAGATTGGCGCTTAAGAGAAAAGCCCGAAAGTCATAATCGCGATATCGAAGTTTCTAAGGATTGGAGCTTATCATCAATTGAACATATTTCCGATTTAAATCACCAGATGATGTTCCAGTGCCTTGGCAACAAAAAAATTGATACATTAAATTCTTGTATTGGTGACCTAGTAAGTGAATAGGTACATTTGTATTTCGTTACATGTGTGTGTCCCACTTTTGTTCCTATGGTCTGTTTCTATTTATACTTCTTCTGAAGATAATTAAAAAAGGGAGATGTCAGGAGTACCCGTAATCGACGAGCGTGTATGACGAGAGTGATGAGCGTACAAGAAGCGAGGGAAGTCTGTAAGGATCGTAGCAAAAGGAAATCCGTAGTCTCTGCCTACCACGGAGGGAAAAAGGCGTGATGGTATGTTTGTATGTATGAAGATAATGTTGATTTATAAAGATTTGAGCAACTGACCAAGCTATGCAAGAGCTTTATTCACCTCAAAACTGCAGGGGCAATCTAGTATAAAAGTGTAGGAGGGAAAATTGGCGGGTAAATGTAAAGAAACGAGACGACATGATTTGCCTACTCTTTCATACTAGATTTCCCCAAAATCTTTGAGATAAGTAGAGGCTTTAACATTTCTTATTTTAATAGTTCTAAATCCAACTTCATATTTACTTACACAGCTGTCTGACAGTGTAAGAAGACTTTCAGATATATTTTTTTCCATTTCAGAAGTAAGATCAGCCTCGTACCGCCAAAGCGTGGTGAAGAGGCGGCCTCTACTGCAGTTCCTTGTCAACCTCGGGCTGGTGAAGCAAGTTTCGTACAATTACAATGTCAACGATTATAATGAGGTCGATAACGAGCCTAGATAAGTTGTTAGAAAATATCTATCAATCAATCAACTTTATTACGGTCATCCCCCTTTATTTGGTTCGACTTGGCAGGAGTACTGCCCTACTTTAAGTTAATTACCAAAACCAAACCACGACTGTGAGGGCTACTTTTATTTATTTACCCCCCCCCCCCCATTCATAAAAATAAACAAACGTTCAATAAGACCAAATTAACTCATTTACTATTAAGTCCCTTTCTGCCTTATCTATTTTTGAGGTGAAATAACGAGACGAAACATAAATTCACTTTTTCTGCACCACCGATTGGTTGACTGGTAGAAAAAGCCTACGGCTTCAAGTCCGCCATTTACATGTCATGTAATAAAGTTAAATAAATTAGTTAATTTGGTCTTATTGACCGTTATTTTTATGAATAAACTTTTACATAATACAGTTGTATAGCACGATAGGCAAACGAAAGAAATCCAATATGGATTTTAGAAATGCAAATCCACCGAGTCGAGTGGTGGTTTGGTTTTGGTAATTACAAGCGAATTGTAATTAGCGCCATTGCCCTCCAAATCTCGTTATTCGAAATCCATGCAAAAGTGCAAGCTTAGCAAGCCCTTCATGCACCGCCATGTCTATTTTTCCAATTTAAATTTCATATAACAGTTTGGGTTTTCACTCACTGGAATCAAATCCAATAATTAAATGGTCCACAGGCAGCGACTCTCAATGTTAAAGTGTTAGGTTTATTAATTAGATCAAGTGTTTACATATTATGAAAAAATAAAACCGAAGACTCCGAAGTATAAATTAATTTATTATGAATGTTCAGGTAACCTATTATAAACAAAATATTTTCAAAAAAAGATAAACAAATACTCGGATAATATCGTAAATTAATAATTAGTCTTCGCAAATGGCAAAACAATTTTTGAACATTTAAATAAAATAACATTTTATATCTACATGAACTATTTTTACAGTTAGGTAATTCCTATAAATACAATGCAATACACGCTCTCGGCTAAAGAGGTAAATAATTTGCACGATGACGCACGAGAAATGTTTACTTTTCGAATTTTACATATTGAAAAAAAACCTGACAATAGCATGAAAATGTTTTTTCTCGAATTTCAAGAATAAACATCAACCGTGCGCCTCCGTGCAAACAGCAAAGTTTTAAAATTGACGATTACTATTAGTCAAAAATAAGTCTCTTGGACGTTAGAGACTATTCCTTATCATCTAAACATTATCATGCACGGCCATACAATGTTATTTACACATACAAATCTCATACACGCATCTACTATTTGTGACAATAAGAAAAAAACTATAATAACATTGGCTTCCGGACGATTTCGCATAATTCCTTTTTTTCTATTCGATAATTATTTTCGAACAATATAAGAAAATAAAATTTAGTTATAAAATATCGTTAAAGAATCGTACGATTTGTCAAGAAAACATCAGAAAATTCAGCAAAAAAACGAGAATGTTCAAAATTTGATACAAAAAAAAAATAAGAGATATAATAGATTAAACATCTGCCCAGCAGATTATAAACTGCACAAATAAAGTAAAATTAATAAAAATGTATTTTAAAAATGAATCATTTCTGTTCCACGCTATCCTTGCCTAAATTATTTAAAATATAAAAGAACAGCACGAGATTTAAATATTTCTTCACAAAAAAATACACGAAAATTAAATTATTTGAAAATAATTACCGAACAGACTCCTCTATCCATTAACACGTACGTTTCATTAATAATATTAATAAGTTTCGTATGACGAACATCATATTAGGACGCAAGCAAATTACAAGTTTGCGTACGACTTTTTACACATTGGAATAAAGCCAATTTTTGCATTGAACTTCTCAAGTGATTTCGAAATGAATTTGATAGCAAAATATTACTTATTTCAACGCACGTATAATCTTAAACGCAAAATCTGAGCAAAAAAAGACGCTAAAATATCTATATTTAATACAAAGTTTATTTAAAATATTGTGCAAAAATAAATACCATATTTGGGCATCGACATATTTACGATTAGTGACCTTACAAAGAATATGAATTATTCTCTAATTGTTATGAAGTCAAAGAGAATTATATTTTTGACTGTTTAAGTATTATTTATTTTCATGGTAACATACAATCAGTTTTATCCAGAAAAGCTACAATAATATTTGAATATCGTTGTTTTGTCGCTCTTTCAAAGACAAATAATAGTTATGAAATAAAATAGATAAGTTTCTGATATTCTAAAATATTTTAATATAGATGGGTCAAGGTTTAGCAAATAATATCAATTTGAAGATATGTACATAATTTTATATACCCGTATTTCCAATTCCTTAATTTTTCGTAAATATTACGTACTCCGTACATCTATAACACTGTTTTTCATATTTTTTTACTTTTGCAAAAACCAAAAAAACAATTTTTTTTTAATTTGCAACAAGTAACAGAATATACCTACTTACATTTTAAAAAACGAAAAGAATAAAATAAATGATAAAAGTTTTTTTCCGATTTTTTTTATTATCCTTATCCTGTTTACATATTTTTTCGAAAATAAAGTCGTGTTAACAACTTAAATATACATACATAATAAAATTAATATAATAAATGGAATGGAATTTTAAATGCAACAAATGTATGGCAGTCGATAATCAATTTTCAAAATAAAATTATTTAACTCTGATCATATTCATTAATTTAATTAAAATAAAATAGTTTTATAGGCGCATGTCAAAGAAAAATTTACTTAATTTAAATAATACAAATAGCGTGTCTATCAGAATAAAATCTGTTATATATAGGGGTAAAGAAAAAGAAAATATATCAAGAAAATATCGTAGAAAAATATTTTTAAACAAAAAAAAATTTACAATACCTATTTCTGTAAAAAAAAAATTTCTTTATTACTTTTAAGACATTTTTCTTTCTACTGAGCAACACTACAGAAGTTAAAAATTTAAAAAAAAAAAACCTACATTGAATATAAAAGAACGTTATTCTCTGCACCAAAAGGTCAATTTTCCCCCCTCTTTTTCACAATTCTCTGACGCCATTGCCTAATTCTCTATGAATTTTATTGCGCTGAATAAAACCAGAGTTCACCACGTTCATGAATGAACAACTGCACGAATATGTTTGATCTTGTATCCCATATTCGCTAGTTGTAAAGATCGGATACTCAAATGCGTATTTTTGAAGTAAAAAATGGCATATATACCAAGCAATAAAATAGCCAAAAATATTGAAACTAATTTCTTTTACTGGCAAGCGTCCATGCATGTAACATTCCGTCATCTCAACGTCATCTGCCAAAAAGAGACTTTGTGTATTTTGAGAATATTTCCTACCTCTCATTCTTCTTGAATCCACCCCTAGGATCCACCAGAGGATCCCAGGATACTTTTTATGACGCGAATAAAAACGACTTGGAGACGATGACCGATTTCTGTTTCATTACGCATTCGAATATTCGATCTAAAATTGTAAGTTTAATCACTTTTTTTGAGCATTTACGATTCCGTGTATCAATCGGATGCTTTTAAGACGAGCACACCACATGCGTTCACGTAGACGTGTACGTATACTGTATATTTGTCGTAACAAAAAAGGGCACAAATTATATTGTTTTCAATGTAAAATGAGCCCTTTTTTTACAACGGCAGTATACGTTACACAAGCAGCGTGCCATGTCTCATAAAGTTTCAAACATTACAACCTTATGGTAAGTTACGTCGACGTGCAAGTCTACGTGTACGCATCCCGTGTGCTCCAACGTTCAAAGTGCCGATTTTCCGATAAAAAAAAAAAAACAATACTCAATTCAAATACGTATTTTTTATGAATAAGATAGTTGTATCATCTACTAGCTGGGTTGGTCCGGTTGAAGCGGTAGGCTGTGTCATTTCCCATATCTGACTCAGTATATTTTTCTTTTACGAATAAGTTGGTAATTGTTAATTTATAATATTGCTGTGTTGCTATTTTTGAAAAGTTAAAGTCACGCAAAAATTTTTTTTTCGATATCGAATGATTTTCGTTCGTTAACGATAGATTTTTGTTCGACATAATGTGTCATACATTTCAAAAATAGCTCTCCTGGTCCGGGTTGAGGCGGCAGGCTGTGTCATTCTGCTCGCTTATCTTTCATTTTCCATGTCCGACTACAAAACCGTGGTAAAAGTAATATTTTCACTAGCTGTGTTGGTCTGGCTGAGGTGGTAGGCTGTGTGTCATTTTGCTTTGCATCATGTGAAGAAGTATATCAGAGTACTGGTCGAAGAATGAGAGCGGCGTACTTGAAGAGTTCGTGGCTTCTGCGGACAAGGAGACGGGAGTTAGCATAGAATAATATAATAATCATTCATTGCTTACGCTGCGGCGTCGTGAACGTAAATATTCGTGTTCGATTGGCGCGATAAAACATAACGTACGCGAAGATTTATTTATTTGAGACTAGCTTTTATCCCGCAGCTCCGCCTGCGTCAAAAATTAGCCTATATTTGACCCCGGGTCTTTAACTATATTATAACCAAATTTCATCAGAGTTCAGCGGCTTGGCCGTGAAACAAGCGTAGCAGACAGCTGTCTGTCTGTTACACTTTCCCGGCCAAGCCGCTGACTTTTCAGACAGAAAGACAGACAGACTTTCGCATATATAATATTAGTACGAAAGTATGGATGATTCTCGACAGAACGAATTTTTTGGCTAGACGTGTCGCATCAACGCAAACCTTTGCGTTAACGCTAGTTAGCTGGCCGCGGGGTTAGAATATGCTTTTTATGATAATATAAATAATAATTATGAGTCCGCCTTCCATTTACTTAAAATTCAAATTGTTTTTAATAAATTTAGACATAAACAAAAATTGATATTTCTGTACATAGCGAGCCATTCTTGGCGTAATTCTCAGTTGATTTAACATAATTCAGTTGCTCAAACTATCAACAGCTTGTTTGAGTGTATCGGTTATGCTATTAGTCGCGAACATTTCAGGACTAACAGGTAACTGAAGCACACAAAGGAATTCGATAAACCACTAGTAATTCCAATCACGCAGACATTTAGAATATCCCTGGTAACCTCTCACCATATCACACATAAAAGACATCAAAGACAAACAAACGAAAAAACTACAAAAAATAAGAAAAAAAAATCATAAAACTAACCTAAAAATAACAGCAACCCCTTACCAACCTTTAGACAAGTAGTCCAGTTTCTGTCGCGTCGAATCCGCGTCTCTGAAGTCTCCTTCAGACGACAGCGAACTTAGGGCTTCGTTGCCGTTTCGAAAAAAACTACTATTTCTACCACACCAACTAGAATATTGCTAAACCTTGATTACATTACACCCCAAGAGACTAAACAGATTTTTAGTTATACTGGTTTTCGCACCTAAAGTTCATTTTCTCGTAATCATATCCTATTCATAATTTCCTACATTCTTTTTCATTTTCTGGTCCTTCGAGCCGGATTAGTGGAGAGTATTTTTGGACTAAGTAATAACTAAAACACGAAAAGGCCTTTTTAAATGTCCCTCGCCAAATCACACAAAAGACACACAAACAAAAAATAAGAAAAAATAAATAAAAAAAAAAACTAACCTAAAACTAACAGCAACCCCTCACCAACCTTTAGACAAGTGGTCCAGTTTCTGTCGCGTCGAATCCGCGTCTCTGAAGTCTCCTTCAGACGACAGCGAACTCAGGGCTTCGTTACCGTTCCGGGCTACGGCAGATCGGAGAACTTTTTGAGTTTCTACTATTGCCGCTTCTAAACCTGCGTGAGATATACACAAATCAGGCTGTGGTACTTTTAGTTATTCAATCATTAACGATTTTTACATTGTGTTCATTGATATAGTAGATATACAACTAGATGCACAATCGTCCGCGTCTCAGCCCAAAGTCTGCCCATTCCGCCGATGGGCAGAGTTTAAGAACAGTCTCATTTTTATGTTTGTGTAGTGTTGTAGAACTCTCATGCTTACTGTGCAAGTAATACTGTTTACATTTGAGGCAATCACCGTAGCAAATACAATATACCAAACTTCCCCCTTTTTGCCTTCGTTTTTCTCCCAATCAAAAAAGCTTTACACAAGTGTGTCAAATTTTGTAAGGATCTGTTACAGCATTTCCCCCCTTTTCCCTCACTTTTACCCCAATCAAAAAACCTTTAGATAAAAAAAATAATGTAAGGATCCGTTCAGAAATGCGACCTATGGCCCGGTACATAAATTTTTCCGTACAAAAGCGAAATTGGCCAATCATGAAATGGAGACTTCGCTTACGCTCAGTCAATAAACAGTTATAGTTAGTTACTTACCGCTAATATCCGCCGCCGCTCCAGGTTCTCTCTGCAGACTGGCGTACAACTGAACCACTTTGCACGCAGTTTTAGTCAGTTGATCGGTTAACGCCGAGCATAGCTGCGATGACGTCACTGCGGATAAAGAAACGAATTGATGAATGAATAAATGAACCAATTAAATTGATTAAAAGCAATTGGTATTATCAAGTAAAGGCGATACGAAGATTATGAAATGGTGAATCTCGCAGGCATTAGACATAAAGACAAATAACGTATCGCAAAATCGTTCAAAAATTGCTAAAATTAAAATTATCTAATACAAATAAATAATGAGACTAAAGTACATATGCAGCAAAAAATAATAATAATTTCAAAGCCTTTAATGCTTTGAATTTGTTTGATTGAATAACTTTTTCGCTATTTCAGAAAAATATGTTTTTAAGAACTATATAAATCTTTAGATAAAGATATGAAAATATTCAAACATAAAAAAAATATATGGATCCGTAAGACTTGTGGTTATTCATATTGTTAAAACAAGATGGCGTAACACAAAAGCAAAATTGGCCAATCTCGAAACGGAGAAGCTTCGCTCGCTCGGTCAATTAGGTCGAAAGTGCAAAAAAACGCTGAAAATAGATGACAGAGATGATAACTAACTGCTATCTTCCTGCGGCGTTTCCGGTTTCGTCCTGTGCCTAGTGTTAGCCGTAAGCCGCGCCGTCACCTCCCTCGCCTTCTGTGATAGATCGCGTTCGCTGCCACTGCGACCTGAGGAAACCAATTCCATTTACTACAATCAAAAATTTCGAAAGAAGTTTTCGAAAATACCCGCAGTGCTATATTTAAAAAGTGTGACACACGCAAAAGTATTCATTTCATGTATGAGTCATACATTTGAAAAATAGGGTTCCACGGTACACAGGATCGGTAGACGCACTCTAATTACTAATTGATAAACAAATTTTTTATCCAATGTAACATTTTATTCTTTGAAAAGTAATTGACATGACGATATCCAACAAAAATTGTGCGCTCCCGTTCTACTTGTCTCTCAAACATTTTGACGCCCGACAGGGTTTATTATATCAACATCATCAGAACAGTGACTTTGTATGTAATCAGAATTGTATTGTATAATTATGTAATGCAATAAATGAATTTCAAAGGCCGCAAAATGTCCATTGCTAGACATAGGCTCTTAGATTTATGCCTCATTTCCAAACCGATCAATTTGTAACGGTCCGTACCTTCTCTCGACCTCTACTATAGAAATGTATTCAATATCAGACCTATTCTAACAGCGTTCGTTCGTTCGTTTCAGTCGCAATCAGTCCACTGCTGGACTTAGGCCTCCCCCGAATTAAGGGGTTGTTGCCAAACTCGCCACGCTTGGCAGGCGGGTTGGCGAGCGCAGTTTCAACGGATTATTGTACTTCCCACGCTGCTGCCCATCGGAAGTATTCTTAAGCTAAGGAAGGGTGGGATGTGATTGGGTTTGGGGAGAGGATGAGGTACTAGGATGCTACTGACTCGGATGGACATGGGTTGACTCAGTAGCAGCTCGTATAAGTCGGGCTCGCGTACCCGTGTGCTATGCATCCAAGCCATCAGAAACAACACCCCTGACTAAATTCTATTCTAACAGCATACGTACCAATTCTTCTTTGATCGACGGAGCCGGCCCGCGGTCGGCTCTTGTCCTGCGCTCCCTCCGCTTCCGAACTCGATTCCTCCGCGTTTCCGGTAGATAGCGACACTGTCGTGAATGTTAGATTAACTAAGTGCCGTGTGGTTATTGTACTATGCTACTTAGAGTCGCACTCAGAATGACTGCTTGAGCAAATTCTTTAAACTCAAATAAAAAAAAAAAAAAATATATATATATATATATATATTATAGAGTAGCTTATGAAAATCTATAATTTTCCCCCTTAACCTGTTCTAAGCGTATTTTAGGATGAAACCTTTGCCAGTTAAAATATCTATACTATTTATACACCGTGAAATTTTAGTCGTTTTGGACCCATCGTCCAGTGACTCCATTCACGCAACCGAAACATGAAAAACAAATTTGGACTTCCCATAGTAAGTTGTGTGGGAGGTCCAAAAATTGACTACATATTTCGACCCATGTATCTTGGGGAAAGGTTCAGTTGCATGAATGGAGTCACCGGACAATGGGTCCAAAACGACTAAAATTTCACGGTGTATATTTTTCTACAGGTACTCAATCAAATGAACTAATGAGAATACTGAATTTTCAACTTGTTCTTGAAGTTCAGAGACAACGAATGCTCAGTAGTACCTTCAAAGAAATTGATAGACTTGGAGACAAAAAAGTTTTAGTAGTTCTTTCAAGGGACCTGCGAAAGGAACTACTGAGAACAAAGGTACAATGTTGTGTCCCACTGCTGGGACTCTTACGTCTCCATTCGTCTATTTAGAGCTTTCTGCATAAAATCTAGCTGGAAACTGTTTAAATCTATACTATGAATATAAATTTAAAAATTCTCCCTCCAACGAAGATATTTTTATTTGAGTTTCAAGAATTTTATGTAATAATAGTAATAGAATCTAATAGGCCAGTATCTTAAAAAATTAGTCCGTCAGTTTGATAATCAAAAAATATTGGAGACGTATTTTTTCTTTTGAAAGTTAAAGAATGGTAAAGATATGGCGCGTTAAAGTTCCGCGTGACGTCACAGTGTGCTAAACTTTTTCGCAATGTGACGTCACGGGACCCCACTCCTAAACTTTGATGCGTTATATCTTTATAATTTGTCGCTCAATTGACAAAAGAAAAAATACGTCACTAATATATTGATTCCCTAAATGACGGACTAATTTTAATGATAGTCTTTTGACCTTGAAAACTAGCCTATTGAGGCTGTAATACTAAGTTATAACTAAACTACGGTTATAGGTGAAGTTTACTCTGGGGTTAAATACGCGCGTTATTCGCCTTTGTGCATATTGCAATTTTTGGAGAGCTTGTACTATTATTATTGGCTGGAATTTTTGACATACAAAATACACTGGCGATGCGACGCAGGTTCAAGTGTCAAAAGGATTCGGCTAGCAACAACTTTTTCAAATCCATCATCTACAGTACACAAATTATACATCATCTAGCTTTCACTGATTTAGAACACTGAAAAGAAGAAAATTTTGTCATCTCGTTTCCATTGGTAGGTAATTTATTTACTGAAAGCATAGCAGATGGCAACTACGTGTGAAAGTGTCTAAAATTGTTAATCGTGAAACTAGTCGAATTAAAAATTCGTGATGTTAACTTTGACATTACTAGCGACCCGCCCCAATTTTAAATTGTACATATATTTTCTAAATACTGTGAAGACCGCTCAGGATTTATTATTATCAAATCAAACGGTATGGAAGGGGTTAAATGTGTACGGCCAGCCTCTCATTTCGATACGTTTCCCCTACATTAAACCCATGGAGTAATTACAAAGAGGAGATGCCGTAATAAGCGTTTTGTAAGAAAGTATTTGTTCAGCTACACGGGGCGGAAGGCAGACCTGCGACATGCTTGGTTCCGGCCGTGGCTCCAATCATGGAGCACGAGCAAAGACAAGCTCCGCCCACTGCAGTGTCAGCGAGGCACCAATGATCACGTCACTGCGCCATTTCGAACGGCATCTGCTCTTTGTAATTTCTCCATGGCCTACATTAACTAAGCTCCTTTCTGCATTGGACGTGAAACAACGAGACGAAACATAATTTAGTTAACTTGGACTTAACGAACACTTAGTATATCTTTATAAATGATGGTTAAACTATTTCAACAAATTTATTTACCAATCTATTTTATACCACATGTTATACACTATCTCATATCGAAATGTCTGTTAAGTCCATTATAACTTTAAAATATGTGTTGTCTTATTCTTTCACATCAAAGTATCCATGAGAGAGTAAGGGCCTAAACATTTTTTAACTGAAAATCAGTGCTTTTGCTCCATGCGCGGGCAATACTTGCACTGAATGCCGCCATTTTGTATTATTGCGTCACACAATCGCAGTCCTGTGTATTTTTTGTAGTTGTTCTGTCTCTTTTGTATTTTTTTTTTTTGTAATGTGTACATTTTTGATGCACATAAATGTTACAATTGTCTTATTTTATATCTATCATTTTAACTTAACCAACCATCGTCATCATCATCCTAGCGTGTATTCCGAGTTGCGTCGTCAGCTTACGCTTCGGAGCCTAGCTCTGTAGTAACCCTTACAGCCAACACTGTCAGAATTTTTAAGACTGCCCTAAGGCATCTGGCACAGCCTCACGATTGCTATCTATCGATAACAACCAGGGCCAACGGCTCAACGTGCCTTCCGAAGCACGGAGGAGCTCAAGATAGAAAATTTCACTAAATGGCGACCAATAGTGGTCGCGTCACGCCGTCGCTTGGCACGCGCATTCGCTACGGATACACGGGTCGAGCTCGGTTAACGAGCTCCTCAAATAGGCTTAACAAACCTTACATATATTTTTTTAAATATAACATTTACTACAACTCACCAGCGCTATAAGCGTTAGCCAGACCACGCCTCCTTGCTGTATTGGCGGCGGCTTTGTTCATTGAGCTTATGGTGGGCCTCATGAGGCCTTGGGCCCGAGGCTGCTGACGGGAAGGCTGCGGGTCCGATTCCGAGTCGCTCTGGGGGATAAAAAAAGGGATAAAAATCTGTCTTGAGTATTTATTTAAACAAAATAACGGTAATTCCAAAACCCGCCTGCGTTTCTGTGTAATTTGGAAATGAAAAACCCAAAAATCTAACGACACCTCTCAAACTAAATTCCATATAGCCGTTCAGGCTGCAGAGCGTGCCAAACAATAACTATACTCTCGACGAACATAACCCTCCTTTTGGCGTCAGTCGGGTAAAAACATATCAAACGCTTCTACCGCAGTTTAGATTCCAACACACAGAGGAGAAATGGAGACAAGAATCCGCTGGGTACAAGCCACTTCAAATCATTCCGATGGAAGTTTATGCAGCGCCTTTTGCAGTTGAAATGATGTCTAAACTGTCATTAATTCTACATGGAGCCCCAAAAGACGTCGACCATCGCATCAGTCCGACTCAAATCAGACTGCAGCTCAACTGGCATACATTCCAAAACCTATTTTTGGAATGTATCCTCCACATCTCAAACGCATTCACACGGAGCAAAAGATCGACACAAGTGAAAAGAGATCATCATAAACATAGGTCGCAGTAAATGATTGAAGGAGGGTTTTATGGCCAAACGATAATTAGACACCCTGAGTATTATCAAATGGAAGACGGGGCCAACGGCTTCGCGTGCCTTCCGAAGCAGGCAATCATCTTTCGTCATCATCATAAATTTAAGAGCAGCTCTTGTTGGTGGAGTCAGTCATATTTATTATCAGACAATCAGTTGATTCAAGCCTGCAAAGTCCTAACCAAACTGGAAACAACTAAACAAAGTATGCTTGCCGTGGGAATCGAACCCACGACCCCCGGGTCAAAGGCGAACGCGCTAACCACTGAACTACGGAGACAGTTTGTTTTATCTTCTTCTCCATTACGTTCTCCCACTTTGTTATGTGGGGTCGGCACAGTATGTTTGTTTCTTCCACTTTTATACTTTGTTTTATATTGTTTGTATTTGTCATCATCATCCTAGCGTGTATTCCTAGTTGCGTCGTCAGCTTACGCTTCGGAGCCTAGGGTACGCTGTAAGTCATGCTCCTAGATTTGGCAGTACTGGTTGTTACAATGTAGCGACTGCCGTCTGACCTCCGTAACCCTTTTTTACAGGGAAACGAGACCAACAGGAACATGACCCGAGGTGTGTTAGTGGCCAACACTGTCAGAACTTTTCAGGCTGCCCTAAAGCATCTGACACAGCTTCACGACTGCTGACTGACAACCGGGACCAACGCCTTAACGTGCCTTCCGAAGCACGGAGGAGCTCAAGATAGAAAATGCCACTAAATCGCTACGGATACGCGGTTCGCGCTCGACTAACGAGCCGTATAATATTGTATTTTCCTGGTGCAATAAAGTGTTTATCAATATATTTACGTACTTTTATTCTCCCCTAATGAGGGTATCATAAACAACTAACGCGGGCCGTGACCAAGCGAAAGAAGTAGAAAAATGTGCTACATAGAGAAATTACATGAAAGAGTAGATGAAGTTAAAAACTTTTATTATTATTTTTGCTTTTGTTTTATTTTCTCGGCTTTCGGATAGCCGGTATACTGACATACACGGACCTAAGCAGAGTGCATATCAGGGAAATCAGTACTTACATTGTTATTTATAGAATTGTCAGTTAAATTATCTGAATTGAGTTGAGTTGACGCGATAGGATTCCGTGATTGTTGTGTGTGATTATTCTGTGAAGCTGTATTGGTCGTTCGTTCAGGAAGGCTTTCTGTCTGAAGAAACTTTCTCACTAGGCGGCATGTATTTAGGATTGCTGCTTTTTGAAGGAAGTTAAAGGTTTTAGGCGATAGATTAAGCGTTTGAAGAGACTGATGTAACTGTTTTGGTATAACTCCAGTTGTGGATAGAACAATTGGAACTATTGTAACTTTTTGCAGATGTCAGATTCTAGTTATTTCTTGTTTTAGTTCAGTGTATTTGGTTAGTTTTTCTGCAATATCAATCAAATAGGCGGTCCTATTTTATCAACTACTGTTATACGAGTATTATTATATTGTTTGTATATGTGTGACGATATTAACATGTTACCTGGTTGTTCAGCACCCCAACGCTGGAACTCCTGGTCATGTTGGACTTGCCGTGCCTCGGCGGGGGCCGGGTGAACCCGCTCGGCGACTTGTTTGGGTTGTTCGGAGGCGGGGTAGGTTTCGACGGTGCTATAAATTAGGCACATATCAAACTATAGTTCTTTTTCTCGAGTCGAAATGGCTATAATGTCATATATGGCTGCTAATCCAATACGCGAAAATAATACTACAGAATAATTAATAGTAGTTACGTCTAGAATGGAAATACACACCCTTCCACCCGAAACAGATACCGCGCCTCACTGCGTAGATTTAGGGCGAAAATCGAGAACAAAACAATGTAAGGATGACGCTTCGGTCGCCCGGACGCTGCGACGACTATGACGCAGATACGGTAAATAACCAACACTACGAGTAACACATACATTGACACATACATACACACCGCTGTTGTATGGAGTGTGATTATAAAGTGAAAGAATTTGTTTGAACGCTTAACTAGGGGATCGCTAATGACGGATTTAAAAAAATATCTGATCATAATATGATAGAAGCTCGAAGGTTTTAATGTAATAAAACCGGCCTAGTACGAGTCGGACTCCGTAGAATATTCTGTGAATATAAAAAGCATCTACCTGTTGTAATTATAGATACAGAGTCAAACAAAACGCAAAAAAAAATGAGCGCGTTTTTTGTATGGGAGCTTCTTTTTTAATTTATTTAGTACTAGCTTTTGCCGCGGCTCCGCCTGCGTTAAAAAGTAGCCTATGTTTGACCCCGGGTCTTCAACTATATTCATACCAAACTTCACCAAAATCCGTTTATGCGGTTTGGCCGTGAAAGCGTAACAGACAGACAGACAGACAGACAGACAGACAGATAGACAGATAGATATTAGTATAGATTTGTTGTTAAAGCGGCAATAGAAATACATCATCTGTACCATTCAGCGCTGCGGTTAGTATTCGACTAATGCTATATGGCCCTAATACATACATATCTTAGGGCCATAAAATCAGTACTTTACCTAACATACGCTAGTTATATCAATCTCAAAGATTGTTAGCATTCATTACTCCATTTGTTTCTCTGCCTTCTCAACAATAGCTATCTCGTAATTTTCTAAAGTTAATACAATACGAACTAACGAATAACATTTATTTTCAAAAAAAAATATGTATGAAGCATGCAAATACAAAGCATGCATTTTCGTTCCAATCACCTTTTTATTTTGATGCACTTGAGAATAAGTTGAAAAAGTTGTTAACAATGTGTGAGTGTACATATGTATTCAAAGTATTACACATACAAGGTTATTTAATATAGGGATTTAATTTTTATGAACGTATGTTCCCATGTTAATAAATAATGTGTGTAAATATTCCCTCATTTAATACATAACCCTAGACTTACTATAAAATAATGCTGTTACGATCCAGTCCGCTTATTGTGCAAAATTGATATAGTATAAACAAATAAACATTGTTATTAAATTGCAATTTTGATCTAGTTAATAAATAAACGTCCCCCTGAAAGCAAACCAAAAACTACCATGTCAATACAAAAACTACTAATAAAAACTACCACTGTTAAAAAAACTACTATTACGTTCCCGACCACCGTATTTGCCCATCACCTCATACAAACCCACCTTGAGGCGTTCGCGGCGCAGGTGAGGGCTTAACGGCTAAATCGGAGAGGGATATGGCACGTCGCATCCCTGAGGACTCCTCTTCCGGCTCGGCCGCCAGATGGTTACGGTCCGCTAGAGGGCGACAGTTAGGTAACATGCTTGTTGCGATCTGAACTGTTTTCAATTAGTTCATAGTCCGTTGGTTTTAAAATCTAATTTTAACAGTACAGGCTATGCATTGTTGTTATTTTGCTCCTCAAATCTAACATTTTAGTAGTTCGGTGATTTTGTGTGGGACTCGAGTGCTGACATAACTTTGGTTTCATTATATATATATAGTAAAAGATCTCATAGGTGAATATTGAATAGCCTTCATTTTGCCACATAAATATCGTGTGTCATTTACGATTTTTCCTCTATATTTAGTCAACTATTATTGTGAAAAAAATTGATAGGCTTGGCAGAGAGATAGTTAAAAATAATGCACACACAAAGCGGAACTATCGAATAATTAACAACAGTTCAGATTGCTCAATTGCAAAAGATAAAAAATAGTAAAACACATAATTTAAACGACCATGCTTAACACTAAGACAAATAAAAAAAAACTATCATGCTTGAAAGATAAGTAAAAAGCTTATTTTGTGAAACGTTGTGAAGATGGTCGCTCGTGTTAATAATAAAAATTAATCTAAATTATCTTCACAAATATCAACAAAACATGATCTAAATCTTAATTTCCAAAGTATTAAAGATACTCAGATCAATAAATTAACTAGGAATAAACAAACTCTAGTGGACGATATTAAACGTCAATCTAATAATAAAGATGCAACAGTAAAAACAGGTCAATCCACTAAAGCATGTAATAGAGAAGTCAATGATAAGCTCAAATAAGAAATACGATATTGCCAATCATGCGATCCCAACCTTGAGTTGGCGAAAACTTCGATGGCAAGACGGGAGTTTGAAAAGGAAGCCACTTCGCGAAACACGAACCCCTTAAGACATTCCCGGAATAAATTACTGGTCTTATTCTATTTGTAGACGGAAAATTCTTATTCTCCATGCACAATCTTGGAGTAGGAACTCTTATTATCTTTCTGAATGGAGTTTTCGCTCTGTTAAACCCATAAACAGATAATCTTTTTGGAGAGTTCGTACAACTCGAACTTGTCGTCGATGATTCGTAATTTTCACTGTCCAAATGCACGTCAGTTTTGGGAAAAACCATTTCGTTGTACACTCTTTGTTTGAGACTTTTCGATGCGTTAGTTGATTCTGTGGTTACTGTGTTGTTTAGTTTGACTTCTGTATCGTCAAATACATTTTCGTTGCCCGCTTCGTTAGGAGCTTCCATTTCTTCTTCAATTAAAGTTCCGATCTGTTCAGAGTCCAAAATATCAGGAAGACTTAGATTTCTCTTAATTTCTTTATTTTCTGAATTAGGTTCTGTATCTGTATCGGCCTCTTCTAACGTCAGTGATGCAAAATTTGGAACAGTGGTCTGTTTAGTGGCTAGTTTCTCAAACTTTTGAGATAACACTTTGACTACGCCGGACCCGTCATTTATATTAGCTTTAAGCGGTCTCATGCGCCATTCTTTAAGTATCTTTTCTTGTAGGATCTTTCTTTCTTCCATTTCAACTAGCTTGTTTATTATTTCCAATTTTCTTTCAATGTATTTGTATTTTTTCAATTCATCACTCATGGCTCTAGGTGCTATGTTCTCTTTAGCTTCACTATGACGGCTGTGACATGGCTCGTCGAAATCTCTATTGCTTGATATATTTTTATTAATTTGGTCTTTGATACATTTCTCGTAAAACTTATTTTCTTGTTCGGCATAATAATCTAACGAGTCTTTGGCAAAATCATTAGTTTCTTCTAAGACGTCTAAGGAATCCATACTAACTTGTTTCATACGTTCCATTCTTTGCATAGCGTAGACTTCTAAACTATCCATCTGAATTTCAGATTTATTCTCATTCACATCTTTTTCTTTGACAAAAATATCAAAGGTTTTTTCAGAGTTGTCTATAGAATCAACTCTATTAGAATTTTTATCCTCATGTTTCTTATTACTAAGATAATTCTTATTTTGTAAACCATCTAATTTGGCTTTGTATTGGGAAGATATCGAAGAACTAAGACTGGCCTTGTCTAAACCAGCTTTCAGTCTATTATTGATCTTAACAGACGATGTTCTTTTCATGGGTTTAGGAGGTTTATGTGGTACAAACTCCATCGTAGCTTTGACATTATTATTTTTCTGAGAGCCTCTTTCCAGACTTTTTGTTACATTATTTAATTTATTGCCATTCACTTTTTCTTTGTTCATTTGATTTTTAGAGGCTTTATTTTGTATATTTTTACGAATTTGCTCTTCGAATTTCTCTAAATTTTTCTGTACGTGAGAGTTGCGTTTTTCCATCAAATTTTTCAAAGGATTTGGCTTTGAAGCTGGCTCTAGGACTACTTCGAAGCTACAACTCTTTGATTTAACCATAGCATTTCGATCAAACCCTTCCATTTCACTCACGTATTTATGTTTTTCAGCGAATTTCGGTTGTAATGATTTACTTGTATTGGCTCTGTAATCAGCTGAGTTTAATCTAGGTATTTCGTCTGTTTGTTTCTTGTCTTTATTATACTGTTGTACACTACTTCCATCAAAATAGTAAGCAATATTTTTAGCAGGAGGAGGTTGCTTAGAAGAAGAATCATACAAACTCCTGGATCTTGTCACAGTTTTATGACCAGACATTTCATTGGTAGGTACTTCAAATCCATACACTTTATTACTAGGTGGTTTTGGACTAATACACACAGGTGCTGAATCTTTATAATTAGGACTTGTGCTTTCAAAATAATTGTTATACATATAACCACCTAAATATGGTGCATTGTTCGGACTAGAACCGTAACTTTTCGATGCATTATCAAATTCGTAGCAGCTTTTACTATTTCTTGGTATTCCAATACCAGTGTTTCTTTGTTGTCTTTTAGGCTTGGTACCTTCAAATAACATTTCTAAAGGTGCACTTTTAGTGCATTCAGAATCATCAGACAAGACACTTTCAAGGGAATTGCAGTTGGTTCTTGACAGCTGATTGTCATTATCAAGATACATCTCATCTGAAAGCACTGATTCTTGACTGCAACTTGATTTCATATATTTCTTTTGATTAAGGAAGAAACTGGCACTACTGTGTCTATGATTTTCGAAATACTTGTCGTCCGGTTCGTTAATATTTTCAAATGAGCAATTCTGAGAATCTAAATTGTAACGACTATCAAATCTAGCTTGTTGGAACGCGACTTCATTGCCGTATCTTAAAAATATTTCATTAGAAACACTTGAACAATTCGAATGATCACTAAGCATAGATTCATTTGAACGAGTAACACATCTTTTAGTCAAAACGCTTTGGCACCTATACATATTAGAGTTATTGTAATTCATTGAATCTTCGTCCATAATATCTTCAAGGTTTGACGGCATATTACGTGGAAGAGTCGAACTTTTCTGGCCTATATAAGACGGTTTGGCCGGAACAACTGGTTTATCAGTAACACTAGATATTTCGTAATTAGACACGGCTCTTCTAGGAGCTTTATTTTTATTATGTTTCTTGCAAACTTTTTTAGAATACAATTTATTTTTACAACTTGCGTCCTGACTAAGACTGCAATCTTCGAGTGAATCGGATGAGAAATTACCGTCTTCTCTTTCTTCTACTTCTTTAGTAGGATGTAGATCTAAGTCACCTTGAGAACTGGGTTCAAACTCGTCCAAATCCCCATATTTCTTAGTTATTTCGGCTATCATTTTTTCTGTGTCACTTTTTATTGTATCAACAATACTTTTGCCATTATCTTTTATATTTTTACTATCAAAACCAACAAAGAAGCTTAAAGAATTCCTCTTTTTTGGATCTAAAGAATTACTTTGAGATTTTTGATCATTCTGTTCTTGATTTTGACTTTTCTGAGCTTTGTCAACCCACTTGCATTCTTCGGATACGGGAGACACTGGACAGGATTTGTAATTTTTAAAAATACTCCTAGCACTTGGTTTAGGTTTCGTCTGCGGTTTATCTTCATGTTTATTTAAGTTTAATGTGAAATTTCTTGATGGTATTTTAGGTGGCTCTTTATCTTCCTGAGCTGGGAACAATCTGTTAAAGACTTTCGATTGTACCTTCTTCCCTATGTCTATAGTAAACGCCAGTGGTTGTTTTTGTGGTAACTGCTCTTTGAAAACCATCGGTTTCGTCCCGTACGGTGTGAAATTCATAGTTCTCTTATCATTAAGTGTTGTAGTCATATTAGAATGAGGTGGTACATAAGGCCCTACGTTCTCTAAATAGTCCGGTATCAGTTTATTTAGATTCGCAGGAATGGCGTAAGGGTTTTTGTTTCGGTAATCGTTGTTAGCGTTTTGATAAGGATTGAGGCTGTCGAAATAGTTGGAATTTAGACTGTCCAGGGTCTCTTCTGGACAGGGGTTTGGGAATCCTGGTCAGCGTGGTGAGAAATTTCAAATGTTAGTATATAGCATTACATGTTAATTTCTGATGAGAAATAAATGTCGTTATTTTGGAATTCAGAAACAATTTTCATAGAAAATAACAAAATCAAATCTTATCTCAAACTAATGCATATTATTTCTCGCCAGATTAATGATATTGTAATTGTTATGGCAAATGTTAATGATTGTGTATCACTCAAATCATTAGCAATGATGTTTGTTAATTCAAATCAATTTGATGTTTTGTTGTATGTTCATAGTCGTATCATTTTTAGGTTTAACACTAAGTAAAAAAAAAAGAAATATCTTAGCAACAGGCATTGAGAAAATTTTACAACAAGCATTGAGAAAATGTAATTTTAAGTGTTTTTGAACCAACTGAATCACAAATAAGATAATAACTATTTTCATTATATGTTTTCGTTAAAATCTAAGATTTTTATTTGTTACACAGTTCATGTAAACAATAATACGACTACCAACATTTAAGAGTCGAATCAAACTTAACCTTACGCCACTTACCATAATTCCTATTATTGCTTGGCACAGCCATGGAGATTGGTCTATTACGTCTAGAGCCGTCTTTTTCTGGTACGTATGACAGGTCCATAGTAGACTGGCTGGATTTTAGGTTGGATCGGAATGCAACCTGTAGGAGAATATTTTGTTTCATTTTAAGTGTTAAAACACATTCCTGTAGAACTATTTGTGGCATAGGTATACCCATCGGGATATAACTTGGCAGAGAGTGAGCGAGACGAATCCATACCGATAATTGGATTAGTATAAGTTTGTCCCGCTCACACCGTCGTCAACTTACATGCCGCCTAGTTTAAAAGTGTAAAAGTCCGCCTATTGTGCTTTAACTGTTTGTAATTTGTACGTACAATGAAGGTTAAATAAATAAAAAAACATGTAAACAGACAGATATTCAAATAACTTCTTTGGCATAGTTTGGTAAAAATATTAGATTGTCGAAAAATTGCTATAATATTTCAAATGATAGCATCGACATATACATTACTTCAGTTGGCAGTCCAAAGCCGTGTTTTTTATAAAAATACATCAGTTTTCAATTATTTACATTCGACAGTATGCTATAATTCTGAGTAAAAGCACTAATTTTTTTTTTCAGACCACTTCACTTACTTCACTTTATGGGCGCCTAGTATCTTTACAAACATTTTATTCCATGGCCTAACTATTTAAGCGTTTTGGGTGGTCGTGGGTTCGAATCACTCGGGTACAAAAAATAAAGTTTATACTTGTGCACACATTTCCTAGAACAAAGATTGCGTTAATATGGAGTCCTATTTTCGATCGAACAAAAATCATTCAACTCGCCGATTTTGCGTGAATCACACTTTTCAAAAATAGCACTTCCGGTCTCACTCACATTCTCCAGCTGGCGCCGTGTCTCCAATATCCTCCTGCTGAGTTCCTCCCTCCTCCTCACCGCCTCGGGGTCCACGTGTCGTGGTGTTCGCGGTGCTGGGGAGGGAGGCACTTGTGACGGACGAGCGGGGGGAACCGGCGCTCGCGACAGATGTTGGGACGAGAGGGACGTGTTGCCTGCAAATGTGTTAGGTGATTGAGATACTCGCAATCTTGTTCATTTAAATAATCGTTTATATTCGTATCGAGTAGGTCACCTTGCACAACCTATGGTATCAGAGTTTTTTCATAACCGCTTTTGGTTTCTTTAACGACCAGTTCAGTCCGGTTCAATAGCAGTCATAAAAGTGTAACAAACTCATCACAATGTACAAGCAATGCATAAATGATTTGGTTTACCATCAAAGCAAGGTACTGTGTATCAATATCTAACTAGTCTGGTTAAAGTAGTAAAATTCTGATAATTAGGTTCTAATTTAAAATAAAACAAGTTATCTACTGCGATTCTATGTTATTCGGAAATTTGTCTTTTTTTTTATTTACAATAAAAACGTAAAGGATTATACATAAGAGGAAAAGAAAGTACAAGAGAGCTGCTTATTTCCAAAGAAATTTCTTCCAGCAGACCCAAGAGAGGAAAAGACAAGAAAAGGGTAATTAGCGTGTACAAAAAAGAAAGGAAAAGTGAAGACTATACCTAATTACCTAAGTAAAACTTTTATAAAATCCTTATAATATAAACATACATATAAAATACATACATAAATATCTATTGTGCTAAGGACAGATAATAAATACTCTTTAACTAGTTTCTTAAATATTAAGATAGTTTTCGATTCTCGTATGTCAGCTGGCAATGAATTCCTATTAAATGATTTTTTATTTTGATATATACCCAGCGTCACTTTCACAGTAAGTACGATACGTCTAACGACACCTCTCAAGCTAAAATCCATCGAGCCGTTCAGGCTGCAGAACGTTCCAAACATTTATACATACACACACATCCACTACATACACACACATCCACAACATACACACACATCCACTATAGAAACTCCGCCCCTTCAATATGAAACGTCAACAAACTCACGTCCTAACTTGCGAAGTACTAGGGTAGCACAAATGATAAGGTTCACCTCCACTAAGCCCCGTATCCAACTCGGCGCCGCTCAGACTGTCGAAGGCGGACTTGAGGTACTTCTCCCTTCTGCCGGCCGTGTCCAACGACTCGCACGACCCTGATAACGGATTCCTATCGCCGTTGTCACCGGAAGGTGTTGACACCTGATAGAGAATAAAAATGCACGGTCAGCTATGTTTTTTTTATTATAAAACTAAGTAGGCAAACAGGCGTACGGCCCACCTGATGGTTAGTGGTGGATGGGTAGCGCGTTGCCGACCATATGTAATGTCACGTTTACATTCCGCTGTCAGGAACATTTTTGTATGGGTCTTATACAAAATGCTAGCTTTTATCAGCGGCTTCGCCCGCGTGCATCAGCACAAGAAGGATTTTAAAATGTGTAAAATACAATACGACATAGGCACCCGGTTTCCCCCTTTTAGGGGTTGATTTTTGGAATATCCTAAAACGAGTCAATTTGTGCCGCTGGTGACGACCCTACGCATGGAACTATTATATTTTCTGACAGCTTAGGTCTCAATATGGGTAGAATTTTCAATAACCATCTTGATAATTGCATTAGCTATTGTTTTCCAAACGCATCATTTATGCAAATAATGCAAAAAATTCAGAAAACTGAACTGAATAAAAACTCAACCATTGTACTACTAGTCGGTAACAGTAAAAAATTATGCAAAAAAGATATATTGACTAGTATGGAAGCCTTGAATAATTTGAATGTGTTTAAAGTTATTATTTGTGCATTCCCTTATATACGTTGCCAGCCTCCAAATTTATATATGAACATTAAATCCTTAAATAATTACATTCATACTTTGACATGTAGTCACAATGAAAAATTGATTTATTTTGACACTAATAACTTTATTAGTGGATGTTCGCTGACGAAAGATAAGTATTATCTTTCAAACTTTTATAAGCATAAGATTGCTACACTTGTAGCTTTTACTATTAACTTCTGGACGAGTTTACATGGTAAACAATTATCTAGTTGTAAGACAAAATCTACCGAGTTGCCACTTACATGTAATGGTGATTCGGGAGACGCAATGGCAGTTTTAAACTGCAAACACTGACAACAGGAAATCCTCAAGAATTAAGATTAGTACATCAAAATATAGAAGGATTTCCTGGCAAAGAACTCATTGTTGAGTTATTTTTAGAATCTTTGAATATAGATATTTTATGTTTGACTGAGCATTGGATTAAAGAGAGTGAGATGATGCTTAGCCTAAACAATTTTGATATTGCAAGCTGTTTCAGGAGAAAGTCTGCTATCAGAGGCGGTTCAGCTATTTATATTAAGAATGGTTTATCCTATAAAGAGCGGCCAGACATTTCTAGACTTTCTGTTGAACGCTGTGCTGAGGTCTCCTGCGTCGAGCTTGAGGAATATATAGTTGTTTGTGTATACAGTCCACCCAATAGCAGTTTCAAAGACTTTTTAAAGGTTGTTGATGGTGTCCTATCAATAGCATCAAAAAGTAATAAAGGATTAACATTTTGTGGTGACTTTAATATTGACATCTTAGTACATTCGGCAACAAGTACCCAATTTTTAAACCTTTTTAGCAGCTACAATTTGAAGAATGTTTTTTTTGAACCAACTCGATTTACCGATACATCTGCTAAATGTATTGATAATTTTTTCTGTAGCCAAACACCATTAAATAAATCGGTTTTTAGTAAATTACCGTCTGACCATTGCGGTCAATTGATAACTTTAAAGAAAAATACCCGTGTACATGAAGTTAATATTACTTGCAGACCTGTCACAAATCAAAAAATTTATAATTTCAAAAATTCGATCGAAAATACTTTATGCTCAGTGACTTATACAGGTAATAATCCTGATAATCATTACAATAAACTATTTGGTGTCATCTCCGACAGCTTTTCAAAGAATTTCAAACAGAAAAAACTTAAACGTAGTAATAAATTAAAATTCAATGAATGGGCTACTACAGGTATTCACAAGAGTAGACAAAAATTGTTTGACCTGTATGCCCAAAAACAATACACGTTTGATAGTAGTTTTGTTAATCATGTCAAAAATTATTCAAAAACATTAAAAAAAGTGTGTAAGGTGGCTAAAGCCAATTATATTAGGAAAAAGATAAATAACGCTCCTAACAAAATGAAAGAGACTTGGAGGGTTATTAGCAAAGAAACCGGTAAATGTAAAAATAAAGAAAATATACAAGAAATTAAATTTCAGGATAGTATAATTTCTTCCCCTAAAGAAATAGCCAATTCTTTTGAAAATTATTTTTCGAATATTCCACTAGAAGTAACTTCAAATATAAATTCAAGCCCTCAGACTGCTGAAACACTACTTAAAACAAATGTCACCCCTTGTGAGTCCAACTTTAAATTTTCGCATATTGATCCCAGTGATGTTATTAAAACATTTAAACAGCTTAACCTGAAAAAAATCTGAAGATCACTGGGGTATGTCTGTTAGTGTAATTTATCACATCATTGGTATTGTTGCTCCTGACTTGGCTTATATATTCAATGAATGTATTGATCAAGGCATCTTCCCAAATTTAATGAAGTATAGTAAATTAATCCCATTATTTAAAAAAGGAGAGAAGTTGGAGCCTGGCAATTATAGACCTATCTCTATATTGCCCGTATTGAGTAAAATATTCGAAAAGATTATGCTCAATCAAATGCTGCGGCACTTTAAGGTATATGATATTTTTCATAGCCAACAGTTTGGTTTTACTGCCGGCAAATCAACAACCGATGCGGGAGTGGCTCTCATCACTCATATTTACACCGCCTGGGAGGAGTCTCAGGATGCTATTGGAGTGTTCTGTGACCTTTCCAAGGCATTCGACTGTGTTGATCATGAGACACTTCTGCTCAAGCTTGCACATTATGGTTTTGACGCTAAAGCAATAAAGTTATTGAATTCATATTTAAATGATAGGCGTCAGACTGTTGACATAAATAACGTTAAGTCAGGCGGTTCAACGGTAAAGATAGGCGTACCCCAAGGCTCGATACTAGGACCCTTACTCTTTTTGATTTACGTCAATGACTTGCCTTACGCGGTTGAAAAAAAGGCTGGCATAGTCTTGTTTGCAGACGATACGTCTTTGATTTTCAAAATGGATCGCCATAGCGGAAATGTCGACCATGTGAATGATGCACTGTCTACAATATCAAATTGGTTCTCCGCCAACAACTTAATGCTGAATGCTAATAAGACCCAATGCATAAAATTTTCTTTACCAAATGTGAGACAGACGCAAGTGGACGTAATGTTAAATGGAGGAAAGTTAGTTCTTGTAGATGACACCACCTTTCTAGGAATCAAAATTGATTCAAAATTGCAATGGGGTTCACACGTTTCAGCTCTCTCCAAAAAACTTAGCTCTGCGGCATATGCTGTCAGAAAAATTAGACTAATAACAGATGTGGCAACTGCTAAGCTAGTCTACTTTAGTTACTTTCATAGCTTAATGTCTTATGGATTACTGCTTTGGGGAAGGGCAAGTGACATACAGACAATATTTATCTTACAAAAGCGAGCAGTTCGTGCCATCTATGGTTTAGCCCCAAGGGAATCTCTTAGGGAGTTGTTTAAAGAAATAAATATATTAACAGTAGCTTCTCAATATATATTTGAAGTTATCATGTATACGAGGAAAAATATTACTACTTTTAAAAAGAACTCGGATATAACTGATAGACCCTTGCGCAATAAAGATAAATTATTTTTACCTTCCTATAGACTGTGTAGGGTTAAAGACTCTTTTGTGGGGAACTGTATACGTTTCTACAATAAGCTTCCTGAATCAATCACTAGTTTGCCTAATGGACAATTTAAAGCCCATGTTAAAGATCTACTTTGTAAAAAGGCTTATTATAGTACTGGTGATTTTCTTAATGACGGGAATGTTGAACTTAAGCTTGGTGCAGAGTCCTCGGCAAATTGACATATCATTATATGTTCTGACATTTCTGTTCGTTTGTCATTTTTTTTTAAATTATTATTTAATTTTTTTAATCAATTTTTATTTAATTTAAATAATCTGATATAACCATTGTGCTAAATGTTGACAAACATGTGAATTCGTTCATTTAACTAGGTAATTAAGCAAAGTTTTTCTTATTTGTAAATTGACGTTTTGAAGAAAATGCTGCAGTGGAGTTTGTGGCGCCGCTTCTTCTCCACTTGCGCTTTGGAAGTGGTGGTAAACTTAATATAAGTAAATTGACGTCAATAAGTGATATTTATATCCTACATTGAGAATAAACAATTTCATTTCATTTCATTTCATTTCATTTCATTTCATTTCATTTCAGTATAAACTCATTTAATATTATCAATGCTCTTGAAAGGTTTCCACAAAATTGGTCTTACTAATCTCGTTTCTCCATACAACGTTTAAACCCCCATTTAACCCACTTAGGGGATGAATTTTGAAAATCCTTTCTTAGTGCAGTCCTAGTGCACAATAGAAACTCACGTACCAATTTCGGAACCAAACGACCCAGCGGTTTGGGCTGCAGCGTGATATGTCAGTCACTCAAATATATATATATATATATATATATATATATATATATACATACTAGCTGTTTCCCGCAGCTCCGCCTGCGTCAAAAAGTATCCTATGTTTGATCCCAGGTCTTCAGCTATATTCATACCAAATTTCATCAAAATCCGTTCAGCTGTTTGGCCGTGAAAGCGTAACAGACAGACAGACAGACAGACAGACTTTCGCATTTATAATATTAAGTATGGATGGATTGTTGTTACTGGAGTGATGTTACCTCATCATCATCAGAATCATGTCCGGAACCACTCAGCGAGGTCCCACTCGGTGGAAGTTCCAACCTCGGCGAGTCAGCTTTCCACCTCTTGGAGCGGCGGACGGATTGACGTAGCTCTTCCGCGTCCATCGCGTTTACCATGAACTCGCTGTAAAAAAGGACGTTATGAATCATTGATTGAATATTATGAGAAATACAGTTATTTTGCAACAATTAGCCAAACATTCACCGTGTGTTTAGTAAGTAAAGTTTACCTACTTCCAATAAAAAACAAAATAAGTGAAAACTTACAAAAAAATTCGATCTCCCATACAAATGTAGCGACAAGATTTTAAATGGGGAGGTCGAAAAATTTGTTTTCAGAAGTAAATGTTTAAAAAAAATTGTTTTAGTAAAATAAATAAAACTATTCAAAGTGATTTTGACCATCGCTCCCAGAGGGACTTGGTTCAGACGATATCCATTGCGATTCAGAGGGAACGCAGCCATCGTAATTGATACCTTTGGTCCGGGTGGTTTATTTTTAACTAAAAATGGTCTTTTTTTTTTATTGAATAAAGCTTTTAATTCTAAAAAAATAAAACCAAAATATTACATACCCAGGCGTAACATCATCGTTGTTCCCAGGGTCTGTTTGTTTTGTCTGAGTATTAACCAAATTAGATAGAATTTGAAGATGTAAAAATGAAGACACGTCTCATTAGACTCGTATCCACGGCCGTAGGCCGTAGTAGAAAATATGAATAAATAAAATAAATCGAACATATACCCAGGCGTTTCATCGTCGTTGTTCCCAGGATAGTAAGTAGGTCTGTTCCGGCTCTCTGAAGATGATGTCCTTTCTCCGTCGGATATGTCTTCTATGTCACCGTCGTGTTCGGTAGATTCTTGGTCCTGGAATAAAAATATCATAATTTATCATCTGGCCGTATAAAATAATTTGAAGTTTCGGATCAAATCTGCCGCTTAACGCGGTCTTTTATAAAAAATACATATCTTTTTTATATTTACTTTATTAAGTCTTTGAACGACAAAACAATGTATTTTCTTTTGTTCTGTCGCGTCGTCTTGCGTTCAACGTGATAAGGAAAGACGCCTTCGGCCCACATTTTGGAAAGTAGTTACCATAGCCTATGGATGGCGACACCAAGAGTATCACGTGTGCATTGCCGACCCTGAAGGACCTAGTTGAATGCCAACTTCCTAAGTTGTGTCCAAATATAGGCTTTAAGACCGCGATTTAAATTATATGTTTTGTGATAGAGTTTACTGAATATATTTAAAAAAACAAAGTCCACACTAAAAAAAAATCAAAAATTAAGAAACAAATAATAAAAACTAAAATCGAACCTCGTATCTCAAACTGCCGAGCGACGAATCGTCCGTGTGATGTCTCGTACGAGCGTCACGCGTGTTCGTTACTATGGTAACCTAAGTTTAAAAAAAAAACAAACAAAAATAAAATAAAAAATAAATAAAAGTCCATGTGCTTTATAAATTCATAAGAAATCAATAATGGCAATAAAAATATACGAATGCTCGACAAGGCTTAAGTTAACTAAAATATTTTTCGTCTCGTTCTTTCACATCAAAAATAGATATGGCAGAAAGGGACTTAACATAATTTAGCTAATGTAGGCTTATCGAACGAATCTATTTTTTATACAGGTGTACCCAAATTAGAAAAGTGAATACAGAGAAAAAATAAGGACATTAAAATCCTTTAATACAAACGACATGATCAGCAGACAGAATTTTTTTTTATTTTTTACATTTTTTTTTTTTTTTAAAAGAAGTATCTGTATGTGTGGCCGACAGAAATAGACATGTGAAACATTTAATATTCTAGTTTTAAAAACAAATTAATTAGCAACTAAATCAATACGAAAAGGCCACGGCAATCGCTTACCATCTGATCTGTCGATCTGATCTTTTCTAAACTATTTTAATACGCGTTTTTATTAATTTTAAAATAAACAAATAACATAATAATAACATTTATAGCCCGACCAGGAAAATAAAAACCCTGCATTGGCGTCGCTACTGATCGCCTTTATGTGGCAACATGTTGTATGTGTCATGTCAACAACAAAATTTACAATGTCATTTAATGCAATACGAGTAGAAATGAATCCTTCCGTTTTCATTTGCATCAAATATGATAACATCTTTTACATCACTTTTCTCTCATTAATATATATTATTTTTACCATTTTGATAAATATTTTTATTTGATAATCTCAAAATTCACAACGTCAACTCCCGTCTATTTTTGGCAGATGACATTGAGATGACGGAATGTCACTTGAATACTTAGTTGCCAGTAAAATAAATTCGTTCTAATATTTTTCCGCAATATGGCCAATGCTGCTATTTTTCCTGGTCGGGCTATACCATGCCCATGCTACATAAAAGCATACAAAAATAGCCTTAATGAGATTGAGAAGTGTCAAGATCAACTGATCCTGCAAACCCAATGAGATGAAAAAGCTATATACACAAAGACCAATATATCTAGCACATGTCCAGCAGTGGACGTAAATGGCAGAAATAATGACGATGAAATTAATTCAACATTTCTCATGCAAGTTAAAGTTTGTATAGTTATGAAGCGTTTGCCACTCGGTAAAATTTTTCAAGAGCCAAGTTCTTTGATATTAAATAACTCATATTAAACTTAAACCCGCACTTCTTTAATAAAACAGAAAATAACTGCTTTTAGTCGTTTAGCAGCCTTTTAGTTAAAAGGCTACGATATAATATTTTCACGTCTTTTACCAATTACGGAATAGACCAAACCTCGTCACGTTGTTTAATTCGAAACAATCAACTTTAGGCGCAAACATACTTAAACACATACCAAATACGGTTAAAAATGGTTTTGCTCTTCATTCGACGATTGTTTCTTAGTCTTTTCTACATCTATCATAATAAATGAACTGATGAATAAAGCTCCATTCAAACAAACGCGAATCTCGCGCGGAACGATCACATAAATAAGAATATGCAGAAGTGTATTAAGCAGTAAGCAGGCCAGTTAACTTTGACACACGCTATGTCACTTCTACCTAATGTTATTTCTGTGGGCGTCAGGCGACCCGCCCGAGATTCGTGTCAGTTTGAATCGAGCTTATCAACGAACGATTCACGATACAACAAACACAAGCGCAAACGGACAAGCGAACTAAAAAAAAAAGTCAAATAAAAATAAACCTTATGCGCCCTGGGCGAGAGTATAGAATTGGCCAATCTGTCAAAGTTTTCAAAAAGGGCCGCGACCCTCGGCAGCTGGCTGAGGTTGAGCGATTTCGGCCGCTGACGTGTTACATTAATATTTAGTTTTGTCGAATTATATCGAACCATCTGGATTTTTAAGCCAGATGGTTCGATATAATTCGTAGGGATTTCTCTTTGCAAGGAACACTGTCTCAATGGAAGCCGGGTCTCCGGCGCCAAAATATAACAAAACATTGTGACAGAACATGTATTCTGTCAGCCGCGCATAACAATTTGTACGAAAAAATTGCTAAGCCCACATTCTGTTAAATGTTCGATGTTTGGTATTAGCAAACATAAAACACGATCGCTGGAGACCCGGCTTAATGCATACAAATATGTCCGTCTGACATTGAGAAAGGTTTGTTGATGGTGTTTTGTGAAACCCATATTCGGCTCTTTATCGTCTTATTATTTTTTTGCCAGAATGGCATATATCGGGTCTTTTAGGGATATATCCTAGACACCTAGTATGATTGTGAAAAAACAACACCAAATGATGCCAGACATAAATAAAAAACAAATATATCAAACCAACTGGTAAAATGTGCAAAAGTAAATTAAAAAACGCAAAAAAATCTGACCAACAAAAGAAACATGAACAAATACTTTTATAAAAAAAAAAAAAAAAAAAAAAAAAAAAAAACATTCTATTAATTTCTAAATTGAGTTCATGGGGTCTTACTATCATCTCTTAATTCCATGTAAATGCGAGTGAGTAAGCGAGATGGCGCAATACGGCGTGTAAGGCTGTCTCGCTTACTCACTTGCATTTGGCTGAAATCAAGAACACTAGTAAGTTAATCAAATGTGATGATTATTATGTTTATCTGGAAGTTAAATATGTGAAACTATGTTAACTGACTTTTGTTGTTCAGGTAAGGTGACCGGCTTTCGAAATTCTTTTTGTGATATAATATTTGATTGGCATTTGTATTCATTACTTTTATAATAAATTGTAATTAATAACTTCATTTAAACTTCGATCTGTCCTGCGATTACATTTGACAACAATCATTGCTATATAGCCTAAATATTATCCTTAATAGAACACCGTGCAAATGAAGAAAATAATAATTCCCTCTCACTCGCACGTTACAAGTGTGTGCGAGTGAGAAGGTATGATTTCACTAGTTTCGTTCGATTCGTTTCTTTTTGCACGGGATATATAACGAAAGCGAGCCAAATAATAATTAAAACAATAATATGTACAGAATAACATTAAAAATCTACATAGACCTTCCACCCAAAGATCCAAAACCATGTGAGTGATTAAAAAGTTAAACAGAACAGGTACAAAAAAAAAAATGGAAAGTCCGAGACGAGTTAAAAACAATTATTTTGAAATTGTTATTTTATCACAAAACAACTTGTAACACAAAAATACACACAGGACATGGGGTTAAATGACAACTGACAAAGACCAAAGATATTAGACATCTATTTCTCATCATGTTTTCCTGGTAGCATCACAAAGTCTTAATTCTTCCCAAGTGGTCCTTTGGTAAAGGGGCATTTTAGGAAGGGGCACTTTGGGAAGAGGCATTTGAAACCTGGGTAAATTTTGGGAAAGGAACTAAACGGCAAGTTATCTTTGTGCAACTTGAAAAAACATTACCTACATTTAGGAAGATTAGATTAAGAAATCTTTTGACAAAAAAACAATCCCGGACTTTCCAACTATCCCCACCACTACAAAATTTACACATCAACACTTATACTATACATACCTGTTTGGCACTCGGTTCTCTCCGTTTCTCAATGAAACGTGTGTCGGTCCCGCTGTCCAGAGAACTGTCTTTCGAACCGTCGGAATCGCGTTTCTCTGTAAGTCAAGAAAATTGACATTGTGTTGATCTTACCTATACTCTTCTATCTACACATATGCTAAAGTTATATTGTCATTTACAATTTAAAAAAAAAATCTAAACCATAAACCCTTTTTGAACTGTGAATTAAACAAAACATTATGCCAACCACAAAAAGTAGTAGCCAGTTAGTGAGATAACAAAATTGCTCAAACTAATCGACAAGAAAATAAAAACTTCAAATAGTTTGACAGCTAACTTTACCCTCAAGTATCCTAGTCGAACTACAATTTAAAAGACCGAGATTTAAAATAGCTTTACAGCTAACTATTAGTTAAACTCTTGCTATCGAATTATTTATTTATTTAAATTTTATCGCACAAAATACAAATTGTACAGTACAAAAGGCGAACTTAATGCTAGGAGCATTGTCTAACATATATATAACGAAAAAATAACAATATGTATATTATCATCATTTCAGCCGCAGTCAGTCCACTGCTGGACATAGGCCTCTCCCAATGATTTCCAAAATGATCGGTTGACAGCACACTGCATCCAGCGTTTGCCTGCGACCTTTTTCAGGTCATCTGACCATCTGGTCGGTGGATGTCCAACGCCGCGCTTACCGGTACGCGATCGCCTTTCGAGAACCATTCAGCTCCATCGGACATTGGTTCTCCGTATTCATGTATATTATGAAAACCCGGCTTTAGTAAAGTTCCACAACATTTTAACAGCTAATTTACCAGCTGGTTGTATCCTGGTGGCCCATTTTCCCCTCGCCGGGGGATGTGGAGTAGGCGCGGCTGGCGTGGGCAACGAATCTCCTAAACTCTTTTTGGCCCACGACGGCAGTCTGCCTATCCTTAACCTGCAAGGAGAACAGCCCGTCAGAATATCGAATTGCTGAAGACTGTGTGATGAGAAAGATAAAGGCTGCAAGGCTAAGACTGCTTTTAATTTTATAAAACGAACGGAACTATGCTTGGTGTTTCTGATAACCTAGTATTATAAAATGGGTTGTAAATAAAGCTATCACGTCTTCTCTAGTTCTCTCTGTCTCTCTCTCTCTCTCTCTCTCTCTCTCTCTCTCTGTTAAACCCTTTTACTCTACCGTACAGAAAGTATACGCTTTTTGTCTTGTCTGTATTTCAGCCTCTCGTATGGCCCTCGTTTTATCTTTGTCTTTGTGGCTTTCTCTCAGAGAACAAGAGGACACAACCAAATTGGGTTGTGTTCTCCCTCTCGTTCTGAGTCTGCCTTCTACTTCATTTCGTGTCAATGAGCTTGGTTTTTTTTTTGTTTTTTTTTTTATCTTGTTTTGTCCAGCTCACCGGCCAAGAGGATCCATTAATTAATTTATGCGCTTTTAAAACACTTCTTCGTATTTCAGGTATCCTAGTACATTTAACGATAATCAGATCACTCATTTTTGGTATTTCTCTTCAATACACCTGTGATTGAAAATTTATCTTTTTACTTTTCTGTCGTACTAGTACTTTCAACCAGAATCCGGGCACCGATCATCTTATCTCAAATGCTTGACATTCGCAATAATTGCGCGTCCTGTATCTCCCTCGGTGAAAAACCCAGTTGAGATTCACTCACACTCTCCAAAGACATGCCTTTGGCAGTTCCTCTTTCTTTCATTAGCTATCATACTTCTATCTTCCGTTCGTTCTTGCTACCTTGTTCCGTCCATTCTTAAATACTTATGAGAGCCTAGTACCTATAGCAAGCTTCTCTGACTATCTCTGAACGAAAATCATTCAATGTCGAACAAAAATTATTTGTCTCGCCGATTTTGCACGAGTTACACTTTTCAAAAATAGCACTTCCGGTCTCTCCCTGTCAATGCACTTGCATACCATCACGCCTTTTCCCCTCCGTGGTAGGCAGAGACTACGGATTTCCATTTGCTACGATCCTTACAGACTTCCCTCGCTTCTTCTACGCTCATCACTCTCGTCATACACGCTATTCGATTACGGGTACTCCTGACATCTCCCTTTTTTTAATATGTCTGCGATTTGGTCGCAGTATGTTCTCCGAGGCCGGCCCTTACCAACTTGTGATCATCCACCTTTTTGCTTTTCTGTCGTCCTAGTACTTTCAACCAGAATCAATTCACTCATCATTACATTTGGACATGATTTTTATTCGATTTAAACAAATGATGAAATGAGAAAGTGTTAATTCATTAATTACAAATGACACTCACGTGTAATCCGGCACGACTGGAGTTGAGAATTGCGCGTCCGGTATCTCCCTCGGTGGAGAACCCAGTTGAGATTCACTCTCACTCTCCAAAGACATGCCGTTGGTTGTGCCTGACACTTTTCTGCAAGGATTAACAATACTTTAACAAGCTATTAATTGATCTAAGTGCGAGCGGGACAGAATAAAATGCTTTAAAATAATACTGTTGTTTTGTCTCGCTCACACTTTTTAGTCTGAACGGATATGACAAGTCGGCCATTTCGAGAAAGAATAGATTATAGTACTGCTATGACAAAGCTTTTATCGAATGTTACCTACAGTATGTTTAAACATGAATGAATAAAGTATCCAGTGTGATCGGTTCATTTCAAAGTCGGGTTGTCTATTAATAATAAAAAATTGGTAGTCCGTAAAGTCGGTTTACGGACGGTAGTTTGACGTGACAATGTCAAACATTACAGTAGTATAATACACATGATCATGCCTCTCTCTCGTTCGTGCCGCGCTCTCGCTTGCGGAACGCGACAATGAGCGTAACGGAACAATGACGTCATCTTTTCCGTGCATGCAGCCCGTAGTATCGAGTTATTAGACGTTGTCACGTAAAAAACTGTACTGTGTCAGTGTTTTCCACTATTAAAAACAAAGAAGTACTGTGCTAAGTGAAGTTTTTCCACTGCTTCACAGGTTCCAAATTGAAAAGGAGAGTGATGCTCGCGCAATTTCATTAGATCCTAGTACCTGCCAATACAAAACATACTCACTTCCCCTGCCGTATAGCTTGTTGGGCCAATCTAGCTCGCATTGTGACAACCATGTCGTGTGGCACTCGCCATACGAATATACAGCCGTCGCCGGATGCGGAAACCAGATGTTGGCAGTCTGGGGTGAACCTGAAAAAAAAAGAAATAGGCTACTTGACAATGTTCACATTTTGACAACAATATATACACTAAAAATCAACCGATACCGAAAACAACAACAAAATTGGTCATTAATTAAAGCAGTAATTGGCATTTAAGTTTTCTAATTAAGAAAAGTGTGTCTTGCTGTCTCTTTTGTACTTACAAAATCAAGTGGCAGTGACGTCACTCCACCATTATGTGCGTCCTTTTCTTGTTTCTTGACTTAATATTGAACGGATTCAAATAAAATCTTATTGTTTTCGATTTCGGCTAGTAAAATTTTGGATATGAACGATAAAAAAAAATTGTGTAGAATTGTAAATATTGTAAATATTCTACCTATACCTAGCCTATTGTAAATAACACGATCCCACTGCAGTACGGAAGTTAAATTTATATCTTACTATTTCCCGCAGCTCCGCCTGCGTCCAAACGTAGCCTATGTTTGACGCCGGGTCTTCAACTATATTCAGACCAAATTTCATCAAAATCCGTACAGCGGTTTGGCCGTGAAAGCGTAACAGACAGACAGACAGACAGACAGACTTTCGCATTTATAATATTAGTATGGATGATAACTGTTCAAATTCAACCATCCATTCGGTAGAGATGGTTGAAATAATAAAATACACGCAAGACACGCGTAAAAAAACATTACCCTCTCTTCGTACTTGTAAAAAGAAGCTATTTCTGATGTTTGTAAAAACGTCGTTGGAATCGCTATTTTCATGAGCTCTATGTAATTTGTGAAACTATTTCTGCTGAATCTTTGGGATAAAACCTTGAATGAATGATTCCAACTAAGCGTGTGAAACCGCTGCTCATACATAGTGTAAATAATTTTGTTTTGTTTTTTTTTTGTCATTACAGTGAAAATTACTAACCTGAGACCTGTGACAATTTCTGAATGTCCATACATGGTGGCCATACATTCCCCCGAGTAGTAGTCATACACGCTCAATATTTTATCCGTGCTTGAAGTCGCTAGGTATATACCACTGCTGTCTAACGCGACCTGAAAATAAGTATGTTATTTTTATCTATGTGTGGGATTGATTACAACCGTGAGAGAAAGAGAGAGGCGTATGCGCGCGATTATGTGTTGAAAATAGATGGAAGACTGTAGGGACAGAAAGAGATGAGAGTAACAGAGAGAAAAAGACGTATCAAATTGAGGATTTGCCTTTGTATAATGATGATCGCCATTACCAATTTAATAGGTTTTATTCATTCATTCATTCATCTTGTATTTAAGATGTTTGAAATAAAAAAAGTCAAAAAAGAAATCACAGATCCTGAATATATGACCATGGCGTTTCTAAAACAAAAGACAAAAAAAGCTTATGATTTGGTTACTTTCATAAATAAAGCGCACAAGCAATAGGCTAGTTTCCTAAAAAAATATTTAGTCAGTCAGTTAGATAATCAAAAAATATTGGAGACGTATTTTTTCTTTTGAAAATTAAACAAAGAATGGTGAAGATATGGCGCGTTAAAGTTCCGTGTGACGTCACAGTGTACTACACTTTTTCGCAATACGTCACGAGACCCCACTCCTAAACTTTGATGCGTTATATCTTTATAATTTATCGCTCAATTGACAAAAGAAAAAATACGTCACTAATATATTTTGCTTTCCTAAATGCCGGACTAATTTTAATGTTAGTATTTTGACCCTGGAAACTAGCCTATTATAAACGTAATACTTTAGGTAATAGAAGTGAAATTATTTACCTTTATGAGGGTGCCATCCTCCGCCGTGGTGCCTCTAAACGTTTTCGTATGTCGACCTTGTGCTGCACTGTATACTCTTACGTTGCGATCCTGACAGTTAAAAAAAAACACGATGATGAAGAAATATCATACATATGTATTAGTACTCCCAAATTAATATAGTCGTTTCTAAAAGACGAACGGCTATACCATTTTATAAATTAAGAATACGTGCACAATACCTAAGCAGAAAACAAAACGTATGTCCTCGTTGTTCATGAGAGCCTGGTATCAAAAGGTATATAAAACGATTGTTCTAAATTCGAAAATTCAAATCATCGGAATCTTAGCGAACGATTTTAAAATTCGGAATATCACGAACGTCGAATTTCTTCCTTAATGTTTATGAAAGCCTGGTACCAAAAGGATATAGTTTTCAAAATATGAGTTAAAACGGTCACCCATCTTAGATGCATCAGACTAATGGTTGCTTGACATGAGCTATTGCAACTTCGGCTGTATGGGATGTATTAGATTGGATCTAATTAATATTTCACCACAAAATCGACAATGGATGCATGAAGGTCTAATTGGTGGTAAGCCTGAATATCTCATGTCAAGCAAATTAGAATCTCACTAAGTAAAGATGGGTGACTAGTTTAGGAATGTAGACGTTTTAATTTTAGTAGGTACCCCGTGTCAAGTAAGTTGAAACATTGGCGACCTATTTATACCAGGCAATTATAAACATAAGGAAATATTTAAGAATCTTTTCCCGACCTCTATAGAATTTTTGAGCGCTTGTCATTGTCCATTGACGTTACGGGTAAACTCGTCATCTATAAATGGAACCTTCGTGGCCATTTGTTGGTTATAACTTGCGCTATATACAAAAAAAAAATCAAAAAATCATACAAACTGCACTTCCACTATTCCGTTGCATATCCTAAAAATATCTCAAGATCTATGGATGAAATAAATCTCTTTACGCCCGAACATAAAGAACTAATTTCATCTGTTAATTTAACTTTGCTTTACACCCACATAAAGCTCTCTGCTTGACCCAAAGGTTGACTGTTAGATAATGCTTTTAGCATTAAGTCCACCTATTGTGCTTTACAATTGTATTTGAATAATAAAATTTGAATAAATAAATAAATTTTGTATTGTGATCAACCACACTTGTTTAAAGATTCGCTATGTTCAAGGTATTATAAACCTATAATATAGCTGTATAATAATAGGCTAGTTTTCTAAAAAATATAAGAAGTCCGTCAGTTAGATCATCAAAAATTATTGGAGACGTATTTTTTCTTTTGAAAATTAAACAAAGAATGGTAAAGATATGTCGCGTTAAAGTTCCGTGTGATACTTTTTCGCAATATGTGACGTCACGGGCCCCCTCTTCTAAACTTTAATGCGTTATATCTTTATAATTTATCGCTCAATTGACAAAAGGAAAAATACGTCTAATTTTAACGGACTAATTTTAATGTTATTCTTTTGACACTGGAAAGTAGCCTAATAGGTTTTAATTTGCATAATTTCCTATACATACCTGACAAGCTGTAAGTATGTGTCTACCGCCCGCATCGACTTCCATATCGTATAAGGTCGTACGACCTGATACGTTTTGACCACGAGCGAACTGGTAACTGCCGTCTGAAGTCTGTAAAATAGATAGATATATAGATATACACTTTATTGTACCAATCACAAAATTAAAATTAAATGTAATACATTTAGAAAATTGAGTACAAAGGCGGACTTATCGCTATTGCAATTTCTTCCAGCCAACCTTAGGGTAGATAGGATAAAAAGTGAAAACAAACAAAAGGCGGCACAGTAATAAAAAACTAAAACTATCATCCTTACATAACAGTCAATAAATAAACCTACAATCAATTAATACTATTCAATTTCTACACTAATATCATAAAGAGGAAAGATTTGTATTTTTGTTTGTATGTTTGTAATGAATAAACTCAAAAAAAAAACTATGTCGATTTCAAAAATTCTTTCACCATTGGAAACCTACATTCACCCTGAGTAACATAGGCTATATACCGCAGGCGGAGCTGCGGGAAACAGCTAGTAATGAATATATACATACCATATATCTACATACAATAATAAAAAAATAAAAGAAGAGAAAAAAGTGACTAACGAAAATAAAATATGAATTATTAACTTCTTCCAAGCGTATTTTCTCAGTTGAATGCTAATATTAGGCCTTGATGTTAAAACGGCTAGTCGAATAATTATTGTTCAATATCTTAATTTTTCAATATTTAATATAATATTTTTTTTCTTCGATATCGAATAATTTTCGTTCCGAGTTCGAATGGTTCTTGAAAGAAATAAAGAAAGAATACACCGTGAAATTTTAGTCGTTTTGGACTCCATTCATGCAACTGAACAACTTTCCCCAAGATACATGGGTCGAAATATGGAGTAAATATTTGGACCTCCCATACAAAATGTCTCATCACGTGACCTGACTTACTATGGGAAGTCCAAATTTGTTTTTCATGTTTCGAGCTACGTTCCTTGGGGAATAGAAGCAATGTTGACCTTTAACGCCATTAGTTCTTCATCTAAGTTAATTTAGTATATTACCGTTCGTATCTGCCTGAAGAGTATAGTCTTGTCAGCCCCACACGAGACCATTTGAAGATGAGCTCCGGAGTTCAAGAACCGCGCTGCGGTGATCGACGACGAATGTTCGTCTAACGTTTGTAGTATTTGGTAACCCTTGAAAAAAAAATGTTATTTTTTTTATTTTTTATTTATTTACTTTATTTATGTAGACAATAAAAATGCAAAGGATTATACATAAGATGAAAAGAAAGTACAAGGGAGCTGCTTATTTGTAAAGAAATTTCTTCCAGCAGACCCAAGAGAGGAAATGACGAGAAAAGGGTAATTAGCGTGTACAAAAAAGAAAGGAAAAGTGAAGTGTTATCATAAAACATGCAATATATCTTTGCTCTTATGATATCCTAGTAAGCAAGGAGGAGAATAAAAAGGGAGATCCGTTAGCAAGAAAAAAGAGGCGGGGGAGTATGAAAGGGAGGTATCCTTACCTAATCTACTGGGAAAACATGAATTAACCCAAAGTGTGAAGCACTTTGGGTTAATTCCTAGCGCTTATGATATCCTAGTAAGAAAGGAGGGGAAAAAATGAGATGGGGGAGTAAGAAACGGGGGGGGGGGGGGCGGTATGATCCTTACCTTATCAACTAAGAAAACATGAATAAGCCTATCTCTCGAAGCCGACGCCAATAACCTGGGCTTCGCGCTGTACTCCAAACACAGGACCTCAGCATCGTGAGCTTCCAAAGTGTGAAGTGCTGAACCGGACGCAGAGTGTACCCAAACGTTGCCAGCCCTGTCCCCGGAAGCTATGTGACGCCCGTCTGGAGATACCCGTACGCATCTGTGACAGTTAGTTGACGTTAATTTTAATTCTTTCTTGTAATCCTATCAAAAATAACATTAGAAAGTTTGCATGTTTGTTAAAAAGAGATTTTTTTGACACTTTGACAACTTAATACCCGGTGGTATAAAGATGTCAAAGTGGGACCGAGTCATCTGACATCTGAAGTTAGGTCTCAGATGCCAGAATAAGATTTTAATCATCTAATGATGATTGGAAACATGATCCGACATATGTTGTATTAACAAAATATTTTTTATTAATTACCTATAACTTACTCTTTGTTACCTAAGTCTAATCAAAATATAATTATTTTTTTCAATTTCTGTTCAATGAGATATGATTATATGTCAACACTAACCTGACTCCAGTCTTGTCATCGTAAGATTTCGACTTGTCCTTATCACTAGTGGCCGTTAAATCGACATCCTTCAAAAACTTCAGTTCTGGATCGATGTATATCACTTTGGTGAGTTCCTGTTGATAAAAACAACATAAAAATGATAGAATATTTTTGAATTTCGAACATATTCTCTCACGACACGATGTCTCAAACACATTAAATCGATGGAATCAAATTTCTTGTAGCTTTATACTTGCCTAGTACTTTTTGGTTATTTGGCGATGAAAGCACGGTCACCCATCCACGCGGAAGCACTTTTTGCTTATCACACTAACTACTCACATTGCTGTATATGTTTTGGGCCTGCGGCTGTATCTGCCAAGCGCGAACCGTGTCATCGCTGGAACACGTGAGGAATGTCAAATTTCGAAGTTGTCAAGTTTCCGCCGATCCATACCACTTTAAACTAAAACTCCTATAGCTTTATACTTGCCTGGTACTTTTAGCTTATTTATCAACGAAACCACGGTCACCCATCCACACGAAGCGCTTTTCGCTTACCACCACTAACTACTCACATTGCTGTATATGTTTTGGGCCTGCGGCTGTATCTGCCAAGCGCGAACCGTGTCATCGCTGGAACACGTGAGGAATGTCAAATTTCGAAGTTGTCAAGTTTCCGCCGATCCATACCACTTTAAACTAAAACTCCTATAGCTTTATACTTGCCTGGTACTTTTAGCTTATTTATCAACGAAACCACGGTCACCCATCCACACGAAGCGCTTTTCGCTTACCACCACTAACTACTCACATTGCTGTATATGTTTTGGGCCTGCGGTTGTATCTGCCAAGCGCGAACCGTGTCATCGCTGGAACACGTGAGGAATGTCCCTGGAGGTAGATCTCCTGCCGCTGGAGCCACATCCATGCCCCAGATGCAAGCCGAGTGGTAGAGAGCCGAATGGGATTTGCCCACCTGTGGGATGAAGAACATTTCTTGAGGGTTAGCAAAAAAAAAAGTTGGTCAAGCGCGAGTCGGATTTGTACACAAAATGAAAAAAAAAAACAGCGTTTAATTCAAAATACTTTCATACAAACTTACATAAAGAAGTAGTATTTTTTTGTAACTCATGAGTAAATGGAAGGATGTTTGTTTCTCTTTCACAGCTAAACCGCTGAACCGATTTTGATGAAATTTGGCATGAATATAGTTGAAGACCCAGAATCAAACATAGGATACTTATGGGCGCAGACGGAGCCGCGGGAAACAGCTAGTCTATCATATAAATCTACGAACAACCGGTATATTTTCTCACTATCTGTTTTACAATACAAAACAAAATCTCTTTATACTAACTTCCGTATTAAAAATAATTTGTTAAGCACACGTTAACTAAAATATGTTTTATTCCACTTCTCTTTTATTCGATATTTAGCGTGAAAGAAAACAATAATAAAACACATTTTAGCTAAAGTGTTCTTAACCAATTATTCTTAATACGAGAGTAAAACTTTAGACTTTTTTTTTCTTTTTATTTTATAGTAGCTATTTCCCGCAGCTCCGGCTGCGTCAAAAAGTAGCCTATGTTTGACCGCGGGTCTTCAACTATATTCATACCAAATTTCAACAAAATCCGTTCAGCGGTTTGGCCGTGCAAGCGTAACAGACAGACAGACAAGACTTTTGCATTTATAATATTAGGATATTCACTTACCCGCTTGATATCTCTCACATCCCACACGTACAGACTGTGGTCGTTATAAACGGCTGTCAACTTGTGGTTCCGTTCGTCGTACGTCAACGCAACCGCGTCCGGAAACCGGGCCCCGGCTGGTTGCGAAAACATGTGGCTGTCGAGACAAACAAGGTTATTAATTTACTTAAGTATAAATAAACATATCTATTCAATAGGCGGACTTAATGTTTAAAAGCATTATTTACTGCCATATTGAGAAAAAGAAAATTTGTAGGGCGCCAATACTTTACTATACTGACATGAAACTAATGAACAAAAAACCAAATGAGATTATTTAATCTCAGGAAACTACAATACACAATACTACACATACATAAACGATAAACTCACATAATATGCCGACATATACATACCTAAACTAGCTTTTTCCCGCAACTCCGCCTGCTTCAAGAAGTGGCCATGTTTGACCCCGGGTCTTCAACTATATTCTTACTAAATGTCATCAAAATCCGCCCAGCGGTTTGGCCGTGAAAGCGTAACAGATAGACAGACTTTCGCATTTATAATATTAGTATGGATTATTTGTGATTTCCCAGATATGGGCTCTAAAGTTATATTGTATTGTATTATAGCTAATATGCTAACAAACGATTCATAATACAAGGGTAGGAAAATATGGCTTATACGGACACAAATAACTTTTGTTTGGCCACGCTTTTGTATCTTAATAACTTGTGTTTTTACAATAAAGATCTTACAAACAAACAAACAAACATAACAGTAACAAAGTACCTTATATTAGTCCCGTGTGACACATCCACGCCGAGATAATGCGTTCTAGGCAGCGTCGTGACGTACTGAAGCGAATCCGGGGCGAAACATCTAACTATGCCCTCGGCGCAACCCACAAAAATGTACTGGCTGCCTATCGCCATGCAGTTGGCTGATGTTGTCTGTAGGGGAAAAAAAATATCGATCAATTTTGAAATTTTCATTTATTCCGTACTAGCTGTTTCCCGCAGCTCCGCCTGCGGTATATAGCCTATGTTACTCAGGGTGAATGTAGCTTTCCAATGGTGAAAGAATTTTTGCAATCGGCACAGTAGTTTTTGAGTTTATTCATACAAACATACACACAAAAATACAAAGCTTTCCTCTTTATAATATTTGTGTAGATTAGTGTAGATAGTGTAGATAACTTCCCTTACTTCTAAAGTTTTCCAAAATAATTCGTAAGTACTTACCTTAAGCTAGATAGATATACTCTTTAATGTACCATTCAGAAAATGTATACATGTCGATCTAGTTCCATCCATTTATCCAGTAATCTTCTACCATTAATCAATCAATCAATCAATCAACTTTATTGCGTATTATGGGTTATATATAGCAATAACAAGATCTTAGACCACAAACAGCTGTCCTATTGGACATTGAATCAGCACAGCAATTCTCCTCTAGCGATTGCGTACGTTCTATCAGCTGAGTGCACCATCCCGCATACGACGTCGCATCTCTTTGTATTACTGCACGCCTAGTATCTTTCACGCGCTTATTAGCATTAATTTCCCATATAAACTTGAACAAATTCTTAACGACTTACCCTAAGTTCCACCCACTTGTCCAGTAATCTTCTACTATTGAATTCGCACAGCAGCCCTCCTCTGGTGATCGCGTACGTACTATCTGCCGCGTCTCCCTTCCCGCACACGACATCGCAGAACTCATTGTCTTTCTGTTCGCCTAGTATCGCCGATCGGCCCATCAGTGGCACTGGTTCTTTGAACTGGAATTAAAAGAAAAATAAAAAATATTATTTTAAAATCGAAATTGATTTTTATCTGTAATTGAGTGCGAAATTATTATTGACTAGCTGACCAGGCAAACTTTGTACCGCCTCCGAATATATTCACCTTTTAAACCTTCCCTGGACTTTCACAAATAATTCAAAACCAAAAATAGCCAAATCGGTCCAGCCGTTCTCGAACTAACGAACAGCAATTGATTTTTATATATATAGATTAATTAAATTAAACTATTCTAATACGGTTTTATCGCTTTTATTACTTATTTATTTACACCTGACGTTTCAAACACTTTACAGCGTTCATGGTCGCAGGCAGACTAAGTTAACATTTGTCTTTGATGTCATAAGATTACAAACTACCGCCTGAAATTTTTATTGGGAACTATTCCGATTCACGCAGTATTGGCTCACGCGATAAAACCGTATTAAAATAGTTTAATTTAATGAATCGCGAAAACATAGGAAATCATTATATAGATTAAAATTATATTCTAAATTTGCATACTAATATAGTCTAAGTAATACTAAAAATTTTATGGATTATCATGATCTGAAAATAAATGAATATATAAATAAAATTGCTTGATGAAGGTTATCTTTAGTAGAAATATCCGATGGCTCGATTATTTTCCTAACAAAATCAATTAAAGTGAGCCAATTAACTTTGGTACTTCTACCGAATCTTATTTCTATGGACGTCCCGAAAGTCGCGCGGGATTCGGGTCAGTTTGAATAGAGTCCATTACCATAAATTCAAGCATTCCATTAACACATCTGCTTATAGTCTTAAGACTGATTGCAAGATTTAGAAAATAAAGAAGAAAAAAAAATTGGTTGTCTGTAAAGTCGGTTTACGGACGGTAGTTTGACGTGACAACGTCAAACATTACAGTAGTATAATACACATGATCATGCCTCTCTCTCGTTCGTGCCGCGCTCTCGCTTGCGGAACGCGACAATGAGCGTAACGGGACAATGACGTCATCTTTTTCGTGCATGCAGCCCGTAGTATCGACTCATTAGACGTTGTCACGTCAAAAAAAGTTTGAATAGAGCTTTATAAGATAATCGTTCGCCAACAACTGGATTGCGATGGCTCAGTAATCTCTTCGGAAACTGATAATGATACTGGTATTGTAAATATACAACCAGCCTCACGTATTCATTGTTTAAAAACTTCCCAAATAAAATTCTCAAAGTGGAGAGACCACATCGAAAAAAAAATTCTGAGCAAAGTGAAAAAAAAAATTGTTACAGAATTCATACTATTAACAGTTTAAACCAGTGATTCCCAAAGTGGTCCAGGTGGACCCCCAGGGGTCCACGGGAGACTTGCTGGGGGTCTACGTAGGCGTGAACAAAAAATGGGGGTCCATAAGATGTTAATGGGGGTCCACGAAAATTTATCTGCTTTTGATAGTAAAGAGCAAAAATGTAAGCATAGTTTTTATAAGGGCCTACCTACATTGTTTTAAGTACCTATCTAAGCAGATAATATTTTAATAAGGCAAGCGACTGTTACTTGTCCAAACTTGTGTATTCGATATTACGTACAATTTCGTGTACAGACTTGCAAAGCGCTATCCGCCCGACAATGCTTAATGCTTGTTCAGACATGAACTTGATCAACACTATAAATACTTGATGCCAAAGGCAACCAAACGCATTCATTTGTTTCCGGAATTTCGAAAACAAGGCGGAATTTGGAAAAAAGTTGTGAGAAAATTTATATCTGTGTTTGCTAGTGCCGGAGAAAAGTAAGTAACCTACCTTTTTTTGTTATAGTACTTAAGTATTTTGTTTACGTGTACTAGTCGGTTGATCACAACGGCCTGTATAGATAGGTAACTTAGTAACTTACAGATATTTTAATTGTCCTCTTTCGATTTGAAGACAAACACAGCACGTTTTATTCAATTGTTTTTTCACGAGAGAAGCACTGCCTCTCTAAAAAGGCCGAATAAGCAATATTGCAGAGCAATTAATTTTGTAATTTTTCTTGCAAATAACTACTAATTTTATAAAACAGTAATTTCATAATCATGTTAAATTGATTTTGAAGTAACTATTTTATCAAAACTATTCCTTTTCGGAAAGAGCGAGCGGTGCGCGGGCGACGGGAAAAGGGCGGGGCTTGAACTTCGATGCCTGTTTGTCACGTTTTAACAATGAAGCCGCAGACAAAAAATACGCAAATACACGGAGCGCGTGAACTCATTGATTTAATAAAATGTTAGTTATCGTTTTTATGGACAATTTTGGGATTTCGACGTTTATTTTTTCCTACACAAATATGATCAGTATTCGATACTGAGTACACTAATTTTTATTTATACTATTAAAAATTAGTGGTAAATTATGTACTTTAAAATTGATACCGTTTTGTGAAAACGTTTGTATTTGTCTCAGCGGTTTATTAGTTGGTCCCTTTACAAGCCGTAATTCTATTTCCGCGTGCTGACAAAGGCTGCGGTGTGATACCTATATTCAGAAAAAAACTTGGTTACTAAAACATTTTTTTTACAGGTAAGGTAACTGACACGAAACATGGCTACAGCAAAGAAAAAATGTCGACAATATAGTGTCGATTATTTGAAATATGGTTTTGTTCCATCAGAGGCAGACAAACAATTGCCCATGTGCCTATTATGCAACAAAGTTTTGAGCAATGACTCTATGAAACCATCAAAGCTCGAAGATCATCTAAAAAGGTGTCATACTGATAAAATAGGTAAAGATTTAAAATATTTTCAAACATTGAAAGAAAAATATGGAAAGAGACCCACCATGCACAGTATGTTCGCTTCAACATCTCAAAGTAACGATGATGGCTTGCGGGCATCTTACAATATCTCATTACTTATAGCAAAATCTGGAAAACCGCACACTATCGGAGAACAATTAATTTTACCCGCTGTTGAAGAGGTTTTAAAAACTGTTTTGCACAAATCTCCATTTGACGTACTAAAAAGAATTCCATTAAGTAACAATACTGTACAAAGACGCATTGATGAAATGAGCTCTGATATCGAAAGCTTTTTGTGCAATCATCTGCAAAAATCTCATTTTTCTATACAACTGGACGAGTCAACGTTACCCAGTAATGAAGCATTACTATTGGCATATGTCCGATTTATTGTTGAGGAAGAAATTCACGAAGAATTGCTATTTGCCAGAACTTTGGAGACTGACACTAAAGGCGAATCAATATTTAATGTCCTGAGTAATTTTTTTACGGAAAAATCGATCCCATTTACAAACATTATTTCAGTGGCAACAGACGGAGCTCCTGCAATGGTCGGGCGATATCGTGGGTTTATAAGTCATCTCAAAAGAATTATACCAGGACTTACAGCTATTCATTGCGTAATCCACCGACAACATCTTGTGGCAAAACATTTAAGTGACAGGTTGAACCAATCTCTTCATTTTGTAATAAAAGCTGTCAACAAAATCAAAAGCAATGCATTGAATACACGTTTATTTGCTCAATTGTGCGACGAAAATGATGAAGACTTCCAACGACTGCTCTTACATACTGAAGTACGCTGGTTGTCGAAAGGTGCATGCTTAACGAGATTTTACTCTGTTTTCGATTCCATATTAGAGTTCTTAGAAAGTAGAGATCCAGATTTAAAAGAAAACTTGATCAAATTCAAAGCAGACATTGCGTATTTGACAGATTTGTTTAAAAAATTTAATGATATTAACTTGCAGTTACAAGGGGACAGCCTGAATTTAATAAAAACAAAGGGGATAATTTCGGCTTTTCTTGGGAAATTGAAATTTATGAAGCAAAACATTAGTCGGCGCGAATTCTCTCAATTTCCAAACTTGTCGCAGGTAGAATGTATTGATGAGGATATCCTACAGTCAACATTTAAGTGCCCTGCATGATGACTTCAAAACCAGGTTTGAAGATATACTGACGATGGATATACCACCATGGATAATAAATCCATTTGATGAAACGGAAGTGGCCAATGTTGTATTACAAGAGGAGCTGCTCGAGCTAAGCACTAATGAGGAGCTGAAGGTGAAATTTAGAAAAGGCTACCCAACATTTTGGCTGCAAGCAGAAATACCCGAAAAATATCCTGGACTGTGGGAAATCGCAAGGAAATTTTTAATAGCTTTTCCCTCGTCATATCTTGTCGAAAGGAGTTTTAGTGCCGTTACAAACCTCTTAACAAAAAAAAGGAGCAAATTAAACATCACAGAGCGGGGGGATTTGCGGTTATTGCTCACAAAAATAAAGCCAAACATTGATCGTTTGCTGACACTCCATCAGATACATCCTTCCCATTAATTAAAATTATGACCTGAACCTATATTACCTTAATATTTTTTTCTTGTAATTCTATTCTTTTAATAAATAAAGTGATATAAAATGTACCATTTTTCGTTTTTATTTTACATATCGAAATATAGGGACAGAACTCAGAAGTGACACAATTTTTATTTTTTGGCGACTTTAAGAATGTGGTAGAAATGTAGCAGCAGGGGGTCCACCGAAACCAGTAAAATTTTGAAAGTGGTCCACGAGAAAAATAAGTTTGGGAACTACTGGTTTAAACTAACATTAATTTCTTAATTTAGAACTATTTTGTGGAGGTAGTTAAAAATGGGAAATCAAACAGTTAAAGTTAACCTCCACTCTATAGGCTATTTTTACTAAAATTTCAAGTAATGTTTACAAGATTTGTAAAGGTAAAACCAGCCCAAATATAATTTAGAAACAAATATCAGTGGAGCCTTTCAAATGACTTTTTTGAACTATATTGTAGCAACCATGTACAAATAGTCGATGATAGTCTTCCAAAAATGAAAATTAAAAAAAAAGAAAAGAAAAAAAATATATATATATATTATTCTATAACTTACCTTAGCATTTCTGGAATATTCTAAATACCAAAACTTGACGTGCCTAAATCCAACCGTAACGAAGTAATTGCCACTTTCCGAAAAACATACCGCCTTCACTCTCGATGAAACCTGAAAAACAGAAAATCAAGATCAAATAACAGTTGCAAATCAAATACAGGCTGTTGCAGGCGTTAATAGACTACGGTATCCGCTTACCATTGGGTGGGCCGTACGCCTGTTTGCCTACTTAGTTGTATAAAAAAAAATACACCAGAGACCAAAATCTTTTTAAAGCTATCTATAACAGAAATTGAAACTATTTATGTGTAATATGAACACTAAGGGCCGATTTTACCAAAATCGCATAAGTTTTATGAAGTTTACATTCTTACAATCCTCAAACGATTCCGATATAAGGATTCACCCCCATATTCTCAAACGTTTGCTCAAACTCGACTCAACCTCACTCCAACTCATTGTTATGATTAATCTTCACTAGCTTCCTTGACATACGGAGATTTCTCATTGGAGGTGAGTATCGAACTGTCAAATATAAGGTTGGTCGAGAGAGAGGTACCTTGAGGCGTTCTTGAAATGAAACAAAGCAGTTATCCAGTACTTTATTTTATTTTATAATTTATTCTTTTGTAATTTAATTTTTTTGTGCTATGAATGGTTATTTACAACCTGCGAGTTCCTCATTGGAGTTTGCTCAAGCAACCAACTAAGAATATCGTTTTCAAGGAAAGTTCGAGGACTTCCTTGAGGCTCCAATGAGTTTGAGTGAAGGACTAAGGTTATGTTTAAGAATACGGGTGTCATTCTCTTGAATAAAAACGCCTGCTATTCATTTCTTTATGTTTAGATTATTTACTCTTGGATAGGAACAATGTTGGTGAAATCGGCCCTAAGTAGTCTTATAAAAATCCCTCGCTACGCACGTGATTCGATTCTTGAATTCATTTTTAGTTTTAAGTTAAAAAATTTAAGTGCCGTAGGGTCAATCATGAAATTTTATTGAGGCGAAGATTTCATTGATCTAGCATCTGCGTTAATAATATCTCGTGGTTGAGGTTTTCACACACACAATCACAATATCGAGTAGGTCACATTGTCAATCGACTACGTACACCCTGGTGTCAGAGTTGTGCGGAACCGCCTCTCGGCCTGTGCTTCCTTTGACAACCACTAGATGGCGGCCAGGACCAACGTGCCTTCCGAAGCACGAAATCATCTTTATTTTCAGACAATCAGGTGATTCAGGCCTGCAATGACCTTTGTTCCTAAGCGCATGAAACAACTAAATAAAATTTAATAGGTTCCCGTGGGAATCAAACCCGCGACCGCTGGGTCAAAGGCAGACGCGTTAACCACTGGGCCACAGAGACGGTTGTCGGTTGAGGTACTGAACTCAGTTAACAAGTTTTCAATAGTCACCTTATTGCTAGCTAGTTTGAGGTTGTTCCGCCAATCCCACACGTTCACGATCATGTCGTGCTGGGAGCCAACGGAGACTAGATACTTGGAGGACGTGGAGAAAGCCTGAAAATTAAAAAATGATCGTGTTTCAAACTCGCTTTACATACCGGGAGCCCTATATTTGAAACTTGCTGTTTACCGCAGCTCCGCCTGCGTCAAAAAGTAGCCTATGTTTGACCACGGGTCTTCAACTATATTCATACCAAATTTCATCAAAATCCGTTCAGCGGTTTGGCCGTGAAAGCGTAACAGACAGACAGACTTTCGCATTTATAATATTAGTATGGATGACTCATGTCGAATGAAAATCGTTTGACTCGCCGATTATGACGAATGACAATCATTCGATTATGACGAATGACAATCATTCGATTACGACGAATGACAATCATTCGATTATGATGAATGACAATCATTCGATTACGAACGAAGATCATTCGACTCACCGATTTTGCGTGAGTCACACATTTCAAAAACTACACCTTTCTTTATCTTTAACGAAGTCGAACCCCACTAACATCGATAACTCTTCTTCTCTTTCCATCTTTCTTATCTTTTGTTATACCCAGATTATCCAATTTTAAATAGACTTTAGAAGTTTATGCCATTAGATGGGTAACTAAGCTAGACCATAATCTGTAGTACATATTGTTCTAAAAATCATTCATGCACTTTTGCAGCTGACTGTACATGGATACTAACCACACAATTAACTCCATGCGTGTGACCAGGAAACTCTGCTATTTGAACCGCCCCCGATGCCGTCGGGTCCTGGAAAAACATAAGTTGAAAATTAATCAAAATATTCAGAAAATCACAATATAAATTTTTCTGTTTCAATCAATCAATCAACTTTATTGCGTATTATGGGTGTACAATGATGTTATATATAGCAATTACAAGATCTTAGACCACAAACAGCCGAACGGCATGCAACATTGGACAGCATTTTGGAACTTGTCGGTAAGGAACTCTTTTACACTGTAGTATGCTTTTTCAACCAACCATTTAGTTTTCTTTGAAGCTATTTATATCCTCGATTTCAGTAATGTCCTGTGGTAATTTGTTTCTCCATATGGTAGACTGGTAGAGAATACTTTTAGTTCGCCTATTGTATAAGTATGTTTACTTGTGGTACAATATTTTTTTAATCATATAATTAAAAATTAAATTGGGCAGCTTGGGCCTTGAATTCAAAGTGAATTCACACAGACGCTTTTTGCTACTCGCCGCTAGATGGCGCCAGTCACTCCTTCCTTTTAAAAGTAATCAAATCGGTAAACAAGTAAATAATTCAGTTGTTTTATCGTTTCAACAAGTTTATTATGCATTGCACGGTTTGCAAATGATACTTGAAAATTATTAGCTGCCGAGCGAACAATTCAAGTAAATGCGCAATTCATAAAAATTATAAATCCCACTGGTGACAGTAAAAACAAAACACATCAAGAAAAAATATGTTCTAGCAGACGTCTTTTCTTAAGACATAGAACCACGTATCTGCAGGTACTTGACACCATGAGAGAAGGCCACGCAAGTGACGTTCTTCCCGGACGCGTTGAAGATATGCGCGATTAACGGTTCAAAAGGGGCTTGGTGGTTAGACGACTCTTATGCTCAATGTGAGGGGCAGGTTATAAACTGACTTCTGGAACAATGATGTACGCAGGCGTACCTGTAAGTCCCAAACCCTGACAGCGGGCGCGTGCCCACACTCCCCCGTGGCGAGGAACCTCCCATCGGGAGAGAAGGCCACGCAAGTGACGCTTTTCCTGGACGCGTTGAGGACATGCGACTGACGATTCTTGCGGACATTGTACAGGACCACCGTGCATCTGGAATTGAAAGAACGGGTGAGGTTATGTATAGAATGAAACTTTGGAGATATAAAATGAAATTTAATCTGACACGGCCTTACTGCAATATCTTAAAAAACTTTTGCTATCTATTAAAGACACTGAATGCTTTTACTCTCTGACAGTTAATTGGTTTCAATGATGTATCTTTTCTTAAATGTATGTAAATGGTGCAATAAAGTGTTCATTCATTCACTGAAGAATAGATCTGAGAAGATCTTTCATGATGTACCAACATAAAATAGGTCAACACAAAAAAAATAGGTGTACCTATAGCCTAGACTTACATTAAAACATTTCACTGTTTTTAAAATTTCAATATAGGTCTGGTGGACGTCAAAGGAACCACGTCAGAGGCCGAGAGGCGGTACCGCATAACTCTGACACCAAGGTGTATATGGTCGATTGTAACATCTGATAGATTTTATTAATATTTTTAAATGAATCTGTAAATAATCTTATGGATTAATGTGGCATTATGTGTGGCAACACGAATTAAAAAAGGGATACTCGACAGTTGCATGATGGCAGTCATGAGCCGGTTGGATTGATTCAGCAAATTTTCGAAAAGAAAATAATAAAGTTGATAAGTGAATAAGTTCTAAGGAAAAGATGAGTAAACAGAAATACAAGTTCTCAAGAGATTATTAGCAGTTTTATTCGACTATCCTCACACGATTGACAATTTAACCTATATGATATGACAGAATTAGAAACGAACTTGTCAGGGGTTCATTTAAGATGGCCCCAATAACAGAAAAGCTTAAGGAAGCCAGACTCCGGCTGGTATTGCCACCTGATGAGGCGGAATGCTGACCACCCTGCCGAGAAGGCAATAGGCATACTTGAGAGGCCGAAAGGAAGAGGGAGGCCCATCGCCACGTGGTGGTCCAGTATAAAGAGAGACGTGAAGAACGTTTCCGCGACAACCCAGGACAGACAATCCTGGCGCCGAGTTACGAGGAGGGCCGACCCCAGATAAACTGGGAAGGTGGCAGGAGAAAGAAGAAGAAATGACGATGTTAATGAATAGAGGTTTATTTGTGGCCCTAGGTCTTTCGATACAATATTCGGGAGTTCCACTATTCTTGATACCTGAACGTGACAATGCATTTCCCCTCTGTTTAGTTCAGGGGCAGATTATACGGTCGAGTAGAAATAACCAAGCAGATGACCGAGTGTACCTTTTAATGTACTTTTGGTAGATTTTCCTAGTAATTTTGAAATAAGGGTAACATACTCGTGAGTCGTGTGTGAAGAGAATACCAACATACTATCTCGGCAAAAAAATCAATCGATTTAGGCTCGACCTAGACTCCCATACGACTCCCACAGTAGCGAATGTAAATAAAAATTCAGAGAACGTCGCGTGGGCAGCCGTTAACGTGAGACTACAGTTTTAGTGATGAGCAGAGCGATTACGACAGGCGATTAATCAATTACTCTCTGTAATGCGTTCCCTCAATTAAAAATTAATATAAATATAAAAATAATTTATTTATTTATTATTTATTTATTTATTATCATTTTATAACAGCCCTGTTTTTGTCCATAGTTGAGCATTGAGCCTCTCTTTTATAGCTTAGCGTTTCTTAGATTGCGTCCACATCGCTCTTCATGTACAAGAGAAGTCTTTTTGCCTTTTATACGTGGCGCTGACAAGTGCTTTTTGTCTAGTTCATTCTGCCTTTGCTTACTACTACAACATTTGACTGAGAGCTTAACAAAAGTGTGAAAACTACAAATAAAAATGCTGACTCATAGCACAACATGTAAATATGCAGCGCATCTCGTACCTTTACATATTTTTGACATAAAAAGTGAACTTACATAGTTATTTCTAATCAAATGCGCGAGGTGCGGTCTCCATGAAAAACATACTATATATTCTACTACAAAACAACAATTCTTTTGCAGTAACAGGGATTTGCTTAATCCACAACTAATCCAAAGGCAAACATTATCTGCATAAACAATTATGTTTGCCAAGATAACATTATTGTCATTTAGATTACGCACACAATGAAATGGGCGATTTGCAGAGTGACATAAGCGTAGTAAAGTAAATATAACACAGAAATATAAACATTAGTTTGAGACTCTTTGTTTGTAGAAACTCTATGTTCCGTACACGAAGTACACATAAAGGATAACATTCAGGCAGTGGTCTATGGACACGAAATGTATACTATTACCAAGTTAAAGCCCTTTTAAAGCTCTCTGGCAGGATTATCTTATGGAGCAGATCAAAATTGTTTAGAACATTAGCTTCTTTACCCGTTACCCGCTCCGCTCATCACCATATTACTTCACACGTCAACGCCGCCTTATAACGTACTCGTCTCACGGTCCACTGACATGCGTATGCGCAGAGAGTGCGTCTATTGTACTAACTAATCAATGGACGCATGTTAAGGCGTGTGTCGAGAATATTTATTCGATGACATTCTTTAATTCTCTTTTGTGTGGGCGGAGACTACATTAGGCATAGTACTTCCAGTGCAAGTAAAGATCGATCACTATAACGCACGCCACGACAGAAGAAATGGTGAAGCGACGTATGAGATTGTACTGAGTACGGACTCCTATGAAAGAAGCAAAAATCAGGTTGTCAAAAGCACTAACCCATCGGACAACCAAAGATTGGAAACATGCTGAACTGGGTGTCAAAACCGCTAATGCTCAATATTGGTATTCTGCAAACGCAATTTTGAATATCAATTTAATTGCAACTAAAACGTAATTGGGTGGTAATAGTTAAAAAAAAAGGTAAATGTAATAAATAGCAGAGAACCGATTGTTGAAAAATTGACGATTTTTTTGGTCAGCAAAATTTTCCAATTGCATTTCGGTGGCATGCCAATGGAATACGATTGGTTTAAAAATTAGTAACAGAATACCAGAAACGTCAAAAATTGCCATTACGATTCAATTGTGCAACTATGTAAAGTAAGAGAATTGACACCTTGAACTGTCCTACTGAAAACAAGCGATAGCCTGCTAATAAATAAGTTAGAAAAGAAAGAGATACAAACAAAAGTGCCTCGGTCGAGTCGAGGGTCGTGAACTTTATAATTCAGTTTGTATTCTCAGCCCCACCTAGCTAGCCTTCCGTTAGCTAGACCGCACCTTTGAATCGATAAGTTCCGTTTCCTAACATAGATTTTAAACTTTATAGTTTCGCTATGCAGTACTGGCCGGAAATAAAGGAAAACTGTTACAAAATTCTTCGTCTGAGCGCACCCCAGGGAAACATTCAAGTGACATCCTCACCTCAGCTACGGCCGCATTTCCACCTACAAAGAAAACATTTGCCAGAAATGTCTTACGATATGTCCGACAGTATCTTGTTGGCACTGCAGGAAGTAAAGTGTTAACATTCAGAAGTTTTCTTGGTGATGAAAACGCGGTCTTACGCTTCAGAGCCCATGGCATACTTTCAATCATACTTCCTTAAATGGTCACATGTACCTTTATGTGCCTTTTGCATAAATTCACAATCGATAACTCTAGAACTGTCATGAACTCTTACTAGATTCGACGGTAGCAGAGTTTTGGACCTCGCAAAAGTCCAGACTTATAAACCCAACCCAACAACCTACAAATCTCGGGCTATATCAGCTTTATTACACGAACAAATAGATGTCAAATTGTCAAAGCCTCGAATTCCGACAGGCAGATGAGTCAGGTCTGCACAGTGACAGCGGAAACGGAAGCGCACAGTTGCGGTCGTCGCCCCACTGGTATATTCGGTCCGACTGTACCGTTAAACCGCTGTTGGAGGTTACGACTATTATTATTGTTATGTAATAAAAGTTATATTATGGCATAATATTAAGTATTAGCCACTTGACCACGTACGAGTAGAACCCGGTACATTCTCAGCTTCTGCGACATAACTCAAAAAATGCGTACCATTTCAAAAATAGGTCAGAAGTGATTGTCACAAGCGATTCGTCTAACCTCCGTCACCATCTTTACAGAGACGCCAGACCAGTAAGACGAAGAAAGTGTCATTGGCCAAAAATGCCATATTTTTCAGGCTGACTCAAGGCATTTTTGACATCCACAGTGACGGTTTACATCTAGCGATAACAGCTAGGACAAGTCACTTAACCTGGCACGAAGAAGCACGGAGAAACTGAGGACATAGTTAATGCCAGTATGGAATCTTTCTATACTGGCATTAACTATGTCCACTGACTCTATCGCCAAGAACACGCACAAGGCTATCGAAGATCCTCCCTTCTGCTTCTACCTATCGTTTATTACAAAGTCTGTAAAAAATTTAATACTCAATCCATATCAATCAAATCAAACTAATCGAGATGAATCTCTCATCTCCTCATACCGCATGCTGCAATCAGTTACATAAACCAAACTTGGCTCTTTCAATATATTTCCAAATGGAAAACATACAAATTGAAAGCTAGCTGGCGTTTTGGCTTGGAAATATGGCATTGAAGATGCAATATTCCATTTCTTGAAATGGAAATTTACATTGTTTATTTTTCTTCTTTTTTTCGAGAAGTTCAAAATGGTTAGTTTAGGAGATCAATGGCTTTTCGATTTGTCTGTCTCAAGTTTTCTACAACATGCGACAAAAACGGATTTGTGTTCCGTTTTTGTGCTTGTGCAGCTAGTGCACCATTGTTTGGGAACTCCCCAATCATCACGACAAAAGTCTCTCTTTCTCTACGACTCCTGACAACCACTGGCCCCGATTCGAAGCCTGTCCAAGTAGTTTCCCGGCCTATTTACTGACCGACAAAAGTCTAAAGTCCATCCAGCTACTCTTCTTCATTCGAACGTGATTTCCCATTTGCATCCTCAGCTTACTTAGACGATCTACTAATGCCGGGATGATCATAAATAGGGCGCATTAATTAAAGACATGCTGACGACTGACAGCAATCGAAATTTGAGCAAATACGTGGGTCTGTAGTTAAATGACTAGATCATAACTTGAAATAGTCAATCAAAGTGATTTCTATAAACACCAGCGCTAATGCCGAAATAGCCGCAGAACGGAAACAGTTCTATATGTTACTTAACTAGTTAAGTAAGGATGTGTACACAACACACATCGGAAAAGAACATATTGCCTCTTCATCAAATTGTGTGACTGAACAACAAGAAGGTATACTTAACTTCATGACTCATCTGCCGAAAGTAACATGGACCAACTGACATTACTAGGGGGAGGGTAAATAAATAAAATCCACTAGAAGTGCTCACGCCAAATAGGCAACTCGTAATTTTCGATATCGAATGATTTTTGTTCGATATCCAACTATTTATAATCGACATATGAGTATAATTTCAAAACTAGAGCTTCCTGATCGAAATGCTAATGTTAATGCTATCTATGACTAACTAGCTCCCCATAATGTATATTTTTTTGATAGGATGTCGCCAATCGGCACTTGGTAAAGATGTGTGGAAAAAAGAAACCTTTGCCTAGGGGTGGGATAGATGAGGCTATAAAAAAATGCGCTCCATCATTATCACATTGTACACGCCATGTCATAACTATATGGAACGAAATTCGATTGTCCATCAGCTGCTAATTTATCACATCATCGTACACCCAGCCTTACAACCACGACCTACTGACCTTTGTCGAGCCCGCCAGGCTACAGGATGTTAATTTAAACGGCTGACAAAATTGCGGAAGCGATTACCTGTACAGGGTGTTTGGAAAATATGGCATTTCAGCCGCCGCTTATTTTGATTGATGGCGTGAAATTAAGAAGCAATTTTGTCTGAAAAAATTTTAAGATTTTTTTGGGATTTAACTAAATATCCTACCTTCTTCTTTTGCGAACATCATTTTCGTAGGTGCTGATCTAACAAGCGAAGCGAGCGAATGTCTTTATTTCAGGGTTGATCAATTTCGCTTCTGTGGGAATGTTCGTGAGTGCAATATTTGTTACGGGTTGGTCACATTTCTGACCAGATCCTTACGAAGTTTGGCACACGTTGCCCTTGATTTATTTTAAATTATGTTCTCGAGAGCTTTATTTGATTAAAGAGAAAATTAGGGTAAAAACTAAGGCGAGTTTGCTGTAGCGTTATTTATGAACGAATTTAATCATATCTTGAGGGAAGATTGTATTTCGGGATCCCCACAGAATTATTTTAAAAAACAAGAGGTAAATAGGTGGGTTTCAGATGAATAGCTTTCTAGATGATATTCACGAGGTCTACTATTCACGAAACTACTAGTTTAAAAATTGATCTATCAGCTGTGTTCAAATCAACAGCTGGAGGGTAAGTCCTGACCGGAATAATTGAACCCGCTCCGGCGTGAAATGCAAATGGCGCGAACACGCCTCGAGCGTGAAATCTGTTGATGGTTTAAAGGTAAGACCTGACCTCTGACCTCTAAATTGTGATTGGCGTATTTGATCCTTTCATGATTATGCTTTATATTTTGTTTATTTTACTCTGGACTCTTTTCTCTCCGTCATTCAAGAGCCATCCTTATTTAGCCCATAATTCACTCAATCAGTTTCTGAAATCAAGATTTTGGCATTTCAATAGACAACTAGACAACTTAATTTCAATAGACAAACAGAAAACTCAATAATATGTCACAATAGTTTCTGGCCACCTTTACCTCTTTGGCTATCAGCAAAAATCCTACTACAAAAAGCTTGTCCATTATTTCGAAATTCAAACTTACCCAGCGGGGTACGCCACCAGTTCAGTGTTGGGGTCGCAGTCGAGCGCCGCATTACTGCTGACCGTCAGCCCGAGCACAGTCTCCAATTTAATCTGTGGACAATTGAAAAGACATTATTTTTTTGGTAGACTATATTGAACAGTAATGAAACTAATGATGGTGTGCGGAGCATGGAAATTGATGATTTTCAACGTATCCATGTAATATCTTATGTGCAGGATATAAACTGCATCGCAGTTAGAGGCCCTTAAAGCTAGACCTGGTCAAGTAATGTGTGGAGGGTAGTCATTCTTGCGAGCCCAAAATGCCTTCGAAGGTCCTAAACGGAAACCTTTAAAATTATGAGGTCTTTGTCAAGGGAACGATAAAATTTTGGGACAGTTGAAAGAAATTGATTAGTCGTACAAAGGACACATTTTCGGCATCATTCACATGTTAAACAGACAAGGCCAATTTCCAAATTAGTGTTATACGAAATCGCGGTGCGTATGTGCCCAAAAACGCTAATCTTAATGCAAACATAGATAAACACAAGGTTGAACTAGACAAACAGTTGTAGACAAATACCCTAAACCTTGACAACAACTAGTGTGTTTGATTGCAATTAGCGGTATTAAAGTATGGCAATACGAAAATTTTGTACATTTGTAAAACTAGAACTTACCGAGTTATGTAAAAGTGGTAAATACAGGTGGATAACACAAATATAAGCAATTAAAGGCTTATTACCGAAGCGATGCCATTCAATCAGGTTGAATCTATAAGGAAACTAATAATCAAACTAGTTGCATTAGTAGGTACTATTATTTATTCTATGTGCAACTCAACCAAACATACACTACTAAAAGATTGTGGTATTGTACGTTGGAAGAGATCAAACACATGTAAAATACTAGTGAATGGTTCAAAGATGTAGCGTCCTTACAGAAGGATGCGCGCTCGACCTTGACATAACCGGTTGCTGGTTCGACGTCAGATGGTTTTCCCATAAATCTTGCAAACTCCATTATTTCATACATACACGCGTGTCTTACACCAGTTTCTTTAGTGATAAAAAAATAAAAGAAAGCTGATGTCCCTAGTTTCTTATCAGTCTAACTCGAGTCTTATTCAGTGCTAGAGTTAATAGGTTTTTAACAAGGCAGTGATCTTAAACCACATCTGCACTTAACATTGTCAATCGCTGGAAATTACAAAATATTGCGCGGAAAGTAAAAAAGTAAAGTGTTTAAAAATAAAAGTGTAACAGCCTCCCAATTACCACAAAAATGCGGGGCATAAAAGGTGTAAATCTAAAACCACATAAACAGACACGGAAAAATTCCTCACACGGCCAAGGTCGCCACCTGTCCTTGCGGGCAAGGATGCGTGCCGGTTCACCAACCGGTTCCGAGTAGGACCTTCGCGATGAGATCCCATTACTTTGGGTTTGGTGTCGGTCTGATACAATTTTTTTATTCCACTCGACATTGGAATCTATTATGGAAAAGACAAATGACGTGTGTAGTGTATTTAAGTTTTATTAACGTCAACATATTTATATATGACTTACATATAAGCATCATGTTTTGGGTTTGTTCCAAACTAAAATTTAATTACTTTCAAATTTAGTATGAGAATAAAAATATTTCCGTATTTTTTTCGATACAATACCGATTAATGAAATTCACCGATATTATATACAAAAAAATGCTATAAATCGGCCCGATTCGATTTCGTTTCGAACACAATCGAACTCGGAACTATAAAACTCAATATTCCACTTTCGCTCTCACCAAAGATAATCGATGTTGTATTCGATTTAGTTATTGATAGCAGAACAATTGTTGTAGTTTGAAAGTAAGCTCTAATATAAATTATGTAAGTGGATTGCTGACTTGTAATAGGTAGTAGATTTATAATGAAGTTACAGATCAATGGAACTAAAACCATAATTAAATACAAGACCTCATATTTTCGTATCTATGTCAAACGTTCTAAAGAAAATTATAATAGTGAAGTGCTTATGTAAAGTTGGATTTGTAATAACATAAATTTGTATCAAAATTTAAGGCTAGTTACAGGAACTATAGTTTCTGAAGAAGGGCAATATTCATCAATTTGGTTCACGGTAACCTACAGCCAGCCAAATGGACCGACCTATTGCATAACAGCATATGACTTTGGTACAATAAACAGTAATTAAAGAACTTTAGAAAGCAATTTTACTTTATTGTTGATAAGACAGCTTTCAGACTTGAATAGATTTTAATCTCGTAGTTTTTCCATCCAATGAACAGTGAATCTCTTCATTTAGCCACAATTAGCAAACCTGGCTACACAATGTCTTTCTTGTAAGATTTTTTTCAAATGTAGATTTTAGACCATTTCTTTAGCCAATTCAAAAGGTCTTTAATATTTTCTTGCGTACCACGTTTTGCGAAGGCATCTTATTCCTGCCTCCTAACTCAATAGCAATCAGGGCTAACACATGTCAATCACCATCAATCATCGACGAACGATATACCATTTAGTTTGATCTGACGGAAGTAATTAAGGAACATCGTAATATGGAGCTGAATGACAAAATGCTTGTATTCTGCACTCTTTCTGCACTTTGTACAATTATTTGTTATGCTTTTCTACTACTAGTATATATAAGAATACAATAATTGTTTATTAGTCGGGCTTTTAAGCTGCCAATAACTAGCATGAGTAATCTTAAGCGAGCAACAAGCACAACAATTCTATGTTATGTTTAAGAAATCTTCTGCAAGTTGCAGTCTGATCGAAAGTAACTTGCAAAGTTGCTGTCTGACAGATTGGCAATCATATTTTGCAAAGTTGTCTTGCAGGTGTAAATTTGGCCTTAATCTTGGCCGTAAACATATCGAGCCTCTTTTAGACAATTTCTCTTAGCCGTTAAGAACTTTATGGGGTGGCAAATCTCAATACATCGATGCAAACTTATACGACATACTGACCATGAAATAATTAGCAGGCTCCGAAGCAACTGATGATATTTTTTAGCAAATCAACTTACAGATGGTATTTTTTAGCAAATCAACTCTGAAGCTAACTGATGATGCAATCAAAAGACTAAGGGAGATATAAGCCATAAGAAATTCAGATAAAACAGCGCAAAGCTCACCATTCACTCTCACCATCCGTGACCTAGCACATAAGTTGTCGAAATTCCGGACAGTTGCTTCACGTATACCTGCCGGGCTGGTTGTACCACGCGTGGGCATCGCTGATGGTAATTTGATTGAACACGGCCAAATAATTTGTAAGATTTTTTGTGATAAATATCAAAGTAAGAATTTTATAATGTCTGTTCTGTGTTCAGTCTTTTTTATGTCAATTGCTGTTATTATTGACCGAATCCACGGTTATGCGAATAAGAAGAAATTTGAAATAGGTACTCCACTAACGAAAGAGATAAGATAGATTATGGTGATAGAACATCCTTTACGTGTCACATAAACGCAAAAGATTGGTAAATTCACATTTATTGAAATCCATGAAGGATCTTTCGTTAGAGTGGGTCATATGTGGTCTCTTTATAAGTCCTAGCTTGCCCAACCAAACTAAAAATCACGTAGCAAAGATTCATTATAAGAATATTTTTTTATGACAACGATTTCTGCTGACTGGTAGAGAATGCTCTTAGCATTAATTTCGTAAATTGTTAAAAGTACGTGTACTTTGTGGAACAATTATGTATTAATAAATAAACGACCTCAGGGTAATTTTTTCCAAAAGCACTTGATAGAGACAGACAAAAGAATTTGTGACACCATTTAAACATTATCTGACAAATTACTTTACCTGCTTCTGTGGTTCAGAACCACAGAAACAGTTACATACATCGTTTAAGTGGTCATATAGATAATTCAATGTGATAGTAAAACAATAGTCGACGATAATTAAGAATTGACCAGACTAGACAACGCGCAATACAAGAACGCCATACATACCCAGTTGGGTTTCGCCGACGCAAATACCTGATCCTTATCAGGTAGGCTTCGATGTTAGATTACGAAATTCCTATTTGATACACTTTGTGTAGTACTGACTACTGGACTTTGAAGTAGATTAGGAAATATTATATCACAAAAACCCTAAAACATCAAAAACGTTGGATGCAGACCGCATGGGTCAGATTGGGAATCAATCAAATCTCATTCATTCAAATCTGAAAATACCATTGCAGGAATTATCCTGCTTTTGCTATTTTAGTGGCTGAATAAATGTTTCATTGAATATTAGGATATCGAAATTTGGTGGACCCTGGGCTCCAAAGAGATAAAGAGCAAAAACTGTTATTCCTTGTTATATAATGCCTTAATTCAATTGTAAAGTTTTTAAAAGTAACGTCATATCTCTGTAATCTGTATGATACGTTGAAACACATTTTTTGGTCTCATTACAATTAAAATTAGTATCGACGCCTATTTTGTAAAATATCTTATTTTCTCTTTTGTTCAATAACTGCCAATGCGTTTTATTTATGCCCTATTACATTGCAATGAATTTGGGTGACTTTATTTGCTGATGCCCAAAGCCGTCATCTTTATATATTCTGTGGTCTTAGTGCAAAAAGCTGTGATTTGACTAATCCGCTTACAAGTAGACGCCAATAAGGTCTCATAAGCCGATTTGTAAATTGGTCAATTATTTTGGAATGTCGTGGGTGTATCGTTAGGCAAGCATTAGAACAGGTGACTGCTTCCCACGGACACCATGACAGACTAAGCAAATTTACAGAGTAAGCTTGAGCTCTAAAAACTATTTTTATAACATTTTTTATAAACTTCTGCAGTACTGAGTGGGAGGGAAGATTCTGGCGCCTTTAGACCATTTTCCTAAAAAAAAAAAAATGCGTACATATACGATTTTATGGAGCCGCCTTTTCTTTTGACAAATCGAATTCAACTTTATATCAAAGACTCGAAAAACTGACCCCAGACTATAAAAGTGATGACAGAACTTTTAAAATTTTATTTTCAGTCATCTTGTATCGTAGTATCTACATCTTGTCTACTCATATGTGTGTTACCAGTAATTTAATAGTCATCTTTATTATCACTTTTATCTATGACTTTTATTGCTGGTTGTCGTTTTCGTATACGTATGATATCATCACATCTTAACACCACATCAAACACATGATAAATTCGATGCAGTGCCATAACCGAAACTAGTTTCTTGGAAAGTAAAAGTTGATATACGACTTGGAAGAAAGTGTTTTTATTACTTCGATGATTTATATCTTGTCTTAAAAGAATCAATTATACTTATCGATTCTCCATTTATTCCTAACTATGATGATAATAGATGTGCTATGCGGGTTCATTCTCCGTGGTCCATGATCTTCCCCAAGAATATGGTTATTGGTTTAACTGCCTCCGTGGTCCAGTGGTTAAGGCGTTCCCTTCGACCCGGAGAGATGGTGGGTTCGATTTACACCTTAAATCACCTGATTGTCTGATAATAAAGATGATTCCGTGCTTCGGAAGGCACGTTAAGCCGTTGGTCCCGGCTGCTCTTTGGTAGTCGTTAAAAGAAACCATGTCAGAGGCCGAGAAGCGATTCCGAAGAACTCTGACACCAGGGTGTACATGGTCAATAGACAATGTATCCTACACGAAATGATGATGATAATTTAAAAGGGATTTTTCAAACAGATCAATACTTTCTATTGGATAGTGAGAGGCGGTTCCGAACAACTTCGATCCACACTCCAACATGATCGATTGATATAACCCACATGATTTTAATGAATTAATTAATAGTGATACTCCATGGTTAGCTTTAAGCACGGCTAATTGGAGAAACAATATCACGTGCCCTTTCGAAACTTCATTCACTCATTCATATCGTGTGGGGTATAAGGTCTATTGGGCCTGATCCTGGCGTCTGAGATTATCGAAATTATCCTCTTAGCGGACCCAGATGCCTAATTGGGTAGAACGCAACGTTATAGATTGTATTGTTCCAAAGAGCCCCGTCCATTATCTTTTGAAGTTTTGGAATATCTTTGCAATTTGTTTCTATAAAAACACCAGAATCTTTTTTACAAAGAAGACCATCACAACTTTGATCTATAAAATCTAAGCTGCTTCTTGTTCTTTGCGAGTCGACTCTGGCTGTTCATCAAACTTTAGAGGACCAAAACTCCGCCACCGACAAGGCATTGTCGGTGGCTTCGTAGAGGTCCCTGAGCGTGCAAGTGGCTGGGCACGCAGGACCGGACAGGAGATGCGTCATGTGTGGGGAGAGACACCGCACTGGCAGGACACCTCCGAGCAGTAGCCCCTGAACATGTTTTCCTTGCTTCGGCCTACGAGAGTCCGGAGTCTGGGAAGGAAATCTTTAAACAGATTTAAAGACTTCCATGTAAGCTGCTTAAAATCAATGACTTAACAACAACTGCCTAGATAAAAACATCATCAGAAAAGAAGGATGTTGCATTAGTTTAATCAAGTACTAATGACGAAATCGTCCGTAAAACATACTCACAGACGATTCCAACATTAACATTTAATTTTACTTGAATGATTGATGTGCCCGGCAAAAAGGTTAGAAAAACCTATCGTTACATAATTCGCAAATGATGAATGAGTTTTTTTTATTGTGGTTATTAGAGCTTAATAAACTAACAGGCATGTTTATTTATAGAATGTTACATAGTTAATTGATATATTCCCATTATGGGCTCAATGGAAATCATTAAAGACTCCAAACTGGCTTTGGAAGATATCAGGAAGAAATGCATTGCTCTAATGACGACAAGTGTGGCTGTGGGAGGCAAATGAAGGCATAAATAAATAATTATTGCACCAAATTGTTAAGACTTATCCATGGAGTAATTAGAAAGAGGAGATGCCGTAATAAGCGTTTTGTAAGAAAGTGTTTGTGAGGCTACACGGAGCGGAAGGCAGACGTGCGGGTGCTTGGTTTCGGCCGTCGCTCCAATCATGGAGCACGAGCAATGACAAGCTCCGCCCACTTTTGTGTCGGCGAGGCGCCAATGATCATATCACTGCGCCATTTCAAACGGCATCTCCTCTTTGTAATTGCTCCATGGGCTTATCTCATGTCGTGTCCCTCATTTGCCGAATCTAGCAACATGGAACGACTTTATGGAGACTTTAATTAAAAGGTACGGGCTCTCTGTGCACCGTGATAGCAACAGGAAATAAACCTGTTGGATTACATATTTTATAAGTTAATTGCAAAATTTATTTTATTTTAATAATTTATAAATGTAATTCTCTATGGGTTTTACCTGAAATAAAGATATTATTATTTATGTTTATTTAATTTTTTTCTCTCTCAGTCTAAGACTTTATGGTTTTAATTACTAACGCGGGCTTGCGGCCAAGCGTATACAATTTGAAAAATTTGAAAGATTTAAAGACAGAGACTTACGAAAAATGCGACATGTTCTTAAAATGGCAGCTTTCTGTATCAAAATGAAATATTATTATTATAAACCGGGAAGGTATTGAAGGGACTCTCTCAATGAGTAAAATAGCTATATGTATACACGAAAATATTGAGAATTATAATAGGTCGATTCACCCTGAACAAGTTGGTATTTAGAGTATCTAGACCGACTCGAGAACTCTGGCGTAATTTGATTGATGATTTTGACTCTTTCCATACTTTTGAACGACTCATTGTGACGTAATGACCGATTTACGAAACGTAAAGAGAGTTATCAATACAACCCTTTATGTTTTCAGTAGATTGCGTCTGATGTTTATCCTACAATGGGGCTTTACTACTACATTTATATTTACCCGACTGCGACAGAAGGAGGGTTATGTTTTTGAAGAGTATGTATGTATGTTTGTATGTATAATTATTAAGCAAGCTCTACAGCCTGAACGGCTCGATGGATTTAAGCTTAAAGGTGTCATTAGATTCTTATTTACTGTGAGAGTGACACTGAGTACATCAAAATAAAAAAAAAGCAAAAGGGCGGATATTTCGGGGGTTTTTTCATTTCCAAATCAAAGAAACAAAGCACACAGGTGTTTTAGTTTTTTAAATTACCGTTATTTCGTTTATCTTCTGTTTATCCAATCAAGTTTTAATATACAACATTTTAAGATTGCAATAATGCTTACAAATAAATGGACGTACAAGTAAATCTAAAGTGTTCATGCAATAACACCATATTTGTGATCAAATTATAGCATTCAAGCTAATACGTCTTATTTAATCGTCATTAACATCGACAGCGAGACAAATGGACCAATTAATATTTATTAACTTTTGTTAATTAATTATTTACGTAAAAACGATAGATGATATAATTTCTTAAATTCCGCAATAAAGCGTTCGCATAACGTGATACTACTATCGTGTCTTAATATACTTTTTTAAGAACATTCAGAGGTTTCTAGCTATTTACTTACAAAATACGATTATATTTATATTGAAAACACCGAAATGGCTTCTATAAAAATACCGAACACTTTGCATAGCTACCAATATTTTTAAAGGTTAAGAAATGGAAAAGGACCACCTTGAGGCGCACTTTCACTGCTTGCTATCTAAATATAAAAGATCTTCGTTCATGTCGCCGAAACACTTGAAATATCACTTGGTATGATACCATCGACGCATAACAGCATTAGTTCTCATTATTTGCTTAGTCGTATTCAAACGCCTACACAATATCAATTTAAAACGTCAAGTTTTATGGTCACAAAGTACTGAATGATCTCACTAGGTGCTAGCTCAAAAATAGCTCTTCATTGGTCATGCAATCATGTTAGAATTATGACACTGTCAGTTTTGTTTAGATGTAGCGCTGTTTTTAGATTTTTATTAAGCATCTAAATCTAATAAGCGATAAGTCCGCCTTTGTACGCATTGTTTAAATTAGTATCAATATTAATAAAGTATAATTTTTGTAAATGGTACCAACTTTTTCCCGCAGCTCCGCTTGCGGCATAAAGTACTGAACCCGGGTCTTCAACTATATTCATACAAAATTTCATCAAAATCCGTTTAGCGGTTTGGCCGTGAAAGCGTAACAGACAGACAGACAGACTTTCGCATTTATAATATTAGTATGGATAGTAAGAGATTAAAATTACAAGCAATAACGAGTTTATGATAACAGTTGATTTGTGATTTACTCTTTTTTTAAAGATGTTTCTGTAATAATCTACAGTGCTACTACCACAACAAACTACTATGTGTGTGACTATCCATATTTTCATACTAACTGTGGTGAAATGAATGTAAATGATACGTGAAAACTGGTGGTAAACTCAATATATTTGCAATTTTACAAAATAATACAACAAGAGTGAAAAAAACAATAGATCGAGAAACTGGTGACAACTGACAAAACTATAAAAAGAAACATTATGTTACACAGGACAAAGAGTGTGTTAAAAGAGTTTGTAACACTAACCAATAACTTTAGATTTAGAATGACAATTTGTGAACAGAAATAACTGAGTGGTATTCCATCAAAAGTAGGCCGCGGAAAGAAAACAGGCGAAGACAATATTTCAGCTACGCTACGCTCTGACAAATTCGATAATCTTGTTAAATTCTATCACGATATCCCAGTAAAAGGAAAGAGTACAAAGAAGACGTTACTGTTTTTTATTGAAGACAGGCAAGACACGACACTAAATCTTTTTGTCCCCGGACTTTAAGAGTCGAGTTGAAAACGCTAAATATTTTTAAAGAATTTTGAGTAACCGTTAAAGAATCTTCAGGTTAAACGCTTAACTTAGTTTGTTAATAATCAAAGGATTCTTTTTATGGTGAGACAGTTCACTCACCTCATATGCAGGAGTATGGAGACTATCCTTGATGACTGGTGCACTGTTCCTTGGTCCGATAAACGCCATATTCTCATTTTAAAACATAAAATATATTTTAACCGTTATTTTTTATCTGTTTTGTGTTATTCAACGTTATTATGACGTTGCACTTCACTTCTTTTTTTTAAATCACTGCAATCCAAATTTGGGAGTTCCTCACTTATGGCACTGGCACTTTATAAATCGGTTTTAAAAATGTTACTTCCTTCTGGAAATAATGACGTAATTTACAAGGCTAGACAAATTATCGTTAGTAAAACTTATTTATGTTACTGTCGTGCTGTAACTGGTTCTTTTAGTAGGATATCATTTAGCTGTTGTACTGTTATTCATTGTCACTTGTTTATGGTTTGCTATTGTGTTATTTTTAAACAATGTACTATAATAGGTTCACGTCTAAGAAACAATAGGTAAAAGCCGGTTTATTTGACACGAAGTGAGTCAATATATAATTACTTCTTTAGACTGTTAGAATCTGTCGTATAGAATATTGTACAGTTTTACATTGTAGCTGTAAATATTATACTTTGATGGAAGATAATAGAACTGACTTGGCTCTCTGCACGTTATTAAAACCATTTACTCTGTCGTCAAATGTATAAATTAGTACAGATGACTAATAAAGAAAATCATATTGTTAATTTCGATCGAAAACCTGAAATCTAATTAGGAAAGAATAAGTTTTCTAACATATTATTCAAGATTTCCAGGTAACTAGTGCCGAATACGCGAATAATAATTTTGTACCTGTTGTGAAATTTAGGTATCAAATAGAAGCAATTAGGTAGTATAACAGACAATACGAAGATTTAACATTGCAACAATTAGTCACGTCTACAACCGAACTTAAACGTATCATGGAACCTTTCATATATATATGTTTGTATTAGTTATATTAACTAAACGGACTGCAACCGCGGTGCAGTGCAGGGCCGTCCTGCAACCTGCACCTTCTACTTTCGCCGGTGAAACTCTTAATTGGATCGCTTTCTCGCGCCATCTCGCTAGACGAGATAACTCGCGAGCGGTGCTATAAAATATGACTGATATTGGCATGGTTTGTAGAATTAATGTTATAGACTTAGCTAGTCAAAACTGAAAAATTATGTTTGGTAAGAACAATAATATCTGAGCTGGTTGGGGACGTACGATAAGATATAGTCTTAGGAGTGACCCTGCTCAATGTAGTTAGTGGTGAGGAATTTCCATTTTTTTTTTAATTAAAATTATTTTCAACCAGGAACCAACAAGAAATATGATCAAAGTATGCTAGTAGTTGAGTAGGGATTTTTACCTTATTACTAATCGTTCATATATATTTTACTAGCTGTTTCCCGCAGCTCCGCTTGCGTCAAAAAGTAGCCTATGTTTGACCCCGAGTCTTCAACTAGATTCATACCAAATTTTATCCAAATCCGTTTAGCGGTTTGGCCGTGAAAGCGTAACAGACAGACAGACGGATAGACAGAAAGACAGACAGATTGACTTTCGCATTTATAATATTAAGTATGGAAGTATGGATATCTACAAGTAAAAAAATGTTAGTAGAGTAGTACAAAGTTGATAACATAATATTTTTAAGAGTGCATAAGAAAAGGTTCGGCACTTGTTAGGTTAAAATTAACTTCACTGTCAAAAGCGAGTATGAGCGAGTGACGTAACTTTGACGCAAGCTTTCAGCAACTCGATACGACTGAAACTGTAAAGCCACTATTGTTCCAGAGGCTTCGGTTGAGCTTTCGAGTGAAAAGCTTTTAGCGAACACTTTTGACGTGTAACCTTCTGTGTGGAATTACAAAAGCCGTGTGACTTTTATGAGAGTTTTAAGTCAAAAAGCCATGTGAAACTCTGTTTTCTTTTATCTTTTCGACCAAACTACTAGAAAAAAATATGCGAATTCTAATGGGGACCACCGACAAGTGGAGCAGTTGGACATCATGTTTTTTCATTCACTAGTTGGTCCGATGGTCTTTTCAAAATCAAAGGAAAATAATGGGAGAGGCCTACGTCCAGCAGACCCAGTAGTGGACGTCTTGTAGCTGAGATAATAATGTTGATGACTGTATAAATTATAAAAGATGAATTAATGTCAGAATTCTCTAGAAAACTTGGGGGTGACTGTTTCTCTTTCACCTCGTAAGGGTTGACTGGAAGAGATTGCCAAGCAATAAATCCGGCTTTGCTCATATTATGTTGAAGTCTTTGTAAATGTTAAATTATTTGTTACTGTATGTGGGCAATAAAGATATTTTGTATTGTGAAAAGTATTATATTATAATCCAGGTTATATCCAGCGCCCGATTTTTTGATTTGAAGAAGATTTAAGTGCACACGATCACACATTTGTTCTAGATAGAGTCGAGTGAAGACCAAAGAACCCTTGCACAGCGGTAGGACACCAAAAAAAACACTTATAGAGCGTAAACAATAAACATGCATCCATCCTCAAGCACATAGTAGAGATAGTAAGTACTTTACGGTAACATATAGAGATGAAAAGATGGTAGGACCACTTGTACCTACAACACTAAATATAAACAACTGAACGACCTCTCACTCGTGTGAATTATGGATAATGGTGGTTACGGCATTTGAAAAGGTAATGTTGCAAAAACATTATCTTATAGGCACGACTGTTACGTGTGCTTTCATATTGATGATAACAAAAACAATATTTGTCAAGAGCGCATCGCAAAACATGACGGGTCCGTATAAGCTTAAATGAAAAACAATATTAGTATCAACATTCTTAAATCTTCTATTTTCTAACATTTATGTGAGTGAATCAGCAGGTGTATCATATTAGTTACAATTTCGTTCTTGTGAGACGGTTAAACTACTTACAACAGTGATAATATTATATCACATTTATCGCAGTCACACACAAGTCAGTTACGCACGAGATTGCATCGCGAATAATCCGTAAAATATTATGATACTCATTACAAATAAAACTATTTTATATTGGTCCCAATAAAAGTCCTTGCGGAACTCCAATCTTTACTAAACTTCACCGGCATGTCACATCACATAACTCAGTCACGAGTAGCAATCACGAATCATACGCACGGTATTGATATAATTAATGTTTCATAATTATTACAAAACGTGCGTTTTGATAGGAGGAAAGATTTTAAAATTCCAACGATTAAATTACAAAAAAATATCATCAGTAAAAGTAACATACTCTTAGTGATAGTATATTACTCTGAATAGGGTCTTCTACTCAATTTATTTTTATCATGCATAACAAACATTTCACTATCAGAAACTGAAAACAGAAAGATTTTGTTAAATCCGTTCTTAAATAAGTTACAAGCATTTGAAATTCGGTGGAAGGAAAAACTGTCAAAAAACAAGAAAAGGATGCACTGTGTGTGCAGTGACGTCATTGCCACTTGCTTTCGTGCGTACAAAAGATATAGCAAGACGTCCCCACACCGCTCCCACTTTTCTTCTTGAGAAAACATGAAAAATTTTGTTGTTGATTTCGGAATCGGTTACTTTTTTCTTTTTTTGTAATATGTTTTACGGTCATGGATACAAGTCCTTTAAAGCCGTTCTTTTTTTTATCTTCTTCAATTCTACAGTGTGGTTTCGTCAAGTCCTAGTCAAGTCTAAAAGTCTAGTCGGAAGTCAAGTCTAGTCAGAAAATCAGGCTAAGTGAAGTGGTAGAAAAACTGCACTTAGCTATTACTAGGAGCTTTTGGCAACAAGCATGAAAATCACATAAATCAAACACTGTATCACTTCCCAACACTCACGCTTGTTATCGAACACTTTGCGAATAATAATCCACCATTATTAAGCACAAACACTCAAAAAACACAAATTTTGGAATATAAAATACAGCGCCGATGCTGCTCTTCACAGCTTCCCGCCAAAAGTCCCACTGGTATTTCAATTAAATGCCAAAAGTAAGAATTTCATCAGTAAAGTACCAAAAACCAACCGGAATCTACACCATAAAAAATGTAATACAGGCTCGTTCCATTGATATAACATTCTCTCACGTCACGAACACGACTGCCCTAAGCTTGAACCAATGACACTTGACATTTGGACATCAAGATGCCGAACTCAGCTAAGTGGTGGTTCTATTTTATTTTAAGTCAAGATTATTTTCTGGCTGTTTTTTATTGATCTGAATGGCGGTTGGCAAGGCAGTTAGCTTTTTTAGATTATGAGAGACAAATTATTTGGTAAAATAAGGTTAGATACAACAGACAAACGAATACCTAAAGCATAAACAGCTTGTGTTAGAAGAATTGACCCTTCACACATTAATAGTACATATAAAAACTTTAAATGTCCATCTTTCGGTTCCAGAAATAAGTGAGTGTGATTTATAAAAAATATATAATAGTAGCATCACAGTTGATGTCTTCATTATAATAACACGCATCATTTTGAAAGACTTTATTAACGTTTATCACTCGTACAGATATTATCACATAACAACCTCTGAACCGAGATCAATCATTACGTGAATACTTTCCTAGTCTGCTTCCTGATTATCGTCGGATATTGTTTCCGTCAAGCGCGCAAGTTAGCTTCTCATTTCTAATAACTAACGAAGGTAATGTGACCGGTGGCAATTTAACACCAAGTTTTAGTATCAGGAACAATGCGAGATATAAAATTGCTGCTGCTGAAATGGAATGGCATGAAGGAAAACAAGGTTTGCATATTTTTATCTCAAAGCGAGGAAATGGTCGTTGTGACACTATCCAAAATCAATTCATCAATTCAATATATCAAATTAAAAATTGCGCTTTTTTCGCTTCCAACTCTATCTATTCACACTCTGATATGACACATTTCTTTATATGTTTTGCGTGTATTTTTGGTCTTCTCTTTTATTTGCAATCTAAATATACTCGTAAATGTGCAAAATATATTCTGTTGTACGAATTAAAGTTTTCTTCGAAGATCGAGTTTCATACGCAATTTAATGTTATACTTTTATAATGGACGTTATTTATTATAGCAAATTTATTACTTGATAATTAAGTAATGTAAATTTGATATTCAAATGACCAACCTAAATCAGTATCAAGTTGTCAACACAAAACAAATATGGTATATTTATTTCCCGCTCGTTTCAGCGTTTCCGGTCGCCATTATGGTGTCTTCCGCTAGCGCCATCTAGCGGACTTTCCGTAAATAGTCATGTTTAACTGTATTTGACATCGAGTATACGGCGAAGTGTGATAAAGGTTGGGATTTCCGTAAACACCTTTAAAAATAGATAGATGGTGAGGTAGTTCAGGCTTTATTGAGCATCTTACAGCTGTTGATCCTTCTATTGTGCCTCTCTTTCTTTTTGTTTTACTTCATCATTAGGGAGTCGTAGGCCACGCTGGATATTGGTCTAAGCTACTAGGTAGCTAGCTTACTTTATTACTTTACTTAATACTAGCTGTTTCCCGCAGCCTCCGCCTGCGCCAAAAAGTAGCCTATGTTTGACCCCGGGTCTTTAACTAAATTCATAACAAATTTTATCAAAATCCGTTCAGCGGTTTGTCCGTGAAAGCGTAACAGACAGACAGACTTTCGCATTTATAATATTAGTATAGAAGTATGGATTACTATGTAGGAAATATAAGTGGGCTACATAAAATAAACTTTAAAATTAGTTACATATTTAGATTTGTTTTCGTCTTTTATTGTAAAAGCGTTTTTACTTGCCTACAAAAAGTAATCGAGTATATGTACTTGTAAAACAAGGTTTTCTTATTCCTAAATTACAGTGTTTAACTAGCTTGGGAAATAAGTGCTCTATTTAATAAAAAAAAACTCTTTTAGCTTTAAGGTACAATACTCATTATCTTGAGAACATGGTTCTCAAAAATGGAGCGGAGCACATGACTTGTCGGATGAACAGAACTGCCAAAATACAGGCTAGTCCTAGTTTGGATTCAGTGGTTGTGAATTTGTTAGGTGTACATTCCACTCAGCTCTCGGTTTTCTTTGTTCTAGATATAAGTTAGTAATATGTTATATTGTACCTTTGCAAAAAATAACTTTTTTTGATGTATGTTTCAACCATGGAGTAATTACAAAGAGGAGATGCCGTAATAAGTGTTTTGTAAGAAAGCCTTTGTGAGGCTACACGGGGCGGAAGGCAGACGTGCGGGGTGCTTGGTTTCGGCCGTGGCTCCAATCATGGAGCACGAGCAATGACAAGCTCCGCCCACTTTTGTGTCGGTGAGGCGCCAATGATCACATCACTGCGCCATTTCAAACGGCATCTCCTCTTTGTAATTACTCCATGGTCTCAACCGATGGACAGCAAGGGTGGGGCCGCAACACCACCCTGCTTGCTTTTCTTACGTAGGCGGAACTTAGCGACTGCATTCTAAATTGGCTTCGATATTACTCTCCTTTAGCCCTCCTCGTATGTCCTGTTTCACTTATCTTCTATGTTGTTAGAGGTCTTTCTCTGAATTTTTGATTTTATATTTTGACATTGAAAAAATATTTTCTTGGAATAACAACAGGATGGCAAATAAGGTAGACCTATTTCAAAAAGGTCTGATCAAAGAGATTTTTCTTTACTTTTGGGAACATAAAACATTGATTCTGCTATTTTAGTTAAAAAAGAAAACCTTGTTGAAAATTAACGTTAACAATTCATAAATTAAGATATAACATCACTCACAAAGTTCATTCGTAGTTGACATAGTTTATGACTGCCACCATAAATCAGAATCTAAACCATTCATCAATATTTGCGTTTTCAAATGCTTTGAGCAAATATTGATGAAAATCAAATTAAAGATATGTATGTATATCTAAGCTACCCTTCTTACATAAGAATGTAGATCGTAATTGCATAGTTAGTTCGTGGTTTCATTAGATGCTTTACTTCATAAAATTCCATAAGGTGTATTTTTATTAAGTGCAAATATTATTATGGGTGGTTTAAAAAGGCCAAAGAAAAGTACTAAGAGCAAAATTTTCAAAATGTACACGCTAGTTTTTTTTTCAATTTTCCTAACAAAATAATTTTATTAGATTACTGAAAGCGCACTAGAAAACTTATTCATCGTAACAATCTATCAAGGCTCTCTCCCTACAAACTACTGGATTAGAATTTATTTACTATCCTCATTCCGTTTGTGATAGACAGAGACAAAATGAGATTTACAACTCCTGCCTGCCATGTCTTAATTATTAATATTCAGTAGAACATAAAAGTTCGATTTTCTCGTAAACTAGCGTGTAGAAATTTGTTTATTTTGTATACCTTTTTACACATGTATTCTAACAAAATAAATGATTCTGATTCTGGTTCTGAAACCAAGATAAATCTGTTTTGTATGACTTAGTTATTTAGCCCTGAAAGTATTTGAATTTAATTTGAAGCCACCTTGTATAAGAAATTCCAATAAACTGCTTTGTTGCGTTTGTCGGAGTAATTTCAGCCGCCTGGGAATTCTCTGTTTGTCCACAAACCCTAGTTTATAAATTTTGTACACATGTCATATAAATGTATCTTTCTGAAACACAGAATTATATTTCTTTTTTGGTGCAACAAAGAGTATTTGTATTGTAAACGTTGTAATAATCCTATCACGCATTTTAATATAACATTTTTATTATTTACGCATCATCAATCAACCATGTACGTACACCCTGGTGTCAGTTCTTCGGAACCGTCTTCGGAATCCTCTGACGTGGTATTTACGCAAATAGACCGCCATACACACACCTTCGTGAGTATAAGATAGACGAAGTCATATCGTATCTAACGTTCTGTTTTCATCGTCGCTCCCTTCTCCAGTATTGCCTTTCACTGAATCGTACACGACATTTAGACAATCGGTATGACATTAATCAAGCGAGTAGATCCGAAGGCAGTATTGTCACGCAACAATACATGACATGACTGGTTGGGAGTGGATTAAGTAATCATGGGTCAGGGGTTATTATATTGAGCGAATTGAAACTGCTAAAACCAAGATGTTTATCAATGTTAAGAGAGGTCCCGTCTGGGGAAGTACCTCCATCCTACAGAAGACCGCAGCCAAATAACACTGTGATGCAGTGGTGAGTAGGGTCGCCAGGCTCCAGAGGGGTCGCTGTGCTGACAGCGGACAGGTCGGCAACACGCTCGTGACATCTCATCAATCTTAAACATTAAGGCAAACAAAGGCAGACTATTGCTAAGCAATCTCTTGCAAATTCTTTTCTATCTCTGGAAGTACTGTATAGGTTGAAATATTTTGAATGATGTTGTATCACTGAAGCTTTTAAAATATATACACACTACTCTCGTATATAAGATACATACATAAAACTCGTTAAACATCATCAACCCTCTCTTATTTTTAATACTAGCACAATACGACCGAGACCAGACAAAATTCATATCACTACTTTTGGCAAACATGGGGACCATTATGTATTCTGGCTGAAAGCCAAGAGCCAAACTGTACTCACCCTTTTTCGTGGTAGAGCTGTTTTCGTCCATGTTGGTATCCTAATAAATGTGTCCACAAATCATTCTAAGCATTAAATCATTTGCAAGGTTTCTAGACAAATCCTAACTAGTTAAAAATGAAAAATGTCGTGTTTGTGACATTTTCACAGCTAAATCTCTGGATACAGTTTTGGTGTTGTAGATAGAACCGATTCGGACGGTTAGGCCCTACGACTACAAGGTTCTTAATTTTTAGCGCAATATTACTGACACATATCATCAAAATAGTTTCAGCACCTTTGGAATGGAGAGATGCTATATTGATTAGTTTAAATGCTGTGAAAATAACGTCACCAAAATTTCGAAAACTTCCAATTAAAAATGATGGGAATAATCTGAATGCGCGCGCCAACTGGTCTGCCGAGCTTTTTAAGATAACACTTCATATAATAACTAATAACACAGACAATGATCTTGAGTGTCATTGCTTCCCACACGAGGCCTCTGTGGTAGGCAGTATGCAGAAATTTCTCGAAGTACTCGCATACATATTCATCGGAAGTCACGCCTACATGCGTGTCAAATTTGGTAATATGAGGACGGACAATTGTGCAGCTAGGTCCTTCGGCGAAGGCGTTAAAAACATATCAAAGTGGCCTTAACGTAGCTATATGATATAATTTTTTATAATTATCTGTGTATATCCAACAGCAGCGCTTTTCCGCTCGCCTATCATAAATTTCTAGACATAGCACAAAACACAGAAGTATGGTCCAAAACTCATGGCCATGTGCTCATCTCTCTTAGACTTTCCCCGTTTCCTATCTATACTAGTTGAGGTTAAGACCCAGGAGATTGAAACATAAGACAATAATGCTGCTTAAGAAATAATAGAGGTTTCCAGAAGCCGAACAACTCCTATTGCTATACCAGACGATTAACATTCACAAAAAAAAAAAAAACAATTAGCTACTACCATTGTACCGCATCAATCTGAATATGCACATATGCTAATGTCCAATCCATTACGTGTATATACGTAAGTGTGGGCGTGAAAAAAATATAATTAACTACTGCGTAATCGGGTTTGTGAGGTGGATTAGTTGATTGTTTGAATACACTTGTGGGTTATTCAATATATTTAAGCATACGACAATTATCAGCTAATTTTATTGTGCAGGCAAAGACGAACGATACCTCAGAAATGTTTTATGTTACTCGTAATATTATAGTAGTTAGATATGTTTATCCAGGAGTTATCGCGAGTTAACGGAGATAAAAACCTCACTAAGAACATCTTCCTCTGGGTTGCGATGGTTTATGGTCTGTAACATCCGACGTCGACGTTAAAAGAAAGTTGCCGATCCAACCAGCAGTGATTGGGAACAAACTAAGGCCACAACCTGATTTAAACATAACTGACAAACATTTTTTACTATGTCTAATCTGTAAATGATAAATTCCTTCTGACTTATGACCGAAATAAAATCAAGGTAGGCCATTAATAGAATCATCATTAGACACAGGTTGATTGATAATAATCAAGTACTAACAGATCTAGCTACAAATGTTTACTGCAGCAATCATTCATTACTTTATAAGTTGCAACACTTCAAGGTCGTGCATTATATCTCGTCCTACACCACAGTTTCCGTTGCGGTGAATTTATGTTATTTTATTAGACAGATCCACAGAGCCTCACCAAAACAATTGTTCTCCATTTTTTTACAATTTTAAGTAACGGTATAATTATTAAGTTGCAGAATGGTCTCAGATACTAGGACTGAATGGCAAAATAATTTTTCTAGAGTCGACTCGCTAAGAAGAACAAAACACTTCATTAGTTTGTCTTTAAGATGCAGCATCGAACGTGATATATCTTTTTTTATGAGCAACAGTATCTAATAATCTCAGCAGCAGACAATTGGATCACAACTTCCACTTCTTCTCACTTTCGATTTCGTACAACACGTCCGTTACGAAATTCTTTGTAAACCTCATGTAATCTATTAGATGTGCTAATTTGGATGTGCATCTAAATATCTGAACCTTTGTTAATGTTGCAATAAAGAAAAAAATTGAAACACAAATTGGTATATCAATATTAACAAAATTTAATTTACAGACCGAACAAATTTTATTTTATACAAGTTGCAACATAGCAAGAAGCAAAACTATCAATCAAATTTTAAATCGTATTGACACACTTCATAAGTACGAATTACTAGTTATAATATCTTCAACGTTTGCATTACTAATTATAAGAATTTCAAGCATGAATTTAATAATGTTACTTGTACTAACATACTTACTTAATTTTAAACATTCTTACACGTATTTATTATCTATTATACAATTTCTATTATCGCATGCATAATTTTACCGCTAAACATTATATCGTATGCGGCTAATTTGAGGCTTCGGGCGTCAAAATCTATTTAACAAGTTTAGCGTACCCCAAGGCTGCATTCTCGGTCATTGTTTATACCTTATATATGTCTACCTTGTGATTTAACAGACTGACTTGGCTGGTATGCATACTTGTGTCCCTATTTACATATTAGTCGAGCGTCTAGATAATAAAGGACTTAAATTATCACGCGAACATTACAATAACTATGCAAATATTCAAAGAACAAAACAAGATTTAATACGAAAATTCTAGTATTTCCTTATACTGTGATATGAAAAGGCTAACTTTTTATCACATCGTAAGAAACTTTATTGTTATTTCGTAACATATAGCTTTTCCGTTTACGACATAACATAAACAATCTATTCAAACAGCGAAAATTAAGTGGAACGACCAAAACAGGTATGGGACAAGTGTCAAGACTGGCAGAAGGTCGTATCTAATCATGTTTGACTGTCAACAGATACTATATGTTGAAATAATAGTAAATATGCTGGTGTAAGTGAATACAGGTGAAATACTAATGAAAAAATAAGCAATAATAATTATTTGCTTATCGAAAATGTAGATTGCAAGGTTAATCGACAATGTTAGTGCCTAGTGGAAGATCGATCAATAGAGAAGGAAGTTCACAAAGAAAGGCCTAATGGCAGTTAGCAGTGAGGTGATAGTTTATGAAAAAAAAAGTTAGTTGTAGAACATTGGTAAATCATGTATTCAGTTCTTATTTAAATGAAATGAAACTTTATTACTTCAAGCGGTTTAGAGGAAAACTATAATAATAGTAAAACCTCTAAAATCAATAACTTTTTTTTTTTTTGGAATTGTTGGTTTGAGCATAGAGTGATCCCATATTTTATGCCATAAATATTTTTCAGTCACGGTACCACAAAACACTCTGTCCAAAATTGAAATAGTTAATAACAATACGAACAGAACTCATCATAATGTTAATTATATACGTAAAACTTACATACGAACCGTCATTTTTTGTCAGTCTACCTCAGTCGGTATTAAGAAAAAAATTGGTCAAGGATGAAATAGACAACACTAGCAGGTTCTTTTCCTTTTAATCAACTAACCATCATTTAAGTGTTTTTATGCCCTGTATCAATACAAATGATACAGAGCATAATACCAGTGATCACGGCTCTGTATTCTACTAATATCTACATTCAATATTAAAAAAAGAAAATCAAACGGACTTCCACTAAGATACAAAATATGGTCTAAAATAAAAGTCGCAAGCTCAATAATAACTTTTTCATAATACCCATGAAAAGACCGACGGAAACCCTAAAACCATTTTGGCCGAAAGAGGAAGGACTCATCTTCCGTGATGACCTTGAAGCAGTAGATTTAATTAGCACCAGCAAGCTAGGTAGGATGTAGAGGTGAGAAAACTAATAATTGAGAGCAGACGTTAGACGTTTTTAGAGACGTTATTAGATAGCACTTCCGTCTCGTTAAGATAATTTGTTTAAAACATACGACATTTTTGCTTATTCCTGCAATTATTTTTATCTGTCTTTCATCTCATTATCTCCTACTCTGCGTCACACATAACATAACCTACTTCCCCCGTCTTAGTACAAACATTTAGAGATATACTCTGTAACTGGAAACTTTATCTTAATTTGCAAAGTGACATCACAGACAATAACACGTATAGCACGAGTAACATCCACTGAACCATATCTTTATCCAATTCATATATTGTGTCAGTTTTTCAGAATATAAAAAAGACATACTTATTCAACAAAAAAAAAATCTTTCCAAATTTATTGCTTTCACTAGTGTTACGAAAGATAAAAGGTCTAATAGGAATTAAGATAATGCTAAACCAAATGTTCCAAATCTTTTGAACTACATGCTAAATCAATCCTTTAAACATATCTCACGTAGCTTCCAGCAGCGCATTTGCAAATTAAAAGCATGCAAATATGAGCTGCGCTGATAAGTTTGCTCATTCCGAGGGCGCACTGAGTTAACATACAATGAACGCCGTGATTCATGGCTTCCTGATTAGTAGATACGGGATGCCTTTCTGGGCGAAGTCCTCAAGGATAAAAAGTGTTGGAATGTTTCCATTCTATCTAGACTTAAATCTTGAAGAATTGGTACTAGAAATAGTGTGTTCTAAAAACAATAATAAACAAAGATGTGGTGGCAGGTTTGCGAATTATTAAGAAATGGTTTTTGAAGAAAAACTTGTTGTAGAAGAGAAATGAGAAAGGAAATTAAAACCCAAGAGAGGAAAATTTCTCCCTGTCCCACCACGAAACAAATGACAACAAGTCTATTGTTACTTTTTTGTGAACTGGGAATATAGTTACATACAACCGACATCTACAGAAAGTCAGGAACTCAATAATAAGAAGAATAAAATGAAATAACTATGTGTGTTTGACATCACTTAAGTAAATTAAGAATGTTCGCAAAACTAATTACATTTAATCCTTACGAGTAGCTGTTTCTATCATTACCTATATTGCGGTACATCACGCGTGAGACCGCCATGACAGAAATTAACGCATTGGCCTGATTTGTAGTCAGTAAGATCAATATAAATCTTTGAAATCAAATTTAAATCAAGTGATATGAAAATTGCTCTTTCATTTGGTTCATTATTCATTTATAAAAAATGTGATTTTACTTTCACATGTAAAGTTATGTTATTCAGTGGATCAAACAACATTTTTCATGCTAGTTATTGTGATCTTCGAATTTTCTTAAATAAAACCTCTTTTTCGGGTTGTTAGAATGCCCAATATATTGAGTACGAATATTGTCATAATCTTGTTTTAATGTTTAACATTTGTCATCTAGGGTGCTACAAACGATTTTACGATTGGAAACGTATACGTGAACACATACAAAATAATAAGTTACTGCGTATTTTCTGAGGACAAATGATGTCATGGCATGTTTTACTTGACTTGGTCGCCTCGAATTTTAATGGATCATAAACTTTAAAGCTTGCGGGTTACGGTTGATAATTGTCTATTTTCATCTCGTTATGTGCGGTATGAAGATTAAGATGGCAACATAAATAATGATCTGTATAGTTTACAGAGGTAATTGAAAATCTAGTTAGTTAATAATTCACATCTACGAGTAAGTAAATTTTGTAAGTACTCTATTGTGTGATCCGTATATAGATGATGACAGTTGACAGGCCCTGTCAGATGTCTTTAGGCAGCCTGCGAAAATTGACATTGTTGGCCACTAACACACTTCGGGTCATGTTCCTGTTGGTCTGGTCGCCCTGTAAAAATGTTTACGGAAGTCAGCATATTCAACATTACGAACAGAGCAGATTTACAGCGTACCCCAGGCTCTGAAGCGTAAGTTGAGGACGCAACTGAAGCTTTGATGGAGAAGTACTCTCTTGTGCGGAAAAAATCTGATCAAAATGATAAGGGATATAGAAAAACAAAGTGCATATAGTTACAAATTTGAAACAATTCATCAATATCCGATAAAACCTGAAGTGAATGCTTACAACAAACAAGTACAGTACGTATTTTTCCTACAATTCACTACCATTCCAAGTCTATATTCAACTTCCTACAGCACTAAGCAGATCCAAATAAGGCTGGACGGCATTCTTGGGAACTGGTATGGCGTTAATGTTGCTTTTAAAGGGATTTACTGTTTTCACTAGCATAAATAGCATTTTAGAAGTCGCAAGTGTAAGGATATCCTGCTCACACTGATTCACATTAACACCTTTCGATCACAAATCAATAGAGAACAGGTCTAAGTATGTTGTTAGTCTTTCGACTACTTAAAGAGAGCTACTACAACATCATCTCATATGACATCCATTTTCTTTCTACATCGCAGGTTGATTTCTCCCAAAGATTCCAATTAAATCCAAGGTTGAAATTACAGATGCACAAGAGAAACTATCTAAAGAAGTATCAACAAACAAACGTTATTTTTCACAGCAGTGATAGAATTCAATCGTACGCATTAATAGCTCATTGTGACAATATTCTAGCACGAATCACCGTCAACAGTACCGTACAAATGAGAGCCGATTGAAATTCTAATGTGTCACAGGAATGTGAAGAAAAAAAAGGTGGACACCAGACGGGTCGACGAACTGGGTACAGGATATTGGATAAACGGTTAAAGCCTGGATAAAATCGTTAAATAGCAATTGCTTACCGAGAAAGTGCTTTTTATTTCTTCCCAGAGCGAATTCTTCCAACAACAAGACTGCATTCTCGATAATTCGAATGGTCTTTCTCTTCTAAATGAATCGTGTGGTGTTCAAATATTTATCAAAAAACCCAAACAACAACTTTATCGCTGCAATACTAATGAAAACAATACTCTGACTATTAATATCTCTAAATGCCTAAAAATTTTAAAAGTATTACTATACTATACTAAGACGTAACGGTCTTTTCCTACATTATTTGGTTTCTCCGTTTTTAAAATAAAGAGAAAGAAAGAAAGAAAATAATTTATTTTAGAAACACACAAAAAGAAAAAAAAGATAGGTACACAAAAGAAAAAGCATTAGAAAGAAGGTTGTGTGTTTCCAAAAAAACTCAGCATATTGCCATCCGATGAAATTGACAGCGCTGATCTTCAGGTCATCCATTTGAACAAAGCCATAGCTTATAGGCTACAGTCTCCTATAAGTTTAGTAACGTACGTAACAATCAATATTTATAATTTAAACATCGAAATTGAATATAGTCATGGCTCTTGCCAAAAACCGTCGTCAGTAGGTTGTATTTTAGGAGCTGAAGGCTCACATGAAGGTCGTACCACCAGGCGTAATCAAATCGCTTAACATACACATTGATAGAGAGACAGAATTAATGTACTTGATAATGCTGCGAATACCAGTCACAAATTCCGGCAATTGGATAATTTTATCGTTCAACAAGCCGGTTTTTTTGTAACGGATTTTCTTACGTTCATAAGGTTAGGTAGTACCCTTGCCGGGGTAAAAAAGAATTTATCACAGACCAGGGGGCCGATTATAGCGCCTTAAGTAACTATATTATTAAATCGAATTCGAGATAGTTATCTCGGAAAAACATGGCGGCTAACTACAGAAAAGCCTAAATCTCTAAAGGAGCGAGAATCGGCGGCAAACAAAAAAATTATATGTATAAAGAACTTTGCTTTTCTATAGTGTCCCGCCAATTTGGATTCAGTTTTATATTTAACGACCTTATTTTTACTATCGTCTCTAAAAATACCGTTCGAAATTGACGATTTTCCTTATTTAGGTTTATTAGGTCACGAGCTCACAACCCACCAATATCGATATAGTTTTAATCTTTATGCAAGGTCGAATCTATGCGAGAAGACGATAAACTTTAGGGCAAAGATTTAATAATTCCTTCCACCACCATTCGATACATTCGTCTTCACTATCTACTAGGTATCCGATTTATGTGGCCCACTTCTACTACTTTCGATTTGATCTACTTCTGACCGTTTAATTGACAATTTTCAATTGTATCGTGCCTCACAACATCCACTTTTCATCACGCACATCTTTCTTAGCAACAATTTTCATATTCAGTTTCAACAGTCGTCTTTCCTTCTACTGAAAACTAAGACATCTTAATTACAACTTTGTCCATAATTACACTATCGAAATTAAGTCCTCTTAAATATTCACTTCTGATATTATCATGAAAGGAACTTCACCGACAATAGCCCTGTTCTAAAATTTATGATGATGATATTATCAAATTTAAATAAGACTTGTTTGATATATTTTTCGTACTTTCAATACAAAAATTCAATAGAATACAAATACTCTTTAATTATTTTGCACCAAAAACGATATTATAGATTTGTCACAACAATCGAAGGTCGAAAGTCCAGCTCTTTCTGGAGTAAACATTATTTACTTGACAAACCATATTTAATTACCAACAAATTAACGAGTTAGCTTCCGCTAATCGCCCGGTTTCACTGTTCTAGCCGGCTTTTACTTGTCGTGTGAAACTTGAGCTGGAATCGAACCCCGGACTTTCACGGTAACTTCATAGTATTAATAATTCCAATCTTTACTATTATGGCGATGGGAAGACTAAAATAGAGAGAAAGGTACAGAAAATAAGACATGTATGAGATAATGTATCCTTAATGCTCTTTAATTCCCTGGTTGAAAAGAATCTGTTGAAATTAAAATTAGTTTGTTACACTAATAAAGTGGAATGTGGATAAGAGATAATTCTCAGCCAGGAATTTCCAGAGAGCGAAGGTGACTTCTAGTTAATGGGGACGCTGCTTTAATATTATTAGATATTAAAGGAGCTATTATTATTATTATTTAATTGTTTCTTGACAATTTTCGCACAAACGGACGGAAACAGTACCGAACAATCACAAAATTAGTTAAATGAAAAAGGAAAGAAATTAGCTACATGAGTAGTAACATATTATTTGTACGATTAGCTAGAAAAAAATCAACATATTAAAAAAAAAAACATTGAAATTACGACACGCTCAGAAGAAAGTAATACAAATAGAACCATACCATTTACATATAAAACTCAACACACCTCCATAAAAATAAGTATTTACACACACTTCAATAAACACATTCCCGGCAAAATCACTACACAGTTTTTTTTTTTTTTGTTTTTAATTTTTATTATTACGCGCTCGTGTGTTTCACACAAGACGTGTGCGGTCGCGGTCGCTACGTCACTAACTAAAACTATACTCCTACAGAGAGTGTGGGGGCCCATTGATAAAACGAAACTAGATGTGCTAATGCAATGAAAAATCTAAAGAAATGAAAAAAAAGTATGACTTATGAAAATTCGGTGTGTCGAATGATTTTCGTTCGAACAATTTTTGTTCGACATAGGAGTCACAGATTAAAAATAGGGCTCCTGAAACGATTAGAATAGATTTTTAAAGAACCGCGGAGTAAACATATTATGTTCAGTAGTTTATGCAAAGATGTGTCAAAATTACATAGTTACATTGAAATAGTATCCTCATTTCCGGTGATCGTATATGCCATCAGGCTATTACTAGAGAACGACTTAATTTTTTAGGTTTTTTCGTTCGCAAGAATCTTATTGACATTACAAAACTTCGAAATATATTTTTATAAAATAAACGTATGACATGTTGGGGTGACCTTTGCCCAGCAATAGTTATAGGGACAATAGTTCTAGGTTAATTTAAAAAAAAAACGCACGAAATACAATACAAAATGGTGCAATTAGGTGTTCATAAATTCACATGGCCAATAATTGACCGAGCGAGCGAAGCGAGCAAGGTCTATAAATCAATTTCGGGCAAATTAAACATTGTTTGTATGTATGTATTTGTATCCAAATTATGTTTGTTCCGCGATAACTCTCGGGCCGTTAGTCCGTTTTTAATGAAATTTGGAAGGTGTATAGGAGACATGCATAGAAGTTGCAAGTTCGTTGGGCATCACAATCGGTTCAGTAGTTTTTGAGATATTTGCATTAAGGTAAAACCAATATTTAAATAATTCCAAAGCCGTTGGTCGGATTTCGCTGATATTCAGAACATATATAGGAAACATTAAAATTCATCTGGTAAAAAAATAGTTTTAATTATTTTCAACCGACTTTCAAAAATAGGAGGTTTTGATGTTTTACTTCAAATTTATTACCTAATAACACCGTCGTTAAATACGACGTTTTTACGTTCGAAAGCGTACACAACATTGAGAATTTGTCTAAAGAGCTTCAATCAAAATTAACATCTCAAGACTTTGAAAAATGTAAAAACATAACAGATAAACAGGCTATTCATACTTACGAAGAATGCAAAAAACGTCAAATTTCAAAGTATGAAAAATTAACAGCAAATCAAAACGTCAATGTCATCCGGGATAATAACTCAGAAACGTCAAAGTGAATTAAATCGGTTGTCAATTTAGCAAAACAAACACCGATAGACCAACAAGCGATTGATGCTCTTGAAAATGGATTAAATTATGCGGTTGCACCCAGGAGGATACCTTATGAACATATCATCTGTTCGGTAGAAAATGTCTTGGTAAAAAACCACTTAAATAAAGAAGATTTGGAAGCGATACGCCAAGATGTGTCATCAGTACTACGACATAGCAAGCCGCCAAAACCGAATCTTCCTCGTGAACAATATCTTGCACTCACCAACCTTCGCAAGAACCCAGACATTACTATTTTACGAGCTGACAAAGGAAATTCAACTGTTATAATGGACACCTCTGATTATAACACAAAAATTCAACAACTGTTGTCGGATGAGAATACATATAAACAAGTAAAAAGTGATCCTACTAACAAGATCGTAACAAAAACCAAAGAATTAATATTAAAATACTCCGACACATTAAACTTAGACATCACGTCGCTCGTGCCTTCCTGTGTGAAACCACCAAAATTATATGGCCTTCCAAAAATACACAAAAAAGACCACCCATTAAGACCAATTGTAAGCCAAATAGATTCGCCAACTTATAAACTAGCACAACACCTGGTGAAGATATTAACACAACTTCGTGGTCATACTGATACTAATGTCAAGGACTCTTATCACTTTATCAGCTTAATTAAAGATCTACGATTAACTGATGAAGACACAATGGTCAGTTTTGATGTACAGTCATTATTTACCAGCCTACCTTTGCATGACTGTATTGATATTGTTAAGAGAAGGCTTGAGGACCACCATCTACCTCAAGAGTATGCAGAGTTACTTGAGCATTGCTTAACATCAGGCTATCTCTTCTGGGAAAACAAATTCTACATGCAAATTGACGGTGTAGCTATGGGGTCTCCAGTCTCTCCCATTGTTGCCGACATTTTCATGGAAGACCTTGAGGAGAAGGCTCTTTCAAGCACCCTGGCTATGCCGAAGATGTTCAAACGGTACGTAGATGATACTTTTGTTGTACTCCCCAAAACTCAAGTCTCTGTTTTATTAGATCATTTAAATTCCATTAATAGTAAAATTAAATTCACTATGGAACCTGAGATCAATAATTCATTAGCCTTTCTTGATGTTTTAATAACTAGAAATCTTGACAATAGTATCAGTCACACTGTGTACAGAAAGCCCACCCACACAGACAAATATCTCAACGGTAAATCTCACCATCATCCATGTCAGTTAGCTACCGTAGGCAAATCTTTGTTACAGAGAGCACACGGCATCTGTGACACCCACCATCTTAAGGAGGAGCTTCACCGAGTCAAGTCTGTCTTAAGAAGCAACAATCTCAGCCTCCCACACATATGTCACAGAAGTCGACCCAAGCCACACACAGTTGATCATTTTCCTGCCATCTTACCATACATAAAGGGAGTCACGGACAAGATTGGTAACATACTTAGGCGAGCTTCAATCAAGACCTATTACAAGCCGCATAAGAAAATTAACCAATTTTTAAGACCTGTAAAATCCAATATCCCATTGCAAGATGCTGGAGTTTATAAAATTGACTGTGACTGTGGTTTATCATACATTGGGCAAACAAAGAGAAGCATTAATACTCGTATAAAAGAACATATTGCTGACATGAAAAATAGACGCTCAACCAAGTCTGCAGTCTGTGAACATGCTCTAGACAAACCCAACCACTATATGCGTTTTGATAATCTTCAAGTCCTTGCAAAGGAAGACAGATTCATTCCAAGGATGTTACGTGAAGCTATTGAAATTAAAAAACATCCTAATTTCAATAGAGAGGATGGATGGCAGGTACCGCCAGCTTGGGACCCAGTCATTAACTTAATAAAATCGCAAACTCGGAAGCAGACTGCAAGACCCTTAGATACTGTGAGCCAATACTGCGTGAATCGGAATAGTTCCCAATAAAAATTTCGGGCGGTAGTTTTGTAATCTTATGACATCAAAGACAAATGTTAACTTAGTCTGCCTGCGACCATGAACGCTGTAAAGTGTTTGAAACGTCAGGTGTAAATAAATAAGTAATAAACGCGATAAAACCGTATTAAAATAGTTTAATTTAACGTACACTTTCAGTTTATTTTCCTGAAATTTTTAATATAGGTTCTATGATTCGCTGGAGGACTTAAGTACCATGCTCAGCGACCTCAACGTGGTGTTCCAACAGGTGGGCCTAAAAATGAACATGGACAAAACCAAGGCAATGTGTAATGTCCATGTTACGCCATCACCGGTTTCTGTCGGGAACCACACCTTTGAAGTTTTAGACCAGTATGTCTACCTGGGTCAGATGATCCAGGCTGGCAACTCCAGCTTCGAGGACGAGGTCTTTCGTCGAATCCGACTCGGCTGGGCGGTGTTAGGGAAGCTACGTAGCGTCTTCTCGTTCAAAATACCTCAGTCCCTTAAAACTAAGGCCTTCGACCAGTGTGTGTTACCAGTGATAACATACGGGTCCGAAACGTGGTCTTTGACTATGAGCCTCATAAGAAAGCTCAAGGTCGCCCAGAGAGCGACGAGATCGAATCAGAAATGAAGAGATCCGTAGAACAAAAGTCACCGACATAGCCCAGCGGATTAGTTCTTTGAAGTGGCAGTGGGTGGGGCACATAGCGCGGAGAACCGATGGCCGATGGGGCAGAAAGGTTCTCGAATGGCGACCGCGTACCGGTAAGCGCAGCGTTGGACATCCACCGACCAGATGGTCAGATGACCTGAAAAAGGTCGCAGGCAAATGCTGGATGCAGACTGCTGCAAACCGATCATTTTGGAAATCATTGGGAGAGGCCTATGTCCAGCAGTGGACTGACTGCGGCTGAAATGATGATCTGTTTATAATGTAATAAATATTAAGTGAATATAAATGTTAAGTGATGAAAAGAGAAAACTAATCAGGTACTAAAGACAATACATGTTGATTTCTTATGTTTTCGCGATTGTTATTCATTAAATTAAACTATTTTAATACGGTTTTTCATGGTCGCACCATGAACGCTGTAAAGTGTTTGAAACGTCAGGTGTAAATAAATAAGTAATAAACGCGATAAAACCGTATTAAAATAGTTTAATTTAACAATACATGTTGTTTGATTTGTAAATAACAGATTGTTACTTATTAGATAACACAGCGCTGCAGCGGCTAAAATGATAAATTACCGAAAATGAGACAACGCAAATGTTCTACGTAGCTTCTCTAATACGTTAGTACATATATCTCGATGTTTGAGGGACTAAGTATGAATTATTTGGATTCTGTCTATATTAATATAGTAAAATAATCGCGAGGTCTATGTTCGCGGCGAATAACTAGTTACTTTCGTAGTAAAAGATACAAAACTTTTGTGACGAGTTAATTTTTGTATTCACTGTATTGTATGCCGCATCTAGCTGCTGGATATTCCGTGCTGCGATAGGTTGCATTCATATTAATTGGCGGATGTCTGCATTTGGGCAGGCGAAGGTTTTCATTGAAATAATAATGTGACATAATTATGCGCTAGCTATATTTAAAACATTTTACATCTGTTACGTACAAATAGAGATAAAATATCGGTCGGACGCTTTTTCACGTCTGAACCGAGAAATAAAAAAATAAAAAAATTATGCACCAAAAAAGAAACGCATCAACAAAATCAGTGAGGCAGAAAGGCGGATCACAAAAGAATATCTTCCAGTCAACCCTAAGGTGTAGTATTATGTAAACTTAAAGACAAGAAGGCGTGTTACTAAATAATGTAAAAATCTTTATTGTACACAACGAACATAGTATCAGAATACAGGTTACAACAAAAGGCAGACTTATCCCAAATAGGGATCTCTTCCAGTCAACCAAATAAACATAGTACATAGACATATGAGCACAGAAGAGGGCACAACACGAAAAGAAATCTTAAACTTACATCTAACATACAAATTTAATTACACATAAAAACATTAAGCTCAGCTCAAGTCCGATCGTTCGTAGTAATCCCTAACCCGAGATTTGAAAGAGACAGCTCTTTTATCTCCAAAGGAAGCTTGTTCCAGAGATTTGCAGCGAGAATTGAGCAGGAGTTGGCGTAACACTGTGAGGAGTATACAGGTATGTTCAAGTAAAGGTGGTGAGATACTCGCAGACGGGGATCAAGATCCCGGAAGGAGAAATTTGATCTAAGATATTCAGGGGAATAAGGATTAAACAATCCACCTCGGCTTCACACAAGGATGCCCTTAAATGATAATTTTTTTTTAGCAATTTTCCACATTATCCTGAAAATAATAAACCAGCCTCGTATAGATTACCTTAATATGAAAGTTAAATAAACGTCACAAAACCTCCTCCCCCAGCAGGCCCTTTTCAAACACTCATGAACCCGCGTCGAGCACCCTCCACAACTTTGACGGCAACGCGGCATTTTAGGAAAAAACATTTTCAGAAAATGGGGTTATAATCATTTATCTCTGACCTGTTTTCAAAAAATATATATACTTAGTCTTTGAATGGAAATGTCTCAGTAAAATTAACAACGCGAAAGTTTGTATGTGTGGGTGGATGGCTGACAGGAATGTCACTCGCTTCTATGTTAAGATACATGAGACATCTTAAATTGTGTGTGCTGATTATTTTACAAACAAAGTTATCACATAAAATTATGTAATAAATTATCTGTCACACTAAACTTGAGTAATTATTCTACAAAATATTGCTCCGTACAAATTAACTTACGAGCTACTGTTACGCGAAGTTAATAAAAAATATATATTTTTGAAACAGTCTTCCTCTAAAGAATTATTAAACGTAATCCATTATGAGGTAGGTGCGGCCCCCGGGAACCGCGCCCAGGTGACTAACAAATTGAAATTATAAAAGAGGGGGACATAAATTGTGACAAATATTATAGTTTTTACAAAATTCCCGGCCTCTAAAGTGATACAGATACACTTTTTATTGTACAAAAAGACAAAGCTTTTCGACAAATCTCGCATTTGATTTTATCTATAAACGCGCAAAAATCGGTGCCCTGTACTAAAGTATGAAGTTATAAAATGCCAGTCAATGAAGGTATTTATATCTGCAAATTCATGATAAAAACACTTATGATATCTATTACGTGAACGTTAAAATCCTGGTTGAAGAAGGGCAAACCATGTTCCCTGCTAAGAGGAACAGAAGTGATTGTATGGGGGAGACAATGGGTGCGAATCAGGTGGCAGCATTTATTTATTTTATACAAACACATACATAGCATACCTACTAGGCACTAAAAAATTGAGTCATCGACAACATGGCGTCGAAGAAGGGCAAAAACCTTACACTGGACAACACGTACAGTGTAAAAAAACTAACACAGACCAGTAACACATTTATATATCCGATGTGTTGTGGTTAACGGAGACTACTTGCGGCTAAGTGACATTTAGTTCAGAAATTAGTTGCGTCTTAAAAACTTTAATGTTTTTCAATAAAATGCCATGCACGCGTACCTCAAGGATTGCACAGACTGACGACGTTTACATATCGAAGAGTATGTCAACCTCAGCATTGGTATTTTAACGAAGGAATCGTCTTCAATCTAGGCGCAACGTTTAGTCTGAATACCTATTGCTAAATTGCTCATTAAATTATATGACCCATTGAGTTAATCGTTTTACCATTCACAATTTATTTTAAGTAATAAGTTTATTTTGTTTTTATTTTATAAAATATTTATATTGGTTAAGCCCAGAACTACTTGCATACGAACAATTTTAATAATATTTTAGACAAGGCATCAAATACTACTCGCATCTTTGTAGCAGTGTTTTTATTGTTTGATAGAACTCGCTATCAATAATGGTCAACCTATTAGTGGTTAGGCCAGAGGTATATAAAATATCAATTAAATTTAAATCAACAGATTTGATAGAAAAACTTACCCTGTCCGAAATGGCCTCTTCCATTTTCCCGCGTTTCAAGCCCGGCGCACGGATCACGTTCGCTGGTGGCGCCACAACGGCGGGAGGCGGTAACATACCGCCACTCCCCACCGTAGTGGCCGGTATGAAACCGGCTTCCATTTTGTTAATCACTCATACTATTCAACAAGAGATGGCGCTGTCAACACTTTTCACGAGCAAAATCAACAACCTACTCCATGCTACTCAACAATAGATGGCGTTGTATTGAATTCGGCGTAACTAATCAATTCTCTGTGCATTTAGCGAGGTAAACACTATTATCACTTAATTTTACACTTTTCAATTCACCGTTTGGACGCAATCATTGTGTAGGAATACACAATTCATTTTGAGGAACTGTTATTTTTGAGCACTGCGGATTTTTGAGCACAATATGAACGGAATACAGTGAAATATTTCACTCAAAAGAGCACTTATCACACAAATCACTCAATATCGTCACTGGAACAATTATTTACAATTATTTTTTATTAAAAAAGAGATTTCGATTTGAAAAACAATGGGACGTGACGCTCCGCCGACGATTCGTTCGTTTCTGTCCGAGTGACAGAAATGCACGGTCTCGCTCACTCTGGACACCTGTGAAAGAGAGGGTTGCGCCATTAGGGTAATTGACTAAACAGTGGGACAGGTTTTACCTGAATAAACATTATAAAATCATTTAAAAGCGACAAGATCTCGTATTTTGATATTTATTATAAGAGTTGTCGAGCATGTATTCGAATACTAATTAATTAATATTCGCAACGAATTGATGTTTATACATATGTATACATACATTATGTTGTTTCGATAATGGTTTAATATGAAACTATTTAGCCATAATATGATGGATCTATAAATATAGCAGGCGAAATATATCCACGAATTTTGACTGATCGTAATCACAATAGCAAATCATTAGGTGTGTAAAAATGATCACAAAAATTTGACAATGACACAGAATCCACTGGTTACGGTAACCATTTACCGTTCAACCGGAATGTTTGCCCTCTCATTGCGTAAGAAATAAGACTTTTAAAGTAAGGCAATGCTCATTAATTTCTATGGCAAATTTATTTTACAACAAAATGGAAAATGAAAGATTACAAATTATGTACACAGATCTCTTAAATTATAAAATTGGTGACGTAAAAAGTGCATTATGATATACATATATGCGGTTGATAACACAAGCAATCAATCACATACTGATAGCGAATTAGTATTAAATACACTTATATTTATCTACATCTTTTATTTATTTTTAATTACATTTAATCATGGCTGAGGCACATAAGAGAGTGAACTGGGATTACTGAAGTCGAGAAGCAAAAGATCGAAAGAAGGTGGCGAGTTGACGGCCAACCTCCAGCAATGAAGAGACACTTGAAAAAGATCAATCACATTTAATATAGATAACGAATTCTGCTCTGTAAGTACTCCTAGATAGAAATTTATTCTGAAGACAATGCATAGTCTGATGTTGATCAACCAAAGATCAATGGGTTAATAGAAATACATAGTAGTGTTGCCTGCGATGAATAAGATCTTCATTTTATACTTGTGAAATTTTGAATAAATCAAAATTAAATACAGCTGAAAATACATACGGCACGACATGACCGAAATAAGTGGCATGTTTTAGGGGCTTGTGACCAGTAAAGGTATTTATAAGGCTGTCAATGACAATCATCGTAATCTTCGGTTTACGTAAATATGATCACGTCTCTTCTTTTCGCTCTCAACTCAAGTGGCTCCCCATTAGACTTCGTCGAAATTTGCATATCCTTTCACTCTTGTACTCTATCCTATTCATTCCCTGGACTCCTACTTACCTTAAGGAACGCTTCAGATTTCTCAGTGAGGTTAATAATCGCAAACCGCGTGAATATAATACTCATCGTCTAGCTATCCCTCCTGCTGCTACCTCTTTCTATTCCCATTCCTTTGCGGTGCAGGCTGCTCAGTTATGGAATGCTTTGCCAGTTTAAATACGAAAGGCTAAAACAATTTCATCTTTCAAAAATCAAGTGAGAAAACATTATCTCTCTGCAATTGAAGCTGATCCTGCTCATCGTTAGACATTTTCTTCTCTTCTTTTATTTTTTATTATTGTATGTTGTATGTAGGTATATGATATGTATATATTCATTAAAGGTATAGTATGTATTATTTGATTGTAGGTTTATTTATTAACTGTTGTATAAGGATGATAGTGTTAGTATTTTATTACTGTACCGCCTTTGTTTGTTTTCACTTTTTATCCTATCTACCCTAAGGTTCATTAAATTAAACTATTTTAATACGGTTTTATCGCGTTTATTACTTATTTATTTACACCTGACGTTTCAAACACTTTACAGAGTTCATGGTCGCAGGCAGACTAAGTTAACATTTGTCTTTGATGTCATAAGATTACAAAACTACTGCCTGAAATTTTTATTGGGAACTATTCCGATTCACGCAGTATTGGCTCACAGTATCTAAGGGTCTTGCAGTCTGCTTCCGAGTTTGCGATTTTATTAAGTTAATGACTGGGTCCCAAGCTGGCGGTACCTGCCATCCATCCTCTCTATTGAAATTAGGATGTTTTTTAATTTCAATAGCTTCACGTAACATCCTTGGAATGAATCTGTTTTCCTTTGCAAGGACTTGAGGATTATCAAAACGCATATAGTGGTTGGGTTTGTCTAGAGCATGTTCACAGACTGCAGACTTGGTTGAGCGTCTATTTTTCATGTCAGCAATATGTTCTTTTATACGAGTATTAATGCTTCTCTTTGTTTGCCCAATGTATGATAAACCACAGTCACAGTCAATTTTATAAACTCCAGCATCTTGCAATGGGATATTGGATTTTACAGGTCTTAAAAATTGGTTTATTTTCTTATGCGGCTTGTAATAGGTCTTGATTGAAGCTCGCCTAAGTATGTTACCAATCTTGTCCGTGACTCCCTTTATGTATGGTAAGATGGCAGGAAAACGATCAACTGTGTGTGGCTTGGGTCGACTTCTGTGACATATGTGTGGGAGGCTGAGATTGTTGCTTCTTAAGACAGACTTGACTCGTTGAAGCTCCTCCTTAAGATGGTGGGTGTCACAGATGCCGTGTGCTCTCTGTAACAAAGATTTGCCTACGGTAGCTAACTGACATGGATGATGGTGAGATTTACCATTGAGATATTTGTCTGTGTGGGTGGGCTTTCTGTACACAGTGTGACTGATACTATTGTCAAGATTTCTAGTTATTAAAACATCAAGAAAGGCTAATGAATTATTGATCTCAGGTTCCATAGTGAATTTAATTTTACTATTAATGGAATTTAAATGATCTAACAAAACAGAGACTTGAGTTTTGGGGAGTACAACAAAAGTATCATCTACGTACCGTTTGAACATCTTCGGCATAGCCAGGGTGCTTGAAAGAGCCTTCTCCTCAAGGTCTTCCATACCCTAAGGTTGGCTGGAAGAAATTGCAATAGCGATAAGTCCGCCTTTGTACTCAATATTCTAAATGTATTACTTTTAATTTTAATTTTGTGATTGGTACAATAAAGTGTATATCTATCTATCTATCTATCATCATTATTATAGGACATTCTAAACGGACTGACGAAGCTGCGGCAAAGTACACTAATTACATACATATTTTCGTACTACGTAACAACGCTAATATAAGAATGATTGACAGTCACATTCAAACAGAACTGTGAAGGATAACCATACAATTCACAACATAATAAAGAACTCTTTTGGTCCATTTTTTTTCAATTGTCAATATAAAATTGTCAATGGCGATAGCATAGATACACCTTTTATTATACCAATAAAAAATGAAAAATAAAAATATACTTACATAAAAGAATGTAGGTATACAAAGAATTGTTGCAATTTCTTCCAACCAAAAAAACGAACGTTCGAAATGATGGTCGAAGATTTAATAAAATCAAAGATGGCGGGGAGTGCAGCTAACTAACTTTACACGTTTTGCAGACACTAATAATGCCTAACAGTACTAGTAGTAATATCCAAAACCATACAGCTGCTATTGTTAGTTTTGACACTACGTTACTTCACGCTTACAAAACGTTAACGAGTTTTATTTGTATGAAAATATTGGAGTTGCGCAACACACCGACACTAAGTAACCTAGAAGTGCATATTCTGTGACATCACACACATGTAAATTGTATGTAGTTATTGGTATTTTCGAACCGAAAGAGGCAAATAAAACAGTGTTTCTATAGCTACTAATAAACAAATTAGGCAATCAAGCAAATAGAAGAGGATATCCCACCTTAAAACTCATGACGATTGCTGGGAAGAAAAACATGGGAGAAGGAAGAAGTCATGGCTACGGAATACTGGGTGGTGGACCGGGATAGCAAGCGCAGCTGGGCTGTTCCGTAGTACCATGTTGCTGTTTTTATTGGCCCTAACGACATAGACAAACATGTTTTTACCCGACTGCGACAGAAGGAGGATCATGTTTTTTGAGAGTATGAATGTAGGTATATTTGTATGTTCAATTGTTTGGCAAGCTCTACAGCCTGAACGGCTCGATTGATATTAGCTTGAGATGGCGGATTTTTGGGGTATTTTCATTTTCAAATTTCACAGAAACTTCTTGTTTTTTAGTTTTTTTTAAATTACTGTAAATCTTGTCCTATTATGGAAATTTTATGCAAAGTTGGACAACGTTGAATATGTGAAACACTCTATCTTATCTAATCCATGTTAATTTGTCTAATCCTAGTCTAGCAAAAACTAAATCTATGATGATTTATGATATGATTTCAGAAAATATTATCTGGAAAATAGCGCGAAACAAAACAAGAATTTTGTCAAAAATCTCAAAGCGGGCTACAATAAATTGCCAAGGCGACAGCATGAACATAAATCAAACATTGGGCCAGAAGTAGTTGAAAATGACGATGCTATTGGCATTGCAAAATCAGCATCTATTACCGAATCAAAGTCCGAGCCGCGAAAGACAGCTGTTGTTCAAAGATTGAAAACATACCAAGGCGTCTACAAAACACAAGAATCGTAACAAAATGTTATAGTATCGAGTCCATAGGTAACAAAACAATAGAATCATCAGTGCATCACGTCGCTATTGTCTTGGAATCGTATTCTTATGAGTAATATGATTAACGATTATGACTTTTATGCTTGAGTTGACTTCTGCAATAACACACACAGATACTGCCTTCTATAATTTCATATATTGATAGGGCAAAACAAACACGGCGTTCGGGGGGCAATTCTAGAAACTGCTGGCTAATTTGCTGTGGATAACAACAATTTCTTCTTTTTGGCGTGTCAATGCCCTTCCAACGAAACAGTTAATTTTTTCGGTTGTATTTTTTTCAAATGACAAAGATAGAAAAAGGCATGTTAAGATGGTTTGGGCATGTAGAAAGGATAAATGAAAGTAGACTTACGAAAGGTATTTACAAATCAAAGGTGACAGGAAAAGTCGGTAAGGGCCGGCCTCGGAGAACATACTGCGACCAAATCGCAGACATATTTAAAAAGGGAGATGTCAGGAGTACCCGTAATCGACGAGCGTGTATGTCGAAAGTGATGAGCGTAGAAGAAACTAGGGAAGTCTGTAAGCATCGCAGCAAATAGAAATCCGTAGTCTCTGCCTACCCCTACGGGAAAAAGGCGTGATGGTATGTATGTATGTATGTGTCCAAATTGTGCAATATAGTGTTCATTGATTCATTCATTCCAGCGAAGAGTTCGTGCTATTTTCACGACCTCATCGTTAGTAGCCACCAAGTCGGCTCGAGTTAGGGCAAAGAGTGCTCCTTCATTTGGGAAGAGACATCACACTCACATACATTTCATAACAACAACTAAAGATGCCAAAGACATTGTCAAGTGGAAAAGAGTAGGAGAGTGGAGGATGTAACCACGAAAATGTGGAGGTGTGTGAATAAGAATACAAACTACACGCGGCAGTTGCCTACCCATTAATAAAACGCGCCAAAGCCTTATCGAAGATTAACTATTTGAAATATTTTAATCAAAATCCTCCTGATTCATCACTTAATTATATTATATAGGTTAAGTAAAATACGGGTGAATTGAGCTAAAGCTATCCATACAGCAAAAAGGAAAATTTTAAGTCGCGTAAGTGTACTATAAACTATCAGGCAAAACAGAAGAAACTTCCTCGGCGAAAGAATTACTCTTAAAATTCATGATTGTACGGACCTGGACAGAAATTTCGATCGATAAACTAAAGGTGTTGAATAAATAAGCCGAACTTGCCGACTTTTCGATTTGTTAAAGGTCTGTGGCCGAATTTATCCTAATCTAACAGCTGTTCAACAAGCCTACTTATTCCACTTTTATCTAACGCGTAGATAATATTCTAAACGACTGAATGTCAAAAGATAAAAGCGTGATAAAAGAGCGTCACAATTTCAGTCATGGTAACGTCTATTTCAAGACTAAAAAATATTTATCTAACTACATAAAAATTCGGCGAAAATGGTTGATCATTAGTGGCTAACATCAGACTTAAGATTAATGATGTCGTCAATCGATAATTTACATGACATTTTGAGTTACATTTTTATCAAGATTATTACTTGTGAAGAAGGTGAAGTTTTGCGTGACCATAGAGCCATGACAGATGACGTAGACCAACCTATGTATTCTGTGCCGCAGTCGCTATGTGTTCAAGCCCTCTGAAAAGGCCTAAAACTTTTTATCATTGGTTTTTTTTTTCACCTTTCAATGCAAAACTGCAAAATACTGGTTCACTTATGATGAGTGCGATAGATTATTTCTCTAACTTAGTGAAAAACTGAGCAATAGTCAGTTAGATTATAACATGATAAAGACAATGTATCCATCAAGGATTAAGAATCATTCCAACAATCTCAAACTTCGATTATCTCAACAGCAACCTTACTATTGGATGACAATACTCGACAATGTCGCCGCGGGCGGAAACTGTCAAGGCGCACGCTCTGTTTAGCAGCGGCTCCAGTCAACCAGTGGGAGATATCAGGGTTCTGTGCATATTATAACGAACCTACTGCAAAGACGCCATTTTAAACTTCTTTACTCCAGCTTAAGTCTCCAAAATCATGGAGGTTTCTGCAAAAAGATGGAGGTTTCCTTTCAAGCAAATTGAATGCTTATGTTGGAAAACCTCGGACTCTTCATCATTTATATTGTAACAATAATATTAACGCAACGCGTTGGTTGATTCTTTCGGAAATTCAACAGATTGGATGATAAATAGAAAAATCTGTGTTCATGACAAACAATTTTCATTCATAATTGACATGTTCAAATCTATAAATGAATGTTACTCCAACAATCAGAATTTAACGTCGGTCGACAATAATATTATTAACTAGTATAATAGTTTATGAAACCTGCATAATAAGGGTTCTTACAATACGAGTGCAAGTTAAAAAAACGAGCCGTAGGTGAGTTTTTTTAAGCATTACACGAGTATTGTAAGACCTATTATGTGCAGTTTCATACACTACTTTATCTAATCCCATAAAATTTGATTAAGCATAAAAATGCAGTATTTTTTTTTATGCAACTAAGTAGGCAAACTGGCGTACGGCCCACCTGAAGGTAAGTGGTTACTGTAGCCTATGAACACCTGCAACACCGGAGATGTCACGAGCGCGCTGCGACCTATCCGCTATCAACACAGCGACCCCTCTGAAGCTTGGCGATTTCCTTCATATCTGAACGTTTAGATATTTTTTAAAAACAGAAACAAATTTGAAAATGGAATCCATTGCTAATCCTGATCGCGCACGCGTGTTGGCCGCGTCTACAGATTATGAAGGACCAAGGAGGTTACGATGTTGAAAAACTGCACTGCACCACCAAGGAGGTTGCTGTACTTTAATGAAAAAGTTATATTATAATACAGTTGTTTATGTATGAGACTATATAAAATCCATATCCATACTAATATTATAAATGCGAAAGTCTGTCTGTCTGTTACGCTTTCAGGGCCAAACCGCTGAACGGATTTTGATGAAATTTGGTATGAATATAGTTGAAGACCCGGGGTCAAACATAGGCTACTTTTTGACGCAGGCGGAGCTGCGGGAAAAAGCTAGTCTACATAAACACTAATATTATAAAGAGGAAAGATTTGTATTTTTGTGTGTATGTTTGTAATGAATAAACTCAAAAACTACTGTGCCGATTTCAAAAATTCTTTCACCATTGGAAAGCTACATTCACCCTGAGTAACATAGGCTATATACTACAGGCGGAGCTGCGGGGAACAGCTAGTAATTTATAAAACTAATCATCGTGTCATTGACAAGAAGTTTAGACGTGTGTAGATACGTGAGATAGACAGAAGTTCTCAATTTATCCATTCTAAGCTTTTTCGTGTCAATGACGAAATTTTCGGAAGTACACTGAAATAGAACTGTCAATTTAGAATGAATTCTTCCTTCTGCTTTAATTTACTGTAATACTATTATTGATTTTTTGCTTTAGTTAAGTTAATAACAAGCTGCATTGCGTGCGGAGTTTTTTTCTTGCGAAAAATCGAAATGAGATCTGAAAGTACAAGTGTTATTATTTACCAGATCCTCGCACGACAGGGGTACACCCACCCAACATATTTATTACTACTATAAAATTATACGGAACCGCGTCACGTCAGACACAAACCACTAGGTTTTTTGTCCGCAGTTTCTCACGCGTCGATTTTTAGCTAATCGATATTGAATTACTGTCTGCTATGTCACGAATGGTTTTTAACGCTGCTTCTTTTATTTGCAACGACAGAAGATGCTTTATTACAGATCTTTGTTGTAAATTAAAGGAGCATTACATATTTCTAGTTATATTACGTTTACACCCGGTTAAGTTATCCATCAGACTCCGATATTATTAGATTTAGTGTTGTATCAGTCTGGCGTAAGATTGATGGACTTGGAAATATTTTGAATGGCCTCCACCGGTAAGAATATTCTTATTTCTTGGATCTTCATAGTAAGTCGACTGTGGCAAATTATATTACTGAGGACAAAACTCATGAGTATCCAAAGGACGATTTCAGATAAATTCTGTTTAGAGACTCATTTCAAAACCAACTGAACTTTGCTAAATGCGGTGAGTGCACTGATGAAAACAAAGAAGTGTAGTGACTCACCAGGCGACGATGAGTCCCATCCCAATACGAATTGGACAATAAAGTCTGTGTTAAACTTTGCGTACCTTTGTTATAGTACCCGGCATAGTTGGCAAAGTATGAGTGAGACGAACCCATACCAATAATTAGATTAGTATAAGTTTGTCCCGGTCACATTGTTGCCAACTTACATGCCGGTGTGTATACAAACTCGCGTCCGTTACAAACAAATGAAAAAAATCAAAATCGAATTAGGTGGCAAGTGGCACGCTCCGATTCTGGAATTAGGTGGCAAGTGGCACGCTCCGATTCTGGCACTAGTGCGAGCTTACTACTTTTTATAATAGCTAATGGTAAACTGGCATTAGGCAAATTTTTGCTTCGTGCCACTTTACTCTTTTCATAATAAAAGGTGGTAACCTCGCCCAAATCTCTGCTGAGGTCGTAATTCACGTATCTTTTTTGTGCAGGTATATGTTTTTGTTTGATGCAGTATTTGGAAAGGTAATTCAATCGAGACTTCCTTTTTGTATTTGATCGAAATCTGTTTTACCCTTACGTGAAATAGATTTATGAAAGCGATCAACGAAAATGAATGAAAAATAATAAACGTTTTTATACCTTATAATATATATATTTCAAAACAATGCCAGAATTAAAATCAGTTTTATAGTTGTAAAATACAAATGAACATAATTAAAACTCATAGAAAAAAAATCACCAAACTAAGAATTTTTTCGTTGTACAGTATAACAAAAAAAAAAAACAAATTAATTTTAAAATTAACTGATCTTCTCGTCGTCGATCTAAGAGATAGACTGCCTCGTGCTGCTTGCCATAGAGTAAAGGAAAATAAAATTGCACAGGTATTTGATTATTTTTGTATGAAAAAAAAAACATCAAATTACAAAATATCATAGAACAAAAGTTATTTGTCTTGATTTATCTAAGTCACCTTTTGGAGTTTTAGCGTTAGTTACCAGCAACCCTGATACACTATTTTTAGAACTATTAATAAATTAACAAAATCTTGAATAACATAAATAATTAAACAATAAATATCAAAAATGCGTAAAAAATTAACTTTGAAAAAGATCACACATTAGCTAATTTTTCTATACAGTGACCAATGCTTATTTCATTATCGCGTAATTCTTGGAGATACCTGTCAATTCTTCTTTGATTAGATATAGTATTATGCTGCTTTTTACTGATATAACCTTTTTGTTTCAACAAACCAAAATAATATTTTGAATCCTTATCTAAAATACGCAAAAGAAACGCTAAGTTCGGCTTCGAGGAAATTTTTTTGGCCAACCTACTATTCCACGATTCGTTTGCGTTATTCGTCCTATGTAATATATTAAAAAAGCACCACTTGTCCGCGAAACAAGATTCCTTTCGAAGCCAAGTAGACTCAAAATATTTGTTAAATGCGATAACACTATCTAAATTTTCACCTTCACCTTTCACATATAACCAAGCGTCTCTTACATATTCGTATGGCAGGTAAGCAAGTGCAATGGTACGTCTAACATGAGCCTTCCAAATTTTTGATTTTATTAGACCGAGTTTATCTGCTTTACGCCAGCATGCACGGCTAAAATGAAACAAACAACCTTGACTAATGGATCCAGAGAAAACATTTTTGAAAGCCTGCATAGCACTTGTCTCATAATCAGTGGTAAACGTGTTAGGTTCAAATTCAGGAATCTGGCTTTTAAGTAATTGGAACATTGTTTCATATGTACTTTGCTTCTTATCAGGAAGTAATACGTAACACAGTGGAATAATCCCATTATTTTCACTGGTACTTCCCATGTCTGCTTGAATTACGTACAGCTGTTTAAAAGGGGGAGAAACACATTTGAAGGTGCCATCACCAAAAAAATCTTTAGCAGTTTTAAATGCCTCTCTTGCCTGCGGTGAAGCAAAAATCAATATTTTTGTGGTTTTATTCGTATAATCTGCTAATAAAAACTTATTGAACACACCAGGAACCTCTACTTTATGCACTTCATAAAATCTAGTCTTATTTGCCTGCAGTGATTTTAACCTATGCTTGTATAAAGTTTTTTTTACATTAGCATATGGTGGCATTTTTTCAATAAGGTCTAAACCACTATCATTAAACTCTTCTACAACGTCCGCATATAAAGAGGGAATAGGAGTGGTCTCAGTTTTTGCTCTTTTTATACATTTGTCAAGTCTAATTTTTACTTCATTTGCTATAGCATTTGATTCGCACTTATGCTCTTCCTGTCTAATTATATCCATGTCTTTTGTCACCATTGTAACATTACATTTTTTTCTTTTAGTACATCGCCATACTATCTGTCCATTAGCATTTATACGTTGCTTGGTATACCGGTACCCGTTATGAAGCAGAAGCTCACTACCTCTTTGGGAAGAGACAAATGTAAAATTTTTGTTTTTATCTTCTGCACTAGACGATGGGATTTCAGTCATCTGAAATATAAAATGATCTGTATATTTAGACATTTTACATTTGATTTTAGAAACTTTCAGTTTAATATATAAGGTCCCTTTAAATTTAACCCAAATATTTTTAACTTTTGCACACTAGAGGGTCCTACCTCTAGTGTGCAAATGTTTTTAATACCTATCGAATGTGATTCCCCTCACAATAGTATAGCTAAAATAAAAATTCTATTTTCCCTTTACATTTAGGGAAGGTACCAAAGAAAAATATATTGAATAATTTATCGCCCTACCAAATTATGGCTTTCTAGGTTTAATAGTCTCCGAGATAAGCTTGCTCCAGACAGACAGACGGACAGACATGACAAAACTGTAAGGGTTCTTTTTTTACTACGGAACCCTAAAAAAATAATTCTAAAACGACTACTCTAAAAATAGTTGCACAGACGAAATCATTAACTTGTATTGGCTAACAAGTTAAAAAGAAATGTCTAGACTAAATCACAACAATCAACTTAGTAATACTCTCTAATAACAACTCATGTATGGTTCTTACCTTCGTGGTTTTGACGACTAGATGTTGTCGAAAATTATAGACAATTATCAATCCGTTAAATCCAGTAAAATAATGTTGCTGTCAGCACATCGACTTTTAGTAAGTGGTGTAGTTGTTATAAAATGACAACATAAAATATCGATATTTTTCATCTACCTTCACAAAAAATGTGTGAAACTACCGCCAAATTATTATATAATTTTACCATGATTTAAGATGCGTTCTGTTTCATGATTTATCGTTATTATTAATTGTTTATTTATATTATAATGAATACGTATTAAACACCGGGAAAATATTATGTATCTAAATTATGTTGTAATGTTATCATTTTCCTTAGCTAACATAAATAAATCCCTATTAAGTAATATTATGAATGCATGAAGATTTTATTTTAACGACTTTTAACTGTATTTTACAACTATAAAAACTGATTATAATTCTGGCATTGTTTTAAAATATATATATTATAAGGTATAAAAACGTTTATTATTTTTCATTCATTTTCGTTGATCGCTTTCATAAATCTATTTCACGTAAGGGTAAAACAGATTTCGATCAAATACAAAAAGGAAGTCTCGATTGAATTACCTTTCCAAATACTGCATCAAACAAAAACATAGTGCCAGAATCGGAGCGTGCCACCGCTCCGATTCTGGCACTAGTGCGAGCTTACTACTTTTTATAATAGCTAATGGTAAACTGGCATTAGGCAAATTTTTGCTTCGTGCCACTTTACTCTTTTCATAATAAAAGGTGGTAACCTCGCCCAAATCTCTGCTGAGGTCGTAATTCACGTATCTTTTTTGTGCAGGTATATGTTTTTGTTTGATGCAGTATTTGGAAAGGTAATTCAATCGAGACTTCCTTTTTGTATTTGATCGAAATCTGTTTTACCCTTACGTGAAATAGATTTATGAAAGCGATCAACGAAAATGAATGAAAAATAATAAACGTTTTTATACCTTATAATATATATATTTTAAAACAATGCCAGAATTATAATCAGTTTTTATAGTTGTAAAATACAGTTAAAAGTCGTTAAAATAAAATCTTCATGCATTCATAATATTACTTAATAGGGATTTATTTATGTTAGCTAAGGAAAATGATAACATTACAACATAATTTAGATACATAATATTTTCCCGGTGTTTAATACGTATTCATTATAATATAAATAAACAATTAATAATAACGATAAATCATGAAACAGAACGCATCTTAAATCATGGTAAAATTATATAATAATTTGGCGGTAGTTTCACACATTTTTTGTGAAGGTAGATGAAAAATATCGATATTTTATGTTGTCATTTTATAACAACTACACCACTTACTAAAAGTCGATGTGCTGACAGCAACATTATTTTACTGGATTTAACGGATTGATAATTGTCTATAATTTTCGACAACATCTAGTCGTCAAAACCACGAAGGTAAGAACCATACATGAGTTGTTATTAGAGAGTATTACTAAGTTGATTGTTGTGATTTAGTCTAGACATTTCTTTTTAACTTGTTAGCCAATACAAGTTAATGATTTCGTCTGTGCAACTATTTTTAGAGTAGTCGTTTTAGAATTATTTTTTTAGGGTTCCGTAGTAAAAAAAGAACCCTTACAGTTTTGTCATGTCTGTCCGTCTGTCTGTCTGGAGCAAGCTTATCTCGGAGACTATTAAACCTAGAAAGCCATAATTTGGTAGGGCGATAAATTATTCAATATATTTTTCTTTGGTACCTTCCCTAAATGTAAAGGGAAAATAGAATTTTTATTTTAGCTATACTATTGTGAGGGGAATCACATTCGATAGGTATTAAAAACATTTGCACACTAGAGGTAGGACCCTCTAGTGTGCAAAAGTTAAAAATATTTGGGTTAAATTTAAAGGGACCTTATATATTAAACTGAAAGTTTCTAAAATCAAATGTAAAATGTCTAAATATACAGATCATTTTATATTTCAGATGACTGAAATCCCATCGTCTAGTGCAGAAGATAAAAACAAAAATTTTACATTTGTCTCTTCCCAAAGAGGTAGTGAGCTTCTGCTTCATAACGGGTACCGGTATACCAAGCAACGTATAAATGCTAATGGACAGATAGTATGGCGATGTACTAAAAGAAAAAAATGTAATGTTACAATGGTGACAAAAGACATGGATATAATTAGACAGGAAGAGCATAAGTGCGAATCAAATGCTATAGCAAATGAAGTAAAAATTAGACTTGACAAATGTATAAAAAGAGCAAAAACTGAGACCACTCCTATTCCCTCTTTATATGCGGACGTTGTAGAAGAGTTTAATGATAGTGGTTTAGACCTTATTGAAAAAATGCCACCATATGCTAATGTAAAAAAAACTTTATACAAGCATAGGTTAAAATCACTGCAGGCAAATAAGACTAGATTTTATGAAGTGCATAAAGTAGAGGTTCCTGGTGTGTTCAATAAGTTTTTATTAGCAGATTATACGAATAAAACCACAAAAATATTGATTTTTGCTTCACCGCAGGCAAGAGAGGCATTTAAAACTGCTAAAGATTTTTTTGGTGATGGCACCTTCAAATGTGTTTCTCCCCCTTTTAAACAGCTGTACGTAATTCAAGCAGACATGGGAAGTACCAGTGAAAATAATGGGATTATTCCACTGTGTTACGTATTACTTCCTGATAAGAAGCAAAGTACATATGAAACAATGTTCCAATTACTTAAAAGCCAGATTCCTGAATTTGAACCTAACACGTTTACCACTGATTATGAGACAAGTGCTATGCAGGCTTTCAAAAATGTTTTCTCTGGATCCATTAGTCAAGGTTGTTTGTTTCATTTTAGCCGTGCATGCTGGCGTAAAGCAGATAAACTCGGTCTAATAAAATCAAAAATTTGGAAGGCTCATGTTAGACGTACCATTGCACTTGCTTACCTGCCATACGAATATGTAAGAGACGCTTGGTTATATGTGAAAGGTGAAGGTGAAAATTTAGATAGTGTTATCGCATTTAACAAATATTTTGAGTCTACTTGGCTTCGAAAGGAATCTTGTTTCGCGGACAAGTGGTGCTTTTTTAATATATTACATAGGACGAATAACGCAAACGAATCGTGGAATAGTAGGTTGGCCAAAAAAATTTCCTCGAAGCCGAACTTAGCGTTTCTTTTGCGTATTTTAGATAAGGATTCAAAATATTATTTTGGTTTGTTGAAACAAAAAGGTTATATCAGTAAAAAGCAGCATAATACTATATCTAATCAAAGAAGAATTGACAGGTATCTCCAAGAATTACGCGATAATGAAATAAGCATTGGTCACTGTATAGAAAAATTAGCTAATGTGTGATCTTTTTCAAAGTTAATTTTTTACGCATTTTTGATATTTATTGTTTAATTATTTATGTTATTCAAGATTTTGTTAATTTATTAATAGTTCTAAAAATAGTGTATCAGGGTTGCTGGTAACTAACGCTAAAACTCCAAAAGGTGACTTAGATAAATCAAGACAAATAACTTTTGTTCTATGATATTTTGTAATTTGATGTTTTTTTTTCATACAAAAATAATCAAATACCTGTGCAATTTTATTTTCCTTTACTCTATGGCAAGCAGCACGAGGCAGTCTATCTCTTAGATCGACGACGAGAAGATCAGTTAATTTTAAAATTAATTTGTTTTTTTTTTTTGTTATACTGTACAACGAAAAAATTCTTAGTTTGGTGATTTTTTTTCTATGAGTTTTAATTATGTTCATTTGTATTTTACAACTATAAAACTGATTTTAATTCTGGCATTGTTTTGAAATATATATATTATAAGGTATAAAAACGTTTATTATTTTTCATTCATTTTCGTTGATCGCTTTCATAAATCTATTTCACGTAAGGGTAAAACAGATTTCGATCAAATACAAAAAGGAAGTCTCGATTGAATTACCTTTCCAAATACTGCATCAAACAAAAACATATACCTGCACAAAAAAGATACGTGAATTACGACCTCAGCAGAGATTTGGGCGAGGTTACCACCTTTTATTATGAAAAGAGTAAAGTGGCACGAAGCAAAAATTTGCCTAATGCCAGTTTACCATTAGCTATTATAAAAAGTAGTAAGCTCGCACTAGTGCCAGAATCGGAGCGTGCCACTTGCCACCTAATTCAAAAAAATCTACAACTAAATATAGGCCAAATTCTAAAAATATAAAACTGAACAATATACCGCAGACCGACATTGGGGATCGGAATAATAAAACTACAGCTAATCGAGCGTGGAGTTGATCGATTCGTTCTACGTAATCGATTCTCAGATTATTCGATTAGTTTTAATGGGCTCGGGCTGGGTCGAGATCTGATAGGAACCATAACTCTATCACCGTAGTTCTAACATAACCCTGTGTTCAGACCACAATGTCTTTTTCATAAATGCCGTAAAGCGCAAACAATTTGATCTACGAAAATGGAAACAAAATCTTCGTACACAACTAGTTACCAAACTTCGAAAGAAAAATCTTCTCTGGTTACGTAAGTTTAGTTACCAAAATGGACGAAAGGAAAAAATATGTAAGGTGACCAAAATACTATCTATTGAATGAATTAAATCAAATGTGCATGCCTATATTTGCAGCTGATATACAAACAGACCAATATTTTGATCATTGGGTTGGGAGAGCGCAAGGTATACCAGATACGACAAATGGGAAGGTTAAGAAAGCGAAGCCAGCTCATACTTCCATTTCAGGACAAATTTCTCGGTATTCACACGAAAGCCAAAATTAGGGTAATAATGAAGACAAGACAAACAAAATACCAGGAGATCAGAATTGTCAAAGAGCGTAAATTAGAAGCGCGCTTTAAAACTTAGTCATCGCTGAAATTAAACCCAACTTAGGACAACCTATCGATCTAAACACACACCCTTCGTGACTGCAGCAAATTGGCAATGTGCCGGGAGTCTAATAAGGAATAAGCAACAGTAGATAGATTAAATACCTAATGAGCTTGTAAATAGGAGTATAAATTGATTGGTGTGATGTCATTAGTTCTGAATTTTAAAACAAAAGCAAATTACTACGGAGACAGCTATTTTCGGCACCTATAGTTGAACATTATGGCTTATTTTTGCTTAATGTTAATGTTTCAGTTTCAACAACTGTAGTCATAGGAGATTGAATTGCAATTAATTTTGCAATCCAGGCTTTTCATCAAGTGAATTAAAGTTTATTTTTGGAATATTTGAGGTATTTTCAAATGGACAGATTAAAATAGTTCGATTCTAAAAATGACTTATTTTTAGTAATGTAGAATGCGTTACTCAAAAATAATGATACATAGATTAACTTAAGAACCCGCCATAAGAACTTTTAGGCGTCGCTTTTACCTATCACTCACTCACTACTTACTTTTGCCTCAAAACTATTTATTTTATCAGAAAACAACCTTAAAATAGTACCGTATTTACTATAAAATTAATTCTTCAAAGGAAATCCCAGGAGACGAAAAAAAAATATAACGACAGATAGGCCAAAATTACCCTTATTTCCCTTAAATAAGACACAAAATGTAATTGGCATACAATAAACAAAACGTAATAGGATTTTAAGCTCTCTGACTTAATACATAGAGTTGATAGTTAATTAATAGATAAACAATGCCATAAAAACTGTCTCGTTTGATCCGCAAAAAGTTCTAGCAGTCAATGGAACGGTTGGGTCAGTGACATGACCGGAGCTCGCTAAAACACGTGATTAAAAGCGTACCCTGGACTCTGAAACGTAAGCTGAGGATGTCACTGGGAAAACACACATGGTGAAGAGCCAGCTAGAATTGGCTACTTGACTGTATTCATACTTGGTTAATATTGTTATATACTAAACAAAATATACATTAAAAAGTAACCGATTCTAAAAACAACAACAAAATTGGTTGTTAATTAAGGCAGTAATTCGATTTTAAAGTTTTCTCTAAAAGAAAAGTGGGAGCGTGGTGGGGACGTCTTGCTATCTCTTTTGTACGCACGAAACCGAGTGTCAGTGACGTCACAGCTCACACAGTGCATCCTTTTCTTGTTTTTTGACAGTTTCCCCTTCCACCGAATTTCAAAAGCTTATAACTTATTTATTTTTGAACGGATTACAAAAATTCTTTCATAATTCTGTTTCTGGAAATAAAATTATTGATATGAAAGAAAAAATAAAAATTAGTGGAATACCCAATTCGGTGATATGTCAATCTAAAATTAATTTCATCCCAGTCGAAACACTAGGTGTGTGGCGGCCCAGCAGTAATAGGTTCAAAGATACATCGAAGTAGTGTTGCCGAACTATCGATAGTTTGGCTATCGATAGTTTACCTCGGAAATCATCTATAATATCGATAGGCCTATCGATACTATCAACACTATCAATAGCTCAGTTTGGTAAATTAGTATCAGTATACTGCAATACTATCGATAGTATTGAACTCAATATCGACATTATTATCGATAGTACCGATACTATCGATAGTACATTCAATATTGAGCTTCGATAGTATCGATACTATCGATAGTATTGCTGTGTGTCGATAGTATTTAAGCTAACGGGGCAATTGATACGATCGATAGTATCGACGGTATCGATTTCCCTATCGATACTATTGCTTTTGCCCAAGTATCGATAGTCTATCGATAGTGGACTATCGAGAGGAAACACTACATCAAAGATTATTATAGCTACGGGAGACCGAAGAGCATTCGCTTTTCTCGGCCAACAAATTAGTTTGGCCATTGACCAGTTTTGTGTTGAGTTTTTATTTCTTGGTTAGTATTAGTTTAATTTCATTGTTTTATTTATTTAGCTTTATATTCGGATTATATTCAACACCCAAGTTTTAAATAAACTTAGCTACACAGTATAGCTTGATATTGCTCTCATAGCTACTTAGCTATAAAAGCAATATCAAGCTATACTGTGTGCATTACATAAAATGCATTGCATATGCATGCAGAAACACAAACATTCCATAGGCACGACAAAGCAGGATGCTAACTGATGAATTTTTAATGCCACCCACCCGTGAGGATAATGCTTGTGCTGTAGTGATAAACTTACTATGATAGCGCAACAACGCAAGGCTGGTAAATAATCTCCAATATGTCCTGTTCCACCTCTGCGTGCAGCTTGCGTAAATACAATACAAGTGTACTCTTGATTGCACCGAAAAAAAAACATATTTTTATTACTTTGTCGATATCTAAAGTCTGTTCTGTTACGGGCTAATAAATAAACGACGGGAAAATAAGGGTGGAAGAATACATGTAGAATTTTAAGACCCAATTCCTAAATCATAGAAAAAACAGTGATAGCCTTAAATCAAACTAAGATACAATCAAAGCTGGGTGCCCAAACACCTGCATCATGACTTGTGATTGGCATCTGACAGAGCTGTTCAGGTGGCTTCTTTCTGGGTTGGGAGAGTGTAATACCATCGACACGCAAAGAAGAAAGCATCGATGATGAGAGCAATCAAGAAACCATGAGTGATCTGGGAAAACAAATAAGTCTGATTAACCAACGAATTCCTTTCAGCGAGTAAATTTTACTTCGTACCACGATGAATAGCTTCCACTCACTATAGCACAGCCCTAACTGGGCACAGGCGTACTTACACATACAACTTTATCGTATATAGTAGAGCCGGCGTCGTCTAGCTTCCATAAATAATATAAAATCTATTTCCCCCGACGTGGGAGACGGTTGGCGATAGATATTAACATTTTATTGCAGTAGTGAGCATTAGTATTATATGTTATCACTGGTTAATTTGTAGAGACTGACACGACACTGTCGTGACGACAGACAGATAAATTCTCAGGTACTATCGCTTGTGCAACATGAAATGACCTAGAACACTATTTTTGAACTCTCCCAAAACCGGTAAATCAGATTTTCAGAAATAGGTCTCCAAATTTCCGTTGAAATAAGCCTACACTGGCTACAACAGGCAGCCTATGGACGCCAGCAAAAAGAGTAGGGTCACAGCACGTTGCCGCCTCTGAAATGACCGGAACGCTACAGAAGGGATGGCATTCCTGTTTACATACTTTGTAGTATTAAAAGAAACAGCACGAGCTGTTACAACAACAGTATCATTTTACTGAAAATCACAATCCGATTGCAACTCGTGTGTTGTTTCATGTTATTAAACAACAATGGCTCTTATGACAGAAAGATATTGTTCGTTTCGGAACACATATCCCCGATGTTTGAGCAAGAGATGGCTTGGCCATTCATACTATGTAAATAAGAAAATGTACACTGACGTCATGAAAAGCGGGCTTGGATAAGGCACAATGCGAGTCTAAAGGAGTTTGCCGTAAGGTTATTTTAAGTGTTATTTTTAGAATCGATTTGAAAATTCCAAATGAACTAGCTACCATGAATGACGATAACTGTGCCGAGAAAATCCTATTCGATTTTTGGTTGGCTTCAATACTCGCTCGCACAGAATTTTCATAGAAGCAAGCTGCTCAAAATATAGATATAATACTTCCTAAAACTTTTAAGAATCGTGGCGCAGGCGTATTTTTGGAACTGAACTAACCGTGGCTGAATGAAATTATGAAAATGGATCTTGCAAGCGAAAACTAAAGCTTGATCATGGAGCAATTACAAAGAGGAGATGCCGTAATAAGCGTTTTGTAAGAAAGTATTTGTGAGGCTACACGGGGCGGAAGGCAGACGTGCGGGGTGCTTGGTTTCGGCCGTGGCTCCAACCATGGAGCACGAGCAATGACAAGCTCCGCCCACTTTTGTGTCGGCGAGGCGCCAATGATCACATCACTGCGCCATTTTAAACGACATCTCTTTGTAATTGCTCCATGGGCTGGATTATACAGAAACACAGAACACACACAGACATACGTGTTTCTGACCTCCCATCATGATCATAGGTATTTCATATGCAGAAACAGCTATGAAACCCGCATAAAAGCATCTGACACAGTCTAAGATACATTTGACTGCCACCTTTAGTGCAAATAACATCATGCCATATCCATTAAAGTTTCAATTTGATCCCTGATGTGTTTGCACCTTCCCTATCCGTTACTCTGTACACAATGGGCTCGCAACTTGATTGCTAATTATTCGCAATTCAGTTGTGTAATGCTGCAATTATTACTCTCATTGTTACTGCTTCTTCAAAGGTATATATATACAAAAGAACATGTTTTTACTTTATATGGAGGTAGGGACAGCTCGAATAAAAAAGTTATAGAAAAAAACTTGGTCCATCGTGCTGAATTCGCACGTGCCGACGTCAGTGATCATCGAGGTATACGTACTGGTAAAAAAAGAATTAACTTTATCTATATATTATTAACAAAACACATTTTTGTTTTAAATGTATTAAACGATCAATAATTTTGGGGTCAGTATCTAAGTATCTCTCTCATTAGCGTGTTCTGGTTGCGTCGTCAGCAAGTTGCTTAGAAATCCAGAGTAATCTTTTCCTGCTTCGCTTTAATACATTTGATCAAATATTCATTAGAAAATAATACAAGGTCATTCGAGTACTTTTACTAAAGATTTTCCTACAACATTGTGTGCAATGATATAAAAAAATTCTCCGTTACTTCACGCAATTATCTACTCTATTACAATACGTATATGTAGACAGTGTAAAAGTAAAGAAATTCCGTTATGACTTAAGGTCGATGTTGGCGTATAAAGTAAGTACCTAGGTGTCGTACTTAGGTTCCCACGTGTTAGTGTGTTTCTAGGTAACTGTCTCACTAAGGGAGAGTTGACCGTTAGTGGACAGATAACAGCAATTTAGTGGTCCCTCTAGATTGCTGTGACAAATACTAAATTGTGAGGAGCTCGAGAGCCTTGTCCAACTAGGATTGGTGGCCCCTAATGGCATTGCTAATTCGGACTTACTTATAGGGCGTTGCGTGCTTTCAGTGATGCATTAGGCTGTATCAGATTTGATCTCACACATCTGAACATGACTATATAAATAGTTTTCACGTTACCTCATCTTTTTGAATGAACGAATGAATGAACACTTTATTGCACCATTTACATACATTTAAGAAAAGATCATTGAAACCAATTAACATTAAGAGAAATGAGATCTTTATGAATATTCATCTCGTAAGAGCAAGACCTCTATTTGTATTTTCTGTATTTTTATTCCAAGTAACTTCAGTTATTTGATTAATGTGTGAAAATATATAATAAAATAAATAGTTCTGTTAAAGTCTTCTGAAGATTTGTGCATTTCACTGAAGAATCTTACCACAACACTCCTGTCATCTTCTTCGTGTGGTAGGGCCCCCATATTAGTCTCATGCAGGGATATCCGAGTAGGGGAGCCCGCCACAGGCCTAGTCTTCCTGTGCCGCCATCAGAAAGTAAATAGGAGAAATCTTTATTATTCTGTGTCGTCATATTTAAAGAAAGCGTACCTACCCTAGGCTCTGAAGCATAAGCTTATTAAATTGGGAAATAGTCTCGAACGAAGTAGACTTTATGCTAAAATCTCATCATCGTCATAAATTTAAGAGCTGGTCTCTTGTTGGTGGAGTCCCTTCCATTTTTATCGATTATTAGCGAGTTTTTTGATACGACACGACGACGTTAACTCTCTTTTTTTTTTATGCAGCTATGCCTTGGTATACCTGGACTAGATCCCTTCTTACATTTTCCATAAAGATAATGATTATTATTTGTCTATTCTTAATCTTAACACAGTAGTAGTGGCAGTGGGCGGGGCACATAGCGCGGAGAACCGATGGCCGATGGGGCAGAAAGGTTCTCGAATGGCGACCACGTACCGGTAAGCGCAGCGTTGGACATCCACCGACCAAATGGTCAGATGACCTGAAAAAGGTCGCAGGCAAACGCTGGATGCAGACTGCTGCCAACCGATCATTTTGGAAATCATTGGGAGAGGCCTATGTCCAGCAGTGGACTGACTGCGGCTGAAATGATGATGATGATGATGAATCTAAACAACAGCTTTGACCAGATATTGCATAACTTCGTTTCTTATATCTTCGTGTTAATTTCATTAGTAAATATTGTGCTATAAGAAAAATATTGCAGGCAGGTGTTAAGCCTATCTTATCTGACATGACCTTTACCAATGGTTTTAACTGAGAATCGTAAAGAACTTCCATTTTTTTGCACCTGGTATTCATAAAACTTTAATAGCTAGTAAGCAGTTTGTTACATGATTAAATGTAATTTTAGTCGACAAGACAAGGATTATAATTTAGTCGCAATTAAAAAAAAACATAAAATTCATACAGTCTCATACATGTGACTTTTAAAACAACGACCAAATTTACACTACGTAAAACTAAACCATTTTCAATAAAAATAATAAGTCATCATCATCATTTCGTGTAGGTTACATTGTCTATCGACCATGTACACACTGGTGTCAGAGTTGTTCGGAATCGCCACTCAGCCTCTGACGTGATTCTTTTAACGACTATCAAATGGCAGCCGGGACCAACGGTTTAACGTGCCTTCCGAAGCACGGAATCATCTTTATTATCAGACAATCAGGCGATTCAAGCCTGCAAAGTCCTAACCAAACTGGAAACAACTAAACAAAGTATGCTTCCGGTGGGAATCGAAACCACCATTCTCAGGTCGAAGGCGAACTTCTTAACCACTGGACCACGGAGGCGTGATTTTCGACCTTCTCAAATCTAACGATCAGCTAATAAGATTTTGTATGGATGGTTAAAAAAAATCGATTTTTACTTTACTTAAAATATGAGGTATAAAGGTATTGTATGTTGTTGACTGTAACTACCACCGTAAGCCACGGTTTCATACAACAAGTACCAAATAAGCCATTTAAGAGTTCAAGGTAACTTATATAAACTCCAATTTCCTCAGTAAACTGAAGCCGTATGATATTTTGTGTATCGGAAAATTTAATTAATGATTAAATTGGCGTAGTAAGTAGCAAGGGAACTTCTTGGAAACTGTTCTAGTATGTAACAAGTACAGTTAAAAGCCTTTACTGGGTTCTACTTGCTAATTTTAAGTTGGAAAATTTCATTAACTTGTTAGGTGACTATGTAGCCTTGTTTTTTCCAGGTATTTTGATCAGAAGCCTCAAAATTTCTATAGAAATGGGATCATGATGTCCCTACCTACAAGATGGCAACAAGTAATCGAACAAAATGGCACCTACATATATTTAATGTAAATAAACTATATTAAAAAATATTTTGAATTTTCTTAAATGATGCGAAGAAATTTTTTCCTCAACCTATTATGGAACCCTTCACATGTTGCATAATGAAATGAAATGAAATGAAATTGTTTATTTTCAATATAGGATATAAATATCACTTATTGACTTCAATTTACTTTTATTAAGTTTACCACCACTTTCAAAGCGCAAGTGGAGAAGAAGCGGCGTCACAAACTCCACTGCAGCATTTTCTTCAAAACGTCAATTTACAAATAAGAAAAAACTTTCCTTAATTACCTAGTTAAATGAACGAATTCACATGTTTGTCAACATTTAGCACAATGGTTATTTCAGATTATTTAAATTAAATAAAAATTGAATAAAAAATTAAATAATAATTAAAAAAAATGTCAAAAGAACAGAAATGTCAGAACATATAATGATATGTCAATTTGCTGAGGACTCTGCACCAAGCTTAAGTTCAACATTCCTGTCATTAAGAAAATCACCAGTACTATAATAAGCCTTTCTACAAAGTAGATCTTTAACATGGGCTTTAAATTGTCCATTAGGCAAACTAGTGATCGATTCAGGAAGCTTATTGTAGAAACGTATACAGTTCCCCACAAAAGAGTCTTTAACCCTACACAGTCTATAAGAAGGTAAAAATAATTTATCTTTATTGCGCAAGGGTCTATCAGTTATATCCGAGTTCTTTCTAAAAGTTGTAATATTTTTCCTCCTATACATGATAACTTTAAATATATATTGAGAAGTTACTGTTAAGATATTTATTTCTTTAAACAACTCCCTAAGAGATTCCCTTGGGACTAAACCATAGATGGCATGGCATACTATAGTTACTATACTAACTACTATAATTTGGTTTACAATAACACATTTAACTATAACCACAGTATACACAGTGCACCCTGCATACTAAACAGGAATAGTGGCTTTGACAGATAACAGGTAAACTAAAAGTAAAAGTTTACTTAGATATGACACATTCAGTTCTGCGTAAGTAAAGTAAGCAAGTAATATCTAAAATTATAATACTTCTAAATTTGAACTTGGCAGGTTAATTTAATTATATAAATAGGTTAATTTAATTATATAAATAATAAATTTAATTATACAATTAATCAAGTGTTACGTACAGCACGAAAACCTGCCAAGTTCAAATTTAGAAGTATTATAATTTTAGATATTTTTAACCAAGTACACTACGTATTTTCACAACTATACTATATTTTAAGTTGGATGTATGGTAAAGTGAATTTCGGCCAGATGGACCGTTGACGTCAATAAGGTGGCGGGTAGTGGCTGGATGCGGAAGGCGGGACTGGGTGTGGTGGCGAGTCTTGGGAATGGCAAATGTTTACCAGTGGATCAGGCTGTTGATGAAGATGATTATGATTGATTTTAAAGTGCATCTAAACTTGGCATTAGATTGGATTTCAACCCTTTTTTAGGCGAACAATTAGCCGATAGGAACTTGGCCCCCTTTTTAACAGGTATGTTTTTGGTGGGATTATAGTTACTACTTTCTGTCGCTTACTTGAGGTCTTGTCTTGTGCACCTCACAAAACATGTAACACAACACAGATTGCAGTATAAAGACAATAAAAAATGTAACAGTTCTATAGATAACAATGAAGACAGTTGGAAGGTCTCCAGAAAAATTGATAACTGATTGTTGCAAACATGCATGCAGGCTATAAAGTGCCTTACTGGCATATCACTTTGGCTTTTAACATTAAATAATGTCATACAATAAAGAGATTTACCAACACAAACCTAAAGTTCAAGTACAAATAAGCATTGTTTTTACAGAAATAACTTGTTATATTGAGGCATAAGGAAAACATCAGATCTACAAAACTGGTTCGAATGTCAACATCAGCACACTGTATTATCTCTGAATGCAGGTAAAATTCCATAAACATTTAAGACAAAATGTACATACATAAATTTATATATCGCTTTTTTGTTTGTTAGAAAATGCAAATTTTAATATACAGTGCAGTGGGAATTATCGTTCCAGTGTGTGGCACAAATTAATTAATGCTAGGCAACAGTCATTCGGCGAGGACAGTAAATTGGTAACCCAGACTTGCAGATCCTTCCACCACGATTTAATGGAGAGAGCTTGAGTTGATTCAATAAGAAGAAGAAGAATGGTTGGCTTTATTTCGTTATTGCATTTGAAAGTGAGGCTACTACTTGAGTAACATTGTAGCATTACATTGCATAGTACACAGACTTTCTGAGCAATGAGTGGTTGAAACAAGTCGAGTATATTTTGATGGAATCTTGTATAGAGATAATATTAGAACTGAAAAAGGACACCAACAGACTACTTTTTGGGGGGGCAATAATAACAGAGTAAAACAGAGCTAGTAAGTAGATAATTGCTACATTTTCATAAAGGATTATGCTTAGGACTGGATGCAAGTTCAATAAAATCAGAGAGATTTCTAATTGATTAATAAAATTCTATTTTATGTGATTGATCCAACAAGGGACTTTGGAGCTACAATTGTGATGGTACAGTTTGAGTCAATTTCATCTTTTTCAAAGTCTCTCTCATAGCTAAGAGTTGGGACCACCTCAATCCAATTTAGCAGTTAGTTACTTTGAGACTTGATTTGATTTAATTCAGGGCTTGATGTGTGTCCTCTAGGGTGTTACATTTCAAATGTGCAAGGAGAGTGTCCAGCAGTAATATTATTATGTCCCTAGATTCTGTTCCTGCCACAGATGAATTATAGCAAACTAGTATAACTATATAACTCCAGGCAAGAGTCAAGGGATGCCACGTGAATAGAGTAGTATGAGGCACTCCAAGTAAATCCCTGTGCGATTATGGGGCTATTCAGTCTTTATCCTGCAGGGTTGAGGATTTGGAGGAGGCAAACGACATAGCAGTGAAGGTAGCCTCATACTGGTCCAAATACAAATAACAATAAAATAGCCATTTCAGAAGAAGCCTGATACTTGTTTTGTATGTATGCCATGCCATATTCTAATCTAGTAGACACAAAAAAACTTGCAACGCAACAACATAAGTTGAGGTTTGCGACAAATAACAGGAACAAAAATAACGACCGCAGATCACCGTTGCTTTTTTTTCAGAATCAGTGCGTCGGGTCGGAAGACGTCAGTAAAGATAATTATTTTGTATAGGAAAAAACTAATAATATAACTTAACAACAACACACCATTAAAACATGACGTTTTTTTTTGAAATAGACTTTTACCACTTTTATTTCGCAAAATACCTAGAAATATATGAATTTTTCAAATTAATGTCGTTCAAATAAAGTTCGGTACAAAAATGTAGACTCAAAAAGTTACTGACTTACCTGCTTAAAAGACTTCAGAGGATGAGGAACGCAATGATAAGAAATCACAATCAAGTAAAACCAAATGTGAAATTTTGCAAGCTAAAGTCGGCACATTATGGTTTGGTCACTATTGTCTTACACCGCCCAACACTGTTTACACGCCATAAAAGTAGAGTTCAGCAATAAAAAACTAGGCGTGTATATAATCAAATCGTATGTCTCGTATTTATTCGAAATTACAATCTAAATCACAATCCGTAATATAAAGCAACAAACGTTCGACGACGACGACACACCATTTTTTCTGGCGGATTGATTGATTTGATTTTTGATTGATTCATTTCATTTTGATAGATTTGGACGGTTGTGCACCCAATGACAGTGACATTTGCTAAGCCCGTTCCACACTCATCCGAATCCCCTCTTCACACTCACATTTTCCTATTGCCATCACTCACTTGCCTTACCGTGAGAAGAAGTGTTTGATTTTTGTCAAGTAAAGACAAGTGAGAACAATCAAGCTAAGTGAAGGTGTAAAATAGCTGCACTTAGCGTTTTCCAGGAGCCTTTGGCAACAAGCTAGAAAATCAAACTTGCTTGAACATTATGTTATTCTACTCAAGTTTTTTTATCATTCTTATGAAAAATATCAGTAGGTACCAGAAACTTACAACTAATTTTTTTTTTAAATCCGTGCAAAAATAAATAATCCTTAGAAATTCGGTGGAAGGGAAAACTGTCAAAATACAAGAAAAGGATGCACTGTGTGTGCTGTGCTGTAACGTCCCCACCATGCCCCCACTTTTCCTGTAGGAGAAAATTTTAAATGCTAATTACTGCTTTAATTATCAACCAATTTTGTTGTTGTTTACGGAATCTGCTAGTTTTTAGTGTAGTTATTGTTCCGTAAAAAATCTTGTTCAAGTACAAGTATGAACACAGTCAAGTAGCCTATTTTTACTTGTTACAAGCACTAAAGTAAAAGCCATGGACTTAATATATTAAACAGGACAGGACAACACCCGTATTCTTAAACATAAATATAAGGACGTCCTTCACTTAAATTCATTCTGTGCTTAGAATTGTAATTATAACTTCTGACGTTCCTCATTGGAGTTTGCTCAAGGAACCAACTAAGAATATCGTTTTCAAGGAAAGTTCAAGGACTTTCCTATGGTTTTCTCCAATGAGTTTGAGTGAAGGACTTCTGTTATAGTTATGTTTAAGAATACGGGGCGGGGGTGATTTTGAGTGAAGGTCGTTCTTATGGTTGTGTTTGAAGTACTAACCATGGAACTAAAGGTAAAGATGGAAAACAAACAGGCATGCAACAGGCTGGTTCAAGAAAATTTGACCTGAATGCATTTCGTTACCCTCTCTTTCTAAATCGTGATGTGTTAGGGTGTGAATCTGGGTTTTCATCACAGCACTTGATAACAACCCCAAAAGTTGGAAAAAATGATAAACAGTTACGTAGCAATATAATCTTTATTTTGAGGTAGGTGTTATTAAAAATTGAAAAATAATTATACTTGTTATTGATTAAGAAATATAAAGCCCAATTATATTAAGAAAACTGTAATTTTTATTGATGACTAGGCAAAATAGGCTACTTGACTGTATTCATACTTAGTTAATATTGTTATATTAGTACAAAATATACACTAAAAAGTAAACGATTCTGAAAACAACAACAAAATTGATTGTTAATTAAGGCCGTAATTCGATTTTAAAGTTTTCTCTAAAAGAAAAGTGGGAGCGTGGTGGGGACGTCTTGCTATCTTTTTTGTATGCACGAAACCGAGTGGCAGTGACGTCACAGCTCACACAGTGCATCCTTTTCTTGTTTTTTGTCAGTTTCCCCTTCCACCGAATTTCAAAGGCTTGTATGTTATTTATTTTGGAACGGATTACAAAAATTCTTTCATAATTTTGTTTCTGAAAATAAAAATATTGATATGAAATAAAAAATTATTTGTAGAATTGCGGATTACCCAATTTTTGAAGTGATGGTAATATACGTTAGTATTCCTATTTAGTTTGTGATGGTAATACTTTGGGAAAACAGGGGTTACTCCGGTCAAAAGTGACAAGTGCCCGGTCCTTTGAAAGCTTTGCATTCTCACTTGATTCCAAGGATCCGGTGAGAAGGCGGGCTGACAAGGGATTCGGGACGATGCACCCTGGGTGACAGTTAATAACTCCCGGGGTCGGGGTCTTGTTGACTGTCGGCCAATTTCTGCCAACAGCCCACTCCACCGCCGTTTATGATGAGACGGCGAATGGATTTGGGTCGGGGGGACGGGCGTGGCCCATTTATGGGCCACTGTCCTATTTGGGGGGTGGCCCAAAGGCCAATGGACGGGGCTGAAAGGCCATGGCTGGAGGGCGTCGTGGTAGAATGCTAACGCGACCCCATGGCGCCCTCAACAGCCGGTGCGGAAACGCTGGAGGGGTTTTAGTGGGTAGTCCAGGTACTCTGCCTGGGAGTCCCACACTTTGTGCGTAAATGCATTTCCCCTCCGTAAAAAAAAAAAAAGGTCAAATTTTCTTGGGGTGCAGGGCAGAGAACCTCCTCGAGTGCCCGGTCCTTTGAAAGCTTTGCATTCTCATTTGATTCCACGGATCTGGTGAGAGGGCGGGCTGACAAGGGATTCGGGACGGTGCACCCTGGGTGACAGTTAATAACTCCCTGGTAGTCGGGGTCTTGTTGACTGTCGGCCAATTTCTGCCAACAGCCCACTCCACCGCCGTCTATGATGAAAAGGCGAATGGATGTGGGTTTGGGGGACGGGCGTGGTCCATTTATGGGCCACTGTCCGATCTGGGGGGGGGGGGGTGGCCGAAAGGCCAAAGGTCGGGGCCGAAATGCCATGGCTGGAGGGCGTCGTGGTAGAATGCTAACGCGACCCCATGGCGCCCTCAACAGCCGGTGCGGAAACGCCGTAGGGGTTTTAGTGGGTAGTCCAGGCTGGCAGACCTGGGAGTCCGACACTTTGTGCGTAAATGCATTTCCCCTACGTTAAAAAAAAAAAAAGATCAAATTTTCTTGAACCAGCCTGTTGTATGTATGCCGGCTTGGTTTCCATAATTACCTTTAGTTTCATGGTTTCTCCGTTGCGGTGCGTCGAACCGGCAATAATAATAATAATGTTCGCCGGACATTGTCCTAGCTAGTCAGTGTTGCCAGATTTACGAGAAATCTCGTAACTTTACGAGATTTGGCGATCTCTTACGAGATTCAAGAAAAAAGAAAATCTCGTGTACTTTTTTACGAGATTTTGACCACGTTTGGTTCCATTTTTTTTTTCAAGACCAGCGATTCCTGTTACACAAACATATTCCTCTAAACAAGGTAGGATTGTCCCTTTTCCCTGAATGTTGCCAAAATATTACCTACAAAGAAGTTAACAATAGACCTCGTAATAAATGATCGACTCACTCAGCACATCACTATTATACTTACCTCATCTCTATAGTCTTTGGGCCGGGGAATTTCCGCTTGATGTATTTCTTTGTTGTTGTCCTTGTTTTACTCATATAAAAACATCGGATTCCTATCTCCCTTCCTCTAACCGAAACACGTAAAGAAATATAGTTTTACTCAGTCGTTAGTTGAAGTTTGTAAAGTTCCACTGCATTTTGATGTGTCTTCCGAATCATTCAGTGATTAATTTAAAATAATGAGTAGTGACAGTGAATCTCCATCTCCATCGATTCCACCTAGAAAAAAAACTAAAACGGGAGGATGGATCGCAAAAAAATCAGGTGACACGGTTTTTAAACATCATTCTCAAACTTTTCGGGATGAATGGTTACAGAATCCGGTATTAAGAGACTGGCTGCAGCCAGATCCTAAAAATACTCAAAGAGCGAAGTGTGCATTCTGTCCATCGAGTTCCTTAGTTGCCGAAATCACAAATCTGAAAACTCACGCTGAATCAAAAAAACATTTGAGAAACAAACCTGGTTCCTCGGGTCTACAATCCCAAAAATTATCTTCATTTGGTTTTAAGGCGAGTATGCCTGCAAAAAATAAACAAAAGGACCGAGTTGAACTTAAACTAGCTGCATTTTATGCCAAACATAATATTGCTTTTTCTGTGGCCGACCACTTGACTGATCTGTTAAAAGATACTATTACTGATTCAAAATTAGTACAAGAAATTCAACATAAACGTACTAAAGTCACTGCAGTTGTAAAAAATGCTATTGGGGAGGGGCACAAAATTGATTTGGCTAGTAAGCTGAAATCAACTTTTTTTTCTGCACTGACTGATGAGACCACAGACGTATCTACGATTAAAACGGCTTGTGTTGTGGTAAGTTATTTTGACAAAGATGCTCAGAAGATCTGCAGCGTATTCTGGGAACTGTATAAAATTTTTAAAGAGACGGACACGGATACTGACGAAGTTCCCACGGCGAACGCTGAAAATATATACAGAGCGTTAGTAAATTCTTTTACCAGTCGTAATGTGCCACTTACAAACCTGATTGGCTTTGGATCGGATGGATGCAACGTCATGATGGGCGAAAATGATTCAGTCAAAACTCGTTTATTGCGAGACTTACCAGGGATTTTTATTTCGAAATGTGTTTGTCATTCAGCACACTTATGTGCAAGTCAGGCTTGTAAGGAACTTCCGGAATCAGCAGAACAACTAGCGCGTGACATATATAACTTTTTTAAAAACAGTGACAAAAGGCAATTTGATTTTCGCAAGTTTCAATCTTTTCTTGAAGTTGAGCCACATAAAATCTTGAAACCATCTCAAACCAGGTGGCTGTCCCTAACAGCAGTAGTCGCAAGAATCTTAGAGCAATGGGAAGCACTGCGCTTATTTTTTATTGATTTCACTACAAACCCAATCCACAAAGTAAAAGCCGAGGTAAAAAATCGTGCAATATCCTTATTAGAAAAGCTGTGTGATCCTTTTCACAAGTTATATTTTTGTTTTCTTGACTGGTCTCTGCCTTTGTTTACCAAATTCAATCTAGAATTCCAACATGAAAAAGTGGTTATTCACAACCTACATGATAAAATTCGAGATTTATATCAAGAACTTCTCCTACGTTATTTAAAACGAGAATATGTTATGCGGCCAAATGTAAGTGAAGTGGACCCCCAAAATGAGCAATTCCAATTACATGACGCCGCAATGTATCTTGGAATTAAAGTATATGAACTGCTGAAACATCCTGATGTGGTTAGGCAGCCCGCGAAAAAGGCACAGTTCTTTACAAGCTGCAGAAATTTCCTTAGGACAGGTGCTTTAGAAATAAAAAAACGTTACGATATGGAAGACCCTGTTCTGTCAAAACTTCAAGCCCTAGGACCAGCATCAGCTCTTTCAAATAATTACAGGGATCACGTCCCAACATTGATGCCCCTCATGGAAGTCTTACCACGCATATGTGCATCTTTCAGGGCAGAAGAGAAGCAACAGATAGACGATCAATGGAGAAGACTGCCTATTGCTAAAGCTCGGTACCCAGAACGGCTTCAAGATATAAAAGATCCTGATGAGTTTTGGGCAATGTTACTCAAAACTGAGGATTTCTCCGAATTGGCCAATTTCTCTCTCACAGTTCTATCTTTGCCTCATGCAAATGCAGACTGTGAGCGTGTTTTCAGTAAAACCAATTTAATCAAAACAGACCTTAGGAATCGTCTTATTACAGAAACAGTAAATGGTACACTTTTAGCTGCTGATTGTGCTAAGGGCCCAAATCGTCAAGGCAATTGTGTGACATTTGAACCCTCTAAGGAAATATATTCTAGAATGACAGCTGAAAAACTGTACAACAACAATAAAGATGATTTAAACAATATCCCTGACATTTTAATGTAATTAGCCATGTAGAATGTGTATTCTATTAATAATTTGTACCCATCTACTCATTTTTATTATGTAAACTTATTAAAATAAGAATCACAGTTATTTTGTTTCATTTTACAGCTAATATACCTAATGCAAACCAAATGGAATTAAATATATTGTGTAAAGTAAGGATTTTATGATATTATTAATTTATACGAGAATATGTTCTGAAATTACGAGATATTTGGCAACCCTGGTACGAGAAAAAACATCCGACGTCTGGCAACCCTGAGCTAGCTAGACGATCGAACATTGCTTCGAACCACACCGTCAGCACGGTTCGGCCGTACGTTCGATCATCTGGCATATTTAAGAATATGGGTGAATGTTCTCATACCTTCTTCTAATTTGTGGATTGGCAAGCGGGAGATCAATCAAAATCAAGGTGGTCTTTCGGTTTTCGTTTCGCCGTTTTCTTTTGGCAGGACAGGAGATTCTTTGCTTAGTTCGCTTGCTCAAGAAACGTGATTGTTTTTGATACCCAATCCACACTGAATTTATTTACGTACTTATAGTACCTATTGTTGTTTGTGATTTCTGTGAAATCTACGCTGCTAGTTGTAAAATGGAAGATGATAAAGAGCTCACAGAAAATACCGAAAAGGAACCTAAAATTGAGTTCAAAAAGCCTGTACTCATCGGTCGAATTGGTAAACTTCCTAAAAAAGCTAATAGTGACAGTGATAGGCCTCCAGAACCAAAAGACGAAGAGAAGACAAGTGAAGTTGCAGATTCCTCCAAAGCGAAATGTAACTTACCTCCAGCAGTTCTATTGAAAGAGTTATCGACGCCTATCCCTTATAAGGAACCTAAATGGTCAGGGCTTTGTCCAGACGGTATGTAAACCTGTTTAGATCCATCCATACTTCCATACTAATATTATAAGTGTAAAAGTCTGTCTGTCTGCCTAACCACTAAACGGATTTTGATGAATTTTGGTATGAATACAGTTGATGACTCGAAGCCAAACAGGCTACTTGACGCAGGTGAAGCTGCAACAGCAAGCCTTCTAGATTTGGTTAAATTGAATTTGGTTAAAAAGAATTTGTTTATTTGAATGTACCTTTCTCTGACTAACAAATGCATATCAATTAAGAAATATATGCGGGGTGGTTATGGCGATCAACAAAATTATCTAAAACTTTTTAAATTTGAATTCTTTGTAAACATATATGTCACAAAAATACTATTTTTTTCTTTCATTCAAATGTAGCAAACCCCTGGACATTTGTTTACATATCTTAAGTATTATGATGGGGACTTAAGAAAAGAAAATTTTCATATTAAATAACTAGTGGTTATACAATGAAAATCTTTTTTTTTCAGGATCAGATTATGGCTTAGAAGTACTAAAGTCTGGAATGATATTGGAGAAGGTGGAATTAACAAAGAAACCTTACTATGTGTTTGGAAGGCTGGCTAATTGTGATGTAATTATGGCACATCCTACAATATCAAGGTAAGAACACTGTACTTTCAGAGATGGAGTATAAAATGTAACAGTGTTGATAACTAATATAACATAAAATACAACATATCATATTTGTTTTAGCTGTATATGTCCTACTACTGGGTACAAGCAGCCCTGTAAGCTTCCATAACTCTCTGGACAATAGACACTCTCTTGCCAGTTTCTGTTACCTTTAAGTTTGTGTGCCTATCTCATTCTAACTCTTCCCCATTTTCTTAGAACATGGCATATACATGGTCAATTGACCCTGTCCTAACTAGTGTTTAAAGATTTTTGTTTGTGCGTCCAACAAACTTGCTTAAAGCGCAGAATCGCTGATTGCAGAGAGATCATTAAATATAAAAAGACGTTTGTTTCTGTATAATCTGCTTGTGATAAATAAAATGAGTATGCCTTTGAATTAGATCCAATATTATTAATAGTAGATCACACTAGCACCTTTTATCTGATGCGTGTGCATCTTCTTGTTTGAAGAACTATGCAGCCTCTAGCTGCTCTTACACTGTTGTCGGATCTATTAAACTTATCTACTAACATAAGAATTCTTTATGATCTAGCTGTATCTATTTACCAAATTAATGTACACAGTACTTAAACAGGATACAACATAGAACAGAACATTAGTACAAGAGTGCTGCTTATTTCTAAAGAAATATCTTCCGGCAGACCAAAGAGAGGAAACAACAAGAAAAGGGTAACAGGCGTGTATGTGAATATCACAAAAATATACTTAAGTTATATGCTTAGTTTTATTACATCATTTTCTTCCAGACATCACGCCGTTCTCCAATACAAAGCATTTGCAAATGAAGGTGAGCCGACATCGGGATGGTACCTATACGACCTGGGCAGCACACACGGCACTTTCCTCAACAAGGAACGGTTAAAAGCTAGCCATTACACGAGAGTTAGGGTCGGGCACCAGCTCAAATTTGGGAGTAGCACTAGGACTTATATCATGCTGGTAATATTTATTTAAACTTTATTTATTACTAAAATATAAATGTGTAACATAAATGTGTAGCAGAGTGGGACAGACTCCCTGAGAGTGTTGTCAGCGCACCCTCAGTCAACACTTTTAAAAACAGATTGGCCAATTTTATAAACTCTCCAAACTTCAAGATGAAAACGCATCAGCTAATATAAGCTGCTAGTGTGTTCAAAAATATAAATAAATAAAGCTGTGGGATTTTTCTACTATTTTTTTTATATTGAAATGATATAGAGTGATATATAAATTCTGTAACTTTACCCCTCCTTTTGACCCTCAGGCTGCCAGAAATATTATAACAAGTAACAATCAGCCAAGGCGGTGTAAGGGTTAAGAACCCTTATTAAGTCAGCTCATAATAGTTAAGATAAATTCTGTCTCATTCCCTCTTATTGACATTTAACATGAATAAATGAGACTACATATTGTAGCTGTCAATGTAATTGAAAATTAATAAATTAATACATGGTAAACTGTTTTGATTGCCTATTGAACTAGAAACTGGTGTAGTGGCAACTTCTAAAAGGATTTATTAGCACACCAACAGAGTTAGCCTCAAAGTAGGTTTGAGATTTGTGTTATGAGATAAACATCCAAGACCCAGGCCAATCGGGAAAAAATCATTTTGACCTGACCAGGGCTTGAACCTAGGACCTTCTGAGTGGCACAGGCACGTTTATTTATTAAGGAAAACCATTATGACGCAGAGTTCTGTGTATAAATAGCGTAATTTTGCATTTCAGGGTCCTGATTTTGACTGTGAAGGGGAATCGGAACTGTCCGTGTCGGAAATCAAACTGAGAGCAGAGAATATGAAGCTAGAAAGAGATAGGATGATACAAGAGGCCATAGAGCAGAGGGAGCAAGATAGATTGGCTGAGGAAAAGAGGCGGGAGGAGCAGGGCATTGATTGGGGAATGGGTATGTTTGTGTTCTTTATTAAAAAAATAAATAATAGGTAGGATAAATAAAAAAGAGAAAATCAAACGTGTAAAAAGAAGTACGTATTTTTACCGCCGAATACTACTTCTTCGCCTTTTTGTTTGTTAAAGCCCCAAACCCTATGATTTGTCTCTTGCAATATAGATAATAAATATGTCAGGCAAGTATTGGGCAAAAGATATCATCCATTTTGGCCTGAAAATAGGTGGTTTATTCTGATAGATGTTGTCTACTTAATCATACTTTGATTTTGATTTCAAAATCTAATATTTTGTCATAAATTTTCATTTTAATTAATTCGTATTTATAAGCTTTCGTGCTTGATCATGATTAGGTAGACAACTTCTATCAGAATAACCTACTTTTTTTCCAGCAGGCACTTTTCACTTTCATGAGTGGATGATCTTTTAATATAACGCACTCAATAGCCATTTTCACTCGGAGAAGAAGAATAATTTTGATGACAATCGACGAGGTTCATTATGTTTGCTCAAGAATTTCTCTCCAACAAAAGTAAGGTCCTTTAAATTCAAAAAAAGAGAAACAGTAATAAACGTATGTCAATGATTTCATAGGCGAAGACGCAGAAGATGAGCCAGATTTAGCTGACAATCCGTACGCTTCGACGGCCAACGAGGAGCTTTACTTGGACGATCCGAAGAAAACGTTGAGAGGGTACTACGAGAGAGAGGGACATGAACTGGTTTATGATTGTGAGGAGCGAGGACAGGGGCAGTTTATATGCAGGTTTGTACATGAAGTCTGTATTTCTTGTTATCATCATATTATATGCCTTATTGGCTTAAAGCCATATATATGATGATAACAAGAAATACAGTAAACATATATTGTGTGCAATTAAAAAGTTTAAATAAAAATGGATTTCATCTGGAAATTTTCAACTCCAATTTATTTATTTATTTAACACTTCTTTGCACACAGTAAAATAAAAATTAAATATGTTACATAAAATGTGAACACAGTATGTATACAAAAGGCGGCCTTATCGCTCAAGCAATCTCTTCCAGGCAACCTTAGGGTAGTTTGAAATATAAAGAAAGGAGAGATACGGTCGTGGTGCATAAAGAGCAGAATAACAGAAGTACACGATACATAAACTACTTAAAATAAATACTAATATACGTAAATAGAAAATAAATAATTAGGTAATAACTATAAAAATACACGAGAAGCAGAGACTGAAACAAGATGTACTGAAAAGAAACGAAGCTACAGTGAGGAAAGAAAGTGGGACTCCAATCCGGGTTTCTCAGCTGCCTTTATGCTTCAGTGGAAACACTTTGCAGTATTCATGTTATTTGATTCTATGGTAACTAACGTGAAAACATTGGGCAGCATGTCCCGTTGACCGTAACCCTTGAGATACTGAATTGTTTATTTTCAATATAGGTATTAATATCACTTACTGATGTTAATATTTACTTATATTAAGTTTACTACCACTTCTAAACTCCACTGCATCGTTTTCTTCAAAAAGTCAATTTACAAAAAATAAAAACTTTCCGATATGTTTGTCAACATTTTTAGTAATACAATAGTATACAATACCAATAGTGCCAATACCGCTTAAATATGGATAGTTTGCAATAAAATTATATCTGGTACTTTTGTATTCTTTTGTCTGTTTTGGAGTACGGCGGGAGCGATGGTGTTATGCTCTCGCGCCGCAAAGGGAAGATCTTCCCGCCAGGCGAGGTGGTGTGCCTGGGGAACCGCGCGACAGACGATGTTCGGTCAGAAGTTGTATTTATACTCCAATCCGTAGAATTTTCGATAGCGCGATTTAGACTTCCATAGTAAATCGGGTTCTTGTATGGGACTTGCTTTTAGCGCCATCTATTAAGTCGTGTAGTAATTACTTGCTGTGCTACAGTGTCGCCACACTGTTTTCCTGCGACCATGAACGCTAAATGTTTGAAACGTTAGACGGAAATAAGTAAAAAATCACATTAAAATAGTTTCATTTCATTTGTAAGAATCTCGAAAATATAAGATCATCATTGTTTAGCATTCCCTAATTTGTTTTTTCGTTTTAAAATATTATAAACAGACTTCAACTTTGTGTATTCTTTCAGAGTGGAGTTGCCAATAGACGACGCCAGAGGTCATGCCGTAGTAGCGGAAGTGATTCACCGCGGGAAGAAAAAGGAAGCCGTTGTCGCGTGTGCTTTAGAAGCTTGCCGAGTGTTGGACAGAGCTGGCTTGCTGAGACAGGCTAAACATGGCGAGTATTCATTCATTCGTTCATTCATTCATTCAGTCGTCGCGTGTGCTTTAAAAGCTTGCCGAGTGTTGGACAGAGCTGGCTTGCTCAGACAGGCTAAACATGGCGAGTATTCATTCATTCAGTTATCGCGTGTGCTTTAGAAGCTTGTCTAGTGTTGGACAGAGCTGGCTTGCTGAAACAGGCTAAACATGGTAGTATTCATTCGTTCATTCATTCAGTCGTCGCGTGTGCTTTAGAAGCTTGCCGACTGTTGGGCAGAGCTGGCTTGCTGAACAGGCTAAACATGGCGAGTATTCATTCATTCGTTCATTCATTCAGTCGTCGCGTGTGCTTTAGAAGCTTGCCGAGTGTTGGATAGAGCTGGTTTGCTGAGACAGGCTAAACATGGCGAGTATTCATTCATTCGTTCATTCATTCGGTTGTGGAAGCTTGTAGAGTGTTAGACCTAGCTGACTTGTTGAGACATGCTAAACAGGTATTTTTTAATTAAAGTAATAGTTCTATGAACAGTATACTTTGCGAACTACCTCCAAATACGAGATTAATTCATAACGCGCTGCTATGAACTTCCCCCCTTTACCCCCACTTATCTGAGTTTTTTTTTACAGCACTTGTAGAGAACCCGAGATACGATGCTGTTAAATAAGTATGATTGAAATCCGGTCAATAATTTTACCCAAACTTTCCCCCTTTTTGCCCTCAATGCTCCAAACCAAATAAAATAATCTATCGCCTAAAAAATTTAATAAATCAAGGAACACGTGTGTCAAGTTTCGTAAGGATCCGTTCTGAAATGCGACCTCTAGACCGGAATATACATTTTTCCGTACAAAAGCATAATTGGCCGGTCTAGAAATGGAGACTTTGCTTACACACAGTCAATTACTATTTTTACCCGCAGAAATCCCACGGGATCAGTGACTTTTTCCGTGATGAAAGCCTCAGATAGATTTAATAGATAAATCGTTAAGACTCGAAGAGGTGACAAAAATTTCATCGTCTTGTGCAATTTCCATCAAAAAGGTTATTCCACTCAATTATTTTTTATTATTCATAACAAAAACGATAATTCGAAAACAGATATAATTTTATTAATCCGTTCAAATTTTAATAAGTTAGAAACTTTGCCATTCAAATCCTGTGGAAGGCGAAACTGTCAAGAAACAAGAAAAGGACGCACATAGGGGTGGGGTGACGTCACCGCCATTTGGTTTCGTGCGCGCAAAAGAGACAGCGAGACGTCCCCACCACGCTCCCACTTTTCTTCATTAGAAAACTTTAAATGCTAATTACTGCTTTAATTAATTACCAATTTGTTTTCGTTTTCAGAATCTGTTACTAGTGCATGTATTGTTCCGTATAAAAACAGTTTTCAAGTGTGAGCACATGTTAATACTTCTGCTGACTGTGAAGGAAATAACAATGGCATTCAATTGTTATCTACGTCGAGAGGCGTTACTGCCAGCGAAAGTGTTAATTAGACTATTGCGAGATTTTGTTCTTATAAATTCACTGATTTACTTCCAACAGAATCGCGTCGTCGCAAAGAACGCGATTGGTCCGCTGACGACTACTACGATTCAGACGATGACACGTTTCTCGATCGTACCGGAGCCGTGGAGAAGAAGAGAAGTATTCGTATGAAGAAACACACGCAGCAGGCCGAGAAACCTCTCACTTATGATGACCTAGTTAGTTTTTTTATTATATTCTTCATTGGTCGTAACTTACAATAATACTTGGTGTTTCCCGCAGCTCCGACCCCGGGTCTTCAACTATACTATATATACTAAATTTCATCAAAATCCGTTCAGCAGTTTGGCAGACAGACTTTCGCATTTGTAATATTAAGTATGGATATGTGGTCACATATGAGTATTCAAGCTTTGCAATCCTCCGAACTTGGACCACTTTGTATAAATGAATAGATCGTATTGTTTAGGGTTAGGCTATAAACATTTTATTACTTTACAAAAAATACATACTGAAGTGTTTTTTTAAAATATTATTCACAATACTTTCCCCGGGCTGTCCGCGCTCTCGTTTTTTCTCGCGTTTCATGAATCAAACACTGAAGAAACCAGTAGAATTTTGCTTTTTGCATCATATTTAGCGATCCATTACTCTTAAATTAATAATTTGCCCTCAGCTCAAGCAAATATCAGAAATCGAGACGAAAATAGCAGCCGAAGAGAAGTGCCTCGCCCGTCTTCGAGAAAACTCGAAGCCAGTACAACATTCCGCCGACGAAGATGCTTTAGACGCCTTCATGAGCTCGCTCAGCGGGAAACAGAGCGTGGCGCAGAAGGCCGATATATCTAATGCTAAGGTAACATATATATTTCAGTTTTCCAGGTCGAAAATTGTGCCTTTACCTTGCAGCACTCACTACGCTCAGTAGTTATTTAAATCACTCGCTACGCGCGTGATGCCCTGTCCAGCGTACACCTTTTTTATCATGCTGGATAAGAAGTATGGGGAATCGTCGTAAGTCGAATAACTTTTGTTCGATAACCAATGGTTCTTCAGGACATGAAAATAGGTGTCCCGAATTAGATTTCATTCAAAGGGAACTTCCTGACAGAATAAAGGTTTCAGGTTAGTCCATGGTACCTATTATTTCCATGAGAAAATGTCTTCTTTATCTTCAGAACCGCTAATCTCACCTCAATAGACAAATATAAAAATTCTTCTATATCGAACGATTTATATTGGGTGCTGGATCAAGAGGGTCGTGATCCGGGTATATAAGTGGCCAAAACTGACAGATTTTACTGACCAAAAGTATCCTATCATGTCACTATATCTCATCTTTATATGTCACTGATAATATATTGATAATGATTTGGGATTATAGTTCAAAATAGTAGCGAAAGGGACTTTCTCGACCGTTTTCGATAAAATTCCAAGCCAGTACAACATTCCGCCGACGAAGATGCTTCAGACGCCTTCATGAGCTCGCTCAGTGGAAAACAGAGCATTGGCGCAGAAGGTTGACATATTTAATGCTAAAGTAACATTTAAATGTCTGTATGTATTTGGGTACCTATTTATATTTTACACTGAATGCTGTGGCTCTTGAGATCGACCTATTTAGTTGCATTATGAGTGAAATCACAAGTATATCATTATCAAAAATTTGTTATAAGGCATAAAATATATGTATTGTATAATATTGTAAATGTATATTTAAATAGTGCTACTCTATCACAATGGACTTATTCGTAATGGTAGATGTGTAAGTGAAAAATAAATAAATTTTATGCAAAAAATATTATTAATGTCTTTATCCATTACTATATGAAGGCCCATCTTTATTTTAACGTTAGGGGATAATAAAAAAATTACACACGAAGTATTATATATTTTCTTGGAACAGATGAATATAAGAAAGCTCCAAGGTGAACTAACAAAGGTCCAGAGGTTAGCCGAAATAGCGCGACCGGCGCATCTCCCGCCGCTGGTGAAGAAACAAGACAACAAGCTGGTCAAGGCCAACAACGCGGTCGTGTATGGGAAACGGTGAGACACACACACACACACATACATATCATGATGCATGTTTCATGCAGACAACGCAACGTGGTTGTGGGAACGGTGAGTGACACATAACACAGAAATTTTCTACCGCGTACGCTCAGATAATGGAATGAACTCCCTGCTTCGGTTTTTCCCAGTGACTACAACATGAGGGCTTTCAAAAGGGGTGTGAATAAATTACTTCAGGGTCGGCAACGCGGGTATTGCAGGTGTCCATAGGCTGCGGTAACCACTTACCATCAGGTGGGCCGCGTGCCTGTTTACCTACTAAACTGTATAAAAAAAACATGTACCCAGACTAGAGAAGAAATTAAAAGGGGAAAAATAAAATGCAAGGAGAAGAAAGGGGGGGGGGGGGGGGAATTGCGAAATAAATAATTTCATTTCAATAATTAATTCCCATTTATTCCCGAGAATTTTTAAAATTCCGGTAGTAAATGGAAAAAGTTTCCGGGAAGACGCCCATTTCTAATCAATCAATCAACTTTATTGCGTATTATAACCCAACCACATGCACATCATGACGCTTGTTTCCTGCAGACAACGCAACACAGTCGTTTATGGGAAACGGTGAGACAACACTGAGCATTTACTAAGAGGAGATGGCGTTTGAAATGGCGCAGTGATATGATCATTGGCGCCTCGCCGACACAAAAGTGGGCGGAGCTTGTCATTACTCGTTTAAAGCGTACCGAGAAACAGATCGCGAGCTCTTAAGTTCATCACGATTTTCCACGGCTTTTTTACTGTTTCTGTTAAATAAGATATATTTACGGCTCTAAAAGTTTATACCTAATATTTAAAACGTTCATAATTATGAAATATCGCAATATTTCTAAGATTGGAATTTTGACGTACTAGTGCCATCTATTGTCAAGTAGCTGAACTTTGGACATCTATTGACAAGTAGCGGACCTTTGTCAATAATGGCCAAGCCAGGGCTGGCAAAAGTTCAGGATCATTAAAACAATTATTCATATGCACGGTTCACATCACATTCATTTCATTTTTACACCAAAAGAAACGGTTTATGTTTTCAACATTCATGTATGTTTTATTGGCGGAAGGGGTTTTTCTTTTCATTGCTTGTATTTCACAATGTATCCTTGTTGTGCAAAAAATAGTTTTGTATAGTATTGTATTGTATGTTTCGTAATATATTGGTATGTAAGTGCGATTCTTTATCTAGTCAAAATTGAAAAAATGCTATTAACTGATCATTGGATTTCTGGTTCCATGTACTATTTTATAACTCACTGTAAACATTTGGCCATTTGTTTCAATCGCCCTGTAAGAAATGGAAATATATTTTTTTATTATTTTTTTCTAAAAATTTGAATTAATATATAAATAACTTCGACCCGATAAATTATTGACAACCGTGATGTGGTTGTGTGTGACTGGGTAACAGTAGTGACATCTAGTGTCGGGTGTCTGAATTAGTTAATAATTTGTAAATAACGTAGTACTGCTACTTTCCGTTAGATGGATTTTATTATGGATGAAGCCACGGCCGAAACCAAGCACCCCGCACGTCTGCCTTCCGCCCCGCGTAGCCTCACAAATATTTTCTTACTTCTTACTACTACTACGCTTATTTTGACATCTCTTTGTAATTGAGACACGTACACAGGTGACATTTTTAACACCGGCCAAATTTATATTTAGGTGTCAGATAAATCAAACCTACATTTATCCTCTTCTTGTTTTTTAGTGTATATAACTAGTTAATTAAATTTATAGTTTATTATTAATTTTAGTTAAATAAAAGGTTAATAAATCCTCTTAGATTATCTGAAACTGAATTATAGTCTTGTTCCAGAATTATACGTGGATTAACAGTATATAATCGGGATAACTGTGTGGTCAAATGTAAACTTCATTACACGAGAGTAAATTGCTTCATTGTCCTTGGAATAAAACTTATCCAACTTTGGTGAAATCGGCACTTGGAAACACGTTTTGCATACACTTAGAAAAGAAAATATTATTACTATATTAAAATTAATATAAATCTTTGTTAAACAGGATAAGATTAAAAGGAGACGCGGAACGCCGGCCAAAAGTGAGAAAAGAGGTGAAACAGGAAGAGACGACGTTTGTGGAAGAGATGGATTCTGATGAGGAAGAACCAAAGGAGTCTAGAACAGAAGCAGAGAGTGAAGAGAAGAAAACAGAAGAAGTTGATAAGAGTAAGTTTTGTTGCAGAATCCATACTTCTGTATTGATCTTGTTTTCTCGATTGTTACACATTAGACTATTTTAATACTGTTTTCATTGAGTTTATTACTTACTAGCTGTTTCCCGCAGCTCCACCTGCGGTATATAGCCTATGTTACTCAGGGTATGTAGCTTGTGTAATTTTTGAAATCGGCACAGTAGTTTTTGAGTTTATTCATTACTAACATACACAACAAAAATACAAATCTTTCCTCTTTATAATATTAGTGTAGATTACGCCAAACACTTTGCTGGGTTTATTGTTTAATTTCTTCTATACTAATATTGGGTGAAAGTCTGTTACACTTTCACCACTAAAACGCTGGACTGATTTTGGATAAAGTTGAAGACATTTTAAAATCTTAATTTATAAAATTCCATTGACCATTGGGGGAAGTTTATTTTGTTTTTAATTTATTTATTGTATATCATAGTACAAATGGGATTGTTTCCAAAGATAATCCATACATATCTACATACGGCCAAACCGCTGAACGGATTTTGATGAAATTTGGTATGAATATAGTTGAAGACCCGGGGTCAAACATAGACTACTTTTTGACGCAGGCGGAGCTGCGAGAAAAAGCTAGTATATAATATTTTTATACAACAAGAGATCCTTCCATGGACAGACAGACACACTTTCGCATTTATAATATTAGTATTGATTTTCTTGCCACTGCCGGAGCTGGGACTAAAAACAAAATTTGTATTTATCTAATCTACTTTATACAGTTATTTTATTCAAGGTGCAAGCGAGACGGCGATAGATAGCAGTAAGAGTGAAACAGAAGCAGAAGCCCAGAAGAAGGTGTACGGGCCAATGAGACCTCCGGACAACTACGTCATCCCTGAAAACTATTTCGACCAGGAAACTGAAAGAGATTTACCAGAAATCATGGAGGAATAAATAATTGTTAAGAATAAATAGTTGTTTGTAGTTTTTCTTGTGTTTCCTCGTTGTGCTGAGTTTAGCGGTTCTGAACCAATCAGCGCTGAATGTAACTGGGGAAACGCTAATATGAAGAGGAAGTATATATACCATGGACATACCTGACACCATTTTTCAGCTATTTCTCTTTCAAATGAAATCTATTTAATAATTCAGAACACATTAAAAGGTCAATCTGCCTTGTACAATCTGTGCATCATGGAGTTGGTTGAATGCATAGAGTAGCCATGGAAGTATCTATCGAAGCTCGACTGCGAAACAAAGTGAGAGCTTGTTGTTTTTTTGTAATTGAAAGTGAGATGGAGATACTAGCCGCTAAGAGGCTAAATAAGAAGTTGAAGGATGGGAAATGGGAGAAGAGTGAAACTGTAAGAGTATGCTTTAGGGAGCTACTTTACCCCCATATGTGTATGCATATGGATGTAGAATTAAGGTAGAACCTTACACATTTCCTGTCACACAGTGCTCGAAGTGTTGGAAGTATGGTTACATTAGAAATTACTGTCCACTTAAATCTCAGATGTGCCCAAAGTGTGGAGGGGAACTTGACAACTATGATACATCAAGATATAAATGTTTAAACTGCAAGGGGGAGCATATGTCTATTTTAAAGAGTCAGTGTCCAGCGTTTCATAGAGAACGGAAAATTAGAGAGTACATGTCGGAAAATAATTGTACATTTATGGCTGCTTTAGTTAGAATGAATCATACATCAATGGAATGTACAACAAGTCAAGTCACCATTCAATCTCCCTCGATGCATGCACCATCTACTTCTAAAAAGAATTTTGTCGAAATTATCCAAGACAAGGAAAGTGAAGAAGAAAGTTGTTAAAGAATGCAATGAACTTGTAGAAGGGCGGAAAATAATCAAGAGCAAACGGAAAAAGTCACAAAAAAGTAAGAAAAATATAACTCATCTTGAAAATAATAGATTTAATGATATAAATGAACAAAGTTTAGGATCCCCTGAGATGGACACACTGCCGCCAAATTGTAACTTACAGGACACACAAAGTAAGAGAGAAAGGAGACACACAATCAAAAGATTTTTGGAAGAAATGAAAGAAATTATTTTTTGTAAAGAAAACATGCAAACTAAGTTTGAGCTTATTATCAAATATATAATGGAAGAAATTTTAGTATTTGTGGGAAATTATTTAAATTCAGAATTAATTTGGCGGCTATTAGGAAATAACAAAAATAATGGATAGTATATTAAATAATTATGTCATTAAAATGGTGCAGTGGAATGCAAACAGCTTAAAACCTAAATTAAATGAAGTGGAATTATTATTGTGCCAAGAAAAGATACACCTAGCATGGTTAGCTGATAATGAGACTATTAGATTAAGTAATTATAATATTATAAGAGTAGACAGAGAAGATGGCTATGGTGGTATCTGTGTAATCTCACATAAATCTGTTAAAGTTTTTAAGAAGCCATGTGTCATTCCATACTCAGACATAGAAATTTTGAAGCTTGAAGTTGTAAATATACCTAAGATTAAGTACATAGTTTCTCTGTATTGCCCACCAACCGGTAATGATGAGCAACAAAGTTGGGATTATATATTCTCGTTGGCCAACTCGGAAACAATAATATTAGGAGACATGAATGCTCATCACAGCCTATGGTCTAACAGAAATGATATACTAGAGGACAAATAGTTTACAAAGCTATGTTTGATAATAACTTCATATGCTTGAACAACGGCAGTATGACAAGAGTAAAGCTGGTAAATGGTATATTACAGGCCTCTGCACCTGACATTACATTTGCATCAGTAGATATAGCAGATGGATTCTATTGGGATGTAACAAATGAATCATTGGGAAGTGATCATTTAATTATTCAAATGAAATATGGTTTTGAATCTAATAACAGACAGATTAAAAAACGTAACTTTAAGCAGGCCCAATGGGATGAATACCGACATCAAACAGAAGATATCTTCAGCAATTTAACTCACCATCCAGATATCCAATTGGACTATAATACCTTCATGGAAAAAATTGAATCTGTGGCCGACTCTACCATGCCTTGGATTTAAATAAGTCAGAAACCTACTTCAAAATTTAAACCCAAGCCATACTGGAATGTAGAATTATCTTAAGCAGTGGCAGAGAGAAGACTGTCCTTAGCACAATTAAGACGAAATCCCACTCCAGATAACTATATAAAATATAAAGAAAAAACTTCGCAAGCCAAAAGAAAAATTAAGAACAGTATGAATAAAGAATGGCATAATTTCTGCACTGATTTAGACAAGGAGACCCCACCAACAACATTGTGGAGGAAGATGAGGTGGATAAAAGGAAGAAATACTCAAAGTCAGTCTAATATAACTCAGACTCAAGCAACTGAACTACTTCACTCATTGACTCCAGACACCGTGCAAGAGCCACCACCGATGTTTGCTGCAGGGCCGGAAACTCTACTTGAAAAAGAAATAACAATTGAAGAAATGGAAAATTCACTTAAGAGAAAAGATACATCACCAGGCTCGGACAACTTTTCCTATTCTATGTTATTTAATCTTTCACCTTCAGCTAAAAATTTTTTGTTGAATATATATAATAGAATATTGCAGACAGGTTTTGTACCCATTCAGTGGCGTGACATCAAGGTTATTCCAGTTCCTAACCCTGGCAGAGATACTTTACGACCTATATCCTTGATATCTTGTGTTTGCAAGCTTTTTCATTTGATAATTTCCAAGAGAATGGAATGGTATGTTGAAAATAAACGATTACCAAGTAACTTTACTGTTGGTTTTAGAAAGAAAAAAACATGTATGGATAGTTTAGCCAAAATGATATCAAAAATTCAATTGGGTTTTATGAAAAATGTACCTAAATGCCTACAATAATATAAACATTTCATCAGTGGTGGTGGCATTGCAAAGCATAGGCATTGGTAATAAAATATGTTATTATCTGTGGAATTTTCTCACAGAACGGTTTTGCACAATAACAGACAGTTGTAATAATAGTATCACCAGATGTGCACGTAGGGGCTTAGCACAAGGGGACCCCCTATCTCCTCTGCTTTTCAATGTCATCACCATAGATGTCCAATTTGTTTGGAATGTAAACATATCTCAATATGCTGATGATTTTGCCTTATATCAAACAGTTTATAATAGAGATATAGATGCTGCTATTAGTAATATTTCTGAAGATTTGCAGTCCATTATTACAAGTCTTCAATTCATTGGTCTTAATTTATCAGAATCTAAAACTAAATTATGTATTTTTAATAGATCACACAAGAAAATATCCATTGAAATTGATATAGATGGTAAAAATATTAATGCTGTTCATAAAGTTAAGTATCTTGGTTTTTGGCTGGATAGTTCCCTTAGATGGAGCACTCATATAAATGCAATTTGTGAAAAAAGGATATAAATTCTTAAATATTCTGAAGGTCTTAGCAGGTAGTACATGGGGAGTACATCCTAAACATTTACGTAGATTGTATACATCACTTGTAAGAAGTCGTATTGATTATGGTAGTTTTCTGTTCGCAAATGCAGCCAAAACTCATCTCAACAAACTAAATGTACTACAGAATAGAGCTTTAAGTATATGCGGTGGGTTTATAAGAACTACTCCGGTCCATGTCATGGAGAGTGAGCTCAGTCTTCCGCCACTCTTTATTCGAAGACTATGGTTGGCATGTCAATTTTGGTCTAAGATGGCTTCTAATGGTGATAACGAAATTATAGATATAATTGATGAATTGTCCAAAGAAAATTACTATTGGAGAAACAAATCAAAACCTTTATTAACAGAAGTACATAAAAATTTTCATAATATTGATCTATATAAAAACAACAGCACTTTAGAAATGTACTCGCTTGATATTTGGTTATCATCATTAGATTCTTCTTTTATTGTTGATGGTTTGGCTGGGTTGAGTACAGCTAAACGCAATATCAATTGTTGTGAGCTAAGGAATTTGACACTTCATAACTTAGAGGAAGGTTACCATGGATAGTATAAAATATACACAGATGCTTCTAAAGCAAGTAATGGAGTTGGAGCTGCTCTTTATGATCCACAAACGAACACTTCAAAATGCTGGTGTTTACATAAGGCGAGATATTGTAATCTTAATGGATTCAAGAAGTGCTCTGCAACATTTGGCTCGATGTACCTCGGACAGCCGAGGCATGCCGATAGCCTATGATATCCTAGGAATGGTACTGAACTGCAGACAGAAAATTAAGTTGCAGTGGATACCATCTCATATTAACATCCTGGGTAATGAGGTGGCAGATTCCTTAGCAAAAGAGGCAGCTGGAAGGAGTGGGGAGGTTTTGTGCCTGCCATATGCCTCGGAACATGTATGTATTTAAGTTATATTGCTTAGAAAAATGGAAGAAATTCTATAATGAATGTGCTAATTCTAAGGGCATCTGGTACAGGACCATTCAGAGTTTCCCCACTCTGGTACCCTGGTTTGATTGTGCTAGACTCACGAGGGAACTGTAGGTGAATGCTTTCAGAGTAAGGTCTGGCCATGTTCCAGTAAACAAGTTTTATCTTTTAATGAAAAGGACACATACAGATGCTTGCAATTTTTGCGAGAGAGCAGAAGATTTAATTCATATTTTGCTGGAATGTGGTCAGTATGCCGAACTCAGGGGTCGTATTCTGGATGGCGTTCCTCTTGACAATGGCGGTCTCAATGTTACATTGAGTTCGCCTTTGTCGGGTGGAGCCAAGTCCATTTACGCTTTCTGGAGAGCGGCCATGGCTAAAAGATAAGCTTGCTTCACCTTTGACTTTCCCCATGAGGCTGGCATAGTCACAATGTGTGACTGAAGCCTCACAAAAAAAAGAGAGCTTTTTTTTAATTACTCATTATCAGTAAGAGAGCAGTTTCGGCGACAAGCGTGACTTTGAGTTGTTAAGTGATACAGTATTCGATTTATGTGATTTTTTTGCTTGTTGTCAAGTTCACCTTAACCTGACTCTTCGACTCGACTTGTTTTACTTACCCCTGGCTCAGCGACTCGATTTGTCTAGATTTAAATATTGACTTGACTAGACTGGTTTGACTAAAAAACTATTATTCGTTGAAGCGCCTTCCCGCCTTCGCCTACTTTTTCATCCATTTGGCACGATCTTCGGCATTCCTGGTTAGTCCATTAACACGCATATCCTCCATTGCGACGTCGAGCCAGCATTTTTTGGGTGCGGCTGTTCTGCCCCGACCCGGCGGAGGCGGCATGGCAAGACACCTGTTCCCCACATAATTAGCTGGTTTTCGCAAGACTTGGCCGTACCATCTCTCCTGAAGCTTGTCCTCTATGTCACGAATATAAAAGCTGCCCCGGATATGGGAGTTTCGTATATGATCTTTCCGCGACACTCTAGACATCCACCGCAACATCTTCATCTTTGGACACGCAACACCTGCTTATGTCGCTCGAGCGCCTCGCTGCCATGTAGAAGGGCAGGCCTAATCATAGCTTTATAGACCTGTCCTTTAAGTTGTGGCTACACCATTACCTCTGTACTTACCTAATTACCTTACCTTAAAGTACAAATCAAGATACCTTACCATCACATGCAGAAAATACCTTAATAGAACAACCTTTAGAAACAGTTACAAGTACCAGCTCTAAGAAGAACTCTTTTAAGGATAAAAAGTACCAGCTCTAAGAAGAACTCTTTTAAGGACACCAAGAAAGAAAACACAACACACACATCATGCAAGCATTTTATTTATGGCGACGCATTGTCAAAGAAACGGCGAGTTGTCATAGAAACAAGATTTGGTTGAACATGCACGTGCTGTACGGAGCTTATCACACGTCGTTGTCAAGAAACAAGAATAGCACAGCACACGACTCTTCACTTCAAGCAGCACATCACACCGGTCTTCACTCTTCATCAGTTCGTGGATGAACACTTCACATCACAACACATGGAAACTCGCCGCTCGCCGCACGTCCGCACCGTTCCGAGCGCCGCCGTCGAAAAGGACTGCGAGATTGCGCGAGCTAGTTTTATTGGAACGGCCAAGCACGTCACGCGGTATCCAGTTCGTCCCGCGCTCCCCGCGCGGACCATCGTCAAAATGCGCCACCAAATATGGATATAAACTGGAATACTAACTTATGATTGGTTATCATATCGCAACAAAAATTCACACTTGTAATGTTTGAATGTAAATAATTTTGTATAAATACGTGTCAATTTTGTAAATAAAGCATTCCATTCCTTCTGAACAATTGGAGTATTATTCAAGTATCTCTCTCGCCAAAGTGGTGACCACCGACTACGCTACAAAGAAGAAACAACAAAAAAGAAGAGGAATCCCTGCCCGGCTGCCAGGAAAAATTAAAAAAATCATCCAGCAACAAATCTCTGCCCGTCCACCATGGAACAAGAAAATGCCGCCGTTCAGCCAACCCAGCCCGTCGTCCAGCCCGAAATCGCCAACATCTCACTGGCTCTCCGCATTCCACCGTTCTGGCGCGATCGTCCTCGGCTGTGGTTCTACAGTTTCGAAGCTGCCACCCACGACCAGAAAAAGGGTGAACAGCAACTGGCACAAATGGTCATCGCACGCTTGGAAAAACAAGACATCGAACAAATCTCCGATCTGCTGTACAATCCACCAGAAACGAAGCCATACCAAGCCATCAAGGAACGACTCATCTCCACATACGAAGAATCCGACAGCCGTCAATTTCAAAAACTACTCTCCGAAATGGAATTAGGCGACCAGAAGCCGTCACACTTACTTCGACGCATGAAGGATCTCGCTCGTGACAGAATCCCAGACGCAACGCTACGAATTATGTGGACAAACCATCTTCCTTCGCACATACGCTCAGTACTAGCAGTGAGCGAATCGTTCAGCACCAAAACCGCCTTAGAAGAGCTCGCACTACTCGCCGACAAAATGATGGAACAGCAACGCGAAGTATCAGCCATCTGTCCATCACAACCGCATCCATCACCACCACCACCTTCATCACAACTTGCCGACACTCAATTCCTCATCAACGAAATCAGAAGACTCTCATTAGAAATCGCCGAGCTACGAGCAAGACCTCAAAATAATTTCAGAAGAAACCGCTATCCATCTCAAGGCCGCAATCCATACAATCGTTCTCCATCTCACTCAAGAAACAATTCACCATCTTCATCACCGTACTGCTACTACCATCAACGCTTCGGGGCTCAAGCATACAAATGCACATCACCGTGCTCATTTAAGAAGATAGAAAATAAGCCTCAGGAAAACTAGAAAGAACGTTGGCAGAGGCGGATTCCTGCGTTCAAGAACACTCATACCGCCTATTCGTCACAGACAAGAAAACCGGAATATCCTTCTTAGTGGACACAGGAGCGAACATATCCGTACTTCCAAAGAAAAAAACTCACATCACCAAGGCACTCCCATTCAAGCTCTACGCCGCAAATAACACAGAAATATCAACATATGGAGAGAGAACACTTGAACTTGATCTCAATCTTCGCCGTCCCTACAAGTGGAAATTTATCGTCGCTGACGTCTCGAAACCAATACTAGGAGCCGATTTTCTCAAGCATCATCAATTGATCGTCGATCTCAAAAACAAGAAATTAATCGACAACGTCACAAAACTGCAAGTAAACGCACCCGTTCGAGCGACAAATATACCTACCGTCCGCAGTATCGACACGAAAAACGAATATCACAACATTCTCGCCGAATTCCCCGGTACCACGCGACTCACTGCGATGCACTTAAACGACAGCAAGATCAACGTTCAACATTTCATAGAAACAGAAGGCCAACCGATACATTGCCGCGCACGTCCCATACCGCCACATCGCTACGAGAAGGTCAAACAAGAATTTCAAAATATGATTGATCAAGGACTATGCCGACCCAGCAAGAGCCCATGGTCATCACCTCTTCACATCGTACCCAAGAAGAACGGGGACTTAAGAGTCTGTGGTGACTATCGCCGCCTTAACGCGATTACGAAACCAGATCGCTACCCTGTACCACGAGTCAAGGACTTCACCTATCAGCTCTCTGGGAAGACTATATTTTCGACCTTGGACTTAAATCGGGCGTACCAACAACTGAAAGTTCGCGAAGAAGACATAGAGAAGACTGCCATCATCACACCGATGGGACTTTTCGAATTTCCGCGCATGTGTCCAGGACTCAAGAATGCAGGCCAAACTTTTCAACGTTTCATCCACCAAGTGCTCAGCGGACTGCCCTACGTATTCTCGTTCATCGACGACGCCTTAATAGCATCAGAGAATGAAGCCCAACACCGAGAACACCTAAGAACGGTACTTCGAAGACTCGAGGAACACGGCATCACCATCAACCCTGCCAAATGCCAATTCGGTCAATCGGAAGTCAAGTTCTTAGGCTACATCGTGTCAAAAGAAGGCATCAAACCTCCAACTGAGAAGATCGACATCATCATGAACTATCCTCAGCCAAAAACCATCGAAGAGCTACGACGTTTCCTCGGTATGCTGAATTTTTACCGCGACCACATACCTGACGCCGCGTCCATGCAAGCACCACTCAACGCGCATCTTCACAACGTCAAGAAAAGAGACAAGACCGTCATACAATGGACAGAAGAGTCAACGCAAGCATTCGAAGCATGTAAAGCTAGCATAAACAACGCTGCTTTACTCGCCCACCCATCTCATGAAGCCGTCTACGCTCTCTTCTGCGACGCCTCCGACAAATCAGCTGGCGGTGTACTTCAACAATACGTCGACGAAAAATGGCAACCACTTGGCTATTTTTCCAAGAAATTCTCCGACGCGCAATCCAGATATTCGACGTACGACAGAGAACTTCAAGCAATCTACATGGCCGTCAAGCACTTCCGCAAGATGTTCGAAGGACGACCACTCATCATCTTCACCGACCATAAACCCCTTACATACGCAATGAGCAAAATAACATCAACAACCGAGACGCCAAGACGCACAAGACAGCTTTTGTTTATCAGCGAGTTTACGACCGACATACGTCACGTGAGCGGTAAACAAAACATTGTCGCCGACGCACTCAGCCGCATCGAAACAATCACATGCCCGTCTCCGATCAACTACGAAGAAATAGCGAGAGCTCAAGAACAAGACACCACAATTCAACATCTACAACAACAAGACAACATCACCTTGAAAAAAGTCATCATTCCGAACACCAACATTGAACTCTACTGCGAAACATCATCATCACATGTCAGACCATATATACCAGAAAAGCACAGAGAAGAAATATTCAGAAACATACACAACATCAATCATCCCGGTACGCGCACGACTCGCAAGATCATCTCGCAAAAATATTTCTGGCCGTCAATGAATAGCGACATACCAAAATGGACAAGAAGCTGCATCGATTGCCAAAAGAATAAAATTCAACGTCACACATACAGCGCGATTTCAAAATTCCCGCCAACAGAGCGTTTTCACCATCTGCACGTCGACATCGTCGGACCGCTACCTACAACATCTCAAGGTCATCGCTACCTCGTTACTATGATCGACCGACAAACAAAATGGCCGGAAGCAATACCTACCGACGACATATCAGCCGAAACAGTCTCCGAAATCATCTACAAACACTGGATTGCAAGATTTGGATGTCCCGAAACACTCACTAGCGACCAAGGCCGCCAATTCGAAAGTCAGCTGTTCAACAACTTAATGAAAACAATGGGAATAAAGAAGAATCGTACAACAGCGTACAATCCCAAGTGCAACGGTATCATTGAACGTTGGCACCGCACTCTGAAGACTGCACTACGTACCAGACTGTCCAGCTCAAGCTCATGGATCGACGAATTACCTACCGTGCTACTAGGACTACGAGCGACCCTACGGACAGACGCCGGAGTTAGCCCAGCCGAACTAACATATGGCTATAACTTACGGCTACCGGGTGACTTCTTCACAACATCATCGATACCTACATCTATGGACTACACATATGTCGAAAAACTACGCTCATCAATAGAAGAAAACAGGCCTCAGTCGTGTACGTCACATCATAACAAACAACGCATCTTCGTGCACAAAGATCTACAAACCTGCAGCCACGTGTTCGTCAGAGTCGACGCGGTAAAGCGACCTCTACAATCACCATATCAAGGCCCTTATCGCGTTATCAAGAGGACAGAAAAAGTGTACACAATACAACTTCAAGATCGCGAATCAAACATCTCAATCGACCGACTGAAACCTGCCTACTTATTACAAGAAGATCAAGAAATCAACTTACCACAGAATACATTACCATCATCATCAAGTCACAATCAAGTCATCATCACTCCGCCGCAGTTACCTCAAGATACCTCGCCACAGAAAGTTCAACGCACTCCCGCCGTTACGAGCAACGTGACGTCACAATCAGCTGTTACGCGCACGCGTATCGGCCGTTCAGTCAAGTTGCCGGTACGTTTCACTTGAAGGGGAGTACTGTGGCTACACCATTACCTCTGTACTTACCTAATTACCTTACCTTAAAGTACAAATCAAGATACCTTACCATCACATGCAGAAAATACCTTAATAGAACAACCTTTAGAAACAGTTACAAGTACCAGCTCTAAGAAGAACTCTTTTAAGGATAAAAAGTACCAGCTCTAAGAAGAACTCTTTTAAGGACACCAAGAAAGAAAACACAACACACACATCATGCAAGCATTTTATTTATGGCGACGCATTGTCAAAGAAACGGCGAGTTGTCATAGAAACAAGATTTGGTTGAACATGCACGTGCTGTACGGAGCTTATCACACGTCGTTGTCAAGAAACAAGAATAGCACAGCACACGACTCTTCACTTCAAGCAGCACATCACACCGGTCTTCACTCTTCATCAGTTCGTGGATGAACACTTCACATCACAACACATGGAAACTCGCCGCTCGCCGCACGTCCGCACCGTTCCGAGCGCCGCCGTCGAAAAGGACTGCGAGATTGCGCGAGCTAGTTTTATTGGAACGGCCAAGCACGTCACGCGGTATCCAGTTCGTCCCGCGTTCCCCGCGCGGACCATCGTCAAAATGCGCCACCAAATATGGATATAAACTGGAATACTAACTTATGATTGGTTATCATATCGCAACAAAAATTCACACTTGTAATGTTTGAATGTAAATAATTTTGTATAAATACGTGTCAATTTTGTAAATAAAGCATTCCATTCCTTCTGAACAATTGGAGTATTATTCAAGTATCTCTCTCGCCAAAAAGTCTAACCGGTAATTTAGGATCTCAGACGACACCAGTCACCACGCGTTATTTTGACAATGTCCGGGTCAAAATCCCGGAGTCAAGTATAGATCCCAGCCATTTGACCTGGTCCGTATGCTCGACCATGTCTTCATCTATGCGTACAGGTTAGGTATCTACTATTTATGGCTTGACTAAACAACTTTGTTTAATAATTTTTACTTGTTACGAGGGTCAAACTGAAAGTTCTTAGAAAATCAAAAAGCAAGCTATTCCTTTTTTTATTACATCTTTTTAAAATAGTGTCCTTTCACGTCAATACATCTCTGCATCCGATGGAACCACTGAGAAAAGCACTTTGCCCACTCGTCTTTAGGGGTCTCTTCGACGGCGTTTTGAAACGGAGCCACTGCTTCCTCGACGTCCATAAAACGTTTTCCTCGAAGTTTTTCTTTTATTTTCGAGAATAAATAAAAATCGCAAGGTGCGAGGTCGGGGCTATATGGCGGGTGACCTAGTAATTCCACGTTTGATGTCGCCAAATAGTCGATCGTTCGCCTGGCGGTGTGCGACGAGGCGTTGTCGTGGTGAAGGCGGACCCTACTGCGAGGTCGTTTCTCCCGAATTTTTTCCAAGACAAGTGGCAAACAATTGTTAGTATACCACTCTGCAGTAACTGTTTTTCGATCCTCTAAAACAATTGTCGCGTAATGTCCGGTCCATGGGTCCGGTCCTTCCGAAGAACGAGGCCACAATCTTTTTTCCCACGCTTCGGCCTCTCTTCACTTTAGTTGGCAACTCCTCGGAAGGAAACACCCACTGAGCTTTCTGCCTTTTGGTTTCGGGATCTTATCAGTAAATCCAGCTTTCGTCACCCGTAAGTATGTCAAACACAGCATTTGAGTCACCTCCGTTAAATCTTTGAACCATTTTACGGCACCAATCAACACGACGGATTTTTTGGGCCTCGGTCAAATCGTGAGGTATCCACCGGGCACAAAGCTTCCTGACCGCTAAGTTCATGCCGGATTTTGTGCACTTGGCTCATACCGATGCCTAAACTTGCCAGAATCTGCTGATAGGTCACTCTTTTTTCAGTCTCTATCGCATATACGCCGCACAACACTGATGTTATCTTCAGTCGTCCACAGGATACATAGGGCGCACTGTAAGTTTCTGGAACTGGCCACTTACATAAACAATATTTAAAAATTTATTGCAACATTTGAAAATAGAACTCTTTGGCTGTAGAATGCAGTTTGTTTCATCTGACTGTCTTTTGTTTTTACCTTGTGGCGCCATTTAAAAAATTGTGTGTCTGCATCAACATGGATTTAACTCGGGAAAATTTTCGTAGTATGATTTTCTACGATTTTAAGGGTAATTTGACAGCTCAACAGAGCATCGCTCGGCTTGAAACAGCTTTTGGCAATGAAGCACCATGCAAGACAACTGTTTATAGCTGGTTTGCAGAATTCAAGCGTGGTCGTATCAATCTCAGTGACGAATCTCGCGATGGTCGGCCGTCCACCGCTGTGACCAACAAAAACATCAATGCTGTGCGCCGTATGATTGAAACAGACAGGCATGTGACCTACCATGAAATTCGCGCATCCTTAGAAATAGGCATGAGTCAAATACAATTAATCCTACACAAACATTTGGGTGTGAGAAAGCTGTGCTCGCGGTGGATCCCACACAACTTGACCGAGGCTCAAAAAACGGACCGCGTCACTTGGTGCAGTGCCATGCTTACCAGATTCAACGAAGGTGCGTCAAATTTGGTGTGGGACATAGTAACAGGTGACGAAACATGGATTTATTGCTACGATCCCAAAACAAAGCAGCAATCGAGCGTATGGGTCTTTCAAGATGAGCCGAAACCAACCAAAGTGGCGCGCGTGAAAAGTGCATCTAAGCGGATGATTGCTTCTTTTTTTAATAAAACTGGACACGTGGCTACTGTTGCTTTAGAGAATCGTCGTACAGTGAATAGTGACTGGTACACGACCATTTGTTTGCCGGAAGTTATTGACGAACTCCGTAAAAATAACCGTAAACGCCGTATCATCCTGCACCACGACAATGCTAGTTCTCACACGGCCAGACAGACAAACGACTTTTTGAAGGCGAAAAATGTAGAACTCATGAGTCATCCTGCATACAGTCCCGACCTGGCACCTTGTGACTTTTTTCTGTTCCCAAAAATTAAGAACCAATTACGCGGTCAACGATTTTCATCACCAGAAGAGGCTGTCGAGGAGTATGAAAAACACGTTTCAGAGGTCACCACAGAGGAGTGGCACAAAAGTTTTCAAAACTGGTTTCATCAAATGAAAAAGTGCATAGACGCCAAGGGAGATTATTTTGAAAAACAATAAATTAATTTTGTACCTTTAATAGTATTTTTTCATATTCATTCCGGAAACTTATAGTGCGCCCCACGTACTAACAGTCGTCGCCGTAGAAGGCCGTCCCTCACGCAGATCATAGGTGAGATTAGTGCGACCACGTTTGAACTCATTAATAGGGTTCGAAGTATCGGCGTCACCGTCGAGTATCAATACCGAGTACTCAAGTGGTATCGGGAGGTGTGGTATACGATACCGAAAAAGTATCAGTCCAAAAGTATCGAGTACTTGCTTCAACAGTTTCAACATCAGTTTTTTTTTTATGGGGAAAACGGGGCAACATATTCGTTTTGGGAAACAAAAGCAAATAAAAAAAAAATTGCAAAGCAAATAAAATGTATTTACTAAAACCATTCGTCTTCAGGACGTCCGCTTAAAAATAACAATTCGTTTAAAACGCTTAGGCTTTAAACGGTTACGTGTAGTGGCTATTATCCCTTCGCATGGTTTGGGCCCCCCGCTACCGCTACGCTACTGTGCTTCGAAACGCTCCCGCGCGCGCGCGCGTTACAAGTGTTTTAGATAAAGCGTTGTTTACAACTCGAGTGTAGGGTTACAATAACACGTAAAATTTATTTTGTTCACAGATAATCGACCTTATCGACAAAACTGTTTGGATAACGATATCATATGTGGTTCTTTTGTAGTAACGGGTGGAAGGAAAATATTTCTTTTTTGTCCCCGTAATTTTGTACTATAATGATTTTTTAAATAAAAGTTGTACCATATATATGCCTTATTTTTTTATAATCTAACAGTATCTATCTAGTTCTGTAATTAAAACAAAGAATACTATCCTGCTACAGTAAACTTTTGAATGAAAAATAAATTACAATTTCGAAATTCGCGGGTTTTTGTACGAAAAAATGATATATTTTGCATCAAGACTTTGTTTTACAAATTTCGTTAAAAGCAATGAATACACATATTTTATTGAAGCCTAGCTATCTTAGAATAGATAACAAGCATTAATAAGTTCTCAGAATGTTCAAATTGTGAAAAAACTGACAAACAATGAACCTCCGTCGTTTTTTATGGTCGGCTCGACCGATCTTTACCCAAGGTCAGTATAAAAACTACTACACGAAACCAAAAAAAAAAAATTCAGTATTGCTTGGAAAGGAACGTACTGTCGAAAAAAAATACAAACCAAAAGTATAATAAATGTGGACTGCTCCCATAAAATCCGTTTGTGGCGCATTTTTTGCGCGCCCGCTGTCCCATACTAAGATGCTACGTTAGACAAGGACGCGATCCTCCACTCGCGCGTTCTTTTTTTGAAATCATGAAAGATCGCTTGAGTTAGCGTGGTTTCTTGTTATTTTTTATTGCTTATTATTAAATTAGTAATATAAATAGAAAAAGTTGCACAGAAAATAATGAATTTTATAATTTATGAAAAAATGTTTTTTGCGTGGTCAGCCATTTTGTTCCCAACTTTTTCGATAAAAAGTGGAAATAACACATGAAAACATAAAGTGATCAATTATGTTTGTATTTTATATTAAAATAGACTTATTTAAGCATTTTCTCAAAAAATTTCATTAGTTATATTAAAAAATAACCTCCCTAGCCAGGCATTTTCCCGTACCGTGATCCTAGAAAAAAATGAGACCCGTCAAGCTCAACTTCAAATTCGTGTTTAAAAATTTTTTCGGCCCTGGATGGCAATGGAATTATTTTTAATCGATAGTGGCAGGATCGTAGTTAGCCGAGAAAAAGCCATAGACACATAGAGTTACTCAGTGTTGTGTAACTAAAAAATGATGCAAGCGAAAACAGTTGGGGCTGATCGAGCCCAGAAGCACAGTAGCGCAGAAAAAGTTGGGCTCGATCGAGCCCGTAAGCAGGTTAGGGGTTATAGGCCCAGCTTTTGAAAACAGCCTTTTGGCTGTCACAGAGGTGGCGACCACCACAGCGTAACGTCTATATTCTAGTTCACTATTAAAAATAAAATTTGGTAAATTTGTTTCCGTCGGGTCTTATTGATAACCATAGATTTCAAACCGACAACCGAACGATTTGAATGAATGGAATGATTGAAGAAAAAGATGACGAATAAATTGAGTGTTACCATACGAATTTCATCAAAAAATATAGTTGTAAAGACAAAGTACTCGATACCAGCGATTTGCATGAGTAATCGCGAGTAAGTACCGAGTTGTGGTATCGAGTATCGTGTTCCAAAGTATCGATACCTACTCGGTATCGAAAGTATCGTTCGCACCCTACTCATTAAACCAGTTGTAAACAGTGGCACGAGATGGGGCTTCATCGTGAAAGGCCAATCGAAGTCTATTATAACTTTCTTGTTGCCTTAAATGACAACGAAAGTCATAAAAAATCTATGCACGAAAATTTTCTCGCGTTAAATTTAAATTCATGCTGACGTGATACAGACAATTTTCAATTAGCCGCCAAATCGTAAAACAAATGACAAATTAATAAAATACATACTCAATAATATTGGCAAAGAGTTCCATTTTCAAAATTGAAACTTATTTCTTTATTATAATGTTTACAAGTGGTCAGTTCTAAAGACTTTCAGTGTCGCCCTCGTACTGTCTAAATACGAAAGTAAAAGCTATACTAAAAAGAAACATGATGTCAGCTGTGGTTTTGATAGTCAATGTCATATTCAGGTGTCAATCCTTCCAATTAACGTGACATTGCATTGCAGTGGTTTCACAAAGTGGTTTGTGAGATGTAAAAAAACAAATTAATAAAAAATAAATATTAAGATAATCATGGACAAAGTACTTGCTAAACCGAAAAACCTTAAAGGTGCATCTCTAGAAGACCTAGAGAAACTGGAGAAAAATGTATGGCATTTAATATTTTCTAAATTGTAGCATAACCTCTCCCATTATCAACATTTGTAATCATTTGCGATTTCAGGAACTTATCGATAGAATAATACAATTACAAGCTCACAATTTGCAATTGAAGAACATTATTAGCAAAAGCCAGTCAGAAGATGCTAAAAGCGATGAACATAATAAGCGACAGTTTAATTTCTCTAAGTAAGTTCCGATCATATTTCAAGGGTTCCAATATGCAATACCCTTTTTGACAATACTAAAATCAAGTCGATCGAAAAAGTCAAGAATTTGGGAATTATGTTTGATCGTAACATGTCTTGGGCTCCACAGATAGCCGAGGTTAGCAGAAAGATATTTGCTCTATTAGGAGAATAAGAATTTTTTGCCAATTGACACTAAAATCACACTGGCACAATCATTACTCCATCCTATCCTAGACTATGCCGACTCGTGCTATCCTGATCTCACTCAGGAGCAGCTGAATAAACTTGAGCATCTTCAAAACTTTTGTATAAGGTTCATATTTGGCTTACGTAAATATGATCACATCTCCGCTTTTCGCATGGAACTCAAGTGGCTGCCTATCAGACTGTGTCGTGATTTACAAATCCTTTCCCTTTTATACTCAATTCTATTTAATCCTTTTACACCTATGTATCTAAAATAATGTTTTAAATTCATTAGTGAGATCAATAATCGCAACGTGCATAGCGCTAATTCTCTTCATCTGGCAATCACTGACCACACTTCTCGTTTTTATGCAAAGTCCTTCACGGTTCAGGCTATTCGTCTCTGGAATGCACTCCCGTTAGATATTCGTAAAGCACAAACCATCGCCTCCTTTAAAGATTTAGTTAAGTCCTTTCTAAGGTTCATTAAGTTTTTTGTATTTTTTTTTATGTCACTACTGTCTTACTCGTTTTATGTATTTTATTTATTTAAGTATTTTATTTAGGTTTACAAAATATCCATGTAAGTTTATTATCTGTTTTGTTGTAGATAACATCTAAGCTTTCTGCACCACTCGCTCTATTTTTTTTTTATTCTCTGGTGCCTTACCATCACCTCTAATAGCGGGGCGGGAGCGAGTGAGTGAGCGAGATGTCGCCTTACAGCTTGTATTGCGCCGTCTCGTTCGCTCGCACGTTCCTGCCCTGCATTTAGAGTTAATGGTAAGGGCCCTGCTCCTTTCTACCATAAGGTGACTGGAAGAGATTGCATTAGCGAGTCCGCCTTTGTACTCATTTCTCTTAATGTGAATTGGTTTCAATGATGTATCTTTTCTTAAATGTTTATAAATTGTGCAATAAAGTGTTCATTCATTCATTCTTTCATTCATTCATTCAATATGAAGTGGAGGAGAAAGATTCGGATCAAGCATGACGGACACTGGGCTCGGATAATCATCATCATTTTGTGTAGGTTACATTGTCCATCGTCTATCGTACACTCTGGTGTCAGAGCTGTTTGGAACAGCCTCCCGGCCTCTGACGTGAATAGCTAAGGACTTAGCCTGGAGAGCACTGAGATGAGAGAGAGAGAATTAAGTTAATCATTTATAGAAACAGTTTACAATGATATATGTTAGGAAAAATAACATTTAATAAGTGAGATGATGTAGCAATCTTACAACAAACCTAATTCAAAGTTGAACATAAGACATTATTTTCGATACCTTAGATGTCATTACCGCAAAGTCCTACTCCGGATCCTCTACTTCGGCTGGGACTACCAAGGCCTGGCCGTGCAGGAGGACAGCAACCAAACAATAGAGCATCATCTCTTCCATGCGCTGACCAAGGCTTGCCTGATACAGAGCCGAGAGCTCTCTCAGTACCATCGGTGCGGACGGACGGATAAGGGTGTCAGTTCTTTTGGGCAGGTATTTTTTGATTTCTAATTTTGTATGTACTGCTTGTTTAATAGATCTATTTATTTATATTCTTGAACACACAGCAGCTATAGCTGATCTATTTTATTATTAAACCTTGGTAATAAAATCCCTACCTCTCACTGTAGAATGAGATGAGTGGAGTAAAATAGGGAAGACCTTTGCCCAGCAGTAGGACACAATAGGTTTAGAAAAAAATGTGATTATGGTCAGATTTGTTATAGACAGCAGCTGTTATAGCTGCTGCGTCTATATCAGTCAGCGTTAATTTTCTATAAAGCCACTTCACTTCACATCACAGTTTATTGTTTAGCTATTTTTTAACAGAAGACAAAAGGATTATTGTTTATTTTTCAAATAATGTTACTTTTTTTCAGGTGATCTCAATAACATTACGAAGCAAATTCTCAACAGAAGAACAGAAGTCGCAACCAGTAGGAACAGAGATGCAGTACTGTAAGATATTGAACCGACTGCTGCCGAAGGAGATAAGGGCGGTCGCGTGGATGCCTGTGCCGGATGATAAACCAGAATTTAGTGCTCGGTATGTTTTGTAATGTAATTTTTTGAGCCTTATGTTAGTTGATTTTTCAAGATATGCTTTAGTCAAAATCCTGGTTTTTCTGTAATGACTATTACATACATACATACCATCACGCCTTTTTCCCGTAGCGGTACGCTACGGATTTTCATTTGCTACGATCATTACAAACTTTCCTCGCTTCTTCTATGCTGATCACTCTCGTCATACACGCTCGCCGATTACGGGTACTCCTGACATCTCCCTTTTTTAATATGTCTGCGATTTGGTCGCAGAATGTTCTCCGAGGCTGGCCCTTACAAACTTTTCCTGTCACCTTTGATTTGTAAATACCATTTGTAAATCTCCTTTCATTCATCTTAACATGCCTTTTTCTATCTTTGTCACTGAAATGAAATGAAATGAAATTGTTTATTCTCAATGTAGGATATAAATATCACTTATTGACGTCAATTTACTTATATTAAGTTTACCACCACTTCCAAAGCGCAAGTGGAGAAGAAGCGGCGCCACAAACTCCACTGCAGCATTTTCTTCAAAACGTCAATTTACAAATAAGAAAAACTTTGCTTAATTACCTAGTTAAATGAACGAATTCACATGTTTGTCAACATTTAGCACAATGGTTATATCAGATTATTTAAATTAAATAAAAATTGATTAAAAAAATTAAATAATAATTTAAAAAAAATGACAAACGAACAGAAATGTCAGAACATATAATGATATGTCAATTTGCCGAGGACTCTGCACCAAGCTTAAGTTCAACATTCCCGTCATTAAGAAAATCACCAGTACTATAATAAGCCTTTTTACAAAGTAGATCTTTAACATGGGCTTTAAATTGTCCATTAGGCAAACTAGTGATTGATTCAGGAAGCTTATTGTAGAAACGTATACAGTTCCCCACAAAAGAGTCTTTAACCCTACACAGTCTATAGGAAGGTAAAAATAATTTATCTTTATTGCGCAAGGGTCTATCAGTTATATCCGAGTTCTTTTTAAAAGTAGTAATATTTTTCCTCGTATACATGATAACTTCAAATATATATTGAGAAGCTACTGTTAATATATTTATTTCTTTAAACAACTCCCTAAGAGATTCCCTTGGGGCTAAACCATAGATGGCACGAACTGCTCGCTTTTGTAAGATAAATATTGTCTGTATGTCACTTGCCCTTCCCCAAAGCAGTAATCCATAAGACATTAAGCTATGAAAGTAACTAAAGTAGACTAGCTTAGCAGTTGCCACATCTGTTATTTGTCTAATTTTTCTGACAGCATATGCCGCAGAGCTAAGTTTTTTGGAGAGAGCTGAAACGTGTGAACCCCATTGCAATTTTGAATCACATCCTCATTCACTATTACAATGAAATACAATGTAAATAATCTGTAATTCTTTTTTAGGGTTCTGTGCCCAAAGGGTAAAATGGAAATCCATTACTAAGACATGTCATTCTATCTGTCACCAGCCTGTATTTCATGAACTGTGATAGGACAGTTGCAATTTTTGCAGATGATGTATTTCTGTTGCCGCTATGACAACAAATACCAAAGAACAGAATAAATATTTAAAGGGTCTCCCATACAAGAGACATGATTTTTTTTGCGAGATTTATAGATCGGCTCGCGCTTGATCGGTTATTTTTTATCAAATTAACTTATTTTTATTTACCCGAAGATTTGACTGTAAGAAGCGACTCTACAAATACTACTTCCCCCGCTCAAACCTCGACTTGTCAGCTATGAGAGAAGCGGCTAAGCACTTAGTGGGCTCGCACGACTTCCGCCATCTTTGCAAGATGGACGTCGGAAACGGCGTCACGGAGTTCAGGAGAAATATTCTCAGGGCTGATATTTTGCCGGTCGCGGAGGAGAGCGAGGATCGTAAGTTGATTTTGTACTTCTTTTTGTGTCGATTACAAAAGTGTTTAGCCTTGAAGTGAATTAGATAACACATTGGTATCTCAGAGATGAGAAAATAATCAGAGGAAGACCTGTCAAAAGATGGGTAAACAAACTTAAATTAACAGCAGACCCAAATTGGAGAACATATTGGATAGGGAGTAATTAGAGTTGAAGGTGGCTAAGAGGCACACTGAAACATTATGAAATAAAAAATATAAAAGATATAGAGCGCAGGAGGAGTCTAATATATAGATAGCCTAGAATATAGATTATTTTCCAAAAAATGTGGTCATATGAATATCTTAATGCAGCATCACCACCAAGATCCGCATCGCTATAATATACAAGCTTTTTATCGCCTTTGTTGTACACTAATCCGGTGCCTTGAGTTCCTTTCAAATAACGAAAAATTATTTTTAACTGTAGTACATTCAGTTTTGAAGGATTTTCCAGATTTCTCGACACTACGCCTACAGCGTATGCTAAATCCGGCCTTTTACCAATCATTAGGTAACTTAATGCTCCTACAGCTTGTCTGTATGGAAAACTGACATGATTTTCTTCATGTAATTCATAGCCTCATTCCATTTCTCTTTATCAGGACTTTGCATCGCTTCTCTATATGAAGATGGTTCATGATTCGATATGGATTCATTAACAAAGTTTTCAAAATTAAACCTGTCTGGGGCTTTGATTTGATTTCGATTTCGGAGTACACGCCGTGTGCCTTCTACAACAGGCGTTGTCTCGTCTTGTGCTATATCATTATTTTCACCATCTTCTGAATATAATGAATGAAAGTCTTCATCTGACTGTATCGGTACAATGTCAGTTGTCTGATTATTAGAGTCAGGCTGTATAATTTTAGAAGAAGTAGGGAGCCAAACTCATATGTATTTCTTTCCAGTCGTGGTTCAGATGCAGCTTCGATAGGCGAGTTACTTACAAGAGGAACTTCTTGGAATGTGACGTCTCTGGAACGAACCAATTTGAAGTTTTTCTCGTCATATAATCTATATCCGTCATCACCATCATATCCGATTAAAATACATTTCTGAGCATTTCTGTCTAACTTCCTTACTTTTCTTTGTTTAGGTATATGCACATAGCATTCGCAACCAATGATTCTGAGATGACTAATTTTAGGTTTCTTAGAATACCACAGTTCGTAGGGTGACTTTCCTTGTTCTGTCGTAGGTCCCGTACGATTTAGTATGTAAACTGAAGTATTTGCTATTTCAGCCCATAGTCCTTTTGGAATCTCATTATGAGCGTGCATCAGTGTTCTTACCATTTCTGCTATAGTCCGATTATCACGTTCTAAACAGTCATGTTGCTCAGGCGTGAAAGGTTTCGTGAGCCTATGCCTAATTCCTTGTTCTTTTAATATACGGCGTACTTGTTCGTTATCAAATTCACCGCCATTGTCACTTAATATTTCTTGAATAACGTGGCCAGACGTTTTCGATTCTAGCAAAAAATCTTGTAACCGATTAGCAACTTCTGATTTATGTGTCAAGAAATAAATGTAACGAAATCGGGAAAAATCATCTTTAAATAGAACATAATACCTGTATTTTGATAAAGAATAAGGAAATGGTCCACATACGTCTGTGTGTATAAGTTCTCCAGTACGAGTAGCTCTCGGTCTTATTCCGAACTTGTTTCTGTGAGTCTTTTCATAGACACATCCTGTGCAAAGTTGTTCATCATTCTCTGATTTGATTTTAATTCCAAATTCTCTTTTATGTGTCTTTTGTTATGGTGACCGAAACGTTCGTGATAAAGTTGAAGTTGATTTGACATAGTTAGGGCATTTACCTGAGGATTTGGTGTGATTATCTTTACATCTAAATTGTATAAATCTTCATATCTCTCTCTGTATCCCATTAACTTTACTTGTCCATTAATCTTCAACGAGCAAGACTTAGTACTCGACTCAAATGTACTTTTATCACATAGATCTTGTGTGGCTAAAACAGAAAATAAATTTCTCTTTATGGATGGGACATACCAAACATTGGTTAAAGTGATGAGCTCCTTTCTTTTATGATCTACGACAGCTTCTAGTCTAATCGAGCCTTTTCCTATCGCTTTGATATTTTCTCCGTTTGCTGTAACAACTCCGTGTGTGTCAGCAAAATAATTGAAATCATCAAATACATCCTCTCTATTGGTTATGTGGTTGGTGGCTCCATTATCGACATACCACGAATTGCTGTCTTCGTTTTCATTTAAAGATAATGCTAAGCTCATTAACTGTGTAGTGCTAGTGCTGCATGTGGACTGATGCTTAGGTTTAGAAGGTCTGCCATCAGCTTTCCACTTAGTGCATCTTTTCACACCATGTCCTTCTTCTCCACAATAATTACATTTAAACGTTCTGTTTTCTTTCTTATTTGCTTGCTTTTTTTTATTGACTAACAGTGCCTCAGTTATACTTTTTGTTTCTTTGTCATCATCTTTGTTTGTTAAGCTCTTTCATAAGCGCACAATTGTGTGGTCAAGTTTTCGATCGTACGTTCTTGCATGGTTAAAAGCATCCAACTAGATTTAAAACTGAAGTAATCTTCTGGAAGAGTATCTAAGATTTTACAGATGAGTAGAATCTGTGGTAATTGATTCCCATCTGCCTACAGCATTTTGTTCAAGTCGTGCCATAAATTCTTTATTACAGACAAATGTGATCCCATACCGTGCTTAGGATCTTTTTTGTATTTAAAGAACTCCATACATACGTCATAAGATCTATCTTGAGATGAACGTTCATTTAGACGGTTCAATTCTTTCCACATTTCACTTACTGATGTGAACCGTATAACTTTAGTAAGCATTTCCTCCGTCATGTTTGTATTCAATAATAATAAAGCCGTACTTTCAATCTTCTCAAATTCATCTCTTTTCTCTTTATAAATTTTTAAATCATCAGCCGTGGCTTGCATTCCTGGATGTGCGGGCATCTTTAAGCTTCCATTAAGCGCTTCTATCGCATCAGCATGGGTCTTCAAAAGTAGCTGCACTTTATATTTCCAAGTGGGCCAATTGTTTCCATCAAACCGCCCGATTTAAATTTTCATGTTAGTCGACATGATTATATCAGACTTGCGTCGTGGAAAAAATCTTTGCTGTAGATCGTTTTATTCCTCTGCTACTATTGTATTATATTCACTTTTTCTCTTCAATTACATATTGAAGAAAAAGAATGACAACCAAAAAATATAAACAATACAATCACTATAGCAATGTGGCAGTAGACTTCAGTAGAGGTTGTATATCTTTAACACTTAATAATCATAAGCAAGGCGTGCTACCGCCACCAGTTAGTAAATAATTTGGTAAATGTGCTTGTAACTTAACTTCCGCAAAGTAACGCCTGAAGCAATTAAATATCTTAATAATGTCAAATAATGACAAAGTAAATACTTTGTAAAGACGTAAATACATCTCACCCTTTATTAGAGGCCAGTAGATAGATAGATAGATATACACTTTATTGTACCAATCACAAAATTAAAATTAAAAGTAATACATTTAGAATATTGAGTACAAAGGCGGACTTATCGCTATTGCAATTTCTTCCAGCCAACCTTAGGGTAGATAGGATAAAAAGTGAAAACAAACAAAGGCGGTACAGTAATAAAATACTAAAACTATCATCCTTACACAACAGTCAATAAATAAACCTACAATCAATTAATACATACTATACCTTTAATGAATATATACATATCATATACCTACATACAACATACAATAATAAAAAATAAAAGAAGAGAAGAAAATGACTAACGATGAGCAAGATCAGCTTCAATTGCAGAGAGATAATGTTTTCTCACTTGATTTTTGAAAGATGAAATTGTTTTAGCCTTTCATATTTCAACTGCCAGTATGCTAAATAAAATGTGACTTGGCTCTGGTATATAACATTATATAAGCCTTCTGGAAGTATTTGTCTAAATTTTATTTAATTATTTTTTAATTTAAAGGAAACATTTCAAAATTGCATAAAAATCTGTCACAACCCGTTGGGAACGCAACCGGGAATACGCTAGGTCGAGAGAGAGATTATAAACGTTTAAAGATCAGTCTTGTTTTGCAGAATAACTTGAGTTGTTGGATACACTGACGTGCACAGACATTTTTCATAGGGTAGGCAAGAACAAATTTCAATAACTGTTAATTACTTACTTAGTCTTTTTATAACTCTTCTTCATCCCTATTTTTTCTCTTTTTCTCTTCTTGTCGTTTTATACTTATTTATTTTATTTCTTGTATATAAAATATCATGAACGTTTAGTACGATGAAAAAATACAGAAAACTATTATTCTTTCTATTAAAAAAAATATCTAATTACAACTGCACAGCATGTCTCAGCATTTTGTGGTGAGCAGACCACTAGTTGGATATATGTATGAATTATAATTTACAGCGACATCGATGTACTGCCTAGTGATAGAGGGCAATGCGTTCCTCTGGCATCAGATACGGTGTATAATGGCAGTTCTGCTGCTGGTGGCGCAGAGATATGAGGCTGCGGACGTGGTGAGGGAGTTGCTGGACGTGGACACGCTGAAGAGGTGAGAATGGGGAGGTGGGGAAGGGGCATTAAGGGTGTTTGACTTACGCTGCCCAGATGAGAGGGGAATACATTTACTGGTTTTCGTGAGTGAACGGATGAATTAATGAATGAGCAAGAGTGTGGGTGTGTGTGCATCAAAACATTCCCGTCTTCTTCTTTGATAGTAAATGGGTCAATAAGTGAGTGATTGAACGAGTCAGTGAGTAGTTGAACGTATGAGTAAATGAATGATCGAATGACTAAGTGAATGAACGAATAAGTGAGACATGAGTAGGTAGATGAGGGGGGGGGGGCTCTCTGGCTTGATATGCGATATTTTATAGTGATGTTAGTGCTAAATAAAAGAACAGAGACGAAAGAGCGTAAATGAGTCAAAAGTCAGTGATTGAATAAGTCAGTTTGTATCTGAACAAATTAGTGAACAAACAAAATGATCGAGTGTGAGAACGAATGAGCGAGAACCAACATTGGTGGATTTTAATAAATTTAAAAAAGTTTTGTTGCTATGATTTAGGGTGATAATATCACCCTAAATCGTCATCTTTTTCCGTTTTCATCTTTTCTTTTATGTATGTATATGTATAGTTATGAATACTGTATGTAAATCTATGTATGTTTATTTAGCAGTTAAGTGTTTTTTTTTCTCTCTCATTGTATTTTTAAAATAATTCGCGCCGCACATAACTTTTCTGTTTTTCCTAATGGTTGACTGGGAGAGAATGCTTTTAGCATTAAGTCCGCCAATTGTAAACTTGTGGTACAATAAAGATTTATAAATAAATAAATAAGGTTATTTACCTGCTTTGACGACAGAGAAGGTATGTACGTTGGTGTACTGAAAAAGAAAACAAATATAAATGATGAGTTTAAAGGTTAAATTTAAACTTTAAGATATTTATTGTTATGGACCAATAATGTATAACTACGTTTTGTTGCCCGAAATAAATGAATAATTACTAAAAAGAAATTTATTGTCCATGGGCCACTATTGCCGAAGAAATTGCATTTGAATAAATTTATATCCTAATCACTTGAACAGGAAACCACAATACTGCATGGCCCTGGATCTCCCTCTGAATCTCTTCCACTGCACATACGAGGTGGAAGACTGGTATTACGACAAGGACGAGCTACGGAATGTCATCACCAATCTGCAGGCTGAATGGACGAAACACAATATTAAGTAAGTTTCGTCACTCTCGCAACTGCTTCTGTGGTCCAGTTGCTAAGGCGTCTGCCTTTGATCCAGACGTCTCGGGTTCGATTCTCAGTGAAAGTATATTTTGTGTTTTCAGTCTGGTTGTGATATTCACTTGGTTGGCTTCAGCTGATTGTCTGATCATAAAAATGATTCCGTGCTTCGATAGGCCCGTTTAGTAGTTCGGCCATCTGGTGGATGCCAAAGGAAACACGTCGGAGCAGGCAGTGTCCAAAAAAGTCTGACACCAGGATGTGCAAGGTTTTGTAAACCCACACATGGTGTGTTCATGCATTCATGATTTTAATGCATTGCCCTGGAGCTCCCTCTGAATCTCTTCCATTGCAAATACGAGGTGGAAAACTGGTATACCACAAATAAGAGCTTACAGAATGTCCATCACCAATCTGCAGGCTGAATGGACGATCTCAAAATTAAGTAAGTTTCGTCACTCTCGCTACTGACTCTGTGGTCCAGTGGATAAGACGTCCGCCTTTGATTTAGAGGTCGCGGTTTCGATTCCCACGGGAAGCATACTTTATTTAGTTGTTTCCAGTTTGGTTAGGACATTGCAGGCTGGAATCACCGGATTGTCTGATAATAAAGATGATTCCGTGCTTCTGAAGGCACGTTATGCCGTTGGTACCGACTGTCACTCTAGTGGTCGTTAAAGACCATGATACTGTGGTGACACAATCTCACAGCAAATAGTTACAACACGATGCAACAGATGGCGCTAAAGAGAAAAATAGAAATTCCCAAAACAAGTCCAATCAGTATGGAAAGACTTAAATCGCGCAATTGAAGTTTCTTAGGATTGCAGCAATATATACAACCTCCGACACAACGTTACTTTGAGAGGTGCCCTTCCCATCCCAATCCGTTAGTTGTGCAGGCAGCAGACTACAGCCCGATCAGAGATGCCCCCCTGCGGCACAGACGCCCGAGGAATGTTCTCTCTCTCTGACCCAGACGACCCCATCACGGTGGCCAACAAACCCCCTTGAAAATCTCCAGACTCGCCGGAGTCCGGGATTTTCCATAGGTACATACAACCGTACTCACCGGCGAGTACGACGTAGTAGGAACAGTAGCTCGTTTTCCAGGTACCGAAATGTACCAGGGCGCTTCACGCCACCGATAGGTTCTTAGTAGGCCCTTCAGGCACAATAGTGTCGGCCCTTATGGCCGAAAAGGCTGAGGATTAATAGCCCTCGCCTCAAACTGTCCCGCTGTAAATTTTAAAGCTCACAGGAGCTAAAATTGGAAACACCGTCGGAGCCGCGGTTCCCCAGGCATAACACCACGCCTGGTGGCGGAAAGTAATTCCTTTTGCGGCGGTCGAGTTTAAACACCATCGTTCCCGCCGTTTTCCAAAATACTGTTGGTCTGGTTTTCCTATTAAAAAGGGTTACTGAGGTCAGACGGCAGTCGCTCTAATGTAATAACCAGTACTGCCAAATCCAGGAGGTGTACCCTGGGCTCTGAAGCGTAAGCTGACGTCGCGACTATATATATGCGATATCGCGCGATAGATAGGTAGGCCCGTTAAATTCTGCCATCTGGTGGTCGTCAAAGGAACATCTGTCAGTATTTCTAATGCTTGTAATGCTGACAGGACTTACGGAATCCTCATAATACTGTTCCCATGGGATTTAGATACGCGGGCAAAACTTGATGTTTATATTTCTGACGTGTCCATTTCTCTTTTCAGAACAACAATGATAAAGGATTCCCTGCAACATTTAGAATCGAAATACTCTAAGTTGTGTGCGAGCGAGACAGACAGAGGAGAGAAAGTGACAGCATATACGGATTGCTTGACGCAGGGCGTCAAATCGAAGGTTTACACTCCTTTGATGAAAAGGGAACAGTGTTGTAAGTAAGCTTATTTATCTTCTCGTCCAAGCGTGTTTCCCGTCCTCAGCTTACGCATTGAATACCAGAGTACGCTTTAAGTCATGGTCCTGGATTTGGCGGTACATTAGTTTTATGTCTAATTCATTTACCTTACAAGCCACACGGCTCTGGAATGCTCTACCTGATGACATCAAAGAGACCATTACTAAATTCGCTTTCAAAAGAAAAGTCAAAATTCACCTCACTAGCATAATATCACTCTAAATCGTCATCTTTTTCTGTGTTCATCTCTTCTTTTATGTATGTATATGTATAGTTATGAATACTGTATGTAAATCTATGTATGTTTATTTAACAGTTAAGTGTTTTTTTTTTCTCTCATTGTATTCTAAAATAATTCGCGCCGCACATAACTTTTCTGTTTTTCCTAATGGTTGACTGGGAGAGAATGCTTTTAGCATTAAGTCCGCCAATTGTAAACTTATGGTACAATAAAGATTTTTAAATAAATAAATAAATTATTGCTTTGGAGCTGTCTGTCTTCTGAGCTCCGTTATCCTTTTTACAGGGAAACCAGAGAAACAGGAACATGACCCGAGGTGTGTTAGTGGCCTACACTCTCATATTTTTCAGGAGCCTGGCATCTGACACAGCCAAACGAATGTCATCTAGCGATAACAACAGAGACTAACGACTTTACGTGTTTCATAAACTTAATAATCTTAAGGAAACTCATGGAAATAAATATGTACATTATTATATTTTAACTGTAAAGATCTTTTTATGTAGTCTTGGGGCAATAAAGAGTTTTTATTATTATTATTAAATACCATAGATATAGCAGTTTTAAAACTATTCGAAGATACGCCAACAGATAAGTACGAGTATTGTTTGTTTAAGGTCTCAAAGTGTCAAAATAACTTTTTTTTCCATTTGTCCAAAGCAAACGTTAATGATATTAATAATAGGAGTACAACATGACTTCAACTTATCCAAAGGGCCTCTACGCGTTGGATCGATATCCCCGCGCAAGCCTCTCAAAAAATCGGCGCAACCCGTGAATCCCAAGCGGAGATACGTAAAAATATTGTCTTTGTGTAATAATCAATAAAAATCATCAATATTGCCCATAAAGTTGTATCGTTATTTTCAGCGAGCCTGGAAGAAATGATCGAGTTCTACAGAAAGAAGAAAAAATTAACTTAATTTCAATAAAATTGTTATTTTTCAATTTTCATTTTTATTTCTGACTATTTCCCAACCACCACTCTCCTTCAGAACGTGTTTCCCAATCGCTTCAGCTAGCGCTTCATAGCCCAGGAATACGCTTAAATCATGGTCCTAAATATGACTGTACTGGCTATTACATGGAACGACAGACATATGCCTATGTCTATGACCTGTTCCGACCACGACTTAGTACTTGAGAAATATCTAATCCATCCATACCTTTAAATGGAGAGTTGTCTGTTTGTGCAATGCAAAGCAACGACGTTAAAGTTGTCATATTTGGAGATTTACATAGCCTCCTACAACTTGGATTAGCGTTGCCAGGCGTCCGGATAAAGCCGGACATAGTTACTTTTTGATGCAACTGATACTGAGACACAAAATCCTCAATAATGTAAGGTGTCCGGCCGTTTTAGCCGAATGTCCGGCCAAACTCGCTGGTCTGTCCGGCTCGTGGAGTAATTACAAAGAGGAGATGCCGTTTGAAATGGCGCAGTGACGTGATCATTGGCGCCTCGCCGACATTGCAGTGGGCGGAGTTTGTCATTGCTCGTGCTCTATGATTGGAGCCACGGCCGAAACCAAGCACCCCGCACGTCTGCCTTCCGCCCCGTGTAGCCTCACAAACGCTTTCTTACAAAACGCTTATTACGGCATCTCCTCTTTGTAATTACTCTATGGTCCGGCTATTAGGTTTGGCGACCTGGCAAGTTAGGGTAACTTGGATAATAGCTAAAATGTATAGGTATACTATAGTTAGTTACCTCACATGGCCCAACAACCTCTGTGGGAGGAATATATGGATGGAGTATGGATCTAGACGTAATTTTTTATAGTACCTATCATCGTCTGACTTATGTAGGTACCTATGTCCATCGAAAGATTTCCCATCCGCCATTTGCTTTTCCCACCGGAAGGCACGCGGTTCTCGTGGTTAGGGCATTTCCATAAATTCATAATAATAGTAACTTAAGGGATTTTGAGGGTGCCCTGCCCTGTGATGTGGATCATGGGAGTAATGCTTATTTATGTAAATAATACCTAAATTAAAGTAGAGTTAAGTATGTAAATGAAATAATAAAAGTCTGAGGTAATTTGAGAGATTCACATTCATTATAACTCATGATTGAATTATGTATGCTGAAATAGATTTATTTGTTAAAAACATGAACGTAAGTACCTAATAACCTATTATCCATCCATAATGGTTTTAAGGTCATTGTGCTGCAAAAAGCGGTCAATCGACCTCTAAACAGAAGCGAGAACATTTTGTATCCGTAATTATTATGGCATTGTGTGTATAATGCACAACATTGTACATAATCCGTGATCAGTACGCAAAACCGGCTGCGGCGAGTGGTGGCCGTCGATTTTACTATCTCGCCGTCTATTCAACAGTAATAGAAGGCGGCCGCGGGCGAGCAGTGGCCTGTCGGGCAAAATAATCCTAATCAAATGGGCACAAACGGCAAATAAGCACTTCTTGTGCCAACGGAAAAATAAAAAAATTAAAAATATAATTTTTTTTGGCGGGTCGAAACTATATTCCGGAAGGTCAATAAAATGCGACAAAATCAAAAAGTCGTCAGAAAACACGTGGTCCCTTTCGTTGGCCACTTCACTTTTTGTTGACCGTGTAATAAATTTTGACAGTTCGAAGAAAATGTTTGTGACGTGAACTTGGGAAAAACTTTTTTTAACAATTCTTTTGTTTATTTTATAAACAGTATTCAAGTGTTTTTAGACTGAATTAATAAAAGAAGTTTACGTGCTGTAATTGTGGATTATGGACTGTTCACGGACCTAATTTGTATAATACAGGTAAATTTGCCTTCATAATTACAGTTAAACGTTTTCACTTCAAAACTAGGTATTCATAGAATAATTACTCGTTTAACGCATAGATTTGTTAGTGATTGATGGTTTTTGTGTCTACTAATTATGATTAGCTGAACAGAAAGCTCGAATTCAGTCTTAGTTTTAACTGTAGACCATTCGTCCAACTTAAAATTGTTAGTACTTACCTATTTTCAAAGTTATTTTCAAGCTAGTTAGTACAAATAAAATTATTATTACATAAATCAGTAACTAGAGCTACTTATGTGCTTTTTTCTTAAGGTGTTTAAATTAAAAGATCACTTTTCATGACAAAATACCAGATGGTCAAAAGTATACACCATCTTTTCTACTATTGGGGTTGCCTAGGCTTAAAAATCTTGGGTTTACACACAAGCTAGAAAAGTAGTTTAATTCAAGGAAGGACCCAGATTAACACTGCGATGTTTTTACATACATCATACATAAATCTTGTTTATTTAAACAAAACAATATTATCATTAGCTTATTATAACCCACTGCTGGGCATAAGTCTGCCCCTAACTACTAATCAATATGCTTAACACTTTAACGGACAGTCAGGAAAACAACAATGGCACTCAATTGTTATCTACGTTGAGAGACGTTACTGTCCGCGAAAGTGTTAACTCTATGTAAAACATTGATGTAGGTACATGATAATATCCACTTGGTTGTGTCATTTTTTGTTTTAAATATGCAGTATGTGTATGTATGTGTTTAAAAGTTTTCTTGCGAGACAAAATGTTAACAAACCAGTAAAAGAATCATTATGGTGTCCATTTTTGATCACAAAATTGAATTTCTTCTAGTCATGTCAGTTTCCTTTAGGTGATTCCAATAAAATTGGACCATCTATTATACCATTTATACCATCGAAAAATAGTTTTAAATATTGTGATTCTCAAACATTTCATGAATTTTAAGACTACTGACACTAAAAGATTTTATTATGGTTATGTTGCTTCTCTTTGGCCAAAAAGGTTTTAGAAGTATAGGGTCCAACCTCACCAAATGACCCTCGCAGCATCACATAGAAAAGTATGAGGCCACATCTGATCGCATTTGGAAGGACATCGACACATAGCTATGACCGGCTCCGTACAACTATGGTTCATGCCCTTAATAATCTTTATACCTAACTTTTTATTGTTGTTAGTCTCTAGTGTCCCATTGCTGGGCAAAAGACTTCTTATGTATGAATAATTATAAAATTTTAATTTTTTTTGTTACAGATGATATTCAGAATTGCAGAAGTGTTAACGAAAAATATGACTAAAAAAATATGTTACTTTTAAATACAAAATAAGAAAAATAAAGAAAAAAAAACGTAGGCCAGTAATAATGCGTTTTTAAAATATTTTTTTAAGTTTGTGTTTAATTTTATAAAAATGTGAGATTTCCGTTGAGTATTTATTCAAAGGCCAGTATTAGATTTTATGTTTAGGATATAAAGTGTAATGTGATGTCATTTGCCACAAGATGGGCGCTACAGAATTTATGGTTTTGTGTAAGTATGAGTTTATTCCCTTTTAAGTTAGGCACAGATGTAGACAAGATAACGGTAATTAAAAAAAACTAAAAAACTCCACTGCTGTTCGTGTAATTTGTAAATGAAAAGACAGAAACAAAATCCGCCATTTTGTTTTTTGTTATTTTCATATACCCTGTGTCAATTTCATAGTAAATACGAATCTATCGACACCTCTCAAGCAAATCTACCGAGCCATTTAGGCTGCAGAGCGTGCCAAACAATTACACATACATACGTGCACACATACTCTCGAGAAACATAACCTTCCTACTGCGCTGGTAAAAATAGAAGCATTTCTTTCTTTCATGGAGCAGTTCTATCTAGACGCTACAGACTATTATCGGCTTTACTTTGCTACTTTGCAGTGTGCCATCTGACTATTTTCCTACATCCAAGGTTAGACATAGTCACTAGTGCCTCTTCTATGATATTTTATTAATGCAGACACTAGCAACCGTTTTAAGAATTTGTATGGAACTAGCTGTTTGCTGCGGCTTCGCCTGCGCCAAGATTGTATTTCATGTGTTTTTCATACAAACTTTCTGCCCCCGTTATGAAGAAGATGTATACCATGGAGCAATTACAAAGAGGAGATGCCGTTTGAAATGGCGCAGTGATGTGATCATTGGCGCCTCGCCGACACAAAAATGGGCGGAGCTTGTCATTGCTCGTGCTCCATGATTGGAGCCACGACCGAAACCAAGCACCCGCACGTCTGCCTTCCGGCCCGTGTAGCCTCACAAATACTTTCTTACAAAACGCTTATTACGGCATCTCCTCTTCGTAATTGCTCCATGATGCATACTAATATTATAAATTAGAAAGTCTGTCTGTCCGTCTCTGTCTGTCTGTACGCTTTCACGGCCAAACAGCTGTACGGATTTTGATGAAATTTGGTATGGATATAGTTGACGACCCGGAGTCAAACATAGGCTACTTTTTGACGCAGGTGGAGCCGCGGGAAACAGCTAGTATTTTATAATCGTCTCCTACTCTTAAAATATATCCATAGCTTTAATAGAAATTTGTTTTGGAATTTAGAACATTACTATGGGATCTCTTAGTTACCTTACTATCCGCCAGGGGCGCTATTCAGATTAGCCATACAAAAATGTGTACAGTCTTTAACGTCTGCGTCAATAAAATCTCAAGGCAGATGCACTGGTGTATGAAAACTGAAATCCCTGGAAAATAGAAGGTCTGTTTTATGTGGAAGGGGGATAACCTGAAAACGCTGGATTCTTGCTTCGCACCAGTCATTTAGGAAATTATTAGGAGTGGCCTATGTCTAGCAGTGGACTGAAATATAGATGTGGGATAGGAGCGTAGTCCAATCTGGAGGGCTATTTTTGAAAAGTGTGACTTTCGTATAATCGGCGAGTCGAATAAGTTTTATTCGATATCGAATGATTTTCGTTCGTTAACAGAGGATTTTTATTTTTATTTATTTATTTTGTTTATTTATTTCCACTTACACATCTACCATTACGGAAAGTCCATTGCGATAGAGTAGCACTATTTAAATATACATTTACAATACATATGTTTTATGCTTTATAACAAATTTTCGATAATGATATATTTGTGAATTCACTCATAGTGCAACTAAATAGGTCGATCTCAAGAGCCACAGCATTCAGTGTTCGCAACGCTCGCGTCAGTGGGGCTTCTCGCATCAAGTTAGTGCGTGCGTATGGCAGTGCCAGCAGACATATATGTCATACATTCAAAAATAGGGCTTCTAAAGTCTTGTAAATCCTTGTAAGACTGGATGTTTCCTCTCACAAAGGATCAGCATTGCCATCCAACGCGGCAATGCTGCCAGCCGTTTGGGCACATTGCCACGATGTAACGATTTGCAGGGACTTCATAATTTGTAAATATTAGTTTTTTTTTTAATTTGTTTAAATAGTTTTTAGTTTATTTTTAGTTTAGGGTTATGTATATTTCTGTAGTCTTTATAAATATTATTGAATAAAAAAAATAAAATCCATGACTCATTACTTACAATTAGTTTTCATATACATAATTAGCTACAGGACAACAATATTTTTCAGGTTCAATCACCGAGCTGCTCTTGAAGACAGGATAAACGACGCTTCATGGTTTCCATGGTAAGAACAAACTGAAAAATTAGACCTTGTTCGTTCGGGCGTGTTTATCAGTTGCGTCTACAGTTTGCGCTTAAGAGCCCGCCACGATCATGGACCACAATTTGGCGGTATCCCATTTACTTGTGCGGCAACGGGGTGGACCAACACTTGGATACCAGTCAAATAATATAGAATCATGATATTTTATGTGCTTTAACGACCCCAAGATGGCAGTGTCAGCACTAGACGGGACCAACAGGAACAACGAAACATGGAATGTAATCATCTTAACTTTAAATCAGACAATCAGGTGTTTCAAGCCTGCAAAGAGAGAAACTCGTTTCTCTGTAAAAAGTGTTACGAAGGTCTGACGGCAGTGCCGCCAAATCAAGGACCATGGCTTCAGCGTACTCCGAAGCGTCCGTCGTAAGCTGACGTCGTAACTAGGAAAATACGGTCATAACCATGGAGCAATTTGTTCTGTGGATAAAACCCTTTTTACAAGCCCTTCTGTTTTCTTTCTTCTTATCTTTCTGAGACGACCTACCAGATGTCACCTTTGGTGAATTCCATTACATAAATAAGATTAGGTAGAATTGCCATGTATCGGACAGTTAAGCCTCTCGAGTCTTAACTTAAGCACTTTGGCATAGTTAAGTACAGGAAACGTCCACATGCCACTTCTACTAATGTTTTATCTGTGGATGCTAGTGCCACACACGTGGTCGCTGTTCTAAATATCCAGATTGTCTAGAATTAATTGATCGATTTGATTGACACGGCTCTGTTCCACTCGATCAGTTTTACAAATTTGCTTTACTAATCCAGTCACGCAAGGTATGCAATGAACAAAAAGTGTAAGAGGTAATCTGTTCTTCTTTGTATTGAAACAAAAACTGTTTTGGAAATCTGGGTTTTAGTTACGTTTTTCGGAGTCCCTTATTCACACAGATAAAACGTAAAATCGTTTTTTTTTGTAAAATAACTTTATAGCATACTAGCTGTTTCCCGCAGCTCCGCCTGCTTAAAAAAGTAGCCTATTATGCCCAGGTAGCCTATGTCTATGCCCAGGTTTTTAACTATATTCATACCAAATTTCATCAAAATCCGTTCAGCGGTTTGGCAGTGAAAGCGTAACAGACAGACTTTAGCATTTATAATATTAATATGGATTTTTATATTTCTAACTACCCTAAGGTTGCCTGGAAGACATTGCTTGAGCGATAAGGCCGCCTTTGGTATACATACTGTGCTCATGTTTTATGTAACGTACTTAATTTTTATTTTACTGTGTGCAAAGAAGTGTTAAATAAATAAATAAAAGACATTGCAAAAAACCGGCCAAGTGCGAGTCGGACTCGCGCACGGAGGGTTCCGTACAAATCTGTTGGTATCGCGTTCACGAGGAAGGTATGTTTAAAATTATTATCATGTAACTAAAAATTTACGGGTTTCGCAATGTTTTCTTAATCTGTGCTATAACACGTTGCTTCGTACCAAATTTCAAGATTCTGAGTTCACGGAAAGTACCCTGTAGGTTTTGATACCCTTGCGAGTGTCGAAAATTTGCGGAAATTTGCGGCCTAAACGGCTGTATCTTTTGATTGCGTTGGCTTAGAAGTTTGAGTTTTTCACAGCTCCAAGGGACAGTAGACCTGAGTATTTGATATAAATTCCAGCTTGATACCTCCTCTCGTTCCTGAAAAAAGGTCTTGACAGACAGACAGACGGACGGACAACAAAGTGATCCTTTATGGGTTTCGTTTTTTCTTTCGAGGTACGGAACCGTAAAAACAAAAAAAATATGTAGCGGCTGACTTATCCCATGAAGAGATCTCTTCCAGTCTACCGGGACGTTACCTGTAACGTCCTGACGTTTTCTAAGTTTATTCAGCATTAGGCTGAAATAGGCTAAAAACTAGAAAATCAAAATCAAATCAAATAATTTATTTGTGCAAACATAGGTATACATGAACATGCAGTTGTTACAGAGAATAGGGAACGCTATGTTTTGCCATTATAGTATGGCGTACAAATATTAAGTCGTTTAAAAGATTGTCATTCTAGTTATGTCAAATTGAAAATAAAATTTATATTATAATAGAATGTCAAAGTGTTACAAATAATCAAAATTGTATGTTCTCATCATTCAAAAAGTCATTAGTTTTATAGTAACATTGGGATTGTTGTAAACGATTTTTAATCGGAAATAGAGAGATTACATACCTCCAAATGAGTCAGTTCAGTTTTATCGTTCCTCTGCAGCTGCGGAACCCCCTTTATTTTCAACCTGTATAAACTCCACACGCTGTCTTTTTATATCACCAATACAAAAACTGAATCAATCACAGCTGCAAGCGTCCGGAAAAACTGACGTTGCATGATATACCTTGTTTTTAGCCGTACCGTGCAAAGCGAGTGAATTCTATAAATCCGATTCGTGTATTGCACGGACGCAGACCGCTAGACGTCGATAACACAATTTCGAATTGACAAAAGTTTTAAGCTGTATTGAAGGCTAAATTATTTTTTTAAACAAACCAAGCGTTCTTACTACAGTTTCTACTATGAAGTAATTACTACATTTCCTTATAGCTAGTCAATTCACCTTTTCACGGACGTCATGGGATATTTGGATAGTTAGAGTTTTTATTGGTCTGAGAGTTAGAGTATTATTCTGAGGTGTAGATCAACACCGATCAATTTTTTTTCTACTCGTACATAAATATGCTGTTGTCAATCATTGATATAGAATAGCACTGGGGATAATATACTGCTTTGTGGGACACCAGCATTAATGTCTACGTGAACAGCCCTGCTTCCATCAGCTTGAAGTCCTGTTACAAAAAATCCTGTGAAAAAGGGCAAAAAGTTAAAAAGAGTATTGTATTGTATTGTAAAGTTAACAGACCTGACACAATAGTTTTGACAACCTATAAGCTTATATAAAATATATAATTACAGGAATAAGCGCATAAAATACATTCATAAAATGTCGGCAGTATAAAGATATTTTACGCGTTTAATTCTGTAATTTTATATCCATACTTCTATACTGAATGAATGTCTTGTCTGTCTGTTACGCTTTCACGGCCAAACCGCTAAACGGATTTTGATGAAATTTGGTATGAGTACAGTTGGAAGATCCGGGGTCAAACATAAACTACTTTTTGACGCAGGCGGAGCTGCGGGAAAAAGCTAGTTTAAGTTTGTAGCAATACTGTATTGACTACAAAATTTGCGTACGTGATTAACGCTAATTTTGAAGCCTAATCTAATTTTGAAGTGTTGACGTCCTAGACATGATGAAATAATCCGCTTCCACGGATCTACATGTAGCAAATTGTATAAATGGGTATTTCCTACGCATCGTTCGGTAATGCCACGAAAAATGGGGGTAAAGCTGAGGCCTTAGTGACGACTGTTGACGGCCAACATAAATTGCCCTATTTAAAATTACTTAACTAGTAAATACAGCTTTTCAAGGTCCTAGGTTGAACCTAAAACTCCAATTCCATGTTTTATAATAAGATGGAAGTTGTTTTATAGATCAACCAAATTTACTTTTTCGCTGGTGTGCCTTGAAATGACTGAATTACTGGGATTATTGTGCACAGTAGTGCGCGCGCAATATGGAAGGACATGTTAGGGTAGTGTAAATTATACCGTAAGGAGGGTAGACCCATGGAGCAAAGGGTAGACCGCATCTCATTAAGCATACACTTCATACCTCGTCATGGAAAAATAAATTCAAATAAAAAAAACAAAATGATTGAGTATCATAAGCCTTTCGCTAATCGCTCCCCTCTCGCATCCAAACCCGATCCTAACTCTGATGTTAATGCGATTAACACACAAAAACACGCATCGAGTCGCTTGCAATTATATTTTGCTGGTTCTAAGCAAAAACACAGCTATTCGGGCTACTTTATTAGTTTGAGGTTGGCGTAATGAGTTATGGTGTGCGTTATACTGTCATTTAATATTTATCTTTGAGCGCTAAGTTTATGTGCAGATTTGTACACATCAGAAATTGATTTTGCGAAAACATTATGTGGGTTTTGGATCCCAGACTTCTGTTTCGTCTTGTCTAGTCGAAATGGCAACGATGTCATATTATATGGATAGACCAATATGTGGCAACTAGGGTTGCCAGGTCGGCCACGACTGTGGCGAGGCACAGGACACCGCTCAACATGTCCTTGAGCGGTGCCCTAGGTGGAGCCGGCAGCGCCAGGACCTGGCCTCCGCGCTTGGTGGGACGGACCTGTCGCTCCCGAGTGTTGCCAACGCGATGCTCGAGAGCGACAGAGCTTGGTCTGCAATGGCCTCCTTCTGCGAGATTGTTATGTCGCAGAGGGAGGCCGAGGAAAGGGACCGCGAGGACGACCCCCTCGCGGACCCGATCCGGCGACGGAGAGGGGGGGTGCGACGCAGGCGCTACTTAGCACGCCTGGAAGCGCCCCCATAAACGGTGGGACTAGGATAGTCCCACCCGGCGGCAGAGGTCCTCCAGGTGTCGGAGGGCCTCTGAGAGTGGTGGAGTCGGAGTCCGGTTTCTGTATAGAAACCGGCCAGTCGCAGAGGCGTCTTGTGCTAGTTAGATCCGAGGCGCCTCCCTGCAAAGCGGCCGACGGCACCCGCAGGGGTTTAGTGGGTAGTCTGGGCCGGCTAGTAGCCCAGGAGTCCCACACTCTGTGCGTAAATGCATTCCCAAAAAAAAAAAAAAATGGTTCCAGGTCGCCAACCCTAATAGCCGGACAGACCAGCCAGTTTGGCCGGACATTTGGCTAAAACGGCCGGACACCCAACATTATTGAGGATTTTGCGTCTCAGTATTTAAAGCTAAATTTTGTTGAATTAAATAAAATGTAAAAAACCTAACAAAAGCCGGACAAGCTGGACACCGTTTATTTTGGCCGGACACGCAATCAAAAAGCCTAACTATGTCCGGCTTTATCCGGACGCCTGGCAACGCTAGTGGCAACGTTGACCGCTCTGTCGTTGGCCGCTCCAAGATCCTCAACCGTACCGTGGTCAATAGGTTGGTTTCCACTAAGAACTAATCAGAGAGATTACACTTTCTAATAATTAAATTAGATATGTAGGATTGAAAAAGATTGTTGCTTTTTTTAGAAAATAAAATTCGAGGAAAATAGCCATTTTGTCACGAGACACTGAACACCAATCAGAAGCGATTGCGTCATTTCATATAAAACATCATTGTTGTTGATGTTGAAGTTTTACAGTAGTCACTTTCCATAGAAAACTGTCAAATCAGGTAAACATCTGACATTGACACATGTTTCTCAATGGCTTAATGTTTGTTTTATAGCGGCTGTACACTCTCGTCTGAATGTGGGCTACCTATCGAGACTTAACTTAATATGACAGTTCAGCCTGTCCATATAAAGTTGAGACTCGAGGCTTAACTGGCTCACAAATGATATAACAACTTAACCTTATTTCTGTACGGCTCGATGAGAGTATACAGCGACAAAAAGTTATGACGTCATTCGAATCGCCATGACAGTGCAGAGCGTTTTCGCAAAATACGTAATCCCTGAGAAAAAGTTATCAGATCTCGTATAAAGCCAAGCTCTAAAGACTACACACTCACCTACAAGCTCTACACTACACCTTGATCAAAATCTATGAAAAAGTGGTCAGATCTCATGTAGAGCCGAAAATTCTTGATCTATGCGCCCTTACTTTACCAGGCCTAACTTCGCATACTCTACATAATATAAGTTGGTTAATGGACTTTTTTGAGTTTATTATAAGTATTTTTTTTCATATATATATGTAGTTAGTGCAAATGTAGTGCAAGTCTCATACAAACTTCCACCTCCTAGTTTTTTAATTTTTTTGTTGTCTTTGTAGTAATATTACCTTACATTCCAAATTTCAGCGTTCTAGGACTTCAGGACCTTAAGAATTTTGATGATCAGTCAGTGAGGTAAGTGAGTGAATGAGTGAATCAGTGACGAAATCGGGGGGGTTTTAGACATTAATAAAATCTAAAGTATAATAGCTACGACATTCAAACTTTGTATGTTTAATGATTGTACTGGTGTCACTATATGTTGAAATTTTTAACTATTTAACATCATCCAAACTAAAGTTACGAGAGTTCAAAAAAACGACGAAACGTTTCGAGAAATGCCCTTGCGCTCCGCTTGGCTTGTCTTGGCGGGGGCACTCCCGTGCCCCCAGATGTAAGATTGAATTATTGCAAAAAATACAAAATTTTTTGATTAAACTACACAATGACGTTATAACTATATAATCATAATCATAATCATTTATTATTTTGTAAACAAGTTGAATTCAACATTTTAAAATTTAGTAAACTAGCCTATTGGGACACTTTATGTCTTAATAAACGATATTCTATTATATTCAGGAGAAACAACATCCCTCGTTTAATATTGGTACCTCATTACCTTATTTCAATAGTCCGTATTGGATGCAATCTTTAACCTTAAAGTAACAACTTGACGGTTTGACCTTTCATCTCTTAGTGACTGCTCTTTATTACCAAGTGATAAAGTTCATAATTACAGCCCTCGTCTTGCTAAAGTGTAGTAGCGATTAGCGAAGGCTTAACTTTTCATCTGATCAATTGGTCCTTATTACCAACGCACTAAGGCCTATCATGATAGTAATTTTTATGCTGAGTGAGGTAGGCTCACCTTTTCATCTCAAATTCATTGATCTTTAATACTCTAGAATGAAATTTTATAACTAAGCAAGGTCGTGATGGGCACAACCGCTAACCGGATCAATTATTTGTGGTGTCATATCGGATTTTAATGTTATTCGTCCTTCCTCACAGTTACAATCACTGGTCCTTCTAGCAAGCTTAATAAATTCGGTTAAGCGCGACTCTGATTTCCCATATCAAGTACCTAATAGCATCCTCATGTTCAGTTTAGTCATTAAGTCCACCATTTGTACAAATTTTTTATTGTGCAATATATTTATTTTTGGAGTTCTGTAGTAAGTAAGTGACCACTAAGATCCACTAAGATCCACTAGTAAAATATGCTCCTCTTCCGTTCATATGTATTGATTGATGTACTGGAATTTTATTTAAACTGTAATTTCTCCACTATAAACTTTCCCTTTAATTCCCAATATTCTGTTTTACCAAAGTTACCGGAAATATTTAGAAAGTTTCCGGAAATTACCGGGAACGGCACATCACTAGCTGTATATTATGAAACGTTGAGAATTCAGTTCAAAGTGGGGTTTTTAATGTGGGCGGGAAGGTCGCTAAACTGAATTGGGATTGGGCGGATCACGTCTGTCCAATGCAACACGAATGGGCTTCTAATACATAGGGCGCACTGTAAGTTTCCGGAACTGGCCAGTTACATAAACAATATTTAAAAATTTATTGCAACATTTGAAAATAGAACTCTTTGGCTGTAGAATGCAGTTTGTTTCATCTGACTGTCTTTTGTTTTTACCTTGTGGCGCCATTTAAAAAATTGTGTGTCTGCATCAACATGGATTTAACTTGGGAAAATTTTCGTAGTATGATTTTCTACGATTTTAAGTGTAATTTGACAGCTCAACAGAGCATCGCTCGGCTTGAAACAGCTTTTGGCAATGAAGCACCATGCAAGACAACTGTTTATAGCTGGTTTACCGAATTCAAGCGTGGTCGTATCAATCTCAGTGACGAATCTCGCGATGGTCGGCCGTCCACCGCTGTGACCAACAAAAACATCAATGCTGTGCGCCGTATGATTGAAACAGACAGGCATGTGACCTACCATGAAATTCGCGCATCCTTAGAAATAGGCATGAGTCAAATCCTACACAAACATTTGGGTGTGAGAAAGCTGTGCTCGCGGTGGATCCCACACAACTTGACCGAGGCTCAAAAAACGGACCGCGTCACTTGGTGCAGTGCCATGCTTACCAGATTCAACGAAGGTGCGTCAAATTTGGTGTGGGACATAGTAACAGGTGACGAAACATGGATTTATTGCTACGATCCCAAAACAAAGCAGCAATCGAGCGTATGGGTCTTTCAAGATGAGCCGAAACCAACCAAAGTGGCGCGCGTGAAAAGTGCATCTAAGCGGATGATTGCTTCTTTTTTTAATAAAACTGGACACGTGGCTACTGTTGCTTTAGAGAATCGTCGTACAGTGAATAGTGACTGGTACACGACCATTTGTTTGCCGGAAGTTATTGACGAACTCCGTAAAAATAACCGTAAACGCCGTATCATCCTGCACCACGATAATGCTAGTTCTCACACGGCCAGACAGACAAAGGATTTTTGAAGGCGAAAAATGTAGAACTCATGAGTCATCCTGCATACAGTCCCGACCTGGCACCTTGTGACTTTTTTCTGTTCCCAAAAATTAAGAACTAATTACGCGGTCAACGATTTTCATCACCAGAAGAGGCTGTCGAGGAGTATGAAAAACACGTTTCAGAGGTCACCACAGAGGAGTGGCACAAAAGTTTTCAAAACTGGTTTCATCAAATGAAAAAGTGCATAGACGCCAAGGGAGATTATTTTGAAAAACAATAAATTAATTTTGTACCTTTAATAGTATTTTTTCATATTCATTCCGGAAACTTATAGTGCGCCCCACGTACTAACAGTCGTCGCCGTAGAAGGCCGTCCCTCACGCAGATCATAGGTGAGATTAGTGCGACCACGTTTGAACTCATTAATAGGGTTCGAAGTATCGGCGTCACCGTCGAGTATCAATACCGAGTACTCAAGTGGTATCGGGAGGTGTGGTATACGATACCGAAAAAGTATCAGTCCAAAAGTATCGAGTACTTGCTTCAACAGTTTCAACATCAGTTTTTTTTCATGGGGAAAACGGGGCAACATATTCGTTTTGGGAAACAAAAGCAAATAAAAAAAAAATTGCAAAGCAAATAAAATGTATTTACTAAAACCATTCGTCTTAGACGCCATAGACGCCAAGGGAGATTATTTTGAAAAACAATAAATTAATTTTGTACCATTAATAGTATTTTTTCATATTCATTCCGGAAACTTATAGTGCGCCCCACGTAGCTACCAAGTAGCGACACGTGAGAGGATGGACAAAACTATACAAACCATTTTTAGAGTTCCGTACCCAAAGGGTCATACGGGACCTTAAATTGCTTTTAGCGATGAGGCCGCTTTTTACGCAGTTATTTTAAAATTGTATGTAACTTTATTTTTCCTGATGCAATAAAGGGTTTTGTATTGTATTGTATTTAGGTTAGAGTTAAAACAAATACTAAAAACATAATAAAATAAATATTTAAGGGGGCTCCCATACAATAAACGTTATCTTTTTGAGATTTTTATAGATTAAGGTACGGAAACCTACGTGCGCGAGTCCAACTCGCACTTGACCGATTTTATTATAGCTTCAAATCGAGATGAGTGAAACAAAATATGGGAGAATTTTGTCCAGCAACGAGATTTAATAAAATCGTCGTATGTAAAATTTTTATTAAGGTTGCCGGCAACCCTACATCGGTGCTCCATTTTAGCGGAGCAAGGCGACAAACAACAAGCTTGTCCGATGCCAAAATAGTGAAAGCAAATGTTATGTTCCCACGGTAGTGCAGTTTTATTATCTATACCGGGGTACGAGTAGAGCCTCCCTTTCACGCGTACGCCGCGTACTTCAAGATATTCGAATTCATTGCAATTTGAATTTTATTGCCAGGGCCTATGATCCTTTATACCGGATATTGCGAAGGGTAAGTTGACAGTTTTCGGAAGTCAACTCTTGAATTCCATACCTGTGGAAACATTTCTGATGAGTGTTAGAAAATGATAGTATGTTATTAAAATCAGTACATCCACCTTCTCTATTTTTTGAAATCTCTGACTCTGACTGAAATGTGTCCAATGATTTTCTCTTTTGAGTCATTGCTAATAGTTCGATTATGCTCGAAAATTGAAAAAATGCGGAATAATATGTATGTAGAGTAGAAAATCAATGATATTACGTCCCTGCGAAAGTTAGTTGTTGCGATTTTATTTGAATTATGAAACAAAATATGCGGTTCCAATTTTCGAAACCAAAACAAAAATGAACATTCGATACATCGATAAAGAGTCATAGATTACAAAATTGATTTTAATTGTAAAACGTGAAATGCGGTTCGATAATCCGGTACTTTACAAATGGAATAAGAATCAATCGAGACACCTATTTTAAGTGTCACAGATTTCAAAAACAGAGCTTCATGTTTCGACGGAGCATTATATCAAATGCGGTGTCGTGATTGTAAGATATTACAAAACTCACAATTTTAATGATTCCGAATAGAAAGCTAATGATGTCGTGGGAACAGGGCTTGTGCAACCGTGTCCTGTCGATTACTAATACATTATGTTGGCGACACGCCCTGGGTTTCTCATCTTATCTGTATGCAGGGTCCGTACAAAAAATTCAGATTGAAACCGATATTATTTTCTTAATATTGAGACTTGAAAATGACGGTCCTGAAAATTGATTTTTGGGTTGAACCGAAATCGCTGTAAAATACACCGTGAAATTTTAGTCGTTTTGGACCCATCGTCCAGTGACTCCATTCATGCAACCGAAGAAATTTCCCCAAGGAACATAACTCGAAACATGAAATACAAATTTGGACTTCCCATAGTAATTTAGGTCACGTGATGAGACATTTTGTATGGGAGGTCCAAAAATTTACTCCATATTTCGACCCATGTATCTTGGGGAAATTTGTTCAGTTGCATGAATGGAGTTTACGACACTGAACGATGCGTCCAAAACGACTAAAATTTCACGGTGTATATTAAATGGTAAACGGAATTAGCTAGTTAATTCTTTCAACCAGGGTTCCGGTTTTTTGATAAAAATGACCAAACAGAACCCATACAAGATCACTCGTGTAGTCTGTTCGATTGCCACACGAATCTAGTTAAAATTAGTATACATATGTATGTCTGTAGGCCACCGGTAGTCTAATAGGCTAGTTTCCTAAAAAAATATAATAAGTCCATCAGTTAGATAATCAAAAAATATTGGAGACGTATTTTTTCTTTTGAAAATTAAGCAAAGAATGGTAAAGATATGGCACGTTAAAGTTCCGTATGACGTCACAGTGTGCTACACATTTTTCGCAATATGTGATGTCACGAGCCCCCACTCCTAAACTTTGATGCGTTAAATCTTTATAATTTATCGCTCAATTAATAAAAGAAAAAATACGTCACTAATATATTTTGATTCCCTAAAAGACGGACTAATTTTAATGTTAATCTTTTGACCCTGGAAACTAGCCTATTCTGTCACTTTGGGGGGTAAAGTAATCTCGTAACTATGGCGTATCTGCTGTGGTGTAAAACACCACCCCCTGCAGCGCGGATGACTTATATGCCTGACAGAGTTGCTCTGATGGCTTCTTTCTTGGTGGGTTGGGAAAGAAAAAATATCATTGACACAGCCATGAATGAATTAAATGATGAATTCACATGTAATCTTTGTTTTAGGATGAGACAGAGGGCGCGGGCCGCCACGCAGGCGGCGTGCAGCCCACCACAATGGAGGTGAGTAAATTTGTTTATTTATTTTTATTCATTCGTACCAATTCTGGGCAAAGGTCTCCCCCATCTCTCTCCAAACGTCTCTGTCCAAGGCAAACTCTAACCACTGCTGCTGAAAGGCCTTCAAGTAGTTGCTCCAGAGTTTGTTTTGTTTCATTTGTAGTATTGAAAAACATATTATTGACTACAGACCCGAGCTAAAACATCTGTACAAGTATTACATATTATTCTGTAGTCTGTGGTTTTACAATGATACCAAAAAGGAACTGATTCTGCTATCAATACGCTACTTAGTGTGAGCCCGAATGTTTTCCAGAGCTATAGAAGGGCCCAATGGTGTAATAAACGCTGTACTATCACCAAATCGAGCAATGCCGGCGATACGTTGCGAAATACAAACCAAACTGTTTAATTTGACGTCCTATTTGAATACTGCAGGGCTGTGAAATCACCGGATTTGATGGAAAGATTTTGTATAACTCACTTTTACCCGTCGAGTTTAATGACTCTACATTTCGCCTATATTGTGGGCAATGAATGATGTGCCGCTGGAAATTTTCCAAATGCACGGGAAGTTTCCTATTGTTACGGAAATAATCCCAGTTATTTTCCAATGTTTCCTAAATACCCGGGAACGGTACATCACTAATTTTGCGTAGGGAGTCTGTTTTGACATGTAGAGGGCGTTTGGAGAAGTTGATGATATGTAGTGCTTTTCCAAAACCCCTTCCCGCTAAAACCAATGGATGTGAAGCCTTTAAATGCGAAATGGAAAATTTTTGCCATTAAAGTATGGCGTACAAATATTAAGTCATTTAAAAGATTAATAACATCAAATTAAACTATTTTAATACGGTTTTTATCGCGTTTATTACTTATTTATTGACACCTGACGTTTCAAACACTTTACAGCGTTCATGGTCGCAGGCAGACTAAGTTAACATTTGTCTTTGATGTCATAAGATTACAAACTACCGCCTGAAATTTTTATTGGAAACTATTCCGATTCACGCAGTATTGGCTCACAGTATTTAAGGGTCTGCCTTTGACCATGAACGCTGTAAAGTGTTTGAAACGTCAGGTGTAAATAAATAAGTAATAAACGCGATAAAAACCGTACAAAAATAGTTTAATTTAATGAATAACAATCGCGAAAACATAAGAAATCATTAATAACATCATTCTAGTTATGTCAAATTGAAAATAAAATTTATATATTTTTTTAATAGAGGTAGGTCATTTTGTTAGGGGTAGTCCGTCTGGGGAAGTACCTCCACCCTACAGAAGACCGCAGCCAAATAACACTGTGATGCAGTGTTATGTTCCTGCTGGTGAGTAGGGTCGCCAGGCTTCAGTGGGATCGCTGTGCTGATAGCGGGCAGGTCGGCAACGCGCTCGTAACATCTCCGGTGTTGCAGGCGTTCATAGGCTACGGTAACCACTTACCATCAGGTGCGCCGTACGCCTGTTTGTCTACTTAGTTGTATCAAAAAAATATATATTATATATTATAATAGGATGTCAAAGTGTTACAAATACTTAATCAAAATTTTATGTTATCATCATTCAATCAAGACCAACCGCTAGCCCTACCGCAGCTAAAGTAAATAATATAATTGAACCATTGATTTGTCAGTTACCTGATGATGGCGATCGTAAACCAGCGAGCCGTGAAAGTTGTCGATGCCCGGATTTAGATCACCCAGTACCATTTGTCCCACTTTTCTGATTTATGCAATTTATACTCGCTCGATTGGTGAATTTTCGTGAGAATTGGACCACTCGGGACCGCTGTCACTTGTTTCTGTTCTTGTGGTGTCAGATTTTTAACCTGGAGTGATATTTTTGAAAAGTATAATTCACGCAAAGTCATTTTCATTCGACACATATGTCAAACTTATATATAAATCTAAATCTATATATATAAATCTCTTGACTAGAGATGGACGCCTTCCTGGAAAATTTCCCATAAATGGGAAATAATTATTTTTCCCTTTTCTTCCCCTTGCATTACATTTTTTCCCTCTTGACTTTCTTCCCGCTGCCCATATCTACTCTTGACCTAAGGTTTTTGCGGTGCTACGGAACACGCATTCCGCCGCGAATTTGTATTTGTGAAAAGCGCCTAAATAACTAGGTTATTCGTTTTCTTTGTTATTGGAAGATAATTGTATCCCTTCTTCTTGTCAAGTCAAAATGGCTAAGTCAGATTCGGCCAGGCCAATAAGTGGCTACGTTCTCCGCACTATCGTTGGCCGCTATTACATCTTCATACTTGTAGAAGTCCGGGCATTTGGGACACACCAGCAGATGCACATTGCACACTGTATTCTTCTTCGCCTTCGCTCATTTCCACTGCAGGTGGGGTCGGCTATTCTAGTTAATTTGCACTAGGGCAGTGTCTGTCCTGGGTTATGCACACTGTATTAGTTAGAAAAATTTCACCTTTAGTAATAATTAGTAAATAATCAAAGCAAATTTTTTGTTATTTTTTAAAGATTGTTCTTCATGGAAACGGTCGTTCTTAATTCTGAACTTTTTGAAAAGATTCTTTCGTAATAAAGATACTTCGACGAATTAATATATTCGATAACTCGTAGTTACGATTCGATACGGTCAATTGTTTAGGAGCCAGTTTCTGTTGATTTAAGATTATATTATTCACTAGCTGTTCCCCGCAGCTCCGCCTGCGGTATATAGCCTATGTTAGTCAGGGTGAAAGTAGCTTTCCAATGGTGAAAGAATTTTTGAAATCGGCACAGTAGTTTTTGAGTTTATTCATTACAAACATACACACAAAAATACAAATCTTTCCTCTTTATAATATTAGTGTAGATTTGAATTAGTGCGATATGTACTGTAGATGGGAGAATAGATGTTTAGTTAATTGTTTTTTTTTATACAAATAAGTAGGCAAACAGGCGTACGACCCACCTGATGGTAAATCGTTACCGTAGCCTATGAACGCCTGCAACACCGGGGATGTCACGATCGCGTTGATTGTCCATTTTGGGTAGTTTTGTGGGATCTCTCTTGTTCTCATGGTAGATTTCAGTTCCAGATAGGGGGTCTCTTCCAGCCAACCTAAAATACAAAGTAAAAAGACGTACGAGCAAGGAAGACGATAAAATCTGTTTTCTAAAGACTAGTTTCAGAATTACATGAACACTCAGCCTCCGCACAACACAAGCAAAAAGGCGCGGTGCAATGCATTACATTCAATCAGCTCATTCGCTTACACATAACTCAAACAGGCGAACCTTGGTGTGTATAAGGAAACTAGCATTTTCGCGGCGCGGGCGTGGCCAACGCTTTCGTAAACATCCCGAGGTTGTGGTCCCGCTTACAGCGTTTAAGGAAAACGCTTATCCGAAACAATCCAAGAGTTTCGGACTTCATCAATTAGAATCATCATATTTCATCCAAATGTGAAACATATGTGATTATTTTGAATAACACATAGAAATAATTATGTGAAACATATGTGATTTTTTTTGAATAACAAATAGAAATAGTAGATTTTGATACAAGGATGCGAAGTTATTTATTATTTACGAGGCCTATAGAAGCCGAGTATACATAGGGCGCACTGTAAGTTTCCGGAACTGGCCACTTACATAAACAATATTTAAAAATTTATTGCAACATTTGAAAATAGAACTCTTTGGCTGTAGAATGCAGTTTGTTTCATCCGACTGTCTTTTGTTTTTACCTTGTGGCGCCATTTAAAAAATTGTGTGTCTGCATCAACATGGATTTAACTCGGGAAAATTTTCGTAGTATGATTTTCTACGATTTTAAGTGTAATTTGACAGCTCAACAGAGCATCGCTCGGCTTGAAACAGCTTTTGGCAATAAAGCACCATGCAAGACAACTGTTTATAGCTGGTTTGCAGAATTCAAGCGTGGTCGTATCAATCTCAGTGACGAATCTCGCGATGGTCGGCCGTCCACCGCTGTGACCAACAAAAACATCAATGCTGTGCGCCGTATGATTGAAACAGACAGGCATGTGACCTACCATGAAATTCGCGCATCCTTAGAAATAGGCATGAGTCAAATACAATTAATCCTACACAAACATTTGGGTGTGAGAAAGCTGTGCTCGCGGTGGATCTCACACAACTTGACCGAGGCTCAAAAAACGGACCGCGTCACTTGGTGCAGTGCCATGCTTACCAGATTCAACGAAGGTGCGTCAAATTTGGTGTGGGACATAGTAACAGGTGACGAAACATGGATTTATTGCTACGATCCCAAAACAAAGCAGCAATCGAGCGTATGGGTCTTTCAAGATGAGCCGAAACCAACCAAAGTGGCGCGCGTGAAAAGTGCATCTAAGCGGATGATTGCTTCTTTTTTTAATAAAACTGGACACGTGGCTACTGTTGCTTTAGAGAATCGTCGTACAGTGAATAGTGACTGGTACACGACCATTTGTTTGCCGGAAGTTATTGACGAACTCCGTAAAAATAACCGTAAACGCCGTATCATCCTGCACCACGACAATGCTAGTTCTCACACGGCCAGACAGACAAACGACTTTTTGAAGGCGAAAAATGTAGAACTCATGAGTCATCCTGCATACAGTCCCGACCTGGCACCTTGTGACTTTTTTCTGTTCCCAAAAATTAAGAACCAATTACGCGGTCAACGATTTTCATCACCAGAAGAGGCTGTCGAGGAGTATGAAAAACACGTTTCAGAGGTCACCACAGAGGAGTGGCACAAAAGTTTTCAAAACTGGTTTCATCGAATGAAAAAGTTCATAGACGCCAAGGGAGATTATTTTGAAAAACAATAAATTAATTTTGTACCTTTAATAGTACTTTTTCATATTCATTCCGGAAACTTATAGTGGGCCCCACGTATGACCAATTTCGCTCACGAGTTGTCATACGACGATTTTCGACCCATTTGCGAGGAAAATCACACATAAATTATTAACTTTTTATTATTTACACAATAAATAGAAGTTCTCAGGCGATATTTTTACCCAACCTAATAAACCTAAACATTAACAAATGATGAGTCTCTTGATTAAACTGTTACCTATGTTTTGACATAAGCCTAGATTTTTATTTGTACGGTGATTCTTTGCGTTGTAATTCCTATAATTTTTATGGTTACGGCATAAACGGCCGTCATTGCCTTCATGTAACGAACACGATGTGAGAAAACTGCTTTTTCCAGCAACGGGTGTGGCGCGGCTGTCGTTTTGCAATGAGCTGGCGATGTTGGCATCCTTATTATGAGTAGGGTTGGGCTTCAGTTGCAGCGATTTTGTAAGCTTGTGTAATACATTGAAAGACGGAAAGTTATAAATTTCTTGCGGCACTATCGGCTAATTAGGGTCGTATGAGAGTTCCGAAAAAATATCCCCCCCCCCCCCCCCCATGTCACACACAATTACAGATAGATATATGGAGGATAACCTTCCAATCATCTACACCGTAAAATAAAAAAAGCCCTAAAGTAAGTTTGAAACTTGTGTTATTCATTTATTCATGCCCAGTGGGTTCGATCGAGCCAGTAGATAAAAAAAATTTGACACCAGGGTCGGGGTGAGATTTTTTCGGAACTGGCTTTCGGACTCTAACGCGGAGCACTAGATCGGGGTTATCCATAAACTACGTCACACGTATTTCGTGTTTTTTGACCCCTTCCCCTTTATAAACTACCGCCTGAATTTTTTATTGGGAACTATTCCGATTCACGCAGTATTGGCTCACAGTATCTAAGGGTCTTGCAGTCTGCTTCCAAGTTTGCTATTTTATTAAGTTCATGACTGGGTCCCAAGCTGGCGGTACCTGCCATCCATCCTCTCTATTGAAATTAGGATGTTTTTTAATTTCAATAGCTTCACGTAACATCCTTGGAATGAATCTGTTTTCCTTTCCAAGGACTTGAGGATTATCAAAACGCATATAGTGGTTGGGTTTGTCTAGAGCATGTTCACAGACTGCAGACTTGGTTGAGCGTCTATTTTTCATGTCAGCAATATGTTCTTTTATACGAGTATTAATGCTTCTCTTTGTTTGCTCAATGTATGATAAAGCACAGTCACAGTCAATTTTATAAACTCCAGCATCTTGCAATGGGATATTGAATTTTATAGGTCTTAAAAATTGGTTTATTTTCATGCGGCTTGTAAATAGGTCTTGATTAAAGCTCGCCTAAGTATGTTACCAATCTTGTCCGTGATTCCCTTTATGTATGGTAAGATGGCAGGAAAACGATCAACAAAGTTTAGCCTACGGTAGCTAACTCTCTCTCTGTAACAAAGATTTGCCTACGGTAGCTAACTGACATGGATGATGGTGAGATTTACCGTTGAGATATTTGTCTGTGTGGGTGGGCTTTCTGTACACAGTGTGACTGATACTATTGTCAAGATTTCTAGTTATTAAAACATCAAGAAAGGCTAATGAATTATTGATCTCAGGTTCCATAGTGAATTTAAGTTTACTATTAATGGAATTTAAATGATCTAATAAAACAGAGACTTGAGTTTTGGGGAGTACAACAAAAGTATCATCTACGTACCGTTTGAACATCTTCGGCATCTTCGGTGCTTGAAAGAGCCTTCTCCTCAAGGTCTTCAATGAAAATGTCGGCAACAATGGGAGATACTGGAAACCCCATAGCTACACCGTCAATTTGCATGTAGAATTTGTTTTCCCAGAAGAGATAGCCTGATGTTAAGCAATGCTCAAAAATAAATAACAAATAACCGTATTAAAATAGTTTAATTTAATGAATAACAATCGCGAAAACATAAGAAATAATATCCAGTTTAAATGAAGGCTGAAAGAACCCAGAGGTTCTAGGTGTTCCTTAGTTTAGACCCTATATGCAAGATAACTAGGATGTTTAAAACTCATCATAGTACCTACTCGATAAAGTTGCTTAACCAACACGATCTAAATGCAGTCACGGTGTATGCGGACGGGCGTGGCTGATGCACGATTGCGTTTGCGTTTTCGCAATCAGGTAGGTAGGTCTTCTTCATTAAGGCGCGGACACATCAAGGTGACTGTCGGCTATTAAAATGTAATCACATTTTAATACCGCGGTCATGTTATAGAAAACCACAATTATACATGGTGTATTAGTGTAGCCATAGTAATGTGTTTCTGTTGGCAAGAGATTTTTTTTCAAAATGTTCACGTGCCATGTAATGCAATATCTTAACAAACAGGTTACTGTCACCCGGAGTATAATTACGAATAGTGATGGATGTGCCGCTTCGGAATTTTCACACTGTAATTTACCAAAGTTACCGGGGAATATTTCCTATATTATTTAAAAATATGAAATTTTCAAAAACATTGGGCCATTTTCCGAAAAATTCCGGGAACGACACATCACTTAAATAAAGGCGCTATAGTAAGAAAGAAAGAAACAAAGTACGTAAAATGTAAGTACATACGTAAATACAAACTTATTATAACCTCAAAATAAACTATTTTAATACGGATTTAATCGCGAAAACATAAGAAATCATTATTATAACTTTTTCTTTAGCCTTTGTCGGAAACTTCCGCGATGTTTCTGTAAACTTTGCTAAGTTTATCGAAAGTTTGGGAATATTTGAAAATGTTGGAAAACATCGGGAATCATAATTTACAATAGGCAAGCCGTAAATTGATACATTACAAACTACAAAGATAAAATCACTTCAACTTATTGAAGTGTTTTTTTGGCGCATTAAAGAGTGAATTGTTAAAATATTTTGATAAAACAATGTTCTTAATTATTGACATCTTGTAGTTAATATATTCTTAATAGTTTGTTCGAGCGCCTTTTGTTACGGATTTACAGAAGGTGTATTTAAAAGAAATGTAAGATCCACACGTTAATATAAACCAAAGCTGTTTTCCATGAATCGCATGTAACCAAATCAATTATTATAACTATTCTTACAATTTTATAAATAGGCTGTCATTAACAATTGTCACGATGAGTAAGTTTCAATTTCATAAGTATGTGTGCATGTCAGATGCTCATTCAAACCAACGTAAACTCATGTTTACCGTTGCGTAAAGGAACGTCTTGTACGTGTTCGGCCGCGCCCAGCTGCCAGCTATCTTTACTTCCATATTCATATTCGTATTCCCCGTTTGTTCTGTAAATATTACTTACTAGGAGCCCAATCGCGCTTATTTTGTTTGTCGTTTCAGCGGCAGTCAGCCCACTGCTGGACTAAGGCCTCCTTCAAAGGGGTTGTTGTCATACTCGCCACGCTTGGCAGGCGGGTTGGCGAGCGCAGTTTCAGCGGCTTATTTATTTTTTAGTTACTTTAACGTAATTACCAAAATATTTAATAGTATTCTAGCAAAATAAGAGACCCCCCCACACTAGCGTCTTTCGAGCGTCGTCGTCTTGCTAGCGCCTGCGCGATGTCGTCGCAGCGGCGACGCGACGCCAACGCTGAGCGGCCGCCGAACGCCGGCGCCGGGTCTACGCAGCGCTGGCGTCGCGTCCGCGCGGCGTCAGCGCAACGGTTTTTCTGAACAAGTACAATGCACAACACAATCCTCTCGTTATTATTAATTGTTATTATCTTAATATTATTAATTAATAGAGTAGACTAGAGTAATTGTTCATTATCTGTGATTTTGTTGATTATTTGTGATTTTGTCAATTATCTGTGATTTCTTTCAAAGAGAGTAACCCCCATATTCTCAAACGTTTGCTCAAACTCGACTCAATGGTATGATTAGTCGTCACTAGCTTCCTTGACTTTAGGAGATTCCTCATTGGAGGTGAGTATCGAACTGTCAAATATAAGGTTGGTCGTGAGGTACCTTAAGGCATCCTTGTAATAAAACAAAGTAGTATAAATCAGTTTTTTTTGCCACTTTTTGCCTAAGTATCCATTACTTTATTTTATTTTTTACTCTATTCTTTTGTAATTTTCAATTTTTGTGCGAAGAATAGGCTAATTTCCTAAAAAAATATAATTAGTCGGTCAGTTAGATAATAAAAAAATATGAGAGACGTATTTTTTTTCTTTTTAAAATTAAACAAATAATGGTAAGGATATATGGCGCGTAAAAGTTTCCTGTGACGTCACAGTGTGTTACACTTTTTCGCAATATGTGACGTCACGAGCCCCCACTCCTAAACTTTGATGCGTTATATCTTTATAATTTATACTTCAATTGACAAAAGAAAAAATACGTCACTAATATATTTTGATTACCTAAATGACGGACTAATTTTATTGATATTTAAAAATGTCAAATGTTCGTCTTGGCATTCATAAGTCATCATAAAAAGGTTTTTTATTATGTTTTATATGTTTACAATACAATACGAAATAATCGCTTTCTTGAAGTCGAAGACTTCACAAAGGATCTTCGCAATACTGACGATGCTGCTTCCTTTTACGTTTACAATACAATACAAATACTCTTTATTGGACCAAAATACAAATTTCACAAAACAATTTACGTAATGATTTCTTATGTTTTCGCGATTGTTATTCATTAAATTAACTATTTTAATACGGTTTTATCGCGTTTATTACTTATTTTTTACACCTGACGTTTCAAACACTTTACAGCGTTCATGGTCGCTGGCAGACTAAGTTAACATTTGTCTTTGATGTCATAAGATTACAAACTACCGCCTGAAATTTTTATTGGGAACTATTCCCATTAAAATTAAAGTATTAAAATAGTTTTATTTAATGCACAATTTACGTACATAAAAATTGAGGTAGGTTTACGTAGTTTTCTGCTCATTAGTAACGTAAACAGTAGTGTTTCTTCGTCGGAATCCATTTTCCCACTAATTGTACCCGACAGGCGCCACATTAACGCGACGCCAGCGCTGCGTATACCCCACAGACATATAAGACGTACACAGACGGAACATAAGTTAATAGTTATACTTATGTAGCAAGTAATTGTTGTTATCCTTTTCTCACGTATTAGGATCTATATGGCGATATCTCTTTTTTACACCTGTAGCAACATTCACTCACACATAGATATTAAGCTACGCGTGGCAATTTTTGGCCGTGACGCCATTTTGTAATCTACGTTGTTGGATCGGTGAACACTAAAAATAATAGAGTAGAATACCGTATAAATGATCTCAGATCATGCACTCCACACAACATTCATACATTCTTTGAAATCATGAGAAGTATTATCGTAAACAACTTACCCTAGACTAGATACAGCCCAGGCTGCATAGTTTTGCATGTGTGTGTTTGTGCTACGCTAAGTAATAGCATACCTTCCGTCTGTTTACGTCTTATATGTCTGTGGTATACCCGGCGTTCGGCGTCGACGCCAACGCCGAACGCCGGGTGCGTCGACGCCGCGCAGGCGCTGACAAGACGACGACGCTCGAAAGACGCCAGTGTGGGGGGGGGGGGGGGCCTAAATGATTCTGATTCTGATTCAAACTACTACCGCGACGGCTATTTATGAGTGCGTAAAATTGGCGAGTCGATTGAAAATCACCGATTATGCCGTCTGAAATTCATGCGAAATCTTTCGACCTCACCCGTTTTGTTTTGAAATTAAATTTAAGCTCAAAAATAGGTCACGGTTTTGCGTGTTTTTTATTTTCTCCTACAATTTTTCAACGTAACTACTTCTTCGTCTATGAGTAGTAGTAATCTGCTCTCCGCGTATTATTTACCCGACTAGAAATAAAGAAGGGTTATGCATTAGTATTTAACTTTAGAAAGGAGAGCGTGTACGAACGGGCGTGGCGGTTTATCACGACCCTATTTGCGCAATCGAGAAGTGTCGTCTTCGTACCGAGGTTGAATGTATGTTAATATTTAGAAATCTTAAAATTACTCCAAAAACGCCATAGATTCAAAGGGTCCTAGTGTTATTTATATTGTTACCTTTTTTTATACAACTAAGTAGGCAAACAGGCGTCCGGCCAACCTGATGGTAAGTGGTTACCGTAGCCTATGAACGCCTGCAATACCGGAGATGTCACGAGCGCGTTGCCGACCTGTCCGCCATCAGTACAGCGATCCCTATTGAGCCTGGCGACCCTACTTTACCTTTATTTCGTACGAGTATTATTTGTGTGACTCTACTAGGTATAGTTAGTATTAGTACAAGTATCTATGACACTACTTTTATCATGGTTCGTTTATTTATCAACATAGGGTTGCCAGGTCGCCAAACCTAAGCCGGACAGACCAGCCAGTTTGGCCGGACATTCGGCTAAAACGGCCGGACACCCTACATTATTGAGGATTTTGTGTTTCAGTCTTCAAAGCTTTTCTGATTATTACCATAAATCTTGTTAAATAAAATAAAATGTAAAAAGCCTAACAAAAGCCGGAAAAGCTGGACACCGCTTATTTTGGCCGGACACGCAATCAAAAAGCCTATGTCCGGCTTTATCCGGACGCCTGGCAACGCTAAACATAGTGATGATGTTAAATAAAAAATCTAGCACTGGCTCCTCGCACTGGTTACAAGTGACATCTGTAACATATTTTACACGGAATTTCAGGTGTTTTAGTGGTAAACACTAACTGATTTTTCAGGCTACTTGAATGCATCTGACGCAGCCCAACATCAACTTAATACAAATTCGACAGAAGACAGCAAGACCCTTGGATACTGCGAGCCTATACTGCGTGAATCGGGATAGTTTTCAATATAATTATAGGCTGTATTTTTGATTTTATTATGACATTACAGACAAATGTTAACTTAATTTATGTGTGACCATGAATGCTGTAAAGTGTTTGAAACATTAAGAGTAAAATAATAATTATTAAACGCGATAAAAACAGTATTAAATAACAAACTCCTAAGCACGGAGGAGCTCAAATATTTACTAATTTTTATTTATTTATTTATTAGGAAGACCAACTGCTTCTTTTGTATTAAAGTAGTAAGGTGAAAATTATATAAAGCAAGTGAGCCACTACAGGTCCTCACAGATAGATCCAAAATAGCTTAACAAATGTTGAATAGTAATTACACACACGCCACTATTGTGAGACAACTACGTAACAAGTATGAGATCTAACAAAACATTAGTCGCAACATTGCTATGGTCAAAATAGAAAAAGAATAATAAAAAAGTTTAACTCTTAAGACTTAAATGAAAACACAAAAGAAAAATCTATGCTAATGGAGTAAATGTTCATGAATAAAGTAAACGCTTATAAAATATTACATACACCACTAGTGGCAACCAGTATAAGTAAAGATACACTCCCCCTTGCTTGACACGCACCATCGTCACGAAAATACATGTCTTGTTGGGCTATCGAGCTTCACAAGAGCCATGTGTTACTTCTCTTGCAAAACTGCAGTTCCCACATAGCTATACTTAAGCAAGTAATGCGCTTTCATTATCGTTATCACTGCGCAGGCAATCGTCGATGCGCAAACGCACGGCTCTACCTTAACGCAAGTTGCGGTGGTGGGTGGTCACTGACAATTAAACAGATTTTTCTAGTGAATAAAAGTTATTCTAATAGTATAATCATTGTTGATATTTGGAACAAGTTCAGCCTAATATTTAGACAAGCCAGGACAGATTGTCGTGGCGCAAAAGAGGAAGAAAATACTTTGACAATTAGCTTTTACTTGCTATGGTATTGAACGCCTGCAAAGGTAGGATTTGATATTCTTTTTATGATTATAATTTTGTCATATTTCTTGAACCCAAACTTCCTACAATAAATGTTTTTGTATCTTGAATCTTTGAATCTTTAATGGTCGAGATTTTAATGGTCCAGTAGCCTACATAAGCCCCCATAGAATGTTTTTCCCGTGCTTTATCCCTTAAAAAAATAGAAACCTGTAAAAACGTGGAAATCACTCTATTACATTTTAGACCTAATGTTCGGTCTAATTTATGAGTTAAATAAAATTATATAACGCACTAGCTTTTTCCCGCAGCTCCGTCTACGTCAAATAGTAACCTATGTTTGACCCCGGGTGTTCAACTATATTCATACCAAATTTCATCAATATCCGTTCAGCGGTTTGGCCGTGAAAGCGTAACAGACAGACAGACAGACTTTCGCATTTATAATATTAGTATGGATAAACAGTTAAGTCCATAGAAACAAAGTTTTCTTTTAACTACAAGACTAATTAGCCCAATATTTTGTGTCAAAAATATCTCTAGCAAAATAATAACATCGACATGTACGTGACACCGACACATCCTAGCGTTTACCCGGTTGCATCATCAGCTTTCTTTACAGTTCAGAACCAACTAACTAACATAAGTCACAAAGCTAGCTACCAAAAGTCTAAGTTCAGTTCAGCATTTAGCCCTTGTGAAAAAGACGCTGGTCTTCCGCGTTCGTCGATACATAAAGCCTTTCTCCATTGACTTTGATAGCTAAGTTCCACATTGTGGAATAGTTATTTGCATAGATTCAGACTGTCTAATTCTAAAGCTGTTTGTTAGCTACAATAACATTTGCAAGCCATATTGTGACAAGGACCGCACACGTCGCTTCGGCTTGACAAATCACTTCACTTTGACTGGAGATACGGCCGCCGAGTCGTGAGGGGTACTGCACGTCGTTCGTGTGAAGTTTGTGATTTTACATACTTTGGTCACAGAATTATTGATAGTACTAACTTTGGTTGTGTAGGGAAGGCAATTTAGCGTACGAGTAGCGAAAGATGGGCGTGCGGCACAGATTTTTTTTTATACAACTAAGTAGGCAAATAAGCGCACGGCTCACCTGATGGTGAGAGGTAACCGTAGCCTAACGCCTGCAACACCGGAGATGTCACGAGCGCGTTGCCGACCCTGAAGGGATTTTTTCACGCCCTTTTTGAAGGCTCCCATGTTATGGTCACTAGGGAAAACCATGGCAGGGAGTTCATTCCATAATCGCAGTGTACGAGGGAGGAAAGTCCGTTTCAAGCGTATATCTGTACGCGATGGGATCCAAGGTATGGGTATGAAATCCCTGACGATGGCGAGAGGTGCGATAGTAAAAAATGGCTGACGGTCGTGATCACCTCAATCTAATTTGCCAATAAGCGTCCTTAAGGCTGATCTATAGGCGGCACAAAATAAATAACCCTTCGTTGCCAATCGTACACATGTTGTCAGAGTTATTCGAAGCAGCCTTTCGGCCATTGACGTGGCCGCCAATTGGCAGCCGGGATCTTAACGTGCCTTCCGAAGCAAGGAGTCTTAATTAATATCAGACCATCAGGTGATTCAAGCTAGCAATGTCCAAACCAAAAGGAGATGTTCCCACTGACATATAAATAATAAATAAAATAAGTTTTATTTCGCATAATTAAAATCCATATCATCATTAAACACATTCATTACATTATCTTATATTACATTACATTTAAAAATTAAAATTAGATACAATAAAATAATAATAATAAAAAAATATATAGACCATTATATATTACTAGTTGACCCGGCAAACTTCGTACCGCCTCTGAATATATTCACCTCTTAAACCTTCCCCGGACTTCCACAAATAATTCAAAACCAAAAATAGCCAAATCGGTCCAGCCGTTCTCGAGTTTTAGCGAGACTAACGAACAGCAATTGATTTTTATATATACATATAGATAAACGCACGCGCAGCCGTAACCGCTAATGGTAGAAACGTCAAATTTTCACAGTTGTTTTATTTCAAAACTAGCTGACCCGGCGAACTTCCTTCCGCCTAACAGTCGATTCTTTCTCGAAATAATTTTTCTAAAATAAACGTAGCCTAAGTTACTCCTTATTACATCAGCTACCTGCCAATAAAAGTCCCGTCAAAATCAGACAGACAAAAATTGTAAAAAATGTTATTTTGGTGCATGTACCGTATATATATTCATATGCATGTAGTAAAAAACGGTTATTTCAATATTACAGACAGACACTCCAATTTTATTTATATGTATAGATATAGAAGATGTATAGATGTGGACGCACACTAAGAAGGGGTAAAATAGGGGTTGAAAGTTTGTATAAAAAAATATTTAAATCCGTTACGATTTTTTCAAAATTGACATTCGTGCCTTTAAGAACATTTCATTGAACACGTGCATCGTGGTTTATTGAAATTTACCCCCTAAGGGTGCAATATAGAGGTTGAAAGTTTGTATGGGGAATATTTAAAATCTCACCCAACTTCCATGAAATTTACTGTGCGAGCTTCTTAGAAGGGATTTAAAAAAATGTTGAGCATAAAGGGATGAAATAAAGAATGCTTTCTTTGTGTGCGTTTCCATGTACCATTCCGTCATCTCAACGTCATCTGCCAAAAAGAGACGGGAGTTGACATTGTGTATTTTATGATTATTTCCTACGATTTATTTATCAGATTGCCCAAAATAATTTATAGTAATGAGAGAAAAGTGATTGAAGATGTTATTATATTTGTCGCGAATAAAAACGAAGAATTTATTTCTATATAATCAAATTACATTGTCAATTTTGTTATTAACATGACACTAAAACATGTTGCCACTTAAAGGCGATCAGTAGCGACGCCAATGCAGGGTTTTTATTTTCCTGGACGGGCTATAGGCATGAAATGGCGAAGTTATGTAATTCTTTACTTTGTTTTTCCTAATGGTTGAAAAGGAGAGAATACTTTTAGCATCCAGTACATTATGAAATAAGACAAAGTTAAAAGAAAAAAGCAAGATTTTAAGATTTTTTTACTTGTGGTTGTTTAACCTATATCGATGCTTTTAGTACACAAAAATACTTTGAGTTACACTATTCAAAATAGCATTCATCGAAATTTTAGTCGTTTTGGACCCATCGTCCAGTGACTCCATTCATGCAACTGAACAACTATCCCCAAGATACATGGGTCGAAATATGGAGTAAATTTTTGGACCTCCCATACAAAATGTCTCATCACGTGACCTAACTTACTATGGGAAGTCCAAATTTGTTTTTTTATATTTAGAGCTATGTTCCTTGGGTAAATTTGTTCGGTTGCATGAATGGAGTCACTGGACGATGGGTCCAAAACTACTAAAATTTCACAGTGTATAAAGATCCGTCGAAGCGATACTATCGGACTTTGAGGTTGTTTAGATTTATAAATAAATAAATTCTGTGAAGATAAGCCAGTCTCCTTCTATTGCAGGCTTGCGGGCCCCCTATCCAGTTGGAGCCAGTCGACTTGAGCCTGAAACGACCACCGACCCCACGAAGGCGCTGCCGGAACATCAGTAAGTAAAATTTTACCAAAGAAAAAAATTATCTGTGTTAAAAAAGGTTAGCTCTAGGACGTAATTCACATGAAAACCGGTCAAAGGAGGTTTTTTGAGAAAAGAAAATTAGCCAATTTAACAAAATAAAGAAAAAAACCGTATATCGTGATGACCAATGAACAGATTTCCTATTTGGAGAATGTTGCGAGGTCTACTGTTCACAGAACTATAAACAGCGATAATGGCGCGGAAACCCACAGCTGGCGTTGCATTTTAATATTCAATTGAACTTGCGTCGAAGGTTAACTGGACCACAATCGTTTTATGGATCCGCCTATGTAGTACTCCATGTACTGCGATCATACCGGCGTGTATTTTAAATATTGAAGTGATTACAAAAATGCATTATCGAATTAACTGTAGTGTTACTTTCAAACTAAACAAGGTGTTGCCATCTATATTCTTTGTCCAATCATGTTTTCGTAGTAGCGTCCTCAGCTTACGCTTCGAAGCCTTGGCATCGCTGCAAATCATGGTCCTAAATTTGGCGGCACTGGTTATTACGATATCGACTGCTGTCTGACCTCTGTAACCCTTTTTTATACAGGGAAACCAGACCAACAGGAACACGACTCTCTAGGTGTGTTAGTGGCCAACATTCAGATTTTTTCAAGCTGCCTAAGGCATCTGACACAGCCTAACAATAGGCTAGTTTCCAGGGTCAAAAGATTAACACTTAAAGTATTCCGTTATTTAGGGAATCAAAATATATTAGTGACATATTTTTTCTTTTGTCAATTGAGCGATAAATTGTAAAAATATAACGCATCAAAGTTTAGGGGGGGGGCTCGTGACGTCACATATTGCGTAAAAGTGTAGCACACTGTGACGTCACACGGAACTTTAACGCGCCATATCTTTACAATTCTTTGTTTAATTTTCAAAGAAAAAATACGTCTCATAATCTAACTGACGGAAAAATTATATTTTTTTAGTAAACTAGCCTATTGCAATCTATCGATAACAACCGGGACCAACTTCCGAAGCACAAAGGAGCTCTAAATGCTACTACATGGCTTCAACCCTTGACCCTTGACGTGTGCCGCCTTGTTCGTCACATTCTTACTCAAAGTAGTTTGGGAGCTAAGCTTTGGAATTCACTTCCTGTGGAAGTTACGCTGTCACAAAGTTTAAACGCTTTTAAAGTAAATCTTTCAAATTTTCCTATGCTGAACTTAGACATTTAAAAGTATAAGCTAGTTACATGGGTGTATGTATGTTTAAAGTATGTATTATTATTCTGTATAAGTTTGTAGGTTTATTTAATGTATTTCCTTTATAATAATAATATATTGTACACGCTTCTACCCTTCTGATAAGCATATCTTCTCCTGCCACTCGCTGGTTGACTGTAAGAGATCCCTAAGTGGGATAAGTCCGCCATTGTATTTATTGTTTTTTCATGCTTGTGTATTTATTTATTTAAGCTTTATTGCACAATACAAAAATTTGTACAAATGGTGGACTTAATGCCAAGTGGCATTCTCTACCAGTCAACCATGGGACCAAACAGTGAAAGAGAAGTTGGTGTATGTAAATTATTTGTCTCTTTTTTTGTACAATAAAGATATTACAAGCAAATATTCTGGAAATTAAAAAAGAACTGCAAACTGTCCACGTTGGCCATGTAATTTGGCCAGTTGCTTTATCCATAGGATAGCGTCCCCTTCAAGGGCGAACAAGTCTGTTGGGTCTAGGGTTGCCAGGTTGCCAAACCTAATAGCCGGACAGACCAGCCAGTTTGGCCGGACATTTGGCTAAAACGGCCGGACACCATACATTATTGAGGATTTGTCTCAGTATTTAAAGCTTTTCTGATTATTACCATAAATCGTGTTAAATAAAATGTAAAAAGCCTAACAAAAGCCGGACAAGGTTTACCGTTTATTTTGGCCGGACACGCAATCAAAAAGCCTAACTATGTCCGGCTTTATCCGGACGCCTGGCAACTTTAGTTGGGTCACCATCATACCTAGCGAGAGGGCACATACTAATGATGTGCTCCACGTCCTGGACAGCTCCTCACTCGCACATTGGGGACACTTCCCATCCGTGCTATTTGTAGAAGACTGAGAGCAATTGCTGTAAGAGAAAAAAAGCCATACGATTAAAAAAATACAATTTGGTCCTTCGAGCCGGTTCAAAACTCGAATCTTGATTACTATATAATACTTTAAAGTTTTGGAAAACAAATCTGTCCGTGGTTAGTGTTTTACCTCAAACAACAATTTTAGGGTCAAAACACACATTTCGTAGTACCGAGTGTCTATTGCTTATAATCAATGTATGGACCAAATCATAAACTAGCGAATTTCCCCATTGTTATTGCAATTTACTAAATTTAATGTACTTTAATTGATAAATATCGAATAACCAATACTAAAATTGTTACCGTTAAATAATTACAGCCCAGTATTGTGTTAATTAGAAATCAGTGAAAGGCAGTAACTAGCTAAGGTATTAAGGCCCTTATACACGGCACTAAATTATGTTTAGTTGAGCACGTCACGCAAAGGTTTAGTTATGACTAGTTCTTGACTGCTGCTCCGCTCACATTAGACTTAATTTTTTTTTCTCTCTTTAATTTTTGTTTTTAATTTAATAATATAATTTTTTGTATGGCAGTTGAACATCTGTAATTTGTGGTTTAACTAACTGTGTTTAATCTATATAATACTAGCTGTTTCCCGCAGCTCCGCCTGCGTCAAATATTAGCCTATGTTTGACCCCGGGTCTTCAATTATATTCATACCAAATTTCATCAAAATCCGTTCAGCGGTTTTGCCGTAAAAGTGTCACAGACAGACAGAAGGACAGACAGACTTTCGCATTTATAAAATTAGTATGGATAAATGCTTAAAATATAGCTGAATAGCTTAGCTGCTGCATACTCCAAAATTAGCACATAGTTTCCTTTTGTGGTCTAGGGGAGCACTAAGAAAGTATATTTTTAAATTCATCCCCTAAGGGGGGTTAAATGGGGTCTAACTTTATATGGAGAAACGTGATTTTTTGACCAATTTCTTTGAAACGTCACAAGAGCATTATTGTTGATTAATGAGTATACAGCTATTTTAGAAATTTTACAAAATTAAATGAATGAATGAACACTTTATTGCACCATTTACATACATTTAAGAAAAGCATTGAAACCAATTAACATTAAGAGAAATGAGTACAAAGGCGGACTTATCGCTAATGCAATCTCTTCCAGCCAACCCTATGGTAGAAAGGAGCAGAGAATAAAAAAAACACTTGAGCGAGCGGTGCAGAATGCTAAGATGTTATCTACAACAAAACAGATAATAAACTTACATAGACATTTTGTATATATATATATATATAAACCTAAATAAAATACTTAAATAAATAAAATACATAAAACGACGAGACAAGCTTATTGAACCTTAGAAAGGTAAAAAAAATTACACCTAAAAGGGGGAAAAAGTTTTCATGGTTAATCGGGTCGCTGACTACGAACAAATCATTAAGGTATTTTAAAAATATTAAACAAGAAGCCGCGGGTATCGATATGGCACATTCATAAGAGAAAAGCACCTATTTCTTATTTTTGTATTTCTAGCTATATATTTTTAATACTGACATGACGATATCTGTTTAACCCAAAGGTTGACTGTTAGATAATGCTTTTAGCATTAAGTTCGCCTATTGTGCTATACAATTGTATTATGTACAATAAAGTTTAAATAAATAAATTCTGTTAACATAGGGTAAGTGCATGGAACTAAAGATAAAGATGGAAGCCTAACAGGCATACAACAGGCTGGTTCAAGAAAATTTCACCTGGAGTAACACCTGTTTTCCCCAAAGTATTACCATCACTTCAAAAATTTTGCCTAGTCTTCTGACTAATACAGAATAAATATTTCTTTATCAAAAACAAGTATAATTATGTTTTAATAAAAATCTACCTCAAAATAAAGATTATATTGCTACGTAATTGTTTATAATTTTTTGAATGAATAAATGAACACTTTATTGCACCATTTATATACATTTAAGAAAAGATACAGCATTGAAACCAATTAACATTAAAAGAAATGAGTACAAAGGGGCCTATCGCTAATGCAATCTCTTCCAGCCAACCCAGGTCATATTTTTTGACATCAGCTTATTGTGTACAAGCGCGCTATCCATCTTGATCTATATATCCATGGGTAAATGTAAAACCTTTCATCAGAACAGCCCTAATTTATGTTTCATGTCCCACCTGACCCACTTAGTAACATTACTGGTGATCGTGTACACTCGCCTTTACATCACTTTTACTTATCTTTGGCTTGTATGGAAATATGTGTCGAACTTGTAAGCGATAAACTTTAGGGCTTAAAATCCCTCCGCTGGTAAACGTAGGTCAACCTACTTAAGATAAAAATTACTCGTACTTAAAATTGTAACGAGTGTAAATTTACTGGCAATAGTATCATCATTTATAGTAGGTTACATTGTCAAACGACCATGTACACCCTGGTGTCAGAGTTGTGCGAAACCGCCTCTCGGCCTCTGACGTGGTTTCATTAACGACCATCAGATGGCAGCTGTACCAACGGCTTAACATGCCTACGTGGGAACAATTAAATAAAGTGTGAACCGAACCCGTGACCTCTGGGTCAAAGACAAGACGCCTTAACCGGTGGAGATCGCAAGAGGGACGAGATCACCATATAAAAATGTTTAAAACAGGGAAATGTGGTCCCACTGTCAAGTTCTCTCTGCCGACGAGTGTACCCCTATCAAAAATAAAATAGGAAAAGTGGTCCCAGGGATGAGATGAAGGATGGGACGAGATTCCCCCTAACTCGTTCACAGAGGCAGTTTTAATTTAGTTGACATAATAAATAACAAAGTCAGTGTCATGTTTAGTTTTTATTAGGCCGGCGTAGTATCACACCCCGGACACTCCATACAGCGCCGACATTACTACTACATACTACTACGATTCGGTCGTGTACGCACGCGACTCGCGTTAATTTGTGTGTCACTCAAGTCGTAGGGTTGGTTATTTCCCGCGTCTGCGTCATATTTGTCCGTCGCGGCCGCACGTCGAAGTATCATCCTTGCATTGTTTTGCTCCTGATTTTTACCCTTAGTCTGCGCGGTGAGATGCGGTATATGTTTCGGGTGGGAGGCTGTGAGTGTCAGTTCTGTACGTTAGTACTGTTAATAATTCACATGTAAAATACCATGGTTGTGACGACAGGTACGTGCGGGGAATGGTGCACGTATCCTGTAGCCGTCACCGTGACATATTTATATTTAGACGTATCGTATACCTATAGCGATTTTATAGCCATTTATCATTTCGCCTCATTTAACAAAAAACTGTAACCCGATAACTGAACAATAGATGGCGTTATTAGTACCGCAGTCGAAGTAAAGATTGATAAAAATTAATTTGCATATTCCTTATCAAAATCATCATCTCTTTTACACTACACTTAATACTATAGACTATAGAGCTATTACTTCTTTCGTGCGTTCTGTAGCATTATGCCTACTTAAATATTTTTTTGACTCTACAATTTTTAGGGTTCTGTACCCAACGGGTAAAACATCACTAGCACATATTCGGCCGCTACCGTAACTGACTTTTGCAACTGGTTGTCTACGAGGACTTTTTAGTATTTACTGGCAACCAGTTGCGGTAGAATATTATTTATTAGTCTTTGCACAATCGATTGAGAGCCAGGAAAAAAATTTCACGCTATGTTTTACAACCAGTTCAATACAAGGATTTTTGAGTACCTAGTTTATGATGATCATATTAGGAATATACGCTAGGATGTAGAAGAGAAACAGATATTCTTCTATGGTAACTATTCAAAAATATTTCAAAGTCCAATGTATTATTCACAAGTTTGTAACTGGTTACAAGAAAAAATAAAATTTTCTTCTCTTGTAACCGGTTACAAAACTCAGTTACGTAGGCGGTCGAAAGGATTTTATTCAGGTGGCTACTTAAATGCGGGAACTTATTGTCCTACCTTTTTCTACTATGAAATTTTCTTGACTTGGCGAATACGTTAACAATTTTGTATGGCGCATCTGTACAGCGCCCCTGGTGTGTAAGGTAACTAAGAAATTCCATATAAAATCCTAACGCGGCCGCTAGAGTCTGCGTTAGTAAAATCTCATAATAGAGGCACGGTAGGATGCAGTTTTTAATCGCAATATTCCCATTGCATATTACGTCCGCTGAAACTAAATAAAAAATCTTGTAATAATAAATGCAAGTTACAGTAGTTCGGATAAATATGAATATTCAAGTGCCCCAATGCCAGACGTAATAAGACGTGGCACGTCTAAATTCAATTTACAAAGACAAAGTGGCAAAAAGTTAACGTGACCACCCTGGTTTACGTACGTTTAACTCGAAGGTCAATCATCTGATGATGACTAATTATAATTATGATTCATTAGCGTTTATGTAATAATTAGTCAAAGTACTTATCATAGAATGCCAACAGCACTGGACAAATTATTTTTTTAAATGAGATCGCGTGTTCTTGGGCTGATCTGAATTGTTGATTTATTTATTTTTTTCTTCGGTTTACGTTAGGCATTATTCATACTGAGTCGGTTACATTGTCAATCGACCCTGTACACCTTGGTCGAAAGTATTTCCAAGGGTCGACCTTGAAAATACTATTGGTCGTGGAATCTACAACCATTTCATTAGGGTACGTTATGACCGTACTAAGCTGTTTCGATCTATACCGAATTTTAGTCCTGTCCTCAAAACCTCATATAGCACAGTACTAACTAAACTAATATTCGATGTTATCGATACAAGAAAAATCCGAAAAATCGAGTTGCCAGAGTCGCTAGTTTAGTTAAAATCATAGAGTATCGAAACCGCACATTATTTCTCAATCGTTAAAATCATAGATTTAGAATTTGTTTTACTACGTCAATAAATTGACTGATTAGTAAAAGAAACGATACCAATTTGAAAACTGTTTGTGTGTGTGTGTCATACATGTGTGCCCTGTCTTGCTGAGCCGAGCAATGTCGACATCACTATGATAGATTTTCTTAACGTGAGAACAATGCCAAATTAAGTATGCAGTATTTTTTGGGATAAGTTAGAATAAAATTAAATAATAAACATGCTACTTTAGTATTTTTATTTTTAACGAGCACTCCGACTCGACTTAGGTGGACATTAATTCACTTTATTATAATTTTGAGACCAGTGGCCGATTCTCGCTCTATTAAAAACTGTATTGAAAGTGTTTACTACATATAGTTGAATATATTTCGGAAAACCATTCTTCTCTGCCAATCATTTAAAGCCATTTTTCGCAAATATCTAAATTAAATAGAAATCTGAAAGGTAAGTATTTAATAGAATTGTAATATTACAATTACGAGACATGAATGAGAATACGAACACGGGGTTTTCAGTACAAATTCACCATGTTTTCGCGATATCTCAAATTAGACTTAATCTCTAAAGGCGTGAGAGTTTTTTCGAGAGATCGGAATGTAATAAATAGGTGCTGAAGTTTTGTAAAGGCAAATTAAAATTTCGAAGCCCTATCGTGGAAATCCTAAATGTGGACAGTCATCTTGACGTTGGAACGACTGCCGATTTTTTCTCAATTATTAATTAGTTACCAAATAATTAAACAAAGTTAGCAAATAGTATTAAATAGATATTATATTTTAGGATCGGGTCATTCTGATGCACACAAGTTGGGATCCCCAACCCAACCTCATGGGAATATTTAATGTCTATTTAACACATTGTGCAACGACATTCAAAAAGTGATTATTAGGAACCCTTAGGTCCGCTTTCCTTTTATGTCCGTTCAATTTTGCTTCTCTACTTTTTAGAGCGTGTTGAAAGACAAACCATAGCGACTTTTAAAAGTCAGTAGAGCTATTCAGCGACATCTAGTGGCGAGTAAAAGCGTTATTTAAATGAGTGACGCGAGAAAAATGTATGCAATTTTTATTTTTAGCACATTTAAATAAAATATAGTTAATGAAATTGTTATCTTTATTTATCGTCATCCATGCGTTATTCCGGTTATCCTAGCGATATGGCGTTTGAATGAGCTCTGCTAAAACGCAATACGCTTTTATTTATAAAGTGTCGTATTTAAAAAAAAAAAACTCTTGTTTCTTTTAAGTTTTTGTAAATTATCGTGAGATTTGACCCAACTTTCTAACATACAAACTTTCGCAATTTTTTTTTTTTTTTTGTGTTTATTATTGTCAGGAGAAGGTTTATGGAAAACACATTAAGGACGTACAGCGAACATTAGAAACATTATGAAAATTTAAGACAGGACGTCTCTTGGGTTAACTAGTATTATTAAAATAGTATTAGATTATTGTATTATAGAAGGAAATGTGATAAGTTACGATCTCGTTATCTCAGAAATCAGTAAAATCTGATACTTAACTGTTGGGTAAAGTTTTAAGTAAAGTAGCGTTAGCGATATGTAGAGTCACTTGCTCGGAAAGTACACTATTACTTGCTCAAGGACGAGGTAGAAAGTACGTCATTCTTCCCGCCGAAAAATACGGGCGAAAAAGTTGTATGCAAATCCATTATTGACCTGCTATTTGATTTTTATGTCACTTTTGACATTGACAGATAAAAATCTCAGAGTTAATGCAAGAATTAAAAAAAAAATATATAATCAAATTTCAAACAAAATTAAACTGAATGCTCGATTCCTTTATTGAATTTTTGATTAGCATCATAGATGTCTTGGACCAGTCTATGTTTTAAATTTAAATTTACTTATAAATTTTTGATGTTTACGTATACCTATTGCTTTGTTAAATTAATTAAAGTACCTAATATTTTTGTACTGAATTATATGTGTTTCTGATATGAGAATCGAAAACTCCTATTTATTCTATCGTTAAAAAAGCGATTAATGCATCAATTGACATATAATTTCTTCATACATCTATACTTAGTGAATTCCACTAACAAACATTTTCAAAGACGGATTCCGTTTATACATGCCTTATTTTCCTCGCATGTGTAGTATAAAGCACTATGTATCACTCGGTAGAAAGTACGATTCCTTACTCGTTAGACCGCAATGGAATATTAATTGTTTATTTGAGACTTAATGCTAAGAAACAAGTCAATGCATTCTTTTTATATTAACTTGGTAATCGGACCTACGACCTCTGAGTCTCCAAAGAAATTCCTTGCGCTTTACGTTTGCGCTTATAAAATCTCATAGTTGAAACTAATCCTTCAAATCTCGCTCCTCTCGTCAATACATGCGCCCGCGCATATTAAAATATTATTATTGTATCAAACGTGAGCTTCAACCGGCCTATTGTGGCTTGATTTAATGTGTTATTGTCCGCTTATGGAGAGGATTAGGAAACCGTTGGATCTGCATATCACCTTATATGGTTATCTAGAGTAACACGTATATACCGTGCGTATAGTAGGAGAGTCGCCTGCGATGATGGTTTTCTTCAATAGTACTTTCTGTACTTAAAAGAGCAATTTACCTCCGAGTGATAGTAGATGTCAAACTCAATCAAATCATTATAATGGCCATTAAATCTATATTGCACTATGTCAAAATAAATCACCAGAATCATAATTTCAGAACCTCACCCATGATTTTAATCACCAACAGAGTAGAAGGCTTTTTCTAAGAGACGCGACTTTTATTTTTCCTTGAAAGGCCTAAAACCCAGTGTATCCTTCATGTCATTTGGTAATCTATTGTATGCCTGGTACTGAGCACTGTGTTTCATAATTTCTACATAGACAGACATAGACATACCATCACGCCTTTTTCCCCGTAAGGGTACGCAGAGACTACTAGCCCGCTTTTCGCCCCCGCGAGAAATGAGACGTAATGAGTTGCGAACCGCATCGCCGCCATTTAGATTTTTGTTATTTCCCAAAATCATAGCATTCCCACGAGTGTAGGGGTACACAAACTGTCGCACCTAGCAGAGATATATAATTTCTAAGTGGGGTGTTATATCATTGAGATGCTGCCTCCGAGTTGCCTCTCTTAACTAGTTTTCATCATCTGTTTCTGTGTGTATTGCTTTTAGATTTTGTATTTCAAAGCTATAGGGGCAGGAATCATGATCATTTCATCGTGTTGCGTGTCTGCCAGAGCCCGGTAGAAGAGACAAAGCATCTTGACGTCGCTGAGTCTGTTTCTCGTTTTCCACTTAAAAGTAGGCCAATAGTATCAAAATAATCCTATCTATGTTGTAAGTGTTTATGTCGTCTGTTCATTTTGGAACTGTTATACGAATCTTCTTCTCCATTACCTTGTCCCACTTTGTTATGTGTGGTCGGCACAGTATGTTAGTTCCTTCCACTTTATCTCTATCTCTAGCCATTTCCTTCTCAACTTCCTTCTCATGTTCTCTCCGATACAATCCAGCCATCTCTTTTTTGGATTTACTTTATTTCTTACTCTCGCAACCTTCAAATTTATAACTGTTATACGAATAATTAGCTAAATATAATCTCATTCCTAGATTTTCCTCTCGCCTCACAATACGGAGAGCGTCTACAGTAGATGCGTCACAATACTGCAATATGGCGCCACCAGTAAAACTTGATTGCAGATAGGTACATTCTCATTCGTCTCACAGCTAAATTTATTTCCCGCCTGTAGTCTGTAATAACTCTACTAACAGATTTTAATGGCTTTAGTATCGCCAACGCCATCGCTTTCGCCAACCGTTTCCATAGCACTACAATAGCCAATAGCTACCGAAAGTATACTGAAGTGTGAGAATTAATTCGGGTGTGTGGGGCAAGTGATACGAGGTAACAGAATACAGCCGGAATTTATTCATTTATTGTAAGACCAACATCAGTTAAATACACATTAAGAATTTTATATATACACTGACTGACCACTGATTGCCATAAAATATCCTCAAGACTAGAGGTAAAGTTGTAAAAGCTGTACTGAAATAATTTATTTATGTACTTTTTATTGCCACAAGGTACGTAGGGGTTGGTTGACCACATATAGCACGGGGTAAATCATATAGAATTTGGCAGACACGCCAAATTCGATAAAAGAATTCTTACTGAAGTTGTCGAACCGTGTGGACGGCTTCTCGTATTAAAAAGTCCCCATACTATTTCCTTATATTGAGCCTGAAATGACATTTCGCTGGTTCGCTTATCCTTAAATCAAATTTTATCAAAACCCTCTTACAGTGTGATTTAGAATAACATCCAATTTTTAAGCAAAATTGTAACATTAATTGCAGAAAAATATTTACTTATCCATACCAATATTATAAATGCGAAAGTCTGTCTGTCTGTCTATTACGCTTTCACGGCTAATCCGCTGAACGGATTTTGATGAAATTGGGTATGAGTATAGTTGAAGACCCAGGGCCAAACATAGGCTATTTTTTGACGCAGGCGGAGCTGCGGGAAACAGCTGGTTTCTAATACATGAAAAGCGGAGGTCCTTCGCTTCATCCTATGACTCCCACCAAACATATCGGCCAATCAGCGAGACCAATCACCAGCAGACGGCCGTTCTATGTAAATGTGGCCATAAAACAAGCGAACAGTGGTCTCCGATAGTCGGCAAACGTATGATAATCGCCGAACATAACTTGTTCGAATAGGGAAGTCACGGAATGCTCCAAATGCATTGATATTTTCGACTGCTACGGTTTGTGTCTATTAATTCTGTGATGCAGAATGATGATAACAGTATGTTTGGATGTTTTGCGTATTTTAACCGGCTTGAGTTCAATTTATGTTTTGAATCGCGATTTTCTTACACCCAATGGAACGTTTTTACTTAGTACATACTTGCATATAGAAATTTAATTTCTTATGAAGTAAAAAAAAAATTTGGAAAACACGAAAATTGCTGGTCCTGGTTTCCATTACTAGACGTCGATCGTAATCGTAAGCTTTGTCAAATGACAGCTTTAAAAAAAAGATACCTGTATTTGTTTTGTCTATTTTGTTACTACTGCCATTGTTTTGTCACCAATTAAATAATACCTGTCATGGGTGACATAAACTCAATTTCAACAAAAAATGCTAATGATTTCATTCCCAATTTCCCTAGCTTATGTGATTTCTTTATTTTGCCATATCTAACTTTTCGGATAAAATGCCTTCGAACGCTTTAAACCAAGTTTTCTACTATTTATTTAATCATGTAAAATAATTAATGATTATCTTCTTGAGCCTAAACGGGACTTGAAAAATTCCTCTTTACACATAGATCTGCATTGGACTACTAACAATAGTAAACTGCTACAATCGCTCCAGACATTAAAACATTTGAGAGATATTCTTTCTTCTTTTGTTTCTATCTGTGGCCATCTACACTTTTACTAGAAAGTAACCAAGTAAAATAGTCCTACTTTCCCATTATTGAAATGTATCACACCAGAAATTAGGGTACTCTACCGGAGTGCCACATAATTCCATTCGTAGCCATGACGGCCGTAGATTTATCTAAACCGCGTTTCCCACGACCAATCGCCAATTTCGTGGCCCAACAGAATCTGCACGGTCATAAACTGGACGCAAGGACAATTAAGATTACATCTACAGATCTCCAGGGGAAAGTACGAACATTTTGTTAAAATACTCGAGTTTTGTGGCCCATAAAATTGGAATGGTAGAGTATTTTATTCAGATGTATGTTTTCAGCTTTTCATTGCGAAAACGTGTTTGCAAAGAGACTGTTAGAGGAGTGATGGGTATTTAGATGCAGCTTTTATGAATAAGCATAGAAAGGAAGAACACAGATTTCTAGTAAGAGACTTATATACGGAATCAATTTCAAAGAGATTTTATGTTTCATATTCCGAAAACAAGGTGGTACGAAGATACTACGACATAACAAAAATCGCGACTATACAATGGCCACGAGCGTGCGACACAAAAGCTAAATTTTTTAGTTCGCGCCAGTGGATATAATTTTTTTTTTCTTCTTCTTGATCGTCCGAACATATCTGCCAGATGCGTCCAAAGCTTACGCTTCAGAGCTGAGTACCCTCGGCTCCTTTCAATTACGTTCAATACAGTCAAGTCAGTTTCTTACTCAAAGTCGTTTGCTGTTGTGGGAGCTAAGCTTTGGAATTCACTTCCTGTGGAAGTTACGCTGTCAAACATTTTAAACGCTTTTAAAGTAAAACTTTCAAATTGTCCTTTGCTGAACTTAGACATTTACAAGTATAAGCTAGTTACATGGGTGTATGTATGTATGATTATTCTATATAAGTATGTAGGTTTATTTAATGTAATTCCTTCATAATAATATATTGTACCCGCTTCTACCCTTCTGGTGAGCATATCTTCTCCTGTCACTCGTTGGTTGATTGTAAGAGATCCCTAAGTGGGATAACTCCGCCATTGTACCATGCTTGTGTATGTAAATTAATTGTTTTTTTTTTATTACAAACAAACAGTTGACATCAATTTCTGTCAATGAATAATAAAGGCGTCCAGTAGCATCGTATTACAACTAGTGAACAACAGTTTCAGTAATTTATACCAACATTACACTAATGGTCAATTCGGTACCTAAACGCAATCCTCGTTACGCCACATAAGCGTTTCTCACGAGCCCGAATCTACATAGCTACTCCGTTCAGAACATCAGATTAGGCCGGCCTACATTAGCAGGGCTGACAACTGTATAAAAGCAGCTATAAATTTTTACACGATTGACCAAATGAAACCGAAAAGGGCCAGTGGGACCAGCGCACGAAGGGTTCTGTATCATTACCCGCAAAAAACATGTCTGTTGTATGGGAGCCCCCTTAAATATTAGGCTGAGGAGAGTCTTTTCGCATATAGTATGTATGAACTTGTAATAAAATCTCTTTGGCTATACTATTTGTATCTGGCTGGTTTTGGTACCTAGCATTAAAAGTTTAAATTTTAAAGAAGATAATTCCAAATTCAAATTAGGAAAATGTGTGATTTTCATTGTTCTTTTTTTACTGTCAAGATGAATGAATCATTCATTTGTATTTTTTACTGTCTAGATGAGAAATGAAGAAATTCGATAAATTTTAAAATTTTATTACATAAAAGGTAAAAATGCAACGCAAACCGCGAAAAAAATTTGCGATGTTTATAGTCCTCGTGCAGTGTCTGTGAGAGTAGCTCAAATTTGGTTTAAGCGTTTTCCGGAAATTTTGATGTTAAAGATGCACCGCGCTCTGGTCGCCCTATTATGGATAAAATGAATGCCATTTTTGAAAAAGTGGAGCAAAATCGGTATATCAGTAGCTTAACGACGTAGCTGAAGATCTGGGAAATGGCCAAAAAGTTTTGGCGTATTTGAAAAAAAACTGGGTACACCAAAAAGCTCGATATTTGTGTACCTCACGAGCTCACTGAATGAAACCTAATGAACCGTGTACTCATTTGTGATTTTTGTGAGCATTTTTGAAGAAGCTGATAACTGGTGATGTAAAGTGGATCACGTACGACAAGAGCGTGCGATAAAGGTCGTGGTCAAAGGCCGGTCAGGCTTTACAGACTGTGGCGAAACCCGGGTTAACTCGCAACAAGGTGATGTTGTGTGTGTGGTGGGAATGGAAGGGTATTATTCATTATGAACTGTTACCACCAGGCAGGACCATCGATTTTAAACTCTACTGCAAACAACTGATGAGATTAAAGCAAGAAGTTGAAAGAAAGCGGCCGTAATTAATCAACAGAAAGGGTGTGGTTTTTCATCACTCAGCAAAAATTAAGAGAGTTTGGCTGGGAGGTGTTAATGCATCCGCCGTATAGTCCTGACCTTGCACCTTCAGATTTCCACCTGTTTCGGTATCTTCAGAATTCTTTAGGCAGTGTCAGGTTAACATCACGAGAGGACTGCCGAAACTACTTGTCGCGGTACTTTGATCAGAATCCTCAAAATTTACAAGATGGCAAAAATAAATCGAACAAAATGATACCTACATACTTTAGTTAAATGTAAATAATATATATATATATATTTAATTTTCTAGAAAAATGCGAAGAAACTTTTTCCCCAACCTATTATTTATTGACTGATTGACTTTTTTACTTTTCTACGTAAAAATGGTTTCCAATGTATATTTAAAGTGTGTACATGAAATAAATAAATATATGTTCCAAGTGACTAATAGTTAGTGGCTTGAGGCAACCCTAAGTGCCGCATCGAAGGGCAGCGAGCGTTGTCGATTGTCGTGTCCGTTCTAATGAGTGCGATTTGCGGGACACATGTCCGAGCTGGTATATTATCATAGATTTTGACCAGAATTGTCCTTTCGGCGCAGAGTGCCAGAAACCCAAGTTACCATACACCCAAACGACCATGTTTTAAACTTGCCAGACGTGCAAACGACTCAACACGAAAATTAATAACTTCTCAATGCGACTTGACTTCATCTTTAGTAGATTCGCGGCCCGTTACGTGCTTCGCTACGTATAAAGTGATAAATGAAGAACCGCTGTTTCGTGCAAACTTCGCATAAACCATCTACTAAATCAGTGATTCCCAAAGTGGTCCAGGTGGACCCCCAGGGGTCCACGGGAGACTTGCTGGGGGTCTACGTAGGCGTGAACAAAAAATGGGGGTCCATAAGATGTTAATGGGGGTCCACGAAAATTTATCTGCTTTTGATAGTAAAGAGCAAAAATGTAAGCATAGTTTTTATAAGGGCCTACCTACATTGTTTTAAGTACCTATCTAAGCAGATAATATTTTAATAAGGCAAGCGACTGTTACTTGTCCAAACTTGTGTATTCGATATTACGTACAATTTCGTGTACAGACTTGCAAAGCGCTATCCGCCCGACAATGCTTAATGCTTGTTCAGACATGAACTTGATCAACACTATAAATACTTGATGCCAAAGGCAACCAAACGCATTCATTTGTTTCCGGAATTTCGAAAACAAGGCGGAATTTGGAAAAAAGTTGTGAGAAAATTTATATCTGTGTTTGCTAGTGCCGGAGAAAAGTAAGTAACCTACCTTTTTTTGTTATAGTACTTAAGTATTTTGTTTACGTGTACTAGTCGGTTGATCACAACGGCCTGTATAGATAGGTAACTTAGTAACTTACAGATATTTTAATTGTCCTCTTTCGATTTGAAGACAAACACAGCAAGCACGTTTTATTCAATTGTTTTTTCACGAGAGAAGCACTGCCTCTCTAAAAAGGCCGAATAAGCAATATTGCAGAGCAATTAATTTTGTAATTTTTCTTGCAAATAACTACTAATTTTATAAAACAGTAATTTCATAATCATGTTAAATTGATTTTGAAGTAACTATTTTATCAAAACTATTCCTTTTCGGAAAGAGCGAGCGGTGCGCGGGCGACGGGAAAAGGGCGGGGCTTGAACTTCGATGCCTGTTTGTCACGTTTTAACAATGAAGCCGCAGACAAAAAATACGCAAATACACGGAGCGCGTGAACTCATTGATTTAATAAAATGTTAGTTATCGTTTTTATGGACAATTTTGGGATTTCGACGTTTATTTTTTCCTACACAAATATGATCAGTATTCGATACTGAGTACACTAATTTTTATTTATACTATTAAAAATTAGTGGTAACTTATGTACTTTAAAATTGATACCGTTTTGTGAAAACGTTTGTATTTGTCTCAGCGGTTTATTAGTTGGTCCCTTTACAAGCCGTAATTCTATTTCCGCGTGCTGACAAAGGCTGCGGTGTGATACCTATATTCAAAAAAAAAACTTGGTTACTAAAACATTTTTTTTACAGGTAAGGTAACTGACACGAAACATGGCTACAGCAAAGAAAAAATGTCGACAATATAGTGTCGATTATTTGAAATATGGTTTTGTTCCATCAGAGGCAGACAAACAATTGCCCATGTGCCTATTATGCAACAAAGTTTTGAGCAATGACTCTATGAAACCATCAAAGCTCGAAGATCATCTAAAAAGGTGTCATACTGATAAAATAGGTAAAGATTTAAAATATTTTCAAACATTGAAAGAAAAATATGGAAAGAGACCCACCATGCACAGTATGTTCGCTTCAACATCTCAAAGTAACGATGATGGCTTGCGGGCATCTTACAATATCTCATTACTTATAGCAAAATCTGGAAAACCGCACACTATCGGAGAACAATTAATTTTACCCGCTGTTGAAGAGGTTTTAAAAACTGTTTTGCACAAATCTCCATTTGACGTACTAAAAAGAATTCCATTAAGTAACAATACTGTACAAAGACGCATTGATGAAATGAGCTCTGATATCGAAAGCTTTTTGTGCAATCATCTGCAAAAAACTCATTTTTCTATACAACTGGACGAGTCAACGTTACCCAGTAATGAAGCATTACTATTGGCATATGTCCGATTTATTGTTGAGGAAGAAATTCACGAAGAATTGCTATTTGCCAGAACTTTGGAGACTGACACTAAAGGCGAATCAATATTTAATGTCCTGAGTAATTTTTTTACGGAAAAATCGATCCCATTTACAAACATTATTTCAGTGGCAACAGACGGAGCTCCTGCAATGGTCGGGCGATATCGTGGGTTTATAAGTCATCTCAAAAGAATTATACCAGGACTTACAGCTATTCATTGCGTAATCCACCGACAACATCTTGTGGCAAAACATTTAAGTGACAGGTTGAACCAATCTCTTCATTTTGTAATAAAAGCTGTCAACAAAATCAGAAGCAATGCATTGAATACACGTTTATTTGCTCAATTGTGCGACGAAAATGATGAAGACTTCCAACGACTGCTCTTACATACTGAAGTACGCTGGTTGTCGAAAGGTGCATGCTTAACGAGATTTTACTCTGTTTTCGATTCCATATTAGAGTTCTTAGAAAGTAGAGATCCAGATTTAAAAGAAAACTTGATCAAATTCAAAGCAGACATTGCGTATTTGACAGATTTGTTTAAAAAATTTAATGATATTAACTTGCAGTTACAAGGGGACAGCCTGAATTTAATAAAAACAAAGGGGATAATTTCGGCTTTTCTTGGGAAATTGAAATTTATGAAGCAAAACATTAGTCGGCGCGAATTCTCTCAATTTCCAAACTTGTCGCAGGTAGAATGTATTGATGAGGATATCCTACAGTCAACATTTAAGTGCCCTGCATGATGACTTCAAAACCAGGTTTGAAGATATACTGACGATGGATATACCACCATGGATAATAAATCCATTTGATGAAACGGAAGTGGCCAATGTTGTATTACAAGAGGAGCTGCTCGAGCTAAGCACTAATGAGGAGCTGAAGGTGAAATTTAGAAAAGGCTACCCAACATTTTGGCTGCAAGCAGAAATACCCGAAAAATATCCTGGACTGTGGGAAATCGCAAGGAAATTTTTAATAGCTTTTCCCTCGTCATATCTTGTCGAAAGGAGTTTTAGTGCCGTTACAAACCTCTTAACAAAAAAAAGGAGCAAATTAAACATCACAGAGCGGGGGGATTTGCGGTTATTGCTCACAAAAATAAAGCCAAACATTGATCGTTTGCTGACACTCCATCAGATACATCCTTCCCATTAATAAAAATTATGACCTGAACCTATATTACCTTAATATTTTTTTCTTGTAATTCTATTCTTTTAATAAATAAAGTGATATAAAATGTACCATTTTTCGTTTTTATTTTACATATCGAAATATAGGGACAGAACTCAGAAGTGACACAATTTTTATTTTTTGGCGACTTTAAGAATGTGGTAGAAATGTAGCAGCAGGGGGTCCACCGAAACCAGTAAAATTTTGAAAGTGGTCCACGAGAAAAATAAGTTTGGGAACTACTGTACTAAATAGTCCGAACAAAGCCTAAACATTTGGTATGGATAGGTGAGCCCGTTCTTGAGTTATAAAATTACAACGAAAAGTGGCATTGATTTTATATTTATTAGATATATAGATATAGATAGATGTAGGTATATATATGTATATATTTTAAATGAATCAGTATTTGTGTATGTTTTATGTATGTCTACGTAGTGTATGAACTTTTGATAAAATTTGCTCTATACTTAGAACATTTTTTCCCGCTTAACTTTTTTTCGTCGAACTATCTTTCTGTTTCTCCCAATGGTTGACTGGTAGAGAATGCTCTTAGCATGAAATCCGCCAATTGTTATAAGTATGTGTACTTTGTGGAACAATAAAGTTTTAATAAATAAATAAACACGCAAACGACTTGTACCCACTTGTACATCTACCACGAGATTTTATTAACGTAGATCCTAGCGACTGTGTTAACTAAGTTAGTATAGGAAACCTGTACAGCGTCTCTGGCAGATAGCCTCTGCTTTGCGTTAATAAAATCTCGTGGTTGCAGTGACGTGCGTAGAGATTTTTCATAGGGTAGGCAAAAACTAATTTCAAGAACTCTACATGTATAAAAATGTATAATTACAACTGCACAGGGCAGGCAATGTCTAAACGTCTTTATGGTGTGCACGTCACTGCGTGGTAGAGGTACACGTGTAGCGTGTGTGGGCTCATTTGAACGGAGACCATTCGAATGTCCTTTACACACAGGTCCACGCAAGTTTGTGATTCCGATAGCTGACTATTTTAGTCTCCAATCGACTATTGTTTCAATGAATGGCTGTTATATCTGTGGTAGTAACATGAAGACAAATCTTCAAGAATGAAAAATTGGAGTAGCCTTGCCTGGCAGAGGTAGATTTTTATTTTATTTATTTGGGATAACAAAACAGATACAAAATATGTGTTGACAGTATGACAGTGCATAAAATAAACAATATGTAAATGTAATAAGTCTATAATCAACCACCCAATCACGAGTTCAGTAGATAATGCCACTTGCCACAGTTCTGTACGTCTATCTGTTCCATACCTATCGGTTATAAATTTTCTATGTATACTTGCAACTAGCGTTGCCAGGCGTCCGGATAAAGCCGGACATAGTTTGGCTTCTTGATTTCGTGTCCGGCCAAAATAAACGGTGTCCAGCTTGTCCGGCTTTTGTTAAGCTTTTTACATTTTATTTAATTTAACAAGATTTATGGTAATAATCAGAAAAGCTTTAAATACTGAGACACAAAATCCTCAATAATGTAGGGTGTCCGGCCGTTTTAGCCAAATGTTCGGCCAAACTGGCTGGTCTGTCTGGCTATTAGGTTTGGCGACCTGGCAACCCTACTTGCAACATTTTAAATCACGGTCCTAGATACGGCGGTTCTCGTTATTTCTCTAAAGGTGTTTAAATAAAAACTATCGGTGTGTCAAAAGAATTCCATCGTGCACAGCCAGCATTATCCAATTTACGTAGTTTAGTGTCGGAGGTAAAAAGTGAAGAGGCACAAGAGATATGGTAAATACGTTCTAGCCTATTATGGAGGGAATACGCTAATGGACAGTTTTTTTACAGTTTATATGCGTATGTTACATGCTGAAGTATTTTCAAATATCACTCTATCCAATGAAGAAATGCCGCCATGTAAAGTAAATATTGTTTTCAAAAAAGTATTTTATTATTGAGATTTTAGCGGACCCTGGGCTTCGAAGTAACGGCCGTTGACGCAAGGGAAGGCGCTAAGAAGAGAGAATTGTCCTCTACATTTCTCTATTTTGGGGTCGGTTTTTTTGTCTCTTTTGGTCCCGTATGAATGAATGAATTAATGAATGAATGAACACTTTATTACACCATTTACAAACAAAAGAAGCACATAGTTAAAACCAATACAACTAAATGGGTACAAAGGCGGACTTATCGCTAATGCAATTTCTTCCAGCCAACCTATGTGGGGTCGGCTGCCGCCGCAGTCCAGTGGTAAAGGCATTTGCCCGAGACTCGGAGGTCGTGGGTTCGGTTCCCATGTAAGAATACTTTGTTTAGTTGTTTCCAGTTTGGTTAGGACATTACAGGCTTGGATCACCTGATTGCCTGATAATAATGATGATTCCGTGTTTCGGAAGGCACGTTAAGTCGTTCTTCGAGGCTACAAGGACTCTGACACCAGAGTGTCCAGGGTCAATTGACCAAGTAACCCACTCGAAATGAATAAATCAAAATCCTTTTCGTCATAAAGAGTAATATTTGCTATTTTCGTTTCAGGTGGCGCGAACATCTCTCCTTCGAAATTTGCGAAGGAAGTACAGCCTACGTCAACACAGCTTCTGTACGAGTAAATTTATTTATTTATTAACTTTTTTTCATCATCATCCTAGCGTGTATTCCTATTTGCTTCGTCAGCTTACGCTTTGGAGCCTTGTACGCTGTAAGTCATGCTCCTAGATTTGGCGAAACTGGTAATTACAATGGAGCGACTGCCGTCTGACTTCCGTAACCCTTTTAACAGCGAAGTCAGACCAACAGGAACATGACCTGAGGTGTGTTAGTGGCCAGCACTGTCAGAATTTGCCCAAAGGCATCTGACACAGCCTCACGACTGCTTATCTATCGATAACAACCGGGACCAACGGCTTAACGTGCCTTCCGAAGCATGGAGGAGCTCAAGATAGAAAGTGCCACTAAAATGGCGACCAATCCAATAATGGTCGCTTGACACGCGCATTCGCTACGGATACGCGGGTCGCGCTCGACTAACGAGCTCCTTATTTATTAATCTTCTTATTTATAAAAAAATCTAAGCGTTGTTAACAACGTTTAGATTTTTTTATAAACAACAATATTGGAATGTATATGTGGCAAAAATATGAACTTTAATTTCTTGTTACAAGTTTCAATTTCCTTTACCGCATTGTGAAATGCCTTCCGCGCCGGGCCGATGCGAGCCGGTCGGTCTGAATCTTTTTTATTCGATACCCCGGGCGCCACAATAAAACGCTTCATACTTAATGAATGAAACCATACCGCGTTTTAAGTTGAAATCCGCCATCTCTCGCCGAGCGGACAAACTAAACAAACTTGTGTGTAATATTCAATTTCAATTCGAACAAATGGATTATATTATGGAGGATACTCGTAGTAAATAAAAATATGATTACTTTTTTTTCAGAGCCAGTCATCAAGTGCCTAAGATCAAAGTGGGACCCGACCTCCGCAGCGCGAGGAAACCCAAGCAACATTTTCATAAGTTAGTTTGTTTGTCTGTTCGTAATTTTTTTATGGAAAATCATAAAGACTTTCTTGCTGAGTCTTCTAAAACCAACAATTTTTATCTTCCAGACTGAAACCCAACAATACGCCACAACCAATCGAGACAGATTTCCTACCATTGCCGTACCCCATCCCCAAGCCAGACGAACTGAAATCGTTCCTAATAAACACGGCTTTACAAAACGCCATAACTGGCTCACTTGGCCAGTGTAAGGAGGATGATAAAAGACGTAGGCTGCATAAGTGTGATGTTGCTGGCTGTATGAAGGTGTATACGAAGAGCTCGCATTTGAAGGCGCATAAACGGACACACACTGGTATGTTTCTTTACTTTCTAGCTCCCACACATACATTCTTTTTGTCGTCAAACGAGGTCCTAACGGAAGATCAGCGCTGTCAATATCATCGGATGGCAATATGCTGAGTTGGGACCTTTTTGGGAACACACAACCTTTTTCCTAATGCTTTTTCTTTTATGTATATATTTTTTTTCTTTTTGTGTTTCTAAAATAAATTATTTTCTTTCTTTCTATCTTTCTTTCTTTCTTTACATTCATCTTTTTCCCAGCAAGTCCACAAGACATAGGTCTCTCCAAATTTTTACCAAAATGACAAGCGGCCTGCATCTAGCACCAGATCTTCTGACCAGTGGATGTCAACGCTGCGCTTGCCGGTGCGTTCGAGAACCCTTTTTACCCCATTGGCCATCGCCTACCCAATGCCATTTCAAAGAACTAATCCGTTGGGCTATGTTGGTGATTTGTTATCCTACGGATCTCCTTATTTTTGATTCGATCTCGCACGGAAACCTCGAGTATTGCCCTCTTTATAGTTTCTGAATCCATAAGTCAATGGTTAACACACACTGCCTCCTTTCTTATGTGTGGTTTGCAATCGGAAAAACACTGCCGACGCGTCTAAAGCATCTGTTGAAGATGCAACTAAGAAAGCGCAAGGATAAAGGAGATATAGGTACTAAGACTGGTAATTGTCTAGTTGCATCGAAGCCCAGTAACTTGCCGAGGATGAAAACGGGAAAATTCTAAGATGAAAAAGAGATACGGAACGGTCGCAGTTTTCGATCGCGCTACGCTCAATGTGCTCCAAAAATAAAAAAAATATGGATTTCATTTACTAGTAAAAACAAATGTTTCTCTAGGAGAGAAGCCGTACTCGTGTTCATGGGCGGGTTGCGACTGGCGTTTCGCTCGCTCGGACGAACTCACTCGCCACACTCGCAAGCACACCGGCCTCAGACCGTTCGCTTGCGCGCTTTGTCATCGAGCATTCGCGAGATCTGACCATCTCGGATTACATATGAGACGACACTGAAATATACAGTCTATACTCGTATTGTATAAGACCTTATAGACGTCCTTGCGGTGCTCCCAAACACTTCTACTACTGACTTATCAAGCACTGCTCACTAACAATACATATTTATTGTATAGGACCTAACAAACTTCCTTGTGGTGCTCCTAAAATATATGTACCTTGTCAAATACTTCTTTGCTCGTTCAGACTATCTCAGCTTACATATGAGACGATATTGACTTGACACGCACAGTAACATATACAGTTTATATTGTATCGGACCTATTAGGCGTTCTTGCGATGTTCCCAAACATATTTTCTAATAGACGTGTCATACGTACTTCTACTATTAACCTATCAAACACTGTTCGCTTGTACGAACACACTCGCAGTGCCTCGGACCGTTCGCTTGCGCGTTCTGTCATCGAGCATTCGCGCATTCTGACCATCTCGGATTGCATATGAGACGACACTGACATGTATCGTAACATATACAGTCTATATTGTGTACATGGTCGATAGACACCTACATTGTATAGGCCCTAAGAAACGTCCTGTTAGTCATGTTTCTACTACTAACGACATATTTTTTATACTCCCAACATTCTATTTCTATAGGACCTACCGTATATTTACTCGCCGTACTCCTTTGCTCGTTAATACCATCTCGACTTACAAATGAGACAACACTGACATGTACGCTAACATATACAGTACAGCCTATATTGGACCTAACAGACTTCCTTGCGGTACATATACAGCACCAGATAAACCTCCCAAGGCGTTCCCAAGACATATCTGTGAAAATACTACAGTCTATCCCCAAAAGATATTTAGTACATATTTGGTATGCTCTCGCAGTCTACCCTCTATACGACTTACAACTTATCAAATCATATACGATGCTCCTTAACAAGAAAATTCACACAAACAGAGGAGTTGATACATATTTGCTCAAAAATATTTACAATACCCACGTAGCGTAGTATTATCTTTTTGTATTTTAAATACACGTAGTATTATGAATTGAAATGAAAAATGTTGTATAAATATTTTATGAAGAGTGCTCCTGAATAAAATAATTTATCATTAAAATAAACTTTTTAGATCAAATTATAAGTTGCTACTTTGTAGAATATAAATGCGTTTTGTTTTTTATTTACATTATTTCTCTGGTTTTATTTTATTTGGGATTATAATTAATTTTGTGGCATTATAATTAAACCTAAGGGCCAGTAAATACGATACATTTATTATCTTAGATATGTTTTAGTTTAGTTTTTTAAATAGATATTTTTATACTTTTATATTCGTTTTAAGGTATTGTTAATTTAAGCAAACGATCTTCTTCGTCTTCGAGTAAAAAATATTGACGAATTTTATTTCAATTTAATTAAATGTAGTTTTAGTATAATATTTGAAAAAAATAAATAAAAAGGCCAATGGGTTACTTTCAAAAGTTCCATAATTTAAAATCTGATACAGGGCACTTGTGGCAATATTAGAATAAAAAAAATGTTTTCCTATTTTTTTATATTAAACATTTTACGAATGTTTATTAGATTTATTGTTTTGTTTCAGATGTTTAAAATAGTTTTTATTTTTTAGTCTTATATAATAATGATAAAATAGATAAAAGGTTATATGGGGCCAGTATTTTTGAAATTAAATAGAATATATTTTAGTAAAATAAAAAATAAGTTTATATTTTTCTAAAAAAATTCAAAAGACATTTTATATTTTAATTTGTTTGTATCTACTGTATGTTATTTTTGTATCATATACTACCCATGAGGTAAAAATGGTATTTTAAAAAGTATAAAATATGTGATTGATCTCAAATTGGATATTTTCTCTTCCTTGCGAGTTTTGATCTCAAATCTGATCTTAAAAATTATTATAAAAACAATAGTATTAGATAATGTAGGGCATATGACATAATTTTTTTATAATTTTAAGTGGTTATTGTTTAGTTTAAACCCTCAAATTTGATTATTTTTATTGGAAAGTGCAGTTCTGTGTGAAAATTTTTTTGGTGAATTGACATAAGCGTGGTTATAAAAAGTCAATGAAATTAAAATGTATTTATTTTCTCTATATATTTATAACAGCTTTTTTTTAAATCACTGATATTGGCTGTTGAAATAAATCAATTGTTAGTGTAAAATTGAGAAATGTGTCATAAATACATACACACACTTATCTAGATCTCCGCAATATACTTAAAACAACAGAAAAATTTAAAAAAATTAAATATTATATTTATATTGTTATGCTAAAGTCTTAGCAGAATTATATTTAACATTATAACTCTATTTAGTTTAGTACTCCATAAATACAATTAGTTATATTATGTCCAGCATTTTAGCGGCCAGTAAATAATAAAATGCAATTTTTATTCCTATTTTGTACGATTTTATGAAATAAGTTTGTAATAAAATAATATGTCACTTCGATATAAATTTGCAACCAGTAACATGTAATTTTTCAGTTTTTTTATATTTAGCAGCAAAACATACAGTCACTTTTGCTATACGGTTATTATATCTAGAAGATTTCAATCAACTAATGCATACCAACCGTCGTCGTACTCAAATCCGTAAAATTTTTTTTGAATAATTTTCTTACTCTGAAGGCGGCTGTAAGACTAAGAGGGCATGTTCTTCCACAGTACCCAGTAATTTTATACCAGACGTTTGTATTTGCCTTGAAAGAAATAAATGACTTAATATTAATCAAATGTGGGCTTTAAGTAATTGCTTTTTACGTATACTTTAAAAGACAAACAACTGTGGAGTTTTTGTTAAAATATAAAGATATTTATACATTTAATTTTTCGCCTCGTTTCCCTATAGCGAGGCAATACTCCCATCGATTTATATTTTTTAAATGAAAACTATGGTGCTTCTGATATTGTGCTTTATACATAAATAAAATATGCAAAAATTGTAATCAGAATATATTTCTGTTCGAAATATAATATTTATTCGACACTTCTTTGTACACTATATTTTTTGTACGAATTAAAATATACACATTATATTTGTTTTTTATTTGTTAGGTCTGGTTTTTCACCGTGTTTATAAAAAATAGTTTAATATTAGTGTTATTCACTAAAAGAGGCATTGTGTAGTTTCATAAAATCCTTTGGATAAAATAATTTCAAAAAGATACATTTTTTGTAGCATTCGGATAAACTAAAAATCTATGAAAATGATATCCATACTAATATTATAAATGCGAAAGTCTGTCTGTCCGTCTGTCTGTCTGTCTGTTACACTTTCACGGCCAAACCGCTGAACGGATTTTGATGAAATTTGATATGAATATAGTTGAAGACCCGATGTTAAACATAGGCTACATTATGACGCAGGCGGAACTGCGGGAAACAGCTTGTTTCTTATATTTGAGTAGGCAAATATGTACAGAAACCTGTATATTATTTGATCAGCTTACCTTACCATAAGTTATCACTGAACTGGATCAGATTTATCTGCAGTCTAGTGGGGTACGCACAACAATTTACGATTGAAAAAAACAAAAATTGAATATCTGTTTATACCTGAAAATTATGCATGTAAAGCGTCCCTTGATGTAATATCCATACTTTCATACTAATATTATAAATGTGAAAGTCTGTCTTGTCTGTCTGTTACGCTTTCACGGCCAAACCGCTGAACAGATTTTGATGAAATTTGGTATGAATATAGTTGAAGACCCGGGGTCCAATATAAGCTACTTTTTGACGCAGGCGGAGCTGCGGGGAAAAGCTAGTTGAAAGTAAAGGAAGGCCAAAAAGATTTCTATACAAATGAGTATAAATTCTAAATCTATGCAAAATTCTGAAACAGTCGCTAGCGTCTGCAAAAAGTGTTAGTATCTCTAGGCATAAATAACCTATCCTGAACTTCATGATAGAAAACCACAAAGAATCTCCACTAAAAAATAAGTGTCTGCTGACATTTTTCATTGACGTTTCAAGTCACGTAAGTTCACTTTTACAAAAAATGTAAAAATATAAAAAATATCTTCAAACGTAAAATGACGTAAGTATTGCATAATTTTCTTGTTAACTTTTATTTTGTAGGTGTAGAAGAATTTTGGCAATAACATTGTTTACAAAGTACCTAATCTACTATTGAGGAAAACTGAGAATTGATTTGATTAAATGTCTCAAATGCTATGTGTGCGAAATGTGAACAGAGTTCTTTGTATGTGTTAACAAAAGGATTGCACTGTCAACTTAAACGTACATATTTATAAAATCGTAATTGTTTAGCAAGGTTTAGCGCCCACTCCCCGCGCATAACTATACGCCGCGACCATCATTCTGACTTTCTACCGTTATTTTACATGGCTTGCTGTACATCAAATACAATTTACTATAGGTAATACAATCAATATTTAAAGTTAGATTGGTTTAGCTTTACAGATGATACCAACCAACTATTCGATATCTGTAATCTCGGTCTCAACCAATAAACAGAGCACACGTTCGCACCGCGCGACAAATCAATGAGAAGAGTGCATACATTGACACTCATCAGTATACATATGCTCGGGTTCACCTGTAGTGGGGAGTAACAACACATCGTCGAACATTACCGATGGGTTTTGGGCGTGTAAAAACTTACTCCAGCGGCTCAGCGACTTTCATGGATCTTGGCCTCCTCACGAGAGAGCGCCAGAGTATTCTATTCTGCGCGATGGCTGCCAGTTGTCAGCTCCCATCTCGCAGATCAGCCTGCACTGCATTGCTCCAACGGTATCTGGAATGGCCGACTGTAGATGCCGTGTGTATTTTTGTTAAACACCGTTTGTTGCAAGTTTTCTCCATGCATTTCATGTTTTGAGCTACTTTATCTCACACTAGCAGCCCGTCCCGACTTCGCCCTATCTAACACTGAAAGAATTTTTCAAATCGGACCAGTAGTTCCTGAGATTATCGCGTTCAACCAAACAAACTCTTCAGCTTTATAATATTAGTATAGATACCTGACCGATATGGTTCCAATTACCTGTTATAGTTGCGAGGTGTGCCAGCATTGCCAAGAATCTGTATCTCAAGCCGAGGGATACGCTGTCCAAGCTGGGTATAGCTACCATATGAAGTGTCACAAATGCTGTTAGTATCACTTGAGGAGCCCAATTTTTGAAATATATGACTCATATTGTCAAATAAATATCATTAGACTTACCGATACTGTTGAGACCTGGAGGCCAATCAGGCTAATATTACCGTTTTTACCAAATCCAAACCACGACCAAGTGTGCTATTTTCGTGAATGTGAAACTGGCGAGTTGAATGATTTTCGTTCGATTTCGAATGATCTTTATACTCATCGGTTTTACATACTCAAAAACAGCGCAAGGGCTGTTTGGGTTGTGGTTTGGTTTTGTTTGCAAAAGTACGATTGGCCTGCAGGTGTTGCACACGTTCATAGGCAACTTGCCATCATGTATCGAACTTAAAGGTCCTGTGGCGGTGGCGACACAATCGCACAGTAAATAGTTACAACACAACGCCACAGATGGAGCTAGAGAGACAAATTCGAAATTCCCATACAAGAAGCCTAATAAGTATTTAGGACTGAAACGCGCTATCAGAGTTTCTAAGGAATTGGAGCATATATACAATCTCCGACAGAATATCGTCGGAGCCGCGGTTCCCCAGATATACCACCTCGCCTGCCGGGAAGTAATTTCCTTTGCGGCCGTCGAGCATGTAGAAGTATGGATTCGTCGATTGGCTAAGTAAATAACTACTTACCAACAATTGAGCCAAACATACCACGGCTTACGAAGGACGTACAAACAACTAAACTAACTAAATTTAAATATTTCTTCTAAATAGTTATTTTATTTTGGAGTAACTTTTTAACCAGCCTCCGTAGCTGACCATGTAGTGTAAGGAAACATGGACTGGCCTTCAGCTAGATGTATTGTTTGGTTTAAATTTGCATGTTTGCTATGCTATAGTCTCACCTGTACTTGATTAAGTGAGTATTTTGTGGTTCTGTAGATGTGTGCAGCGAGACGGACCTCCATAATGCTGAGGTGTTTAAAGGCGTTATATTTTGTTCAAGCTGCTCACAACGGATCTTCCAGGTATTTTATTTTATTTATTAGGAATAACAAACAGATACAAAATATGTGTTGACAGTATATAAAATAAACAATACGTAAATGTAACAATTCTGTAACCAACCACGTTATCCACAGATTAAAGAGACAAGTATTTATAAAATAATTACTAGAGGGAAATCATAAAGAAAGGGTAAGTATAAAATAACTCAGCAAGCATAAAAGGTGAATAACAACATACAGGTCGCATAATATATACCTTTACAGTGAGTCTTGTCACTGGTATTAAGATTATTTACTCTAATTTAAATTAGCGTCACTCTCATGAAACAAGAGATGGCGCTTTCCGCAATACTAATGAATAAATCCCCAATATGTTTTGATTGGAGTGGTCTGTGTACAGCGTTTTCCAATTCCTAATTGCCTCCTTAATTTATGAATGAATGAAGTATTATATATAATAAGGAAAATGTGTGCTTCTTAAGGCACGTTAAGCCATTGGTATTGGTTCATTTGGTCAAAGGCCAAAATTCGGTTATGAAAGCTCACTAGACCTTGTTAGTTTACAGTTCCACAAAAAATAATTCCTCATATGTCATCCATACTATATCCTTACTAATTCCATACTAATATTATAAATACGAAAGTCTGTCTGTCTATCTGTCTGTCTGTTACGCTTTCAAACCGCTGAACGGATTTTGATAAAATTTGGTATGAATATAGTTGAAGACCCGGAGTCAAATATAGGCTACTTTGAGACGCAGGCGGAGCTGCGGAAAAAAGCTAGTATCATAATATGTTCAATACAATCAAGAGTAGTTATTGTATGAATATCCTAAATAAACCAATGCTGGTAACATTTAGATTTATTTGTCAATAGTGAGCGAAGAAAACTCTGAGGTTTCTACTCGTATATTTTGCAGGGATGCTCCACGGCTCGCAGGACCAAAAGCGGAGTCAAGACACGGCGCGGGAGATCACGCTCCAAGTCCAAGACCAGGAAACGTTCTCGTTCGCCAGTAAGTATTACTTCTTTTCTATCTTCTTATTCAGCTCATCGCCTGCTAATGCTTTCTTTAGGTTTTGCGATTACTCCATCGAACTCGCTTCTTCTCTTCTCACGGTTCCGAAAAACCCTGAAAGTTGTAAACTTGGGGTAATATATATTACCAAACTACTTTAGGTACGTGCCATCACCACCATATTCTTCACAGACTATAAATATTTAATTCCTTCATTTATTTGGAGTAGGTAACGTGGTCAATTGACCCTGTAAACCCTGGTGTGATTGCTTAGCAATAAGTCCGCCTTTGCTCCAATATTGTAAACAATGTTGAAATTTTAATTTTGTGATTTTCCTCATGTGGGTAATAAAGATGAATTGTATCGTGTCAGAGTTCGGCCTCTGACGTTCCTCCAGCCAATCTATACTTGTCGAAAACCCACATGACACTTTCCTATCAGGGTAAAGAAAGACCTCGCGCTCGGAACCCCATGCAGACTGGCGTCATCGAGCTGGCGCACCTGGTGGCTGCTGCCAGCCGGAGCAGCGGTCAGGTGACGGACGTGGACAAATCTGACTTCAGGTAACACTAGCACGCTTCTCTTAGCGAGTCGACTCTGGCAAACTATTTTTGTGACGTCACTGGTGGCATAGTATGGATCTAATAAGCGTGCAGGTGGCTGGGCACACATGGCAGGACAAGATATGAGCCGCGGTCTGGGGAGAAGCACACTGGCAGGCCTCCACCGAACTGTAGTCCTACCTCCCGCCTTTCCAAATGAAGGCTTTCTTAAGAGGATCTTACATGACGGTCTTCTTCTTTTGGTGTAGTAGTAATGGCCAACTACTACTAGTACTACCAACTAGTACTCGAAGTTCATTCATTCATTGGTCAGATTCGGCCAGACCAAATAAGTGGCCATCACTGTATTATCGTTTGCCGCTAAAAGATCCTTATACGATCAGATCAGATCAGATGGAATCAGCAGGATCAGATGGAACAGATGCGCCATAGACAAAACATGTCACTCACACAGATAGTCAGTCGAGAACCTCCACTTGACTCTGTTCTCCTGGCATCTTCAAAATGAAGGTGTCATTTAGAGAACATTGTCATTTCACCCACAAGACATCCATTGCTGGAGATAGCCCTCTCTCATAGATTTCCAATCTGTCTGATGTGTCCAACCAAGTTGTTTTCTAGGATTATGACTTCAACGTACCATTAGTTGGTAAGCTGACAATGTAACTGATGATGATGGGAATTATGCTCAAAATGTATATTTTGTTATGTCTCCTAGCAAGAAATTGTCTCATTCGCAGAATGTCTCGGTCGTAAAAAGAGTATCGTAAAATAACTTACTTTTTTCTCAAGTCCCAGCCGTGATATTTTACGCAAAAAGCATTATGTGAAAACTCGTGAAAGAGAAATTTCCCTTTTTATTTCAGCAAAAAACTAGAAATCACCACTGAATTGGCTCTACAAGTCGGAAAACGTATTTATGAAGAACCCTTGACAGAGGTATTATTATATATTTTTTTACTTTAATCAATTATTTGTATAGAATTTTATAGCTTGGGTTTGGAGAAGCCATTGAACATTAAATATCAAGCTTGTGAACGGATTTCTTATAAAATTACTCTTATTGGCCAACCTCCTCAGTGTTAGCTTAATTTTTTAATGTTTTTTTTTTATAAAACAGTATTTATATACATATAAAAGCTTGACCATGACCAAGTAACTATATTTCTTTTTCAGAATGATACATGGGACACACTCAAAAAAGACAGCGTGGGTAAGCGCTTAGGACTATTTTTACGCGACTGGACCAAAAGGAGGGTGTTTTTCGAGAGTATGAATGTTTGTTTGTATGTATGGTTGTATGGCACGCCCTGCCTGAACGTCTCGATGGATTTTAGTTTGAGATAGTAGAGTATAGAGTAGATTCGAATTCACTGTGAGGGTGGCACTTGGTACGTAAGAAAAAATCAAAATGGGGGATTTCTTTGGGTTTTTCATTTCCGAATTACACAAAAAGGCAGTCGAGTGGTTTAGGTTTTTAAATTACCGTTATCTTGTTGTAAATGTCTCTATTGTGAGATTTTATTGATACAAAATTGACTACACTACAAATATCATTGTTATAAGGCTATTAGTGCAAGGGCATTACTTGTTATGTTAATCCATTGATGAAGAACCATGGTCAAAAATCTGTCATATGGCCGTCATCAACATAGAGAAGGCTAAGCGAAAAGTTTTGAATTAGTCATAGATCTCAAAACTAGTTCCATCGACAACAGCATTTCTAGAGTCGTGAACGTCAAGGCGAACGCACAAAAACAAAGTCTTATTCTTACCTTACTTACCGGCAGCCGATCTGGGCCTTCTCCCTATTCTCCGCCATTGCTTGCCAGTATGTCTATGAGGGTTTAAAGGTACACTTCATCCTTCCAGCGGCACCTTGGGCGACCTACTGGTCGTTTCCCACTAAGCCTTCCCAAGTACGCTCCTCTCTCATCCTTTTCAGGTAGCACTACCAACGTAGTCTTGCCGCTTTCGTTTCGCCGAATCTTCAATAGCGAACAGATAAAAATGTCCAAAACGCTGGGTTGTTTTTCTGGAGGTAGCAATATCGTTCCTTATTAGGAAATAAATATCAGATTTTTAGTAATCACATTTGATTCCTCTGAAAAATCGTTCTTGACAGCTCTACAGGCCACCTGGTCCCCCTTTTTTTTATAATTGATTCGCTGATGATGATCTTATAGATTTGATATTTTTTCGGATCGGAACCTTAGGTCCTATCACCAGAAAATAATCAAGCGTTTTGAAATTTTCATCTGTTCCTAGTCTTCAAAAATAAACCTAGGAATAAGCTTAGGATGAAAAGCTACTCAAGATAACATTTCAGAGATCGGTGTGACAACAGACGTGACCCAAGACCTTCTCCGTCAGATGAAGTGCCCCGTAGTCGAAAACACGGAGAAGTAAGTTTATATAAATTATTTTTTATAATAAATTAATTTTTTTGTACATAATAGGCACATTGATATTCGCTTATTATAATATGCTTAGTATGCGTAGACTGATTTCTATTTTTAATAAATATCTACATTTTTTGACTGACAAATAACTATTTACTAGCAGCCCGTCCCGACTTCGCCCAGGCACATAGCCTACCTCGATAAATAGGCTATCCAACACTGTGTTTCCTGAGATAGCGCGTTCAAACAAACAAACTCCTCAGCTTGATAATATTATTGGTATAGATATAATTTTTCTCCTATCTTCGTTCCAATGCTGGGCAAAGGTCACCCTGAATACTGAAAGATTCCAAAAACAATGGTTGGAATTGGCTGTGGATAGAGATATGTTAAGAGAGTTAGAGAAGACCTTTGCGAATAAATACATTGATAACTTTGTTTAAAGGAAATCGGCAATCTCCAAGCGTACGAAGCCCAAAAACATCAGAAGGGACGTCAATCCAGTAAGCGCAATAAAACTACGATTATATGTATAGCTACATCATCCATCCATCATAGGATCATGAAGAATATTACAATAAAGTTATGTTAATTGAAAGTTATGTTAGTTGAACTAAGTAGTTTTTACAACCACAAAAATTAAAATGAAATAATGTCAAATAATTTAAGAGCATAAGCTTTTAAAGAATAAAAATAAAGAACAATTATTCGTAAGCTTTCTTGCTTACGAATAATTGCCATTCTGAAAGTGGGAGATTTTGAAAATTGGTCATTTTACGATTTGGGCCAAATGCAACTAAACCTTTTGTTACTGTGAGCCGAGGGAGTAGTCTATACGGCTAGAAGAAAGGACTACACTACTCTTTTTGTCCTACCGTGGTTATAAAAATCGGTAAATACGTTTTTTTTATAAAATATAGATTCAAGGTGATTCTTATTAACTAACTATCCCATACATCCATACGGGTTTTAGAATGAATTAGCTATGGATAACCTAATAGACAAAATAAGGTCATTTTCATTTGCTGTGATCTGTATTCTGTTACTATGTTTTGAAAGAAAGAAAGAAAAAGTCTTAATTTGATACTTATCAAAACTCATAAATAATAACTATTTTACAGGTTAAACAAAAGAATATAAAAAGTATTTTTGTATATGTACCAAAATGGTATCCGCTCAGCATAATGTCATGGTGTGTACATTGACGCTGGTCTTCCTCGGATGCCATGCTTAAATATCTATTTCTTATGTACTAATATAATAAAATCAAAGAAATGTTTGTTAAATAATTGTGTTACCTCGAATGATGACATATAATGAATTGTATATGAATATTCTTGTGTATAGTGAGATGTATAAAACAATTGTAAATACTTTACTGCGATTTTTAATTTGGGCACTAAGCATATATCTTTTTAATTGAACTTTGAATGTTTTATGTTCTTTATATACAATAGAGATATGTAGACATACATACATACGTTCCTTGTTACCCAGTGATTTACACATACACCGTGAAATTTTAGTCGTTTTGGACCCATCGTCCAGTGACTCCATTCATGCAACTGAACAACGTTCCCCAAGATACATGGGTAGAAATATGGAGTACATTTTTGGACCTCCCATACAAAATGTCTCATCACGTGACCTAACTAACTATGGGAAGTCCAAATTTGTTTTTCATGTTTCGAGCTATGTTTCTTGGGGAAATTTGTTCGGTTGCATGAATGGAGTCACTGGACGATGGGTCCAAAACTACTCAAATTTCAGGGTGTATAATCTCTTTTTTAGATACCTAGCTCTCGAAATACAAAATCCAGTGACTGGAGGATCGCAGGTAAGTTTTTAAATCTTGCTTTTTTGCACGTGAATAGCGCGATTAATGAATGACCTTTGACTTAAAAAAAAAAACAACAAATTTTAATCATTTTTCAATTCTATGCTAAGTATAGGTAAGCAATTTGACTTTTTTCACGTTTCCTGTCGCGGGTCTGCTGAAAGAAATTTCTTTAGAATTAAGTAGAACCTTTGTACTAAGATTTCCTAACGTTAAGTTCCCAATGCAATAAATAGGTAAATAAGCGAGGAAAATTGTATCGTTTTAAACCTGATGGAATTTAATTACAGAATTGGGACAATCAACGGAAATTGCTAATATGGTGCTAAAGAAGAAATCTGAAATGCCAGTCATTATACGATCATTGTAAGTGGATAATTAATTCAATAAACTGGACCCTTGTTTTAAGCAGCGTTTAATGGAGCGATAAAGTTGAATCAGATGGCACGATTTTTGTCAGTTACTTCGCGAAATATGTACCAAAGTTCAACTTGATCGGTCAGGTATATTCGGAGAAAATCGGTTGTGATTGATTGACAGACAGACGACATGAGTAATCCTATAAGGTTCCTTTTTTACCTTTTGAGGTACGGGACCCTAAAAAAAGTGAGCAGAGTTGGCAGCGCCCTAACAGTGACAATTAATCATTTTCATGCAGGACGGCATCGTGAACAGACGTGCAAATTGAGATTTACAAATCAAATATGGTTATTTGATCCCAGTTGTTAAATACTTGTTCAATATTTGTATTATTTCAGAAACCAGTTGAATAAAGATATGTCGCCACACCCATCGTGTTTGAATCGAGAATCAGGTATGTACAAAGCATTTAAAAATTACTAATTTTAATAAAAAATATATTTTTGGTTGTGATAAAAAATAAACAAAATTGGACGCGGAAATGGTTGCGGAATGAGTTACAGAACAAAAAATACTTAAGAAGAAAAGGTTTCGTTTAACGCTCAGTGAATCGCTCATTGTGCACTCGCACAAACTTTGTTTTTGACGTGACAACGTCTAATAACTTCATACTACGGGCTGCATGCACGAAAAAGATGACGTCATTGTTCCGTTACGCTCATTGTCGCGTTCCGCAAGCGAGAGCGCGGCACGAACGAGAGAGAGGCATGATCATGTGTGTGATCACCGACTTTACAGACAACCAATTTTTTTTTAAAGGCACGCAAAATAGTTTGGTAATGGCTTTCAAACTCTACGCGCCTTTCACTGAAATATAGGCAGCTTTGTACATGTCATACATAGGTAGTTTTTAGTGAAAGACACCCGCTACAAAACTAGGGAAGCCCTGTGTGTCCGCTAGTTTTCACAGCGAGACCCGCCAACTTCACTTGTGTGAGTGCATTGTTCACGGGTTGTATGGAAGCCTCTGTGGGTAATATATTTTTTTTGTATGGTGTTTCATGATGCCATGTGTCGATTGTTTTTACTAATAATTAGTTCTTATTAATAAAGTCATAAAGCAATTATCAATTTTTTTATGTTTTTTAGATGTATCAGGAGACAGCAACGAGGACTGGCTGAATGCTTCTTCTTATGGAAAAGAATCTGACAGAGGGTAATTTTTATTAAGCGACTGAAATGATGTTGTAGATAAACTGAGTTTAATTACTAATCTGACGACCAACATTGCGAATAATCCTACAAAGTGGTCGAAATGAGCCGCTAAATTAATGAATGTACGACAAAAGTACTAAAAGAGCGTATACATTACTACATTAGATAGCGAAATTTTGATTTACAGTCAACGTTTTTGATTTATCTCGCCCTCTTAAATACTTAATGAGTAATTGTATTGATTTATTATTATTTACTAAAATTTACCGTTCGCAGATTGGGTTTGAGAGAGATGCGTGTGGGAAGTTTTTTGAAAATGCCCATCAGATGTTGTAAGTATAATAATTATTTAATAATATTGATGAATAACTCGATGGCATTTTTTTAATATTTTGAGGAATTATTCCATTTTGGTGCCCTACTTTTGAAATGTATGACATGAAATATTTTGCTGTGTAAATATTTCATCGATTCCGGTGTCGTTTTAACTGTATTCAACCCATACATACATTCGGTCTTACATTCATTTATGATTTTAAACAAGTACCTATTTAGGACCCTAAAATCGGCGTGCATTTTTTTTACATAAGATTGAAGATCATAATTTTTGAGTCTTAAAAATACCATACATTAGAGTTGGCATTAACACTGCTCTATGAACAGCCAGACGTGCATTTTTAGATACAACTCTACTGCTCATAAAGTAATGCAATGCCCCATTTATCCGATTACCCGCAGAACATACTGTGACCAAATCGCAGACATATTAAAAAAGAGAGACGTCAGGAGTACCCGTAATCGACGAGCGTGTATGACGAGAGTGATGAGCGTAGAAGAAGCGAGGGAAGTCTGTAAGCATCGTAGCAAATGGAAATCCGTAGTCTCTGCCTACCACGGAGGGAAAAAGGCGTGATGGTGTGTATGTATGTATGTAAAAATACCGGTATCTATCCCTGACAATCGAATGAATGAAAAATAAAAATACTTTAAACACAGCTTGGTAATTATTTTGTTGTCTGCAGTCAAAAGAAACATCTTACAACGCAGTTCTCTGGTTGATGTGATGATCAACAGCGAAGATGATAAAAAGTTAGTATTATATGAATGCATGAACTTAAATAACATCGATATTAATCGAGTGGTTTACTGGTCAATCCATCTTGTACACCGTGGTTTCTCGCGGAACCGCCTTTGACATGGTGCTTTAACAACTACTAAATGACTGCCTGACCAGCTTAATGTGCCTTCTTTAGGAAATTGACATTTTAGGATGTTGTCATTCTCAGTGTGAGGGTTCTAGAGCACGGAATTGGCATTATGTATGTATGTAAAAATCTTTATTATTAACAGACAATTAGGGGACTCGAGCCTGCAATCTATACTTAATATTATAAAGCTGAAGAGTTTGTTTGTTTGTTTGAACGCGCTAATCTCAGCAATTACTGGTTCGAATTGAAAAATTCTTTTTGTGTTTGATAGATCATTTATCGAGGAAGGTTTTAGGCTATATAACATCACGTTGCGACTAATAGAAGCGAAGAAACAGTCGAAAATGTGGAAAAAACGGGGAAAATTTCTTCAATCATTAAATCTTTGAGGGCTTCCGTTGCGTGCGCTGCGAAAACCGTTAGAGATACCCAAAAAATATGTATGAAAGAATTATTCCTCTTTAAATTATCTTAAAAAATGTCCGCGACAATATATGTCTATCTTATAAGATTAACTCGCAATAACCGTTTTTATGAAAATCAAATTTGGTCGAAATTAATGCATTATTACAAATTATTTGTCAGTGACTTCATTTGGTGCCAAAGAAATTCGTGAGGGAAACTTTATGCCCACTTTTAATAAGCTGAGGAGGTAGGTTTGTAAACAAAAAATAAATATGATTCCCAAAATAACTATTCCACGCGGACGAAGTCGCGGGCACAGCTAGTGTATTAATAAAACTCGAAACAACTAAACAAAGTATGCTGTTAATTCTATACTGCACCATCGCTTTCTTATTCTTAAGTTCACCTTATCCTACAAAAGAATAGAATAGAATATATATTTATTGAGAAAGTTATCACGTAGGCACAGCAAAGGTCTTTTAAACATAAGCTACATGTTTATAATGTACGTGACAGACGGCTCAATAGGTGGTGGCTCAGTGATTAATATTTATTTTATTGACACGTCAACGAACTATTTTTTTCAGCATGCTTCTCAAGAAACTAAAAACGTTCTTCCGCGAGGAGATTACCGACCATCAGCGTTAGTATCCTCATAAGTATATCTAGACGTCTTCTTCGTCCAAGCGTGTTTTTCCTAGTTGGATTCTCAGCTTACGCTACGGAGCCTAGGGTACGCTGTAGGTAAGTTGTGGTCCTAGATTTGGCGGCACTGGTTATTACAATGGACCGACTGCCGTCTGACCTCCGTAACCCTTTTTACAGGCAAACCAGACCAACAGGAAAATGAAAATATATGAATGAAGAGAAAAAGTAAAGTTCAATATAGTTTTCAATTGTATGTAACTTGTTATTTTTACCTTGTTTTTTCTTATGCAATAAAGGGCTTTGTGTTGTATTGTACTGTCAATCAATTTTATTTTGCAGGACGTGGTGTCAAAAGATTATATTCCACAATAAACAGGAGGAAAATACCATACAAGATGGGCTGGTAATTTATTTTAAAGTTCATTAATTAATGCAAATAAAAAATTGAATATATATCATTGACAATAATACATTAATTTGAAAGTAAAACAGCTGATATGAGTAAAATAAAAGTAATTATAGTAACAGTTATACACGGCGGCATTGTGAAAAAATATAGATGTACAATAAATTTGATAATATTTTTTTACTAAGCGCGCGAGACCAATTCGTAATCTAAGGTTGCTACGCATTGACGAATGTAAACACTTGGTGTATTTCAATAGTAACTTTATTTTTAACAATTTCAGGCCCCATATGATAGCTAAAGTTTCAGGAGTGCTCAGGTTGGTTTTTGATGATAATGTGTAATTATTGACAATAAATTAACATGAGGATCTCGCTAGCCGACCGCAGCGCTTATCCGTAGCGAATGCGCGTGTCATGCGACGGCGAGATGCGATTTGGATTGGTCGTGCTTCGGAAGCGTCGTGCTTCGGAAGCGTCATGCTTTTGTTGGTTGAATTGGTCAATATCATGACTCCAAAGCGTAAACTCGGGACAAACTGGGAAATTCGCTTGGACGAAGAGAATGACAATAAATTTACATTTGGGCAAAGTTTCATATGATGATGATATCATACTGATTTTGTATTTTGATGAAAGTTCATTCAATTAATTTAAGCTGTTTATGAAGGCTTTATACCTTGGAGTCGACTCTTAAATTTTAAATTATTTTTAGATTTTACTGTAAATATCAGATAGCATAAGTTCGTGATTGGTACTTTTCAAAGTCAATTTATATTTTACTAGCTGTTTCCCGCAGCTCCACCTGCGTCAAAAGCCTATGCTTGACCCCGGGTCTTCAACTATATTCGTACCAATTTACATCAAAATCCGTTCAGCGGTTTGGCCGTGAAAGCGTAACAGACAGAAAGACAGACAGACTTTCGCATTTATAATATTAGTATGGATTAATATGGATTTCTTTTTATTTTCAGGATGAAACATGCCGACTGTAAGTGCAAGGGGTAAGAAAACATTTTAAACTTACTACCTAGACGCTTCCGACTACTTCATTAAAATGGCGGTGTAATTTCTTAGTTACCTTACTATCCGCCAGGGGCGCTGTACAGGTTTGTCATACGAATAACACAGCTGTTAGCGTCTGCATTATAGAATACCGGGTTATGACGGGACGAGTAAATAAAAAAATTAAACCTTTAAGTAAATACAAGAGATTTGTATAATTGTATAATTCATTATTAAGTAATTGTTGTACGCTGTTGGATTTCCAATAAAATAAATTCTCATAATTCGTCAGCTATGTTTACAATGTTTTCAACTGCGCTATTATTCTTCTAGAACATGCAAGCATTTCAAGAGGTCCCACAGTTACAGATGTATGAGAGCTCAAGTCATGAAACGAGCAGGCCCCACGAAAAGCGAGTGAGTTGCGATTTATACTACACTAGCTGTTTCCCGCAGCTCCGCCTGCGTCAAAAAGTAGCCATGTTTGACCCCGGGTCTTCAACTATATTCATACCAAATTTCATTTAAATGCGTTCAGCGGTTTGGCCGTGAAAGCGTAACAGACAGAAAGACAGACAGAAAGACAGACAGACTTTCGCATTAGTATAGATTAATGTAATGATACGCATGCATCATTCCTCATTTCATCCATAATTATCATTTCATAACAATCCTCCACAAAAATAATTTATGTCATTATCACTCCTCACCGATTCTTCATACTCACATTCACATCATAAGAGCAAAAGCTCTTTGATTTTATATTTTATCTTACTGTAATGTAAAAAGTAATAAAATGAAAATAAGTGAAATCTAGAATTTGATACATACATGCCCCACATACTGTTCCATCCATGGAGTAATTACAAAGAGGAGACGTTTGAAATGGCGCAGTGACGTGATCATTGGCGCCTCGCCGACACTGCAGTGGGCGGAGCTTGTCATTGCTCGTGCTTCATGATTGGAGCGACGACCGAAACCAAGCACCCCGCACGTCTGCTTTCCGCCCCGTGTAGCCTCACAAACGCTTTCTTACAAAACGCTTATTACGGCATCTCCTCTTTGTAATTACTCCATGGTTCCATCTTGGGTTATTTAAGTATTAATGACGAAAAGGAACACTTATAGAACTCGTGTCTATCTGTCCGTCTTTTTCGTAGGATTTCAGATTGAGAACACGAAGTAAAATTTTTGACTTTATTGAGTAGCAGGCACTTACTACTACTTTTTACTTCATGCAAACTATTGCCAGCCGGCATCCACCCGATACAGAGTACTGTTTGAGAACAATAATGGTAGGGAACGTGCGCAAGTCCGACTTGCACTTGGCCGGTTTTATTTTATTTTTCACGTGTTTTAGGTTGGCTGTCTTTCGAGCAAAATTGAAGAATATCATTGTCCCTTATTGCTTCAGAAATGGTGAGAATGTTTGATTTTTTTATGAATTTATTCTTATGTTTACATTTATGGTTATACTTTCGACTTTTACTTTCGTATTTAGCCACAAGTAAAAATTAGTATTGAACAAAGTTGTTTAGTCAAGCAAGTCGAGTCGGAAGAATCAGGCTAAGTGGTAAAAAAAACTGCACTTAGCGATTTATTTATATATTAGCATTTAAAAAGAATAATAATCCACCATTATTATGCACAAACACTCAAAAAAACACAAATTTTGAAAAATAAAATACAGCGCCGAAACTGCTCCTTCCCGCCAAAAGTTCTCCAAATACCACTCGGCTACATTCGTGTAATTTTTTTTTGACGGATTAATTTTTTTTTTCAGACACAGTATATGCAGAAATTATGTCCCGCGCTTGTGGCAGCGAAGCTGTTAATTGACCGCTTTGAAAAAAAAAAACGTAAAACAATTTTGATTCAGTGAAAAGTGATTTGTGAAATAAAAAGACGTTGTGAAAACTTATTCTTTTAATTGAACTATAATTATCAGTCATATTTGTATCGTTTTACACAAAATATGTTAATAGTCCGTTATGATTTATATCTAGCATTAACGAGCCCTCCTTTCTCTACCATATTGTTGTGATTGTCTTTAGTTGCCTTACATGAGAAAAAATGTCTTCCTATCAAAACTAAAAGCCCTTGTCTCCTCCGTCTAGGGGAGCCAATGCCACAAGCAAAGTTACCTTATATCCCCCGAGGGAGACAACAGACAAGTCTACTAACCCCAAATTTCAAAGGGCACATCCACTCCACTTGGACATAGAATTGCCTACCAGACTCTACTAGCGATGCCGCGTGTAACAGTACCGCAACCATCATATTATCGTGACGTAGACGTTTTGTATGGAAAATCGGTACAGCGCCCCAGGCGGATAGTAAGGTAACTAATAAATTCGATATAAAATCTAGCGTCGCCGTTAATAAAATCTCATAGAGACAGCTAGTTTATTAAAAAGCGTCATCTTCATCGTATCCATCTTCCTCCTTGCTGACCTTCCGCCATCTTTCGAAGTACCCATTCTTCCAGAGAAGTACCAATATTAGGACTATGGGGAAAGTGACGAAGATGCCTGAAAAAATCAAAGTTCATTAAAATCACACCCCGAACACCACATAACAGCGGCAAGCCCGATTAAACTACTACTACGATTGGGTCGCGTACGCAGACGCGTCTATGTGTGTGTTAGTCGTATGGTTAGTTATTTACGGTATCTGCGTCATATTCGTCGCAGCGGCAGCGCGGCAAAAGCGACATCCTTCCAATGTTATGCTCTCGATTTTTACCCTAAATCTACTCAATCTCGGTGTGTGTGTGTTAATTGTTTTTCATCTCATACCAATCATAACTCCAAGCAAGATGGCCATGTCAGGACCTGGGATGTCGCTGACCTTCTCCATTTCCACGCAGAACAGGGAGCGATTTGTCTGCTGAAGAGTTTCGAAGGATAACCCACGCATATCATTTGGTCTCTTGCAGCTGTCAATTTAAAAAAATATCATCAAGTACCTGTACTGTGGTACTACCAAATACATTGATAGTTATTCTGTGCTACCAATTCAGTATTACTATAATATTTTAGTAGGTAATGTTGTTCAAAGCTCATTTAGTGATCGTTAAAAAACATCATGCTCCTATTGGTCTGGTTTCTCTATTAAAAAGGGTTACGGAGGTCAAACGGCAGTTGCTCCAATGTAACCAGTACTGCCAAATCTATGAAACGTACCTTGGGCTCCGAAGCGTAAGCTGTTGACTCAATGAGAAACCACTTATTTCTGATTGTAACAGCTTTATCCGACTGACGTTTTACCTTTGGACTGCTCACCAACAGGGCGATTGGTTTCCGACTTATTCGCCTTAAGAACCTTTCGTCTACTTGTTAAATGATGTTGGTAAAATTATTATGGTTCCGTACCCAAAGAATAAAACGAGGCCCTATAACGACTAAAAGGAGAATAAAATACTTTTTTTTTTATATATCTGTAGTCTATGTATTCTGTTTTATATTATTATAGATATCTATTGGATGTTTTATTTATTAAAATGTATGATTATGTAATTAGTCTATCTTTGCACTAATTTTTGTCTCTCAACACCACCTGTCGTTTGACTGTTAGAAAAAAACCCACGGCCTTAAGTCCGCCATTTACATTCTTTGTAATAAAGTTCAAGTAAATAAAGTGCCATAGCGAGTGCCAAAGTTAACTGGTCTGCTTATGGCACGCTTATTTCTGTGGGCGTCCCGCTACCCGCGCGGAATTCACGTGAGTTTGAATGGACCTTTGGTAGCAGATATTTTAGACAACTTACATCATATTTGCGGTAGTCTCCCCAACATTGATCTTGTAGAGAAGTGGTACTAGCACCTTCACCATCCACTGGTTGGTACAGTCGCACACGTAAGGGTTGCTGGTAAAGTCTGCTCTTTGCAGCTGGTTCCAGTTGTCCAGGAACTCGGAGCTGATGGTGGATAGGTTGTTGTTGGTTAGGAATAGCTGGGAACACGAATAGAGGTATTATTAGGTATTCTGGGGAAAATATTCTTTGATAGTTGCTCGCAGTGTGAGAGTAGTTGAGAAAAAAAAAATGAAAAGTGAACACAAGATACCTCCTCAATCACTCTCATTGACAGCTATTAAATTAAATGCTGTATATAATATTTTACTACGAGTATATAAAGCAGTGGTATAAAATGAATCTGATCAAATATCCTAAAATTCCAATGGATGCTGGACCCTGAGTAAAAATAGATCAATTATTTTGTCATCCTTTCAAGGAAACTTTATCATAGGGCTTGCGGATGTCGTCTCCCTTGAGAAGATGTGGTTTCCTTGACTAATCAACTCCTTAGGTAATTCTAGCCGATTATTATTTATGAGGACTATATTAACTACATATAATAATCGTCAGCGGCTTTATTCAACTCTGAAAATACAGGTGGCTCTACATACAGATAAGACAAAAGTTTGTCCTACTCCGAAGCCAGTTACCAAAACTAACTTCAAAATGAGACAAAGCCGCTGGCAGGTTTCTTCTGAGCTATACCCCCATCTGCTCATACTTTCGCTGCTTCGGCTGACCTGTCAGGTGATTATTTATTTATTATTTATTTATTTATTTAACACTTCTTTGCACACAGTGTAATACAAATTAAATGTTACATAAAAGGTAAACACGGTATGTATACAAAAGGCGGCCTTATCGCTCAAGCAATCTCTTCCAGGCAACCTTAGGGTAGTTTGAAATATAAAGAAAGGAGAGATACGGATATGGTGCATAAAGAACAGAACAGCGCTAGGCAGAAAAACAGAAGTACACGATACATAAACTACTTAAAATAAATACTAATATACGTAAATAAAAAATAAATAATTATGTATATATATTTATATATAATAAATAAACTATAAAAAAAAGAGAAGAAAAAAACACGAGAAGTGGAGACTGAAACAAGATGCACTGAAAAGGAACGAAGCTACAGTGAGGAAAGAAAGTGGGACTTTACTTGCGACTTAAAACTGGTCAGAGTTTGAGCCGTTCGAATAGGCAGTGGAAGGGAATTCCACAGTCGCGTTGCCTTGGCCGTAAAAGAATCAGAGTAGAAGGTAGTGAAGTGAGCAGGAGTTCTTAGGCGTAGATTTTCGGCACTACGTAATTTACGTTCTTGTTGAATCTCACTGAAGAATTCGAAGCGCTCTCTTAAGTAAGCAGGGGATAAAGGATTGAAGAGAATTGAGTATAATAAAGATAGGATATGCCAGTCACGGCGAAGTCTGATAGGCAGCCATTCAAGTTTAGAGCGAAATTGAGAAACATGATCATACTTGCGAAGACCAAATATAAATCGAATACAAAGATTTTGAAGACGCTCAAGTTTATCAAGTTGCTGCTCTGTGAGGTTGGTGTAGCTGTTATCAGCATAGTCTAGGACAGGTAGAAGAAGGGAATTTGCGAGCATAGTTTTGGTCTCTATAGGTAGGAATTTACTTAGTCTTTTTAAGGTGTTGAACGTAAAGAAGAGCCTCTTGCTAACCTCTGAAGTTTGTGGAATCCATGTCAGTTTGCTATCCATCCATACACCTAGATTTTTGACCCGATCACTATAATTAATAACAACACCATTAAATTTAAGTTGCGGCAGGACTTCGCTGTCTATCCTTGAAGTCAGTTGATTACACCTGTTCTGGAGTATTAACTCCATCATAATCAAATCATGTCCTGATTACGACGGAGAGAACATCTCTTTTACATACATACATAATCATTACACCTGTTTCCCGTAGAGGTAGGCAGAGGTACGGATTTCCATTTGCTTTGCTACGATCCTTACAAACCTTCCTCGCTTTCTCCACACTCATCACTCTCATCATACACGCTAGTCGATTACAAAACTTGAAACTAAAGATTAAAAGGGCTTACTTCTTCCAGCTGGGGCGTCTGCTCATTATCATGTTCATCCTCCCACACCAGGAAGTTAGGATCAATGGTGTTGAGCCTGGGGTTGTTGGTGATGTGCAGTGACGTCAGAGACTCCAGCCCGCCCAGGGCTCCAGCCGAAATGTATTGTAGTCTACTCTGCCTGCTAATGTGGAGCTCACGAAGTTTGGTCAGGGATGATAGTGCCCTGGAAAACGAAGTTTATATTGCTTTTGAGGATTTTGTGCATCAAATGGATTCTTGGATCCATGGAGCAATTATAAAGAGTAGATGCCGTTTGAAATGGCGCAGTGATGTGATCATTGGCGCCTCGCCGACACAAAAGTGGGCGGAGCTTGTCATTGCTCGTGCTCCATGGTTGGAGCCACGGCCGAAACCAAGCACCCCGCACGTCTGCCTTCCGCCCCGTGTAGCCTTACAAATACTTTCTTACAAAACGTTTATTACGGCATCTCCTCTTTGTAATTGCTCCATGGTTGGATCAATCAACTTATGCAGTTTTAGTACTGCATAAAGGCGTCAGAGCTTAAAATTGCCTTTTAGAAGTCGGATTAACAGCCAAATGCTCCAAAACAAGGAGAAAGAATAGCGACTAGTGGCGATGGCGACAGAGATCAGGCCAAGCGATGGCGCTTGACACACATATTGCTAGTCATAGGCCGCGATAGGCGGTCTTCAATAGACACCATGATACCAAGATTATATTACTCGTAAACCTACGCGATATAGAACAGATTTCAGTTTTTATTGAGACGTAATAACACATACAAAATTTATCACTAGGACAATTCAGGACGACGCATTATGCCATTTTGTCCACTCATCATGTCACGAGGTGATTTTCACATTTTTATTGCGTTCTACTTACGTTCCCTCAGTCAAATTGGTGATAGAGTTTCCATCAAAGTTCAGCGCAATGAGACTGACTGCTTCGCTCAACACAGACGGCACCGTGGAAAACCGGTTGTTACTCAGATCTAGTCGCTGGAGCCGTCTCTGCCGCCGCAGCAGACCCTCGGGAAGAGCTTCCAGCTCGCAGTCCTCGAGGCTTAGGTCCTGGATAGAAACCGTAATCAGGTTTACAGACTGAATATACTTATCTACAAACATAAAATGTTTAAAAAAATACCCTCTTTTTGATAAAATTTAAATTTACTAGTTGTCGGGAAGAAATTGCTTTAAAAGCGATAAGGCTATATAAGGTATTTGGGCTAAGGTTGTTGTTGTTCTCTATTAAAATGCTTTTAATTAGGACATTGCAAGCTTGAATCAAATATAAATTTCGGCCAATGTTATTTTCGTGCTCCAGAAGACACGTCAGAACTCGAGAGGCGAGACTCTGTGACTAAAATAGACTGTAATCTATTATATAAAATACTAAAAGTAATTCTTATTCTTAATTTTGCTAGTAGCCTTGTACAAGGTGCTAGCGTGTTGATGAGTTGGCCTACGTTTGTCTGAGCTGAGTATCTACTATGCTGGAGCCGTAGAAAAGGCTAGTGGAAAACCAATTTATATGAAACTGTTCACATGTTTTAGCTAACCGTGTATCCATAAAAGCTCCTATTGCTACTTCTTACTAATCCTTACCGAACATTCTTCATTGGACATGTTGTTCTTGGCTTTCTTCCCGTCCTACATCTCAATCAGAACCTTAGTGCACCACTATCATATTAGCAACAGCATTATGCAAAGAGCATCGAAACCGAAAGTAAAACATTCCTTTCTCAGTGATACTAACCGTCAATTTCAAATCGCTCAAAGCTACCATCGTGACCTGGTCGATGAGAGCCAAGGGGTTCCCGCTCAGGTCCAACACCTTCAGGTCTCGCATGGACATGAAGATGTCTTTGGGCAATGCGTGGATCTCGTTGTAGGCCAGGCTAAGAGACCGCATGTTCATGAACATAGGAGGCTTGGATTCTGGCGACGGCCCGCCTGGTGAGAACGCTATCTGAAAATGTTTTAACATTATCAATCTGCAATACCGTTTTATTCGACCCGGAGGTCGTGGGTTCGATTCCCACAGAAAGCATATTAAGATTAGTTTCTAGTTTGGTTAGGACATTGCATACTTTAATCACCTGATTGTCTCATACATAACTCTTAATCAATAAGCACGAGCATGACAAAATATATAGTATACTCACATGATGATGATGATAATAATAGTCTTAATGAAAATTGTGGCCTTTATATTATATTAGTTGTTTCCCGCAGCTCCGCCTGCGTCAAAAAGTAGCCTATGTTTGACCCCGGGTCTTCAACTATATTCATACCAAATTTCATCAATCTCCGTTCAGCGATTTGGCCGTGAAAGCGTAACAGACAGACAGACTTTCGCATTTATAATATTAGTATGGATTGTAAGTAAATTTTGCACGTATGTTAGCAGACTGAACATTGGCCAAAAACTTTGTAACACGTTTTTAACACAGGTATTCTGGAAAATTAAACTTTTCTATTCTATTCTGAAAATAATGCTGATTACGTGCTTCGGAAGGCACGCCCGACCGCCACAAAGTAGGTGGTCGTTAAACCACGTGGCCGAAAGGCGATCCCAAATACTCTGACACCAGTGTGCACAAGGTCGATTGACCATGTAACCCATTCGATATGAATGAATGAACCGTTTTCTTAGATATCGGGGTTGTGACTTTATTGGCTATAAAGCAATCTCTCTCATTTCAGCAATTGGCTTGATGTATGATCGTTATGCATCCCAGAGTTAATTTCATTATTGAGACGTTCACAAATTCATCCTTAAACTCACATTAGACAGTTCTAAAACATTGATCCGATAAATACCCAACTCAACATACAGGTATGCGTGTAGGTACACTTTTATTCATGGCTCTATGAAAGAATTGGTTTATACAGGAGCAACTGATGATCTCCGGAACTCCATTTACAGTTAAACCAGCCAGACCAATAGGATCTCTTATGTGGGCTAAAAGCCATCCTCAGCTCTTCTTGCTCTGAGATTCAGAAGAGCCTATGTAGTAAAAGCCATGTGGTAGATGATTAATCCAAGTCAGGCCCCGCTCCCCGTCGTCGTTTCAACGCACTGAGAACCGGGCTGCCATTTGGTAGTCGTTAGATGAACCGAGTCGGAGGCCGAAAGGCGGTTCCTAATAGCTATGACACTAGGGTGTACAGTGTCGACCATGTAACCCACTCGAAATGAATGAATGACTGAGAACGAGACTTAAACTGTAGCCCAGATTACACGTATTTTGACTGGCTGCAAAACAAACTCACACCAAAAATCCTCCTGTTAATAGCTGCCGTGGACAACTGATTTCCACTCAGATCTAAGCTTTCCAGCTCCACTAGGTTCCCGAAGGCGTCGTCTTCGATCTTCTCCAGGTCGCACCTAGACAGATTCAGCTTATTTATCGGCAGGTCTGGGATGGGGTTCAAAGCATTCAGCGGGTTCCCACTGAAATCTATGTCTAGAACTTCTGTGCCGTTTAATCCTGTAAAAAAAATATATGTATTGGTAGTACTAGTTTTTGAGCACCCGACCATCGTTGTAAATATATGTACATCGATGACCACTTCTTCGGTCTTCTTAACTGCTTCCGTATCTAGTGGTTGAGGTGTTTAGGTAACACCTTATCGCACCCACCTTACCTTACTCAATGTCTGGGTCTAAGGCTAGACCCAGAGGTTGTGGGTGCGATTCCCATGGGAAGCACACTTTAGTGAAACAACTAGTAGTTTGATTACTTAAGACATTGCGGGCTTGAAATATCTGATTTTCTGTTAATAATGTTTCTTGTTTCTAAAGGCACGTTGCACGTGTTTGGGTGGGCATTAAAAAACCACGTCAGACCGAAAGTCGGTTCTGAAAAACTCTGACACTCGGGCGTATAAGGTCGATAGATCATGAAACCTATATGAATGAATTAACTAGTTTTTTGAGCACTTAGTCCAAAATTCAAGGACTTCAGTAATCATTATTTCAGCCGCAGTCAGGTCATAACTGGGCATAGGCCTCGGTATTTCTAGAATGCCTAGAATAGGAATAATAAAATGAATGAATAGAATAGGTTGAAAACTATATATACTGTTGATAACTATGAAACACACTATTGATCCTCATGATACTATTACTTATTTTTAGTAATCGATAATATCAAAAATATCTACATTTATCGATAGGGCTAGGATAATTTAACTAATTTTCAAGGCCACAAAACAATAGAATCATGCTACTATCTATACACTATCGTTATCGCAACTATACTAGTCGCCAATAGTATTTTTAATGTAATAAACCGTGAATCTTCACGCCCAAAGATTTATTTAAGCCTATGATGACTTCTTCTTTCGGTGTCATCTTCAACGAAGGTCGGCAACCATTAATGCAAAATGTACCCTTGAGACAGCCGCTCGGAACAAGAATAGCTTGTTTCTGTTGTACCATTGGCGTAGGATTCTTAACCATGAAATTATCCTTCTTCCAGACCTCTTTCTGCAATGAATCTTGCCTTGCAGTTAAAGTTGAAGAAGCTCATATTTGATGGTTATGATGACTAATATTTGTTAACCTATGATTCATTAAATCTGTTATACCGGAACAAAGATAAAAGTAACACCGGAAACGTCAGCTTTAGCAACTCGATAGGCTCACCATAGTACCTGTAAATCATTTATTAATAACACAGTGATCCGCAGAATTATTGATTAGACTGACTCCGTGGTCCAGTGGTTATGGAGTTTGCCCGAGACCCGATCGATTCCCTCGGAAGTATACTTTGTTTAGGTTTCCAGTTTCGTTAGGGCATGGTAGGATTGAGTCATCTGTTTGTCTGATCATCATCATCATCATCATCATTTCGTGTAGGTTACATTGTCAATCGACCGTGTACACCCTGGTGTCAGAGTTGTGCGGAACCGCCTCTCGGCGTCTGACGTGGTTCCTTTAACGACCACCAGATGGCGGCCGGGACCCACGGCTTAACGTGCCTTCCGAACCACGGAATCATCTTTATTATTAGATAATCAGGTGATTCAAGCCTGCAATGTCTGATAATAATGATGATTCCAAGCTTCGGAAAGTACGTTAAGCCGTTAGGCCCGGCTGCTATTTTGTAGTCGTTAGAGGAACCACGTAAGAACTCAGAGGTCGAAAAGCGGTTCGGAAAAACTGTCACCAGGGCGTTTAGGGTCGATCGACCATGTAACACACTCGATGTGAATGAATTAATGAACTTACCAGACCAATCTTCATTCTGGAATATGATCCGGATCTCTCTCCCACTGCAGTCTACATGGTGTTCATCACATTGGCAAACAGAACATACTGTGGATACGTTTTCTTGTGGTATTTGTTCTGCGTTATCTGTAAGTGTTTTTATGCATTTTAGTAGGTCATGATGACGCACCTGCTGCAGGTGGCTGCATACTGGGCGCATAAGATTTGAGTCATCGACACGATGAAGAAGAAGAAATAGGTATTGCGTTGTCCATGCGTAGATCTAACGTCTATCACCCCGCTCCGTTTTCGTCCTAGCCTATAGCCTTCCTCGATAAATAGGCTATCCAACACTGAAATAATTTTTCAAATCGGACCAAGTAGTTCCTGAGATTAGCGCGTTTAAACAAACAAACTCTTCAGCTTTATAATATTAAGTAAGAATAGATTATAGAACTAGCTATTTCCCGCAGCTCCGCCTGCGTCAAAAAGTATTCATGTTTGATCCCGGGTCTTCAATTATATTCATACCAAATTTCATCAAAATCCGTTCAACGGTTTGGCCGTGAAAGCGTAACAGACAGACGTATTTTCCGATTATACTTTACATATCACACCTGTGTACAAATGGAGAATCTATACCTACGTGAACCTGAGGTTATTTGTTAGAATTTTCAAAATCTATGCTACCTACTTCCTTTAAAAGTTAGATATTTTTAACATCAACAAAGGATATTGCAATGTATATTTAACTATTTCGTGGTATTTCCAAGGTTTCTTATAGAATCTAGTAAAACAATTTTTGGGGACTAAAGATGTTTCTCTCATATTTTTTGTACAAATAATTATCATTTGAAAAACATCAACTCCTGGATACATCTATCTGTTGTCAAGACAATTGCCCGCGAGATTCATTTTGCGAGATTTTGTTCAGCTGAATGAATGACCACTTTATTGTGCATTTATATAGAATATAGGTAGGTTCTAATTTTTTTTTTGTATTTATTTAGAAACCCCTTAATATAGATTAAGGAAGTAATTCTTGAGTTATAAATGGTGTAAATAACCCAAATTCTATGCACTTATTTATAATAAAAATACTAGCTGACCAGGCAAATTTTGTACCGCCTCCGAATATATTCACCTTTTAAACCTTCCCTTGACTTCCACAAATAATTCAAAACCAAAAATAGCGAAATCGGTCCAGCCGTTCTCGAGTTTTAGCGAGACTAACGAACAGCAATTAATTTATATATATATAGATTCTTCTTCCCTTTTCTCATCAATTTTATCAGTGCCCACTACAAGCTGTCATGCTGCCTGAAGGCATCTGACTGCCCTTTAAGTAATATTTGGTATTGATGGCTTACCGTTTTCATTCTGAGAAAAACTAACACACGGTAACGTTAAAAATACGATTAACACATTATATTTCATTTTTCTGTTATAATTTGTTCATAACTTAAATAAAGCCACACACCACGACACCACGCGAACACCTATGTTAAAAATAGGAAATACTTATTTTTGTTGATAAAGTCCTTGCTACAAAGATTGTCAAAGATTAAGCGTTCTATCAGAGTGACTTTTTGATGTAGGTCTAGGTACTTACTTACTAATAGGCTACCTGAAAATATTTTATTGTTAATCACAGGTAAAAAGTTGCAAATGAATTCTATGATGTATCCACCATGTCAACACTGTTAGCCAACGATGTGTTGCAGATCCTTTATTGATAAAGCTGCTTTTCGCTACAGTTTCGGTCGATAGAAGGTTGGCGATGTATCTACTATAGTACTCAAGTGCCTAATAACAGTTTAGACCATAATAAAACATTCATAAATCCATGGTTTAGACGGACTTGCCCACTCATGTCAAGATATCCCAACTTTTGCGGTTATAAGAAAAAACACTATCTGATTCGCAGGCTTTAGGTTTTTTGCCCTAAAACGTTCATTTTAGGGCCCAAAAAACTAGTAAAATTATACCAAGAGTGTTATTTTTGAAAAGTGAATCTCACACAAAATCGGCGAGTCAAATAATTTTTGTTCGATATCGAAGGATTTTCTTTCGACATATCCATTGTTGACGACAGCCACGCAGCATCGTTAATTTTAAATTAACATTGTAAATAATGTAAATAATAAAGAAAAAACTCATAGCGAAAAATGAAGAGAAACAGAGCCATTTTTCGCTATCCTGGGCGACCAATCACAGAGCCTACATTAAAGGAACAACCACAGCGCCTACATTGAATGACCAATGACAGCGCCTACATTAAATGACAAGTGCGCCGTGATTGGCCGACTCATTTTGCCCGACCGTATGCTACCTGCGCGTAGCAAAATGACAATATAAACTGCGCACCTTCAATGCGTCAGCGCACCCTTCAGGCACAATAGTGTCGGCCCTTATGGCATTGAGCGTTTGCTACCGCTCGCGAGTTTGCATCGCTCGCTTGATCAAAGGCAAAGCCCATGGCCGAGGTTCGTCCCAACTGGGAGCCCCTTGTGCATTTGCCGAAAAGGCTGAGTGGTTAATAGCCCTCGCCTCAAACTGTCCCGCTGTAAATTTAAAAGCTCACAGGAGCTAAAATTGTAGGTCCGTTCAAAAAAAAAAAAGTGCGTCAGCGCAGTTCGAAACAGATTGAATCAGATAAATAGACCAGTGCAATATAGTGTGTGACTTCTTCAATCATCCAGATCGGATACAGTGAATCAAGAATAAAAACTCCAGACATAATTAGTGAGCCAGTGTTTCATTGTTGGAAGAACTGTATGGTTTTGAGGATGGCCCTCAAAACCATACAGTTCGCAAATTATTGACCGACCGTCAACATCCATACTTCTATATCCATACTAATATTATAAATGCGAAAGTCTGTCTGTCTGTTACGCTTTCACGGACAAACCGCTGAACGGATTTTGATGAAATTTGGTATGAATATAGTTGAAAATCCGGGGTCAAACATAGACTACTTTTTGACGCAGGCGGAGCTGCGGGAAAAGGCTAGTACTAAATAATAATAAAATACTACTTATATATATTATTAATATTATAGAGTTTGTTTGAACGCGCTAAATTCAGGAACCATTAGTCCGATTTGAAAAATTCTTTCAGTGTTGGATAGCCTATTTATCTAGGAAGGCTATAGGCTAGGACGAAGTCTAGACGGGCTGCTAGTATGTCATATATTTCAAAATTAGCACTCCCGTTGCGTCCTTGGACATGTCCTTACACCTGTAGGTAATATTTTGTAAACCATTGAAAGGAGTGTCTATTCCACCAATATTTATTCTATGGATTATCAAATCTTATCTTGAAAACATCAAATACTGGATAACACAGTACGTTGGAAATACATCTTTAAATTTAAATCTGCGATACTTACTATAAATACCTATAATATTACGAATTGCTTGATAAAAATGTGTAAATGACATATAGTATAACGAAGTACCTATTTAATCACATGTGTAGTACTAAAATAATCATTTGGCACTGACCGCAACTAATTTTCATCTGAAGCTGTATTTTTACGACAAAGCGACTTGGAAAACTCTATTTTTGAAATGGGGAAGGCACACTAAGCAGGGCTAAACGGCTTAACGTGCCTTCCAAAGTACTGAACCATCGTTATCAGACAATCAGGTAATTCAAACCGGCAATGTTTGAAAGTTGCAAAGGTTTCAATTACCTTATTTTCTGATAATAAAGATGATTTCGTGCTTCGGAAGGCACGTTAAGCCGTTGGTCCCGGCTACCATATGGTGATCGTTGAAGAAACCACGTCAGAGGCCGAGAGGCGGTTCCGAACTCTGACATCAGGGTGTACATGATCGATTGACAATGTAACCTACCCGAAATGAAGACGATGACCGAACTGGAAACAACTAAACAAAGCGTGATTCCCGTGGGAATTGAACCCACGACCCCCGAGTCTAAGATAAACTTAACCACTGGACCACGGAGGCAGTTAGCGTTTCATTCGTTCACGTTAAGCTGTTGGCCCCGGCTGTCTTCGCTAGATCGCAGTCGACGTCAGTGTCCGATGCCATCAAGATGATCTGCGCGCTATATTTAGGAATTACGAATATGTAACGAACTATTGGTACTTAGATAAAAAGTTAATGACGTGTCTATTGATAACATAATGCCGATTTCCTAAAAAATAGCTTTTGTATTTGAATATCTCAGGTTTGAGAGGCTAACACGGGGACGTTAGACCAAATATGTAGAGGCCCTTCAAAGAAGTTGGTGTCATTAAAGTGGTCCTGCTTGTTCTCGCTTATATCAATACATGATACAAGAGCCCTTTTTTGAAACTAGCTTTTTCCCGCAGCTCCGACTGCGTCAAAAAGTATATTTAGGTTCTGTATGAATCATACATCCATACTAATATTATAAATGCAAAAGTCTGTCTTTCTGTTTGTTACGCTTTCACGGCTAAACCGCTGAACGGATTTTGATGAAATTTGGTATGAATATAGTTGAAGACCTCGGGTCAAACATAGCTGCGGGAAACTGCTAGTTTTTATATATATTAATTTTCTACCTATATCATTATCTATACCTGTTACCTAATTCTGTTTTTGTACAATAAAGAATTTTGGTCTTAATAATATTTAATTCAATTATCTCGTTTTTATTGCTCTTAGATTTATCTTAAGGCGAGTACTTATAGTCTTAAGTAATGACTCACATCTAGGCAACAAACAGCAAATCACATTTATTTTTTTCATACTTACTAAATGTACTTTTTCTTAGCGACTCTGGCAATTATGGTGAGGGCCAAAACTCTGGAACTGACAAAAAATTGTCAATGGCTTCATATATAAGTCTCTGATAGAGATGGGCCGAATGTGTCTTGAACCGAATACGATTGAAGAAGACCGATATTTAAATAATATTTTTATCGTCTCCCGGAAGTACAGTATATTCTGAGCGACTATTCTCAAAGGCAGGGAATGTTTACGAAAAAAAACGTTACAGATTCCACCCAGACACAGCCAAATCTTGAGTGCTTAGATTTGATGAGACAGATCTGATTTTCTTTAAAAAAATAAACATGATTATAAAGTGATGATAAATTGTTTAACTTAGTTATTTATATACGTGAGTATATTTTTTTTTGTACCGAATATTCGGCATTTGAACCGAACTTCGGCCGAATGCCGAAGTTCTGTTCAATTCACCGAAGTTCGGTTTAACCGAATGTTAAACGAACTTCGGCCCACCTCTTATCTCTAAGCGTGCAGATGCAGAAGATGAGCCATGCTTTCATAAACTCTACATATAGAGACACCACTTTTTATACAACGAAATTTGTTCAAAAACTGTAAGACATGGGAGGTCACGTCCAGGGCGAAGACAGTGTAGGAGTGAGGCCAACGAGCCTTTCTCTTCTCCAATCTCTCTTTCCAAATATGAACTTTCAACTAAAGTAAGTAAGTTATGCGATAATGCGAGCTCCATAGATTAATAATTGGTCTCGCGCGCTCGACTAGATACCGCGCTGTGAAGAAAAATCAGTTTCCAGAATGCGGCCGCTTATTAGGAAAGTGTGTGTAAAACAATGTGCAAAGACGCACACTAGCGTCGATTCCGGTGTTGCCAGCTACTTGACTGGTGCCCGACCAATGGGAAAATTATTAATTGCTGTGGTCTTGTTACGTATTATAAAAAGTAGCTCAGAAAATCCTTTAAAATGAAATTAAAATAAAACTGGCCAAGTGTGAGTCGGCTCGCATGTAGACGGTTCTGTACTATTTTTTATTTTTCTCCATTTGGACCTCCTAAACAAATTTAAAATTATCTCATAGGTTTTCCTATAATTAATGAATCGAAATTCTGGAATCGATAGTTTAGGAGATAAGGTAGGGGAAATGGTTAGTTTTTGTCTACATACTTTATTTTATAATTCTAATATAGAATCCTAAAATTGCATAAAAACTTTCTTTTGATTTATTATTACACAGTACAGTATGTTAAACGTTACTTTAATTTTCTATTTAGCTTGGAGCTAATTGATTACTGACCTCTTTTTAGTTGTAACCCGGGTTTAAATACAGATAAATAAATAGACATACACATCCTATTAATATTATAAATGCGAAAGTTTGTAAGTATGGATGGATGTTTGTTACTCTTTCACAACTAAACCGCTGAATTGATTTTCATGAAATTTGGTACGGATAGTTAGTTCAAGACCCGGAGTCAAACATATGCTATCTTTTGACGCAGGCGGAGCTGCGGTAAACATCTTGTACATACGAGTAGATATTATCATGGCCTTTTTACATACAGTAGTGTTGCCGGAAAATACTTTACACATCGAATAATAATCGATTCTTTGATAGATGAAAATATAATCTAGGGTATCCATAGTGACAATATATCGATAGTATCGATATTGATACTATCGATAATATATTTCTGTATTTTTTTTCTGTATGAGTTGAATGACGATGATTTGTGTTATGCCCGCTGTACATCCCGCCGCCGAGTTCCGGTATATCTGTATAGTATCGGTGCCTGAAATGCTTGGTATTGTTGTTAATCCATTAATCGATTATTTTTCATAAATTTTCAAAAATCAATACTACAGATTAGATTTAATCGATACCACAGATACATAATCGATTAATAACCATTGATATAAACGATTACCTATGTTGATTAAATCGATATAAATTATATCAACCCATTTCAATAATCGACTAATTGTTTGATATTGCAGTTAATAATCGATTAATTGTCAAAAATCGATTAAATTTATTATATCAATACTTTCAATATCCTAGATTATTAAAAAAAAACCAATTCGATTAATCGATTATCCGGCAACAATACCCTTCGGGGTACCAACTACCTAAAGGCAATATTTAGAATGTTGATGGGCGTAAAGTGGAAATGGAATCAAAATAGTGATAGGTTGCTAGTCGCCTACTGATAGGTATGGTTCTTCGATTTTCGCCCACTTCCTTCACTCGCCGGCTTATATGGTCTGCGCGGGAAGAGAAGCAGCTAGTACATTCCACGTATTTACTTTTCTCCCACATCAGCATTAAAGAAATAAGATGTTAAAGACAGACAAAATTGACAGAAAAAGTCAAAATTACAACATCCCTCTTTTGGAGTTATAAAACAAAATATCTAAATAAAAAATAAATAATTTTGAAGTGAAAACTTCTTTAGCGGCGCTGAGCACTTTTTTTTGTATGGGTAAAAACTTTCAAACTCGCGTCAGGGTCACGTGATGCTGATCGAAAAATCGTAAGATCGAGGGGAAGGGAGAGGAACTAGTATCTCCCACTCTTTCTACCGTGCCTGAGTGTGCTGCTCTGTTTAGGCGGCACAGGGCGCTTGCGCGAATGACCGTGTGTGTCCCTTCACCTGCTTTGGGCCCCCCGCTACCGCTACGCTACCGTGCTTCAAAACGCGCCCGCGCGCGCGCGCGTTACAAGCGTTTTAGATAAAGCGTTGTTTACAACTCGAGTGTAGGGTTACAATAACACGTAAAATTTATGTTTGTTCACAGATAATCGACCTTATCGACAAAACTGTTTGGATAACGATATCATAAGTGGTTCTTTTGTAGTAACGGGTGGAAGGAAAATATTTCTTTTTTGTCCCCGTAATTTTGTACTATAATGATTTTTTAAATAAAAGTTGTACCATATATATGCCTTATTTTTTTATAATCTAACAGTATCTATCTAGTTCTGTTATTAAAACAAAGAATACTATCCTGCTACAGTAAACTTTTGAATGAAAAATAAATTACAATTTTGAAATTCGCGGGTTTTTGTACGAAAAAATGATATATTTTGCATCAAGACTTTGTTTTACAAATTTCGTTAAAAGCAATGAATACACATATTTTATTGAAGCCTAGCTATCTTAGAATAGATAACAAGCATTAATAAGTTCTCAGAATGTTCAAATTGTGAAAAAACTGACAAACAATGGACCTCCGTCGTTTTTTATGGTCGGCTCGACCGATCTTTTCCCAAGGTCAGTATAAAAACTACTACACGAATCCAAAAAAAAAAAATTCAGTATTGCTTGGAAAGGAACGTACTGTCGAAAAAAAATACTAACCTAAAATATAATAAATGTGGACTGCTCCCATAAAATCCGTTTGTGGCGCATTTTTTGCGCGCCCGCTGTCCCATACTAAGATGCTACGTTAGACAAGGACGCGATCCTCCACTCGCGCGTTCTTTTTTTGAAATCATGAAAGATCGCTTGAGTTAGCGTGGTTTCTTGTTATTTTTTATTGCTTATTATTAAATTAGTAATATAAATAGAAAAAGTTGCACAGAAAATAATGAATTTTATAATTTATGAAAAAATGTTTTTTGCGTGGTCAGCCATTTTGTTCCCAACTTTTTCGATAAAAAATGGAAATAACACATGAAAACATAAAGTGATCAATTATGTTTGTATTTTATATTAAAATAGACTTATTTAAGCATTATCTCAAAAAATTTCATTAGTTATAATAAAGAATAACATCCCTAGCCAGGCATTTTCCCGTACCGTGATCCTAGAAAAAAATGAGACCCGTCAAGCTCAACTTCAAATTCGTGTTTAAAAATTTTTTCGGCCCTGGATGGCAATGGAATTATTTATTATTCGATAGTGGCAGGATCGTAGTTAGCCGAGAAAAAGCCATAGACACATAGAGTTACTCAGTGTTGTGTAACTAAAAAATGATGCAAGCGAAAACAGTTGGGGCTGATCGAGCCCAGAAGCACAGTAGCGCAGAAAAACGTTGGGCTCGATCGAGCCCGTAAGCAGGTTAGGGTTTTTGTACGAAAAAATGATATATTTTGCATCAAGACTTTGTTTTACAAATTTCGTTAAAAGCAATGAATACACATATTTTATTGAAGCCTAGCAATAAATAAACATTGTATTCTACCTCATAAATGATAGTACTTTTATACTTATAATTAAACACAACGTTAATATTGAAGTTTTCACTTCTGCGCTCCATGAGTCCTACAGTCTCGTAGTCGTCAGCGAATATCGAGTTTTTCTTTTTGTCTCATTTCATTCATTCATATCGTGAGTGAGGTTACGTGGTCAGAAGAAACTGTATACCTTGGTAACAGAGTTTTATGTAAAGGCCACCGCCTTTCGTACTCTGCATGGTTACTAATGACCACAAATTGGCAGCCGGGACGTGCAATGAAGATATTTACAAATTAACAAGTGAACCAACAATTTTTAGGAATGAAACGCAATACTAAAAACTAATATATTTTTATTACGTATAATTGTATCTAGTTTACAAATGGCTGGTGGGAATTTAAACGGATATTCAATTTATTTATTTGTAAAACATCTTGTATAACTATTTTTACGTACTAAGGAATAAAAATTCTAAATAAAATTATTAACAGTAAGAAACAAAATAATTATATACATAAAAGTATTGTTTACACACTTTATTAATCTCTATGTGTTATTATGACATAATAATTTAAAATCTAATAAAAATTTAATTTTTAGGTAAAAAAAAGAATAGTCACCGACTAAAATGAATCCAAAAAGCCACACATAGAGTTTAGCACGAGTCATCCTTTACAAAACATGCACTAATCTTCGAAGTATATGTAATTCCAACTTTCATTTTTCATAAACTTTTTATACATAAAAGTATTTTTTATGGTTTAGCATCTTATTCATAAAAAATACCATGAAATTACCAACGTATGTAAAGGCAATTTTAACTAAAATATGTTTAAATGTCTAGCTGTTTTATTAATTTTGGCCAGTGTCCTTTTCATGGCGGCTTCTGGATCTCTATAATTGATATGTATAACAAAATTTTGCGTGAATCACACCTTTCGAGAATAGCACCCTTGAATCCTCAACCTCAACAGCGCAGAATTCTGGTTGACAATATTATAATATTACATCTCAGCAGCAGATAATATAAATTAAAAAAAAAAAAAAACAAACAATAACTTGACATATATTTTTTGCCCAGCAGTGGGTCATACATAGCTAATAAAAAAAATATCTTACAGTTATCATTACTTACTAGTTTAAGTCTATATATAGTTATCATCGGCAGGCGCTCTCTTGTAGAAGGCCCGAGACATGGAGGACGGTCCGCGGAGCCCTATCCAGGCGAAGTAGCCCTGTCTCCACATGAGCACCAAGGCGAGCATGATCGGTACGGCTAGCAAGACTCCTGAAAATTCGTCAATTAGTCAGGTTTTCTTAGGTATTCTAAGCACGTGTTCCTAATTGGGTACTCGGTTTATTATACAAGGAAACCAGACCACCAGGAATGACCTAAGGTGTGTTAGTGGGTAACATTGTCAATTTTTCAGGCTCAAACTATAGGCAATCTACACAGCCTAACTACTGCCATATATCGATAACAATCGGCACCAACTTAAAATTCCTTCCAAAGCACGGAGGAGCTCGCGATAGAAAATGCCACTAAATGGTGACCAAGCCAACAAGTCAAATCGAATCAAATCAAATAATTTATTTGTGAAAACATAGGTATACATGAACATGCAGTTGTTACAGAATAATAGGGAACGCTATGTTTTGCCATTAAAGTATGGCGTACAAATATTCAGTAATTTAAAAGATTAATAACATCATTCTAGTTATGTCAAATTGAAAATAAAATTTATACTATAATAGTATGTCAAAGTGTTACAAATAATCAAAATTGTATGTTATCATCATTCAAAAAGTCATTAATTTTATAGTAACATTTGTCAATCAGAAATTCAAATAAATTATTTTTAAACATTATTAAGTCATTAATTGATTTTAGATTATTCGGTAACTTATTATAGATTTTTGGTGCCATTCCTATTATAATTTTTCTAATATGTGCCCGAGCACATCGCTGTGTACAAACATTGTAAATGTACTGTGGTCGCAAAGCATTGCGCCGCCTCGGTAACAACTTCGGATTACCTTTTACAAAAATCGCAACTTCATAAATATATAAAGATGGTACAGTTAATGGCTGATCTGTAGGGCTATGTTAGTCACTTCTATTCTGAACACACTTACGGGAAGAATAAGAAAATAGCTAAATTAGGAAATTCTTGGAATATAAGGATTTACCAGACAGGCTCGAATCACCTGATTGTCTGATAATAAAGACGATTCTGTACTTTTGAAGGCCATTAGTCCCGGCTGCTATTTAGTTTTCGTTAAAGTAACCACGTCAGAGGACGATAGGCGGTTCTGAGAAACTCTGACACCAGAGTTTACAGGCCATGACCATGTTGACCATGTAACCCACTTGATATAATTTAATGAAGGGGTTTACCTATGAGAGTTCCCAGTAAAATGGCACCATCCTTCTCGGGATGGTGGCCGTATTTGTCCAAACACCTCATGTCTCGGTGCAGCTCGTGAAGACGCTTCATGTTGTAGCCTCGCATCTCTATGGGTTCTTGGCATCTGTGGAAAAACATTAAGAGAAAATTGACCGACGATGTTTTTCTAATGGTTTGGGAAATGGAAGATCAGAAGCTTTGATTTCCATAATTTTTTTTTGTGGAAGTGATCTATATACTGTTACTTCAGATACGTGCCACTTCTATGTATTTTCCGTGGCTGACATAAGATATTTTTTGTGTGCAGCTTACAGAGTAATAGTTTTGCCAAGATGAACCTCTGATAGAACCCTATGTAACCCCATCGCGCCAAGTTATTTACCACGGTTCCCATGGAAAGATTACTTTGTTTAATTGTTTCCTGATTGTGTGACAATAAATGTGTCAAGCACTCTTTAGTTATTTCTAATCTTGTTCCTCATTCTCAGCTGTTCAGCTTCTGTCGCGTACTGTGGCATAACATCCTAGGCTCTTTCTTAAAGTAACTATTACGACTTCACGAGCATAAATATGTACATTAGAATTATTTCTTCTTCTTAGGCAATGAAAGCAAATACGGGTTGCATGAACGGAGCCTCGCGAGTCCCCGTGTTACATAATGAAACTCCGGCGCACACTGGGCAACAATTTGCAGTCTAATCAGATAGATAGTCTAACGCAGATTGTCAGATCCTTTCGCCACAATATGGCTAACGTTCGACTAGCAAAGAAGAGAGACAAAAACAAAATCAACTCACGACATCGCAGCTGTAGCGTTCGGATGCAAAACCTCAATAAACTTGACCAGGTTGTTGACCATCCACTGGGTGGTGCAGTCGCAGAGCCAGGGGTTGTCGGACACGTCGATGTCCTGAAGGTTTTCCCAGCGAGCCAGGAACCGGGAGTCTATGATTGTCAGGTTGTTTGATTGGAGGTACAGCTGGGAAAGAATTTTTTTTTTAAGTTAAGGTACCCGATTTTTGAATGTATGACTTAAATATAGAATGAAAATCGTTCGATGTGAAACGAAAATTATTCGATTTCGAACAAATATCTATCCCAGATTTTGAGTCACACTTTTCAAAAATAGCACACCAGAGAAACGAGTGAGTAAGCTCGATTTTGCTATAGGAGATGGTGGTTATCCTGTAGTTAAGAAAACAGGTTAAGTTAGTTTGTTTTAAATTTATATTTATCGTATCTACTATTGTAAACAATGTAAAGTATTGTAATGTAAAGTATTGTAACAATGTTCTTTTTGTACAATAAAGTTTTTACATACATGCATACATAAACCCTGTACACTCACTGGTACCGCTTTTCGGCTTCATGGTTCCTTTAACGACAGTTTGGGGATAACAGCTAGTATTCTAGACCAACGGGTTTACGTACCTTTCGAAGCACGGAATCATCATTATTATCACAATCGGGCCATTCAAGCCTGCAGTGTCCTAACCAAACTGGAAACAACAAAACAAAATATGCTTTCAGTGGGCATCGAACCCACGACCTCTAGGCCTTCAGGCAAATGCCGTAGGGGCAATTAAAAAACCAACGGAGAAGAAGAAGTACTTACATGGGTCAGTGGAGGGTAGTCAAACATTTCACCAATATCATCAGGACGCGCCAGAGCTTTAGGGTCGATGTACGAAAGTTTCTCGTTAAAGCTCATGTGCAGGCGTTCGAGGTTCTCCAACCCGGCGAGCGAGCTTATACCGATGCGGGTGAGCTTTGGCATGTTGCACATGTGAAGTTCCTGGAGCTTTTTCAGTCTTGGAAAGCCTCTGAAAGTAGATAAAGGTTTTACAATAAGCTATTCTACTCAATATTTTTTTTTATTATTCATGTTCAAACTTTAAATTCGAAAACAGAAGGATTTTTTTTTTATTCGTTCTATATTAAACTTATAAGCCTTTGAAATCCTGTGGAAGGGGACACTGTCCAGAAGAAGAAAAGGACGCATATATGTGCAGTGACGTCACTGCCACTTTATTTCATGCGTACAAAAGAGATAGCAAGATGTCCCCACCACGCTCCCACTTTTCGTCATTAGTTTGATGCTTTTATTAATTAACAATTTTTTTGTTGTTTTCGGAACCGGTTACTTTTTAGTGTATGTATTGTTTTGTATAAAAATATTGTCGAAATGTGATCACAGTCAAGTTGGCAAATAGGCACATGGCCCACATGGTGGTAGATGGTCACAACAATCCATGTACGCCTCAAGGGTTACACGTATGCGACGCCTTTCCAAAGATCTTTTCACATCCTTTTCCGGAATAGAAAAATATTACGCTGAAAGAAACATAAAACAGACAATGAAAAATTGTATCAGACTTACGGGAACTCTTCAGAATCTACATCCAACTCCTCAATAGGGTTCTGGTTGAGGTTGAGGTACAGCAGGTTCTTGGTTTCCCCCAACTCCTGAGGAACCGCTTTCAGCAGGTTGCCGCTGAGGTCCAAACGCTCCAGGTATTGAGGGGTGTGGAGAAGGCGGTCTGGGATCTCTTCCATACCACAGGAACGCATACGAAGAACCTGGAGAAAAGATAAAAGTAGAAACAGTGGATATGGACTAAAATGCCAGACTGTGACGACATCTCGACGAATTCGTAAAAAAACAAATGTCGTGTTGGTGAATCGTCAAAATGGGAAACAACAGTTCCTTTATTATGAGATTTTCTTGACGCAGACGCTAACGACTGTGGCAAACCTGTACAGAGCCTCTGGTGGATTGTAGTATGGTGAAGTTAACTAAGAAATTCCATGTAAAATCTTTACGCGGCCGCTAGTGTTTGCGTTAGTAAAACTCATAGCAGAGGTACAGTTGGCCAAGTTTGTATTACGTTCTTTATGTGTGGCACGTGGATTCTCCAAAGAACAAAGGGTATTGATGCCAAGCAGGGTTTGGAAGGTTATGAATCTTTCAGGATCTTTACAAGATTTTAGACTGATCGTGACTCCCTTGTTTACTAGTTCAAGGGCAATTACTTTGTGGTTTAATGGACTATCACCCCCATAGTCTCAAACGTTTGCGCAAACTCGACTCAACCTTACTCCAACTCATTGGTATAATCATAGTTGTCGCTAGCTTCCTTGACTTATGGAGATTCCTCATTGGAGGTGAGTATTGAACTGTCAAATATAAGGTTGGTCGAGAGGTACCTTGAGACATCCTTGAAATGAAACAAAGTAGTTATACTTAAATCAGTTGTTTTGCCACTTTTTGCCTAGGTATCTATTACTTTATTTTTTTTGTGCTAAGAATTGTTATTAAAACCTGTGACGTTCCTCATTGGAGTTTGCTCAAGCAACCAACTAAGAATATCGTTTCCAAGGAAAATTCGAGGACTTCCTTGAGGTGCCCTTCAATGAGTTTGAGTGAAGGACGACCTTCTGGTTATGTTTAAGAATACGGTGTCAGTGTCCCTTATGTCATTTGTTTTCTATCCGAGGTAAACCCCATCCATAGGTTTTTATAGATGCACTAAGGATGCAGATATGTCAAGCTGCGCATCTCCCTCACTAGCTCGTAGGGTATTGTGATAACCGTCTTATTTTAATGCCAATAAAATGGAAACCAACTAAGAGAGCCATTTAGCGAACCAAAGTCTAAGACCAGATTAAGAATATTGGATGTCCAAGCTTGAAAGACCGTCAAAGCATCATCATATCAGTCTCAGTCAGTCCATTGCTGGACTATAGGCTTCCCCGAAGGTTTTTCAGATTTACCAGTTGGAAGTGGCCTGCATCCAGTAATGCCTAAAGAGCTAATCCACTGGCCTATGTCTGTCATATTTGTTCTCCTACGGGTCTTCTCATCAATTTCGTATATTCATTCATATCGAGTGGGCCACATGATCAATCGACCCAACGCACCCTGGTGTCAGAGTTTTTCGGAGCCGCCTATCGTCCTCTGACGGACCAACGGCTTAACGTGCCTTCCGAAGCACAAAATCATCATCAGACAATCAGGTGTTTCAAGCCGGCAATGTCCTAACCAAACTGGAAACAACTATACGAACCCACGATTCGATTTCGTAGGTAAACACCGAGCATCAAACAATGTACCTTCAACAACGGCAGACTTGAAATTGCGACCAGCGTGACATGATCCGCGGTTCCCAAAGGATTCCCACTGAGGTCCAACTCCTGCAGCTCTGGCATGTGTTCGAATAGGTCCTGGTTCAGGGATCGAAGGTTGTTGTACGCCAGGTTCAGGATGCGCATGGAGCGAAGAGGCTCGTACTCTTCTGCTGAGTAACGACCCTGGAAACATTATAGATTCTAGTGTTACTTTGAGTAAAGCGAAAATATGAAAGCGCCAATGAATTTGTAACGATGCTGTTTTGTTTAATTTTGAGTGGAAAAAACAGTACTACATACTAGCCTCGGTCGTAAAGCCGGCTTCGTCTCGTCTTTTTGACGTGACAACGTCTAATAACTCGATACTACGGGCTGCATGCACGAAAAAGATGACGTCATTGTCCCGTTACGCTCATTGTCGCGTTCCGCAAGCGAGAGCGCGGCACGAACGAGAGAGAGGCATGATTATGTGTATTATACTACTGTAATGTTTGACGTTGTCACGTCGAACTACCGTCTGTAAACCGACTTTACAGACAACCAATTTTTTTTTAAGAGTGTTCTCCAATGACGTAAATTATTTTTTCGTCTAAGCGTGTTTTTCCTAGTTGCAGCTCAGCTTACACTTCGGAGCCTAGGGTACGCTGTAAGTCAAGGGCCTTGATTTGACGGCACCGGTTATTACAATGGAGCGACTGCCGTCTGACCTCCGTAATCCTATTTACAGGAAAACCAGACCAACAGGGCCGACTTTTTATGTTCTTAGTCTTTGATTAGGTGATTTGTTGTTAATTTGAACCGTTGATGTTGTACATACAATACAATATAACTTTATTGCCCACGTCTGGGAAATCACAAAACTGAAATTACAACATTGTTAACAATATGGAGTTTATGGAGCAACGGCGGTACATTTCCTGTAATATGATTCATTGAGATTATAAACTGTTGATTATACGGTGTTATCATTTTTATTGTTGATATTTAACATGTCATGAATAATAAATACTTTATTGGTACACTTGAAATTAGTAACAGAATACCAGAAACGTCAAGTTGTCATTGCGATCCAATTGCTATTCAATTGTGCACTACCAGTATGTAAAATAAGAGAATCAACCCAGATAAGCATGTATTGGAGATGGAAAATTAGTATGATGTGATGCAATAGATCCAGAATCTTTATTTTTACCCGACTGCGCCAGAAGGAGGGTTATGTTTTTCGGAAGAATTTATACTCTATTGTTACATACTTATATACATAAAGTGAGTATAAATACTCTCGAAAAACATTTATGTATGTATGTATAATTGTTTGGCACGCTCTACAGCCTGAGCGGCTCGGTAGATTTTAGCTTGAGAGGTGTCGTTAGATTCGTATTTACTGTGACAGTGATACTGGGTATGACGAAAACAAAAAAAAAAACAAATTTTATGTTTTTTCATGTGGAAATAACACAGAAAGTCAGTCGGGGGTTTTAGTCTTTTTTCTCTCTTTTGAGTCTAAATTAAGACTTACCTCAAAAGCATGAGGACTGAGCTTTTCATAAGTGAGCTTATTATGACTCAGGTCCAAAACGACCATCTCCTGCAAGTCCCGGAAGCTCCCAAAAGCTATGTAGTCTATGGCATTATGCGAGAGATTGAGAACTTTCACAGGAAGCTCCGCCATTGCTGTTATGTTAGGAAGTGAGTTTTCGCTCAGGTCTACATCGGCAGGCTTGATCGCGGCTAGAGCTGTGAATATAAGTATAAATTAAATTGAAAAAAATATATAGAAAGTACCTCCCCCTTTTTTAAAGTTGGTTAAATAGGATGGAAATATCCAGGAGTGCTATTTTTGAAAAGTGTGAATGTCTCAAAATCGGCGATTCGAATAATTTTTGTTCGATATCGAACGTTTTTCATTCGACATATCCATACTAATATTATAAATGCGAAAGTCTGTCTGTCTGTCTGTCTGTTACGCTTTCACGGCCGAACAGCTGAACGGATTTTGAAAAAATTAGGTATAAATATAGTTGAAGACCCGGGGTCAAACATAGGCTACGTTTTGACGCAGGCGGAGCTGCGGGAAAATAACAGTCTAGATATGCAAAAACCTGTTAATTATCAAACATATAGACTAAGCCCTATTTTTTGAAAGTATAACTCACACAAAACTAGTGAGTCTAATGATTTTCATTCGTCATAATTAGAGATGGGCGCCGTCCCGGAAAATTTCCCATTTACTCCCGGAATTTTAAAAAATTCCTGGCAATAAATGGGAATTTATTATTGTTTCCCTTTTCTTCCCTTTGCATTTCATTTTTTCCCTCATGATTTTCTTTCCGCTGCCCATCTTTAGTCATAATAGATGAGTCGTACGATTTTGATTCGAATCAACCATTTTAGGTGAATCATACTTTTAAGAAATAGGCTACGATTATTTCATGATGTCTTAGAAGAATTAATTTTCTTTGTTATCAACATGGATCTAAAGCTAAAGGGATAGCGCGCGAGCATACAATACGCTGATGGCAGAAAATTTTACCTGAATGCATTTCATTACCCACCTCTCTCTTTCTAACTCGTGATGTGTTAGGGTGTTAATCTGGGTTTCCATCACAGCACTTGATAACAATCCCAAAAGTTGGAAAAAATGATAAACAGTTACGTAGCAATATAATCTTTATTTTGAGTAAGATTTTTATTAAAAAATTAAAAATAATTATACTTGTTTTTGATATAGAAATATAAAGCCCAATTATATTCAGCAAACTGACATTTTTATTTTACTGTATTTCTGACGAGGCAAAATTTTTGAAGTGATGGTAATACTTTACAAACACGGGTTACTCCAGGTCAAATCTCTGGGGGTGCAGGGCAGAGAACCTCCTCGAGTGCCCGGTCCTTTGAAAGCTTTGCATTCTCACTTGATCCCAAGGATCCGGTGAGAGGGCGGGCTGACAAGGGACTCGGGACGGTGCACCCTGGGCGACAGTTAATAACTCCCTGGTAGTCGGGGTCTTATTAGCTGTCGGCCAATTTCTGCCAACAGCCCACTCCACCGCCGTCTATGATGAGACGGCGAATGGATGTGGGTCTGGGGGACGGGCGTGGTCCATTTATGGGCCACTGCCCGATTTGGGGGGGTGGCCGAAAGGCCAATTGAGGGGGCCGCAAGGCCATGGCTGGAGGGCGTCGTGGTAGAATGCTAACGCGACCCCATGGCGCCCTCAACAGCCGGTGCGGAAACGCCGGAGGGGTTTTAGTGGGTAGTCTGGGCCGATTAGCGGCCCAGGAGTCCCACACTTTGTGCGTAAATGCATTTCCCCTCCGTTAACAAAAAAAAAAAAAAAAAAAAAAGGTCAAATCTCTGGGACTAGCCTGTTGTATGCCGGTTTGGTTTCCATTTTTACCTTTAGTTCCATGATTATCGACATTATAACGTTGATTAACATACAAGTAAATCACAAGCTATTAAAAGTTGACGAACACAGAAATTAGATCCTATTTCTGTGTCAACGAAAGAGGCGAAACGATAAAGGTTAAAAGTAATAAGTACCTATTTAAAATAATGTTACTGACCTTCCCAATCGCTGGATGAGAAGAACGTGGTCAGTCCCTGTTCATAGCAGTCTATCTTAGTGTCATTACATTTGCATTTTCTACAAATTCCCGTTTCTTTCACAATTTCATTGATCGAAGCAGGGGCGGCGGTTGCGGCTGAAAATAGAACTATTTAGTTCGGCTACTCGTTGATAGATGGCGTAATGTGTCAAAATAACAATTCAAGAGATCATAATTTTATTTTTTTAATTTATTTCACGAGCCCTTTTTTTAAAAAGTAATTATTTAAAAAGTAATTATTTTTTTGTTTACTTAAACAGAGTAAGAAAATATCTTAATAATCAGAAATAACAAAGAAATTAGGTAACTTACGTGCTTCTTGGCTAATAGCTTGTACCACCAAGCAGAGGAAAACGAAATAGGACCCGGTTTTTCGATCCATTTTCCTGGAAAATTTTCAATTTAGGTATAGGTATACGATTGCTAATTACTTTTGGGACATTTATTTTGAAAATACAATATTGTAGGGATACTTTACAGCCTGGCCACGGAGCGATTCGCCGCAATGCCACCGGCGACTAAAAGAAATACATAACAAATGCACTAAAAAGCCACGGGAACTGTTTACTGGCGAGGCGAAATGAGGAGTAGTAACGATTAGTGCATTGAAACAAATGCATTTGTATGTATTTCTTTTAGTCGCCGGTGGCATCGCGGCGAATTTCGCCGTGGCCAGGACGTATGCCACCTAGCGCTTCATGCATGCTCCATCCCAGCATGTACTCAGCCTTTGGAGTGCTAGGTGGAATATACACCGTGAAATTTTAGACGTTTTGGACCTATCGTCCAGTGACTCCATTAATGCAACTGAACAACTTTCTCCAACATACATGGGTCGAAATATGGAGTACATTTTTGGACCTCCCATACAAAATGCCCCATCCTAACCTAACCTAACTTACTATGGGAAGTCCAAATTTTGTTTTTCTATTTTCGAGCTATGTTCCTTGGCGAAATTTGTTCGGTTGCATGAAAGGAGTCACTAGACGATTTGTCCAAAGCGACTAAAATTTCGCGGTGTATATCAATTGCTTTTCCCAGCGCACCTGAAAAATATCAAAAGGAGCGCAAAGTAGACCTACCTTTAGAGCCCTTCAAATCTGGGTGGCATATGTCCAACTTTATTGGTGGCCAATAAATTATGTGAATTTGTCAGAACTAAATCGCATTTCAGTTGAAGTAGGCTATCGCATGATAAACTTAAGAGATTGTATTTTGTTATCGTTCTAAGAATTGGACTGATGTGTAATTTGAAAATTATTTAACAGCATTTTTTCGGGGTGAAAAATCCTGATCATCATTCAACATTTCAGGTCCATTGTTGAATATAGGTCTCTCCTAATGATTTCCAAAATGACATTATCCAAATAAACATATTTCAATGTTTTTGATCTTTTATGTCTTTTCAAGAAGCTTTCTTTATGTTTGAAATAGTTTTCTAAGGCCAAAGGTATCTACTCTAAAAGACTCTTCTTGCGTCTGTTCGCAATTAAATTCTGTGTAATCAACACAACTCTTATTCAAAAAGTAATTATTTTACGTTTATCTATCATTTTCACTTGTTTTTTTTTAACTGTTATTTACCTTAAATTGAACTATTTTAATACGGTTTTATCGCGTTTATTACTTATTTATTTATACCTGACTATAATAACAATCGCGAAAACATAAGAAATCATTATGTTATTTACCTGTCGTTAGGTCAAAGACAAACTAATATCAAAATTAGGTAATATTTGTTATCCGCGAAGCCGCTGCATAATAATTGTGCGACGTTCCAAACGCGATCATAGGCACAAATATATTAGTGAGCGAGTAGGTACCTAGCTGCTCTGTATTGCAACCATCATTGTGAAAACAATATCATATGAAATGTGTCCGAATCCGATCACAGCGCAGACAGTTTACCAATGTGTGAGGTGTAATCGCGTTTGTATTCATCATCATTATTTACGTATACGGAGCCGGCTGCACTACAGAGCAGCGCCTGTCTGTGTTGTAGTCGGGTTTGTATTTACGCTGTCGGTTCGTGGTCGCCATTTGAGAATCTTTCTGCCTCATCGGCCGTCGGTACAAAAAGATCTTAATAAGAAATATTAACTTTTTAAACACCAGTCAATTAATACGTGTAATTAAACTACTTTCAGTAAAAAAAGCAATTGAGACAAATGGACCAACGTCCTAGGGCAAGCCTTTCAAAAATTCAGAATATAAAGAGATGTAACATAACAATTCTTACCTTTAAGTTAGCAGCATAAAAACACAGTTGTTGTTGCACTAAACACGGTCACAGCACAACTGACAAGCAACTTTATCAGCTTATCACACGGTATCAGCGGTATCTCCCTGATAACCAGTTAGAGATACTTATATGGATTACTCATTTGTAATTTTTTAGGTGCGATTTTAAACACACACACACCTAGGTGTAGGCGTAAATTACACTCTTTTTTTATATACAACTAAGTAGGCAAACAGGCCGTACCACCTGATGGTAAGTGGTTACCGTAGCCTAAGAACGCCTGCAACGCCGGAGATGTCACGAGCGCGTTGCCGATCTGTCCGCTGTCAGCATAGCGACCCCTCTGGAGCCTGGCGACCCTACTCACCAGCAGGAACACAACACTGCATCACAGTGTTATTTGGCTGCGGTCTTCTGTAGGGTGGTGGTACTGGGTGGATAGACATAGACATAGCCTTAAGTGCTACAAACTTTATCATGGGAGTTCTGTAGGTATTCTGTCTGGGGAGCTATTTTTGAAAGCATGACATAAGTCATACATTTCAAAATAAGAGCTTCAGATACCTTTAAATCCTTTAACAGTGGAGGTAATCTGTGAATATGTGTGTAATAAGCGGGCACGTGTGAACATTTTGGACTCGCTCAGTTAATGAAAACTTCTCAATGTGATTTGACTTCATCATTGATATTTGTGTAGGTATATGTATATATATATAGATATATATTTAAAATGAAATAGTATTTGTGTATGTTTTATGTATGTTTACGTAGTGTATAAACTTAAGCTTTTAATAAAATTTGCTCTATAAGTAATACATTTTTCCCCCTTAACTTTTTTGCGCCAAACTATCTTTCCATTTCTCCCAATGGTTGACTGGTAGAGAATGCTCTTAGCATTAAGTCCGCCAATTGTTATAAGTATATGTGTACTTTGTGGAACAATAAAGTTTTAATAAATAAATAAATAAATAAATATGGCCTACATAACCTAAAAGAGCGCTTCACCTTTCTCCATCAAGATGACCAGCGAGCTGCTCGTAGTATCAACGCCCTTCGCCTTATACTTAACCTTACCCAACTCATACTTCTGCTGCATGCTCTAAATGTTTCACAGTACCAGCAGCACGTCTCTGGAATGCTTTGCCTGAAGATATTCACACTGCTCATACTATAACCAGTTTCAAGAGTCGCTTGAAAGAATACTACCTCTCACTTTGACTTTCGCTTAGATGATATTCATACAGTACGTATAAATGTTACATTATGTGAGTTATTTATGTCTGTTTATTTTATATGCAATATTTGTGTCTGTTTATAATTTTCAACTATATCTGTTGCTGTACTCACTCTAACATAACTGTTTCTCTTTCACCTCGTGAGGGTTGACTGGAAGAGATTGCCTAGCAATAAGTCCACCTTTACTCATATTATGTTGAAGTCTTTGTAAATGTTAAATTATTTGTTACTGTATGTGGGCAATAAAGATATTTTGTATTGTATTGTATTTTACATGTATTGGAATATCCTTTTTTTTTTTCTGACGAAATGTTGATTACACACCCTGAATCAATACTCTATTATCACAAGATAATATAAAGCAGATAAGTAGCTGAAATCGACAAATCGTCTAATTGCTCAATACAATGATTCAAGACTAAATTAAACCGTATTTCTAATGTAATAACATCGTATTTACAACAAAATATTACAACAACGCGACAAATTTACAAGGAACCACGGACAAACAATACAGTCTGCTATTTTGTAAAGCATTTTAGTAAACGAAAAGGTCAGAAAAGGTCTTCGTAACTTGGTCTACTATTTTGCCCTAACAAGTCCCAACGGATTGTAATCCGATACGCGACATCTAGCGTCGAGTAGGATAATCACTTAGTAATTGACGTGATCGCAAGCTGACGACAAAACGCGGGAAAATAAGCTTACTTTTTGGTGATTTATTTTTTAATTACTCTTTGGGGATTCTGTAGTATTGGAAGTAGGAAAAGGTCATGTTTTAGAGCTTATTTTTTAAGCAAATTTACCTAAACTTGCCTAGCCGTGTACGACGTACGTTAGGACTACGGGTGTACATTTACCAATTTTTGACGTTATGTATTATTTTGAAGTACTTGTTGTAATTCACCAATTAATAAACTTTGTAAAGTTTTATTAATTGGTGAATTTTATAGTAGCTGTTTCCCGCAACTCCGCCTGCGCGAAAAGTAGCCTTTATTTTACCTATATATATTTCAACTATATTCATATCAAATTTAATCAAAATCCGTTCAGCGGTTTGGCCGTGAAAGCGTAAACAGACAGACATATTTTCGCACTTATAATATTAGTTATGGAAGTTATGGTTTTTGAGGTAGGTATGTATTTCTTTTAATTTTAATTTTGTGATTGGTACAATAAAGTGTAGTGTAGGTGTAGGTGTATCTAAGTATTTTTTATTGGGTATTCTACTAATTTTTATTTTTTCTTTCATAACAATATTTTTATTTCCAGAAACAGAATTATGAAAGAATTTTTGTAATCCGTTCAAAAATACATAAGTTTTAAGCCTTTGAAGTTCGGTGGAAGGGGAAACTGTCAAAAAACAAGAAAAGGATGCACTGTGTGAGCTGTGACGTCACTGACACTCGGTTTCGTGCGTACAAAAGGGATAGCAAGACGTCCCCACCACGCTCCCACTTTTCTTTTAGAGAAAACTGTAAAATGGAATTACTGCCTTAATTAACAACCAATTTTGTTGTTGTTTTCAGAATCGGTTACTTTTTAGTGTATATTTTGTTTAGTATAACAATATTAACCAAGTATGAATACAGTCAAGTAGCCTAAATTAATTGATTTATTACGAGTATCAAGCGATCATAGTTTACAGAAATTACTTCATGTTCAATGCATGCGGTCTAATAAATCTAATTTTTTTTCAGTTTTATAACTGTTTCTAGTCCTAATTTGTGTTCTAAAAGGTGTCATTGCGTAGTTATTCATAACGACTTAATAAAGGTCACAGTCTGTCAGGGGGATTGACCTTTTGCAAAATGGCCGAAACAATCTGTCTTCGCCATTATAACGACTAGCTGAGATTCGCGGATTTACTCTGGCGAGCTATTTTTGAAATTTGTGAAGAGTAGTTTTGGTGCTGTACTTACAAAATTTGTGATGATTTGAGTGTTTGTTCATAAAAATGGTGGATTATTATTCGCAAAGTTTTCAAGAATGACCGTTTTGGGAAGTGATACAGTGTTTGATTTATGTGATTTCCTTGCTTGTTGGCAAAAGCTCCTAGTAATCGCTAAGTGCAGTGTTTCTATCACTTTACTTGGCCATATTACTGACTAGATTTAACTACCGACATGACTTTTATACTTGATTATATCACTTTATTAAACTTTTACTTGCTACTGGCTAAATACGTATAGTAAAAGCCATATTTAATTAAAAAACCGGCCAAATGCGACGCACCGAGGCGCGAGGGTTCACTACAAATCTGTAGGTATCGCGTTCACGAGGAAAGGGATAGTAAGTTTAAAATTATTATAAATGTTTTTATTATATAATGTAACGAAAAATTTATGGTTTTCGCAATGTTTCCTTTATCTGTGCTATAAGACGTTTTATCGTACCTAATTTCAAGATTCTGAGTTCACGGGAAGTACCCTGCAGGTTTTGATTCCCTTGCGAGTGTCGAAAATTTGCGGCATAAACGGCTGTATCTTATGATTGCGTTGGCTTAGAAGTTTGATTTTTTCACAGCTTCAAGGGACAGTGGACCTGAGTATTTGATATAAATTCCAGCTTGATACCTCCACGCATTCCTGAGAAAATGGGTCTTGACAGACAGTCGGACGGACGGACGGATAACAAAGTGTTCCTTTGAGGGTTCCGTGTTTTCCTTTCGAGGTACGGAACCGTAAAAATTAGAGTAAAATATTAAACTACGTTATCGCAATCAACGAAACATCGACGAATGTTACAAGACAATAATACTTTAAAATAAAATGTTTTAAAGATATTAGAACAAGTACAAAAAAACTCGTGAACATGGAACCTCTTACCATTTTTGAAGTTGGTTACAAATACCAGTCACCCTATTGTTAAAAGCTTATAAGATTTTATCTAAATAATTAAGTTCAATTGTGTCACTAATCTCGTAAACCTAAATGCTACCTTTATAACATAAATTATGAACCCTAAAACGATAGTAACTGGATCAAAGCGATCCATTCTTGTACTAATAACATCTAATGAAAATTCCCACTTGACATTTAAACCGAAACATTCAAAATTAGATCTTAAGTTAAAACAACAAGGTAGAAAATTTAAGAACGCTTGATGCCCCCTAAAATTTCATCTATTTTCGGCTTTAATGTAATAAAAATATGGTCGAAATGACAGGAAAATGTTATCAAAGAATGCTAAATTAAGTTAGACGGTGAGCGGTTATTGATATTCAACCTTTTAACTCCGGGCTTAGGGTGCAAATTTGTTTAGTAGGGGAAGCTAGATATTGACAATAGGGCGTCCAATTGTTAGGTATAAGGGTGTGACAACTCTTTTAATTTATTGACAGAAGGCGAGTTATCGAAGTGATTTTATTATAGAGGATGGCGTTATGCTGTATGTGATGATGAAAATCAAAATCGCAATACACATAAGGTTAATAGGCTAGTTTCCTAAAAAATATGATTAGTCCGTCAGTTAGATAATCAAAAAATATTGAAGATGTATTTTTTCTTTTGAAAATTAAACAAAGAATACACAGTGTGCTTTTTCGCAATAAGTGACGTCACTCCTAAACTTTGATGCGTTATATCGTTATAATTTATCGCTTAATTGACAAAAGAAAAAATACGTCACTAATATATTTTGTTTCCCTAAATGACGGACTAATTTTAATGTTAATCTTTTGACCCAGGAAACTAGCCTATTGACATTGTCGTATTTGGCACAAACGACGTCATTCCATTGTAATATTAGGTAAGTATATAGCCTAGATACAGTGCCACTATCTAGGCTAGGATCGATTTTAAGAGTAGCCTGGGCATCATTCATCATCATTCCAGCCGCAGTCAGTCCACTACTAGACATACTCTTAATAATTTCCAAAATGACAGGTTAAAAGCGTCTGCCTGCATCTTCTGGATGTCCAACGCTGCGCTTACCTGTTCGTGGCCGCCATTAGGCAACTTTTCTGTCCCATCGGCCATCGCCATGAGTATCGAAGCTTATCATAATTCTATTTATATTTAACAAACCTAATACAATACTATTCATCGCATCAAAAAGAGGAACATTACAGATAACAAAGGTGGACTTATCGCTGAAACAATCTCTTCCTGTCAATCTCATATCTCTTAAAGGTATGGGTTTTTAAATAAAATTTGTATAGGTACAGGTTAAGTTTTAAAACATTTGCCAAATTTTTACATTGTGTTAAGTGCTCGTCCTTGGTTTCCACGTATATTTTTATGTACTTACACACTGTAAAAATTGGTTGATGGTTACAAATTACCCTGTATTTGAAATTGTTTTTTTTATTCAAATAAAATTCTTGGTTACTTACAGCCTAAACACGGTTCACCTTTCACTCTCAGTGGGCGGGCGATGTCCTTTTTTGCGATACCTTTGACGTTCACATCGTAATCGCATTGTATTATCTGTAATAAAAGCTATTAGGCCGTCTGCTAGTGCATTATGACTTTATAAGACAACCTGTCTATTTAAATTAGATAAAAAAAAACATGTGTCAAAATAATTATCGGGATATTTTTTTTTTAAAACGGTATTCTTATATCTAAAATAGTCTTGAGCCTGCATCAAAATTTTAGGATAATACCAAAGTTTGCAGAATCAATTTATCTCATACTAGTTGTTTCCCGCAGCTCCACCTGCGGTATATAGCCTATGTTACTCAGGGTGAATGTAGCTTTCCAATGGTGAAAGAATTTTTGAAATCGGCACAGTAGTTTTTGAGTTTATTCATTACAAACATAGACACAAAAATACAAATATTTCCTCTTTATAATATTATTATTATTAGTGTAGAAGTGTAGATTTAGATAATATAATCATCTAATATATCCCATATGAATAAATGTAATAATATAATTCATTTGTAGGTTACATTGTCAATCGACCGTGTATACCCTGGTATAATGATGATTCTATTTCGAGAGAGACAGAACTTTATTAATTAGCATTAAAACGCTAAATTTTACAACAAAAAATAGCCAGCTTTTCCGGCTACATTTGTCGGAGATTCAAAATTTGTCAAATACGGTCGATCTCGAATTCAACTTATGAAGGAGCGAGAATCGTCCCCTTGTGCGTCTAGCATAACCATGAGAACATAATACTTGACCTAGATTGCTACCGTTTGGGTTAAGATTGCGAAATTTTGCCGCGATGCTTCTTCATCATCACCCTAGCGTGTATTCCTAGTTGCGTCGTCAGCTTACGCTTCGGAGCCTAAGGTACACTGTAAGTCATGGCCCTACATTTACTGGGATTACAATAGAGCGACTGCCGTCTGACCTCCGTAACCCTTTTTACAAAGAAACCAGAACAACAGGAACTATTATCGGCACAGAATAGATAATAGTACTGGTGTATTATCATCGGCCAGGAGCCTATCTTTTTATGTGTGACTCATATGTAGATCGAATCGTAGGATGTCGATCGAAAATTATTCGACTCGCCCATTTTGCGTGCTCTAGGAGTGCTATTTATGAGAGGTATGATGTATGGTGTATGGTAGATGATGTGTGACACCACTGACTTCACTTTTGTATTGTATGCCTAGTAGGCTTAACGTGTATGTGCATTAATATTTTCAATGTTCACAAAAGAATAAATGATTATTGATGATTATTATATCTGTTTTCATTCCACATTTCATTTTCACTTTCGTTCGAGATTTCACAAATCTGCGATAAAAATTTCAAGGCTCTGCTTTTGCAATCCATGAAAAAGGTTTAAAAAAAAAGAACCCCTGTACAAATTTCTCTTATATTCCGACGTCACTGTCCACAACAAACAATCACATGCTTTATTGAGTCCATTCACAAAATAATATCATCAACAGTGTGGTGGAATCATTGTGTTAATTGTCCGTGGGACAGGGTCGTGACGGCGGACGGAGTGAAAATTTTATTATGTGGACGCATGTCGAATAATTCTGATAAATTGAGTTTAGGAGACGTGCTGTTACGATCGGTAAACAAAGTGATCTTAGGTATACTCAAAGATATATGCCTCCTCATCGATTTCGATGACGGCGACACTAGTCGAAAAATTAAATTATTTTGCTCTGTCATGAGCTCTCGCTAGCAAAATTTGGTATTCAAAGATTTGACGATAGGTATTTGACGAAGTACTTACCTACATTTTAACTCTATGGTTGGAGCTGGAAACAGTATAGCTAGAAAAATAAGCCCTGGCCAAAGCTGCCTAGGAAGAATAAACTGAGGAGGTCGATAGCCTAGCGCGACGCGTGTATCTGTAGCGAATGCGCGTGTAAAGCGACGGCGAGACGTGACCAGTATTGGATTGGTTGCCATTCAATGACAGTTTCTATCTCGAGCTGCTACGTGCTTCAGAAGGCACGTTAAGCCGTCGGTCCCGGTTGTTATCGATTTTTTTGGCAGTCGTTAGACTGTGTCTGCGCCTTTAAGCAGCCTGAATAGAATAGTCAATGTTGGCCGCTAACCCACGTCCAATTTAAGATGCCCTGTTGGAAATTTCCCTGTAAAATGGGCCATGTAGGTCAGGCGGCAATCGCTTTATTGTATAACCAGTGGCGCCAAATCACGAGCCATGACATACAGCGTGCCCTAGCATGAGGTCCTATTGTCTAATAAATAATTAGTTCCGCTTTTTAATGTAAGATGGCGCTTCAAAAAAGAAAATATATAATTAAGTGCTGATCTCGCTTATTTTTGGCGAACAAAGAACTGACTTTTTAAAACACGAATTTTTACGTACTTAAATTCTAAAACAAGTTGATTATATGCTGTATTTCAAAAGTTATAAATCTTAATATGTAACTTCTTATATTTTCGATAGATGGCGTAACAATGACTTTGTGAAAGTGAGAGTAACCAGGAGTAACCAGGAAAGTTGGCGCGTTTTAATGTATGACGGTTGGATATCTTTTTAGCATATATTCTGTAATCTGTGACCGACCTAGGCTCCGAAGCGTAAGCTAAGGACGCAACTAGAAAAACACGCTTAGACGAAGAACTAAGAAAAAAAGGGGGACCGCTATTTTTCGAAATGCCTTTCTTTGATTGTACTCTTTCAATACAAATAAATGTTTTCTTTCTTTCTATCTTAAAATTATATTTATTCTCTCAATTCTGACTCGATTCTGCTCATCCTTATTGCTAATGTATAGCATGACGTCACTAACGTTATCGTGTCGAGGTCTCGATACGATTACGATAGTGCTTCGTGCTTCCACCTTTCGTTGTGTTACGTTATCGTGTCGACTACTCGATACGTTTACGTTACGAAACTTGCAAATATTCGTGCTTGGGGTACAGGATGTACACGGTCGATTGACAATGTAACCTTCACGAAATGATGATGATCAATGATATTTATTCTAAAGGCGCAAAATTCGAACACTGGAATGGTGATTATGAGCGTTCGACTTCGCCAGCTACGATACGAGGCCGGTACGGCAATTATATTATTCTTCTTACTTCTACTACTACGACGACGCCACCGCGCAGAATTATCTTCAAACAAAAACACACACACGAACATTCATTTTCTTCTTTCTTTCTCCAGATCCCCCCCCCCCCCCCCTCCGGTGGACTGCCCGCCCGACTGCCCGACTCCCGACTCCGACTCCTACCCTGCTTACTATTAATAAATTAAATCTAAAATATATAAAAATCTAAAAAATATTCGCTATAGAAATAGTAAAGAAAATTACGGCGAAAATAAAAATCAGTTCAAATTTAATACCTACTTTATTGAGCTTCAGAACTTTATTTACAAATAAATATAATTACTTAAATTTAAAGTTTTAACAAATTAAAATTAATTGTGGTTTGGTTGGGTAGCTATAGACTAGTGAAATGTAACATGGGTTCAGAAGATACAGCGTATAGAAGTGACGAACAAACAAACTTAATTTCGCTTCAATTAAATGCAGGATTAAGTTTATAGAATAAACGAAATAAGAGGAAAACGGACATTCGACGTCCCATACAAAATGCTCTTAACTGATTACTAGATTTGTATGGGACTTCTTGAATCTAGTTTCATGTACTTAAAATTTGTCAAATGTTTACAATAAGTAATATCTTTTTGAAAAATTTGGTTGTAATTCGGTATTCTTCCGGACCGGGCAAAAAAATGAGATCGATTTTAGGGTACTACCTAAACCGGCTTAGACCGATAATTTTGGATTAGAACCGGTTGACTATCCAAATGACTAGTTAAATACAGCATATACTGTTATTGCACTGGGAACTATTTCTAGGTGATCATTGCTTAAGATTTAGTGTAGTCGACTAATTTCTATTTAGGAAAACTCTCTAGCATAGCATGTAAAAAGAAATACAGATGTGTGTTTGATTCAACTTCTTCAAGTCTTTGACAGCAAAAAATAAACGAGATCGTAGAAAAACTCAGCCTTCATGTTCGTGACATAGCGGAAAAACTTCAGGAGAGCCGCTTAAGATGGTACGGCTACGTCTTGCGGCTAAATATGTGGGGAACAAGTGTCTATTAGCCATGCCACCTCCGCTAGGTCGGGGCAGAAGGGGCGCACCCAAAAAATGCTGGCTCGACGTCGCAACGGAGGATATGCGTGCTAATGGACTTACAACCAGGGATGCCGAAGACCGTGCGAAATGGAGAAGAAAAAGTAGAAAGCGGACCCTGGGCTCTGAGCCAATCAGCCGAGGACGCATCCGGGAAGGCGCTAAGATGAGTAGATACAGAAAGCATTATAGTTGGTTTGTGTAGTATAAAATACTGACCCAATACAGAAAATACAAAGAGAAATGAGGCACAACACAAACAATCTCTTCCGGTCAAGTCTCTCCTAAGGTGTTGGAAAATTAAACGCAAAAAAGAAAGCGATGGTGCAGTATAAAAAATTACCACCAAATATTAAAACATCAAATTCTAAAAAACTTCTGCTATCGGTACTTCACTTGTAAAGACCTACCAGTGACGTTTTCAGCAAATTTTTTATTGCATGCGACGACGTTACTTTAAATGTATGGAGGTTCAAAAACGTGTCATTCTTACACTGTGACTAACATTTACTCAAACTCGACTCAACCTTACTCCAACTCATTGGTATGATTAGTCGTCACTAGCTTCCTTGACTTGAGATGATTTCTCATTGGAGGTGAGTATCGAACTGTCAAATATAAGTTTAGTCGAGAGGCACCTTGAGGCGGCCAGGAAAGTGTTTATAAATCAGTTTTTTGCCAATTTTTGCCTAGTTAACTACTTAATTTGTTTATTATAAACTCTATTCTTTTGTATTATTAAATTTTTGTACTTCGGATTGATTAAAACCTTTGTATTTCCTCATTAGAGTTTGCTGTCATTTTCAAGGAAAGTTCTAGGACTCCCTACAATGAGTTTGAGTGAAGGATGTCCTTAAGGTTTAAGAATACGGGGTGTAAGATTCGACAACCCAGTAATTGGTAGGGTGACACAGCTGGTACCTATTTGTGTGAGTGAAATCCATATATGACAAACGAAAGGGTACACACACACACACAGTTTGGATGCTTCATTCGTGTCGTGCGTGAGATTACATCAGTACCCCTATCACGAGATTTTATTGACGCAGCCGTTACCGACCGCGTTAAGATTTAATATGGAGTTTCTTAGTTACCTTACTATCCGCCAGAGGCGCTGTACAGGTTTGCCATACTAAATTGTTAAAGCTATCGGTAACGTCTGCGTCAATAAAATCTCATGAGTGACATAGTTGAAAATATCTTACGGGCATAGAGACTTCTTGAATCTAGTTGCATGTATTTTATCATTATCATATACAGAAACGAGTTACACTCACACAAATAAACCAACCACACCAACAGAGCAACACCAATCGTCATTATAGGATCACACGATACTATTTTCCGATCATTTTCTGAACCGTCTATTGTTCCTTTTAATCTATGATACCTACAAATTTGTCGACAAGTTATTAAAATGAGAGAATTTCTCGATCAAATGGAATTTTTTTAACACGCGGGCATAATTGTGCATTTTTACTGTAAATACTTATCTATTCTATATCAAAAATTACCCAAATACACTAAATCGTCACAGTAAACTAATGACTAGAACATACTCCTTACTATTGTCAATTTGAAGAAATTGACATCACTCACTTTGTATATTTTAAAGTCTAATATATACCAAAGTACCTATGTTGAACAAAATCATTGTTTTTATTTGTCTATGGTGTAAAATAAACTGTTATAATACTTACATTTATTTTAAGACTGACATTTAATCAAACGGATGAACACATTTAAATAATCCGTCTTATTCATATACAGAGTTAACTATTTAGGAAAAAAACTAATCTAAAAATTACCAAACACCGCTGGCTAATTTGTATCAGGACGATGTCTTTACGGCAAGAAGAAAAAAAATACTATTATTAGAGCAATAGAAGCCAATACAAATTTTTGTCTATTTGTCTGTCTGCCAGTCTGTATGTTTGTACTCGCCTTGCGCGAAAACTAATGCATAGAATTGAATGCGGTTTTCACTTATACATTGCTAGATGTCTATGTTAAAATATAAGCTGTAATTTATCCCGTATTTTTAACCAGTTTACGAATAAAACACATTTTTAATTTTGTCCAAGTTTACGAAATAAACATATTTCAAGATTTCTCATCCAATGAAATCCATTCCTTTAAATTTAAATGTAACATTATTTTTAAGTATAACAATTTACGTTTCCCCTTGATAGTGTTGTGCGTAGTTCGATTCTCCGACGATGTCGATATCGCTATCGCTGTGCTCTGAGTCCGAGTCTGAAGTTTGAGTTGTCGACATTCTGGATTCGTCAGCCTGATGTAAAAAAGAATTATCTATTATATAAAAAAAAAAATTCTATTTTCCTTGGTCATCGCATCACGCGTGAACGTATGGAACAATTTCACTAATTATTTTTTTGTTAATTTGTCAGCTAAGGTTCTAAGAAAAAATCATGTTAAGAACAACGTCTTTCTGGTCAGCTAGTTCATAATAAAAGACTAGTTTCTCTACAAGAAACTAAAGAAAAAAAAGTACATAACAATTTAAGTCTACAAGTTATATTTTATCATTAAATTAAACTATTTAAAAATTGGTTGTCTGTAAAGTCGGTTTACGGACGGTAGTTTGACGTGACAACGTCAAACATTACAGTAGTATAATACACATGATCATGCCTCTCTCTCGTTCGTGCCGCGCTCTCGCTTGAGGAACGCGACAATAAGCGTAACGGGACAATGACGTCATTTTTCGTGCATGCAGCCCGTAGTATCGAGTTATTAGACGTTGTCACGTCAAAACGGTTTTGTTCGCGTTTATTACTGACTAGCTGTGCCCGCGGCTTCGCCCGCGTTGAATGCCTATGTCACTCTCCGGATCTCGAACTATCTCCACACAAAAAATCACATCAATCCGTTGCTCCGTTTAACGTGAAAGAAGGACAAACAAACACACTTTCACATTTATAATATTAGTATGAAGTATGATAATAATAATAATTAGTATGGATATTAGGATTAGGATTAGTATATTGTATATTAGTATGGAAGTATGGATATGGATTGTATGGATTTATTTACACCTAATGTTTCAAACACTTTACAGCGTTCATGGTCGCAGTCGTAGGTAGACTATGTTAACATTTGTCTGTGACGTCATAACACCATGTTAAAATAGTTTTATTGAATGTGTAACAATTGCGAAAAATACGACGTCATAAATCATGATACAAAAAGTAACAATTTATTTTAGTCCATTTTCTCTCTCTAGTGTTTGTATAATTAGATTGTTTTTAACCTCTTAGTTAGAAATTCTCTGGATTATAATCTAGACCACCACCGACTATTCATTTTGCATTGACCAAGGAATGAATTGTAATAAAAAAGGGATAAATATACCTTGCTTCTATATTCTCCGGCTTGCGCAGGGTGCTTCGTGAAGTCCACAGCAGTACCTATATGACAAACAAAAATATTTTAATTTTAAAAAATATTTTAATTATATGTATATATTTTCGTTGCTTCGCGCGATCAAGACGTAAGTTAAGAGATATTTAGATCGCTAGGCTCTAGCGCCTTTAAAAATAAATCAAATTCGAGATTTCTCGATAAAACATGGTAGCCATGAAAACCCTAATGACCGCCATTTTTTTTTTGACAAAATGGCGCGAGAATCAGCTTCATGCTTGAAAGGATCAACTAGTAGTTAAGTTGCTTGTCATTTATAGGGAAACCGAAAACCTACCAAGAGAAATTCTGTTTAAAGACGCTAATACATCCTAGCCAATAACCCAGCCCCTCAGACATTCACCACCACAATAATATTAACACTGAAAGTAGTAAACGAATAGACCATTAACACAAGCGTGGTAATTTTCTTGGGAAACTTAAATTTCTTTTTAAAAAATTGATTGATTCACGAAATGTGATATTATAATAAAGCTTCTGTCTATCAGCAGAGAAAAAATTAAGCGTTTTAGGAATTTTCATCTATTCCCCATTATCAATAGCATCTGTCGCCGGAAAACTCATCCATTGCAAACTACATTCAATTATAAACCTTAACAGTTGCAAATTAAGTCGTATTCCACCGCGTGATTTTGCTTTTAACACCCTCAAGTTACTAACTAAACGACAACAACTTAATTTTCTAAAGCGTAAGGTTGAGAATCGTTTAAATTTTGCTTCAAGACGGTGCGTTGTCATGACAACGAAGACGGCGGCCATCTTGTCTTAGTAACAAGATTTGAGAACGTCTTGGGTTGTGGCGCAAAAGCGATGGTTTCCAAATTTAATTTCCCGCCTTTGAGGTTTCATAGCCAATTAGTTGATGTCTCATTTACTTGAAGAGTTTGCGAGAGAAGGTTACCTATTATGGAGAATTGCTTTTTAAGTGATTAGGCAATGTACCTATCTTGTAGATAACAAAGAAATTGAATATGTTGGTATAGTGAATGTTTTACCATAAAATAGTTCTCACATTTATTTTATCTCTACAGCAGAATAGATAATAGTACTGATGTGTAGCTATACTATAGCATATATTCTGTAATCTGTGGCTATACTAAGTAGAATGCGTGCACCTTTCCCGCACGTACCTATCTGTCGTCACAGCCCATCTTAGATAGCCAGTCACCGCATTAGTTAACCTACATCATTATTTTTTCACTTGTTAACTTCCATTCATCTTTATCAAGCCGAAAGGTGGTTGTGAAAAACTATCATCAGGGCGTACATAGTCGATTGACCACGTAACGTAACAAACTCGATATGAATGAATCATCTCTCTGTATAGAAACTAAGTTAAAAGTAAAACATAATAGGAATACATTTGGCGGGCATAATGTAATACTAGAAAAGCATTCTGTACCAACCATATACCTATTTCCCATGTCAATCATGTATAGTAATTAGTAAAGATTTAACCTAAGGTATATTTCAGTACTCGTCGTAGTTGGTTATAGGAAAACTTGACGTTCAAAGTTAAACTGCGTTAACTATCAGGTATCTTGAAAGTTCAAAACTTTGGTTAACTTCGAAGTTGTAGTTCTAACGAATACCTTTAGTTACATGTCGTCGGTGAGGCGTGGTTACCTAAAGTTTTTATTGAATTAAACTATTTTAATACGGTTTTTATCGCGTTTATTACTTATTTATTTACACCTGACGTTTCAAACACTTTATAGCGTTCATGATAGATAGATGTATACTTTATTGTACCAATCTCGAAATTAAAATTAAAAGAAATACTTTTAGAAAATTGAGTACAAAGGCGGACTTATCGCTATTGCAATTTCTTCCAGCCAACCTTAGGGGCGATAGGATAAAAAGTGACAACAAACAAAAGGCGGTACAGTAATAAAATACTAAAACTATCATCCTTACATAAAGGTAAATAAATAAACCTACTATCAATTAATACATACTAATCTTTAAATGAATATATACATATCATATACCTACAAACAACATACAATATTATTAGTAAAAGAAGAGAAAAAAATTGTGACTAACGATGAGCAAGATCAGCTTCAATTGAAGAGAGATAATGTATTTTCACTTGATTTTTGAAAGCTGAAATAGTTTTAGCCTTTCGTATTTCAACTGGCAAAGCATTCCATAACTGAGCAGCCTGCATCATAAAGGAATGGGAATAAAAAGAGGTAGCAGCAGGAGGGATAGTTAGACGATGAGCATTAGATACACGTGGTTCGCGATAACCTCACTGAGAAATCTGAAGCGTTCCTTAAGGTAAGTAGGAGTACAGGAGATGAATAGGATAGCGTACAAGAGTGATATGCAAATTTCGCTGATGTCTAATGGGGAGACACTAGAGTTGAGAGCGAAAAGAAGAGACGTGATCATATTTACGTAAAACGAATATGAATCTTTTACAAAAGTTTTGAAGGCGCTCCAGCTTATTTATTTGGTCTTCAGTGAGATCTAGATAGCAGGAGTCAGCATAGTCAAGGATTGGATGGAGCAAGGATTGTGCAAGCGTGATTTTGGTCTTATTCGGCAAGAAGTTTCTGATTCTTCCAACCGCACCAGCCGCAGTAAAGATCTTTTTACTAACTTCTGCTATTTGCGGCACCCAAGACATATTACGATCAAAAAATACTCCCAAATTTTTAACCTTTTTTACTAAAATTTAGAGTAGTATTATGAAAAATGAGAGGAGGAAGAAATAGCCAGTCAATCCTAGAAACTAGACGGGAACTGCCCAAGGTAATAGCCTGTGTTTTGGCTGGATTGACTCTACTCCATTCCGCTATTCGCATTAGGTCATTATTAATGTCAGTTGTAACCTGTGAAAGATTATTAGATAATCAGCATAGAGATGATAAGAAGCATGAATTTTAAATGTAACGGAATTAATGAATATAGCGAACAGAAGAGGAGAAAGCACACCACCTTGAGGCACACCGCAGGACGTCGAACACCACGATAAGAGGTTATCCTAAATACGAGTATGCACCTGATGCCGACGTCCATGCAGATAGGAATAAATCCAGTCAACCGCCGATGGAGAAATGTTTAAAGAGCGAAGGGAACCAAGGAGTACATCGAAATCGACAGTATTAAAAGCATTGCTAAAATCTAAAAGACATAAAGTGGTAGGCAGAACGAATATCGTCGGTAATTTTAACAAGAGCCGTCTGAGTTCTGTAACCCCTCCGAAAACCTGACTGAAAAAGGCTGAGAATAGCATTCCTATTAAGAAAGGAATTGAGCTGGTATTGAACTGTCTATCTAGAAGGATTTGCCTTTTTCGGTAAAGGTTTTTTCCAGGCAGATGGAAATACACCTTGAGCTAAAGAATTGTTGAGGATTAGGGTAAGAGGAGTAAGAATAATGTCAAGAATCGGAAGGATCATGGTCGCACATAAACTAAGATAACATTTGTCTGTGATGTCATCAACATTACATAGTATAAAACAAAGTCACTTTCCGCTGTCTGTCTGTCCCTATGTATGCTTAAATGTTTAAAACTACACAACGGATTTTGATGCGGTTTAGAGTATTTCAAGAGGAAGGTATATATATATATATAATTCATGCATAATATAGTAGAGAAACACTGATAATTTTAGAGGTTTCTGACTTGAGGTCGTAAATTAACACATTTTTGGCGCTTACATCTCAAACGCTGGCTTAAAACCCTGTGAGATTGTAAAAAATATATATAAAATTTAAAGATTTTTTTAAAGTAAATCTTTAAATTTATTCGTATTACTTTTTCGTTTTTAACTAATATTAAGCTCATGTGTGTACAAAGACTGAAAAACGTAAATTAATTGTGCATTATATTATAAAGTGAAATTCATTAAAAACCTTACCCCTCTGCTGCTGCTGTTTCCTCATCTGTTTCTTGTGCTTCATCCGTCGGTTCTGGAACCAAGTCTTGACCTGCGTCTCCGAGAGGTTCAAAGCGCCGGCCAGCTCCACCCGCTCAGGGGTCGACAGGTACCGCTGGGATTCAAACCGCTTTTCGAGACCTGGGACGAGAAATTGCATGAAAAGTATAGGTGAACCACAGACATATAAGACGTAAACAGACGGAACATAAGATAATAGTTATACTTATGTAGCAAATAATTGTTGTTATCCTTTTCTCACGTATTCGGATCTATATGGCGATATCTCTTCTTTACATCTGTAGCAACATTTACTCACACATAGATATTATGCAAAGCGTGTCAATTTTTGGCCGTGACGCCATTTTGTAAGCTACGTTGTTAGATCGGTGAACACTAAAAATAATAGAGTAGAATACCGTATAAATGATCTCAGATCATGCACTCCACACATCACACATTTCTTGAAATCATGTGGAGCATTATCGTAAACATCTTACCCTAGACTAGATACAGCCCAGGATGCATAGTTTTGCATGTGTGTGTTTTTGCTACGCTAAATAATATTATACCTTTCGTCTGTTTTCGTCTTATATGTCTGTGAGGTGAACGGAACTTATCGGACAAAAGAGCTCCCAAAATACAGGCTGGACTTAATTGATAGTTGTCAAGTGTTTTTCGACACCATTTTATGTCATTTTTAGGATAAAACTAGCTGACCCGGCAAACTTCGTACCGCCTCCGAATATACCTATATAGCTTTTAAACCTTCCCTGGACTTCCACAAATTATTCAAAACCAAAAAATAGCCAAATCGGTCCAGCCGTTCTCGAGTTTTAGCGAGACTAACGAACAGCAATTGATTTTTATATATATATATAAGTAAATTGCTATAATACTAGGGTGTACGGGTTCGATGACCATGTAACCCACTCGATATGGATGGATAGATGGATTTCAAATTTTATAGTCCATCTTTTGGATTTTGCGTCGATCAATGAATGCATTTTGAATATTTCTTTGGAAACTTCGGTTAATCTATTTTCAATCAACTTCTAAAACTCAATAACCGGTAAAGTGCCAGTGGGAATCGCGTATGTAGGGATCTGTACCTATAAAAATCGCAAAATAATCACGTTTATTTTATTGTACCCCTTAAATATTTCAATCAATCAATCAACTTTATTGCGTATTATGGGTGTACAATGATGTTATATATAGCAATTACAAGATCTTAGACCACAAACAGCCGTACGGCATGCAACATTGGACAGCATTTTGGAACTTGTCAGTACGAAACTCTTTTACACTGTAGTATGCTTTTTCAACCAACCATTTAAATAATTTTTCTTTAAAGCTTTTTATATCCTCGATTTCAGTAATGTCCTATAATTTGCTGTACGTTTTCGGAGCCATACAAAAACACTCTGTCGGAAAAAGGAGGTTCTGCATGAAGGATTAGACAATCGAATACGATGGCGAATTCCCACTCACTTTTTATATAAATGTATGTTCTTTCTAACAAACATTACACATTCATATATGTAAAGATTTACTTTATTTATATGTTTTATTCTGTTTTTTTTATAGTATTTGTTGGTATAGCGGCAACGAAATACGTCATCTGTGAAAGTGAGTTTAATTGGTCAATCGACCCTGTACACCCTGGTGTCAGAGTTTTTTAGAACCGCCTTTCGGCCTCTGACGTGGTACCTTTACCGATCATCAATTGGCAATAGGGACCAACGGCTTAACGTGCCTTCCTTAGCACGGAATCGTTATTCATATCAGATGATCGTGTGATTCAAGCGTGCAATGTCCTATCCAAACTAGAAACAAATAAACAAGGTATGCTTCCCATGGGAATCGAACCCACGACCTCCGAGTCTAAGGAAAATTGATAATCATATATATTACCTGTGAGCTGAGGGTCAGAGAAGACAGTTCTGGCCTTCCTTCTCCGGCAGTGCTTCAGCGCTGACAACGATAGCTCCGACGGGGAAAACAGCGCGTGGTAGGGAACCCCTGCCAAGGAAACATTTTAGATATGGAACATACAATTTTTAGCCGACTGCGCCAGAAGGAGAGTTATGTTTTTCGAGAGTATAGACCTACATACAGGTGTATGTGTGTATAATGTTTGGCACGCTCTGCAGCCTGAACGGCTCGCTCGATGGATTTAAGCATGAGAGGTGTTATCAGATTCGTATTTACTACCAGGCCGCGGGGCGATTCGCCACGGCGACTTAAAGAAATACATTACAAATACACTAAAAAGCTACGGGAACTGGTGACTGGCGAAGCGAAATGAGGAGGTAATGATTAGTGCACTGAAACAAATGCATTTGTATGTATTTCTTTTAATTCGAATTCCGCCATGGCCAGACAGTTACTGTGAGAGTGACACTGGGTTAAATAAAATGAAAAAAAAAACAAAATGGCGGATTTTTTGAGTATTTTATTTATAAAAAATCGTCAGGTTTTATTTAGTTTTTTAAATTACCCTTATTTTGTAAGTTTTGCATATAAATTAGATCAATATCAATCTTAAATCTTGAAGCTCGATGAAGCGACGGCGAGGCGCGGCCCTTATTATTGGATTGGTCGCCATTTAGGGGCAATTTCACAACATTTAACAGTAACAATAAACACAACTATAATACAGTATAGTTTCTATCTGGACCTTCTTCGTGGTTCGGGAAGCACGTTAAGCCGTTGGTCCTGGTTGTTATCGATAGGTGGCAGTTGTTAGGCTATGTCATATTGCGTTTAGGTACCCTGAAAAAATCTACACCTCGGGTCATGTTCCTGTTAGTCAGGTTTCCCTGTAGAAAGGGTTACTAAGCTCAGACGGCAGTGAGCAGTGCACCCAAATCATGGACCATGACTTATAGCGTAGTCTAGGATCCGAAGCGTAAGGAACAACTAGGAAAGTACACTTGGACGACGATTAATCAAATCTATATGTGGATGTGATAAGAGGCAAGGGTACAAGTTCTCATTCTGCATACATGCAAGAATTGAATGAATATTCGATGTATAAGAAAATCCCAACATCTTATAAGGATTTTGGGTGAGACTCTGCAGTATTTTCAGTGTCTAAGCGTGTTTCCCAATATAGACATCAACTTTCGCTTATTTGTCGATACGATTAAAGTCATTTCAATGAAGCTCACTGCCATCTGACCTCCGTAACCCTATTTTAAAGGGAAACTAGACCAAGATGAAATGAAAAATGATGTCCTGCCCCGAGGAGTCAACACTGTCATTGGGCCGCGTTTTGCCGTCGCTTGACGTACATGGATACGCGCGCCGCGCTAGGCTTTTCAAAGTGAGATTTGTTGTATTCTATCATAATTTCATATTATTTTTTTCAAAATTTGGACTTGAGAAACTAGCCTATTGCGACCAGTCCAATACGGTAAGCGCCTCGCCGTTGCTTGACACGTCGCGCGCTACGCTAGGCTATCAAGCTAGTCTATCTTCAGACGGGGGCTCTCAATTGGAAAAAATCTAACTTTTCGATGTATATTCTTAACTTTTCAGCAAGAAAAATACAGTCAGCTAAAACCGAGTGTTGGAATCCCAACAATAGGCTAGTTTCCAGGGTCAAAAGACAAACATTAAAATTAGTCCGTCATTTAGGGAATCGAAATATATTAGTGACGTATTTTTTCTTTTGTCAATTGAGCGATAAATTGTAAAGATATAACGCATCAAAGGTGGAAGGAAGAAGAAGAGGGCTCGTGGCGTGTTGCGAAAAAGTGTACTTTAAAGCGCAATATCTTTACCATTCTTTGTTTAATTTTCAAAAGAAAAAATACGTCTCCAATATTTTCTAATTATTTAACTGATGGACTAATTATATTTTTTTACGAAACTAGCCTATTTATATAGTTTCTTATTTTTTTTTCTTCATTCAAATTCTTCTTCCTTTACGATTTGTGCTTGCAGTTAAAATAAATTATTATATTCGCAATAATTTGTGTTTGATAGAGTGCTTGCAATCTACCAAAACCAGCCTGCAACAGTACAGTCCACCCCTGAAACGGTGTGTCGCGCGCGCTTTGCCCACCATAAAGGACACCCTGAAGTTCGTATGTTACAATCACTTTGTTAAACAATTTCCCCTATAAAGAGGGAAAATAAATACTTATATTTATTATGCTGATACATATACAAACGAGATAATAATAACATTTACATTATCATCATCATTTCAGCCGCTGTCAGTCCACTGCTGGACATAGGCCTCTCCTAATGATTTCCAAACGGGCCGGTTGGAAGCGGCCTGCATAATCAAATGACAATCATCAATCACAATAGTGATTTTCTTAGTGTGTTGTCAAAACATTATCTGCATGTCGAACTGGTGTTATTGTCGGTGTAATGTGTAGTCGAACTAATGTTTTCCGAAATCGAGACTGTGTCGAAACAATTAACTGTCGAAATTTTGAATGTGATTCGTAAAAAGTGAAAATGATAAGTGGGGGAATTATAATGATTTTATGAGAAACCGGAAATATAAAAAAAAAAAAAAATTAACAACACCTACCTTGTGACAAAAAGTAAGGCGCTTCCACACTCTTATACGTATTTGGTGTATGCAAATAAGCTCCCAAAGCACCCATAGCTACTTGCAAGTACGAGCCTTCTCTCGGAACATGAGGCCTGACGTCACTAGGTATCGGTAAATACGGCTTTGGATCCCTGTCATAATCAAACCTTCGATTTTCTAAAGACGGACTCCGAAAATTCTTTTGCTGACCTCTGTACAAAATGTCTTCGATTAAAAAAGATGTTTTTGACGGTTGCTCGTGATTGGTGTTCGCCGGTGATTCGCTCCGTGTTTCTTGTTCCATTTTTGAATCGTTTCAATTTTCTTTATTGCTCATTTTCGTGAAGACTGTAAACTAATTTGTAATTCGAACTTTTTTATTTTTCACACAAATTCTTTTAATCCAGTAACTTTAGAATTAAAATGTTTTAAACACAGTTCTATTTTTAAAACACAAAGCCGCACACACAATGCAAAAATGAAATAGTCTATTTAGAATTTCGAACGAGTTCAGTTTCAGAGCGCGAAAATATGACAGTTTATTTTTTAAACGCACGTCAGTGATTTTTCGGCCATTATGTTACGATTGTACGTATAATCGACGGTTGCCTGACTATTTGTCATAAACGAGGTGATTTCGTCAACGGGCCGAGTTAAACTGTCGTGGATAGGGTGGGATCGGGGGTAAACGCTGCCGCCCCTAGTGGGAGGGCGAGATTTTCTTTTTTTTTAGTCTAAGAGCTGCTACGTAGGCAAGGGAATTAAACGACTTTTTTTTCTAGTCGTTTTTGTGATTACTTTATGGCTTTTTGAGGTTTTAATAGTAATAAGAGAGCTGTGGTCTATTCTTATAGTTTTGATATTATTTACATAAGCAATTTATCTACTTAAACCAAAATATGTTCTCATGTGAGTTTACCCTTAAGTAAGTTTTAACTCTGCCGGAAAACACATAAGATATTTTTAACCGTAGTATTCGGCCGAGGTATCTGTAATAAAAGTTCACAAATTTTGTAAACCTCAAACATACTTAAAATCATCATCATCACCCTAGCGTGTATTCCTAGTTGGGTCGTCAACTTACGCCTCGGAGCCTAGGGTACGCTGTAAGTCATGGTCCTAGATTTGGCGAAACTGATTATTACAATGGAGCGACTGCCGTCTGACCTCCTTAACCCTTTTTACAGGGAAACCAGACCAACAGGAACATGGCCCGAGGTGTGTTGGTGGCCAACACTGTCAGAATTTTTCAGGGTGCCTTAAGGCATCTGACACAGGCTCACGACTGCTATCTATCGACAACAACCGGGACCAACGGTTTAACGTGTCTTCCGAAGCACGGAGGAGCTCAAGATAGAAAATGCCACTAAATGGCGACCAATCCAATAATGGTCGCGTCACGCCGTCGCTAGACACGCGCATTCGCTACGGATACGCGGGTCGCGCTCGACTAACAAGCTCCTTGTATATACCTACTTAAAAATATAAGATCGAATTATCAGAACTGTTATGTCCGCATAAACAAAGTAACTCAAAAAATTGCTTTATATATAAGAATATATTTTTTTATAATTTGTAACCGAAGGAATAACACGCTACGTAGGTCTACGAACTTCGTACGACGTCTACATGAATGTCTACGAAAGTGCTTCGGCGCTACGAGCTCTACGAAGAGGCTATAAATCATCTTTGCAAAATCGGGATTTTCGAATAAAACCGGCCAAGCGTGAGTCGGTAGCTTAGTTTTAGTTTTTCATAACTAAATATAATATAAAAATAATATATATATTCTCTGTAGCCATTTGCATGCATCGCTTTTATTTATTTATTTACTAGCTGACCCGGGAAACTTCGTACCGCCTCTGAATATATTCACCTTTTAAACCTTCCCTGGACTTCCACAAATAATTCAAAACCAAAAATAGCCAAAGCTTTTCTCGAGTTTTAGCGAGACTAACGAACAGCAATTGATTTATATATATATAGATTTAAATTTTGTTGTACAAATAAAAAATTGTAAAGCACAATAGGTGGACTTAATGCTAGAAGCATTATCTAACAGTCAACTTTTGGGTCAAGCAAAGAGCTTTATGTGGGTAATAAAATAAACGTTTTTGTTGGAATTGTGACTATGTCTACGGACCCTGATTTATCATTTACTATGGAACCCGGTCTACAGGTAGACCCAGTACAAGCTGCGATGAATACTAATTAGGGCCTTAATCCACAAATACGCGCCCTTTTGATACAAGGCTCGAATAACTTGGAGTCAATATAAATTGACAGATTCCGCGCCAATTCACGCCGTAATTCTGGACTTAGGCTGCTTTCATGTGAACACGTCATTTACATGGTTATTCGGGTTGGTGACTACGGAAAAAGCACTAATTTTTAAATCATTCAAGAGGTGCACGAGGACGAAGCCGCGGGTAAAAGCTAGATAATACATAACTAAATCCACACTTAATATTATAAATGCGAAAGTCTGTCTGTCTGTCTGTTACGCTTTCACGGCCAAATCGCTCGACGGGTTTTGATGAAAGGTATGAATATAGTTGAAGACAAACATAGGCTACTTTTTGACACAGGCGAAACTGGTGGAAAAAGCTAGTATTAAATAATAGCTTCTGTAGTCCAGTGGGTGAAGTGTTTGCCTTCAGAGGTTGTGGGTTCGATTCCCAAGGGAAGTATACTATGTTTAGTTGCTTACAGTTTGGTTAGGATATTGCAGGCTTAAATCTTGACCTTGATTGATTAAAATAGGACAAAACGAGCGTGCACGCGAGATGTCTCCTTACAACTGCCATATGTAAAGCCCGACCAGGAAAATAAAAACCCTGCATTGGCGTCGCTACTGATCGCCTTTAGGTGGCAACATGTTGTATGTGTCATGTCAACAACTAAATTGACAATGTCATTTAATAAAATAGAAATCAATCCTTCGTTTTCATTCGCATCAAATATGATAACATCTTTTACATCACTTTTCTCTCATTGCTATATATTACTTTTACCATTTTGATAAATTTTTTATTTGATAATTACAATACACAACGTCCACTCCTGTCTCTTTTTGGCAGATGACATTGAGATGACGGAATGGGTCTTGAATACCTAGTTGCCAGTAAAAGAAATTAGTTCTAATATTTTTCCGCAATATGGCCAAGGCTGCTATTTTCCTGGTTGGGCTATACAAATGGTCATTAGATATTGTGTAGTATTTATTTACTTTTAATAATTCTGCGGTATTAAAAATTGAAATTGAAAACTGTCTGTTCTTCGAATACAGATTAATAAAATAAAATAAAAAATCTCGCATACTCACCCGTTTCTGCCCTGTTTTAAGAGATGATGGTAAACCTTCAGATTGTCTTAATAATTAAAATTATGTCGTGCTTTGGAAGGCACGTTAAGCCGAGTCGAGGCCCAGAGGTCGTTCCGAAGAACTCTGTCCAGGGTAATTGCACCTCTCTCTCTATTAGGTTTCTCTAAAATTAGAAAGAAAATTCCATATTTAAGAGTAAATTGGGAACAATATTAATAAAACTATTGTTCCACAAAGTACACATATACTAGAATAGAATAGAACTATACTTATAACAATTGGCGGACTTCATGCTAAGAGCATTCTCTACCAGTCAACCATTGGGAGAAACGGACAGATAGTTTGGCGCAAAAAAGTTAAGGGGGAAAAACTGTATTACTTATAGAGCAGATTTTATCAAAAGCTTAAGTTCATACACTACGTAAACATACATAAATCATACACAAATACTGTTTCAAATATTGTTGGGGAAACTGTTATTCTGTGCGCGTCCTAACACGGGTACATAGCTATAGAGGGGGTAAAAGACGGTGTAACCCACTCTCGGATCATCCCCGTGCATATCTGGTGTACAGCGACTTGCAGGTCTTGATACTTGGCTTATTACATCGATTTTAAAATATAATAAAAGAAAATAACATATCAAGTTTTTTCATTGTTTTAAAAAACGGTTTTAGCCCTAAAATGGAAGTCTGTAAGGATCGTAGCTAATAAAAATCCGTAGTCTCTGCCTACGGGAAATAGGCGTGATGGTATGTAACTTTACTAAAATGTGTGCCTCCGGCTAGTGCCTTAAATCCGGAGGTGACGGGTCCGATTCCCACAGGAAGCATACTTTGTTTAATTGTTTCCAGTTTGGTTAGGACATTGCAGGCTTGAATCACCTGATTGTCTGTTAATAATGATGATTTCGTTCCTTATATGGCACGTTAAACCGTTTATCCCGGCTGTCATTAGGTGGTCCTTAAAGAAAGCAAGCCAGAGGCCGAGAGGCGGTTCCGAATACAGGGTTGATGGGCGCAACCCACTTGATAAATGACTAAAATATGTTTTGTGTTATTTTTTCGAGTCAATTAAATCAACTGAACAATGCTAATATTACCAAATACTCATTAATTTAATTAGAAATAATGTAATTGACTGACGTATTATAATAATATTAATTTAATGCGCTAATCTAATTGATATTCCAATCAATCGTTAATGTATGCATGACAATGTTATTTCTTTATTCTATTATATTTTTTATTTTTCACTGTATCTAATTTAACACTAACACCTTCAGGTCTGCTTGCGACCATGAACGCTGTAAAGTATTTGAAGACTCGGTGACTTTGCCATGAGATTTTACTAATCTAGTGTCAATACAAAGTGTGCTAAAACTATATGGCGCCTCTAGCGGATGTCCTCGTAAGATAACTAAGAAATTAAGTTAGTAAAACTAAATATGTACTGAAAAATTACATTTCGTTACATCAAGAATTATTGTAAAAATAATTTTAAAACAAAACTATTCCATTTTCAAATGTTAATCCCAATGACCAAAACTGAACAGTCCCCAATCTGTTAACCCCTGACGTAATCCCCGAAGTGGGCGTGTCCAGCCAATCAGAGCGCTCGACGGACGCCGCCCGCCCTCGCCAGCCAATAAGAGAGCGGCAATTAGAGCGAAAAAAGCGAAATAAGCGTCGTTTGGGGTCGAGTTTCATCGTTTGTTATGTTATTCTAGGGATGATAGCTGGCTTTAGTCTGGGTGTGCTGTGATTTTAGTTACCCGCTTTCGAAATGGAGGTTCGTATTTTAGCAGGAGTTGTCATCATCATTTCGTGTAGGTTACATTGTCAATCGACCATTTACACCGTGGTGTCAGAGTTGTTCCGAACCGCCTCTCAGCCTCTGACGTGGTTCCTTTAACGACCACCAGATGGCAGCCGAGACCAACGGCTTAACGTGCCTTCGAAAGCACGGAATCATTTTTATTATCAAACAATTAGGTGATTCAAGCCTGAGGAGCTCGTTAGTCGAGAGCGACCCGCGTATCCGTCGCGTATCCGTCGCGTCCGCGACCATTATTGGATTGGTCGCCATTTAGTGACATTTTCTATCTTGAGCTCCTCCGTGCTTCGGAAGGCACGTTAAGCCGTTGGTACCGGTTGTTATCGATAGATAGCAGTCGTGAGGCTGTGTCAGATGCCTTAGGGCAGCCTGAAAAATTCTGACAGTGTTGGCCACTAACACACCTCGGGTCATGTTCCTGTTTGATTTCCCTGTAAAAAGGGTTACGAAAGTCAGACGGCAGTCGCTCCATTGTAATTACCAGTTCCGCAAAATCTAGGACTATGACTAATAGCGTACCCTAGGCTCCGAAGCGTAAGCTGACGACGCAACTAGGAATACACGCTAGGATGATGATCAGGTGATTCGAGCCTGCAATGTCCTAACCAAACTGGAAACAACTAAACAAAGTATGTTTCCCGTGGGAATCGAACCCATGTTAACCACTGGACCACGAAGGTTAGTTAGTTTAGATGGAGTAACAAATAAAAGTTTTTGAAAAAAATCACATGTGCTATTTTTGAAAAGTGACCATCCCAAAATCGGTTACTCGAAAAAATTTTATTCGATATAATCGATTTTGCGTTAATCATACTTTCATACTATCCATCCATCCATATCCATACTTCCATACTAATATTATAAACTGTGAAAGTCTGTCTGTCTGTTACGCTTTCACGGTCAAACCGCTGAACGGATTTTGACGAAATTTGGTATGAATATAGTTGAAGACCCGGGGTCAAACATAGGCTACTTTTCAATGCAGGCGGAGCTGCGGGAAACAGCTAATTAAAAATAAAGCCTATTTAATAACCAACAACTAATTTGTTATTTCCAGTTCGGATGGGTAAATATGGAAATCGGTTATGGATTTTTGAAAAGTGTGACATTTATGTCGAACAAAAATTATTCCACTCGTAGATTATGCGTGACTTATACTTGACTTACTTTTGATAATAGAGCTCCTTAACCGATTTCAAAATTACCAAAATTTACCCATCCGAAAAGGAAGATGGAAGCAACGTGGAAAGAATAGATTAATTGTTGGTTATTAAATATGGTTCCTTATCAATCATTCGCAACTTCAAATTATTTAATTGAATATTTGAGACTAGCTGTTTCCCGCAGCTCCACATGCGGTATATAGCCTATGTTACTCAGCGTGAATGTAGCTTTCCAATGGCGAAAGAATTTTTGAAATCGGCACAGTAGTTTTTGAGTTTATTCATTACAAACATACACACAAAAATTCAAATCTTTCCTCTTTATAATATTAGTGTAGATGTAGAAGGAACCGAATTTGTTGGATTTTTTCAACCTTTTTCGTTTTAAATGCACCTACATACCTAACACCTGCACTTTTCAGGAATCGGTTAAACGTTCCAGCATCAACTCATGTTCATTCATTCAATCAATCAACCCTGGACACCCTGCGGGTGCATAAAAAGATAAAGCTATTATTTCGTTGATATAACTCTTAAAATTAACTGTATTTTGATTATTATTTCATCGTAAGTATACTATGTAAGTACCTTAAGTAAATTTATTATCCTTCCAAGTTTTTGTATTTCTAGCTATATATTTTTAATACTGACATGACGATATCTGTTTAACCCAAAGGTTGACTGATAGATAATGCTTTTAGCATTAAGTTCGCCTATTGTGCTATACAATTGTATTATGCACAATAAATAAATAAAAAGAATCTCTCGACAAAATAAAAATAATTCGAGGAACGCGTGTGTCAAGCATCGTAACGATCCGTTTAGAAATGCGACCTCTAGACCGGAACATAAATTTTTCCGTACAGAAGCAAAATTGGCCAGTCTCGAAAGGGAGACTTCGCTTACGCTCTGTCAATTACAATAGCGTCGTCCGTTATTTTTTTTTTTGTCACAGAGAATCCACATTAGGAACGACATATTTTAAAATGGCTTCTACTTTCTAAGTTCTTCTACTAGCTGATAGATGGCGCTATTTGGTTTTACAACTCGGTATGGTTTGTCGCATAAGTGAACTCAAGTTATAGTTGAGTCCATCGAGTTATCAGACAGACGGACGTGGTTCTTTCACGTACGAAGGGTTTCATACCAAATATGAAAATTTCAACTATATCATTTTTTGGGGTCACTTTAATGTCTGACTGGACATCAGTGACATAAATTTACTAATCATTTGTTTTAACCATTTCACTACAGGCTGCTAGAATTACCAAAGCATGCAACGCTCTCATTACGGGGGCCATTTTTCAGTAGTAAAAAAAATTTGCTTGACTTTACAGGACGATATCACAAAAAGTACTTGTTGGTTTTACACACATTAACCAACTACTTTACTTTGAAATTTATAAAAATAAAGCTTTAGTGGTCGTAAATATGTCTTCTAAAAATAAATCTTAATTTCGAACTGGAAACAACTTCTTTATATACACCAACTATTGTTCAGAATTTAATTTTGATTCAAGTTCAGTCAAGTCACAAACACAAGAAATTCATGTCTCAATACCACTAAAATCAACTCACAAAAATAAATGTTGTTAACAATCATATTTTAGTGATGCGTCTTTGTCAATTATCTTATGATACGAAAGATTTTTGTGATAAAATAATATCGATAATCATGAATTTTCTCACATTAACTTAACTTGACAAATAATGTTACATCTCAACAGAATTTATTAAAAATAGTATTTTTTACTATATCATCGCCTTTGTAACCGCGCTGCAATAATTCACTACAATAATCACAATGACCTCAAGTCACATATATATGTGACTTCAAAAATTAAAAAGGAAACAAGGAACCCTTACAGGAACTTGTCCGTCTGTCACCTATATTATTGCACTCACAAAAATTTATTTTCATATAGGCGATAAACCATACCGAGTTTTAAAACCAAATAGCGCCATCTATGATCTAGTAGAACTACTAAGAAAATAAAGGCGTAGACTATAGCGGATAGATAGGTAACTAAGAAACTCATACAAAATCTTCACAGTCGTTGCGTCTTTGACTGGCAAAACGCTGAGATAAAATGATGATAAAATGGTGATGTCAAGCAAACCCGCGATAAGTCACGCCCTCATTAGTGCAACCAACTGGAGTACACTTAGTGACGCTCATGCTTGGCTCTTAAGGGTTTGTTTAAAGGAAAACGGATTACTTGCTTTTTAACAGACTGCGGTAGAAGACGGTTAAGGTTTTTTTTTGTCAAAGCGGATGAAAAGAAAATTTATTGATGACAGTAGTCGTCCTCTGTAATTTTGATGTTAGATCATAATAACGATAGTCGTTACTTCGAAGATCACTGCGCCGATGGAAAAAAAATTAGATAAGTAAGTTCACTTTTTTGAGACTTTTTGCGGGAAGTTGTGAAGTGCAGTATCGGCGCTGTATTTTATTTTCCAAAATTTGTTTTTTAGTGTTTGTCCATAATAATGGTAGATTCGCAAAGTATTCAAGAACAAGCGTGAGTGTTGGGAAGTGATACAGTGTTCGATTTATGTGATTTCCTTGCTTGTTGCCAAAAGCTCCTGGAAATCGCTAAGTGCAGTTTTTCTACCACCTCACTTAGCATAATACTTCTGAGTGGACTTGACTTGACTTAACTACTTACTTAACTTTAGACTTTTTTGACTAAACGACTTTCTTGTATAATTTTTATTGGCTAAATACGAAAGTAAAAGTCATACAAAAAGAATTAAGTTTACTTTTTTCTGTCTGACATTGGACATTATTCATTGACATTCTGCTATAATTTGAAAAAAAACACAGAAATAGTTTATTTGCAATGAAAGTAAAAATAAAATATTATCATAACTTTGACTCCCCTTTCATTCCAATATTTTAAAACTAGAAATAAAGAACGATCTCAAGAAAATAAAATAAACAAAAAATATCGGACTTTTTTTGAACTACGAAAAAAGTACACTACATATTTATTTCCCACAGATATGAATCTCATTGAAAACAGCTTCGCACCTTCTTAATTAGGCGACAAAACAAGTGGAAATCATTAGATAAGCCACGTATGTTTAGCTTGGGGTGAGATTGTACAGATATAAATATAATAAGCTTACTAGATGTGACAACAAGGAGCGTCAAAACCGCACACGGAAAAGCCGGAAGTAAAATGTCCTTTTCTCAATGTGTGACACACTTAAGTTTTGCCCAAAGAAAGTTTGTCGGTTCCAGCACAAGTTTAGAGAAAAGATTTACAAGGTGACTTTTTTAAACACCAGGCGTCCTATTTTTGAAATGTGACCACAGAAATAGTAACGCGAAAAAAGCGCGAGTCGAATAGTTTTTGTTCGATATCGAACGATTTTCATTCGACATAAATGTCATACTTTTCAAAAATAAGGCCTCAGCTACATTTTCCAGTGTGGTTAGTACTTGAAACTAGAAAAATCTTATGTTATCTCACAGAATAAGAGAATATTAGTAGTATTAATCAGGCTACATAGCCTTCTAGTTATAATACAACAGTACGTCAACCATGAGACTTTATTGGCGGATAGTGAGGTAACTAATAAAAAAAAAAAAACATATTAAATCTTTACGCGGTCGCTAGCGTCTGCGTTAATAAAAATCTCGTGCTTGGGATTCAGGTAATGCATAGCATATAAACACTACTTACTTTACTTAACAAAAAAAAAAGAAACAAAATATATGTTACTTGAGAACTCTGGTCCCTATGAATAGTGATCGGCCTGTATACATAATGCCCATGTCATAGGCAAGTTGATTAAAACTTCACCTAATCACTTTTCCCAAAATACTTTAAATAAAACCGTAGCTTAGTTCGGTTAGTTTGGGTTAGGCTTGTGACCACACATAGCGGAGCGAGCGGAGCTTCAAACTGCTGCTCTATAAAAAATACTAAAATTTATCAAATAGCCCGATGCTCTTGGGAACTAAAGTCCCCGTCACGAGAAGCTATAAATTAAGTACATCAATCAACTTCTACTGAGTTGGAGAGTTACCTAGCGACAATATTATAAGGTAACCAAATAAAATAACATAAATTACTATACGGGTAATACGACACTAACGACCAATTCCAATAAGTCGGGTTATATTTTAACGATATAAAGCTCTGTCGCTCAACGATTTATGGTACAGTAACGAGTCCGACTCCATGAATGTAAACATTTGGTCCGCCATTTTGAAGTAGACGCACGCCGCGCACGCGTTCATTCGTGTTATGAATGCGCCTGAGGTTGTTTGTTGTTTGCTCTTTGTTTATGTCAGTTCGTAATTGTTTTTGTTAATTATTGTGTTATTAAGTATATTCGTTATTAACTTATTAGTATAATAGAACCAGGGCCGTCTAAGGAAATTAATTCGCCACGCAAAAAACGTCAAAAGGTATGTACTTACTTAGTTTTGTTATAAATATTCTGTTTTGTGTATTTCTTCAGTTCCTATGCAATTTAGTAGTTATTTGTATTGACCATTGGTCTAGTGGCTAGTGAACTTATCTACAACGCCGGGTATCGCGGGTTCGATTCTCGCACAAGACAAACATTTATATATATGATGAGCATTTGTGTTTGTCTTGAGTATAGGTAGGTATTTAGTATGTTTAATATGTATGTATTTACAAAAAAGTAGTTAATTGCTTAGTTTGGGAATAGATGGCGCTGTGTGAAATGTCAAAAAATATTTATTTATTTGCTAAATATTACATGTTTTCAGGTGACAAGCTTTACGGCTAATGAGAAAAATATGGTTATCAACGTACGTGAAACAAAATTGGCCGTCTGATCAATATCCATATAAAACAGAAATAAATAAAAAAACAGCAGATATCCTTGGAATTGGAATAGCCTCTGTGTATAATATATTAAAACAATACAAATCGGACGAGGGAATAACGTCATCAGTCAAAACTAAAGAGAGACCTAAAATCCATCAAAAGGTGAAGATGACTTTGACAAAAGTGCAATCAGAAAAAAAAATCATAGTTTCTTTTTAAAAGGTGAATTACCTACAATTAAAAAAGTTCTGCAGGCAGTCAATGATGATGATGAATTACCTAATTTTAGTTAATCGACTCTTAGGCGGCTAATAAAGCATTTGCACTTTAAATATATAAAACGACAGAGAAATAATGCGCTCATAGATAGAGATGATATAGTAATATGGCGGCGAACATATTTGAAGAAAATCAAAGAATATAGACGGCAAAACCGCCAAATATTCTACATGGATGAGACATGGGTAAATGCAGGTTAGAATTTAACAATAATTGCCTACTTTTAAAAATGTTGATATGTTTGAGTTGATGATATTTTTTATTGTGTTCACAGGGCATACTGTTAGCAAAACATGGGTAGACAAAGAAGTCAAAAGCAAGAAGCAGGCTTTCCTAGAAGGACTTAGTACCGGTGCCTCTAACCCAACATCAAAAGGTAGACGATTAATTATCACGCACATAGGCAATGAAAATGGCTTTGTAGAGGGAGGAGAAAGTATATTTGAATGCAAGAAGACAGGAGATTACCACGAGTCAATGGACGCTACACATTTTGAACAATGGTTTGAAAATGTACTGCCTAAACTTGGAGAAAATTCGGTGGTGGTAATGGACAATGCACCATATCATTCGAGGCGTCTCGAGAAAACCCCCATTAATGCCTGGAGAAAAGCGGATATACAAAACTGGCTTCAATCCAAAAATATATCTTTCGATGAAAAAGAAATTAAAACTGAATTGCTGCAAAAAGTAAAAAACATTAAAGATAATTTTAAAAGGTATGCAATTGATGAGCTCGCAAAAAATATAAAGTAGAAGTCTTAAGGCTTCCACCTTATCATTGCGAGCTCAATCCAATTGAACTTGTTTGGGCCGATGTAAGGATATGTTGCTCGCAAAAATACAAATTTTAAATTTGAAGTAAAGTCGTTACTCCAACAAGGACTGCAGCAAATTACAGTCGATAAATGGAAGCGTTGTGTGGAGCATGTAATCAAGGAAGAAGATAACTTTTATGGCAACATTGATGAAATGATAGACAGCACGGTAGACAGTTTTGTAAAACACGTAAGTGATTCTGAAACGGAGTACTCTGAATCATCTGACGACTATGAATAGATGTGCATTTTGAGATTTATAATGAAGTTTCTAATCCCAATAGTTTTTGCTATTTTTTTTATTAGCTAATAAGTCTCACTGTAGGGCAAAAGCTTCTTCACGTTACCAACTAATTCTGTCGCCTGCCAACTCCCTCCATTCGTTACGGAAACAGAATTCTAACCATCCCTTCTTTGGTTTACCTTTTCACTTTTGAAACTGATAAATGAGAGAAAATAATACTTATAGCTAATCAATCAACCATGAAAGAAATACACGCGGGTGAAGTGGCGGGCAACAGAATCATCTAAAAGTATTCTTAAATATAAAAAAATATATCACAAAAATAATATTTTTTTCTTTCATCCAAATGTTGCGTACCCCTGAACATTTGTTTACATAATTTATAGCTTCTTAGGACGGGGACTTTATTCATAATACTCGGCCCTTATAAAATCGGCCCTGTTAATCACGTTGCCCTTAACATATACATTAAATAATGAGGTACAAAGGCATTTTGTTATTGTGGTCTTATCTAGTAACATGCACATCTATATCCATTTTTTCCCATAATATTGTCCTGACTGTGTTGTCCCCACTGCACTGATTAAATCTTTTCTGTCTGCAAATTTTAAGGGCTATTTAGTTAAGGGGTTACATTTTTATTTTAACCGACTTCTATAAAAAGGAGATTAAAAATTATAAATAAAAACATTTTTATATTTCAAATTAGAACGTACGTAAATTTATATGAATATTTTTTTTATTTTAATATATTTTTTTAATAATTCTTTTTTTTTTTTGAGATTTTTCATGTCCTTTTGGTCAATCGTCATCCAGGTTGTATGCATGCCTCTTACTTTTTTCTTTGCAACTGGTATATAATATTTTATTATTATTCATATCATTACAGCGATATTTAGTTCTTCGACAAAGTGTTTAATTGATCATCAATGTGTCGATTTAGAAAATCTATTCACCGATAAAATTTATTTGGCGAAAAAAGGTGTAATTGTATTATTTTTCAACTGAACCACTTTTTACTACAGAACTGTAGTTATCTTAACATTTTTGTCCAGATATATGGCCAATTCAATAGAAATGTTTATCCGTTATTCTTTCATTCTTAAAACACTAGTTACATGCCAGTTCAACATAGAACCGTCTTTTTTTGAGTTCGATTAAATATATACGACAAAAGGTGGACTTTATACCATAATCATTCAAAATCCCTTTCGGCCGCCTTTCATTCTCTGCCGGTCAAATCCATACTAATATTAGAAATGCGAAAGTCTGTCTGTTAGCTTTCACGGCCAAACCGCTGAACGGATTTTGATGACATTTGGTATGAATATAGTTGAAGACCCGGGGTCAAACATAGGCTACTTTTTGACGCAGGCGGAGCTGCGGGAAAAAGCTAGTCTATCAAAAGTGCTTACATTATTTTCTTAATAAATTAACAAGAAAACAAAACTAACCGAACAAAAACCTTAGAAACTGATTTAGTGCATTGCCCATACATAAAACAAGTAAATTCCCTGGGCTAATTCGACAAATGGACCCCTTCAACACGCCAAATGAATCGAAATTGTTCTGCTAAATACTTAAATAAAGTCTTTTGATCCTCCCCACTATGATAGATTCAATTATTTTATTGACAAAACAATTTAGTCGACTCCTCAATGCATGCGTTCCATTGTAGCCAAATTGTTTGGAATAATCAGTTTTCATGTTATTATATGTTTTGTTATTTCCCGCGCTTATTAGAAATGCTTATTCATGCAATATGAGGTGCAATGTTGAACATGATTTTGTAACCTTTTGTTGTAACCTGTATTCTGATACTATGTTCTTTGTGTACAATAGAGATTTTTACATACATACATGATTTCTATAAACATAATGGGTTAGTTTCCAGGGTCATAAGACTATCATTAAAATTAGTTCGTCATTTAGGGAATCAAAATATAGTGACGTATTTTTTTCTTTTGTCAATTGAGCGATAAATTATAAAGATATAACACATCAAAGTTTAGGAGTGGGGGCTCGTGAAGTCACATATTGCGAAAAGTATAGCAGACTGTGACCTCACACGGAACTTTACCGCGTCATATCTTTACCATTCTTTGTTTAATTTTCAAAAGAAAGAATACGTCTCCAATATTTTTTGATTATATAACTGACGGACTAATTATATTTTTTAGAAAACTAGCCAATTGGCTGTGTGGTAATTAAATAACTAGGTATACACATAAACGGGCCACACAGATGAGTTGAGAAATTACCGCGATCCTTATGTCAATGCCTTACTACACACCACAAGACATTTTTAATTTTAATTCCAATAATGTTATCAATTTAATATATAATTTATAATCTTAATATAAATGTAATTTTAATCTTAATTTATTAATTTTAATTTATAAATTTTTCGGCATTCGCGGAAGACCAGCGTCGTGGCTCGTACCACGATCCACGACACATGCTGAACGAAGGCCGTTTTGGTGCGTGTCAAATGTGTTAATTTTATTTTATTCGAACAAATGAAAACCAAATAAACAATTTTTCTTTCTTTCAAGACTTAGCAATGGGTAAAGAATTCAATCTTAATGATCATTCTGAGAAACATTATAGTATAAGTACTTACTACATTACAGTTTTCTGCTAGGTCACTCACAGAATAAACTGTAACTAGACTAACTGTAGCTAGGTGTGTAACGGGTGTGAAACGCTTCTCCGACAAACGCTTTAGCTACGAACGTTTCACCAACAGAATGTTTCGGCATCGGACATTTCACCGACACGACGCTTGCTGTTCTAGGATTATGGCCTTAAATTAAATACTTATTTTATGCTTTTCTTTTCAGTTTATATACGTCTTTGACTAGGAACTTATTATTATAATATATATTAAACTTTATTAATCACATCATCGTCAATTTCATACTTATTTTAAATCAGATCGGTACTTATAAATTCCTTCCTTCCTACTACTACCACTCAACTTTTAAGAATGGCATCCTAAAGTGTTTAAGATGTCGTAGAAAACAGAGTACTTCCTCGTGATAGCTCGGAGACGTCTATTAAAATGCTCCATTGTTTAAAACACTTAACAAGACGTCAAGAAAACGGGGTTATAACAGGAAATCCAAACAATAGGACGGTTGAATACGAGACGCGACACGCGCGCGCCACGCGGCGATTAGCGGAACTGCCCTCTTGTTGTAAACAATGGGGTAAAAATAGATTTTTTAGTTCAATTAGTCAATATTGTTCATTTTATTTTGTTACACAGTATCAAAAGATACTAATTTGCTAAAAGATACAAATGCACAAAGTACTTAATATACTTAGTTTTGGCGAAATGAATTACATTTAATTTTCCAAAAAGGTTTGCATTTTTTAATTTTATTTATTAAAAAAAATGACATGTGACAATAAAGTGCCTTAGAATCGGAATTTTGGCAGGAATCTATCGGCGCTGTATTTTCTTTTCCAATATTTGTGTTTTTTTGAGTGTTTATGCATAATAGTGGATTATAATTCGCAAAGTGTTCGATAACAAGCGCAAGTGTTGGGAAGTGATACAGTGTTTGATTTATGTGATCTCCTAGTAATCGCTAAGTGCAATTTTTCTACCACTTCACTTAGCCTGATTCTTCTGACTAGACTAGACTTTTAGACTTGACTAGGACTTGAAGCAACCACCCCGTAGGACTGAAGAAGATAGAAAAAATGTTAAGAAGCCGTAAAACCCATTATAAAAAAGAAAAAAAATGCCTTGGTATCTCATTTGAAATTTAAACCCCGACTAGGAAAATAAAAACCCTGCATCGTCGCTACTGATCGCCTTTATGTGGCAACATGTTGTATGTGTCATGTCAACAACAAAATTGACAACGTCATTTAATGAAATAGTAATCAATCCTTCGTTTTCTTATGCATCAAATATGATAACATCTTTTAAATCACTTTTTTCTCATTACTATATATAATTTTTACCATTTTGATAAATATTTTTATTTAATAATCTCAAAATACACAACGTCCACTTCTCTCTTTTGGCAGATGGCATTGAGAATACGGAATGTTACTTGAATGCCTAGTTGCCAGTAAAAGAAATTAGTTCTAATATTTTTCCGCAATATGGGCAAGGCGGCTATTTTCCCGGTCGGGGCTATACATGCATCGGAATTGTCCTATTGATTCCAAATTAAAGGCAAATTTCACTGTTTATTTATTTACTTATTTTTTTTTGTGTGCATAATAGGCTGCAGTTGTATCCCAAGCGGAAGCGATTTTGTTTAACGAGATATAGCGATGACGAAAAAATGTGGTAAAGTTAGTATAATAACATATCACAGATTACAGAATATATGCTATACAGATATTCAACCGCCATACATTGAAACGCGCCAACTTTCCTGGTTACTCCTGGTTGCTCTCAATACAAAGTCATTGTTACGCCATCTATGGAAAATATAACAAGTTACAAATTAAGATTTAAAACTTTTGAAACACAGCACTTAATCAACTTGTTATAGAATTTAAGTACGTAAAAAAATTGTGTTTTAAAAAGTCCGTTCCTTTTTTTTGCCAAAAATAAGAATCAGTACTTAATTAAATATTTTTCTTTTTGAACCGCCATCTTGTATCAAATAGCGGAACTGATTATTTCTATTAGGCAATGGGACCCCATGTTTTTATTAACACAAAAGTATTGCTTTCTTCTAGTAAATTAAGTTATGCAGTTTTATAACAATGAATACACAAATTAAGAACAAAAACAAGATAAGTATCTTCAGCTGCGGATATTTCCGAGCGTAGACCAATTCACAATCCGTTCCTCTCCGCTCCGCGTCCGGAAACGCACCCTTTTGTAAGTGGGACCGCAGCCCTAATAGTGTCGAATATCGTTTAGGGTGTCCCATACAATAACCCTCCTATTATTTCTGTTTTATACAAGTTTAGGGGATTTAAACGTCAAATCAACAGACACGACACGTGTGGCTATTTGAGATTTTTATGGTTAATTGGGGTGAAAAACGTTTATTCTTGTTTACATTCCGCAAGAGAAGGGATTATTTCGTCCGTGCGAATTTGCTAGTAGCGTCTTCAGCTTACGCTTTAGCCTTAGGGTACACTGTTAATCATTGTCCTAGATAGGCGGTACTGTGATCATGAGATTTTATTGACGCAGACAATTTAGTATGGCAAACTTGTACAGCGCCTCTGGCGGATAGTAAGGTAACTGAGAAATTCCATATTAAATTTTAACGCGGTCGCTAGCGTCAAAACATTCAATCAAAGTATGCTTCTACAGAGCACAATCATTACTACGGTGCATTTGGTTGAAGTAGCGCAAATGAAACAAATAAATGAAAGAAATTATATATATTTCAATATATTTCTTCACAACAGCTATACCGCACTGCTCGCCTACGTTACACTGCGTACAATTTCATACCTAAATCACAACGTCACCAAACACGCAAAATACAAAAAGAAATCTAAGGTCTAAATTAAATCTAGTCTCGTATTTTGAACAACCTCTGAAAACCATAAAATATTCGTTAGAATGCGCTATTCGCCAATAGGTGGCGTATTAACGTGTGCCATTCACTAATAGATGGCGCTATGTCGCAACATAGTACTTGCAGGAGTTCAAAATATAAATTCAAGATTAAGTATTATCAGATTTACACCAAGAATAAATAAATATTGTTATTCGATTTTATACACAATAAAGTATTAGGTTTTTGATTTTCGAAAGAAAATTTGCTCTGTATAAATAGATTGGAAAGGCGCATGAGATTTTATTAACGCAGACGCTGGCGACCGCGTTTATTTTTAATATGGAATTTCTTAGTTACCTTACTATCCGCCAGAGGCGGTGTACAGGTTTGCCATACTAAATTGTTCACGCTGTCGCTAGCGTGTGCGTTAATAAAATGGCATGGTTGACGTGCACATGACTTTTCAAACAAACATATGTAAACTATTTTAGTTGGTTTTAATTTGCATAACACAAATTGATAATTTTCTTTCAAAAACCAATTTTGTGTGTAAAGACTAAATTATTGCATATAGCAAGAATCGATTCATTATTTCAAGATTATAATATCACCATTTAGATTAATCTGTAGCACAGGTTAAAAATATAGAAATGGCCGCATGTTTTGTCGACAAAATGGCGGATCGGATTTGAAAGATATGCCAAAAAATAATAAATTTTTACTGCGATTTGCGGTCCATATAAAAAGAACCTACAGTACACAAATTGATTTTATAAACAACTGCCATTTTTCTTCACATTGTTGGGTAAAAATATTTTTAATTTTACAATATTTCACGGCCATACGGACAAAACATGTTTCAATGAAAATGACAACTTTTATGCGCAAATTCTTAGAAATATATGTAATTAGTATACATTTTGCATATTTTTTTTATAATTTATAGCCTCGAATATTAAGGTCACATTTTTCATTACACAACAATGTCATCAAGAACATCGATAAATATACCAGCAGTGCTTTTTTTGAGATCACTTACACAAAATCGGCGAGTCAAATGATTATAACGTGCGTTTTAAAATTATTTTCATTTGACATAATCGTCAGTCTAACGATTTTCATTTCACATACGACTCATACATTTCAAAAATAATAACTCCTGTGCTTCGACCATAAGACTTTATCAACTAGGAAGTGCGTTAATAATTTTGTATGACAAAAAAGTACAGCACAACTAAGATTTCTATACAAAATCTTAACTCACTAGCGTCCGAGTTAATAAAATCCATGATAGATTCACAAACCGGCAATGAATTCTGTCTACTCAGTAAAAGATAGACTTACACCCATATTCTCAAAAGTTTCCTCAAACTCGACTCAACCTCACTCCAACTCATTGGTATGATTAGTGGACACTAGCTTCCTTGACTTGAGATGATTTCTCATTGGAGGTGAGCATCGATCTTTATTTTATTCTTCTTACTTTATTTTATTTTATATTCTTTTGTAATTTTCAATTTTTGTGTTTAGAATTTTAATTATAACCTGTGCCGTTCTTCGTTGGAGTTTGCTCTATCAACCAACTAAGAATGTCGTTTTCAAGGAAAGTTCGAGGACTTCCTCAAATGAGTTTGAGTGAAAGACGCCCATAAGGTTATGTTTAAGAATATGGGTGTCAAAGTCGTTTTAATGTCATAAGCAAATTCTTCAAACTCAAAAAAATATTTCTGTTCTTTTTGAACCAGCCCAACCTCACAGTCATCCCAATTGATTAATTACCTAATAATTTCGAAAATCTACCACATCTACCCATCGAGAATTTTCAAAATTCTAATTTTAGTATAACCTCATTGCTTTTACGGACGTTATTGCGCGTGCGCACATTTTAGGCAGTTTGTTAAAATGTAACATAATCCATAACAATGCTAATATCCATCCATACTAATATTATAATTGCGAAAGTCTGTCTGTCTGTTACGCTTTCACGGCCAAACCGCTGAACGGATTTTAATGAAATTTGGTATGAATATAGTTGAAGACCCGTTGCCAAACATAGGCTACTTATTAACGCATGCGGAGAAATAGCTAGTTATGAATAAATAAAATAAAAACTGTCTGTTAAGCCTCCATCCGACGGTCAGTCTATGATTTGGCGAGAGGGTGCTAAACGTGGATTAAAATCAGGCCAATTAAATTTTTCATCAAAATTCCACAACGTAAACTTGTAACGGACGAACGAAATATTCCAAAGTTAGAACTGCACAATCTTAGATCTTTTGTTTATCATTCATTCATACCAAGTGATTTACATGGTCAATCGACCCTGCACACCGTTGTCATACAATACATTACAAAACTCTTTACTGCACAACAAGAATACATTATCAAATACAAGCAATTACAAGAAAAAAAACCTTGCGCAAAGGCGGCCTTATCGCAATAGCAATTTCATAGTTAAGTTACATCTCAATTAAGGTGCATCTACATTTAATAAAAATGTCAGTAACGCGTTTTAAAAGGAAATAACAGGTATTTTGACAATACTATTAAACATTAGGCCCACGTATAGAGACCTTTCTTTGGTATGTATACATCGTGAAATTTGTGTCGTTTTGAACCCATCGTCCAGTGACTCCATTCATGCAACCGAACAAATTTCCCCAACGAACATAGCTCGAAACATGAAAAACAAATTTGGACTTCCCATAGTAAGTTAGGTCACGTGATGAGACATTTTGTACGGGAGGTCCAAAAATTTACTCCATATTTCGACCCATGTATCTTGGGGATACTTGTTCAGTTGCATGAATGGAGTCACCGGACGATGGGTCCAAAACGACTAAAATTTCACGGTGTATAGTTGAAGACACGGGTTCTAAGAAAGGACATTTTGTAGCTGAAATGAAAAAGTCACATTTTAACAAACAACTTTAGTTATACGACTAACTAGTCACATTTTTCAAAATTCAAATTAAATATCTAAAATCTACAAAGGAGATTCTTTCCAGCATATTTTCGCGTCAATTTATCTTTCTACATTCGTCTCTTTATTAATATCCACCTAATTCTTTTATACATTAGAGTTAGATTGCAATAAATATGAAAAAAAAGTCGTGTACATGATTAGGTTTCATTTTTTTTACATTTTCGTTCGAACCGTTTCGTAAGATATCTTTCATTTATAAACAAAAAAAAAAATTGTTTTTTTTCTGCGATTTATTCTCTTATAATATTTTTTTTTTTCATTTCGATCATACAAATAATTTATTTATTATAAACATTGCAAGCCCTTATAGTTTCTATACTCGAGAAAATAAAGCTTGATTCATGACATAAAATTACAGAATTAACCGCGTAAAATACCTTCATACTTCCGACGTTTCAGCCGTGTTACAACGGCCTTATTTAGCTTAATTCATCTGTCTGTCATCTGTAATCACACAGCTGTCAAATCACATACGTTTTTTTTGTTAGTCCTTGCCCCATTTCACTATCCATATCCATACTTATCAATGCGAAAGTCTGTCTGTCTGTTAGCTTTCACGGCCAAACCGCTGAACGGATTTTGATGAAATTTGGTATGAACATAATTGAAGACCCGGGGTCAAACATAGGTTACTTTTTGACGTAGGCGGAGCTGGGAAACAGCTAATATTATAAATGCGAAAGTCTGTCTGTCTGTTAGCTTTCACAGCCAAACCGCTGAACGGATTTCGATGAAATTTGATATGAACATAGTTAAAGACCCCGGGGCCAAACATAGGCCCTAGATAGATAGGACACAGACCCTGACGCTGCTTCACGATCTCGTTGCACAGCTCCCTCAAGTCGACATATTCAATGTAAATTTAAATTGTTTCATATCTGCATGTATTAGTTTTTTGTCAATTACCAACTAATTGCACTTATTTAACTCACTATACGTCTTGGGATACTGTAAGTGTAGTGAGTAGCTGTGAATAAATCTATATATATATATATATATATATATATATAAATATAAATCAATTGCTGTTCGTTAGTCTCGCTAAAACTCGATAACGGCTGGATCGATTTGGCTATTTTTGGTTTTGAATTATTTGTGGAAGTCCAGGGAAGGTTTAAAGGTGAATATATTCGGAGGCGGTACGAAGTTTGCCGGGTCAACTAGTGAATAAATAAATAAATAGGCTACGACTTTTGCCGGAGCTGTGAAACAGCTAGTTAACAATATTTCTGTCCTGCTGTACGAATCAAGCTATATTTTCTCAAGTGTTATGACATCACAAAAGCATTAACAATTCGAAATTTGTCTTTTTTCGACACAATCACGCACACATTATTTATAACTTTTCGTTAAAGATTGGTGTTGCCATAATTGCACATCTCCACTAAGTGTTACACGTACTAAAAATAGTTTTTTTTTATTTACTTCCTTCCATACACATGTGCCGTCATTATACAATGATTTAATTTTCATTTTTAAGCTGAAAATAATTGCCATATTCTTAAGTTATTCTTAATACATACATTGTTAAATTAAAGTCAAGAATTTGAAAAGAGTAGAAAAAGAGATTTCCACGATAGCAACATTTATTATAAGGTTGTAATCATGGAGCAATTACAAATCGGAGATGCCGTTTGTAATGGCTCCGTGATGTGATGACCCTGCAGTGGGCGGAGCTTGTCTTTGCTCGTGCTCCATGGTTGGAGCCACGGCCGGAACCAAGCATGTCGCACGTCTGCCTTCCGCCCCGTGTAGCTGAACAAATACTTTCTTACAAAACGCTTATTACGGCATCTCCTCTTTGTAATAGGTCCATGGTTGTAATAAATCAAATAGTGTTGTGAACCATCGTGATTTGTCGAAAAACAGGGTTGATGATAAAAGCCCGGTTGGATTTTTAAACTGTTTTTTTTTTTTATCATAGCAAATCAATACTTGTTTTTTGTCATATACTAGTAGTAGATAGAACAAATATATTTGCCAGTTATATAAAATACAGCTCTCATTTTCCACTCTTTCGTATCGCACAAATTATAAACAAAATTACACGTTTTTTTTTTATCAAAAAAGTCATACATTACTAATAGTTAATTATAATCCCCTACTTTCTACATTTCAAGACTAGTAAACACATCAAACATAAATGCACCAAAATGTCAAAAAAAGAAAAAGAAAATTGTGTAAAAAATCCTAATTCAACATTGTTCCTCTGAGATCGGTTTTTTTTTTAAATTGTACTACGTGTTTTTCTTAAAAATGCAAATGTGAATGTTTTATTTTTAATTTTTTTAATACTGATAAAGTTAAAGAGACCAATAACAAAGGTTCTCGATTGTGTCGTGCACTTTTTTTAAGATAATCTTTAATAAATGCTCATTTCTTCACTGATTTTACCCAAAATCTCAATGTCGTGCTAAAATGGGATAAAATTCATAACAAATACAATAAAAATGAATATTTTGACAATTGGTTATATTAAAGATGGCTCTTCTCTACCTACCTATAAACTAAACATAATTTAGTTTCAGAGGTAAATATTTTTCGACATTTGTTTAGTATAAGACTTACTATTTAAATAAATACATAGTTTATACTCGAAATTTCGCCCCATACTACTAATAGAGGTTTTATAATAAACATTTTTTTTTTAAATTTCGCACACAAGTCATCATTATTGACATTTATCTGACAACATTTTAAAATGTTTTCAACACACATCATAGGTAGTGTGCGACAGAGACAACGCTCTATAAAGCCGAAAGGTAATTGGATAAGAACATTCTACAAACATCACTAACAATCGTATAACCGTCTCGTTCTAACTTATAGTAATTTTATAGTGGTGTCTCTTTCCTCCATTGGAAAGCGTTCGTTTTGACCGCAGGGTTATTGGAACTTGCGCTGGCTGCTAGCGCCACGCCTGTACGACGTATATTTGCTGCTGCATTGTCTAAAAATAAAAAATAAAAAAATTAAAAAGTATTTATATTTTTTTATATCTTTCAAAAATCAAGTGAGAAAACATTATCTCTCACAATTGAAGCTGATCTTGCTCATCGTTAGTCACTTTTTTCTCTTCTTTTATTTTTTATTGTTGTATGTTGTATGTAGGTGTATGATATGTATATATTCATTATATGTATTAATTGATTGTAGGTTTATTTATTGACTGTTATGTAAGGATGATAATTTTAGTATTTTATTACTGTACCGCCTTTGTTTTTTTTTTCACTTTTTATCCTATCTACCCTAAGGTTGGCTGGAAGAATTTGCAATAGCGATAAGTCCGCCTTTGTACTCAATTTTCTAAATGTATTAATTTTATGATTGGTATAATAAAGTGTATATCTATCTATCTATATCGATTGACGTACTTTACAAAATTAAATTTCTGATAAACGCGCCCCAGCGTACTATACTCATATTTTGATGATGTGTGTATTTGAATACATTACTTAACATTGGTTCCAAAACTTGGTGAAATTCCCGGTGTCTTGGTAACCAGATGCACTGTATGAAATGAATTTATTAAGTTTTAGTAGGTAGTATTTGGTAATTTTAGCTATCACTTTAAATGGATATAATTTTACTGATGGAAAATGGAGCCCAAGGAAGCCTGCAACACGAGATGACAACGTGATCGTTGCAGGCTAGAAAAAAATAAACAAACATAAAATTACTCACCCAGTCCATTCCTAACGTTTGCGACTAGTCTCATGGCGGGGTTGGTCACGATACCGTTTCTCTTGTTCTTGCTGTTAACAAAAAATTGAATATTTACTTACTGGCAACATGTATTGAAAACAACAAAAAAAGCCTTCTCAAAGCTACTATAGTCAGCGCTATCCTCGTGTTCCTCGTGTAATAAATGTGGCGACACTTTCGCGCAGTAAAATTTTTGGTACACCATGAAACAGATGGCGCTGAAGCGAATAATTTAGTCAAATTAGTATAAAAGCCTAAATTGCGAAATCCAAGTTTCACCCTTCAGGCAAAATAGTGTCGGCGCTTATGGCATTGAGCGTTTGCTACCGCTCGCGAGTTTGCATCGCTCGCTTGGTCAAAGGAAAAGCCCATGGCCGAGTTTCGTCCCAACTGGGAGCCCCTTGCGCATTTGCCGAAAAGGCTGAGCGGCGAAAACCTCAAACTGTCCCGCAGTAAATTTTAAAGCTCACAGGAGCTAAAATTGTAGGTCCCTTCAAAAAACAAAACGAAGTTTCTTTATGGATTACTTTGAGCATAAATGCAAACTCCGATAGGACATAGTCGAAGACGCGGTTCCCCAGGTAAACCACCATGCCTGGCGGGAAGATCTTTCCTTAAGCATATCCCTGTCGCTTTCGCCATATCGCCTAATTCAATTATATTACCTTAAGTCAATTATTATTGTTTTAATTTTATTGCTAGTCCTTTGAATAACTTGGTTGACTGGAAGAAATCCCATTCTGGGATAAGTCCGCCGCCTTTGTGCACACTTTTCTTTCCTTTCTATAATTCGAATGTTTTATGTACAACAAGGAATTTCTAACTAACCAATCAACATCACAAGTAGGTTTTATCAACAGATGGCGCCAGTGAAGCTTGTACACTGACAGTATTGTCAGTTCACAAAAAAAAAAATTCTTGAGAAACAGACAGACGGACGGACAAAGTGATCCTATAAGGGTTCCGATTTTTCTTTTCGAGGTACGGAATCCTAAAAAATACCTTTTTAGAACATTTTCTTTCAAATAAGAATTAGGCTACGGAGGCTGCGCAACCAACTATGTACTATGACTGTATGGCGGACTGCCAGAGTTCTCGTATAAAAAAAAATCAAGGTCACAAAGTTTCGGACTATCTAACCAAAGTATTATATCAAAACGTCCATCGCCATTAAAAACAATGAAAAAAAAAATAAACGAAAGACAATATCAATGAGTTAGACATTAGTTAATTAGTCAAAGTGCAGGGTTCTAAAGTTAGAAGTTAAACCAAACCTAAAGCCAGTTAATACCGTTATATAATGCGAATGTTTACACATTTAACTAATTTTAATTTGCAGAAATACACTAAACTAAATAAATAGAAAACAAATATGATGTTAAAGATTTTATCATTCTTCTGATACCTTTTTTTTTTGCTTGTTAAAACAATTAATTAGTTAATGTGATAACATATAAAATTTATACTGTAACGCTAATGAAATATGACTGTTAAATTAACAAAAGTTTTCTGTACAATAAAGATTAAAAAAAAAAAGTTTTACTCGAAATTATGCAAGCAATAATTGAGGAGATACTATACCGTCATGTCACCTTGTTATAAATAGTGTAAGTACAATACAAAACCGTTTATTGCATAAAAATAATGTAAAGAAATAAAAAATGCGGCCCCAGACACACTCGTAAGGTGTTTTCCATACTTTAATGGCAAAACATAGCGTTCCCTATTATCTGTAACAACTGCATGTTCATGTATACCTATGTTTTTCACTACTAATCGCAAACACCTAGCTCGTAACAATAACAGAACGAATCTCTTTTACAATAACCTAGTTTCATCTCCAACCAAACTTCATCACTATATATCCCAAATATCCTTTTCATACATTAGAAATAGTTCCTATTCCTGCCAAGACCTGTTGTTCATAGACATGTCATCTATTGATATAGCCGAGGACGGGGTTTTGGCAGGAGCACTACATGACATCAACTTCTCCAAAGGGTCTCTACGCGTTGGATCCATATCCCCGCGCAAGCCTCTCAAAGGACCGGGGCAACCCGTGAATCCCAAGCGGAGATACAAAGGTTACATACACACGATCTTACAAATGATGCTGTAACTAACTCCATCGACTACAACCAACTTCTGATCATCATCATCATTTCAGTCGCAGCCAGTCACTGCTGGACACAGGCCTCTCATAATGATATCCAAAATGACCGGTTGGCAGCAGCCTGCATTCAGCGTCTGCCTGCGACCTTTTCCAGGTCATGTGACCATCTGGTGGGTGGACGTCCAATGCTGAGCTTGCCGGTACGTGGTTGCCATTCGAGAACCTTTCTGCAACGCCTGATCTCCCTAATCTATTCTTTAATATATTTTAACCAATAATGTATGTTATGATAGATATTATAATACGCCTCTTAGAGTCAGCAGCTCATTTCAGATTTTTCAATGTATTGTATTGTAATGTTAGTCGTCAGTTTAGTTATTTAGTTGCTGACTTAAATTAATTCCGCTCAAATCATTAAAGCAATCAAATTAAAAATCATCGACAGTCGCTATTTTTTTTTTTGCCGTTTAATAACATCCCGATACTAAAATAGTCTTCACTCATCCTCCGTCAAAACTCTCTCCCGACCAGGAAAATAAAAAGAATGCGTTGGCGTCGCTACTGATCGCCTTTAGGTGGCAACATGTTGTATGTGTCATGTCAACAACAAATTTACAATGTCATTTAATGAAATAGAAATCAATCCTTAGTGTTTATTGGCATCAAATATGATAACAGTTGTTTTTGCCATTTTGTTAAGTAAATCGTAGGAAATAATCATAAAATACACAACGTCCACTGACATGTGTCACATGAATTGTTGCCAGTTAAAGAAATTAGTTCCAATATTTTTCCGCAAAATGGCCAAAGTTGCTATTTTCCTGGTCGAGCTATACATGGCGATCCTGCCAACTACTAATTCTCCAATTCATGCAGCATGATGATGACCCTTCCTAGATGATGATGGAATGATGTTACAGTATAAATCAACCAGCCTCAGCCAAACCGAACGATGTTTAAGGAGATGATTGTGCTGCGATGAACATATAACCTACATTTATTCTACTTTTAATTGTGTACGATATAAAGTTTTCAGTTCAGTGAAAAGTGTTGATGGATCCTGTCCAGTACAATGTACTCGAACATATAGATTTTTTATTTCTTGGTTACTTTTTCATTTCTACAAATGGCAACTTTTTATTTGTAGTAACTTTCCTATTATTAAGTGGCAACAATGTAATTTTTTCTGGCCTTCTAGAAATTTGTCCAGAGCGGTTCAGATTTATCTTTGAATTTTAATAAAATAGTAAAATCCATATTTTTCTTTACACGCTATGTTTTATTTCTTTTTATTAGGAGAAGTAATTTATTTATCGCGGTATCGACAATTTGTTAAAATTCCTAGGAATATTATTTATTTAATTGCATATAATGTACGCGTATTGGTCTTTCCAACGAATTGTACAGAATCATAAATAAGGATAATTATCTTAAGCCAAAAATTCTACCAAAATAAAAAAGAAACTAAATTTCCACTAAACACCACAGTCTAACTGAGTCACCAAACCGAACTTCAATCTCAATTGTTTCAAATTTTGTTAATGAAGTTAGATCATACAAATAATTAACACGTAAATTTTCTATAACCTTTTAAAGAAGTCAACACTAAGTTAGTTAAGGTAAAATATGTGCCATAACTTAAGTATAGCCCGCCCGACCAATAAAATGACATTGCCAATTTTGTTGTTGTTGACATGACACATACTGCATTCAAAATGTTGCCACGTAAAGCCGATCAGTAGCGACGCCAAATCAGGGTTTTTATTTCCCTGGCCAGGCTATAATTATGATTTTGGAATCCGAAAATAAGTGGTTTAATAAAATAAAAAAACAATGGAACGATATGAACAACACGCACAAAGGATTCTTATATATGTGCATCATTCATAATGTTGAAAAATCATGAAATGACCAAGTTTATGATCTTACGAACCAATAAAAAACAAAGATTTTCTGTTTCTCAGTGAAATAATTGATGAAATACACCCCACATGTGGGAATTAAGGTTTCTGAACATACGATCAATGACGCAATGGATGTTTCTTCACTATGTAAAAGACGAAATAAAAGAAGCTTTTAAATTCAAGATAGGTTTCAATCACCTGCCTAGCCATAGTATCCCACACTCATATATCACCTTACTAAAGACATCATGACAGTTCCGTCCAAAATTCCGTGCGTATCAACTGACAAGTGTTTTGTCGTCCTAACGCAGCACAATCACCTTCCATGTAGTGTTTGACACATGACGTCATATTCGCAGAAACACACGAGAGATTTGGTCACTGTCGTAAAATAAAAACGTAATCAAACTAAACGATAAAAACCGTATTAAAATACGAAAATAATTTAATTTATTAAATAAAAAAACTTGTAAATATTTATAAAACGCCGCTTTTGTCTACCTCGCCTCGTACTCAACTGTGTCATCATTTAAGTAATTTATATATTTTTTTCCACCACCAAACATTAATAAAAATGTATAAAACTTCCATCACCAATTTGATACACAAAACAAAATACACGGATCCAGAAAAAAAAACCACATAAATATCATTCTGCGAAAATTAACGACATTTGACACTGACCAAATTCTTCGCTACGTCATTTTGCGAAAGTGACCTTTTGCGACAACAATCGTTTAACGTATGAAACTCACGTTTTCTTAAATATCCTTCCTCTCGCCCGGCCAATACTCCCCACAATGCGGTTGTACGCTAGCCGACCCTTCGACGGTATCCGTATTTCACTACATAAATATATAAATACATATAGGGGTCCACATTATGACAATGAAAGATCATTTCCTCATTTTAGGATTAGGATAGGTTTTATACATATACTTTTGAGCTCTTCAATTACAGTGGCATTCATTTCACATTTATTTATTTAAATAAAAAAACAATAAATATATTAATATCGCATAATGTGGACCATCTTAATTAAATAAAAAGGGGCATATAAAAACAAAAGCAAAGCAACGTAAAAGGTATGATTATTTTGTTAAAACAAATTTTATAAAGATTCATTTCGTAGCATAAAAAAAAAAAAAAAAAAAACCATATCGACAAATGCTATTTTGAGTAAAAACATCATGTTTCAGATTTGAATGTTAATTCAGCTAATAAAAAATCTTTTTAAATATAAAAAAAAAGAAAAAATATATGAAAACTAAAAAAAGTTGTATGACGTAAGTAACTTAGATTTTTTTTTCAAATACTCACCTATCGTTTTTGTCCTGCGGCTTGCAATCTCTTCCTAGTATAATTCGCATGTGCGTATCCCGATTGAAATGTGTGTCCGTTAATATTGGTTGAATCGTTGTTAGACTTGTCGGTTGAGAGCCTGCAATACAATAATATAGTACAAATGTGAAAAGTAGTCCTAAACGCACCAGTGTTTAATGTAAAGTAAAAAGCACGATAACTTCAATAATATTGACAGTCAAGTAGTACAAACAAATATTATTGGAAAAAGGTAAAACTTTCTTTTTAACAAACACAGGTCAGGAATTCAAAACGCGTGTGATAGAATTACCTAAACGATCCCAGCCCTTGCCTTGCATCCCTATAATTACCTAGTCATATTTGCAACAAAAACTTGAATACTTGTAACTGCCTACCGTTAGTTTCATTTAATTATTCGTTATTAATACTAATTGTAAAAATGTGGAAAACATCAGCTTTTTTTTTTAACGCTTATGCATATACAACAAATTCAAAATTCGTGTAACAGATCTCATTTCTTTGACATTATAAAATAATAACAATATCTTTCATTTAAAAACAAGATGTTTTTAAGCAATTTTTCGAATGTGAAATGCTGTGTAGGGCTACAAATATCACTAACAAGGCTCCTCGGAGGCGATGCAAAAAAGGTCTGGAATTATCCCTGTACGCAGAGTACGCACCGTGTCTCGCATCCCTTATATTATTATAGTTACTTTACTAAAGAGATCTTACATACTTCTTTCTACTTTTTGTCACTTTCTTTTCATTTATTTCCTAACAATATTCGTTGGTTTGAAATAATATGACTATAAAAACAGATTAGGTATTATACCTACCACTTATGCACAAAGAGTCCAGAACGCGTGCTTTAGATCTCACATCAGACGACATTGAGAAATTACTATGTTTTTCCTTATTATCCTTCACTCATATGTTTTTTGGCATAAATTTAAGCATTTTAATAACATTTTTGACTTACCTATCCCTCCGAAAGGTTGTGTAGGGCTACAAATATCGCTAACAGGGCTCCTCGGAGGCGATGCGTATAAAGGACTGGCATTATCCCTGTACGCCCCGTGCCTCGCATCCCTTCTACGGTCGTAATCACCGTAACCACGTAGATCAGAGTCTTTTTCGTTCGCCATATAACTTCTGTTGAGAGAGGGACTTTTTTCGGGTTATTGATTAGTATAGTGAAAATAATATGAAATTGATGGTGATACAAATATAGTTCTTTGGGAATTTAATAACTACAAAATGATCTTTTGAGAATCCATACTAATAATATAAATACGAATGTCTGTCTGTCTGTCCGTCTGTGTCTGTGTGATTTTGATGAAATTAGGTATGAATATAGTTGAAGACCCGGGATCAAACATAGGCTACTTTTTGACGCAGGCGGAGCTGCGGAAAACAGCTAGTTAATAATATATAAACTGACACTAGGGTTAGCAGGATCAATTTACAAGGATAATGGCGCAATTTACTCTCGTATAATGAAGATTCCATTTCACCACACAATAAACCTGAGAATATACTGTTATCCACGTATAATTCCAGTATTAGGACTCTTGTCTCTGGAATAAAATGTCTGCCATCAATTTTTTATGCTTAGATTAGTTACTCTTGGATAGGAACGATGTTGGTGAAATCGGCCCTTCGTAAGATACAAAACAAAACATGTTGGCAATGGTGGTCAATTGCTGAACATTTGAATAGAAACAAATACAATTAAATGAGATTGACAATAAATTGATCCGAGCTGCCATTTGGCGGTCGTTAACGTCAGAGGCCAAAAGGCGGTTCCGCAAAAGTCTGACACTAGGGTGTACATGGTCTATTAACCATGTGACCCAATCTATATTTACCGTCCGTCTCGACTTCGTCCTAGCCTATAGCCTTCCTCGATAAATAGGCTATCCAACACTGAAAGCATTTTTCAAATTATACTAGTGGTTCCTAAAATTAGCGCGTTCAAACAAACAAACACTTTAGCTTTATAATATTAGTATAGAAAACGTTATTGTACTACAAGTAAACACACGTACGGACAATTGGGCGGACTTAATGCTAAAAGAAATGATATGATGAATGAATGATCATATTCTCACCTCAATTTGGACTCTTTCTCCACAACTTGGTGTTCGGGTATAGTTGTATCTCTCTCTTTCTCTCTCCTACCGTGTCCGCGACGGGCGACTTGCTGTGCGAAAGAGAGGGAGAGATTTGCACGGTTTGGCTGTAAAAAAAAAAATACGTTGAACACATAGATGTACAGACATTGCATAATTGCATTCAGAGTTGTTACTAACCATTAAAACAAATTCTTCTAACTCGAATCTCCATTAGTGGGAGAACTTTTATATTTATATTCATACATATATATAAAAAAACTCCTTTTATCAAACAAAAAAATCACTTTTATCTAATCTCATACTAAAATGAACTATGATGAATGATTAAAAAATTAAAAAAAAACTTAAATGCCAGTCATTATACACATGACATCGAATAAAATTTAAAAAAAAAAAAAATGATACAACTGTATCAAAATATAACTTTATTCCATTAAAATACAGCTGTTGCAATATGTAGTTTTTCTACATTGTCCGATCAGGATCTTTAAAAAAATGTCTGAAAATGTATCGATATCGAAGAAAATTTTATACCTTTTTATTTTTTTAAAAGTGCACTTAATTTTTCGTGCTACCTCTATGAAATTTTGCTTATTAACTATAAAATCAAGTTATTTCAGGCTAAAAATCGCGTCTTTGTGTTCCTTACATTAGCATTAACTAAAGTGAAAGTGCCATCACTCAAAATTTTTGCCGAAACACGAAAGGAATATTTCATCCTACAAGTGTCTTCCCAGTTCTGGAAAAAAAAAGTTACAACGTAAAGATCTCACTCAATGAGACTAAATGCACTGCACATTGGAAGCAGCAATCCCATACTGAAGTTTACTATAGACTGTGCCGTTGCAAGCCGTTGGATCTCAGTGGGACCTCGGAGTTCTTATTACAAATACCTTGAAGTGGAATGAGCACATTCAAAGCATAACAAAAAAGCTAACTCGATGTTTTACATAATCAGAAAATCATTTTATGTTATCACCGATGAACTCCTTCTCAATATTTACAAAACCTACATAAGATCTTTGCTTGAATATGCCTTTCAAATATGGAGACCAAATTTTAAAATAGGATATTTGTCGGAAAACGTACAAAGAAGGACAACCAAAATGGTTATATCATTAAAAAATATACGTTATGAACGACGCCTCGATGGAGCTGAACTTAACAACGCTGGAATGAAGAAGAGAGAGCAGACCCGATTGATGTGTCAGGGATTGAGAACATATTCACACCAAACCCAAACAGAGGCAACTGAGAGGGCACTCTATGGCACTGTGCATACCTCAGTGAACTAGCAACCCTAAAAGACACTTTTTGCCAAACCGCGTCGTGAAAATTTGGAACTCCTTGCCAGCTACAGTGATAAGTGCTCCTAGTGTAAACAGTTTTAAGAATAGACTCGATAAACATTTAGAGCATTAAAACACAAGTGCAGAGATATACACGCATCAGCTTTAAGCTGCTAGTAAATAAATAATATTTTTTTTCATATTTTAACTCATTTTGTGAGATTAGATAAAGTAGTGTATGAAACTGCACATAATTGGGTCTTACAATACTCGTGTGACGCTATAAAAAAACTTACCTTCGACTCGGTATTTTAACTTACACTCGTATTGTAAGAACCCTTATTATGCAACAGTTTCATAAACTACTATTATTGTATGGAAGCTTAAATATTTATTTTATTCAGTATTTTAGTAATAGATGCCCGTGCGTGTCCCGTTCTATTCTTTGGATACGGAACCCTAATAATGAAGCGATCTTGCTTACCTTTTCATGTGTGTGCGTGACGTCAGGATCCGGTGGTTCGTGTGACCTTCCTGACCCTCCGGTCATGTTTGACGATGACTTTGTCGAGTTCGAGCTGTGAACGCTACGCCTTTTGTATTCCGGTGAACCTGTGTTATAATGAAGCCATTAAAATACGAATTAGTGAGTTGACCCCGACCAGGAAAATAAAAACCTTACATTGTCGTCGCTACTGATCAACAACATGTTGTATGTGTCATGTCACCAACAAAATTGACAATGACAAAAATAGAAATCAATCCTTCGACTTCATTCGCGTCAAATATGATAACATCTTTTGAATCACTTTTTTCTCGTGTATTATGAATTATTTTTGCCATTTTGATAAACAAATCGTAGGAAATGATCATAAATTACACAACGTCCACTCCTGTCTCTTTTTGGCAGATGACGTTGAGATGACGGAATGTTACATGAATGCCTAGTTGCCAGTAAAGAAAATAAGTTTCAATATTTTCCCGCAATATGGCGAAGGATGATCTAATATATGTGTAATATTCAGCGACTACTAGTTGTTTCCCGCAGCTCCGCCTGCGTCAAAAGTAGCTTATGTTTGACCAAATTTCATAAAAATCCGTTTAGCGGTTTGACCGTGAAAGCGTAACAGATAGACAGACAGGCAAACAGCTAAGATGAGACAGTTACCAGCACTAGGAGGTCGCAGGTCCGCTGTGGGCGCGGTTGGCGCAGTCCATCGCTCCAGCAGTCGGCAGATATTCGCATGCCCCGCTCGCCACGCCACTTTGGCTGGCGTGCGACCTGAGAGGGAAACATTTGTTATAACCTATCAACAATATCACAATACAATACAAATACTGATCATCATCATTTCGTGTAGGTTACATTTTCAATCGACCTTGTACACCCTAGTGACGGAGTACAACAAATGCAAAGGCAAGCGTGCTCCATTAAGACGTCTTATGCACAATTTTTATAAAATTTGCTCTATAAGTAATACATTTTTCCCCCCTTAACTTTTTTGCGCCAAACTATCTTTCCGTTTCTCCCAATGGTTTTGACTGGTAGAGAATGCTCTTAGCATTAAGTCCGCCAATTGTTATAAGTATATGTGTACTCTGTGAAACAATAAAGTTTTAATAAATAATAAATACTTTTCTAGTATAGCCCTCTTTAAGGGAAAACCTTTTCTCTCTCATTAATCTTGTCAATTTTTAATACAACTCCTGTGTGTAAATTTGTGGCTAACTAAAAAACTTCTCTAGTTTGTATGTATGTATGTAATAGTACATTATTGCAAAGGCAGCGAAATAGGCAATTGCCATTTCGGCCGAGGCATATATAGTGCTTTTCTTAAAAAAAATGCAAGGAAATAAAAAAGGGCCTTTTACATAGTAAATTTAATTTATTTTACAGTTTGTGCCGAAAGGTAAACGCATCTGTGGCTATACAGCCACGAGAACGCAATGTGTACGATAGATAAAAGAGTTCTAAATTCAAACAGCACACCGTTTCATACAAGATTGCCGGCGCGCTCTTCGTTCCAAATTCAAAGTACGCGCCGGGAAGTGATTTTGGTTTTTCAGAGACAGCCATGAGAACGCAATGTGTACGATAGATGAAAAAGTTCCAAATTCAAACAGCACACCGTTTCATACAACATTGCCGGCGTTCTCTTCGTTCCAAATTCAAAGAACGCGCCGGGAAGTGAATTTGATTTTCAGTCTACGTAAATATGTTACTTCGCGTGTTCTTTATTCAAAAGTAATGACAATATTTCCGCGCATGTTTAAGAAAAAATCTTTATTGTACACAAAGAACATAGTATAGTTTGTTTTTGTATCGCAATAAGTATTACATTGTATTATTGTATATGAATAGTTGGTATCTCTTATACAATTGGCATGACTACAAGGTTCAAAAATTTAAAAAGTAATGATATTTTTCATGATAGCATACATGTATTTAAATAACACTTTAACAATTGAATTTTTGCACAAGAGATAAATAGATATAAAATTTATTGTACCAATCACAAAATTAAAATTAAAAGAAATACATTTAGAAAATTGAAGAATTTTATAACACTTTACAAAATCGATGGGAAAGTCCATTTTGAAAATTCCAAAAAAAAAAAAATATGTTATAATCTATTATAAAAAAATAAAGAAATTTTCATTTAGGAACTATTTACAAATTTAGTCTCACCCTTGCAAATTACCTAGGCGTGACGTCATCGCTAGGTATCCATTAGTATGAAGCGTTTGGTATCGTCCAAAATGCACGTGAGTTTAACCTCGTCATATCTCAGTTTGTTTAAGTTTTATTTACGTGTTTTTTTTCCCCAATGTGCCTATTATAGTGAGGTCTTTCATTCAAACATGAAATCAAAAATTATTCGTCATGCCTAATAATAAAATAAAATACTGACAAGTGATATGGCAGAATGGAAAAAATTTCACCGACAAGATATATAGAGGAAAGATTTGTATTCTTGTGTGTATGTTTGTAATGAATAAACTCGAAAATAACTGTGTCGATTTCAAAAATTCTTTCACCATTGGAAAGCTACATTCACCCTGAGTAACATGGGCCGCAGGTACCGCAGGCGGAGCTGCGGGAAACAGTTAGTTCTATATATACACCGTGCAATGTGAGTCGTTTTGGACCCATCGTCCAGTGACTCCATTCATGCAGCCGAACAAATTTCCCCAAGGAACATAGCTCGAAACATGAAAAACAAATTTTGACTTTCCATAGTAAGTTAGGTCACGTGATGCGACATTTTGTATGGGAGGTCCAAATATTTACTCCATATTTCTTGGGGACCCATGTATCCTGGGGAAAGTTGTTCAGTTGCATGAATGGAGTCACTGGACGATGGGTCCAAAACGACTAAAAATTTCACGGCGTAGAATACTAGCTGTTTCCCGCAGCTCCGCCTGAGTCTAAAAATGTAAATGTTTGACTCCGGGTCTTCAACTATATTCAAACCAAATTTCAACAAAATCCGTTCAGCGGTTTGGCCGCGAAAGCGTAACAGACAGACAGACTTTTGCACTTATAATATTAAGTACAGAAGTATGGTAAGTAAGATAGAAATAATAATATGCTCACCACAATGATCGGCTTGCAAAGGATCCGCGCCGTGTTGCAGAAGCCATAGAACGCATTCTTCATGGCCTTCTTGTGCCGCTATGCCTGTAAAAAATATATATATATATATATTTATTATTACTAGATTCAGTCATAGAAAATAATAATTGAGCTCGTTAGTCGAGCGCGACCCGCATATCCGTAGCGAATGCGCGTGTCAAGCCACGGCGTGACGCGACCACTATTGGATTGGTGGTCATTTAGTGGTATTTTCTATCTTGAGCTCATTGCTATGCATGTGATATTTTTTTAACTAATTTAATAGGCTAGTTTGCAGGGTCGTAAGACTATCATTAAAATTAGTCCGTCATTTAGTCAATCAAAATATATTAGTGACGTATTTTTTCTTTTGTCAATTGAGCGATAAATTATAAAGATATAACGCATCAAAGTTTAGGAGTGGGGTCTCGTGACGTCACATATTGCGAAAAAGTGTAGCACACTGTGACGTCACACGAAACTTTAACGCGCCATATCTTTAGCATTCTTTATTTCATTTTCAAAAGAAAAAAATACGTCTCCAATATTTTTTTATTATCTAACTGACGGACTAATTATATTTTTGTAGGAAACTAGTACACTGATTGTCGGATCACATAATAATTAAATTTTGACGTGACAACGTCTCATAACTCGATACTACGGGCTGCATGCACGAAAAAGATGACGTCATTGTCCCGTTACGCTCATTGTCGCGTTCCGCAAGCGAGAGCGCGGCACGAACGAGAGAGAGGCATGATCATGTGTATTATACTACTGTAATGACTACCGTCCGTAAACCGACTTTACAGACAACCAATTTTTTATTAGTTAAATATTTGTGAGTAGGCAGCTGCCGAAGTAGCCTTTGACCAGTCGCTCAATATAGAGGATAGTCTAAGCCCCTCCCCCTCCCCTCCTTTTAATTTTTTTTGCTAATTTGGATCGTCGTGAAACACATCTAGATGTTAAATAAAAGCGAATCACACAATTTATAGGATTATAGGGATGTCCAATTCTATGAATTGGATCTAAAATGGATGTAACAATAATTGAATAAATAAATTTGACAATTCAAAATGTGAAAAAGATAAATTAAATACTGACATTAATTGTAATCGATGATTCAAATATTGACATTTGTAATTTCCTGATCAATTTTATAATTGTAGTGCCCTGCCAGGGCCCATGACGTTCTGTATATTAATTATAAGAACAATTGTAATACCATGGAGACAATAAACGAATTGAATTGAATTTGCGCACAAACAGCGGAAGGTGTAGCCACTAAGAAAGGAGTGCAATAAGCTATTAATAAGCCAGCGATCGCTGACTACCCATTTCTCCCATCTTTGATTATTTTTCGTTTCGAGGTTTGCGTTGGAGGTCTTAAAGCATACTTACCGAGTGGTGAAGCGCCCTGCATACAAACAGCGGTAGGGGAAGTTTCGTTTGATGAATTCGAACAAATTACACTAAAAAAAGAGTGTCCATAAGTTAAATAATCCAGCGAGCACTGTTAACTCTCCCTATTTGAATTATCTTGGTTTTTCTGTGCCGAGAAATTTGAAGATTAACCGCCCCCCCCCCCCTTATTCATAAAAATAAATGTTCAACTAATTCATGTTTAGTCCCTTTCCGCCTTATCTAATTTTGACGTGAAAGAACGAGACAACATACATTATAGTTCATTTGGTCTTATCGAACGTTTATTTTTATGAATAAGGGGGTAAGTTATTTGGCAAATGAAACCGTACAACCATCAAGGTACTACTTACCGAGCGGCGAAGCACCTTGCGTACAAACGGCGGAAGGGGAAGCCCCGTGTCGCAGCAGTGTTTGCAACACTGCGGTGCGACCTCGCCATGCAGCCGCGTGTAGCGCCGAGCGAGCGCAGCGATCGCGACCGTCCACCGCCGCGCCACCTGGCGGTAGACGACGTAAGTCATATAATATTTTTTTTGCAGAATACATACAAGTCATCTTCACCATCATCACAGACAAATAACGCTGCAAAGTGTTTGAAATGTGTAAATAAATAAGTGATAAAAGCGAAAGACTAAAAGTTAGAGACTCCCCCCCCCCCCCCCTACATTGATCAGCGCGGAATCGTCTATAGCCGGTCAGAAAAACCCTTATGTCAATGGAACAAGGTCGCCGCTAACGCCATTCGCATCGGCTCGGGCAGACGACGCGACTCGACTACGGCCGGCGGCGAAACGAGCAGTTTGCCGGTTAACTGATCCAATCCGTATGCCGCTGAAAGTAGCCGAACACCCAAGTCGATTCGACCCAGTCGTTTGTAAGATTTCGTCTCCAACGGCAGCCGAACGGCGCCGAAAACAGCCGAACGCTGGAGCGCAGGCAATCTCAGTTTATAAGTAAGCTCGCTGCAATTATCATTGTTTATAGTTTTTTTTTTTACATTTTTTATACAACTAAGTAGGCAAACAGGCGTACGGCCCAGCTGATGGCGAGTGGTTACCGTAGCCGCCTGGAACACCGGAGATGTCACGAGCGCGTTGCCGACCCTGAAGGAATTGTTTCATGCCCTTTTTGAACATAAATAGTAATGTGGATATTTTGACGGATGATTAGACTACCGAACGGATATGAACAGCCGTCGCAATGGCCGTTCGGACGAGTTCGAGAACATTCGGAGGAGGCGACAGCCGATCAACCTCCGCAACGGCCATCCGGAGGTGTCTGCGAGCAGCGGTCGCGACGGACGATTGGCGTCAAGTCGAGTAGTGTGATCAATGTGAGGAGTCCCTTAGATAATGCTTTTAGCATTAAGTCCGCCTATTGTGATATACAATTGTATATTTATACGATAAAGTTTAAATAAACAATAAAAGCGATAAAACCGTATTAAAACTATTTAAGAGCAGACAGCTCAATCTCAAAACAATCCTCCCGACCTTTTCAAGTCGTCCGAGCTGGTGAATCGTAAACTTTTGACGTACAATACAATACAATACAAAACTCTTACTATAAAAAATGCACAACAAGGACACATTGAAAAATATAAGCAGTTACAAGAAAAAACCTTTGTGTACTTGATTGTATAAAAAATAAGGATACATTTTGAACTTATGATATACTGTATCATACCCACGGCTTCGCGCGTCACTTAAATCTCACGAGAAAGTATGTCCTTCTCAGTACTTCTTTGTGTATGGTATATCACGTGTATGCGAAATTTAAGAAACATTGACTCGGAAAATAAAACATATTACTTACTTTAACTTTTCACGCTTAATCTGTACTAATATTATAAATGTGAAAGTCTGTCTGTGACGCTTTCACGGCCAAACCGCTGAACGAATTTTTGATGAAATTTGGTATGAATGTTGAAGACCCGGGGTCAAACATAGGCTACTTTTTGACGCAGGCGGAGCTGCGGGAAAAAGCTAGTTTCAAATATATCCACTATAGCTCACTTTCGTATTTATAAGATTAGTAAAAAAAAATTTAATAAAATTATACTATGTCTATGTCCTATGTTAGTTTGGTTGACTGGAAAAGATCCCTATTTGGGATAAGTTCGCCTTTTGTTGTAACCTGTATTCTGATACTATGTTCTTTGTGTACAATAAAGATTTTTACACACATACATATACTTGTCTCCATAATACATGGTGACTAATATACTCGTATTTACAGAGATCTTGTATTTTGCATCAATTAAAGCACAAATTCAACTTAATACATATAGTTAAATAAGTAAAATGTCATCACTCACCAACTTTAATAAGCAGATTAACCATGTCCGTATGTCCTTGCCAAGCGGAAACGTGTAGTGGTGTCCGACCCTAAACAAAAAGAAACATTACATTTTACATAAAAAGTGGTGTTTATTCGCAGCTTATATCCAGGAGTGGACTTGACATGAGCCCTTTCTGGGCTTAAGATAATAGGCTAGTTTCCAGGGTCAAAAGACCAACATTAAAATTAGTCCGTCATTTAGGGAATCTAAATATATTAGTGACGTATTTTGACGTGGCAACGTCTAATAACTCGATACTACGGGCTGCATGCACGAAAAAGATGACGTCATTGTCGCGTTCCGCAAGCGAGAGCGCGGCACGAACGAGAGAGAGGCATGATCATGTGTATTATACTACTGTAATGTTTGACGTTGTCACGTCAAACTGCCGTCCGTAAACCGACTTTACAGACAACCAAAAACTTTTTTTTGTCAATTGATCTATAAATTATAAAGATACAACGCATCAAAGTTTAGGAGTGGGGGCTCGTGACGTCACATATTGCGAAAAAGTGTAGCACACTGTGACGTCACACGGAACTTTAACGCGCCATATGTTTACGATTTTTTGTTTAATTTTCAAAAGCAATAATACGTCTCCAATATTTGTTGATTATCTAACTGACGGACTAATTATATTTTTTTAGAAAACTAGCCTATTGATTATCTGAAAAAATTAAGAGTTTTCGTTCGATTTCGAAACATTTTCATTCAGCATAACAGGTGAGTCGAACTATTTTCAATTGACTCTGAATCGAACTATTTTAAATCGATTGTGTTGTCCAAAGCTAACACATATAGAGTGCTTCTACGATCCGAATTTATTAATTATCTTACTACAGTTCCCGTCACGAGAGGAAATAAATTAGGATGTAAACAAATGCTCAGGGGTTCGCAACATTTGAATGAAAGAAAAAATAGTATTTTCGTGACGTATTTTAATGTTAATTTAAATTTATGAATGATTTTAGATGATTCTGTTGACCGCCGCAACTACCCGCATGTATTTCATAATTGATTAATTGTATTATTTTTCTATGATTAATTTGTTTCAAAAGTGAAAAGATAAACTGTCACCAAAATTAAATGGCGGACCAAATGTTTACATTCGCAGAGCCGAACACGTTCCTGTACCATGCATCATATCTATAACTATACTATATCTATACTAATATTATAAAGCTGAAGAGTTTGTTTGTTTGTTTGAACGCGCTAATCTCAGCAACTACTGGTTCGAATTGAAAAATAATTTTTGTATTGGATAGATCATTTATCGAGGAAGGCTTTAGGCTATATAACATCACGTTGCGACTAATAGGAGCGAAGAAACAGGCGAAAATGTGGAAAAACGGGGAAAATTCATCTTTGAGCGCTTCCGTTGCGTGCGCTGCGAAAACCGTTCGAGATACCCAAAAAATATGTATGAAAGAATTATTCCTCTTTAAATTATCTAAAAAAATGTCCGCGACAGTATATGTCTAGCTTTTAAGATTGACTCACAATAACAGTTTTTATGATAACCGAATTTGGTCGAAATTAATGCACCGTTGCAAAAGTTTTGACTGGTCCAGCAGTTGGTCAAACAGTGCATAAACCTCGCATCCCAATGATTCCAAATGATTTACCTTTAAATTTTAAAAGAATTTAATTTTCCGTTAAGCTATCTTTCGCCATTACAATAAATAAATCACAGGGGCAAACATTTAAACACGTAGGAATCGATTTACGTCAAGACTGCTTTTCACACGGCCAACTATATGTCGCGTTGTCAAGATCGGGTTGCGGAGAAAATCAAATGTTCTTCTGTCACAAGAAAATAAAACTAAAAATATAATTTACGCAGAAGTACTTTAAAATATATTCTTTTTAAAACTACTTTAAAATATATTCTATTAATTATGTAACTAAATCGTCTAACATAAGTCGTGGGTAACAGCTATAAATATATATAATTTATAATAAAGCTGAGGTTTGTAAACAAAAAATAATTATGATTCCCAAAATAACTAGTCCACGCGGACGAAGTCGCGGGCACAGCTAGTCTCAAAATATAACCTGACTAATTGGAATTGGTCGTACCCGTATAGTAATTTAAGTCGATTGTATTTGGTAAACTAATAATATAGTCGCTAGGTAACCATTAGAACCCACCATAGAGTTTGTTTACTAAATTTATACTTTCTCGTAACGGCGACTTTAGTTTCTTGAAGTATTTTAGTATATTATGCAACAATTTGCTCAAAAACAGCTTCTTTTTTAAGACACTTAAGATTCAATATTAACCCGTTAATATAGCTCGATTTCCGGCATATGCTTTAAATACAGGATCCCTTTTCTTTGAAATATATAACTATGTCGAATGGCAATCATTTGACCCGCCAATTTTCAAAAATAGCACTTCATTTATATGTCGTTCCACGTAAAAAGAACGCTAAGAGTGGCGCTAGTGTCTTCGTCCAGCGAAATATTTCCTTGAAAAAATCTATAGTTGCACTAGTTGCCGCCGATCTTTCTATTTAATATTAATAATTTTTTTTCTACACCGTGAAATTTTAGTCGTTTCGGACCCCATCGTCCAGTGACTCCATTCATGCAACCGGACAAATTTCTCAACGGAATATAGCTCGAAACATGAAAAGCAAATTGGGACTTCCCATAGTGAGTCAGGTCACGTGATGAGACATTTTGTATGGGAGGTCCAAAAATTTACTCCATTAAATTAAACTATTTTAATACGGTTTGATCGCGTTTATTACTTATTTATTTACACCTGACGTTTCAAACACTTTACAGCGTTCATGGTCGCAGGCAGACTAAGTTAACATTTGTCTTTGATGTCATAAGATTACAAAACTACCGCCTGAAATTTTTATTGGGAACTATTCCGATTCACGCAGTATTGGCTCACAGTATCTAAGGGTCTTGCAGTCTGCTTCCGAGTTTGCGATTTTATTAAGTTAATGACTGGGTCCCAAGCTGGCGGTACCTGCCATCCATCCTCTCTATTGAAATTAGGATGTTTTTTTAATTTCAATAGCTTCACGTAACATCCTTGGAATGAATCTGTTTTCCTTTGCAAGGACTTGAGGATTGTCAAAACGCATATAGTGGTTGGTTTTGTCTAGAGCATGTTCACAGACTGCAGACTTGGTTGAACAACAACAAACAATCGCGAAAACATAAGAAATCATAAATTTACTCCATATTTCGACCCATGTATCTTGGGGAAAGTTGTTCGGTTGCATGAATGGAGTCACTGGACGATGGGTCCAAAACGACTCAAATTTAACGGTGTATAACTAGTAATATGCTATCTCACCTCTCCATCAGTAGTGTCTATATCAGCCCCACACTCGGCCAGCAGGAACCTGGCCATGGCCAGCCGGTTGTCCAAAGCCAACACATAGAGCGTGCTTCTACGATCCGCGTCTAAAGCGTTTACGTCTGCGCCTCGTTCGTGTAACGCTCGGACCGTGTCGAAGTGTCCCTCTAGCGCTGCCAATCTGAGGTAATTAGTTGATATTTAATCTTTTTCATATACAGTTATTTTGAAACGAAGCTAAAACTAATAGGTACAATTGAAAAATATCTACATATATACCTTTTTAGCAGTGAGTCTGTATTTACAGTGAATTTACTTTGAGTAATAGGGAATTGACAAACACACATTTTCTAACAATGAAAATTTACACATTAACACGTATTTAATCAACAAAACTTCTCTTGGGAAAATATTAGTATTTCTGGTTAAAAAATAATTTATGTTTGCATAAATATAAACAACTCAAAACAAAGTCACGACAACGAAAAAAATGTAGTTTGACATTTGCAGTCTATACAAAAAGGCATCATTAGTGACGTGTGACGTCATAATCATCTCTAGCCAATGGTGTGCGCTTGCGTGAATCTTATATCAAAATAAATGTAAAATTTTATGCAAAAAGTACATAAAAATATAGAAATCATTGAATATGGTGTTTCGTGCATCTTATTCTCGGATAAACCACAGCTCGCCCTACTAGTCGATAAACAATTACGACGCCATCTATCGAAAAAATCGCGATCAAAAAAAAAAAAAGCACCGTCAAATTCAACGTGCGGCCGGTGCTTTACCGCCACTCCACAATTATTCACAACGCCATCTACCACCACACTTACAAACTAATATACTCACCTCAAAGCAGTCTTGCCATCATGCGCCCGCTGATCGACCGGTGCTCCCCAATCGTCGACGAGTATTTCCACGAGTCTCGTGTGTCCTTCTTGTGCCGCTAACATCAGACCGCCTTTCCCGTCGTTGTCAGCTTCGTCCACTTTCGCGCCGGCTTCCAGTAAAGCTTCGCATACTTCCACGTGACCTTTTACGAAGAAAAGAGATATGATAAAGCGTCGGACCACGGCACTGTAAGGCAGTATGTCATCATCATCATTTCAGCCGCAGTTAGTCCACTGCTGGACATAGGCCTCTCGCAATGATTTCCAAAATTATCGGTTGGCAGCAGTGTGCATCCAGCGTTTGCCTGCGACCTTTTTCAGGTCATCTGACCATCTGGTCGGTGGATGTCCAACGCCGCGCTAACCGGTACGTGGTCGGCATTCGAGAACCGTTCTGCCCCATCGGCCATCGGTTCTCCGCGCTATGTGCCCCGCCCACTGCCACTTCAAAGAACTAATACGCTGGGCTATGTATGTTCACTAAATCCATACTTAATATTATAAATGCGAATTCTGTCCGTCTTTCTGTCACGCTTTCACGGCCAAACCGCTGAAACGGATTTTGATGTAATTTGGTTGAAGACCCGGGGTCAAACATAGATCACTTTTTGATGCAGGCGGGTACACCTAGTAGTACATGAAAATAAGGAATCAAATGTTTGCATAATTGGTGACATAATTCGTAAAAGACAGGAGCGCCACTTTCCTCGACTAATCATTTTAATAATGGCAACAATTGTTATTTTACGAAATGCCAATAAAAATAAACACACATCTACCACTTCGTTTTGTGTTAATTTTTACAAATTAAATGATAAAAACGAAAAATATTTGTACTTCTTATAGGCCTAGGGATTATAGGACGTATCGTGCCAAAAATGTTGACGGCATTTTCACGTTACTATATCTACTATTGACATTTTAAGAAGTAATATTTATTTTTACCTTCAAAAGCGGCATAGTGCAGCGGCGTCCATCCCGAATTGTCCCTGTGATGTTCGTCTAAACCGCGGTCGAGGAGTTGTCTCACCACTTCCACGTTGCCTGGACAATAAATAAAAATGAATTACCTAATAGGTTTTTTTTACACCTTTGAACGCACATAGTCATTGACAAGAAACAAAGAACAAACTTGACTTGTCAAACATTGAAAAAGAACCATTTTTTGAACCTCACGGGGGATCGAACTCGGCAAGTGCCTTCCAGTGACAAATTTTAGACCATGATTAACAGCGTACCCCGGAGCTCCGAAGTGAAAGCTGAAAAGATGCAACAGGAAAACACGCTCAGAAAAAGACGAAGAGGATAAACCACCAAGAAAATTTGAATGCCTCCGTTGGGGATCGAACTCTGAACTTGCCAGCTTGGCAGACTAACGCGTTGCCCATTAGACCACGGAGCTCGTCGCAAAGATGACAAAATAAAGAATTTTATTCTCACCCTGAGCCGCAGCGGCACTAAGCACAGTTCTTCCCTCAGCATCCATGTTGTCGACGCAAGCTCCCCAGAACAACAACAGGCGGACTGTCCGAGCGTGTCCCGCTGACGCTGCCGCCCACAAAGCTGTGCGTCCGGCCACGTCCATAGCTTCTATGTCCGCTTCCGCTTCGAGAAGGAGTTCGCAGATTTCACTGTAAAAGAAAGTTTGGTGATTAACATGATAACAAAGGACAAGTCTCATAGCAATTTATTTTCCAAAAAAAAATATCAAAATACTACGTCGTTATCCTTTCAAAGAAAAACGGAAATTCGAAATCTGTTTAGAAACGATGGATATATGAGAAACTCCTCTTGGGCTAGGTAGAAATCAACTTTATCACGAAACAAACAAGGCTCCAATATATATATATATTACTTTCTTTCCAGTGTCTTTCGAAAACTGGCTCAATCTCGATAAACAATCGCTGTCTAGAAAGAAAAAAAAAAAAACAGAAAATAAGGCGATACTCTTTCAAATTCTCCCCTCATTTTATTAGTAATTGAAATCTAATATATTATTATTTTGTATAAATCTAGAATATATTTGTATTTTAAAAATAACAGCCCTTATTACTTGCCAAATAATGTCCAATACCAAAGTGTGCTAAAACCTGCCGGTCATTTGTTGCTTAAAAATAAAACGCGCTCGTGACATCTCCGGTGTTGCAGGCGTTCATAGGCTACGGTAACCACTTACCATCAGGTGGGCCGTACGCCTGATTGCCTACTTAGTTGTATAAAAAAAACGCCTTATAACCCTGGAAATAAGGTTAAAAACTCACGTGTGTCCCTCAAACGCTGCCACTAACAACGGCGCAGCTATTTATCTCTATTCGCGGCTTGTACCGAAATCCCTCGTTCTAGAAGAGTATTAACCTCATTACTTAAGACAAAAGGGTTATTCAGTACTTCCTTCTAGCAGCGTCCATTCCTTCCATGACGAAGAGACCATTGCTCTCGAATCAACTTTAATACTAAAGACACAAGTACTATACTTTCTAGAAGCATCCATTCCTTTCAAAAAATGCCTTAATGCCCAGGAAACTTGGTCCAACACCAACCGTTCATTTCACAAACGATTGTAACCTGGAAAAATCGACACTATTTGGTATCAAATAAGGTCCTAAACTCACGTGTGTCCCTCAAACGCTGCCACCAGCAGCGGCGCAGCTCTATCTCTGTCGGCAGCTTGTACCGAAGCCCCTCGTTCTAGAAGAGAAGCCGCACAAGCTGCTCCGGTCGCGCACAATGATGCTACTGATAGGGCTGTTCGACCTGAAACAAATTACAGATACAACTATCATAATTTGAACTCTCGTTTAACATGTGCGTCATACATATTACGGGCCAATTTAAATTGGTATTTAGGGAACTGGTCCAAATTTCGGAATAAATTCTCTACTACCTCATCATCATATTAAATTTCATAGAATTCTGTGACATAAGCTGTCACAGATAAAACTATAGCAATTTGAACTCTAATTCAATATTCGCTCCGCACACGTTAGGGGTCAATTTAAGTTGGCCGTCTTCAGGGAACTTGTCAAAATTTCGGAATAAATGAGCCTTGACGTGTTAACCTCAACATCATAAAACTATAATAATTTGAACTCTCACTCAATATGCGCGCCATACATGTGAGGGATCAATTTAAGTTGATCGTCTGTCTCTTATATTATATATTTGATTTAGCTACTTTAAAACACTTTTTAAGAGTAAAGCATAGTATTTCCGGTCTCACCATCCTCATCGGCATGGTCCACAGTCGCTCCGGCGTCCAGCAAAGCCTTCACAATGTCAGCGTGTCCCATGTACGCTGCCGCTATCAGCGGGGTTCTTCCTTCAGCGTCTGCGGCGTCTGGATTAGCGCCGGCTGCTAACAAACGGGTTACTACTGCTTCGTGGCCCGACCATGCTGCCGCTCTGATAAAAAAAAAAGAAATAACTTTTACAGTAAATAACCATTACTAAATTCGATTTCAAAAGAAAAGTCAAAATTCACCTCACTAGCATATCAGCCTAAATCGTCATCTTTTTCCGTTTTCATCTCTTCTTTTATGTATGTTTATGTATAGTTATGAATACTGTATGTAAATCTATGTATGTTTATTTAGCAGTTAAGTGTTTTTTTTTTGTTTCTCTCATTGTATTTTTAAAATAATTCGCGCCGCACATCACTTTTCTGTTTTTCCTAATGGTTGACTGGGAGAGAATGCTTTTAGCATTAAGTCCGCCAATTGTAAACTTGTGGTACAATAAAGATTTATAAATAAATAAATAAGTATACTCGCTGTTTCCCGCAGCTCCGTCCGCGTCAAAACGTAGCCCATGTTTGACCCCGGGTCTTCACAATGTTCATACAAATTTTCATCAAAATCCGTTCGGCGGTTTGGCCGTGAAAGCGTAACCGACAGACAGATTTTCGCACTTATAATATTAGTATGAAAGTATGGTTAGCGGCCGGGCGGCCGAAGCGTCATCCCTGTATTGTTTTGCTGTCGATGTTTACTCTAAATCTGCTTGGCTCGGTGCGGTATCTGTTTCGGGTGGGAGGGTGTGAGTGTGCGTTCTGTATGTTAGTAGAATAGAATAGAAGAAAACTTTATTGATTGAGCCATCACTTACTGGAAAGGTCTTAAAGTAAAGTGGTAAAAACGTCTAAATAGGTATACTAAAATAAATAGTACTATATATAGTATAATATAATGGTAAAATCCATACTAATATTATAAATGCGAAAGTCTGCCTGTCTATCTGTCTGTTATGATGAAATTTGGCATGAATATAGTTGAAGACCCGGGGTCAAACATCGGCTACCTTTTTTAACACAGCTAGTAAATAGTACTATTAACAATTCTGTGAACTCTGTAAAGCTAAATTTTCTATTCGTATTGTACCCTCTTTTGTGCCTAGATGTACGTTTCATTTGTATTACGGGTTGACTAGAAGATATCCCTATTCATACATAAAGTTGAATTTTCAGTTTCCCCATATGAATGACTGTTAGAGAATGCTTTTAGCATTAAGTCCGCCTATTGTATAAGTATCCCTACTTGTGGTACAATAAAGGTTTACCCCCTTATTCTAAAAAAAACGAACGTTAACTAAATTATGCTTTTTTTTATACAACTAAGTTAGCAAACAGGCGTACGGCCCTCCTGATGGTAAGTGGTCACGAGCGCGCCCTTACTTTCTTATTTGTTTTTGTCGTGAAAGACCAGGACGATACATAAATTAGTTAACTTGGTCTTATTGAACGTTGGTTTATGTTTATGAATAAGGTTAGTGAATAAATTGACAAATAAATAAAATAGTAACCTCAAAGCAGTTCTGTTGTCAGCGTCAACGCAGTCCACGTCGCAACCGAACTCCAATAGAACTTCTACCACCTGAAAATAAACAAAAAACCTTAGCAAAAACATCCATTCAGTTTGTATCGTTGGTCAGATATTACAAAACAGTCATTTGGCCGATTTTATTGCCTCTGTGGTTCTGTGGTTAAGGCGTTTCTTCCTAGAGGTCGCGGGTTAAATTCCCGAATTGACAAAGTTAAATGAGCGTAAGCAAAGTCTCCATTTCGAGACTGGTCAATTTTGCTTTTGTACGGAAAAATGTACGTTCCGGGCCAGATGTCGCATTTTTGAACGTATCCTTAAGAAACATGGCAGACGTGTTCCTTGTTTAGAATTTTTTTGTCAATAGCTTTTTTTTTTAATTGGGGCGAAAAATGAGGGCAAAAGGGAGAGAAGTTAGTACAAGTTAATATGGGAAAATAATGGGGGAAGTTCATAGCAGCGTTTTAAAATTAAATTTTGTATTTGGAGAAAGTTCTCGAAGTCTACAACAGTAGAACTGTTTGGTTAGGACATAGGGACATAGCAGCCTTGAATCAACTGATTGTTTGAATGAAGATTCCGCGCTTCAGAAGGCATGTTAAGTCGTTGTTCCCGACTGCCACATCTGGTGATCGTTGAAGAACATTTTGATTCTATTAGTAGGCCACATCATGCTACTTTACCGACAGAGAACGCATTGCTAGAGACACGCTGTTTTACCGACATATACTTCATTGCTTGAGATACGTTATATGGGATTTATCTGACTGTGGAGAAATAAATGGTATCAATTTTTTTGTTTAATTTTGATACTAAAGTTTTGAAATTATTTATTATTTTTCTGAGTAATTGTTTTCTAAGGCACCGAAACGTAGTGGCATAGGTTCTGTTCATTAATCATCTTCGTGAACAAGTGTGATTCACAACTAGTGACCTAACAACACCCTATTTGTAAAATAGGCAAAAAATGGTTTCACGGTCATCACTTTGCCGATACTTTGTAGCTTGGTTAAAATCAAATAATAATCTAAACATTAATCTAAATAAATCAAATTATATACGATTTAATAATTCTAAACACCCACGCTGTAATTTTACGTTAAATGTATATAAAATAAATAGAGTAACAAATACTAAATTCTTAGGAGTCATAATTAATCATGACTTAAATTGGAAGGACCAAATTGATGCCATCTGTAAGCGAACTAATCAGTTTGTATATGCGCTCAGGCAGGTCAAAAAGGCAACAGATACTAAAACGGCTATGAAATGTTACCATGCATATGTAGGGTCGGTACTGCGCTACGGTATAATGGTGTGGGGCTATAGTACAGACTGGCATAAGACATTCGTAGCTCAGAAAAAATGCATAAGGGCTATATGTGAAGTACCTCCACGCACCACATGTAGACCGTTATTTGAAAAATTGGGTATTTTGACATTACCATCACTCTATATTTATGAAATATGCTTGTTCGTACATAAGAACATAAAATTATTTAAAAAGGCTGGTGATGTAAGTAATAGACTACAACGAAACCCACATAGACTAATATTAGAGAATGTATCAACATCTAAAAAATGTTCTCACAGCCCACTTAATATGTGTATTCGTATCTACAATTCTTTACCGGATAATATGATACATTTGAATACATATGAATTTAAAGAGAAACTGAGCGAATGGCTATGTAAAAACACATTTTATGACATTAATGAATTTTTTGACCATGATAAGTAATTATTTTTAATTTTTTAATTTATTTCTTTGACATTGCATGTATTTCAAGGATTCCACGACATTTTGTGTTTTATGTTTAATTAATTCAATTGTGCTTGATTTAATTTAATTATGAATAGCCTAATTATTCGCATGTCATTAAATGTGACAAAACATGTGATCCAATATGTGAAAATTGTAACACCAATATACATACCATGTTTTTCGTGAATAAAGATATTTATTATTATTTATTATTATTATAAAAAATGTAACTAGCTTAAGAAGTTGGAACAAACAAATAAATCTACACTTTATAATATATACAAAGCTGAAATAGTTTGTTTGTGTTTGAACGCGCTAATCACAGCAACCGCTGGTCCGATTTGAACGATCCCTTCGCCGTTTGATAGCCTACGTATCGCTAGTGAGTGAGCACACAAACCTCGGTATGTCCGGCCCAAGCGGCCGCTCTCAAGGCGCTCCATCCGTCTGCATCGTTAACGTCAACACGACAGCCGGCTGCCAGCAAGCGAGCGCACGACCCGGGCTTGCCTGCTCGAGCTGCGCAGTGCAACGCTGTACCGCCTATGGAGTCTGTCGATTCCACTAGGTGAGGATTCCGCTGCGAAACAAACAATCAAATTACTGTCTGTTACGTCATCTACATATTACTACTAGTTCGCTCGCCGGTCCTCCACAGAATCTTAGTTCCTAAGAAACATGTGTACCTAATACCTATTCGGGAAGCTATGAGGCCGGCCGATCGCGCTAATTTTAACCGGTGACTCGGACAAAAAAACGTATTTCTAATTGAAAATGCATATCCGTACTTACGTATATTATAAATGTGAAAGTGCGTTTGTTTGTTTGTCCTTCTTTCACGTTAAAACGTAGCAACGGGCTAAGAATATCATACCTTCAGCAAAACGGCAAGAGCCTCATCGTCTCCTTTCGACGCTAGTTCAAAAACTACACTGGGGTCCAACACCACCGGCTCCTCTATGGCTTCTATTGGTTCTTCTTCCAATAACTTTTCCGCTGTCAGCTGTAAAAAAAAAAAAACATTTGATCAACTTAGGCTTAGGGAGTCCCCAGTTCATAAAAACCTTATTAACAACTAGCTGTTTCCCGCAGCTGCGACTGCGTTAAAAAGTAATCTATGTTTGAAGTATATTCATACTAAATATCATCAAAATCCGTTTAGCGGTTTGGCCGTGAAAGCGTAACAGACAGACGGACAGATAGACAGACTTTCGCATTTATAATATTAGTATGGATCTATTTCAAGGCCATAGTGTAGCTGGTTGCCCAAAACACTATTCAATCTAAAATCCCCAATCTTCTTATTTGCCTGTCGATGGTATATATAATATATTTATAAATATACTCGTATAACAAAGTTGTTACTTTTTTAGCCTTTAAAAGTAAATATCTAATTACTTAAATATCTTCCTGTTATAACCAGAGTGAGACTGTTATCTTTTATTATTTCATAATTGTTTGGGTAAAACATGACATTTTCTATTTATTTTTTTCTCTTAGTATAACTTCTAGTTTTTGTTAATACTTACAGAAAATCCTATCTATAGATTTTTTTTTTTTTAAAGTGTTCCTCCATTTTATAGTAGTGTTGTCTTTATGAGACATTAATCTACTTAATTCTGTAATTGCCTCTTTTATTAGTTTTATTTATAACACTTACTTAGAGTGGAGGGTTGATAACCTGAGATACAGGAGTAAACCTAGTTCAGGTGTCAATCCACCATACGAGTATAGCATAGAATATTTGAACATATACTGTACCCTTTCTATAAAATTATATTTTTAGTTGCTGTGTGTGTACCGCATGGTGAGCAATAAACTTATTTTATTTTTTATATTATCCCAGAAACAAGCTTCCAACTACAAAGTTGTCCAAACTTTGTCAGAGGCTAGTATAAGTCATTCATGATGCAGTTGTTACCGAGCTAATACTAGCTCAGGTATACTAGACCCTATTGTCGTAAGAATAGAGTTCAAGAACTCACCAACTCAGTCTGCTGTACCGGAATGGAATCAGCTCGGGTCAATTCTAGCAATGTGTTGAAAACTCTTCTATCGCGAGGCCAGCGGGGCGCGGTCTCTCCAGTTACTAGCTCAGGCATTATGGACTCTATCGTTGATTGTTCGACTGTAAACAAAAAAAAAATTCATCATGATGCTAGAATTAATCACACAATTCTAGCATCAAGGTTCTCGCCTCTTGGTGGTGGTTTCTTTGACAATCAAATGCAGCCGGGACCAACGGCTTAACGTGCCTTCTGATGCACGGAAACATCATTATTATCAGACAATCAGGTGATTCAAGTCTGCATTGCAAGCCTGCAATGTCCTAACCAAAATGGAAACAACTAAACAAAGTATGCTTCAATTAAAAAATGCACCAATTCCTCCAGGTCATGCCTGAAGCAAACATTTTAGCGTAGTTTTAAAATTAATTTTTAAGTAGAAGGACACAGGTCAGTGACATATATAATACAAAATAAATATATTTCAAGGTCATACTATATATATATTGCCCACATACAGAAACAAAGATATTTGTACAATCACAGTCCCTCTGAAGCAAAGGCGGACTCAATTGCTATCTCTCCAGTCAACCTTAAAGGTAGTGAAAGAGAAACAGTTTAGTTTATGAATGAGTATGTACAGCAAACATTCATATCCTATTGGGTCAGAGGTCATTGCCATAATAAATAATAATAATAAACTCTTTATTGCACCAAATTGTAGAAAGTACATGAATATTATTATCTATGATCCCAACGATCTGTAGGATCATTGAGAATTCACACAAAAATTGAATTGATGAAGTGAGAATTAAACCGTAAATTTACAAACTACGAATTGTGTTTTAGTGGGTTTAGTATGCCTCTTTACATTTATATTTAAACATCAATAAGGGTACTTTACAATTGACACACTGTACATGTTTGAAAAGTAACTATCGGAACCCTTGCACCTATTTTAATATTTAACAAGTAATATAAAAATTTCATAAAATAAAAAAAAATCATAAAACAAATAGGTACGTTTAACCTTTTTTTTTTTTTGTTTCCGCAGCCGAAGGCTTATGATGCGGCAAGGATAACGCTTCGATGATGATAGATCAGTAATTTATATTTGCATCACCTATCAAAATAAATAATCTATATTTATCTATAGATCAGATTAAACCGAATTAAACTCTAATGTATAATTCACTGACAAATCGTCTGACCCATAATTTTTACTTATATCATAACAGCAAAAGTGAGTTTTTTAATGAATTAACACTACATAGCACCATTTGCATACGTTTAAAAATACAGCACTAAATCCAATCAAAAATTAAAATGAAATGAGTATACCACACATATGCAAGAGTACTGAGAAGAACATAGGATAATTTTTATCCCGGAAAAAGTTCTCCAGTCGGACTTTACGCGTACGAAGCCGCGGGCGCAAAAGTTAATGTCTAATAATCAAATGAACATAAAAATACATACCTACTACAAAATAAACCATTAAATATCAACTTCAAATCACTAATTCACAAAATAAAAAAACACACACAATTTATCCGACCACTGCACTGAACTACTGAAATAAAAATACTACACAAAAATCACAATACTATGTATCATTAAAGAAACGTTAACAAATGAATTCGTTGCTAATTGCAAGTGATTAATGTTTAATATCGTTTAGCAGTCACAAAGGATGCGAGTATATGATTCTTTCCTTTGAAAGGACTGCAAAGGATTTTGCACTTAGTAATCACATTAGTTAAAGTGCATTTCGCTTGGCATTAACAGAGGATATGATAAAAACGATTGTTCATATTTCGAGAGAAAAGAGATAGTGTTCCGGTACATATTGTATACAAGTTAGATAATATAATCATAATGAGTATTTGTTATCTTAAAATGATAAAATAATTTTCTAATAACCTACCCTAACGGTGTCCTACTTTGCCGTTATTAAATAGTATGCACAGAGTTTTATTAACCAACAAAAAGAGGTGTTACAATTTTGTCGTGTCTGTCTGTATGTGGCATCGTAGCGTCTGAACGTATGAGCCGATTTTGATGCGGAATTTTTTGTCTGATTTAACCGACGGTTGTAGAGGCTACGAGGATTTGAGGAGCTCGATAGTCGAGCGTGGCCAGTGAAATGCGCGTGTCAACGAGAGACGCGACCATTATTGGATTGGTCGCCATTTCGCCCCGAGGTGTGTTTGTGGCCAACACTGTTAGAATTTTTCAGGTTGCACTGAGGCATCCATCGGGACAACCTATCCTAACAACCGGGCCCGACGGCTTACCGTGCCTTCCAGAGCAAGGAATCATCTTTTTTTTTTATCGAACAATCAAGTGATTCAAGCCTGCAATGTCCTAACCAAACTGGAAACAACTAAACAAAGTATGCTTCCCGTGGGAATCGAACCCGCGACCTCTGGGTCGAAGGCAGACTTTAACCACTGGACCAGAGAGACATTCATAGATCCGTTCAGCTATTTAAAGATAATCTCATTATATTTAGATAGATCATTTGATACTAGTCCGCTGGATTTCGCCTGTATTATGTAATTGTTTTCACATACTGTTATTGATGTATATTTATAGACACAACGTAAAAACCAGGATATTTATTATTGACAATGGTTTTCCTTTTAAAATTATCTATCAGTGAACCCGACTTCCCCGGGTACGTTAAAATTTTATTTATATGTTTTTAGTCATAGCACAACCCGTCTGTGATATGTATTTATTTATTTATTAAAACTTTATCGTACCACAAATAAACATACATAGACAATAGGCGGACTTAATGCATAGTGATAGTACGTTTTCATAGTCACGTCACGCATCCCAAGACGACTTGCCTCCGTGGTCCAGTGGTTAAGGAATTCCCCGTTAACCCGGGAGTGGGTTCGATTCCCACGGGAAGCATATTTTGTTTAGTTGTTTCCAGTTTGGTTAGGACATTGCAGGCTCGATTCGCCTGATTGTCTGATAATAATGATTCCGTGCTTGGGAAGGCACGTTAAGCCGTTGGTCCCGGCTGTCATTTGGTGGTCGTTAAAGGAACCACGTCAGAGGCCGAAAGACAGTTCCTAATAACTCTATAAGAAAATTATATCCAATAACACCAGGGTGTAAAGGGTCGATTGACCATGTAACACAAAAATAAACACAAAGACACTTGAAGATCTAGACGGGTTAATGAAACAAGACCAAAAAAGAAATGCGTTCATACAAACTCTTCAAGCTGAAGTTAGTACAGAGATATTTAACAATACTAGCTGTTACCCGCAGCTCCGCCTGCGTCAAAAAAGTAGCCTATGTTTGACCCCGGGTCATCAACTATATTCATACCAAATTTCATCAAAATCCGTTCAGCGGTTTGGCCGTGAAAGCGTAACAGACAGACAGACAGACAGACAGACTTTCGTATTTATAATATTAGTATGGACATATGGAAGTATGGATGGATATGGATAGTATGGATTAGTATGGAAGTATTCATTAATATCACATTCGTCAAAGATCTCCGCCATTTTGTTTTTAATTTCATCGTAATATTTTCATTATCCCATATTATTCATTTACGGAACAAGTGACGTGAGTATTTTTTTCGCAAAAAATGAATCATTTTACGCGGTAAGCACTAGTGCGTAGTTTTTTGCGGTTTAAAATTGATCAGAAACTTTCTTCGTCATGTGTCGAAATGTTTACTAATCAAAAATGTACTACTAGCAGTTTCCCGCAGCTCCGCCTGCGTCAAAAAGTAGTATATGTTTGACCCAGGGTCTTCAACTATACTCATACCAAATTTCATCAAAATCCGTTCAGCGGTTTGGCCGTGAAAGCCCAAGTATGAATACAGTCAAGTAGCCTATTATTGGCATTTTCTATCTCGAGCTACTCCGTGTTTCGTCAAACCGTTGGCCCCGGTTGTTATCGTTAAATATATCTTTACGCAGTTTGAAAAAAAATGTGACAGTGTCGGCCACTAACACACCTCGGGTCATGTTCCTGTCGGTCTGGTTTCCCTGTGAAAAGGGTTCACAAAGTTCAGACGGCAGTCGCTCTATTGCAACAAAACAAATGCCGCTACATCTATGACCATGCAGCCTTTGTACTCATTTCTCCTACTGCCAATTGGATTATAGTGTATTTTTCTTCTTTGTATGTAAATGGTGCAATGAATACAAATACAAATATATTTATTGTGAAGTGTTGATAAATCAATTCAATGACTTACAGCGTACCCTAGGCTTAAACAGAATTCAAAAATAGCCTACACACACATTTCTCATTGGCAAATGTTACTACTCACTTGACAAATATTTAAATTAAAATAGATTTATTTTTATTGATCCTGTTTTTGACTAATTATGTGAATTGTTATTATGTAAAAATTAAATATATTAAATTATTATTGTAGAATTCTAAATACGACTTTATTTAAATTGGATTAAAACGGAAAATAAAACAATTATATGATATCTCTAATAAATTAATTGCAGTGTATTGTATTGTAAGTGAGATACAGTATAAATATTGTGTACCACAATGTATTACCACTTTTAATGCAAATAAATGATTTGATTTGATTTGAAGCGAGGACGCAACTAGGAAAAACACGCTTAAATAAAGAATTAACTTGCAAAGAATATGGTTTCAGAGATAAAAATATTTGGAGGCTTATGGCTCCCAAAGTGTGTACTGTATACACCAAAATTTAGCATAATAAATAAATGATTTAAATTTGAATAATAAATTTCATTGAACCCATACAAGTACGGCACACACCTGAAATAGAATCCTTCCCTTCGGAGTCGGGATCAGCGTCTTTTTCTTCGGAAATTTCTTCTTTCTGTTAAATAAAAAAGAGTCAGACATCATAAAGCTCATTTCGGCGAAATTTTGCAAAAACTTGTACTAATTTCTTGAATTTATAGCTCGACCAGGAAAACAGCAGCCTTGGCCATATTGCGGAAAAATATTAGAACAAATTTATTTTACTGGCAACTAGATATTCGAGTAAAGTTCCGTCATCTCAATGTCATCTGCCAAAAAGTGACCAGGAGTGGACGTTGTGTGTTTTGTGATTATGAAATAAAAATATTTATCAAAATGGTAAAAATAATATATAGTAATGAGAGAAAAGAAGTTTTTATATTTGATGCGAATGAAAACGAATGATTGATCTCTATTTCATTAAATGACATTGTCAATTTTGTTGTTGACATGACACATACAATGTGTTGCCACCTAAAGGCGATCAGTAGCGACGCCAATGCAGGATTTTTATTTTCCTAGTCGAGCTTTAATTGAAAGTTAAAGATGATTTTTAAATTATGACCATTGATAACATGTTGGAACATTTAATACGACACGATGACTTTATGAGAAACATCAAATGCATAAACTTATGTTATTTATTTTTTTGACGTGACAACGTCTAATAACTCGATACTACGGGCTGTATGCACGAAAAAGATGACGTCATTGTCCCGTTACGCTCATTGTCGCGTTCCGCAAGCGAGAGCGCGGCACGAACGAGAGAGAGGCATGATCATGTGTATTATACTACTGTAATGTTTGACGTTGTCACGTCAAACTACCGTCCGTAAACCGACTTTACAGACAACCAATTTTTGTAATTCATACACAATGACCGTTGTTAATTAATAAATAAATATAGTCGAAAGAGGAATTCCGTTTTAGTCAGAAAAAACAGCCATCATTATTATGACAAAAATGGAATTTGACGAATGTGTCGGAGGTCATAAAAGGGGCCCAGGTGTAGCCAAGTAAATTTTACCGATAGCATTCAGTCTATTGATGTATAACTTTTTTTTAAATATTGAAGCGGGATCGGAGCAAGTTGACAAAAGACGTTTTAACACATTAGCTGACAGTAACGTCTCTCGACGTAGATAACAATTGAGTGCCATTGTTATTTCCATAACGGTCAGCGAAAGTGTTAAGTTAAATAATCGGTATACACTCACCATTTCGATAGAAACGTCGAGAGGTCTGCAATCGTTTTCCCGTCTCAAAGCCGATTCGACGTCACATCCAGAGTCGAGAACCCACAGCAAGAACAGAGTATGAAGGTCCAATACATCTTCAGATTGGTCCCTGTTTCAGGAAAAAAATTAAAAGAGTAGAAATTAAATCCCATTAAATTTATAACACAAGTAATTTTCAACTTAAATGAAAGTAAAATATTGGGTACTTTGTTTTGCTCATTCATTCATATCGAGTGGGTTACAGGTGGCGAGGCGTAAGCTGAGCTTTGCATTTGTGTGAGTGCCCATAGATAACGTATATGCGTGACGCAACTCCACCGCGCAGCTTCCGCACTTCATCTCTTGTATAGCCCGACCAGGAAAATAGCAACCTTAGCCATATTGCGAAAAATTAATTTCTTTAACTGGCAACTAAGCATTCATTTAATATTCCGTCATCTCAACGTCAGCTGCCAAAAAGAGACAGGAGTTGATATTGTGTATTTTGTGATTATTTCCTACGATTTATTTAACAAAATAGCAAAAATAATTCATAGTAATGAGAGAAGTGATTTAAAAGATGTTATAATATTTAACGCGAATAAAAACGAAGGGTTGATTTTTATTTAATTAAATGACATTGTCAATTTTTACGTTTAAGTGTCATGTCAACAACAAATGTTGCCATCTAAAGGCAATCAGTAGCGACGCCAATGCAGGGTTTTTATTTTCCTGTGCGGGCTATACCACCTGTTTACGTGATCACTCACACAAATGCAACGCTCAGCTTAGGCCTCGCGACCTATATATACATGGTCAATCAACGGTATAAAAGTTTTTCGTAAAGACCGCAAGAAATCCCGTTCGGTAAAAGTTTTCAAGAGAAAGTGCTCGCACGATTGCGTTTTATTATTATATGATATTATCTTTAAAACCACACGTAGACATTCACTGCTTGTATATAGGTCTCCCCTGAAAATTTCCAAAATAATGGTCTGCGTCCACCGCTTGCCTACAACCTTATTCAGGCCGTCTGATCATATTATTTAATTATATGTATAGATTTAATAATAAAAACAGATAAGAGTTTAATAATAATAAATAAATAAATAAATATTTTTTTTTAAAGAGTTTACATGGAAAAATAAATTCTAGGTCAAAGGATAACGCATAGATTAATAATTGGTCTCGCGCGCGCTCGACTAGACACAGTCGGCGTACTAGACAAATGCGGCAACTAAAACTACGCGAATACGGCGTACTTGCGGCATACCCGCGTCAGTCACGCCGCAACCGATAAGTGAGTTGGAGGTCGAGATAAATTTAAAACTAAAGCAAACTAAAGCAAAATGCCAGTTTGCGTATTCAAACTATGTAAGAATAGTACAAGAAATAACTCTTTCTCGTTTCGTCTTTGCACATTGTCTTACACACTACAATATAAAGTTGCCGCGTTCTGGAAACCGATATTTCTTCATAGCGCGGTATCTAGTCGAGCGCGCGCGAGACCAATTATTAATCTAAGGAATAACGTATAAATTTACCTGTTAGTTTTCTTCTTCAGCGATGACAAATGCTGTTCAAGATTCGTCATGTGATAAATGTAGTTGTGTATCTCCAACGCTGACAATCTAGAACAACGTTACAAAGAAACGATCAGAAATTGTTGAGTCACAAAAGTCTATGTCATTGTGCATTGTCATCAATCAGTTTATGTGTAAAACTTTTTATTACAAAAAAAAAAAAAACATTTCAACAATAGTAATCAGAACAATTAGGGCAATTAGCCAAATAAGCTAAATTTCGCCAACCGAATGCCATCTACACTTCTACACTATAATATAATAAAGAGAAAAGATTTGTATTTTTGTGTGTATGTTTGTAATGAATAAACTCAAAAATTACTGTGCCGATTTCAAAAATTCTTTCACCATTGGAAAGCTACATTCACCCTGAGTAACATAGGCTATATACCGCAGGTGAAGCTGCGGGAAACAGCTAGTCAATAAATAATTATATAATGCTGTTGTCGTGCGTTATTAATTATTACTATAAATACAGAAAATCAAGTACTTTTTAAAACCGGGACTTCAATTATCGAAATGAAATAGCACAGGTATAGCCCGACCAGGAAAATAAAAACCCTGTATTGGCGTCGCTACTAATCGTCTTAATGAAGCAACATGTTGTATGTGTCATGTCAACAACAAATTGACAATGTCATTTAATGAAATAGAAATCAATTCCTTCGTTTTTATTCGCGTCAAATAGGATAACATATTTTATATCAATTTTTCCTCTCATTACTAGGAATTATTTTTGCCATTTTGATAAATAAATTGTAGGGAACAATCACAAAATACACACAACGTCCGCTCCTGTCTCGTTTTGGCAGATGTCGTTGAGATGACGGAATGTGACATGAATGCCTAGTTGCCAGTAAAAGACCAATTAGTTTCAATATTTTTCCGCAAAGTGGCGAAGGTTGTTATTTTATTGGTCGGGCTATGATATCAGTAAGGGTCCCCATGTGAATGAATGAACGACTGACCGTTTGGCATCGAGAGTGTAGTACATCGCCAAAGCTGCATGCCCGTCTGCGGGACAACACAAGTACCGTCGCGTGCAATGCTTCACGTCCACCAGCCAAGAGGCGAACGAGTGATGGAATATCGAGAGGTGACCTGTACTGCGCTCCATTACTAGGATCCTGGTGGGAAATAAGAAATTAAACTTTATTGCACAGAAAATATCATTACATTTGTATTCTTATAACATTGCAGACAATGTTACCTTAGGACCGATTTCACCGGATAAGTTTTATTCCCAGGATAATGACGCAATTTAACGTTGTATTATGAAGTTATTATATAATAAAGTTTACATTTCACCACACAGTTAACCTGAGAATATACTGTAAATCCACTTGTTTATCCGGTATAAGAACTTTGTCTCTAAAATAAGTCTGTTATCCATTATTTATGCTTAGGTTAATTACTCTTGGATAGGAACGATATTTGTGAAATCGGCTCATAAAAACGAGTATAAATTTTAAACTCGGCAGAAGACTGCAAGACCGAAGTGGTCAAGTGCTTAAGGAGTTTGCCTTAGACCCAAAGCTCGTGTGTTCGATTCCCATGAGAAGCATCGTCAATCATCCCATGCATACTTTTGTTTAGTTGTTTCCAATTTGACATTACAGGTATATATCACGTGATTGTCTGATAAAAATAAAAAATAAATCGTTTATTATCAGACCACATAATGATGAATCCGTTTTTCGGAATGCACGTCAAGGCATATTGTCCCGGGTGCCATTTGGTGATTGTTAAAGGAACAACGTCAGAGACCGAAAGGCAATTACGAAAGTACACAGAATCGATTGACTATGCAACCCACGCCATATGAATGAATGAACATCTAAAACCATATCCATACTATTATAAATGCGTCAGTCTGTATGTCTGTCTGTCTGTTACGCTTTCACGGCCGCTAAACGGATTTTGATGAACATAAAAGAAATTAAGTCAAACACGCGGGATAAGTTCGATATTGTATTGTTGATTTGACTTGATTTTGTATGTTACTTGTATTTTGTACAGCAAAGATATCATACAACCGGTCACTTTGGAAATTGTCGTGTGTAGAAAAGAAAGGGGAATTTATAATATATTTCAAGATTAACGACAAGGAATCTTAACTGTGTTCGAAATGTACTATACACGAATTTACATACAAAAGCTAACCAAGAGGGTACCTGAATAGACCAGAGCAGGGCAGCAGACCTTTGGAGTACAAGGACCTCTTGCGTTACCCTAGGAAATGGGGGTCTGACAGGGGGTAACACTAATGACACCAACTAATGAATATCAAAATGCAATTTATTTGAAAACTCAAACTAATATCAATAATCATATAAATACATGAAGGTTATAGGGGCGTCCGCTGAAGGCGAACCCTGAATGTAAACAACTTAGAATCTAGCTTTATGCTAATTACAATGAAGTTTCAAAAATAAGGTACCAATCGCAGAAGGCGAAATTAACAAATAGCCATGGCGGGATTACCGAACGCGCGTTAAGAATACATAGGAAACACTATACCTGGCCAGGTCCAAACACCACACGTGATCCGGATTCACATCTCGTTATCGCGATCCGTTGTAGTCCGGTGGGTTATCCGTTACCGGCACAAATCCGAGGTTTCCTTGTGGGCGATGCACCGAGCGGGTGATAGTAACGCTTGTCGTCGATCGGCCCGTCGTCACGCCACGCCGGGTTATAGGGCTGCGGCGGGAGGTTGGACCCGCGTGAAACACCTTGGGGTCGCCGTGTGGCACGCAGCCCGCGGGGCCAGGAGCTGCGCCCTGCGGTGGATGATTGGAACCAACGCCAGCAGGCGCCGTTAAAACGAAGGCCGCGTGCGCGCAGCGGTACGTGGGCACATGGCGGCCACGCACCCGTAGGGGCGGCGATAGGAATTCTTCTTACACGGCGATCTTCGGCGTCCGCTAAGACTTATACTAGATACAAATACGGCGGGGCGTAAAATACGGTGGCCGGGAATCAACCAAAAATCCCCATTACAACATTATATTTTAGAATACCAAAAAATCAGCCAGCCGCCAGGCGACTCGGCGAAGAAGACCCATCTCATCTCGCTCGAACTTCGCACTTTTCCAAAACGTTCTGTTTTACACGCTTGCGTCATACGTCAAACCAATTTAAGAGTTTTCCAAATCGAAGGGCGCTTGGGCGAAATAGATATTCATCAATATTCATTAAACTATCGGAAGGCAATATTATTGTCTAATAATAAATAAAATTCTAAATTATAACGGGATTCCGTATTTTGTTATGCTGGCCAATTCCGACCGAACTAGGTGGAACGAAACGTCACCGGCCGTCAAATACGCAACAACGTCAGATTGTTTTGACCACCGCTATGTGTTTTTGTTTCTTTAGGATTTTTAGTGAAAGTACTTAAAAATACAACGAATTGTTGGTTTGAATAATCAAAATGCGTTATGACGAATAATCTGGTGTATAGATTGTCGCGTTTCTTTCATTGGAAACTTTGCAATCCTCGTATGAAGTTTGAGCAAGATCAACTATGTGTTTGGTGCTAATATTCCAAAATGAGATGAGATGAGAGGGCTGATGCCTCAATGTAACAAAAGCCTAGCATGTAGTTCAATCACCTACGTAAGTAACATGCAAATATATCTGCTAGATTGTCTAAAACATGACATTCAAAGATGCATAACCCTACATCTTACTTATCTATAAAAAATATGTAGTTATCACTACAAAATCAATAGGAGAGGCCTATGTCCAGCAGTGGACTTACTGCGGCTGTAATGATGATGAAACAAACGTACCTTCTAAGCAGATGCAGCCTTCTATTAAAGTCCTCCCTTGTAACACTGTATTCTTTAGTGAGCAGACATTTGTATAACATTTCTTCAGTGACACCACAACGGGCTGCCAGCAACACGTCTAGTAGAAGACGGACCTAGAACAATTGTTTAAAAATAAATTTAATTAAAAGATTTATAGCCCTACCTGGAAAGTAAAAACCCTGCATTGGTGTCGCTACTGATCGCCTTTAGGTGGCAACATGTTTTAAGTGTCATGTCAACAACAAAATTGACAATGCCATTGAATGAAATAGAAATCAATCCTTCGTTTTGATTAGCGTCAATTATCTCTCATAACCATTAATTATTTTGCCATTTTGTTAAATAAATCGTAAGAATAATCACAAAATACACAACGTCCACTCCGGTCTCGTTTTGACTTAAATAGGAATTAAACTTAAATAATATTAGGTACTTTAATTTATTATAAAAATGTAGGTAAAGAAAAACAACAATTGATAAGTAAATTTATACTTTGAACAGAGTATGTCTATGACGCTAATCCAAAATTAAAAAAGTAAAAATGCTAACGAATCGAGCATTCACTTTTGTTTGAAATTTAATATCATTAATTCGGGCATTCGTTCTGAGACTTCTTTTGTCAATTACAAAAGTGTCATAAAAAAACTTATAGCAGGTCAGTAATGGATTTGATACAATCTTTTCGTCGGGATTTTTGGCGGGGAAAATGACGCACTTTACTTACTTTTTTTTTTAAATTTTTACATACATACATACACTTTCTACCCCGTCCATGAGCAAGTAAGAGTGTACTTTCTGAGCAAGTGAAGTATAAAGAAATATAATATTACCTTAGTGAATCGTCTGCCATGGAACAACCTTTGTGCCAGCCAAAGGTATAATCCGTTCAAAGTGCCAGGAATTTCTCGGATCTCTCGTAATCCAATAAACCCGTCGGCCACTCCGTCGAGAACCTGCCAAAGTTGAGTCATACTTCAGTTAATAATAAGTATTTACATAATATACAATCTAAATTCTACACCGTGAAATTTTAGTCGTTTTGGACCCATCGTCCAGTGACTCCATTCATGCAACCGAACAAATTTCCCCAATAAACATAGCTCGAAACATAAAAAAACAAATTTGGACTTCCCATAGTAAGTTAGGTCACGCGATGAGACATTTTGTCCAAAAATTTACTCCATATTTCGACCCATGTATCTTGGGGAAAGTTGTTCAGTTGCATGAATGGAGTCACTGTACGATGGGTCCAAAACGACTAAAATTTCACGGTGTATATCCATGTCTTGCGATACGTAGAATTAAAATATTTTCAATTAAATTCCGAGAAGGCCGAGAGGCGATTCCGAACAACTCTAGACACCAGGGTCATGGTCAGGTACATGGACGATAGACAATGTAAACTACACGAAAATGATGACGATGAGTTTAATCCTCTACATGTTTTGTGGCTGGGTTCGTTATTTATTTTTACATTAAAATCGATAACAAGCAAAAAAAAAACACGTTTGTTCTAAGGGAGCCCCCTAAATATGTATTTGATTCTGTTGGCAACAGAAATAATATCGTCTGTGAAAATTTCAACTGTCTAACTATCACGTGAGATACAGTCTGGTGACAGACGGACGGACAGCGAAGTCCCAGTACTCCCCGCTTTACGCTTTGAGTACGGGACCTTTAAAATGACTTACTTTTTCGAGGTACAGCAAACATCCATCGCTTTTGATTCTCAAATGATCTAAAGCTGCGGCCGCCGCCGCCGCGGCAGTAGAATCGCTTGACACACGCGCCCTGCAATAAACGTTCGTGATAAACTCGATTATTAGATTTCTGTGCAATAGGCTAGTTTCCAGTGTCAAAAGACTAACATTAAAATTAGTCCGTCATTTAGGGAATCAAAATATATTAGTGACATATTTTTTCTTTTGTCAATTGAGCGATAAATTATTAAGATATAACGCATCAAAGTTTAGGAGTGGGGGCTCGTGACGTCACATGTTGCGAGAACGTGTAGCACACTGTGACGTCACACTGAACTATAACGCGTCATATCTTTACCATTCTTTGTTTAATTTTCAAAAGAAAAAATACGTCTCTAATATTTTTTGATTATCTATAACTGACGGACTAATTATATTTTTTTAGGAAACTAGCCTATTCTCCCAACGATTTGTTACATTTGTTACTAGCTAAACCGACAGACGTTATCTATTTTAACTATGATGTTGTCGCCTTTGTATTTTCTGTGCGAAAACACTGAAAAATATATAGCATCACTGAGAAAAGTGGGGAGGTGGGGGACGAAGGGCAGTGTCACATCGCTCGTCACTTCACTTTTCGTTCGGATTCCGAAGGGCGAGGATATTCCGTAAGACGTGTCGTTCCATTTCTAGTTAAATATAAGATTTTCCGTTAGAAACTAAATATAAAATTTCATTAATATTTGTTAAAAAATTTAATTACTATTCTGATTATATGTTTGGTTATTAAATTGTATTACCGATTAAATAAATAAAAACTGATTAAAACATGTCAATATTACAATTATTAGTTTAGGCTTGGGAAAATAAATTCGTGTTGTGTTATTAATATTTGTTTTTTTTTTTAATAATAAAAACATTTTCCTGACAATACGAAATACAAAAAATAAAAAATAAAGAACTAGAGTTATTGTTCCAACCGTTCACCCGTGATGCGATGACCAAGGAAAATATATGTTGCACCAATAAATGATTTGATTTGACAGTTCAAAAATGTATTTCTGAAGCAATTCTCTTCTTTTATGTGTGACGGGCTGTATCAGCGTGCGCACGAGGGATTTTCAAATAAGTATTTTTTCGTATGTAGTCGAGCTAATTAATTTATGGTTAATCAGTTCGCTGACTACGTCAGAGGTAGAGTCATCCGATTTCCCTTTTTTTGGGGTAAATCTAATCTACATCTACACTAATATTATAAAGAGGAAAGATTTGTATTTTTGTAAAGAATAAACTCAAAAACTACTGTGCCGATTTCAAAAATTCTTTCACCATTGGAAATCTACATTCACCCTGAGTAACATAGGTTATATACCGCAGGTGGAGCTGCGGGAAACAGCTAGTATAATCTAAAATAATTCAGTTCAGCGGTTTCGTCATAAAATCATAACAGACAGATAGACAGACTTTCGAATTTATAATATTAAGTATGATTATACTAAGCCATGATTTTTATTTAGTTCTAGTGGGATCATGGTAACCCATGGTATTTTAATTCTATCCATGAGAGGGAGAGGTACTCACCTTAATTTGGGTTCAGTGTCAAGTCTAGCCAACACGTATCTCTGCACATCAGCAGCTACGTGTGCACGTTGCAATTCATCCAGAGTTATCTTTCGGAACCCTAAAACCAGAAGGTTGATTTTGGTTACCGTTTAAAACTTTCAACTATAAAATCAACAATGTTGTTGAGAATATCAACATCATTATCATCGGCGGGAATAATATCACTATTACTACTATTTTCGCTTATAAATTATAAACAAAACCATTAATTAAAGTAACAGTATAGTCGATTGCGTCGATATGAAGGTAATTTGACATCCGGAATCTAACAATACGCGTAAAATAAACATTTTTATCATGAAAAAGGACTCGTAGGACTTAGTTCTAAGAAATATGTTATTTTAACAAGAGCTGTTGATTTATTGTTCAATATAAAATAAAACATAAATAATTAATATCTGACCAAGAGTGGCGAGTATGGCAAAAACCTCCATAGATCTACTGAGATCCATGAAAGAGCCTTATGTTCAGCAGTGGACGTCTTATAGTTGTTATGATGATGATGATGAATATCTGACCTGTGAAGACATTAGTGATGGTCTTAGCGTGTCTTCTGGCAGTACACACGAGCAGTAACCACGGCGGAAATAGATGCTGGTGTCGGCCGAGCAGTTGCCACACACTAGTGGCGCCCTCTGTGCCTTCTTCCGCCGGTTGACCTGAACAACGTATTATTTAAAATTTCCATATGTTTGGTATTTTATAAAGTCGAATAAGAAATAGCGAACGTTCGATAAGTCAAAGTTAACTAAAATATGTTTCGTTTTTCAAGTTCATTTAAACATAAGACAGCATGGGACTAAAAAAAGAAAGAAGAAAGAAATAGTTTATTTAAACATACTTTAGTTAATGTAAGTTTAACGAACGTTCAATAATTTTTATTAATACGGTGGTTATACTGGTGACTTTAAATATCAGATTTTGTTGTCTGTGTTCGGTACGTGAAAATAAATGTTGGAAAATATTGATGTTTTTGTTTTGTTTTGCTTTTTTTTTGTGTTTTGAATAAGTCCGCCTTTGTTAATATTATGTTGAAGTCTTTGTAAATGTTATATTATTTGCTACTGTATGTAGGCAATAAAGATATTTTGTATTGTATTGTATGTTTATATGTTTTAGAATTGATTTTAATGAGAAATGGTCCATCGCTTTAACACTTTTTATTAAAAAATAAAACGGGTGACCTTTAACAAGGATGGAAACAGGTATTAATAGGAACAAAGATCGTCTTTAACTAGGTAAGAACCTGCATTTTTTCGATATGATTTAACTGGTAAAGACATTAAAGACATTCTGACATGACATAACTTTGTAATAAAAATATGTACTTAATTGACAAAATATTTGCATGCTATTTACGAGTATATATAGTTGAATAAGATGATCTTATGTTGTATCAACCTAACACCTTTTGTACCTTACTCACTTGCAAATAAAAAATTCATTCATTCATTTTTAATAAATACCTATCGAACAGAAACTTAAGAATAAATGCTAAATAAAATAATAAAATGTATGGGTAGAAAAAATTATTATTATTTAGGTTCGAACCATGCCTATAAAACCAGTTTAATATAAATTAAAACTAATTTCCAAAAAAATTCACTCACCATTAGCGACTCCTTCGTCAACGCCATCTACCAGCAAAAACAAGCACTGTTTAGGCGGATCGATCTCCAACAGCGGGAAAAGCAGCGCCTTCTTAAAGCACTCGTCGGGATTCTTCTCCAAGTTCTGAGGCAACAACGACTGTTGTATTTCTTGCTCTGCCAATAACTTGTCATAATAAGCATTTGCTATAGCAGTACGAGGACTTATAGGCAAACTCGGTATAGGAGGAGGCACGTCTTCGTTTTGCGAACGCTTTTTCTCCAACAACACTTCCAATTCGTGATTCTCCGTTATCGGCAACGCGTTGACAACGTTTTGGTATTCTGGCAATTCGTCTTTCTCATCGGATTTCTTCGGTGAATTTTCGTTAGAACGTAAATCGCTTTTGTTCGGATATTTGAAGTTCGCGACCGGTATGCGCGATTTCGGGGGGCTATTTTCGATTTTTTTATCCGTTTCGTCCGATTTCTGTTCCGTTGATAGGCTCTTTTGTAACGCTGCCGTCTTTTTTTCGCTTAAAGGTTCTGAACTTTGTCGTAGTAAGCGCGAGTTGCGGAGTTCTTTCGATTGCCGTTGGGATATATTTCTTAGGAATAGATTTTCGTGGTTTTCGTACAGACGCATGTCTTTGTCGTCTGTTACGAACGGGTTGGTTGGCTTCACGCTCGCTCTTGGCAGGATTTCTGGCAACTGCGAGACAATGAGACATTTTAGATAGACTAATATAATTAGCTTAATAATAATGGGCTATTTATAGGATTTTGAATATTCTTAAAACTTAAAAAGTCTCCCTTAGAGAGAGAATTTCTGAATCTATACTAAGGAGCAGTTTATGTAAATCTCTATGAGATTTTGACTATCTCTATAAATATGTTAATCTTATAATTGAGACTATGAAATGAATTGGGATGACGACAAGTTTCAAAAATTTAAAATGTAATGATATTTTCATTTCTCATACTCGGAAAGTAGTCTATGTTTGATCCAAGTATCGGTCTGAAAATGCTTCATCCGACCCGCGGGTCGGAATGTTTCATACAAATTCATTCCGAACCAAGGGCCGGAATGGATTTCAAAAATAGAACTAATACATTTCTTATGAAGCCAGCTGTCAAAAATTTAGATTTTTTTATGATTTTTTTTTATTTTAGAAGTCAAGTTAAAAGAAGTAATTTAAAAAATTATATTTGTCTATATTTTGTCACTATCATTTAAAAAAAATATAAATCTATAATTTTCTTAATTATATATAATTATTTTAATACATAGGGTTGTTTTATGTAAAAAATTATATCTATACCTACATAGAATTATGTCACCGATTTATTTATGATAAAAAAAATCAATAAAAAGGCACTGCATACAAAAATAAAACAAACATTTTTTTTTTTACATTCCTTATATTCGAAATGAAAAGTAAAGTGTTCCCCGCGGGTGGATGACATCAATTCATACTCGGATTATATCCGCCCTCGCTGCTGTCTAAACACCTCGTATGGGAATTGATGTCATCCGACCCTAGTTTAACAATCTACTATTTCATGATAGCATACATGTATTTAAATTAGTACTAAAATTTACACTATGAAATTTTGCACACGGGGTTTATATAACAATTTAAAAATCGATAGTAAAGTCCATTTTGAAAATATAAAATTACTAAAATATTACTTATAATCGATGAACACATAAAAAATAAAGAAACTTTTATTTAGGAACTATTTACATAAACGCAATATTTAAGGTTGTAATCGAACAAATTCAGTCTCACCCTTGTGAGAATATCGTATAGAAATATGATTTTTCCCCAGTTGCATACTATTTGGATAAGTCTTAGTCCTCACTTTTATGTTTTCTCTTTGGCGCAATAAAGATTATTGTATTGTAAACGTTGAGAAGATACAATACTCACGTCATCAGCTCTGCTGAGCGCAGCATCGCCCATAGAGTCGAGATACGCCTCTCGCTCGTGAATGCGGTCTATGGTTCGTTGTCTGCGGCCACTTCCAGCGCCTTCTTCTTCGTCTGTGCGTTGGTCTGAGAACAAAAATAATTCATTCGTTCGTAAAGTGAATCAATCGACCCTGTAAACTGTCAAAAAAAAAAATTGCGGTCGACGGACGGATGGCGTGTCTGTAGTTAGCCTTAGCCGCCATATTTTTTTTTTTTCGAGAAATATCGAATTCAATTAATCTCTAAAGGCGCGAGAATCGACCCCCAGGGTGTATCCAAAACTGTGCAAAAAATCATTCGTTCATTAATTACCTTCGCTATCAGCCAACAGAGGTTTGGAACTCTCCTCTGTATCGTCTGCGAGTCCTCTGAACCTGTCCACGAGTCGATCTTCGTCCGAATCTCTTCTGAAACAATAATACATTGACTGAACAATAATACATATACTGAATTTACTGTACGGAGCTAGCTTTATTACTCTTACTACCAAAAAGAATTAAATTTTAGGAATTCATTAGGAAATACTTTTTAACAACGAAAATGAGTTCTACAAATCAACAATATTTTCCTCATACAAATATTTATATTTCTAGTTAAAAATAATGTTAATCCTTACATAATTGTTTTGTATAGTTTGTGTAAAATATAAACAACTCAAAACAGGTATGGCGACCACAGTGAAAATGTTAAATATTACATGCATACATACCATCATGCCTTTTTCCCTCCGTGGCAGGCAGAGACTACGCATTTCCATTTGCTACTATCCTTACAGACTTCCCTCGCTTCTTCTACGCTCATCACTCTCGTCATACACGCTCGCCGATTACGGGTACTCCTGACATCTCCCTTTTTTAATATGTCTGCGATTTGGTCGCGGTATGTTCCCCAAGGCCGGCCTTAACCGACTTTTCCTGTCACCTTTGATTTGTAAATACCTTTCGTAAGTCTCCTTTCATCCATCCTCTCAACATGCCCAAACCATCTTAACAATGAACACTTGCAGTCCATAAAAAGGGCAGACAACAACAAAGCATGCTTTTCATAGGAATCGAACGTAGTCGAATTCTGAATGAATGACCTAACTTTAGCATGAAGAATGTCAGTTGGTGTCAGTTACCTGTCAGCCGTGGCAGTGTCATGTTGTTCCCTCTCGCTGTCAGTTCTGGCTCGGCGTGACGAATGACTGAGTATTTGCATCGCTAGTGAGCGAACAAATGAACTTGGTCGGAGGCTGCTTTCGTTGTTACTCTGAAATTGATAAAAATACATCAAAATCTATTCATTTATATTATGGTGGACGAATATACTTATGAATCTTTTAGTTGTACAGTCACGGGCATTAATAATATATACAATTGTTATTCCGATTCACGCAGTATTGGCTCACAGTATCTTGCAGCCTACTGTCGAGTTTGAGATTTTATTAAATTGATGACCGGGTCCCAAACTGGTGGTACCTGCCATCCATCATCTCTATTGAAATTAGGATGTTTTTTAATTAAATATTATTTGCTTTTTTGGTTATCGCGAAAACGGGCAGCAACTGAATTCTCACTGCCCAAAATAGACAGATATGGAGGAATCAGAAGGAGGCCTACACCAACTCTTTGGTAGAGAAAGGTTGAAAATAAGAAGAGCTTTTTTCTATGTTGCCGTCTTCTTTACCCTAGAGTGTATTCCTAGTTGCGTCGTCAGCTTACGCTTCGAACCCTATTTCACGCTTTAAGTCATGGTTCTAGAATTTGTTCTAGGTTGCCGTACCTGTAAGAAATGTCTCGCCAAAAGTCTCCTGTTCAGAGCCCTCTGTTGTCTGGCCTGGGGCCCCTGTCCCGGCTCGCTTAGTTCTTGACATAGAGCTGTTTTGCCGCTGCCGGCGTCACCTGTTGAAATATGCAAGAAAAATAAAGAAAGATGTCAGGAGTACTCGAAATCGACGAGCGTTCACCTGCTTCGGCCCCCCGCCACCCCTGCGCTACTGTGCTTGGAAACCCGTGCGCGCGCGCGTTACAAGTGTTTTAGTTATAGCGTTGTTTACAACTCGAGTGTAGGTTTACAATAACTCGTAAAATTTCTTTTTGTTCACAGATAATCGACCTTAACGACGAACTGTTTTGATAACGATATAATAAGTGGTCCTTTTGCAGTAACGGGTGGAAGGAAAATATTTTTTTTTTTTGACCCCGTAATTTTGTACTATAATGATTTTTATAATAAAAGTTTTACCATATATATGCTTTATTTTTTTATAATCTATTTGCATCTATCTAATTCTGTTATTAACAAAGAATACTATCCTGCTACAGTAAACTTTTGAATAAAAAATAAATTACAACTTCGAGATGCGCGGAATTTCAGACGAAAAAAAGATATACTTTGCATCAAGACTTTGTTCTACAAATTTCATTAAAAGCCATGAATACACATATTTTATTGAAGCCTAGCTATAACAAGCAATAATAAGTTCTCAGAATGTTCAAATTTTGAAAAATCTGACAAACAATGGACCTCCTTCGTTTTTTATGGTCGACTCGACCGATCTTTACCCAAGGACAAAAAATTACTACACCAATTCAAAAAAATAATTCAGTATTGCATGTAAAGGAACGTACTGTCGAACAAAAATACAAACCAAAGACATAGTTGAAGTGGACACCGCCCATAAAAACCGCTTGTGACGCATATTTTCGCGCCACCGCCGACCATAGTCCTACCGCGCGTTCTTTTTTTGAAATCATGAAAGATCGATTGAATTATCGTGGTTTCATGTTATTTTTTAGCGCGGTCCGCCATTGTTTTCCCCAAATTTTTTGATAAAAATTACACATGAAAACATAAAGCGATCAATTATGTTTGTATTTTATATTAAAATAGACTTATTTAGGCATTTTCTCAAAAAAACTCATTACTTAATAAAGGATAACTTCACCAGCCAGGCACTTACCCGTACCGTGATACTAGAAAAAAATTAGACCTCAACAAGTCAAGCTCAACTTCAAATTCGTATTTAAAAATTTTTTCGGCCGTGAATGGCAATGAAATTATTTTTAATCGATAGTGACAGGATCGACTCAGTGTCGTGTAAATATTAACTTTTTGAGCCCGAAAGCACAGTAGCCCAGAAAATTTTGGGTTTGATTGACCCATAAAGCAGGCCAAGGGATGTGCGAAGAGGAAGCGAGGCAAGGTTGTAAGGATCGTAGCAAATGGAAATCCGTAGTATCTGCCTACCCCTACGGGAAAAGGGCGTGATGATACGTGTGTACAATACAATACAATACAAAATATCTTTATTACCCACATACAGTAACAAATAATTGTACATTTACAAAGACTTCAACATAATATGAGCAAAGGCGGACTTATTGCTAGACAATCTCTTCCAGTCAACCCTTACGAGGTGAAAGAGAAACAGTAAAATTAGGGTGGGTAGAGCAACAGATATAGTTGAAAATATAAATATATTTAATGTCTCCGTCTAAGCGTGATTCCTAGTAACTTCCTAAGCTTATGCTATTTATCATGTCCTAGATTTGGCTGCACTGGCTATCGCAATGTAACGATTGCCGACTGACACACAAACATATAATTTAGGGTATATTTATCTTCGTAAGCGTGTTTTTCTAGTTACGTCCTTAACTAACGCTTTAGAGCCTAGGGTACGCTGTTTATCGTGTCCTAAATTTGGCAGCACTGGTTATTGCATTGGAACGATTGCTGTCTGATATAGAATATACTGAAGAAGACAGGTGATCAGGAGGCCAATCGCGCTAATTTTAACGCAATTACCAAAACCAAACCATGACCGAGAATGCTATTTTTGCGAATGCTAAACCGGTGAATCGAACAACATTATTCTTTTATTAAAACGTTATTGTTCCACAAGTACGATTACTTATAACAATAGGCTAGTTTCCAGGGTCAAAATACTAACATTAAAAGTAGTCCGTCATTTAACGAATCAAAATATATTAGTGACGTATTTTTTCCTTTTGTCAATTGTGCAATAAATTATAAAGATATAACGCACCAAAGTTTAGGAGTGCGGGCACGTGACGTCACATATTGGGAAAAAGTGTAGCACACTGTGACGTCACACGGTTTAACGCACCATATCTTTACCATTCTTTGTTTAATTTTCAAAGGAAAAAATACGTCTCCATGCTTTTTGATTATCTAACTTGAAGGACTAATAATATATTTTTTAGGAAACAAGCCAATAGTTTGTGTGAACTAACTGGGGCCGAAAGCACGCAAAATAATTTGGTAAGTGCTTGTAAACGTTTATGTAAATTGTATTATTTCGTTGACATTCCGTCCCTTTCTATAAACAAACAAACAAACAAAACTCGCTGTAGTGGACTGTATGTTCTTGTTTGAAATTAAATTCAGGTTCCTCTTCGATGTTTTTTATTCAGGTTTCACAATCACAGATTCACAAATCCAATAGTTCACAATTTTCAGTATTTACAATTCTTAGTACACTTGAGTATTTCTGAGCACACTTTCTGAGCATGTCAAAACAAGAAATTAGGCACATATATATTTGTTGTGCGCGGTGGTCAACACGTCACGTTCACGTGTTTTATTTTCCTTCGACCAATCATAGCGCGGATCACGTTCCGTCCGCCAATCACGTGGCGCGATACAGCCTTGCCCCTCTACTCATTTTCATCGGTGTCACCGCTTGTACGGGGCAACGATTCAGGCTATCGCTCAGTATCTATCTATTTATTTATTTATATACATTTCAATTAAATCCTATACTAATTCAATATTTACATACATTTCTTATAGACTAAGTGTTTTTACAATACTTAAGCCTAATATCTACATTAACTAATTACGGCGTCTTCCTCATCTATCTTAAGACGTCCGTAACACTCGCATTTACATCACATTGTTTAACATAATTTATCACATAAACTAATAAATGATTACGAGGGCATCGGCGTGACCTTCACTATGATAATATTATTGAAAACATTCCTTTTTAACTCATTGTTAGTATCAGCGGTGTAGAACAATAGTCGTATTGTTTGAAAAGTACCTATTTCATTGCAGTGAAAAATGTCGCAAAAAGTGATTAAAACCATCGTTTCCACTGCTAAAACGTACAAGCCAGTTGGGCCCTACAGGTATTTATTTTTAAATACTTCTTTTCGTGTCAAATAGGTCAAACTTAGACATTGTTTTTTTCAGAAACGCTAATCCGTTTGTCCCAGCTGTTACCGCAAAATTTCTTGGCTATTTCTAAATTAATCTTCTTCACCCCGCTTTATTTGACACTGCCTGTTTCCCGCAGCTCCGCCTGCGTTAAAAAAGTAGCCTATGTTTGAGTCCGGGTCTTCAACTATATTCATACCAAATTTCAGCAAAATCCGTTCAGAGGTTTGGCCGTGAAAGCGTAACAGACAGACAGACTTTCGCATTTATAATATTAGTATAAAAGTACAGATACTTAGCACAAAAAATGTTATAATGTTTATTAGTAAAGTTTTACATGTGACAAACTTACCATACAACCATTCTGGTCGGAGTGTACAAACTGTTGCCTATTAATATAACTACGCTGGTAACAGTTTCTACACTGCGAAATGGTTGTGTGCGATTTCATTATTAATATACTAGTTTTCACAACACTCCTTACTCAGTGGTATAGCTTTAGGGCCTTCACTGTTGTTGTTGGTGTTTCATGTCGTGGCCGGTCGGCCGTGGCACGCGCCGTGCTTGTACAGTCTTTGCAATAAGTTAAAACCACAATCTAGACGTGACATATGGGCTGATTGGCAGAAGCCTTGCGTGCTGCGTGAGGGAATTCTTCGTCGCGGAAGTCCGCGCCGGGCGCCCGCTTAACGCAGCGAAGGCCCTTAGACCCACCATACCACCAGTGGTATGACCGGTGGTATGTTAGGTCCGCAAGGGAAAATCAAACAATATTAGCCACTGATACACCCGAGTTTTATTTCTTTGCGAGTGAGGTCTACAATTCAAGTTAAGGCAAAAAAACATTGTATATTTGTATGTTTCTATGTATGTTCCGCGATAACTCTCGAGCCGTTAGTCCGATTTCGATAAAATTTAAAATGTGTATAGAAGACATGTATAGAATTTTGAAGTTCATTTGGCATCAAAATCGGTTTTGTTGTTTTTGAGAATTTGACATTAATGTAAAAATTTATATTTATTCATAACTCTTTAGTTATTCGTCCGTTTTTGTTGATAATCAGAATGTATGTAGGAAAAGCTATAAGACGTTTGGTATCAAAATAGATTTTGTGAATTTTAACACATTCGCTGACTGTCAGGAGATAACAATAGCAGTTCGATTGTTATCTACGGCAAAGGACGTTACTGTCTGCGAAAGTGTTAATAGACTTTTTAACTCCGTTATTTCTGATCCGGTTGAATAAATATTTTAAAGTTCGACGAGGCATACTAACAGTTTAGTCCAGTAAAATTTTTAAAGCAATTGGTTCACTGGAGTAATTATAAAGCTATTTTGAAGTCACGGTATTAATCTACAAGGGGAGTAGAAGGATTTGTTATATTGTTTTTAGAGATATATGTTTTTCTCTCTATTTGCTTGTATAATAAGTTAAATTCGCGAGGTCTACGTTCGAGGCGAACAACTAGTACTTTGTAAATAAATAGAACGTCATAGACGAATGTCAGACGATGGCAACTCCATTGATAACCTGTACAACATTATGACTCTGGGCTCTGAATCCAACAACCTATATTTATTTAACTGACGCTGAACATATTGCGGCAATGAGATCGCTAGTTTAGAATAGAATAGAAACTTTATTTGTGAGACATAGGTAAGTACATAATGATGCAGATCGAACAAAGTAAAAGACACAAATCGTTATGCTCTGTCTTTTCAGACTTACAAATATTATAATCAATTAATTACAGTTTTAAAAAACGTCATTAAGGCAGCAGACATTGTCAAATACTTAACTAATGGTAGAATTGGTAGCAGTGGTTTTGAACATCTCAATTTTAATTGTATCTTTTAGAAAATCATTTGTGGTATAATAGGCTTTTCCCATTAAAAAGGAAGAAAAGCGCTTTCGAAAAATTACGGGATAGTTTCCCTAATGTATTCATATTTCATTCCAGCCAAGCGATCCTAGAGGACAACCGAACCTTATACGTCTCTGGGGTATTAGGAGCAGACATCGACACGAAACTAGTTCCCGGGGGAGCCGGCCCGCAGGCGAGACAGGCTTTGGACAATTTGAAACAAATACTCGAGGCGGGAGGTGCATCTTTGGAGTCGTGTGTTAAGACCACCATCTTGTTGGCCAATATGGACGACTTCGCTGAAGTTAACAAGGTCTATGGGGAATGTGAGAAATCGAAATCGAAAATCTTATTTAGCTAACCCAAGATTGACGATATTCTTTCTTGTCGGGTACTTTATTGATAGATCCACTTACAGGAAAGGCCTTACAAGCAAAGTACAAGATAGATAAAGTGCGCGACAGACGTCTCAATAGGTGGCGGCTCAGTGTTACGCTAGACATGCAGGCATGACTCAGCACTGGTTTTCAGCCACCACCTTTTGCGGAGTCACGGTACAATAACTATAATTACACAATTATTGATCTTAAAAACAACAACTTACTATTTATTTTTAGTAAACACTAGCTGTTTCCCGCAGCTCCGCCTACGTCAAAAAGTAGCCTGTTTGACCCCGGGTCTTCAACTATATTCATACCAAATTTCATCAAAATCCGTTCAGCGGTTTGGCAGTGAAAGCGTTACAGACAGACAGACTTTCGCATTTATAATATTAGTATGGATTATCAAGCACTTATCAAATTAGAAACAAATATTTGAGGCGGCGCGATACCATTTTGTTAGTGGGGAATGTAAGTATTTTTAAAGTCCTTTTCAGATTTCAAAGAGTAAAATGGGGGGGGTCCCGTTATGACAAGACTTCGCTGTCCGTCTGTCACTAGGCTGTATCTCTTGGACCGTTATAGTTAAACAGTTGAAATTTTCACAGACTATGTAGGTATTTCTGCTGCCGCTAAAACAACTAATACTAAAAACCAGAATAAAACTAATATAAGTACAACAAACGGGATTTACTAGCTTTTTGATAAGTAAACAATAATTATAAATATCTACTTGTGAAGAGAAAATAAACTATTTGATTGATTGATTTTCATAGATAACGGTACGGAGACACTTCGCGGGCGAGTCCGACTCGCACTTGACCGTTTAATTTAAAATTTTGAATATGGTATAGTTTCACATACCAAACACAAAAAAAAATTTGCTAATGTTTTTAACCCTAAGCCGTAAACTTTTTTTTTTTAATTTTCAGACTTCACGAAGAACTACCCAGCGCGCGCGACGTACCAAGTGGCCAAACTACCAATGGGAGCGGCGCTGGAGATCGAAGCTATCGCCCTTAGCGGAGACCTCGTCGTAGAACCACCTACCGCCCGGATTTAGAACTACCAACGTACGATGTGAGGAGGATAATGAACTTTGTGAACAAAGAATAAAGTGCAAATTTGTCTAACGTGTATTTGAGATATTATATGTATGAAAGAAAGGTGTTAGTTTCATTTTCTACCATCGGGAATCTTGTCGTTAAAGCACCCATAGCGATCGTACTGACCGAAGTACGATGTGAGGAGAATGAACGGACAAAGAGAGAAAATGAAAATTTGTGTCCAATATTGAACCTGTCTTAGGCAGAATCTATCCATTAAAGAATCAGTTTGTTTGTTTGTATTGTACAAAAAAGCAAAGTAGCAAGTGGAAATCCGTAGTCTCTGCCTACCACGGAGGGAAGGCGTGATGGTATGTGTTCAAACGTCGGAAACGTGAAGGTATCATACGCACTTAATCCTAGCTGCTCTAGCCATACGGTCTTCCAGAAAATTCTATTCATTTCAGGCAAAACTAACCAAGATCTCCCCCACTTACCCAATATAAGCGTGCCACAGGTCTTGCTAGCCGGTCGCTGCTCCAAACAATGTGCTATTTTCTGGAAGGCCCACTCCCTGCAGTAGAACCGGCGCTTGTCGGTCGATATGCTCTCAGTGACGCGGTGGGAGGAAGCCGACTTTCTGACACGAGCTTCCTTCTCGGCTCTAGGTGCTGTAGGGCTTAGTAGTGTTCCTGGAAAATGAAAATAAGAATAATTAATCCAATTCTCCAAAAAAGAAAGGATCGTTGTGCCTATAACAACTAATTAGCACCACCATAACATAAGACAGGTCATTTTGTAAGGAGTAGTCCGTCTGGGGAAGAACCTCCACCCCACAGAAGACCGCAGGCAAATAACACTGTGATGCTGTGTTGTGTTCCTGCTGGTGAGTAGGGTCGCCAGGCTCCAGAGGGGTCGCTGTGCTGATAGCGGACATGTCGGCAATGCGCCCGTTACATCTCCGGTGTTGCAGGCATTCCTAGGCTACGGTAACCACTTACCATCAGGTGTGCCGTAAGCCTGTTTGCATACTTAGTTGTATAAAAAAAAATACGATGGTGCAGCGAACCACCCCATTTAATAACCTCATTATCGGAGTTTTGGTCCTCAGAAGTATAATAACTGCCAGAGTCGACTCGCTAAGAAGATCGATAGCCAAGACTGGAGGTCCTTATGGAACACCACTTCGATCTGTACTGCGCTATTATTTGCCAGTTATCTGCGTGAAGCTCTTCACTCGTCAATCTATATACTTTCTGAAATTACTGCATTCATTTCGGTTTTCCCAATAGCGGTGTCTACTAGGTCCTCCTGTATTTTCTCAGGCCAAGCCCCAGATGGCTCTGATATTTCTAAAGGATTTACTGGCCTAAATGATACCGAAATGACTATCAGATGACGATGCTCTCTTGTGAGTTTTTGCAGAGCAACCTTGACATCGAAAAGCCTTTTAGATCCTTACTTGGGGACAAGAAAATACTTCATTTAATGTTGTAGAGAATTAAACAGATCGACGTGTTGCGTGTTCAGATGACATCGGATTCACCACAGTAAAGGCTGTTTTCAGTTACTTTTAGAGTAATATTTTAGTGGGACCAGCAGTTCCCCAACGACGTCCATTCTGGGGTTTTTTCCCCTTTGCAACGATCAAGAGCAAAACCACTACTTATGTTCTAAAAATTTTAGTATACTCCAGTCCTAAAGGTCAAATAAAAAGGACATATAACAACTCACCATCAAGCTGATAGTTCTCCCTGTCTCGCTCTCGCTCGCGGCGATGCTCCCTCGTGCTGTCTCGCTCTGGGAACCCTCGATGTCTCTCAGTTGGCGTTCGCTCGTGAGTCCGGGGCGTCACAGCGTCGTTTAGTGGCAAGGATCTGTAAATTTCAGTTATTTTTTCTTTAGTAAAACATTTAATATGGATATGCTTTGTATGGTTTTTATCCTCTTCGACCCTTGTCTCCCTGGATAGCTTCCCTCAGGAAACATCAGGGCTTCCACAACACTGGAGTCTGAATGAAAGCGGTCCCTGTAGCATATTGTGTTGTCTTTTATCAAATGGAACAATCGAAATTTATCCTGTTAATTTCGCAGTCCCTTTATTCAAACCGGAACATGACAATACAAGCCATGACCCTTCAAGACAACCTTTGAACAAATTTCTTACACTTTACAAGTAAGACTGAATCCGTGGTCCAGTGGTTAAGACTTTTGTCTTACGACCCGGAGGGCGTGGATTCCATTCCCACGCGAAGCATACTTTGTTTAGTTATTACATATTCAGTTTGGTTAGGATATTACAGGCATTTCACCTGATTGTACTTCGGAAGGCACGTTAAGTTGGTGGTCGTTAAAGCAACCACGTCAAACGCAAACAGCTAACAACTCTGATACCTGGGTGTACGTGGCCGATTGACCATGTAACCCACAAAATATGATCAAATGACTGTTAGTAAGGCCCGTGTAAAATTATTATGCCCCTTTTAAGAAGAGATATCAATTCAATAGAGATAGAGATGCAGAAATATGGCAACATTCTCTTGTTTTGAGTTCTGACCTGTGGCCAAGCTCAATATGATAATGAACTCACCTCAAATTGACTCTGTGTTCCGCCTGCCTCACCGCGGAATGTCGATGCTGTTGCTGCCTCATGCTGACTTGATTCTGCCTCAAATACGCCTCGACTTTACTATCGGTCGCGTCACTTCGATTCTGAGTCCTTCTAGATCTACTGGTCTCATCGCGAGACCTCCTCGACTCCTTCTTCTCCGTCCTCTCCATTTTGTCTACCGCGTTCGACATTTCAAAATTACCACCATTGTTGAAATTCAACGGATCGAAGTCCGTTCGCGCCAAATTCTGCGCGCGATTCGTTGCTTTCGAATTTTTCGCGCGGTATTGTGATTTTGGTACTATTTGACTATAAATGGGGATATCATTCGACATCTTAGCCTAGCTTTGGTTAGAAAAAATATTTTTTAGAGGTAGTGTTACCTTTTTTTTTAAATTTTTTACTACTTTGGCTTTAAATTAATTGACACTATGACTACAGGAACCCGGGATATTAATTGTAAATAGGCCTTATACGTAGATGCGTTGTTTTATCACAAAATTTGTTGATTTCAAGTCATTTTACAGACTGTATTGAACAAAATCTATTTTTTTCACTTTTCAAAGTTCCGTTCTTTTGGTTGCCACCATGGCTGCAAGCGATATCTGTAACAAGAAAAAAGAAGTTATTAAGTTCTTTGTTCGAAATTAATAAAAATAATAATATTACAAGCATTATCTTTGTTTAGTAATGTATAGGACATACTACCGCCTATTTCATTTACACATGCCTTTCTGAGCATAAAACAAGACCGTATAAAGGCTTTCAGAGCTGGATGAAGCCTCAATGCCCTTTCACCCTTTTGTCGGCAAAATTTCAAAGAGCAATCTATCAACAGTTAGTAAAAAAAAAGGTTCACTAAAATATTTGATGTAAGCAGATAGCTATCCGTTTTTCTATGATCAGAGATACTTATCAGGATTACAGCCCAATAGTAAGCGGTCACCGTAGCTTATGATAGCAACACATATCACTTAAATCAATAAATACACGAGTAACCTTATTTTAACTCATTAGAGCCGAGCTGATAAAATCCACTTAAACCAATAAGGGAGAACACCTACTTTTTTAAATTGACTCTCTAGAACTTCCTGCAATTGTACGCAAGTAGGAAATCTATTTGTTTTGTAAATTCAATCAATAATAACCTTAAAGCAGAGGTCGTAAGGTCCTTTATAGATCGCTTACTCGTCTATGTCATTGTTTCCTGACCGCCCTTTATGTTGCATTGTGGCGACTTTATACGTCATTTAATTTTAGTAGCATTATCTCTTTCATACGTTTCCTTAGTTGCATTCTAAGCAGTAAATAAAGGCATTCGGAAAAACGCAGCTATGATGACGTAGACAAACTTTAAAAATGCATTACAACACTCCATTACGGTGTCACCTTGGCGCCCGCTGAATACTGAATTGGTGACGTCATCTGCTCGCTAAATTATTAACCCGGCGGGATTGCCACGCAGGGAGGCTAAGGGTGGTATTTGACGGTCTGTCTGCGTGATGTTGAACCTGATTATATTTTATTGGTATAGATGGTCAAGTTGAGCGCGAATAATTTATTTTATTATTAAGGTTAAAATAAAAGAAAGCAAATGCCATGTCGTATCAAGCAAATAAGTAACTCACGCGTACCCTGGGCTCTGAAGCATAAGCTAATAATAACCAAAATGGGATATATGGCCGAATGATCATGATTGCACCTCGCCCCGGTACTTCCAGCTATGCTACGAGTGGTTTTTGATGGCATTAAATCTCTATTCTGTGGTCCCGAGTGTCAGATAAGCTAAACCGAATAGCTCATCAACACGAAGGTTTTACACATAGGGATATTAGAAACGGTAGACAGGTCTTTTCCAAAGAAAAACGCACTAGTTTTAATCATTTACCCAAGTCAACGACAAAACAATCGCACTCCACTGTCTTCAAGACAATTACATCATTGGTATTTAGTATACAGAAGAGGAATTAGGCCATTTTTGGGAACCTACCAATTATCCTAGTTACTACGGCTAATGGATAATAATACAGGAACCACAACATCTTTAGAAAAAAAAAACAATTTGGACCTCCTAAAAATATCAGAACAATACGTATTTATCCGTAGGCACCATTGGCGGCATAGCTTATTTATTTATTTATTTATTTTATTTTATTTAATAATAACAACAAACATCTTATATATACGTTATACAGTACACTATAAACTTAAATTAAGTTTTTCCCGGCACTGACTATTCATCTCATTCTATTTAGGAGACTACAACAACACATATACATATATAGACTCAACAAATTAACGCTTAGATGATTGATTATATACATCGACGAATTGTATCGCCAACACTCGACTCGCCACCATGCGCTTCTTCGGAACCGGTTAGTAAGGGGGAGAGCCTAGATTCCATTACGACGGACAAGTGCGCTCATTTCCCGCGCTTTTTTTCAGCTTTTTTCAGCTCAGGTGCCATTTATTCGAGTGCCCAAATTACGATGCTTCATTTTTGAAACAATGCGAAAATCATGATACGACCCACTTGTGGTGTTTGGCTATTGGCTAGCGTGGGCTGGGTAGTGTCCAAAGTTGTCAACAGTAGGTCCCAACAAAGGTCGATTACGCCTACCTTTGGAAAGCGCAAGGTTGGTCTCAGCTGTCTCACGAGGGTAAGGCTGCGTTTCCACTGAAGCGGAGCAGAGCGGAGAGGAGAGGAGAAGAGACGTGAAAAGAGGTGAGTGTTTCCACTGAAGCGGAGCGGAGCGGAGTAGAGTGAAGCGGGGTGGAACGGAGTAAACAAAACCGGTGCATATCAGTAAGGCTGTAATAATGCACTAAAGTGCAATGCGCGTGAGTCACACGCTCCTCCTCGTACCACCCCGCTCCGCTGGTGTTGAGCGGACGGAGGCCTCCATAATCCGCCCGAACCACGCATGCTCTAAATTTTATATTAGAGTCCGCTCTGCTCCGCTCCACTGTTTCCATTGAAGCCGAGCGGAGATTTAGAGCATTGTGATTGGTCACTCCATGCACCGCTAAGCTCCTCTCCGCTCCGCTCCTCTTCAGTGGAAACGCAGCCTAATAGGGCTGCCAAAACTAGATTGACAAGCAGTTGTGTTACCCGCATATTCTCAAACGTTTGCTCAAACTCGACTCAACCTTACTTCAACTCATTGGTATAATTAGTCGACACTAGCTATCTTGACTTAAGGAGATTCCTCATTGGAGGTGAGTATTGTAATATAAGGTTGGTCGAGAGGTACCTTGAGGCGTCCTCCAAATGAAATAAAGTGTTTATTACTTATTTATTTACACCTGACGTTTCAAACACTTTACAGCGTTCATAGTCTGCCTGCGACCATGAACGCTGTAAAGTGTTTGAAACGTCAGGTGTAAATAAATAAGTAATAAACGCGATAAAAACCGTATTAAAATAGGTTAATTTAATGAATAACAATCGCGAAAACATAAGAAATCATGAAATAAAGTGGTTATAAATCATAATGATTTCTTATGTTTTCGCGATTGTTATTCATCAAATTAAACTATAAACGCGATAAAACCGTATTAAAATAGTTTAATTTAATGGTTATAAATCAGTTTTTAGCCAATTTTTCTATACATACATACATAACTATTATTTGTATTTTTCAATTTTTGTGCTTTGGATTGTAATTATAACCTGTGTCGTTCCTCATTGGAGTTTGCTCAAGCAACCAATTAAGAATGTCATTTTCAAGGAAAGTTCGAGGACTTCCTTAAGGCTTCCTCCAATGAGTTTGAGTGAAGGACGTCCTATAAGTGGTTATGTTTAAGAATACGGGTGTTAATATTATTATCTAATGAAGGAAAGCACAGTGTATGTTTATTATCAGACAATAGGGTGATTCAAACCTAGTTCTGAAGCAGGCGGAAAATTAAACAAAGCATACTTTCCGTGAAATTATAACCCACGTCATTTTACAGTAGACTTATAAAATTTAACATCATTCTGCGACATCCCTGAAGACACAAACGCCTACACTAACTCGGAACTCGGAAAGGTTTAAAAGATTAACTGGGACCAGTCTGTCTAAATATAACACGAGAGATTACCGACGACGATGGTTTCCTGTTTATAGTTATCAAGTATCACCGCACAAGATAAAACCGAAACTTGACCTTTGCCGTAAGTCATGGTTTCAATATCTACAGAAATCATGGTTATGTTGTTTCCAGTTTGAATTTTGACCTGATTGTCTGATAATTATCTTCATTATAATAAAGATGATTCCGTTCCTCCGTCGGTTCCGTCAGTGGCGTGCTTAGAGATTTTTCATAGGGTAGGCAGAAAGAAATTTCAAAAGGTCTTTACTTTTTATTATTTTCTTTAGGTACTTATTACCTAAATATAAAACCTTACGAATGTTTATCTATTGAAATAGGTTGAAAAAAAAAAAATTTGTATAATAAAAAATAAATTATAGTTACTACTCCAAAGGGTACAATTCCACAGGGTAGACAATGTCTAAACGTCTTTATGGTATGCACGCCACTGGTTCCGATTGACATTTGGTAGTCGGTAAAGACTCCTTGCCGACTAACAAAACAAAAGAGGTGAGCAGAGCGGTCACGATGAACTATGATACCAGTGTATGCAGGGCACTGCAGGGTCAATCGACATTGTAACATAGAAATTAACTAGTTACTTGCTTCTATTACCACAGTCTTTCATTCGTATAGTTAGATAGAGTATGTCAGTGCCAAAACTGGAAACGAAAAACCAAATTACAGAGCTCAAAATGAGTGCCGTTATCATCTGTGTAGCAATGAATTTAAAATTGAAAAGGACGAGTGGCTATGGCTATGCGAGCCGCTGTAAAAAAAAAGCGCGGGAAATGAGCGCACTTGTCCGTCATAATGGAATCTAGGCTCTCCCCCTATTCATTTGGAATGCTTTTCGAAAAGATTTCCTTTTTAGTCTCCCGTTTGGATTATTTCGTGGCACCGACGAAAAAAGTACAATTTAGCCGTGAATTCAGCATTTTAGTAAAATTAAATGCCTCCGTGATCCAGCAGTCAAGGCATTTGCCTTAGACGAGGGAAGCATACTATTATTAGTTCTTTTCAGTTTGGTTAATAATTGGTAATAATAATTAATAATTGGTATCCGCGATGCTACGACTGCACGAGACATTATTAATCTAACGGTAAGGACATTGTAGGCTTGATTCACCTGATTGCCTGATAATAATGATGATTCCGTGCCTAATGAAACACGTAAAGCCGTCGGTCCCAATCCCGGCTACAATTTGGTGACCGTTAAAGGAACCACGTTCGGCCAAAAGGCGGTTCTGAAACACACTGACACCTGACTGCCAAAAAGATGCCGAAGCAATTGCAACAGAGGAAGGGGTCTATTCTGAAAAACGGAAACCACGATTTTGACAGCAACAGAACCGCAAGTACAAAATCATTGAGACGGACAAAAATAACTCTACATTATTTTACATCATGAGTCGATTGATAGACTCAACACTAGCAGCATGTACACATTATAACTACCACACATGTTTCCCATATGATATGAGATAGATTCTATAAATAATATCTAAATCAACATCAATATTCAACCTTATTAAAAAGATCGTAAAGTTGATTTCTATCTGCACAACATGTATAAACATGCGTTCCGTTTGTCGTAATCGTCATGGATGATGTTATGATAGCAAATAGTTAAGTGCATGTACATAAATTCTCACGTCTTCATTGATCAAGGTACACAAAGCAATAAGTTTAAAAAGAAAATGTGTCAATCCTCGATTTTTATTTATTACATACAGTGTACTCTCAATATCTCATACTAACTACTACTCTCTTTATTACACTCTTCCAACCCAGTAAGAAACCACCTAAACAGCTCTGTTAGAGGCCAAGTACAAGTAATTCAAGCTGCAGGTGTTTGGGCACACGACAGCAGATGCGCCACAGTTTAAAGGGAGAAACCACGCTAGCACTGGTTTTGTGTGCCATCAGTAAATTCCCCACTTGGTGAGGTTATCTCTACATCGACCAACTTGGGTTCGCCACTCCGCTGGCTCAGCAACCCGAAGTGGATCTTGGACCCCGAAACGAGAGAGCGCCAGAGTGTTCTTTTCTGCGCTATGGCACGCCAATCTACAACTTCCATCTCTCGCAGTTCAGCAGGCAGGGAAAGTGCAGGAGAAAGAGTAGAAAAGCAGACCCTGGGCTCTGGAGCAACCAGTTGAGGACATAACCGGACAAGCGCTCACACGAGAGAAATAGGTAACTAGTCTCTAGTCTGTGTCATATTTTAGACATCATGAAAATTTGCGTTAGCCACTATAAGACACCCCGATCATGATCTCTTTTTTATAAATATATATTATTGTAGGCAAACAGGTGTACAGCCCACCTGATGGTAGTGGTTACCGTAGCCTATGAACGCTTGCAACACCGGAGATGTCACGAGCGCGTTCCCGACCTGTCCGCTGTCAGCACAGCGACCCCTCTGGAGCCTGGCGACCGTACTCACCAGCAGGAACACAACACTGCATCACAGTGTTTTTTGGCTGTGGTCTTCTCTTTGTCTGGTTTGGCTGTACATGAGTCACGGAGGTCAGACAGCAGTCACTCCATTCATTCTTATCGTGCACCGGTTTCATGGCCAACCGACCTTGTATACCCTAAAATCCAAAGTTTTTCGAACCGCCATTAGGTCCCTTATGTGGTTCTTTTAACGGCTACCAGCACCAGCAGCCGGAACCAACGGCCAAACGTGCCTTTTGAAGCACGGAATCATGTTCATTAAATATCAAACATAGTCGCTCCATTGTAACGTTACGGAATCTCGTAGGCCGTAGCAAGGAAAACATGTTCAGGTGGGGCTACTGCTCGGAGGTGGCCTGCCAGTGCGGTGTCTCTCCCTAAACCATGACCTGTTCAGTCCTGCGTGCCCAGCCACCTGCACCTCTACGAAGCTACCGACAATGACTAGTCGGTGGCGGAGTTTTGGTCTTCTGAAGTTTGATAGCAGCTAGAGTCGACTCGCAAAGAAGAAAAACGTTACGGTATCTGCGAGACTAAAGCTGTTGGCTGGAAATGTTTCTGGGAAACTCTATAGCTGAAGAAGCGGGTTCCTTCCAAGTAGTCAATACCTATATGTATCATAATAAATTCTTGATCATTAACATCCTATAAATAATGTTGACAATTATTTAATGTCAATAGTTGACACGACGCACATCTGTCACTTCTCGACATTATCTAGGCTGATTTAAGACTGCGTTTATTTATTACTTTTGACCGCCTGAACTCTTTTGTCTTTCATACTGAGCTGAAGAACAAGTTCAACACGTGTGTAAGATACTTGGGTTCCGATTCTCGCGCCTTTCGAGGAAAGTCGAATTCGAAATTTTCGAAAAACATAAATTTCGGCTGACCAAAGACAATGCTGCAGTTATACGGAGCATCCATTTGTTCCGAGCACGAGAATAGAACCCCAACACTGAACCGTGGTTAAAATCGCGCGCATAATAAAACGTGATTCTCTCTATTTTTAGAGATTGTTTCAAAAATTTATGTAAAAATATTTATTAAATCCGTTAACTAGGCAGCTCCAGTAAGCAAGCTAGTCTATCCCATAAAAAAAGTTCTACGCTTGTAATAAAATGCTACCAAAAGAAAACCTGTACGAAACAAAACAACGCCATAGAGAATAGTCAATGACAATAGCACAGTTCCCCAGATACAAAACAAACGTAACTTCTCATACGGAGGCTCTAAAAATACCGACATTTCGAAATATCGATTGCAATTCGAACAATCGTAGACACGTACATTCGGACAAATGAGAACTCCCGCTTTTAGCGAGTGTTATGTAACTTAGTGTTGTGTTGAGTATTGTGAAATGAAATGAAATGAAATGAAATGAAATTGTTTATTTTCAATGTAGGATATAAATATCACTTATTGACGTCAATTTACTTATATTAAGTTTACCACCACTTCCAAAGCGCAAGTGGAGAAGAAGCGGCGCCACAAACTCCACTGCAGCATTTTCTTCAAAACGTCAATTTACAAATAAGAAAAACTTTGCTTAATTACCTAGTTAAATGAACGAATTCACATGTTTGTCAACATTTAGCACAATGAAATTTAGCAAAATATCAGATTATTTAAATTAAATAAAAATTGATTAAAAAATTTAATAATAATTTAAAAAAAATGTCAGAACATATAATGATATGTCAATTTGCCGAGGACTCTGCACCAAGCTTAAGTTCAACATTCCTGTCATTAAGAAAATCACCAGTACTATAATAAGCCTTTTTACAAAGTAGATCTTTAACATGGGCTTTAAATTGTCCATTAGGCAAACTAGTGATTGATTCAGGAAGCTTATTGTAGAAACGTATACAGTTCCCCACAAAAGAGTCTTTAACCCTACACAGTCTATAGGAAGGTAAAAATAATTTATCTTTATTGCGCAAGGGTCTATCAGTTATATCCGAGTTCTTTCTAAAAGTAGTAATATTTTTCCTCGTATACATGATAACTTCAAATATATATTGAGAAGCTACTGTTAATATATTTATTTCTTTAAACAACTCCCTAAGAGATTCCCTTGGGGCTAAACCATAGATGGCACGAACTGCTCGCTTTTGTAAGATAAATATTGTCTGTATGTCACTTGCCCTTCCCCAAAGCAGTAATCCATAAGACATTAAGCTATGAAAGTAACTAAAGTAGACTAGCTTAGCAGTTGCCACATCTGTTATTTGTCTAATTTTTCTGACCGCATATGCCGCAGAGCTAAGTTTTTTGGAGAGAGCTGAAACGTGTGAACCCCATTGCAATTTTGAATCAATTTTGATTCCAAGAAAGGTGGTGTCATCTACAAGAACTAACTTTCCTCCATTTAACATTACGTCCACTTGCGTCTGTCTCACATTTGGTAAAGAAAATTTTATGCATTGGGTCTTATTAGCATTCAGCATTAAGTTGTTGGCGGAGAACCAATTTGATATTGTAGACAGTGCATCATTCACATGGTCGACATTTCCGCTATGGCGATCCATTTTGAAAATCAAAGACGTATCGTCTGCAAACAAAACTATGCCAGCCTTTTTTTCAACCGCGTAAGGCAAGTCATTGACGTAAATCAAAAAGAGTAAGGGTCCTAGTATGTCGATTAAAGATATCGATAATCTCGTTTTTAGGTTCCCGCACCTCGAAAGGAAAAACGGAACCCTTATAGGATCACTTTGTTGTCCGTCCGTCCGTCTGTCTGTCTGTCAATCAAGTATCAAGTTGGAATTTATATCAAAAAAGGCTACTGTCCCTTGGAGCTGTGAAAAAATGAAACTTCTAAGCCAACGCTATCAAAAGATACAGCCGTTTATGCCGCAAATTTTCGACACTCGCAATGCGGAATCAAAACCTCCTTCCCGTGAACTAAGAATCTTGAAATTTGGTACAAAGCAACGTCTTATATCACAGATAAAGGAAAAATTGCGAAAATCGTAAATTTTTAGTTACATCATATAATAAAAATATTTAATAATTTAAAACTTACTACCCCTTTTCTCGTGAACGCGTAGAGGTATTAAATTGAAATGCATGATTGTCGTGATAAGTGAACTTTTACTTATATGCCTACAGGTTTGTACGGAACCCTCGGTGTGCGAGTCCGACTCGTACTTGACCGGTTTTTATCTGAAAAAAGAAATTTCAGGACCGGTTAATTATATCATTTTCATCACTTGTAGTTAGATGTGTAAATTTGAGAACGAAAGAGAACTTCTCTTTCTCTTTTATTGTGGCGATATTTAAGCATATTGATAAAATGCTGATTGTTAAATCGATATAACTAGATATTCACTGCGACATCTTAGTAAGATATTCTAATAAAATCATAGTTAGTTACTAAACAGAAAAGAGTAACTACTAGCGTGTTCGTTTAATAATCGTGCTTCTTTCTTATGGGGTAAAAAAAAGGACGTTTTCAAAAACTGATGGGACTGTTATTAATGGGAAATTCTGTAAACTCGAACAAAAAGATTTAACGACCTAAATGAATCCGTAGCTGTTATTTTTTTACTAAAGCGGTTCCACTATGTAGGTAATCATTCTCAATAATCAGGCTATCATTTGCAAAAACAATATTTATCCCAGTCGTTCTCAAGAGTGAAATAAGAAACGTCAGTTTTTGTGTTCGAAAGCATTTCGCACGTTTTCAATTTGGTCAGCAAAATCATTTATTGTCTATAGATCGATCTGCGTCATGTTTTCACCTAATCCCGGTATCGATATTCGATCTCAACTAAACCGTGACACATCCCAACACTAGGACGATAACACAGATATCGGGAAGTCGGAAACATTTAGTAAGCCGCTAGATGCGCCAGCGGCTGTATGTATGTATTTAGTATGTGTGAGTGAACACCGGTGGGATATCGTAGTGATATATGGGTCATTTCACGCGCATAGGAAAATGTCAGTTTATTTATCAGCTTGCTCAAACTGCATACTTTAACTTGACTTTGGTCGCTTTTAGGCAAAATATTAGAACCTAGATGGCGAACGTCCAAGTAACTACGAAAGCGCTTAGGCACATGGGTATCTTTACCTACAATTAGGATGGAACGTATATTTGTGTGCGGTTTCGTTACCTAGGACATTCGACGGGTTAAGAATTTTATGATTATTTATGAGGGACGTTTGTGTGCGTGCGGAAAAAAGATAAAAATGGAAAGACATTGGGGTGATCTTTGCTTTTTTTACATAGAAGTACTTACTGGAAAGGACATAAGGTACCTTTCAAAATTTCCTTCCCGCCCGCGGGATTCAGAACGCGTGCGACGTCACGGCAAAAGCTTGCTAAAATAAAATTATATGCCAAGACATTTTTGCCCCCAGCTGTAATTTCCCCGAATCCCCGCGGCCTACCCCGTCTCGCTAAACGCTAACTAAACACGCTGGAGTGACACCCCCCTAGGGTGTAACTGAAACTATCTGATATCATATTCCCGACTAACTTTTCCTAACTTACCACATATTTACCTGTGCAAATATTATTTCTGGATGTCTTGTTATATTTCGCTAGTCCGTTCAAAAATGGGTACTTTTAACCCCCGATGAAAAAGGGAGGTATAGTAAGACGTACCGAGCGGTGGCGCTGGATAGATCTTTATTATCGAAGGCCTTGACTCACTTTGGTACGCTGCGCCATCTTAGTGAGATTAAGTGTGTATATGACGTGTAACGTGGTCTTTGACTATGGGCCTCATAAGAAAGCTCAAGGTCGCCCAGAGAGCTATGGAGAGGGCGATGCTCGGTGTTTCCCTACGAGATCGAATCAGAAATGAAGAGATCCGTAGGAGAACAAAAGTCACCGACATAGCCCAGCTGATTAGTTCTTTGAAGTGGCAGTGGGGGGAACACATAGCGCGGAAAACCGATGGCCGATGGGGGAGAAAGGTTCTCGAATGGCGACCGCGTACCGGTAAGCGCAGCGTTGGACATTTACCGACCAGATGGTCAGATGAACTGAAAAAGGTCGCAGGCAAACGCTGGATGCAGACTGCTGCCAACCGATCATTTTGGAAATCATTGGGAGAGGCCTATGTCCAGCAGTGGACTGACTGCGGCTGAAATGATGATGACGTGTATGTCCGTCTGCATGGGCCGATATGATGCTATTTTTCTCATGCACAAGATATTACTACCAACAAATTGATAGAACGCCTAACTAATTATTTTTGTGAGGCTACATTCTACAGCTAGTTAAAATTCTGACCACTGTGATCATTTCCAATGCATTACATTACAATGTAAATATGTTGACGAGTGCAATTGTAAATGGTAAAATACCACACACGAAGAATTATCGCCATTTATGTGGCCATGCTGCCAAATAGGTGAACGACCTTTACAGCGCCGAAACTACATTATTTCATTATGAGTTTACGTACAGATTGCCAAAACTTCACCGACTGTACAGCCGACTAATTGAATGATAAACCACACATCAGAAGCGAGCAATAAAAATGTTAAAATGAACCCTATGGAAGGGAATTAAAGATCACGCCGATTATACACCCATATTGGAAGTGTGGTAAACACATCAGTCTACTTGAATTAATTCTTCATTCATGCAAAGAAAGAATTTATTTTTTAAAGTGACGAAATACAACATATTGAAAACAGTAGTTAATTAAGTACGTTTTCCGAAAAAAAAAAAAAAAAAAAACCGGTCAAGTGCGAGTCGGACTAGCGCACGAAGGGTTCCGTACCAAAAAACTACAAAAAAAAAAAAAAAAAAAATGTCTGTGTATGGGAGTCCCCCTTTAATATTCGTTTTATTTTAATTTAATTGTTTATATTTAAGACCACCAGCAACGGTACAATAAAGAACTCCTCAGTTACGAATACACATGCCCCGCAATGCTATCGAACCCAATATCAAACTCGCCAGTATTTGTCCGAAGTATCACTTATACGTAGGTTACATAGTCAATTGACCATGCACACCCTGTTGTTAGTGGTTTAAAAACGCCTTTCGGCCTTTCTCGTGGTTCCTTTAACGACTACCAGACATCATTATTATCAGACAATCTGGTGATTCAAGCAACGCACGCACGGAGACAGTATCACAAATTTACCAGAATAGTATACAGAGCATCAAACCATCCCAAAGAGACCTTTATTTTGCTGTAATAGGGTCTAAATTGGTATCATTGGGTAACTATCCATCAATACTAATATTATAAATGCGAAAGTCTGTCTGTCTGTCTGATACGCTTTCACGGCCAAACCGCTAAACGGATTTTGATGAAATTTGGTATGAATATAGTTGAAGACCCGGGGTCGAACATAGGCTACTTTTTGACGCAGGCGGAGCTGCGGGAAACTACTTTATATATAGTTAGTTAACTATACGTGTTGTGAGTAGGACGTTGCACAATGCAATGTTTAATATTCACATAACTATCATTGTTCGATAAATTTTATGGTATGTAAGTAGTTAAGTACCTATTCGTATCATTCCTCGTTAGTATCAAGTTCAAGTGTCAGAATAACTATAGTGATTTATACAATAAATAAATGCATATATCTTCAGCCGCCTGATGTGAAACATAGAACACATTAGTTCGTTAGACTACGGAGTCAATCGACCCCGTCACCCTGGTGTGTAAATATGTCGGGCTCAAAATATCTTTAACTTCTGGGTCCCTGAGCTCCAAAGAGATAAGTTGAAAATGCAATCGGGAAAACTGTAGGACGAAGTACAAGTAGCCGCGAGCAAACCGAAATGTTGTAGTTATCAAGTAGTTTCCTAAAAGAATAAATTAGTCAGTCAGTTAGATAATCAAAAAATATTGGAGACGTTTTTTTTTTTTTGAAAATTTAACAAAGAATGGTAAAGATATGGCGCGTTAAAGCTCCGTGTGACGTCACAGTGCATCACGAGCCCCCACTCCTAAACTCTGATGCGTTATATCTTTATAATTTATCGCTCAATTGTCAAAAGAAAAAAAACGTCACCAATATATTTTGATTCCCTAAGAGACGGACTAATTTTAATGTTAGTCTTTTGACACTGGAAACTAGCCTATTAACTATATGCGCATATAGTTAATACCCCTGCATTCCAAATGACTCTCACCTCTTACCAAAAAGCACAGATTATTAATATCACAACAAGAAGCATTAACTTAGCAAATTAATTAATATAAGTACAGTGGACTTCGAGAAAAGATACACAACTTACCCTCACACTTACACGTTATATCGTATCGTTATCTATGTGATGTACTGTACAGTGCTTCCGTATGTCAAATAAGGCCCTTCCTGTTGCTTTATTATAAGATTAGCTCATAGCTTAAGTATTCCTCATTGCTAGTAATAGACGTACAGTCACGGAATATATAATTTTATATTAAACTTTTTGCGACGCACTAATTTTCTGTTTCTTTTTTTTCGTACATTTATGCTTTACTTTCCGTCGGAAAGCATAATCTACTTTGTTTAGTCGTTACGAGTTTGATGTGTGAAATGTCCTATTTGTAGGCTTGAATTAACTGATTGTCTGATAACCAATAATGACGATTCTGTGCATCGGAAGACACGCTAACCCTTGGTCCCGGCTACCATCTGGAGGAACCAGGTCCGAGTCCAAAAGGTTTCCTGTAAAACTCTTACATGACTATGTACAGCACTTGCTCACATATCGAAATTAATATGAATTGTAAGATCTGATAGAAATAATTTCACTACCAACCTACACTTTCAAAACTGCAGTGCGGTTTTTCCCCTACGGAACTCCGGTCCTTTCAAAACTGCAGCACGGAACCCTGAAATCCTCATACGAAGTTACACAACGCTATCTAGCGAATACATCTAGGCCACTCTGCAACTTCGTAATGTGCAACTAAAGTTTGTTAGTTAGTACAGTTCCCCGTCCGACCGATTGAAAACAATTCAGTACCTATGCTTTTTCCGAATAGCTTGTAAAGTTGCTTATTTTCAGGGTTGCATACTTTTTGTCATGCGTTCCCTCATTTATTTATTAAAACTTTATTGTTCCACAAAGTACACATATACTTATAACAATTGGCGGACTTAATGCTAAGAGCATTCTCTACCAGTCAACCATTGGGAGAAACAGTCACATTGAGAAGTTTTCATTAACTGTGCGAGTCCAAAATGTGCGCACGTACCCGCTTTTTTTTATTGTGATAGACGAGAACGTTTTCTCCATACTAAGCGCTGGTTTAGACGGATCCAGTGCTGGCAATCTAGTAGCGATTTTGTCTATGTAGACACCGCTAAATCGTTTGTGTGTGTGGGTATTCGTGCCCATGAAAGTTTACTCGATTGCCAGCACCGTAGCCGTGTAGACAAGCCCAAACGCATGTATGCTAGCAGAATCCACTAGAGACGAACAATTTGTAACACCTATTTCGTAGGTAAATTTCTTCGTATGATTCTGATGTGAAGACCCTGCGAAGGTGACAGCGAAAAGAGATGGTAACGAAAACATGACAAGAAAAGTCGCAGAGTAGGAGGCATCACGTGGGATTGGAACTTGGAACTGGCGGATCGAATGACAATCTTCTAAACCACAGCAAAGGTAGTTAAGTTGCGTCAACTAACTACTTGGACTTGGGTACGTCAGTATTACACAAAGAATTTAAGATTTAGCTATAGATATACAACGTGAAATTTTAGTTGTTTTGGACCCATCGTCCAGTTACTCCATTCATGCAACCGAACAAATTTCCCCAAGGAACATGAAAAACAAATTTGGACTTCCTATAGTAAGTTAGGTCATGTGATGAGAGTAAATTTTTGGACCTCTCATACAAAATGTCTCATCACCTGACCTAACATAAGAGGGCGACACTGAAAGTCTTTAAACCTGACCACTTGTAAACAGTATAATAAAAAAATAAGTTTAAATTTTGAAAATGGAACTCTTTGCCAATATTATGTATTGAGTATGTATTTTATTAATTTCGTCAGCATGAATTTAACGCGAGATAATTTTCGTGCATTGGTTTTTTATGACTTTCGTTGTCATTTAAGTCAACAAGAAAGTTATGATAGACTTCGATTGGCTTTTCACGATAAAGCCCCATCTCGTGCCACTGTTTACCAGTTGGTTTAATAAGTTCAAACGTGGTCGCTCTAATCTCACCGATGATCTGCGTGAGGGACGGCCTTCTACGGCGACGACTGAAGATAACATCAGTGTTGTGCCGCGTATGATAGAGACTGACAAAAGAGTGACCTATCAGCAGATTCGTGCAAGTTTAGGCATCGGTATGAGCCAAGTGCACAAAATCCTGCATGAACATTTAGCGGTCAGAAAGCTTTGTGCCCAGTGGATACCTCACGATTTGACCGAGGCCCAAAAAATCCGTCGTGTTGATTGGTGACTCAAATCCTGTGTTTGACATACTTACGGGTGACGAAAGCTGGATTTACTGTTATAATCCCGAAACCAAAAGACAGTCTGCTCAGTGGGTGTTTCCTTCCGAGGAGTTGCCAACTAAAGTGAAGAGAGGTCGAAGCGTGGGGAAAAAGATGGTGGCCTCGTTCTTCGGAAGGACCAGACATTACGCGACAATTGTTATAGAGGATCGAAAAACAGTTACTGCAGAGTGGTATACTAACAATTGTTTGCCACTTGTCTTGGAAAAAAGTTCGGGAGTAACGACCTCGCAGTAGGATCCTCCTTCACCACGACGTTGTCGTGGAGGATCCTACTGCGTCACACACCGCCAGTCGAAAGATCGACTATTTGGCGACATCAAACGTGGAATTAGGTCACTGGCCATATAGCCCCGACCTTGCACCTTGCGATTTTTATTTATTTCCGAAAATAAAAGAAAAACTTCGAGGAAAACGTTTTATGGACGCCGAGGAAGCAGTGGCTGCGTTTCAAAACGTCGTCGAAGAGACCCCTAAAGACGAGTGGGCAAAGTACTTTTCTCAGTGGTTCCATCGGATGCAGAGATGTATTGACGTGAAAGGACACGATTTTGAAAAGATGTAACAAAAGGAATAACTTGCTAGTGTGCTCAGTTTTTGATTTTCTAAGAACTTTCAGTTTGACCCTCGTACTATGGGAAGTCCAAATTTGTTTTTCATGTTTCAAGCTATGTTCCTCGGGGAAATTTGTTCGGTTGCATGAATGGAGTCACTGGACGATGGGTCCAAAACGACAAAAATTTCACGGTGTATATTCTTATTTCTGTGGGCGTCCCGCCAAGCGAGCGGGAATCGCTTTAGTGTGAACGGTACTTTATGCTAGTGGTCGGTCACCTGGCCACTGTCACTACACCCGACAAATTTCAACCTTACTCGGCTATAAAATGCTCTATTTCTGTCATTAATGTCGTCCTCATGAGGTAAGTAAGTAAAGTACAACACATATCGATTGAAAATTATTAGCGCCTGCCTGACGTCAAACCCCCTAGCCGCGTGGGTCAAAAACGTCTGAATCAATGACGCGTATCGATCGATCTGAACCTAACAGCTGAAGCCCCAGACTCTGTCTGCCATCACCCTAATATAATGAGGTCGACGATCTATCACGTTACTGGAAGGGGCAGTGGAACAAGAGGCTTTAATCAATCCGTGATAGGCACGGAACCCACGCCTTGTCATACGAATCCAACTCTAAAAGAATAATTACAATGGTAAAAAAAAGGGAAGCAAAGTTTTCTACAGAGTTTATAGTAAACAACCGTTAAAAACGAGTTTTAAACCATTTTGATTGAATACTAGTTTTTAACCGTTGATAATAAAGTTACTCGCTACCCATCACTGGTTGCATATCATAAAGAAGTCGAACCTGCGCACTTTGCGCAGTTCACGATAAACTCAAAAAATACATAACTGATTTTCTTGCGGTTATTGCTAACAGATTGGTTTTCGGAGATGGTCTACGTCCATTTACGTTTCATAAATAGGGAGAACATTACTATTTTACTTAAAGAAGCCACATAAAATCAGCCGTTTGTTCTAAAAGTCACATCCAGTGCTTCCTTGCGCTGTTCCACATAACAGTATCAATAAATCATTTATATGAAAAAACAAAAGATGTTACATAATATTGTAGTCTTACATATAAATAAATTTATTGATTGATTGATACATGCAAGTATACCAGAACTCTGTTTTTTTGACGAAAGGCGTACAAATGAGCTATGTATACTAGCACCACATGCCACATCCATTACTTCTACATAGGTCTTCGTCAATCGAACGCCACCCCTCTTCAGAGGCAGGTAATATTAATACCCGGGACATTTTACATTATAGAAATTAAATTTCACCCCATAAAAATACCGAATTGGACTCAATGTCAAATTTAAATACTAAAGTTAGTTATCAGGAGCAAGGAGCTTTTCAAAATGCTATCTCTAAGTAGTTTGTTTGTTTGAACGCGTTAATTTCAGGAACCACTGGTCCGATTTGAAAAATTATTTCAGAGTTGGATAGCCTATTTATCGAGGAAGGCTATAAGCTAGGACGAAGTCGAGACGAGCTACTAGTACAGAATAGGCTAGTTTCCTTAAAATATATAATTAGTCCGTCAGTTAGATAATCAAAAAATATTGGAGACGTATTTTTTTCTTTTGAAAATTAAACAAAGAATGGTAAAGATATGGCGAGTTAAAGTTCCGTGCGACTTCACAGTGTGCTACACTTTTTCGCAATATGTGACGTCACGAGCCCCCACTCCTAAACTTTGATGCTCAATTGACAAAAGAAAAAATACGTCACAATATATTTTGATTCCCTAAGACGGACTAATTTTAATGTTAGTCTTTCGACCTTGGAAACTACTCTATTACTTTATTACTTTGTGCTGCTAGTGTCGGATAAATCCGTATCTAAATAACAATTTTTTCACACTAAAATTTAACTAGTTAATTAGCTACTTCCAGAAATCAATGGATCAGAGGAATCATCGTGGTAGGATCAAAGCGTACTTCTCTTCCGGTCAACCTTTGTAGTGAAAAAAGGAAGTGACTGTTACCAATTACTCCTGGAATATTATCTTAAAATGTATAACTCAAATGTCGAATGAAATGAAAATCATTGGATGTCGAGCGAAAATTATTCGACTTAACGATTTTTCGTGCGTCTTTTTAAAAAATAGAACTCCCGAAGTTCTGATTAACTTTTCAATGACAAAGTTTAACGTACCCTAGAGGTGACCAAAAAGACGCATCCCAGACGTAGGGCATGGAGGTACAGACTCCAGACGTCGTGACGTCATTGAAGAAAATCATATGTACGGCTATATTTGTATTAGCTCGATGTAAAGGTTTTCCATATTTTTACTCTACTACATACATACCATCACGCCCTTTTCCCTCTGTGGTAGGCAGAGACCACGTATTTCCATTTGCTACGATCCTTACAGACTTCCCTCGCTTCTTCTACGCTCATCACTCTCTTTTTACTCTACTACTCGTAGGATTATGGTATTTTGAGAGTATAAATAAATAAATTCAGATGGCGCAGAGAGCAATGGGAAGGGCGATACTCGGAATATCCCTCATCGACCGCGTCCGTAATACAGACATAAGGAAGCGCACTGGGGTTACCGACATTTTAGTGGCATTTTCTATCTCGAGTTCCTCCGTGCTCGGAAGACACGTTAAACCGTTGGTCCCGGTTGTTATCGATAGATAGCAGTCGTGAGGCTGTGTCAGATGCCTTAGGGCAGCCTGAAACAATCTGACAGTGTTGGCCACTAACATACCTCAGGTCATTTCCTGTTGATCTGGTTTCCCTGTAAAAAGGGTTACGGAGGTCAGACGGCAGTCGCTCCATTGTAATAACCAGTTCCGCCAAATCTAGGACCATGACTTACAGCGTATCATAGGCTCCGAAGCGTAAGCTGACGATGCAACTAGGAATACACACTAGGATAATGATGACTGGGGTTACCGCACTGGTAGTGTCCAGATTAAAGTGGAGATGGGCCGGGCACATGAGCAGGAGAGAAGATGGCAGATGGGCTCGTAAAATTGCTGAACGGAGACCAAGAACTGGGCAAAGGAAAGTAGGGAAGCCACCAATGAGATGGGACGACGATCTCTATAAAAAGATATGGGGAAAATCCTGGATGCGAGCAGCAATAGACCGGGTGAAATGGAAAATCCAAGAAGAGGCCTACTTATACCAGACGGTGATACCAGGCTGAAGAAGAAGATAAATAAATAAATTTCCAGAGGGACAAGGACAAGACAAGCAATGTATTAACAAGATAACTGTAATTTAAAAAACTAAAACACCCGACGGCGTTTCTGGGCAATTTGGGAATGAAAAAAAACCCCGAAACATCCGCCATTTTGTTTTTATTTTTATTTTGATGTATCCAGTGTCTCTCACACAGTTATACGAATCAAACGACACCTCTCAGGCTAAAATCCATCGATCCGTTCGGGCTGCAGAACGTGCCAAACAAATATATACATAATTTAATTACATACTCTCGAAAGACATAACCCTCCAGTCGCAGTCGGGTAAAAATAAAATATGTACTGATGTATTTTTTTAGTATTTATAGACGGAGGGAGTTCAGCATAATACTATCTAAAAATAAAAAAATCTTGAGTTAGTCACATTCCAAAAACAAAAAAAATATTTCAAAAATGTTTCAAAACCACTAACTAAAGTGCACTTTGTCTAGTCAGGTCGTATGTGGTCGTAGCATAAAAATAATGAACATAGATCAATAAATTTCTAAATAAAATCTTAATAATTTACTATTTTCATACGTAAATGGAAATGTATTTTGCCCCGTTATAATTACCGTTCATAAAACTACAGATAGACTATGCTAATTTCGCCCACCCCTCCAACAGGCAGCGTGGCCGAGCGGTCTAAGGCGCTGGTTTTAGGCACCAGTCCGAAAGGGCGTGGGTTCGAATCCCACCGCTGTCAGACTTTTTTTTTAATTTCTTATATTTTAATTTTATTTTGGTTTAAAAAATAATTTTAGTTAAATTATCTACTGTAACCAAAAAAATGACACGTCATACTATAAAATTAATTTAATTTTGTAAGCGTCAATAGTAAAATTAGTATGTAATTAATTATAAATTTCCTGTATTAATACAGGAATTTTGAGAACTGGGGACAAAAATTGATACTAATATTAAGAAATTTGGTACCTAAATCAAGTAAGTACCAAAATTATTCTAACAAATTAATATGGTATGCCGTCGTAGACGATTACCTACTTCAAGATAGGTGGTTAGTTAAACTCTTTATTGCACATATAAACATAATAATAGGTATATAAAAAAGGAAAAGAAATTGTGCACAAAGGCAGGCTTATCCCAGAATTATGGCACCAAGGATGTTGCCTGGAAGAGATTGCTTATTAATAATAATAATGAAGAGTGGATCTTTTTGGTAGATCAGACCGGAATAACTCATCCGACAGGGCTGCGTTTTATATATGTCATGGTCAAATCCTATTCATCAAATTATTTCATAATATGGTCGACCACATCATGGTCGCAATTTACCATTTCATGATATAGCCAAAAGAGAATCGACCATATCATTAAAACGCCAGCGTATAATGATATGTGGTCGTCTACATTTGACCCGATCATTTCAATAATATTTCGTATTATTTAGGCTCAAAATTCTGAACTCTTTAATTCTAAAAGTTTTGTTTTAAGTTTAATAGGTATAGTGCTTGACGACAAAAACAATAATTCTATAACTTATATTTTTCATGGTCATTTTTCACATTTTTTCTTCACAACATAAACTTTTTAGTACAAAAAACAGCTAGGGGAAAACAAACTCCTAAACCAAGAGATACAAAGCCCATTTTACAGAATATACATCGACATCACGCAATATTGTTATCAAGGAGGAATGTGAATGGCAATGACCTCTTATCAATGAGATCCAGTTATTTAAAGATTGGCATTTCTTGGCCTTGGGAAATCACTAAAAATAATTGTTACAAAGAGGTATATTTTTATGATTGCTTTTGAACATAGTTTGAGAATTAGACAACCCCCTTTTTTATAACACACTATTAGCTGTGTCCCTTGACTCCTTCTCTGCCAAAAAAGTATATTTCTTACTAGCTTTTTCCCGCAGCTCCGCCTGCGTCAAAAAGTAGCCTATGTTTGACCCCGGGTCTTCAACTATATTCATACCAAATTTCATCAAAATCTGTTCAGCGGTTTGGCCGTGAAAGCATTACAGACAGACAGACAGACAGACTTTCGCATTTATAATATTACACACAATAGTTATAGCTTGACCACAACCGCTGTACTGCGCCAGAGGTATGCGAACGGTGAGATGCAGGGGTGAAATGTCAGACTCACATAAGATAAAATATCTAAAGATCTTCAAGTTTCAGTTAAATTTTTTTTTACTGAGTTTCTGTGTAATTTGGAAATGAAAGTACCCAAAAAATCCACCATTTAGTTTTTTGTTATTTTGATATACCCAGTGTCACTCTCACAGTAAATACGAATCTAACGGCACCTGTCAAGCTAAAATACATCGAGCAGTTCAGGCTGCAGAGCGTGCCAAACATACATACTTTAGAAAAACATAAGCGTCCTTCTAGCGCAGTCAGGTAAAAACGGGCTTAGATATAATTATACTCGTAAATATAAAAAATTTGCAGACAGATTGACATGGATATGGATGTCCTCTGTCCCAGTTTAGAGAATCAAAAGGAATTTATGATAATTAAGGAGTTGAATATGTAAATCCATACCTAAACTTAAAAATTCTCCGTGGGAATTTTTTTAAGTAACCATTAACAACTCTGAGTGCACTAAGAATTAAAAAGAAAAAGTAAAGCATGATAAGGAGCTAGTTATGGATTACGTAAGAGAAACAAAAGTCACACACATTTTTGTTAATGAGAGATTACTCTCATGCTTTCATTATTGTTTGCGTAAAAGTAACAGAAAGTTGCCTAATTATACTTATCTCTTGTTCTCCATGTCCTATAAGATTATAATGAGATCACATGAGTAACAATCATGGAGTAATCACACAGAGGAGATGCCGTTTGAAATGGAGTAATTACAAAGAGGAGATGCGGTTGGAAATCTCAGTGATGTGATCATTGGCGCCTCGCCGACAAAAAGTGGGCGGAGCTTGTCATTGCTCGTGCTCCATGATTAGAGTCACGGCAGAAACCAATCACCCCGCACGTCTGCCTTCCGTCCCATGTAGCCTCACAAACACTTTCTTATTCCACAGTAACAATACTGAATGGTTGTGACAAGTTTTATTTATTTACCCTCATATTAAGACACATTTGTTAAGCACACATTAACTAAAATGGGTTTGTCTTATTCTTTCACATTAAAATATCAATAGTTAAGATGAGAGAGACATAGTTATTTCAGCTAACATGAGCTTCTTAAGTTTTTTAATAACAGCGGGTTAAAGTTTAATGCACAAATTGAAATAAAGTGGTGGACTCATCATCATCATTTCGAGCAGGTTACATTGTGAATCGACCATGTACACCCTGGTGTCAGAGTTGTGCAGAACAGACTCTCGGCCTCTGACGTTAATGGTGGACTTAAATGTATTCTCTAAAAGTCAACCAAAGGACAAAGTTCCCAAACTATAAAATGGTTTGCAGGTAGCAGGGATAGACACCATTATTTTAAGATTTAAAGAAAACGTCCTTCTCCCTAACCTAGTAAAAAAATTGGCAGAAAGTTTTTGGCGGAAAGTATTTATTCTAAGTCAGTTATCAATCCTATTAACCATAGCTAGATAACTACCTCTGTGGTCCAGTGGTTAAAGCTTTTGCCTTAGCCCGGGGTTTGTGGGTTCGATTCCAACGGGAAGCATACTGTGTTTAGTCGTTTCCATGCCTGAATCACCTGATTGTCTGATAATAAAAATGATTCCGTGTTCTGGAAGGCATGTTAAGCCATTGGTCCCAGCTACCATCTGGTGGTTGTTAAGGACCACCAGATGGTAGCCGGTATTGTTAGGTTGTGGAGGCGGTTCTGCACAACTCTGACACCAGGGTGTACATGGTCGATTGATAATGTAATCTACACGAAATGATTAAAAAGATAGATAAAGGCTCATCTTTAAAGAAAACCTTCATTAGATGTTGGTGTATAATATAATTAATCTTTTGGAATCGTTCGAATTCTTAAGATAATACAATTGAAAGAAATTAATGTTATCTGATTTGGAAAGTTTATCCACGTAGAGATGTTTTTGGGGTTTTTTAATGTAAATATTAACTCTATATTAGTGACTTGTTTTATTCAGTGAGTTTTATAACATATTATAATGTGATTAAGACAAAAATTTACCACAATAGGCTAGTTTCCTAAAAATATAATTAGTCCGTCAGTTATAAAGATATGGTGCGTTAAAGTTCCGTGTGTCATCACAGTGCACTTTTTCGCAATATGTGACGTCACGAGCCCCCACTTTTAAACTTTGATGCGTTCTATCTTTATAATTTATTGCTCAATTAACAAAAGAAAAAACAAGTCACTAATATATTTTGATTCCCTATATGACGGACTAATTTTAATGTTTGTCTTTTGACCCTGGAAACGCCTATTCTTTCACCAGTAAATAACATAGATCGAAATGCGGAAGGCAATAAAAACAATCATAGGATGACTCATTTTGAAACCAGATGGAAACAGGCAGATAACAAAACGTTACTTTTTTCATACAAATTTAAAAAAAAAAGAAGTTTATTGCCCCCGCGAATCGCTGTGGATGTAAGTTAAATTGAGCATTCACAATCTGCTCAATTTTGCTTTGCTTTTTTTTCCAACTAAATGGAGCGACGCAACGCGAGTCTCGACTTGATGATCAAAGAAAGCGTGAGATGTGTTTGTATTACATCAATTTCGATAATGTAATATAGATAAAGATATTGAATTACTTACTTTTTACAAGCTAGTTAGCGATGACAACCAGGACAACTTCAAGATTAGGTCACTGTATCGAGCTACACCGCATGGATTTACATAAAATTACACCAAACTAAACAAACAAGAGTATTCACAACACTTCACACCCACGAATACAGATTTTTCACGTCCATTTTGTGCGATAATTTCGATTAAAATATTTACATTTCTAATCACATGTTTGTAATTTTGGTGATAGTGATTATTGGCTATTACTGTTTCGTGTCTATCATAACAAAACATAGGCACCAAACATCACACGCGGCAAGATGTAGGGTATTTAAAGATTTTCAAATAAGAAAAATGGATAAATTCGCATGGATAAATAAAACAAAAACATCAGCGGCGGCCGAAGAAGAAGCTTTCTTTCTCGTTCCGTGCTTTGCTAGCTTGTGCTTTGATTGAATTTAATGCCAATGACAGATAAATCTGAGTGTTGCCATACTAGTTAGTATTTTATACTATTTTTCCCGACTTCCCGAAAGAGGCATTCAAATAATTATTTTATACCTATTATTTTTATTATTTATCACTTTCGCTTCGCACATAATATAATTAATTTATGCACCTAAATAATTAATGTTCCTTTCACAAAAACAACAATAAAAACTGACTTGTATAGGGTTGTTATAGCCTTACCATTAGCACAGATTGAAATAGGGTAAGTAACAGAGTAGTTGTGATTAATAAACTAGTAGGTAGTTCTGTAAACAGAAGATTTCACCATCTTTTAAGTTTATCTCTAATATCAACAGCACATCGTGTCTCTTCAAACCTTGATATTGGCAGAATCGCCGAAATATCGGTGGAAGCCATAATTTAAAATAAGAAAGAAGAAAGAGTTTTTTTTACAGCACCTGAACCCGACATACGATGCTGTTTTATTGAACCCTTGTACACAGTTTTCCTAATGTTAAGTTTCCAATGTATATTTACAGCGTGTACATGAAATAAATAAATATATATACATGTATAAATAAAATCCGTTAAATAATGTTACACCAAACTTCCCCCTGTTGCCCTTATTTTCCCCCAATCAAAAAAAGGAGTCGACAAAAAATAAATAAATCAGAGAACGTATGTCGAGTTTTGTAAAGATCAGTTTAGAAAAATATACAACAATATTTCCCCCTTTTTGCTCTTATTTTTTCCCAATCAAAAATTCTATCGACAAACAATTAAATAAATCAAAAAATACATATGGAAAGTTTCTTAATATTATAATCCGTTTAGAATTAGGAGACCTAGCCTGAAACATACATTTTTTAGTACAAAAGTTAAGCTAAATATTCGCTTTCCTTACTAATATATTCGCAAAGAATAGAACGAAACACTAATCACTGGCCACAATTAAGCACACGAAGTCCCAATTGAAACAGAGAAGTCAGCTTTTCCCAGTTGCCATCAAGACGACTAGTGTAGCTCCAACGATCATTCTTCGTTAGCCTTTGGAACCCAGCCGTTTCAGTAGAGGTAGCTCTGGTGATGGGTAGGTAAAGTAGACCATTTCAGAAGATAAATCTCTGGAGTTTCTCATACCCTCTTACGTAGGTAGTAGATTTAAGGTAAAAATCGAGAGCAAAATAAGTAATGCAAGCATGACATTTAGGCCGCGCGGCCGCGACGGACATCTATGACGCATATACGGTAACTAAGCAACCCTACAAGTAACACACGCCAGTCAATCCACTAGTGAAATAAATCTTCCTCAGGGATTTCTAGAATGACCGGTTGGATCCTTATGTAGTCTGACCATCTAAGTATTTGGTGGATATCCATCGTTGGGCTTGCCGGCGCGTGTACCAACCACCAGCCACCTGGAATGCTATTTTTGAAAAGTGTGTCTTATTTTTTTTCGTTATCGAATGATTTTCATTCGTTCCAAGTAGTAAGTAAATGTTAGTTTACTAGAAGAATTTCATATTATGGCAACATTGACACCACACCCCACGCTCTCCTGTCAATGTCATTCAAGTTAGTGCCATCTAGCGCTGCCATGCAAAACTCTTATATTAAAAAGTACGCTGGTTAAATAAAAGTTCCCATAGCCCCAATGACTAGTTACTAGTTTGTAATGCTGCTACTAGAGGGCACGTTACGAGACATCTATTTTTGTTTAACATTTTCTATAACAACACATAATAGTATTAATCATTGTTTCATCTTCCGGTTATTCAGTTGTATATAAAGAAGTTCATAAAGATTCCGGACCCATGGATTTTATTCTCTTTAAGCCTACCCTAAGACTTGAAAACGACATTTATACGAAGAATAATCTTTGAAAATTTGTGAAATCTTGTAAATAAGAACTGATTAAGGATACACACTTTTATTCAACAGCTTCAAGGGTTAGTCAGTTCAAAACAAAAAAAGGGGTGGGGTGTCAAGGGACACCCGGATGGAACGAAGTTTTGTTGAACACCACAATGTTCAATGCGAAATAGAAAGATTAAACGAAAATAACTGGCTTGCTTTCTATGAGAGAGAGAGAGAGAGACAGACAGAGAAACACGCGCACGCCGCACGGCTTACAACTATAGCAAAAAGTGTCGTTACAACTTTTGGTCTTAATTTTTTCCGTCTAGCCCCCTTTCGCAACGCGCGATAAGGAAATTCGTTCAAAAAGTACTTACCGATTTCGCCTACTTCTGTCGAAACACGGAGCTGAATTTTTAAAACAATTTATTAACGTAACCAAATTCAATAATTCAACAAGTTGAAAGTGCTGTTTTTAAAGATATACATATTAATTTATAACTTCCCTAGTTTTCGATAGATGGCGTAACAATGAGTTTGTGTGAAGTAGAAGGGAGTAACCAAAAAAGTTGTCGCATTTCAATATATGACTATATAGAATCTGTATAATATATATTTTGTATAATCCGTGGTACTACAATGACATAGCTACACAAATAAAAAAAGTATATCATTTATAATACCCCGTTTTTTCGTCGAAGGTTAGTACCTCAATCCAAGGAAACAAATCTAGTCATGTTTTACGGTTTTCACCTTGGCTTACATGTTTATTCCACTGTGTCAGAAAATATATGGCATGGCTTACGAGGCCCACGATTTAATGATTATTATGATTTGGAACAAAATTATATCATCTTAACGTTTCCCATTGATTTCTTCTGTGGGTACGTCAACCATATTTTGTTAACAATTTAGTATGGTACAGCGCCTCTGGCGGATAGTTACTAAGAAATTCAATATTAAATTATAATCTACAAAGGTAAAATGTATTTGGGTACCTATTCATATTTAATTGATTGAATCTTAACACGGACGCTATCGTCTGCGTTAATAAAATCTCGTGGTTAGCGATGGGCGCCTTCCCGGAAAATTTCCCATTAACTCCCGGAATTTTAAAAAATTCCCGGCAATCAATGGGAATTAATTATTTTTCCCCATTTTAATCCCCTTGCATTTAATTGTTTCCCTCTTGTATTTTTTCCTGATGCCCATCTCTACTCCTGGGGGGGTTACTTCCTAGGGGGCGTTCTAGCACTTTATAAAAAATACGGGCCGTTTCTATAGTAGACATACGCCATTTCGAATTCGACTTTTTAATCTAGAGGACAGTTGGATCACAGTCTAAACATTAAGTTGGGTGGTCTGTGGGTTTGGATTACTAAACCTTCTACTCATCGATATAGGTGTTATTCTATATCGATGCTTCTACGTTGTACCATAGAGTACCATAGTAGCTTACTACAAACACATAGACTTCATGAAAACTTGATTTTGATTTTGACCTTCTACAATAAAGTTATTTTGTACCTAACATTCTTATATTACTGTTATGTCTACTGCTCCGTGACCATGAGATTTTATTGACGATAGTGACTACGTTAACAATTTAGTATGACCACAGATTAAAAAATATTATCCCGTACAGCGCCTCTGGCGGATATTAAGGTAACTAAGAAATTCCATATTAAATCAATACGTGGTAAGTGTCTCGTGGTAGAGGTACAGTTGTGTTGTGTTCGACTTCGACCCAGAGGTCGTGGGTTCGATTCCCACGGGAAGCATGTAATCAATGCAATAATAATTGTTTCCAGTTTGGTTACGACCACAGAGTACAGAATATATGCTATACAGATATTCAACCGCCATACATTGAAACGCGCCAAGTTTCCTGGTTACTCCTGGTTACTCTCAATACTAAGTCATTGTTACGCCATCTATCGAAAATATAAGAAGTTACAAATTAAGATTTATAACTTTTGAAATACAGCACTTAATCAACTTGTTATAGAATTTAAGAACTTAAAAAAATTGTGTTTCAAAAAGTGAGTTCTTTTTTCGCCAAAAATAAGCGAGATCGGTACTTAATTAAATACTTTTCTTTTTGAAGCTCCATCTTACATCAAATTGCGTAAGTAATTCTTTTTATTAGAATAGAATATATCTTTATTGAGAAAGCTATCACGTAAGTACATCAAAGGTCCCAAACACAAGCCACATGTCCACAATGTACGTGACAGACGTCTCAATAGGTGGTGGCTTAGTGTTACGCTAGACATGCAGGCATGCCTTGCACTGATTTTCAGCAATATTAGACAATGGAACCCCATGGTTAGGACATTGCAGGCTTGAATCATCTGATTGCTTGATAATAATGACGATTCCGTGCTTCGGAAGGCAATTTAAGATGTTGGTCTCGTCCCAGCTGCCATTAGGCAATCGTTAAAGAAACAACGTTAGGGACCAAAAAGGAGCTTCCGAAAAACTTTAAACCCAGGGGGCACAGGGTCGATTGACCATGTGACACACTCGATATGAATGAATGACTGTAATGTGACTATACTTATTTCAGTACTAAAATAAACATTTATTCATTTATTGTATGTCTGTGACACTTATACCACAGAATACATAATAGTACTTATACTTGGTAGAGAATAATAACTTTCTACTTGCAAGCATGAGTCATTGTTGTGGGGCCACGAAATAAGCGGCAGTAAGCGATAAATAGTGCCTAAGGGCTAGTTTAGACGGATCCAGTGCGGGCAATCCAGTAGCGTTTATGGATACGAAATTCTTTGCGCACACATATAAGCCCATTGTTGCAGTAGGTGCCCGTATGAACAATCCACTGGGAATCCCTACTGCGGCGATAAATAATACTTCGATAGTAGTAGAAAGTAGGACTGAATAATGTATGTGATAATTAGGTACAATGGCTAGATTCTCGATATGCGGCGCGATCGGTTGAGAGGTCCGTAGTCAAGTGCCCGTATGTTATATAGGCTCGACGAGCTGTCAGTTGTGTGTCCGATGCTGACACATGCATGACGGTGACGTTGACACACGACGCGGGCGCGGCTACGCGGCCGCGGCTGTAGACGATGTTTCGTCAACACCCATCTATATAGAGAAATTCGCTATTGGATTGCCGCGCTGGGTCCATCTAAACCTTCAATTACACTACCTCAATTATGGACATATAATGAATAAGTAATAGTAGAGAAATGTCGACACGACCGTTATTAAACCAGCCACTTGTTAAAAATACTTTTAAGATTTAGAATTTCTACATCAATCTTACGAATTTAGCTTCAAAACTAATTTATTAACTTCAATAATAGATCATCTTGGATTTGGAGTTGTATTCACAATGGTCGCTGCAAGCCTTTGTCAACAGCCTAACGTTTGGATGTACGTCAACCAAGAGATTTTATTGATGCACACGGTAGCGATTTAGTTATTATTTTAGTATGAGACCGTCTGCACCGCGCCTCTGGTGGATAGTAATGTAACTATGAAATTCCATATTAAATCTTAACGCGGTCGCTAGTGTCTGCGTCAAAAAACTCAAGGTTGACGTACTGTACACCATCGAGAGATTGGTAAAGTTTTAATTATGAACGTACTGCGGAGTCCAAGGTCCGCCTATTTCATGGCCCAACAGTGTAGTGTAATGTACCGGACGGAGTTATGTAACATTGTAATATATTGAAACAAAACGCAGACAGTCTTTCTGTTATGAGAAAGACTTTTATGAAAGACTAGCTTTTTCCAGCACCTCCGCCTGCATCAAAAAGTAGCCTATGTTTGACCCCGGGTCTTCACCTATATTCATCCCAAATTTCATCAAAATCCGTTCATCGGTTTGGCCGTGGATTGATTTTAAAGTATGGTATACACCCCTCTCTTACCGTAGGTGTCACTTAATGGGGGTAAGGAAATTTTAAAATAATACTTAGATGTATGTAGGGGACGGTGTCCGGTCAACCGTCCCAGGTACCCTATTTTTGGAAAGTAAGACTCACTCGGAATCGGTGACTCGAATGAAAATCGATCGACTCACCGATTAGTCCGAATGAAAGATTTTGATATCGAACGAAATTAGATACGCCGGTTTTGCGTCAGTGATACTTCAAAATATGACTTTTGCGTCGTCGTGGCGCAGGATAGATCGAAGTGGAGATCCTTATTATCAAGACTCACTTTGGGTCGCTGCGCGATCTTAGAAAAGGACCGTTCAAACCGACGCGATTCCAGCGCGACTGTCGGGACGTCCACAGAAATAAGAATCGGTAGAAGTGCCGTAACGTGTGCCAAAGTTAACTGGCCCGCTAATGATGTTTCTATATGTTTTTATTTCTTTGGGCGTCCCGCCTAACGCGCGGGATTCGAGTCAGTTCGAATGGTCCTTAAGTGATACTTTTAAAGTGTGACAGATTTAAATTAAAAAAAAACTTGGATAAATGAAGGCGAAAAGCAAGAATGAGGACATAGGGTTCAGAACCGACCATCCGAGGTCCCAACCTGGTAGGCACTAAGATGAGATATTTTAAATTCTCTGATTATAAATCTGTGTTTTAGTGGTTTAGGCGATCGCCTGTGGACACGAAGGTCATGGGTTCGATTCCTATGGGATGTTCTTACTTTCAATGTTTAGTTGTTTCCAGTTTGGTCAGACTTAGGACATTGCAGGCTTGGATTACGTGATTTTCTGATGACTAATCCTAGTACAAGTAATTCTACATAAAGAACCAGTTTAACAAACAATCAGATTATTCCATTAAATCGTAAACAATCCGCAATTACGTTGTATGGAAACTGAGCTTCTAATTGGGTTTATCCATGTTGCATTAATTCATTGTCAATTATGTACAGACGCAAGCATGACGTATACGATATATTTATTTTTGTTTTTTTAGTTTGATTAGGACAGGAGCATATTGCGTGTCGATGTCCTTCCAAGGAAATAAATTCTTCCCGAGAAGTTCCTAAAACACTAAAATTATTTCAGTAAGCTATAATGTGTTATACGAGTTAGTTAGTTTTAAAATAGTAGGTAAATACATTGTTGTTTACGGAAAATTTCCAGTGTCGCTCTTCCAGCTTTTTGTCGTCGGAGCGCAGTGTCAAACATTTGTGCAAAAATTTTCAAATTTCAAGCACCATCTCATGCTATACACTACTTGCGATACACTGTTGTACGACGCAATCGAAGCCTGGAAATCTCTCTGTCCTAACGAAAGCATCCCGGAGGCGCCAATCCTTCAAAAACTTTGGGATGAACCGTTGGTACAGAGAGATTATGATAATTTGGTTCAAAATTCTTTCAGTGACAACGACCGTGCAAGGCTCCTTGCTGTATCGGAACATGAGTCAGGACAATGGTTTCACGCCCTACCATCGACCGCCCCCGGAACGCTTTTCGACAATTAATAAAAAAATCTTTATTGAACTAACAATTGAAATATTAATCCTAGGGTTAGCATACACAATTAATAAAAATAACGTTAAAAACAGGCCAGATAGGTACGACAACCCGTCTATCAGCCAACATCTTCAGGATACAATGGCAGCTTTCAGATCCATAGGCCTTCGGCTAGGAGCTGCCATTGTCGAACACCATCAGTGTCTCTGTGGCGCCGACGTCGACAGGAAAGGCCTTCATGGAAAGCACTGTTTCAAAAGTGCTGGCAGGTTCTTTAGCCACGGCTCTATAAGTGAAATAATAAAGAGGGAACTTGCCACCGTCAACATCCCCAGTGACTCGAGATGATGGCAAGCGTCCAGACGGTTTTACGCTGGTCCCTTGGGAACGGGGAAGAGCACTCGTTTGGGATGCAACATGCGTCGATACGATAAGTCCATCCTGTCTCAGGGGAACAGTCTCCAGAGCCGGGGCAGCGGCGGAGGCTGCAGAGGACGCCAAGCGGCGCAAATATGATTCACTATCTAGTGACTACATATTTGTTCAGCTTGGCGTTTTATCCTATGAACGCCTGCAACACCGGAGATGTCACGACCGCGTTGCCGACCTGTCCGCTATCAGCACAGTGACCCCTCTGGAGCCTGACGACCCTACTCACCAGCAGGAACACAACACTGCTTCACAGTGTTCTTTGGCTGTGGTCTTCTGTAGGGTGGAGGTACTTCCCCAGACGGACTACCTCTCTTAAAACATGTAAATATTCTTGCAACATAAATCATACTGTGTCGCTAGCGCCTGCCTCAATTTAATCTCGTGGTAGATTCTAATTCTGTTTCTGTGTAAGACAAAATCTACAATAGATAATGAACAAACGAACAAAACTTTACGTTTCTTGTACTTGCAACACCGTTCACACTCTCATTCAAAGGCAATTCAATTCTAATTAATATTTTTTATCTCCTAAACAATGAAAAGTGAATGTATGAGGTTTATTAGCCGTAATCTGTGGTCTTTATGACTCTCGTGTAATATTTTAGATTAAAAAGTTATAACCTAATTTCGCTGTGTTGAAACTAAGAAGTTTTTATGAAATGAAGTTATGTTTATAATAAAAAAATAAATAGATTTTGATATTGCTCTCGTAAAATAAAAGATGTATGAAATTGAACACTCAGATATCAAGAAAATATATACTTTCTTAAGTATGGAATACTTACCGCTAGCACAGATTACAGATTATACTCGTATGCTGTACAGATATTCAATCGCCATACATAGAAACGCGCCAACTTTTCTGGTTACTCCTGGTTGCTCTCAATACAAAGTCATTGTTACACCATCTATCGAAAATATAAGAAGTTACAAATTAAGATTTATAACTTTTGAAATACAGCACTTAATCAATTTGTTATAAAATTTAAGTGCGTAATAAATAGTGATTTAAAAAGTCAGTTTTTTTTTTCGCCAAATATAAGCGAGATCAGTACCTAAATAAATATTTTTCTTTTCGAAGCGCCATCTTACATCAAATAACCGAACTAATTCTCTTTCCGAACTAATTCTCTAAAATAAGACAATGGGACCCCATGCCGCTAGGTTCTATAGATTTTTACTAAATCGATAAAATAAGATATTTTTAATTATTGGAGTTTATTTTTAAGAACTAACCCTTCATCATCTACATTAAAACGTGTAGTTACTTGATCTGAAGGAAATATTTAAGCGATAAATAAGCTGAAATTACGCTTTTTGTCGCAAACTAAAAAAAACCAAGAACATGGCGAAAACTTACGGCATCATATTCGGTATAAAAGATGATTGAAATTTCCAAATAGTAATTTATAGTAATTTTATGTTTAGGCTAAAAAACCTCCCATTGTCTAATAAATGAATTAGTTCCGCTATTTGATGTGAGATGGCGCTTCAAAAAGAAAAATATTTAATTAAGTACTGGTCTCGCTTTTTTTTGGCGAAAAAAGAACTGAGTTTTTAAAACACTATTTTTTACGTACTTAAATTCTTTAACAAGTTGATTAAGGTTGATTAAGTGCTGTATTTCAAAAGTTATAAATCTTAATTTGTAACTTCTTATATTTTCGATAGATGGCGTAACAATGACTTTGTATTGAGAGTAACCAGGTAAGTTGGCTCGTTTCAATGTATGGCGGTTGGATATCTGTATAGCATAAGTATATTCTGTAATCTGTGATAATATTATCTATTAGTACTTTAGTAAAGTAACGCTATAAATTTTCAGTTCGCTATAAACATCTCAAATGTTTGAAAAGTTTTTTGGGCTTTATTTCTGTCATCCACTGACCCTGAAAAAACGCTTATATCTTTCGGGCCCGTCCGAAATAAGCTCCCGTATTTTCAAACCATAACAAAGGCCCCATATAATAATCACGCCTCCATGTTCAGTACCCACATTTTAATATGACCCTAAGAAGGTCAAAATCATATTGTTGGGGGTTCCGCAAGGCGTCACGCTAGGTCCTTTGTTGTTTTTGACGGACAATGTATGTTGATCTTTTGTGTGTGTGTTAACGACCTTTTTAACGTTACAATTAAATTTGCGATCGTGATAATGATTGTCTGATTTCCTGCTAATCTGTGTGTTTTGAGTCATACGACAACTAAAACCATTTTGGTAGCACGGTAGAAACTGTTACCAGAGTAGCAATATTATAAGGCAATAGTTTCTACACTGCGACCAGAAAGGTTGTATGGGATGTTTATTACGTGAAACTAAATATAAATTTTCGACTTCATAAACAAATGTGAGTAATCGGACTTATGTCCGTTTCTATTGTATTGTATCAATGTTCTTTCTGTACAATAACATTTCTTATTTGAATACTAACAAATCTAGTGATCAGCTGACAGGATTTTGTTTGTGAAGTCGAAACATCGGTTCACACTTAAATTTTCAATCGACTTCCGGAATCCAAATGGAGGAGGTTCTCAATTCGTGTTCGTAAATGTTAAAAGAGATAAAAGAGCTGTCTTCTCATTCTTTCAAATCTCGGGTTAGGTAATACTACGAACGATAGGACTTGAGCTGAGCTTACTGTTTATATTATGTGTAATAAAATTTGTATGATTTCTTTGCGTGTTGTGCCCTCTTCTGTGCCCATATGTCTATGTCCTATGTAAGTTTGGTTGACTGGAAGAGATCCCTATTTGGGATAAGTCCGCCATTTGTTGTAACCTGTATTCTGATACTATGTTCTTTGTGTACAATAAAGATTTTTACATATATACATTCATGTTTTTGGTTTTATTTATTTTTTGTTTGGAAGAACAACCCAGGGCCCAGATTACCCTAAGGCAGCCTTGAAGCATTCCTGGAAGAGATTGCATATGCGATAAGGCCGCCTTTATTAATATATTGTATTTTCTTTGCCGCAATACATTTCTACTAAGTTAAATCTATGGGTACACTTTACACACGAATGCCACTTGTGAAAGACTCTCGTTTGACACGATGCCCTGCTAGGCCAGCTGTCGAGATAACGAATAAAAAAGTATCATTTTAGATGACCTACATAAACTTAGAGAAAGCAATGTCTACCCATCAGAGCATCAAAGATAAGGGAGTTTTGCACAACCTGTCTAATGACCACGGTTGTTACTTCGGGCAGAACTAGGGCAGTTTCATAAGTTACCTTCGTAGGTACTAAATGGTTGGGTAGAGTGTATAGTTTCGTTTGATGTAGAGCGCGCGCTTCTTCTTATCGTGTCCGACCGTCCTCGATTTAAATTTTAGCTTATTAGCCCCAAAATTAAGCTCATTAAAACTAAAATGCTTTTTGTCTTGTTTATTTTTGAAGTGTTAAAGGCTTTTATACCAGTCAACATTGATATCTCCTAAAATTAACACAGTAAGGTTCAGAAATGGCTAAATTAATAAGATGACCAAATGAAAAATGGTGCTGAATCAAAGTCTCTCTTAAGATTCCAATCCAACCTAGTCAGTGGTATGATGAAGAAAGAAATATTTTTAATTAAAGTTTAACCCATACAAGAAATGAAGAAAGGAGCAAACATAAAATTACTGGATTAACTGTGTATAATATCGTCATACTTCCGACGTTTCTACTATGTTTCAACGGCCGTGGTTATAATCATGTGGTCATAGAAGTTTGAAGGCCTTTAATCCTAGGTTTTGAAGAAAGGAATGTCAAGTTCTTATACTTATTTTTTTTTAAATAACCTTTAAAAGAAACTAATTGAGCTAATTCTTCTTCTTTCGAGTCTTAAATAAACTTTGTCCAGTACTTAGCCATCTCCGAGGCTCGGTCGGCTTGTTTGTTGATTTGGTTTATTTATGTGTTGGTCCTTTTTTGTGCAAGAGACAAGGCTACAAGGAAGACACAGAGTATGCGCGCTCTATTTAACAGTACCTCTAAGGTTGCATCCTATTTTTACGGTGTAAAACCATGATGACCTACTTGTGATCTAATGCGATGTAATCGATTATTTTGTAGGGTTTTTCCATTAAATGTGCAATTAAAATTAGTAATTAGTTGATTTTATTCGTCTCAAAGATGCCATCAGTGTTTTAAAACTTAAGGCGCTGTGCATCAGAAGAATACCGTAAAACGTCTATTTTTCCGTCGCGCAGTTAGCCTTATTTTACATGGTATACTAGCATGAAAAAAATAAATGATTACATCAAAATATTTTCAAAAAAGTATTTAAAAACCTAGCAAAATAAAATAGCAAAAAAGCTTATCTATATCCAGAAAAGCTAATCTAAAAAAAGCTTTATCCAGAAAAGGTTTCGCGTCGCGAATTACTTGATATTTTCAGCGACAACTACCAACTTTTTTGCGTCTATAAAAAGTATAACATAATGGGCAAAAGGGATACCTAAAAAAATACAAAATTTGGTTATAATTATTGAATTATTAAAATAAAACTGAAAAATAACAACCGAAATGGCAGACACGGGGTTTAACTGAGGCTGGTGACGGCCGACCGGTATTCAACCTTATTTCATTGCGAGTACGTACTATATCAAATATCGCGATATCAAATACCGAAAGGTTGAGGGATACAGCGCCTTAATAAAAATGTCTTTCTCTTTGTCCTTATCATAAAATTTCTCAAGGTTGCCTGGAAGAAATTGTTTTCAGCGATAAGGCCGCCTTTTGCGCCTAAATCTTACCATGTTACCACCTATAATGTTATTTTTCTTATGCAATAAAGTTTTCATTGTTGTTTGATTTTTCTGTAGTCTTTCCACAAATTTGAAAGTAATAATTATACCTACATATTTTACTACGTTATCGACGTGTATGACGAGAGTGATGAGCGTGGAGGAAGCGAGGGAGGTTTGTAAGGATCGTAGCAAATGGAAATCCGTAGTCTCTGCCTACCACGGAGGTAAGCTGTTGATATGGATGTATGTATTTATTTTTTCGAAATACATTTTGCTAAGTGACTGACTTTGTTTTAGAGTCAAACCAGCTCCACATTTTTCTAGTTTTCTGTAGTCTAGACCTACGACCACAGAATAGGCTAGTTTCATCAAAAAAACTATAATTAGTCCGTCAGTTAGATAATCAAAAAATATTGGAGACGTATTTTTTCTTTTGAAAATTATACAAAGAATGGTAAAGATATGGCGCGTTAAAGTTCCTATGACGTCACAGTGTGCTAAACTTTTTCGCAATAAGTGACGTCACGAGCCCCCACTCCTAAACTTTGATGCGTTATATCTTTATAATTTATCGCTCAATTGACAAAAGAAAAAATACGTCACCAACATATTTTGATTCCCTAAATGACGGACTAATTTTAATGTTATGTATATACCTCTGACGTGGTTATTTTAACCTGTTTTTCCTTTGTGCAATAATAAATATTCTTTTTTTTTTTATTTATACTTAAATATTATTTTTTCCTGATAGACTCCTTAGTCGCCAAAAGGATACGATACTAGCATTAGTCGAATTTACATGACGATAATAACAAACAAATTAGTTCTACTAACAACGGGTGATGGTTTACGTGATACGGTACGGTAAAGATATCGGTCGGTGTCAAAAAACAGTCACAAAAACTGAGCCACGAGTCACGTTTAGCCGGCCTACGATTTACATTTCAGCCAAAATCCGTCCACTGTTGGATATGGTCTTCTCTATGTACTTAGAGTGTGACAGATTAACAGGTAATAAACAAATATTGAACATTGATCCAACACATCAAAATGCAAACATTAAACAAAACTAAAGTAAGTATAAGTATATGTATTTTTTTCTGTTTCTCCCAATAGTTGCTGGTAGAGAAAGCATTAAGTCCGCCAATTGTTTTAAGTTTTTATACTTGTGAACTATAAAAAAATATATAAATTTGATATCTAGTATGTAAAATCTAGTTTATTAAAATTGTCAAAAAAAAATTTCTTCTTTTTTTATCTTAAAATTATTCTTGCAATTATGCTTTGATGCCGGATTCTAATTGCGACCTGGTTATTTTGAAAACGACATCAGATGCCTTTTATAGCCATTGGTGTACTAGACTTAAGCCTCATTTGTCACCGTGAAATCAAGGTGTTGTCAGGCATTGTCGTCAATTTTGTCGTCAACACGGGTATATTTTTATGAATGAAAGTATGAACTAGGGCATGAAATGGTATTATCATCTTTCTTATCCGTTTTCTTGGTAATTTTTTTATAGTTATTTTGAAAATCGTATATTTTATATTTTTTAAAAATTTTAGTAAACTTCTCTGGAGTGCTATCTTTGAAATCTATGACTCATTCAAAATTTTATGAGCCATACTTTATGGACTACATTGACTGAAAAAAAGAAATTAAATTTCAACAAAATAACGGTAACTTAAAAAAAAGGCAACGCGCTCGTGACGATCCTGGTGTTGCAGGCGTTCTTAGGCTACTGTAACCACTTAACATTAGGTGGGAACAAGACGCCTGTTTGCCAACTTAGTTGTATAAAAAAGGCAGACACTACAGAATATTGTCTAAGGTGACAGCGCGCACACACATCTGCTTAACGTGCCTTCGGAAGCACGTAGGAGCCTACACATTCACATGTAACCAATGGAACGCTAAGAATTGATGACAAGGATGTTTCGAACAACATTGTGTTGTTTATATTAAAAATAAACATGTTAATATTTCAAAAAACATACGTAACAGCCTCTTTCTCAGAAAGTTTCGAAATAATGAATTTTTCCTCAAAACTTCATTCATTATTTACTACTCTGACTCACATTTAATGATTACAGTACGTGTGTAAAAATATTTTCACAATCAATACTAAGAAAATTTACGAAAATAGGCAGATATGACAAATGAAATTTTTTTTTGCATTTTTTTCGGCCGCATGTGACATTCCTCTTTTATAGAGCACAGATAAAAGAAATTACTACAGATATAGTTATCGAACACATTTGTATGTGTCCATACTAATATTATAAATGTGACGAAGTGTTTGTTTGTTTGTCCTTCTTTCACGTTAAAACGGAGCAATGGATTGATTGATGTGATTTTTTGTGTGGAGATAGTTGGAGACCTGGAGAGTGACATAGGCTTTTTTCCGTGACACAAACGGAATTCCACGCGGGCGAAGCCGCGGGCATAGCTAGTATTTTCATAATTTTCCCACACCATAGACTTCGTGCTAAAAATACATGTTTTAATTTCTGTTCTGATTGCTGTTTCCATTAGTTTACAGATCAGAAAAATCTCTTCCGGCAAACTAAACAGAGGAAAATGATAAGAAAAGGGTTATAGTTTGATTATTATCGTAGCTATTCACCTTATTTGTGAAATGTAATTTAAGGAATATAACTAAAAACCATTGAGAACGTTATTCCCGTTTCGATGCTCTTTGCTTTAAAAACTAACCTAAATAATTTCTACTTAGAATAGTGTTACCAACTTTACATCGAAATTTTCGGAACAATTTTACACCACACGAAACCAGTTTTCGGCTAAATTATATTTACCTTTACATTCATCAATAAATACAATAAATTTAATATATATAATATAACAAAACAAAAAAGCATTTCGCAACAATGCCAACCCTGAGACATTATAAAAATTATACGCATCTCGCCCGTCACTCCCCGCCGGCCATATTGGATAAAATAACGCGCGAATCACAATTTCGGCTCAGTTGCGTCGCGCAAACGGTACTGCCAACACAAAAAAGGCGGGCTTTTTATTTTTTTAATATTCCGCACTCGTAAGGTGTTGTGAAGATGAAATATTTAGTCGTTTTCGCCGTTGTTGCGTTGGCTTTTGCCGCGGAAGAGGCCAAAGAAGAGGAAAGGCCGAAAACCTTCAGGAGATTGATCCCAGCTGATGTTTTGAGAGGTCAGTTCATAATATATTGATTTAAATGAAAAATTTTAAAGGATTTGTGCACTTCTCAGAACTTATAATAAAATTGAAAAAAAAGAAATGTGTAATAAAAAAAAAGTTATTATGACTGCAGATGATATTTAACAGATGATATTAATATTCTGTGAATTCTGTATTCGAACAACTGTGTACATAAATTTGGTAAATAGATAAATAAAATCCGTGCAAAATAAATAAAAATTTTTTTTTGTGTCAATGACACACACTATATAGGTCTCAATTTTATTGCAGTTGTAATTACTACTAAAACATGATCAGAAATAATATGAGAGTGATTTTTTGATCAGTTGAAGATCATCTCAACTAAATACCTACTGCTGTTTTTTTTTTAATTTATTAGAATGTCAATGCAAATGGCGACAATATAATCTCAAGGTCCGAATAATTGGAGCATGTTCGTAAAATACTAGAATCTTCCATTCTCTTGCATAATAAGTAGTTATTAAATTTAAAATGTGCATTCGTAAGTGTTTAGGGTAACTTTTTTTTGCATCGCGTGCACTGCCAACGTAATAGAGCGAAAAAAAGGTAGAGTTCGTTGAAATATTACATAATTTTTAGTAATTTTTACGTAATTTAATATATTTAAATCGTTGTTGTATAAGCGGTTGAGAATTTGAAAATAATTAGTAATGAGATCATTAATTAGAGCAGAAATTTGAATGATTATTGTTTAATTATTTGAGAATGATGAAATCCGTGCTTCGGAAGGCAGTTTAGGCGTTCTCGGATAATCGTTATAAGGACCACATTTCAGGTTAAAATGTGGTTACGATAATTGTCACCATGGTAAAGAGAGTCGATTGACCATATGGCCCACTCGACGCGAATGACTGTCATGTCTTAAACTACAAGCAATATAAAGTAAACTGCCTACAAATTGTCAGGCAAATGGATATATTGCCGTCGGAACAAAAAAGGGCACATCTGCCATTGAAAAAATATAAAATACTAGCTGTTTCCCGCAGCTCCGCCTGCGTCAAAAAGTAGCCTATGTTTGACCCCTGGTATTCAACTATGTTCATACCAAATTTCATCAAAATCCGTTAAGCGGTTTGGCCGCGAAAGCGTAACAGACAGACAGACAGACTTTCGCATTTATAATATTAGTATGGATGTCCTTTTTTGTAACGACGGCAGTACATAGACCACTAGTTGATCACCCTTCCCACACATAATTAATATCTATCTATTTATTATATCTTTACATACATACCATCACGCCTTTTTCCCGTGGGTGTAGGCAGAGACTACGGATTTCCATTTGCTACGATCCTTAGATCTTTCTTTATTCCGGGATATTTGCGAAATTTTAGAAAGATTGCTACAGCCTACAGTAGGTATATGCATGTTATATATGTATAGCTCGATTTATATGAACATAGTCCACCTCAACCTACTTACAGTGCTATGCAATGTATATTAATCGAGCAAGTTGCTTAACTGGTATCTAAGTCACGACTTAGTCTAGATCTATTGTTTAAGTTATTCGATCTAAGTTATTAATCTAGACGAGATAATATCTTGTAGGAAACTTACGCAATGATGTGGTTAATCATTAATTGTTAACACCCGACTGTGGGCAAAAAGGAGGGTAATGTTTTTGATCCATATGTGTGTGAAATTATGTATGTCCGTTTTTTTATCATTCGTAGGCATAAAATGACCGATGTTGATAAATTACTAGGTGAATTAAAATCGCAAAAAAACAATATGCATGATTTTTAAGACCGATTTCATAAAATAAAGGGGTTTTCAAAGAATATTCCAAAAATAATTACAATTTATATAGGTTTGAAAGAGTTTTTAGATGTTAATTATTAGTCTCAAGTGTCGTAAATGTTGTAAGTTATAAGTCGTAAATATCTCTTTTTTAGTGTAGTCGGCTAAGAAATCGACAGGCACTAATACCTAGAAATCTAGACATAAGAAAGTTTGTTAAAAAATGGTGAAAGTAATGTAACATTGATGATTTCTATTTCTGTATATATTTTTTGCTTCTTATTGGCTTCGATTGGTTATTTTTTTTGTTAAAATTCAATATTAACAGTATTTTGGTATGCGATTGAAGTTCACGAAAAGCCGTGTAATTTTAAAGCAATCGATGACTAACAAACTTTTCTTATTAATAAAAAATACAATTCGCATAAATATACGCTCATTGGACTTGAGTTTAAATTACCTACAATTTAAATGTTAAAGTCGATCTATCTCAGATTTTTCATTTATGAACTTGATGAAAAATATAACTTTATTCTTGGAACTATTCTTTATTATTTAACTATTCTTGGGAACGATTTTGCTAATGGAATCCACTAACCAAACAAAATTCTAAAGCAACTGCTAAATTTTGATACGAAAACATGTGGAATAATGTGAATCTGTGATTGACAGTGAAAAAGTTCACGTTTATTTTAAGTATTAAAAATGTAAACCATAGATAAATAGACCGTTATTTGCGGCCAGTGTACGGAATGGAAGTAATAAGTACCTCCGGTGTGAGCTGTGTTGCATTTTTTTGTTAGGTTATATTTCTGACATGAAGTAGGGCTGTTGCACACGAGTAATTGGACTTATTGGGTTGTCAACGATGCGAATATTATTATTTTAAATTGACTTATTTGATTTATTTAAGTTTTATTTAAAATCGAATGATTCCAAAGAGTTTTAAGATTGCGTTTTCATGTGCAAGAAAACTTCTTCAAGAAATATCTGAGGGTATGACTACTAACGTTGTAGCAAGTGCAGTATTAAGAAGTTGCCGTGTATATTGTAAGACATTTTTTGTAGAAGTTTCCTTTCAGGTGGAAATGAGGCCTAATAACATAACATTTCCAGAGAGAGTTGACATCTTATCATCGCGAAATTCGTAAAAATAATGCAGAATTTAAAAAAAAAAATTGAATTTAAATGAATATTGAGATATTGCGTATAGTCAATCGAGGGTTTCGAAGCCACATAGCTAAGATAACCATCATGATAATGATGTTTTGAAACAAAATATGTCCTATGAATGAGAATATTTGATTTTAAAAACTGCATAGTTAAAATCAATGTAATCGACAACCCTTGTCAAGAGATCCATATAAGTGTACATGTAAATCAAAACTGGTTGTATTTTTTGCGAATCACCAAACCTGTGTATGTAACCGTTGCAGTTTTCGACTTAACGGTACATAACTACTCTAACTATATATGGATAATAACGTACGTATCATAATCATAACTAGTCTGAATAAAAAAAAATCTAGTCTTTGGTAATTTTTTTTTCATTAAATTAGACCTGACTTTTTGCGGTTTCTTGATGGAGTGAGGCAGGAAACAGTGTTTGGTAATTTAAAAACAAAATTGAATCTACACGTAATTTTCAATTTCGAACACGAGAAGCTGTGAAGAGCAGTGTCGGCGCTGTATTTTATTTTCCAAAATTTGTGTTTCTTGAGTGTTTGTGCATAATAATGGTGGATTATTATTCGCAAAGTGTTTGAGAACAAGCGTGAGTGTTGGGAAGTGTTACAGTGTTTGATTTATGTGATTTCCATGCTTGTTGCCAAAAGCTCCTAGTAATCGCTAAATGCAGTTTTTCTACCACTTCACTTAGCCTGATTCTTCTAACTAGACTTGACTACCGACTAGACTTTAAGACTTGACTAGGACTTGACGAAACCACACTGTAGGACTGAAGAAGATTGAAAAATTAAGAAGGGCTATAAAGGACTTGTATCCATGGCCGTAAAACCCATTACTAAAAAAAATGTTATTGCCAGCCAGTTACAAAGAAATATTAAAAAGCAAAAGATCAGACATTCCATGAAGCAAAACGAAAATAATTTCAAATTTCGAATAGGTACGTCAGTTTCTTAAAGGGTGTGTTCGGATATTCGCAATGGGGCGTACGAATTAAGTGAGCCGTGAAGAAACCTCGGAAATGTCGGAAACCGGTTTATTGGCTAATTGTATTGTAGATTAATTATGGCACTGTGTGTATTCGAACGTTTTTGTTTCTTTTGTTCTGTTTTGCATCAGACGTGGCTTATTGACTGCCAGTATTTATTTATTGTTAGGAAGAATTTAAAAGCCAAGTATGATTGTTTGTATTTAAATGATCGTAATTTAAATCTATAATTCCATACTTTCACGGCTAAACTTTTGGACCAATTTTGGTGAAATTTGGCATTGATATAGTGAAACACCTAGAGTTACTTTGCTGCTACTTTTTAACGCGAGTAGAGCAGTGGGTAACGCTTTCACGGCCAAGCCGCTGAAAGAATGAAATTTGGTATGAATATACTTACTTTTGAGGCAGGCGGAGCTGCGGAAAATAGCTAGTAATTCATATAGATAATTTATTGTACTGGTGGAATATGTTGTCCTCAATGACTTTTAAATTGAAGACTACAAATTACTATATTGCGCATCTACGTAAATGTTTGATGCAATACCTAAACCCAAATGAATGACTGACGGAGGCCAACGATAACTTTAAATTAGAAAAAGTCTGAAAAAAGTGTTAGTATTTTTTTTTCGATATTGCTTTTACTTTCGTATTTAGCCAGTAACAAGTAAAAATGATAAACAAAGTTGTTTAGTTAGTCAAGCAAGTTTAAAGTCAAGTCGAGTCAGAAAAATTAGGCTAAGTGAAGTGGTAGAAAAACTGCTCTTAGCGATTTCCAGGAGCTTTTGGCAACAAGCAAAAAAATCAGGGAAATTTAACACTGTATCACTTTCCAGTACTCACGTTTGTTCTCGTATAAGTACTTTGCGAATGATAATCCACTATTATTATGCACAAACACTCAAAAACACAAATTTAGGAAAATAAAATACAGCGCCGAAACTATTCTTCTCAGCTTCCCGCCAAAAGTCAGTTTTATTCATATTTTTAATATTTGTGAAAAATAAATAACTGCCTTCAATGGGCATTTGTCAATCGATCAATAAAAGATCTCCATAATATGTCTGTCATATTTCTGTCATCTGTCATACTTAAATGAATATTATAATAAGTTACGTGGTATACATACTTCATTAAAAATAACGATGCCTATTAATGCGAATAATAAGGTAAAAGCTACGAATTTCTTACCTTCGTGAGAAGAAATGATCTAAAATTCACTAATCAGGCTGCACAAAAATATCTAATGTTTACTTCTAAAATCATATTCGAAATACAATTCCGATTCGAATTCGGATGTCTTGAATCCATTGATACTTTTTTCTTTTTCTATTATCTATGACATTAGTCATAGAGTCAAATGAACATCACCATCGGAGCGAATAATGTTTTCATTTCAAACAAGGCGCCTTATTTTCAATCTGATAACAGATGCGCTTTGAGCGTCTGTTCGTCAAAATTTTTAATCTCTTAAAATCAAATTACTTGTCTTGTTTCCAAAAACATCGAACTAAGAAAGTTCATCTTTAACCTTAACCGATGGTTTTGTAATACTTTTTTACAACAGTTATCGACCAATATTTTATAATTCGAGGTAAGTTTCACCCCGCCATTTTTGGCAAAACCAGTTATTACCAGTTTGGTGGGTACCTTTTTGGGTTGTCTACATGATGTCAGGGCGTTTGTTTTGCAAGATGTGCATCTCAGTTGCATTGTGTACGGAAAAATTTGTATGACGAAATTGCCTACTCGTTTTTTAATGCACTTACACACCATTTACATCAAAATAATACTTGTTATTACAAAATAATAATTATTTTTTTACTAATACATTAATTTAGCAGATTATCGTACAAACATTATGCTTTTTTGGGTTGCTAGCTAATCGACGCTAAAACTGATGCCGTTCAAAACCACGACGTAAGTTATTTGACAATTAACAAAAATAATTTGACAAACGCCTAGTGTTCAGTGTATTCTGTGGCATATCTTTTGAATAAATAATTACAAAAACTATGTAGTAATTTAAAATACGTTTTTACATAGTTATGTTCATATCACAGACATTTAAATCAGGACTTCGAAATTATTTAGATACTGTAATATAAGAATTCATTAATGCGAACAGGAAACAATTACAATAAAATTTACGATCCAAATAAACCAATATTATCCATATCATACTAAGTAAACCTCATTGTGGTAAGAAAGCACGAGTATGTGTATGACTGAACATAATTTTATTACTTTTAGGAACTAAAGGCAGACTATCACATTACTATATGCGGTTACCGCGAATATAACCAACAACATAAGAGTTATGTAACGTGTTTTGTACACACGTAGGACGTTCAATTTATTTTTTCAAGTAATCTAGAATTAAATATAATTTCCTGGTGGCCTTAAGATGTAAAAGTCAAGTCAATCTGAGTCATAGTGAATGGACGTATGTATCTAAACTAACCTTGGCGTGGAGTTCTAGAACTCTCGTCCATTTGAAAGTGTCCCACAGAGAGATGTCACTATTTAAAATTCAAATTCGTTCTATTATGCCAGCCAGTGTGTAATCGTGGAAAATTTAGCGTGCTCTTTTTTTTAAATTGCTGGATGGTTTTGCCGCTTTTATTTTAGTAATTTAGGAATTTTGGTCGACAAGCTAGTGATGTCAAACTGATACGATGAAAAGTCAAAATATATCGATAAATAAAAAATATAACTTATTTTGAATTATCAGTTTAATTATCAAAACGTAGATAACTTAAAAAGGCTGTTTCATATAGGAGTAGTTGCAAAAGGTAGAAATCTTGTTAATAAGGAAGTGTAGTTAGTCTATTGCATAATCAAGCTTTCAAGTATCTTATCATAAATGCTGATTTGAGTAAAAAGGTTACAGAATTGCTAATAAATAGACTATGTATGCTCTAGTGCTAGAAAGTAAATAATGAAATGGTGAGAGTGACTGATATTATAAATATTGATGATTTTTATGATTATTAGGTTTCTTGTCTATATTTGGTGTGATAAAAACGATTAAACTTTAAAGCATTTCTTTAAATAATGATTACTTAATTTCTATTTATAAAGCGAAAGACTGTCTGTAAATGTATTTCCACTTTAACCAATTTGGTTTAATTAAATGCTCAATAAATAGATTGTTTATTTTTGAAGCGATAATAATTGTACTTAACTTGTAATTGCTATATATAACATCATTGTACACCCATAATACGCAAAAAAGTTGATTGATTGATTGATTGAAAAATTTTAAAACTATCCGAGTCTTAAAATTACTATGAAACATTTACATCCTTATTTACCTCAAAAATTAAGAACATAATAAGATTTATTGACAGTAAGGGGAACATCGTAGATCCTTAGCCACTAATGGCCTAAATTATATCCGAATCGTGGTTAAGTACAATTAAAAATGTAAATAGATTGACAAATTTATTATTGACAATAAAATTTAAAATGCAAAGTTGTATGGAATCTATTAAACTTGACATTTCATTTTATCGTCTCTGTTTCACAAAGGAAGTTTCCATTATGAAAATACAAAAACATATATTATGTTTTCAAACGAAATGTCACTATGTAAATTTTCCCATCACTAGTCACACATTATTGGAATTTATTAGTTCGTTACGTAATCTGTGATAATTATACGGTTTGAAAAAATAAATGCATGATCCAAATTCGAATTTAATTAAGTAAAATGTTGCAAATTACCAAGGTCACATAACCTGATCTGATAATGTGACATTTTCAAATGTCATGATGTATTTTTTAATCTGTGTTTGAATCCCAATGTTGTTGGTTGTTGCCTGGGCAACACAATTTGACGAAGTTACTAGAGAAGATCAGATTAATAGCCGTACTCAGTGACGGTAATGATTACTCATATAAAATGAAGTACCTTATGTACTACTCTAGTATACAATTCGAATATAGTATAGACATAAACTAGTATCCTGACTTGGTGTTATCTGTTATCTATGGCCAGTCTGTAGCCGACACCGACAGTATTCATTTGATAAGACTTGCTGTAAAAAATCCAATATGGCGTCATGTGTATTCTTTACATCCAAATAATATTTAATTGGGCGAGTCAAAAACTACGTTGGGATCGCTAAACATCCACAAATCTTTTTAATTGATTCAATTCAAATCCCTTAGATTTAAATTTTGGCGCTGTTTTTTAGGACACAGTGTTAACGGACTCTATGTGCAGTAATTACCTTAAACACTTAATCTGTGGTTATAAAAGCCAAAGTAAAAAAAACAACAAAAGACATAAGAACTAGATTGAAATTGATAGTGACGCGTGCGCAACTTTCGATTTTCAATAGACCGTGGTTGATTGTATGCGATTTATGAATCACTTCCTAGTGGCGCGTTAATTTTCTTATGTATTGTTATGTATATGAGCATTGTTATGTATTATTACAATAAATCGATAAATCTTCGGAGTTTTAAAATAAGAACAGCTCAAAATTGCAATTGAATTTTAAATGTTCGAAATGCAAATTCAAATTTCAATTTGACACAGCGAACAACAGACAAGAGAACAATTCAAACGTCAAAAAAAAATATGATCGTGACTTTATAAATACAGAACACGGAAGGCGTTTTAGACTTCGAATCGAGTGAAAGTCTAGATTGTGACAAATGTAGGTCGTAACTGTATGCTGTTTAATCCGAAGACGGATCGGATTTCGTAACAGATTGTGAAAGGTGAAGTAACCTTTTGCATTTTGAGGCAAAGGTCACAAGGATGTGGACACATGACGCCTTTGTTATTATGCTTCAATGATTTTGTAGGATTAAGTTTGTTTTAATTGCTTACATGTGTGGCTAAGTACGAGTAAGGTTTCGAATATTAATTAAAAATTATTATTTAGCGTGAAATTAAAAGTAACCTCTCAGCTCCTTTCTACCCTAAGGTAGGCTGGAAGAGATTGCATTAGTAACTCATTTTGATTTAATTCGATTAAATTATGTATTTACCTATCATTCATTTATTAATTCAAATCAAATCATACCCCATGCCGCACTGTCTCTCCTCAACGCAAGAAAACCGCGCTATTTTCGAAAACCGTGACTCTTCGTGAATATTTTTTATTCGTTATCGAACGATATCGAACGATTTTCATTCGATATATGTCATTTCAAAAATAGGGCTCCGGTAGGGCGTAACAACAATTTGCCGCCAAAAATAGCAAACAAAATGGCTGCCCGAATTCAAATTAAGGTGAAACACTGTCATGCAGGCTAGTTAAGTAGGCCTTTACTACCTGAGTACGCAATAGGATGCTAGCCACTTCCCGTGGCGTTGCTTGACCTTTTTAAACTCGTAGATATTTTGTCATAATGCGTACCTCTACCAATATTTTAATAACGTAGACGACAGCAATAGTCTAGTTTCCAGGGTCAAAAGACTAACATTAAAATTAGTCCGTCATTTAGGGAATCAAAATATATTTGTGACGTATTTTTTTCTTTTGCCAATTGAGTGATAAATTTTATAATATAACGAATCACAGTTTAGGAGTGGGGGCTCGTGACGATATTGCGAAAAAGTGTAGCACACTGTGACGTCACACGGAACTTTAACGCATGACGCGTTAAAGTTCCGTACCATTCTTTGTTTAATTTTCAAAAGAAAAAATACGTCTCCAATATTTTTTGACTATCTAAATTGACGGACTAATTATATTTTTTTTAGGAAACTAGCCTATTGCTAAAACAATTTTGTATATTAGATCTGGAGGGCTATTTTTGAAAAGTGTGACTTACGCAGAATTGGTATGTCGAATGATTTGTGTTCGATATCGAATGATATTCGTCATAATCGGTGAGTAAAATAATTTTCATTCATACATTTCGAAAATAGAGCTCCTGTAAATCGCCCCTTCACTTCATTCATTCATATCGCGTGGACTACATGGTCTATCGACCTTGTACAAGTTTGTTGACGTAGTTTCCTTAACGACCACCAAATGAGTCGGGACGAACGGCTTAACGTGCCTTCCGAAGCACGGAGTCATCATTATTATCAGACAATCAAGCGATTCAAGTCTGCATTGCCCTAATCAAACTGTAAATCTACAACGACGACTCTTTTATTCGCATCGAGTGGGTACCATGGTCAATCGACCCCGTTCACCCTGGTGTCAGAGTTTTTCGGAATCTTAACATCTAGATAGATAGATAGATGATCTTTATTCACAAAACATGGTACCTACAAATATATTAGTGGTAAGGTTCACATGTTTGCCATATTAAGTGGCGTGCGAATATATAGTTAGATTAAATGAACATTTTATGAAACGCAAGCCTAAAGAAACTATAAAAAAAAAACTAAAAAAAAAAAAACAAAGACGGTAATAAACAAAACAACTTGGCAATGTTTATAGTCAACAATGGTCTAAAAATTAATCGTTACCATAGAATGTCCGTTCCAGCAACCAAGTTCTATTAAATATGTATGCATGTCTCTGAAAATCCTTGCAAAATTTTTAAAAGTCACTCTTTGAAAGGCTACATTATATACTATTTAGTTCAGGGTTAAAAGACAAGAAATTAGGCTCAAGAGATTAGACCATAAAGACTCATTGTATTGGCAAAACGTTTAGTTTCTCGCTACTTTTGTATCTTTTATTATATGTAAGATTTTTTGTCCCAAATTTATCATGTTTTCAACCATTTTGGTATATCAGGTGTACAGGTTGTATTAATATTTCATCAAAATCCGTTCAGTGGTTTGGCCGTGAAAGCTAACAGACAGACAGACGGACAGACAGACAGACTTTCGCATTTATAATAATAGTATGGATTACTAGCTTTCAACTCATCGAAGTTAGAAAGTCCGCTTTCATCACTCACGGTAATTACAAAGACAATATTTGTAGTTTCTAACATACAATACATATGTCAATAACATTTGTTTTATGTTTAAAACAGACGGCAACATAATATGTAAACAAATGTATTCAATTTTAGATCTTATTACATTGATTTAAGAACTAATTGGTATAAACTGTTAATATAGAGACACAAACTTCCATGTTTAAAATCCTAGTTAGCTGAATTTTCATTTTCTTAATTTCTTCCCTTGGTCATCGCATTACGCGTGAATAGAGATGGGCGCCTTCCCGGAAAATTTCCCATTTACTCCCGGAATTTTTAAAAATTCCCTGGAATAAATGGGAAATATTTATTTTTACCCCCTTACATTTCATTTTTCCCTCTTGAATTTCTTCCCACTCACGCGTGAACGGATGAAACAATTTCGCTAATTCTTTTTTGTTGTTTATTATTGTCAGGAGATGGTTCTTATGAACGAATAAAATAAGCAAATTGAGCGGAACATTAGTAAATTTAAAAGACCGTTCAAACTGACGCAAATACCGCGCGACTGTCGGGAGGTTTTCTTTTTTTTTTTTTTTTTTGACATGACCTACAATTTTAGCTCCTGTCAGCTTTTAAATTTACAGCGGGACAGGTTGAGGCAGGGCTATTAACCCAGGGGTGCAGGGCAGAGAACCTCCTCGAGTGCCCGGTCCTTTGAAAGCTTTGCATTCTCACTTGATCCCAAGGATCCGGTGAGAGGGCAGGCTGACAAGGGACGGTGCACCCTAGGCGACAGTTAATAACTCCCTGGTAGTCGGGGTCTTATTAGCTGTCGGCCAATTTCTGCCAACAGCCCACTCCACCGCCGTCTATGATGAGACGGCGAATGGATGTGGGTCTGGGGGACGGGCGTGGTCCATTTATGGGCCACTGCCCGATTTGGGGAGGGGGGGGGGGGGGGGCGAAAGGCCAATTGAGGGGGCCGCAAGGCCATGGCTGGAGGGCGTCGTGGTAGAATGCTAACGCGACCCCATGGCGCCCTCAACAGCCGGTGCGGAAACGCCGGAGGGGTTTTAGTGGGTAGTCTGGGCCGATAACAAAAACTTTTCGGCAAATGCACAAGGGGCTCCCAGTTGGGACGAACCTCGGCCATGGGCATTGCCTTTGAACTGTCGGGACGTCCATGAATAAGAATATACAGTGTCATTGGCGGGCCAGGTAACTTTGGCATACGAGACGGCACTTCTACCGATTCTTATTGTAGGCGTACCGCTAGCCGCGCGGGATTTGCGTCAGTTTGAACGGTCCTTAGGACAACGTCTGTCGGATCAACTAGTTTTAAAATATATCTGGAAGTACGGCAGTACTGACGACAAGTAAAAGGCAGAAACTGTGCTAGAAAAGATAGCACAGTTTCTGCCTTTTACTTGTGGAAAACAATTTGGAACTTTATATTACTTCGTTCAGGATAAAGCTAGAAATGTGATTTTTTTGTTGGACGGATATAGCCCAAACTTATACTCCCAAGTTACAGCCTATTTTAATCAGTAGCTTTAAAGCTATTGTTAGTAAATTTCTCATTGTCACTAACTCGTTCGGAAGAAGAGTCAGAAACGCAAGGTTTTGGCGAAAACCGTATAATTTTTTAACATTAACCACCTCTTTATTACGCATTTAGTTTTATAGGGTACTTACCTTATTTAAATTAATGAATGTAATTAGTACATGTTAGATAAAAAGATAGTTAATAAATTATGAAACCGACATTCTGTTAAACTTACGCAAGAAAGTATTCATGTTAGGAACCTATTTGGCATTCCAATTCTCGCAAAAACAATTGAAACCAAACTATTCGAAATTCAAATGTTTTTTTTTTTTTAATCAGATTTCCCCGGCATGTGCTTCGCGTCAACCCGTTGCGCGACAGTCGAGCCTGGCAACACCTGGGACCTGGCTCCTTTCTGCGGCCGCAGCACCTGCGTGGTCAGCGAAGACCAGCCCCCGAGGCTGTTGGAGCTGGTTGAAGACTGCGGACCTTTGCCGCTAGCCAACCCTAAGTGCAAACTTGACACAGGTATGTGCAATCCTTTTTTTATTAAATTTAATTACTAATTTTTTTTTTCATTTTGAGTGGGTTACAAAATCAATATACCTTGTATACTCTGTCATAGCTTTGCAGAACCGCCTTTCGGTTCCTTTAACGATAACTAGATAACAACGGCTTAACGTGCTTTCCGAAGCACAGAATCATCTTTATTATCAAACAATAATATGATTCAAGCCTATAAATAATGCCCTAACCAAACTAAACGAAGCATTCTTTTATGCTAAAGTATCACCCATGTCATCCTTTATTCCTTCTCTATCTTATATCTCTTAGATTGTAAATTTCGCTACCGACACTAATGCTGTATTAAATATATTTTTAAACGATCTATATTAACTAAAATGGATTGGTTAAATAGGGAGCATTTTTGTATTGAAAAAGTCGAAGGGCTAATGTGATACAAGATACATACGACATTATTTAGTACGAGGACAACAGATTTATATTTCTGTTTTCAAACGTGTCATAACATATTGCAAAAGAAATCTGTATGCATGACATGTAGAGCAGGACCGTTTTACGTAAAAATTGATTTTTAATCGCTTTATTCCTATTAAGCTTACATTGAGCGAAAATGGTTTTGTCTACCTGATTGATATAGTCCAAAAATTTATGCTAAATTAAGTTATAGTTCAAAAAACCTCTGGATTTGCAGAACTTTCGTATTGGCTAAAAAACTACTGTTTGTGCCTTGAAAAAAAAAAACTGATATAGATAACGATTTTGGAGCTACGAGTATTTTCCATCATTTCAGTAGCCCTAATAGGTTTCTTTATCTACGTAGATATGTACTATTAATTTAATACTAAACTAAAATTACTTTCTTTTTTTCGTTACAGACAAGACCAACAAAACTGCGCCTTTCCCTGGCTGTTGTCCAATCTTCACGTGTGAAGACGGTGCCAAGTTGGAGTACCCTGAACTCCCCACTCCTCCACCAGAAGAGGAAAAGAAAGAGGAAGAAAAGAAGGCTTAAATGCGTCAATAAAAATTGTATAAAAAAAATATAACCCGCAGTCTCCGTCCATTAAAAAAATGTGAACGTCAATGTCAATTTAAAAATGGCGCGTTTCTTTTTTCAACTGCGGCATGTTCGGTCTCAAAATACCAAAATGTTTTATTACAATGAACTAGTTACAGTACTTTCTACAATAAAATCGTGACAATGGATGAATTTTATCCGAAACTTCCTTTTTCCTGTTCTTTCAAACAATTTAATATGTGACAAAACTCATTGTTGCAATGAATGGTGTGCGATCCACAGACAAAATTGGAACGCATAAACAATTTTGTGATTGTTTTTTTAGAAGTTCATCGGTTTTTTATTTGAATACCTACCTAGTATATTTGTGATATTGATACAATAATTAAAATAATATTAAAGATATTCAATAAAAAATACAAAATTTCTAAATGTTGACTTTTTATAACCACCTAATAGATTCCTAACTTTTAGATTAATTATGTATGTTATGGCTTATGATCGAAATGCGGATATATCCGCCTACCTATATTATACCTAGATTTAGCTAATCTCTGATAGCTAAACTTAGATGTACCCTGTTATCTTCGACTAGATCCAGTTTTAGCCTTTATCATTTCAGCTAAATCTAGCTGTAGCCGATCTTTGATGGCTAAATCTTCGGCTAGATCCAATATCTTCGGTTAGACTTTTATTATTTCAGCTAAATCTACCTGTAGCCGATTTCCTATAGCTAAGATTAGGTGTACCCTGTTATCTTCGGCTAGATCTACATTTAGATTTTAATAGGTTAGATAATGGCTTTACAGCGTGCAAGTGATACTCATGAGCGTCAAAAAGCTGTAAAGACTGCGTGTCAATGACGACTTTACATAATCGTAAGTATAAAAAAATGTAGATAAGAGGTAATAAATAAAGAATTTTGAGAAAATTAGTACGAAGCACACAGTTTATAAAAAAAATATTCGTGGCTGATTATATAGAAAACAAAATAACGCAATAATTAACTCAATTTTTTATTCGGGAATAATGAATCTCAATAATACACATTACAGTATGATTGTCAACACTTTATAATAAGTACAATATAAAGATACATCTAGATCCTATAACTAAATATAATTTATGTATAATCATGAAAAGGATTCGTCAAGAAATATTTAAATTCCTATTGCCTGTCAGAAAAATATATAAAATTGAAGTAAAAACCATTTATCGAATCTCAAACAACCAAATCCAGGAATTATAACGAAAATTATTAAACAGAAGTCGAATAATAAAAATAACTATACATATTTAATTATAAATAAGTCTTCTGAAAAACGCAACGTAGAATAATTACCATCACATCTTGTATATGCAACGGCTTAATTTCCTTTACCTTTTCTTCAATAAAATAATCTGAATGAAAAAAATTATCACACAGAACTGCAGGCACACGGAATTTAAATTATTGGAATTTATAACATTAATAAAAATTCATTGTTCAAAAGTCTTTATAATAAAGTATTCATGAGTAGCAAATTTATTTAACATAAATAAATGTACTGTAATTAAATTAAATAGTTATATGACTTATATAAATAAAAACAAAAGTTAGCAATTTTTAAAACGTAACAGTCTATATACGTTCTAATAATCTAAACACAGATGCTTAACATTACATGATATTACATATATTTTTAAAACTTTATTATATTTTTTATTTAAACTATACGATAAAATATAATCAACTATATTATTAAAATCACAATTCTCCTAATTGTAACATTTATTACAATTAATAATATTGCACAAAATATTTGACAGACATTGAACGCGGCCATTTTTTACATTTTGAGCCCACATAAAGCTGGTAAAAGGTCGCGCACATCAATACAAAGCATGTTACCTATCCATTTCATCACAATGCTTATTTGCATTTACCAGAAGAATAAAATGATTTCAGTTTTCAATAATTTAGTGTAAGTATAATATTGAAACTTTTTCTTCTTTTTAGCTAAAATTTTTAAATTATATAATTTGCGTTTTAATAAATAGAGTAAATTGTTGGAGAACATTTTAAACTGACGAAATAAATGCCCTCTTGATAATGAATGATGTATGTAACTTTATATTAACAAATTGAAATACCAGACTGGTTCTTCTGTATGATAAAATTATTGGAATCTTTTTAAACAGACAAAATGTGTAAAATAACGCATTTATAATATATGCTGAACTTGAAATAAATATAATATTAAATGAAATTAATAAATATCTGATCTCTAGATTAGATATTATTTCTTTGCTTTAGAATTATTATATAGTTTCGTTGAAAAAATCACTTTTAAGTAACTTTGCCAACAAAAACAACGCTAATGCTCTTCAAAATCCTTATCTGTAAGTTTTAAAAATAATTTTATGTAGTTTGCATAAAATATAGATATATATATTTTAGAACAACAGTTTTCCATGAAAATATATATTTTTGATTGCTTATTTTAAAAGAAAACAATGTATTGATATGTTCTAAAGTTGTACATCACAATGCGTTAAAAATTAAACTTAATTAAAAATCATTGTAAATTTTTAAAAACCTAAAATATGGTTTTGCGCTATAAAATGGTTTAAAATCTTACAAATAATGTTTGGAAATAAGCAAAAAGAGGTAGTATTGGAAGTTAAAATTTCCATAAGGTTTCTCAAATATATACTTTCAAACATGCCGTTTGTATGACAACAATGAATGTTTATATATTATATTTATATACAGTTATAGAATAGTTCCTCTCATTGTTGACCTTTCATTTTATACTTACAATATTTAATTAACTTGCCTACCTTTATCAGGATATGCATTTTTGTTCAATAAATTGCGAAACCCAATTTTTTAATGATTGCACCTATACTAAGATTTAGCTTTTTAAATTAATTATTAAAATGCATAGCAAAAATAATTGAAAAGCACACGTTTTAGCGGTATTAAACCGCTAGAGATTTGTAGTCGGCGCTTTTAAAACACGACAGTAAAAAATATAGTTTTCAGCTATTTTTATTCACTAATATGTGATAGTTCTAGCAAACATTTTTGGCATAAGGCCTACGACAGAGCAAATTGTTAGGTTTGCAGTTGTCCTAAATATGTTCAAACTGGTTTCACCAATACTTACGAAATACACCTGATCATAAAATACAAGTAATACAAGTGTCAGGTGTATACATTACATATATAGGTCTGTTGACGCAATTTCTGACATAATAAGAATATTTCGATGTACTTTAGTCAAACAGAAAAATTGAGAAAATTGTAAGTTTTGAATATTTTCTTTGTAATTTACAAAGTATTTATGAATAACACTCGTACTTATATTAACATTGACAGTATAATGAAAACTTTATATAATCAATCGCATAATATTCGTTATTTTGAATATGGCATTTGGAATATTTAAAAATAATTAAAACGAACTTATTTTTTGCACGTTTTATGCAAAAAATAAATAAATAAAGTATTGATGACACCAATTTTAAGGCTCAGGATACACACAACGTATTGTCTAACTATTTTAGAATGATAATGTTACCTTATTTTGTTGGCAATCCTAAAATCGGGTTCTGAAGCTCTGTAAGGTTTTAGAAATTTGAAAAAAATAACTTTTTTATAATGATTACGTTAACTGCAACTAATTAACATGAACATTGAACTGACTAACAACTATAACAAACAAGCTACATATTATGTATTCGAAAACAGGGCACTTCGATTGCTTAGGTAATAAATTATGTTTAATTTATATATTACGAACTTTTAGAAATATAATAAATATTAAATTTAAATGAACTAATAATAAATGAAAAAGGATATTCATAATTCAGAACTAGCATCGTATGCTATTATCGAATCATAGAAATATTTTATTAAGAATTAGTTTAATTATTTTTATTTAAGAATTTATTTGAAATAATTATTGTTAGTCATCTATCAAATCTTGCAAGAACCAAAAATATACAAGTAGGTATACAGCTATGTGGTTAACCACTTAAGTAATTTTTCAATACAGTGAAAATATATTCACAATCAAATTATATTATAAATATTAAATTTCGAAATGCAACTTACTATTCGAAGTGCCGAATTTTAATACCGATATTATGTGATAATTAGGTACACCTATAAAATACCCTACATTTTCACTATAAAACCTTTTATAAATGTATACAATATTGCATTCTGATGGCTTTTATACTCTTTCATGTAACATCAATATGTACTACTGATGAAAGCTTTGTAATGTATAACAACAAGCATTTTGATTCTAATAGCTATTTTAAAATACATATAACAAACAAAAGCTATGCGATGATAAAACTTTCGCTATATCCACGGCTATATATGTTTATGTAAAAGTAATTAGATATATTGTCGAAGAATACTTTAAAGTAACACGAGTAAAATAAATACATCAATTATTTTTTGTTGTCAGATTTTTAAAAATTATAAATAAAATCCCTAATTAGATATTTACTTCCAAACAAATATATACATAAATATACATAGCCATTGACACAATATACGATTACATTACAAAATATAACTCGTGATTTTTTTTGCCATTCGTAAAATCCAAACATGTTAATTCTTGCAAAGTTATTAATGTAATTTCGCGCCTAAAATTGACCAACCATTTACACATGCCGTTTTCTAAATTTCTTAACTTTTAACAATTAATTTAGAATGACTTTCCATAGACCGTCACTTCATGCGCGGCACGCTAATGGCACAAAAATATTCCAAATCTAGCAGTTTTCCAAAGCTTCCATATTTTCATAAATCTGCTTTCAACTACGTACAAAATTTTAGCTTATGTAAGTTCAGAAATTTCGTGTTTACTACGTCAGTGAGTTTTCTTTCTCTAAGCATTTACTATTATCATGATCAAACAAACCTTGTAACTAAAAATTCTTAATCTATCACCATAGCCCACAAAATAGCCATATGTGAACCGCGCACGAGGTATGTACACCGCCTATAATATATATTCTTTGATTACATTCAAATGACAAAATGTATTTGACACATTTTCGAATGTTATATGTTTCGTTTATAAATAACAATTTGGCAGTTTACATTTTGATTATTGTTTTCATTGATATATTACGTTAAATAAAAATAATCAATTAAAATGCTCAGCAATTTTGAATTTTATTTAATTTTTATTTTGAGCAGCAATTTTGATTAAAATTCTTGAAATAATAATCAAATTGATTTATCTACACTCTTTGTGCGATACGAACTCGACATTTTCACGTATTTACTACATTTTAACAATTATTTTATATCTCTAACAATTTATTAAAAACCTTAACATTGATTGTCCAACTATTACGATAAAACGTCAATTATTTTGAACAATGATCTCATTTTCAAACAATTTTGAAGTGAAATTGTTTTATTGAAAATCTCTGAATTTATTAAACCATAATATTATTTTATTAGTCATCAAAAAAAGCGAAATAAGTATAATTTTTTATTATTTTATTTAAATGTTTTTAAGTAAACAAAAAAAAAAGGTATAATTTTAATAAGATATATATTTTCAATCTTGTTTGAAAACAGATCTTTTTTTTGAAAGTGAAGTTAGGAAAAATCGTCTTATAGTTTTGAAATATCAGAAGGTTCACACAAAGTCAATGGATTTCCAAAGATGAAGAAACATGTCCGTGCATCAATATAAATAAATGATTATAAGAATTTATTATGATTTTAAATCACTGTTACATAATTTACCAAAAAATAAAAATTATAAAGAAATTTTATTAATTATTAATTATATTTTCTTATTTCAGGTACAGTAAGGAAATATAAATATTAATTCAAATACAAAAAAAAATGTTAATTAAATCAGGAGCCATTCAAATACACAATTAATATACGTTTATATATTCATTAAATACAAATAATGTTAAAACGGTTTAAAGGAAAAAAATACTTTTTATAATTAAAAAAATCACGAACAAAAAACATGTTTTTTTTTAAATGTAAATAAAACAATCCGTGCATTGTCAAAGTCCAGTAAAGTCAGATAGAGAGGTGTATCCGTAACTCCATGGTAACCGCTCAGTCTTATGACGTTTTGTATTAACTTTTTTTTTTCTTTTTTTTCTCTTTTCCATTAACAACATATTACTCAGGCTTCAGACGGTGCCACTGGACTATGGTCTGCCTCGGTTTCGTGATCATGTCTTGCCAGTGTTTTGTTTCGGTCGCGCCGGAACCATTTTTGCCTGAAAAATAATGTAACATCTTTTAATATTGTTTGGAAGGACTTGGGGGAGACCTTTGCCTAGCAGTGGGACAATATAGGTTAAAAAAATATATATTAATATTATAAATTATTATAAAAGGCACTCTTCCACTTTCACAAAAAAAAAAAAACTACTCGACATGCACAATTGTACTTCCTGCCTTTCCTAACGTACAGTGCTCAAACATGGTCTTTTACCAAAGCTCAAAAGACTAGAATCAAGATTTGCCAAAGGGCTATGGAGCGCAGCGTACTAGGCATACCACTCGATCGAAAAAGTAAGAAACACTAAGCTGCGCTTCCTAACGCAAATACAGGTTGTAGGTGCAAAAATTGCTAGGCTGTGGCTGGCTAGTGGGATTGGGCTGGATATGTTTGTCGTATGCGGCCAGAACGGTAGGCGAGATTGGCTACCTTCTGGATCCCGGACGGTCGCCGAGGTAGAGGAATAACAAGGAGTAGATGGCAAGGCGATTTGGACAGTTTCCAACCGGATTGGGCGCAGGAAGCTCTAACGTAAATCCTCTAATTTAATCAGTAAGCTTATATTTTCTCCAAAACTATTGGTGCTAGTTACACTTTCAAGTTCTGGTAAAATATCAACACTCACCAGCCAACAATATCCGTCCAATCAGCTCATTCCTGCCGATGTTATCGAAATCCATGACCTGGACGTCCAGGGAGCACTCCCTGATCTTCTCCCAGGGCACGTTGAACGAGAAGGAGTCATTGAATACTGGATTCAGGGTGCATTTGAAGATAGCCGTCTTGCGCTTCTCAATTCTCTTGTCGCCGAATTGAAGCCACACTTTTACGTAGGGATCTGAAAGAGAGAAAGAACTTATTAAATATCATTATATTAAATATTATTTATATATTAAAGAGTCAAGACTTATTTTGGAGTAGCTTGGTAGCTGAGCGCGACCCATGTATCCGTAGCGAATATACGTGTCGAGCGAAGGCGAGACGCGACTCATATTGGATTGGTTGCCATTTAGTGGCATTTTCTATCTCGAGCTCCTGCGTGCTTCGGAAGCCACGTAGAACCGTTAGTCCCGGTTGTTATCGTTATATGGTGTAGTATGCCAGTGCTGGCCACTAACACACCTGGTTTCCCTGTAAAAAGAGTTACGAGGGTCAGACGACAGTCGGTCTATTGTTCCAAACGCCAGTGTCGCCAAATCTAGGACCATGACTTACAGCGTACCTTTAGGCTCTGAAGTGTAAGCTGAAGACGCGACTAGGAAACGCTTGGACGAACAAGATGTCTCTTTGCTCATTTGAACCTATTTCCCTGTTACGTCTCTAGGGTCTCACCTTAACCCTTCACACAGACAAACCAAATCATAAATGATACCAGAAGGGATTTTACACAGCGTAACAAAACAACTTAGAACCTCAGGGCTAACTACAAGGCAGATGAAGCTGGAAGAAGTTCAAAGGGCCGTTTTCATGTTTTAAGAGGTAAGTTGAATTCTAAATGACTCAAAAAAACATGGCGGCTAACTGAACCCCTAACTAAAACCATATAAGCCCGCAATTTTTTTCGACATTTCTCGTATTCGATATAATGTCTAAAGGCGTGATAATCGGCGTCCAAATCGTAATGTCACTGTAAACAACTAGTGGCAAACATTTGCTTTAAACGCACGATCATTACGAACATATCTTGTGGGTTACATGGTCGACCCTGTGCAACCTGGTATCAGAGTTTTTTCGGAACCACTCGTCTTCCAACAAACACGCTAAAATATGCATAGAAATTGACAAATAAATGATACCTTCTCCTGTCTAGTAAAATTTCATAAATGAAATATATTCTTAACATTAGTCTAGAGTCAAGAAAATAAAAATTCCGGGTATCCTCAATCCTCATAAATTCCCCTCATCTGTTCCTGTCGTCGTAAATCCTGAGGCTGTCTCCAATTAAGATAGAAACAGGATCTTTAACTTACAGCTAATGATTCGATGGTTTTCCTTGAAAATTTCCTTGTGAAATTTTAAAACTCTCATAATTTATTTGAAATACTTGATAATGAAATATTATCAGGAATCTAAAAAATGTATGACCACATATAATTTTTGTATGAATGCACCTTTAAACAGGGATTGAGTTTTGTGACCTAAATATACCTTTTAACTTGAAAAAAAATAAGGATTTTAGAGCATTTTTGGCGGGTAGCAGTAAAACTGTCAAAACGTATTTTTATAGCTCTATTTGTTTTTAAATAAAATAAATTAATATTAATTGTTAAACCATTAAAATCTTATGATTAATTAAAAATAGTTACTGATTTACCTGCTGGCATATTCTCTGCATTACTCCTCTCAATGGAATCACTTCAAGAATCAATGAAAAAAATGATGGATCACTTCAACACTAAAATGGAAGACTTTCAAAGAGATCTGCAGAAAACAACACCCACACCAACCATAAAACTTTTGTCCACTGAGTTTGCAGCATTCAGGACCTTTGTCACGGATTCCATGGCTAATTTTCAGCGGCAATTTGAGTTGTTGATTGAGCGGCAAGATGTACTGGAGAGGCAACTGGATCAATTTGAAACTCGGGGTCGCCGGAAGATACTTTTGTTGCATGGCATTGCGGAGAGCACCAAGGAGAACACAGCTTCGGTGGTAAGAGGCTTGGCGGCAGATAAACTAGGAATCCCGAACCTCAAGGAGGATAACATCTGCCGTGTTCACAGACTAGGCCAAACTCCTCGACAAAAACCTAGGCCCATTCTTATTGAATTTGTCAGCTTGGGCATGAAAGAAAAATTCTGGTCAGCCAAAGCAAGCCTAAAAGGAACTGGTGTAACCATCTCAGAATTCCTTACAAAAGAGCGTCACCGGGCTTTCTTGATGGCGCGTGAAAATTTCGGCATGAACAAATGCTGGACAAAGGACGGATCTGTTTATGTCTTTGGATCCGATGGAGCGCGACATCGCATCTGTTCCTGCGCCGAGGTGAGCAATTTGTGTAGTGCATTGCTGAACGCTGACCGCGGCAGTCTCAACGTTGAGACTGCTTCTACGCCGAAGTTTACTGCAGCTAGCAAAAAATGATGTACCTATCTCCATTTCTTCCTTTAAATTTCCCACCCATTTTCTACTTGTTAATTTTTATTTTTTTTGCCATATACCCGGTTTTTGCTGCTTTAATGTTACCGCACCCACTGATTTCGATACTGCATATTATTTTGTACCACTACTACATCAAATGTTTGTGTTTAAAAATGATTTTTTAACTACCTTTAAATCACAAAACATTTCTAGCGATGTGTTTATTTTTGTTTGATTGCGACTTGTCAATTCGTTGATTGATTCCTATAACATAAATTATGTCACTGTCATATGTCAGTGTCAGTCAATACATATTTTTTAAATGCGGGCGGCAAAAGAACACCGGCTAAAAAACAGCATAATTACCACAGTCGCCTAAATCTATCATCACAAAAAAGTATTGTTAAAAATATTTTCTTTTTCTTTCTATTCTGTTCTGTTCTTAAATATTATTTCAATACATTCCACTTGCTCTGCCCTCTATCTTTGCTGGCAGGTAAATGATATTGTGAATTGTATTCATAAGATTGTTTATAAATAATTAAATATTATATTATTCTTATACACATATTTATATTGGGTACATAGATATATTTAAGTTGTACACAGCACTGTGTGTTATGAGCACAGAGAGCGATGATAGTTTCAAGTCAATATCATCCACAGATAGTTTTTACTCAGTAACCAAGCCGCTAAATGAAGTTCTGAATGATACTTTTTCTGAGCACCCGAAATGTTTCAATGCTGTCCATATCAATGCGCAGAGCATTCCGGGACATTATCCGGACCTTTTAGCCACCTTTGATAGTAAATCCATTCATGCCGTACTTATTTCTGAGTCCTGGTTATTCCCCGGCTTACCCTCTACGTCTGTCTCGCTGCCGGGGTTTCACCTCATTCGCAATGACCGTACTGATAAGAGAGGTGGTGGCGTCGCTATCTATCTACGTTCCAATATTCCTTATAATGTTATTCGTATCTCCCAAATTAAAAATCCTTCTCATGAACCAGAGTACATTTTTCTTGAAGTCACGCTGAATCACACCAGTGTCCTTTTAGGCGTTTTCTACAGTCCATCTGATGACATTAACTACTTTTCATCACTTGAGACTCTTCTTGAAGACATAGCGCCGTCTTATAATCAAATTATCATTATGGGGGATTTCAACACCTGCCTGCTCAAAAACAACCTCCGCTGCTCTTACCTTCTTTCGCTTGTTGAGGCATGTAACTTATCAATCCTACCACTCCAAGCAACTCATCATACCCCGGGATGTACACCGTCGCTCCTCGACCTCATTCTTGTCTCCTCCAAAGATCTCGTTGCTACGCACGGACAGCACAGCGCTGATATGTTTTCATACCACGATCTTCTTTTTCTCTCCTACAAACTTCGCCCACCCAAAAACCGAGCCAAAATCGTAATGCAGCGAAATTTTACCTCAATGAATTTGGACTCACTTCGTGAGGATGCGAGCAACTGCGACTGGGATAGTGTTGATGAATTGACTTCCGTTGACGAGCAGGTAGACTTATTTAATAAAATGGTTATTGAGTTATATGATAGACATGCCCCAGTCCGCCAAGTCAAGGTTAAACATTTCCCGGCGCCTTGGCTCACAGACGAACTCAAATCTACCATCCAGCGAAAACATGCGTTAAAGTCTAAATTTAAACAGAATCCAGATGGATACCGTGATAAATATGTTCATGCACGCAATTTAAGTAATAGGAAGTGCAGGGAGGCACAGCGCCAACATATACACCGCTCAGTTGAAAATGGCGATCCTGCTAAAGTCTGGAAGTTTCTCAGATCTCTCGGAGTTGGAAAAAATAAACCAATGACTTCAAAACATCTTGACCTTAATGACCTTAATAAACATTTCTCATCTTCATCCTTATTTCATGGCAATGACAAACTGAATACGTTAAACCATCTGTCTTCACTTCCAACTCCAGACATCCCTCCCTTTTCATTTAGTCAGGTGGCTGACAGTGATGTTCATAAATGTTTGCTATCAGTATCTTCAAATGCGGTTGGCACTGATGACATTAGTCGTAATATGATCCTGCCAATAATTGACATCCTTCTCCCTGTTATCACTCTCATCATGAATAATTCCCTGTCATCTGGTATATTTCCCTCAGCTTGGAAAAGTGCAAATATAACCCCTATTCCAAAAAAACCCAATCCCTCTTCAATGTCAGATTTTAGACCTATCTCTATACTCCCATTCCTTTCAAAAGTTCTTGAACGGTTAATCCAACAACAACTTAATTCCTTTCTGATCAAAAACAACCTTCTTAATCCATTTCAATCTGGATTCCGCGCAGGCCATAGTACGACTACTGCCTTGGTGAAAATCACAGACGACATCCGCTACGGCCTTGAAAACTCACAGGTGACTGTATTAGCACTACTCGACTTCAGTAACGCCTTTAATACTGTCGATTTTGATGTACTTTTAGCTCTGATGCGAACATTGAACATATGTCCTTCAGCTATTGACTGGTTTCAGTCCTACCTATGTGGACGCCGACAACGAGTGCGCATTGAAAATGACTTCTCTTCCTGGAGTTTAACTTCTTCAGGTGTGCCACAAGGTGGCGTGCTCTCTCCTCTGTTATTCGCTTTATTTATCAATTCTATTTCCTTTCAGCTCCGCACTTCCTATCACCTCTATGCAGATGATCTACAGATATATTGCCATGCCAATCTAGATGATCTCCCCAATAATATAAGTAAAATAAATGAAGATCTTTCTCGGATCTCTGATTGGAGTAAAGCACATGGACTTATCGTCAATCCTGCTAAGACTCAAGCTATCATTCTGGGTGGTTCTTGGAATATGTCTAGAATAGATTGGCCTTCCCTTCCACCCATTATTTTTGATGGTGAGCAAATAGAGTATAGTGAGAAAGTCAGGAACCTTGGGATAGTCTTCGATAAACGTCTAACATGGTCTCCTCAGATTGCGGAAGTTAGTAGGAGGATATTTGCTTCGGCTCGATCACTTACGCGGCTTAAGAATTTTCTTCCTACTGCTACTAAAACCTCACTTGCACAGACCTTACTTCTCCCTATCTTAGACTATGCCGACTCATGTTATCTCGATCTCTCTGAAGAGCATTGCAATAAACTTGAGCGCCTTCAAAACTTCTGCATTAGATTCATATTTGGATTACGAAAGTATGATCATGTTTCTTCTTTCCGCGTGCAACTCAAGTGGCTCCCGATCAGACTTCGTCGTAATTATCATATTCTGTCGCTCCTGTTCACTATACTCTTTATTCCTTCGTCACCTCATTATCTAAAAGAGCGCTTCACCTTTCTCCATCAAGATGACCAGCGACCTGCTCGTAGTATCAACGCCCTTCGCCTTAAAACTCCAACTCATACTTCTGCTGCATACTCTAAATCTTTTACTGTACAAGCAGCACGTCTCTGGAATGCTTTGCCTGAAGATATTCGCACTGCTCAGACTATAACCAGTTTCAAGAGTCGCTTGAAAGAATACTACCTCTCACTTTGACTTGATACTGCTGTTATTTTCGCTTAGATATTCATACAGTACGTATGAATGTTACAGTACCTATGTAAGTTATTTAAGTATGTTATGCATATATATGCAATATTTGTGTATGTTTATAATTTTCAACTATATCTGTTGCTGTACCCACCCTAACTTAACTGTTTCTCTTTCACCTCGTAAGGGTTGACTGGAAGAGATTGCATAGCAATAAGTCCGCCTTTGCTCATATTATGTTGAAGTCTTTGTAAATGTTATATTATTTGTTACTATGTGTGGGCAATAAAGATATTTTGTATTGTATTGTATTGCATTAAATAGATAAATGAAATGCTATTTTTGAAAAGTGTAAATCACGCAAAATGGACGAATCGAATTACTTTTGTTCGATATCATTCAAATATGATTCATAAATTTCTCAAATAGGGCGGGATGGGGGGCGGTCGCGAAAATTGCAGCACGCGTTAACGTATTTATATTTAACAAAACCAAACCACGACCAAGAGGGATTTTTCATCTTCATCACGCGTGAATGGATAGAACAATTTTGCTAATCGATTTTTTGGTGTCTACTATTGTCAGAAAGTTCTTATGAAAGAAAAGAATAAGGAATTGAGCAAAATATTTGAAATTTTAATAAAAGTTATGACAGAACAACGTCTCGTTTCAACTAAATAATTGAAAATTAAATGTTACCAACGCTAAAGTGCATAATTTATAATAACCCATAGATTCCCAAGAAAGATCGACATGAAGAGTTACTCTGGATGCCCTCTGCCCCAGATAGGGGGGACCATAGTACCAAATAAGTCAATATTATTTTAGAATACTATTAAAAATTAATTTAAAAGCTTTTAGTCTTACTAAGACTAAAAGCTTATTTCTCAGAAATTTCGTGTGGTTAAATTATCATATTGCATGTAGCCACTTCAATTCTTAGACTTCATTATCTGCAGGTGTGCTCACTAATTCAAGTAGCGATCTGTTTTTCGAAGCGTTATATGGGTCAAACACGTAATATTCTGAGATGACTGTTATGAAACATGGAAAGAATTAAGCAATAAGGATTAATAACTGTTCTTATCCTTAAATAATAAAAAATAGAAACCTCCGACTTCCGCAGCCAACACAAGTGGCTCCCTATCCGACTTCGCAGAAATATGAGAATCCTTTGTCTCCTATTCAACGTCCTGTACAATCCCTCCTATCCTTCTTATCTAAAGGATCGTTTCTCCTTTTCCCGTCCGATTGATGCACCTTGCCGTTCCCACCTTAGAACCCTCCTCAATATTCCCATCCATCATTCCAATTCCTACACTCACTCCTTTTCAGTCCAAGCGGTAAGATTGTGGAATTCTTTGCCAGCTGACATACGAGACTCGAAAACTATCTCAATATTTAAGAAACTAGTTAAAGAGTATTATCTGTCCTTAGCACAATAGATATTTATGTATGTATTTTATATGTAAGTTTATTAAGTATGTATTATTTGAAATAGTATGTGTGTATGTATGTTTATATTATAAGGATTTTATAAAAGTTTTACCTAGGTAATTAGGTATAGTCTTCACTTTTCCTTTCTTTTTTGTACACGTTATTACCCTTTTCATGTCTTTTCCTCTCTTGGGCCTGCTGGAAGAAATTTCTTTAGAAATAAGCAGCTCCCTTGTACTTTCTTTTCCTCTTATGTATAATCCTTTACATTTTTATTGTGTACATGAATAAAGTAAAGAAATAAATAAAGTTAGTCCGTTCGCATGGGCGCTATTTAGAAAAATAATATTTTACCTGGTTAGTTAGTTTAATAGATACTTAAGAAATAGACCAAGCAACTAAAACCGCTCAAACTAGAACACGAAGGGTTTCGTACCATTACCGATGCACTCTCTATCACGGTCCGTGAGATACAGCCTGGGAGCAGTAACGTGAATAGAGATTTTTCATATGGTAGGCAAAAAATAATTTCAAGAACTCTACTGTTTATGATTGTAATATATTATATTTGCTTAAAAAAAATTTTTGGTAAGGAAGAAAAAAATGTATAATTACAACTGCACAGGGTAAGCAATGTCTAAATGTCTTTATGGTGTGCACGTCACTGCCTGGGTGTCAATTCCGCTAACAAACTTTAAAAGATCATGCAACTGATATTCTATTATGACACAATTACGATACATTTTTAATGTGCTCAATATTGGTATTCTGCTAATACAATTTTGAATCTCAATTTAATTGCAACGAAATAGTAATTGTATGGTAATAGTAGAAAAAATGTAAATTTAATAAATAACAGAGTACCGATTATTGAAGGAATTGATGATTTACTGAATTGCAAAATTTTCGAGTTGCAGTTCAATGGCATGCCAATGGAATACGATTGGTCTTAAAATTAGTTACAGAATACTAGAAACGTCAAAAGTTGTCATTGCGATCCAATTACGATTCATTTGTGCACTATGTAAATTAAGAAAATTGACACCCTGATGACAGACGGACGGACTGCGGAGTCTTAGTAATAGAGACAAGTTTTACCCTTTAGTTACGGAACCCCTAAAAAGTGACCGGCCGAAAATTTGAGTGATTGAGAAGTGGCAGAATTTTACTAGAATCTGTTAGGATCGACAATATTCTGTAAAATTAAGATATGTACAGTCCGTCTCAATAGAAAAAGAGAATAATGTAAACAATGGCAATTTATTAAAATTACTTGCCAATCACTTACATTCGATCTTCAATGTTTATCACATTCACATCTCAATGAACCCACAAATCATTTTCACAAAAATCGACAAACCTGCCTCAATGTCAGACGGCCATATTTGTTTACATTATTGTCTTTTTCCATTGAGACAATGGGGTGGCAATCTGTGATTGAGAAAGACTTTACATCCATTCCATTTTCATAATAGTGCACAGACTTTAAAATAATATTGTTGATTATAATTATAATTGAATTAATATTTAATTCTTCTGCATGTAATGCATTTATAAGAGAAGAGCGGGACTCACCAGGCACAAGTTTTCTTAACTTAAATGGTGGGACTCTGCGACCTACTTATTGTGAATTGTAAAAGAAGAATAAATGAATTTTGAATTTGAATTGATGGTTTCCTACCTGATTTCCCGTTAATATCCTTAGCTTTCAGATTCCTAGCTTTGAGCAGCGTCAGGGTCAGTACGCTGTTGCTGGGATGGTAGCATAGTGACGTCAGCAGCTCTCCACATTTGTCCTTGGCTGGAGGCTTCAGCGCCTTCCAGAATGACGGCTTTTCGCTGAGGTCCACCTGGAATTTATGTTAAATATACGAGTATATAGAGGGGCAAATCACATATTTTGAGTTAACCCAAGCACAGAATTAAAGTCCATTCGAACTGACGCGAATCCCATGCGACTGGCGGGTCGCCCACAGAAATAAGAATCATTAGAAGTGCCGTAGCGTATGCCAAAGTTAACTGGCCTGCTAATGACACTTCTATATATTCTTATTTATGTGGGTGTCCCGCCGGTCAGGATTCGCGTCAGTTTGAATGGACCTTTGTAATAGTACTATAACATACATACCACACCTTACTTCACAGATTTAGGGTAAAAATCGAGAGTACGTTAACCGTGGGCAAAACAATAGGATGCTGCTGCGACGACTATGGCGCAGTTACGGTGAAAAACCCAATTCCCACGGGAAGCATACTTTGTTTCCAGTTTGGTTAGGACATTGCAGGCTTGAATCACCTGATTGTCTGATAATAAAGATGATTCCGTGCTTCGAAAGCCACGTTAAGCCATTGGTCCTGACTGCCATCGTTAAAGGCCGAAAGGCAGTTCCGAACAATTCTGAAAGCAGGGTGTACAAGGTCGATTGACATAGTAAACTAAACGAAATGATGATGATGATTGTGTGAGCAATCAATCGATGGAAAAGATTGTTAATCTTTCGATTTTATATTCCTGTGGAAGTTTTTTTATGATTTGAAATTTAAATTCTGTACTAGATAAAGTTAAAATTAAGTCCGTAACCACTTAATTTTCCTCCTCTTTTTTATTGTACATCTAGTAAAGAAAATAAGTCTTCTAAACTCTCCATATTTGTGCCCCGAGCGAATTAATTAAAGGATTCGAAGTTAGCGCCTTAAATTTTCTTCACGGCAAAATTACTTGCTTACGAAAGCAAACTTTTGCTCAGTAATTTTGTGTTATTTGCGAGTCCGAAATGCTTTACTGTTATTTGTTATCTTAGACATTTTATTCACTTGTAACAATAGTAATTTATTTATTTATTATTTATTAAATCTTTATTGTTGCAAAAAGTACACATGATTATAACAATTGGCGGACTGAATGCTAAGAGCATTCTCTACCAGTTAACCTTTGGGAGAAACAGATAGTTTGGCGCAAAAAAGTTCAGATGGAAAAAATTTAATGTAATGTAAGTAATATATTACAAAAACTATATTAAAAAAGATATTTTTTTATTAGCACTAAACATTTTTATTGAAACATTTTGCTGTAAATGTTAGTTAAAATACAGTACCTGGGCGACCGAGCTCCGCTCGGTAGTTATGGTATCCATCCATACTAATATTGTAAATGCGAAAGTCTGTCTGTCTGTCTGTCTGTTGCTCTTTCACGGCCAAACGGCTGGACGGATTTTGATGAAATTTGGTATGGATTTAGTTGAAGCCCCGGGGTCAAACATAGGCTACTTTTTGTCGCAGGTGGAGCTGCGGGAAACAGCTAGTGGTGGTATATATGGAAAACAGAATCACAATAGAGATGCAAAATAGTAAGCCGGGTAATCTATGATATTTTTTCCACCTTTACATACATTAGGCCCATTTCTACTGGCTTTGAGGTCGGTTTTCTCCTCCTATGAACTACTTCAAACCTCTTTCCACACTATATACGCGCGATTTATACTGATTAATATTTTTATACTTCAAAACAAAAAAAAGAAAAACAAAACTTTCTTTAGTTGGGATTTGAACCTGGAACCACCAGAGTACAAAGCAGATGTCTTAACCACTGGGCTATCGAAGCAGACCCGCCGACGCCGAAATTATTGTACTATAACTACAATTTCATGCGGAAAATCTTTTTGCTGGAAAATATGGAAAAAACGAATTTTCCCAGACATGAAACCTGGCTAGATTAATTTTTTGACTTTATAAGAAGCTATGTTTAAAATTTCAAAGAAATCGTTAGAGCCGTTTTCGAAAACGCGAGACAAATATATATACATAGGTACATACAAATATTGCTCGTTTAATAGTATAGGATGACGTGTCTAAATTGTATTTTTCGATAGAATCTTTGATTTATCCTTTAATTTAGCTGAACAGATTTCTATTATTTTTTAAGAACAAGCGAAATCTTTAAAAAAAACATCTTCCAAAACGAATACAACCAACAGAGAAACAAGCAAAATTAAAACACGCCTCTTTTTTACAAGGGTTTAAATTATAAATAGGCACTTAACTACTAGTAATTATCAAAGAATTTATCTCAATCTTTAATATGCTTTTTCAATTTTCCGAAAGGTTGCCTGGAAGAAATTGCTATAGCGATAAGAATTGATGCGACAAAGAAATTGTAATTGCTTGTATTTAACAATGTATCCTGGTTGTGCAATAAAGAGTTTTTGTATTGTATTGTATTTTAGACTTATTTCAAAATAACACTGTGCTGTACACTGACTGCGTCAACAACTTAATGGTAAATGTGTACAGCACCTCTGGCGGATAGTAAGGTAACTAAGAAATTCCATATTCAATCTTAACACGGTCGCTAGCGTCTGCGTTAAAACAATCTCGTAGTAGTACTGGGCTATATACGGAACCCAAATTGTCAATTTCCCTGGTGATTTAAATTGCTATCATACGACATATCCGCGGGGCGTTAATGTGTGTTAATATTAATAGAATTTTAGACATGTGTGAGATAATCAGGGTAGGACAAATTAAGGGATGTTATTTTTAACCCTTTCGATTTCATCATTATTTTTTGGATGGAATAATTAAACTTTTACACTGTACTTTTAAGAAAAGTCCCGAAAAAGTTAAAAATTATTTATTAAGACCCTATTTTTTGATACCGGAATAGATTAAGGAAAAATAAACAATTTGCCGTCTTCTATTTAAATGGGAATTAACGAAAGACCACCAGATGGCAGCTGGAAACAAGCGGAATCATCTTAATTTTCAGACAATCAGGAGATTCAAGCCTGCAATGTCCTAACTAGAGATGGGCGCCTTCCCGGAAAATTTTCGACCTCTGGAAATATTTCCACTGATTCCCATTTATTCCCTTCTAATAGTGATTTTTCCGGGAAGAAAAGAAAACTTTTTATTTACACCGAAATATATATTTACATTTAAAATGAGAATTTTATAACAAATGATCAACACACCCTGACACCATGTTTGTAATCTCTTCTCAGAAATATGACGTAATTCCTAGTAAGCGCTAGTCACCGGAAAATAACTGATAATCGTACCGTCGGTCGCGCCACTCCACATACTAATATAGTCGGTTTTTGTTTTGCGCACTCTTATCAATTAAAAAAACCGAAATACCTAAACTTTACTTCCATCTCAGGGACTCTAAACTCTCTAAGTTATTTGGCAAATCTATCTATATACATATCCATACTAATATTATAAATGCGAAAGTCTGTCTGTCTGTCTTTCTGTCTGTCTGTTACGCTTTCACAGCCAAACCGCTGAACGGATTTTGATGAAATTTGGTATGAATGTAGTTGAAGACACGGGGTCTGCGGGAAAAAGCTAGTATGTATATAAAAATCGATTGCTGTTCGTTAATCTCGCTTAAACTCGAGAACGGCTGGACCGATTTGGCTATTTTTGGTTTCGAAGTATTTCCGGAAGTCCAGGGAGGGAAGGTTTACATATATACATACATACATACCATCACGCCTTTTCCCCGCAGGGGTAGGCAGAGACTACGGATTTCCATTTGCAACGATCCTTACAGACTTAGAAAGGTGAATATATAATGAGGCGGTACGAAGTTTGCCGGGCCAGCTAGTTTGATATATATTAAATTAAATTTAACAAAATCATAATTTTCCGGGAATTTTGAAAACACCCGGAAATAAATGGGAATTATTATTTTTTATCTTTCCTTCCTTTTCTATTCATTTCTTCCCTTTATAATTTCTTCCCGCTGCCCATCTCTACCTAACCAATCTAGTAAACAAGTAAACAAAGTATACTTCCCGTGGGAATCGAATCCACGATCTAGTCTCAGGGAGCATTAACCACTAGACCTAGAGGCAGTTAGTCGCCTTTACTAGGTAATCAATATACTAATATACATCATCATTATCCTAGCGTTATCCCGGTTGCATCCTCTGCTGTTTGCTTCAGAGCCCAGGGTCCGCTTTCCTACTTTTACGTCTCCACTTCGCCCGGTCTTCAGCATCAATTAATATACTTAATACAATACAAATACTCTTTAATGCACCAAAAAAATATACAAAAACATTTTAACATTAGTGAAGCACAAAGACGGACTTAATTAAGTCTGGTCTTACCTGACATAACGGTAGAAACACTTCTCCGATGGAATCATCCCTCGAGAATCGGTCGTAGTCGAAAACGTGCAAGTGAAGTACCTGAAAAATAACCAACGTTATTTACATAAATGTTATTATACATTAAAAAAAAATGGTTTGGTTTTGGTACATACGTTAACGTCGGGACTTTTGGCGGGAAGCTGTGAAGAGCAGTATTGGCGCTGTATTTTATTTTCCAATATTTGTGTTTTTTTTTTGTGTGTTTGTGCATAATAATGGTTGATTATTATTCGCAAAGTGTTCGATAACAAGCGTGAGTGTTGGGAAGTGACACAGTGTTAGATTTATGTGATTTTCATGCTTGTTGCCAAAAGCTCCTAGTAATCGCTAAGTGCAGTTTTTCTACCACTTCACTTAGCCTAATTCTTCTGACTAGACTTGACTACCGACTAGACTTTTAGACTTGACTAGGACTTGACGAAACCACACTGTAGGACTGAAGAAGATAGAAAAATTAAGAAGGGCTTTAAAGGACTTGTATCCATGGCCGTAAAACCCATTACAAAAAAAAATACGTTAACGTCATTTGCATTTAGCGTGATCAGTCTCTTTGTCTATGTCACGAACATGAAGACTGTCTTGAATTTGCGAGTTTCATATGCGATTTTGTCGCGTCGCTCCACAAATCCATCGCAGTTATCAATATCATCAGTCCACAGTTGGACATGGGCCTCTCCTTATCATTTCCAAAATGACCGGTTGGAAGCGGCGTGCGTCCAGCGTTTGCCTAGGACTTTTTTCTGGTCGATGGATGTCCAACGCTTGCCGGTTCGTGGTTTATTCGAGAACCTTTCTGGCCTATTGCCCATCGATTCTCAATGTTACGTGGCCCACTGCCACTATAAAATGAGTAGTTTATATACCCAAATAATAATAAAAAATCACAGTTTTTCTACATACCCGACTTTGCAGCTTCTGTATAGGGAACCCTTCAAAATAGAAGGTCTCATTCCACCGAGGGTTAAGAGTTCGCCTTTTGATCTTCGTCTCCAACCGGTGTTTCTTATCCGGGAGGAGAGTCACGCGCACGTAAGGGTCCGAGGTACCGCTGAGATCCTTTGCTGGTAGTTCTTTACCCTAAAAAAAATTGTTGTAAATTAATAATATTAATTACACCACATCTAGCGCCAAAGGTCTATCCGCTCACACTTAGGAGTGTGAGCGGGATAGACCTATAAATACATACTTCCATATCTATAATTAATATCATAAGTGAGAAAGTACTTCGTCGTCTGTTACGCGTTCACGGTCAAACCGCTGAACGGATTTTGATGAAATTTGGTATGAATATAGTTGAAGACACGGGGTCAAACATGACTGTTTTTTGACGCAGGCGGAGCTTCGGGAAACAGCTGGTATGTAATATGAGTACGGGTATAGCTCGGTCCCGCTCGTACATGGTCATTGCGGGACTTATAAAGCAAAGAATCTATGGACTTCTTCTTCAAATTACGTATGACATTGACATAGTAAAAGTCGCAGGAAGACGCTGGATTCAGGCCGCTTTAAATCCGATTGGAGATCCATGTGAGAGGTCTATGTTTAGCTATGGACGTCTTGTGGCTAAGCTGATGATAACTTTTCCCCCTTTTACTAAGAAATCAGCCAGAATATTGAGAAAGGAATGTTTATTTTTGTTTCCATGCACTTTGGCAAGACCCATAGAATAAAGATAATTTAACAGAAAAGATATTTCAAACAAGATAACGTTAATTAAAAAAACTTAAAACTCCGACTGCATTTCTGTGTAATTTGGAAAGGAAAAATCTTACAAAATCCGCCATTTTGTTTTTATATCATTTTGATATAACCTTTGTTAGTCTCACAGTAAATACGAATCTAACGACACCTCTCAAGCTAAAATCGATCAAGCCGTTCAGGCTGCAGAGAGTGCTAAACAAATGTACATACTCTCGAAAAACATAATCCTCCTTCTGTCGCAGTTGTGTAAAAAGAGTATTTAAAACTCCATTAAATTCCAAACTATTTGCTCAATTCTATGATTGTTGCGAGTCATTGTATATTATTTGAAACAACAAAATGGATTCGTGAGGATCAAATTCAGACGCCATATTTGTTTTCCATTTAGAACCCCGCACGCAAGAACAACATTGGAAAATAACAAAAAGTGATTTTCAGATTTGGATTACATAAAGATCCAAGTAAAATATTATGATAGGGCCTTTTAGTTTAGGGACTAAAACGACTTGGAAAATTGTTTGTATAATAACTACCTAAATACATTCTTAACTAGTTGTAACACGCAGCTCCATCCGCAGAAAAAGTAAGCAATAGGCCGAATGTGGTCTATGGTCTATGGCACAGATGGTAAAAAAATGCTACTGGGGCGAATAGCAGTAGTTAATTGAGGGGTTTATTGATAACTAGCTGTTACAGCAGCTCTGCTTGCGTCAAAAAGTAGCCTTCATATTTGACGTCGTATCTTCAACTATATCCATACCAAATTTCGTCAAAATCGGTCCAGAGTTTTAGTTGTGAAAGCTTAACAGACAGACTTTCACACTTTTAATATTAGTATAGATAGTGAGGACTCTATGCAGAAAACAAACACACATTGTTTATAAAAATTATCCTTTTAAATTCATCGTTGAAATACAACAAATTAAAATATTGAAATTTTACCTGAATGATCCTCAATATCAAGGTGGTATTCTGGAAGTCGTACTCCAAGCTGAAGTGAATTTGACCGACGTTCTCCGAAGGCTCCGAGTTGTCGATGTACATGTCCACCAGCGAGATGGAGCGGTTCTGGAGAAACGCCATCTGTCAGCCCAAAGCGGAGACACTTTAGGTTGTGTCACGGCTAGTGAACACGGCGCTTATGATTGTGAACATGGTGAGGTCGTGAACATTTTTGAACATTGTGTTAGATATGGTAAGGTCGTGAACATTTTTGAACATTATGTCAACATATGGGATGTTTGTGAACATTGTGTTAACGCATGGTAAAATTGTAAAAAATGTGTTAACAAATGGTAAGTAATTATGTTACTATAAGAAAAGATTGTGAACTTTTGTGAATATCTCACATATAATTGGGCTTCTTGAAAAATTGTGGATTTAACAAAAAAATCTCTATATAATATTGGAAAACATGAGAAAAGGCTTAATTGATTTAATTTATTATGTGAATGTGCATTTATGTAGGTACTGGTGATAAATTATGATTGTTGCATAATGTGTTCAATCGTGTTCACAAATATTATGGTCAACATTGCAATTGTTCACTGCACAGTATATAATTTACATGCCTAAAAAGGAGAGTGAACCTGTTCGTATTATTATGAAAGTATTTTTTGATTTTTTCAAAAATGCACACAAGACAAATCTACTTATCAAAAGTCTAAATTTATCTATTCTAATTTGTAATGCACTAATTTATCTAAATGTATACATTTTTACTTTTTTAAAGTATTTATGAGTATACATCTTATCATCAACTTAAATTCTACTTGCTAATAAGAAAAAAATAAAAGTTTTAATTAATTACGAGGCTACAATTTTTATTAAATATATGTTTATTTAATAAAAAAAAAGATATTATAATTAATTATAGACAATACGACAAAAATTAAAAATGCTGCCAGAATAGGGGGGAAAAAAAAAGTCAAAAATTTCTGATCTAGGTAAAGTCGTAATAGCAACAGCGTTTTAAATTCTAGCTACATAATTTTGTGTCGTATTGTCAAATTTGGGATTTCTAAAATGTCATCGTAAATTATTTATAGACGTTAATAAAGCCGATTCGAGTCCACGAATCGATGTTTCTCGCACACGTTCGTTAAAGTCCGATTCAATTCGTCTAAATTGAATCGTCGGCAAATACATTCAGAGTCCGAAATTGAACAAAAATGTGTTTCAAACAATTTGCGTCAAACTGAAACGTTTTTGTAATAAATCGACTAATACAAAAGCAAGTCTAGAACACTAATTAAATTTAAAAAAGCATTTTAATTCATCTTTTATGATAGAATGCAACTATTTCTCAACTACCCACCAGAATCAGAATTAGAATCGTTTATTTTGCTAGAATACATGTACACCATAAAATTTTGATATTTTTTTTTTGAAATTACTAGACACTGCTTTATATAGACGCATCAGCTGTAACAGCTGCCTGTCTATAATTAAATAAATAAATAAAATCTATGGCTTCCTAAAAAATAAAACCGAAAAGAAATCGTCTCATTTTCACCAATTTATACACTTATGACTATTATTTAAAAAAATATGTAAAAACAGAGAAAAAGCTTCATAAATACACTAAAAACTAAATGAAAATTCAAGACATCGTACTCAATTTTCTTTAGTATATTATAAAAAATTTTGCAAGCCAATGAATCTAAAAATCTGTATCTTAAAATCTGAATCTAAAAATGGTACCGTTTTGGATAATAAAAGAGACGTATACATAGTAAAATTCCATATGCTATATTAAGCTGCCCGAGAAATGTGAAAAACCTTTATTGAACTTTACAATTACAATGAAAAATGTATGTAATTGTCTTTGATTCTCCAAACATTGTAGTCAGAAATGTCATACCATTGTTAATGAAAAACATATTGACATTACAGACGATTCGAATAAAAGAAAAGAACAAATTAAATGAATAAGCAAATGTGTAACGAATGTAAATTAAAATATTGAAAATACTTTCTTGTATATGAAAAATATTTTGTTATCAATTATTGATTGTACATAAAAAAAAATGAAGGACAATATTTTTGTATCTCCTCGGACTTCAAAATTATTATCTTAAATTCTCATCACGTATATATTTAAATAAAAATTGCCATGGATAATGAGGCTGAAAGTTTGTTTGTTTGTTTGTAATATCTTTATTGTACAAAATAAAACAAATAATTTACATACACAGAAATGTAAAAACAATAAGTACAATGGCGGACTTGTCCCACTTAGGGATCTCTTACAGTCAACCAGCGAGTGACAGGAGAAGATATGCTTACCAGAAAAGTTTTTGAATATCTAATATGGAATTGTCTGTTTTACTTTTTTTTAAGAACATTTGCATTTAGTATTCATCAAATCAATTATTTTAATTCGAATTCTATATTTTGTAGTATTTTAATTTGCACAAAAATAAATTAGGAAGTAAAAAAAATTTTGTGTTCTTTATACTACTTACTAGCTGTTTCCCGCAGCTTCGCCTGCGTCAAAAAGTAGTCTTTGTTTGACCCCGGGTCTTCAACTATATTCATACCAAATTTCTTAAAAATCCGTTCAGCGGTTCGGCCGTGAAAGCGTAACAGACAGATAGAAAGACAGACAGACTTTCGCATTTATAATATTATAGTAAGTATGGATATAGTATGGATTTTGTGATATTTTGATGTTTTGAATGTCTTCACTTTTAGTTTTTTTTTTCAATATATTAATGAAACTTCTAAATGCATTTTTATGCAACGTAAACTTATGATAAAATAAAAAAATGTTTACATTTAAATACAAAGTTTTAAATCTATTGAAAAATCTATTTATGATAAAAGCGTCATTCTAAAATTTTATATCATTTCATAAAAAATGCAAATAAGAAAATGCGAAGCAAAAATGTTTTTTTTTTTATTTAATTTTTGATTCGCATTTTTGAAATCATAATATTAATTATATTATAAGAATAATAATAAACCAAAAATAAAAGGAAATTCTTTTTTATATTTAGTGCTTAAATTTCTATTTAGACCTATAATTTGCAGAAACTACTTTTCTAACACTAACCTAAAGTGTTTAAAGTGATGTTTAAAAGTTATTTACATTTGTCGGTGTTTAAAATCTATAAAAACGTGAGTTTACTCCAGTCAGTGGTATTATTATTGAAAAACTTCACAATAATTCTAAAAAAACAATTTAAAATATAAGCTATTTGTCTCATTAGTGCAAATTTTAATCTTCAACTATAATAAAGCAATTATTGAAAAATCTCAATCAAAATAACAAAGTGAGAAATTTCGTAAGCGTAAAAAGTGAAGCATTTTTTTTTTTCTATTTTAAAATTATTTTTTCTTCTATTTCTTTCATATACAACCTCTTCTACCTACCATTTTTGAAGGAGAAAGCATGGAAAAAGAATCCATAGTTTAGAGATAGGTCACAAATTAAAAAAAAAAAACTAAATACACTATACTATGAAAAAAGACGGCTCGTATTTTTGTAATTTCACACGACACAAGGGTTTTGTTGTAAGGAAACTTCAATAATATCTGACAGTGGTTAGGTCTTAGTTTGCATAACTAATTTTCATATACGGATTAACGTCATTGTATAACAGTCGTGATAATATAATACATTCATCTCTGAATAAGTTTTATAAAAAATTAAAATGCAACGCAAAAGGTTCATTCGATATGAAATTTCAAAAATTATAGGATTCATGCTGTTGGAATATTGCAGATATAAGTGGTAGGAAATGTCAGCTGATGCCACTAATTGACGAATAATAAAGATGATTCCTTGCTTCGGAAGTACTCCATGTTCGGAAGGCACGGTAAATCGTGGGTTAGGTGATTAGCTCGATCGGAAAAATCAGACAAATAAGATCATGGATCTTATTTGCCTGATTTTTCCAGAGGACATACAGCAGTCAATTCATTGCAATAAATTACCGCAAAATAGGACCATGATTTAAAGCACACCCTAGGCTCATTAAGGGTTAGCTAAAGACGTAATGGAAAACACGCTTGGATGAATCAAGATTGTTTCTTCATATTCTCCAAAGCTTTTAAAACTCCACCTACTCAAAAAAGCCTTCAAATTATTTTCAGGATTGATTCAATATAAATGTCTAAATATAGAGGTCAAGAACAGAATTCGTTCGAAAAAACCTTTCACAATTCTATATTGTTAACGTTTGGCTTGACCTCGGATGTGTCCACTATAAATAATTCAACGGAGTAGTCAATAAAACCTAAATGGATAGAAAGAGGTTGTTGCATTTTTATATGGCTACTGGATGAGGCAGAGGCATGTCCTTTAGGCATTCGAGATTTTCGGACAAGTGACGTTTGATGCCATCCAATGACGAATTCGTCCAGGTCATCCCATTATCTTTTACGTTGGATTGGGCTGGACATGTTCGCCGCATGCCGCCAGATAGATGGGCTCGACTAGCAACATTCTGGGTCCCTGACCAAACCAGTTTTTCTATCATAAAATCTTTGAGATGTGGCAGAAAAAACTCGTCTAGTTGTCGTTGCATTCCAGTTCCTCAAAGGGAACTAAGTACTAGTTTTATTCTTCTTGTCGAGTCGTAATGGCTACGATGTCATATAAGGCTAGATAAATACGTGTCAACGTTGATCACTCTGTCGTTGGCCGATCCAAGATCATCTAGTCGATTACTAGTAGTTCTCCTACTTCGTGGCGAGTTGACTCTGGCAGTTATTAAACTTTTGGGGACCAAAACTCCGCCACCGATAAGACTAGTAGTAGTAGTAGTAAATAGTAGACTTCGCGTAAATCCTCCGAATTCGAAACGTTTAACAAAAAGACTGGTAACGAACTACCCCCTTTTTTGAGATTTTATTTCATAGCACCTTTCAGGCGACATACGATGTTGGCACCAAATATGATTGTAATACGTTCCTAAATATCACTTAAGTAAACTAAAAAGGGGGGATCCCCTTTGCCCTCAGTTTTTGCTACAATCACAACTCATGATCCTGGTGTTAAACCAGTCAGTTTCCCTTTAAAAAGGGCTACGGTGATCATAAGGCAGTCGCTCCATTGTAATATCCAGTACCGACAAATCAAGAACCATGCCAGCAGCGTATATAGCCTAGGATCTGAAACATGCTTGAGGCCGAAGAGATAAGGGGGTAAGTTGGGTTACTTAAAAAAAGGATACCACTTCACTCTAACACTTTCACCTGTAGTAAGTAGTATACTTTTCGTTGTAGTCCACTGTATCTATAACTCAACTAAGAAAAAAAATACAACTATATTTTCATGAATCCTAGCAAACCCTTTTAAATATCTGAACTATTTCAGATAAATGTATGAAATAACTTTAACGTAAGCAATTTTATCTTGGGACGATATTTTAACCCTTTTTACCTGAAGGGTACTTTTTTTGCTGAAAACGCAATACATTGATTTGGAGCCTAGGATTTATTGAGTTTTGTAGGGATTTATACATACCTACATATTTTGTTGCTTTATTAAACTATGGAAGAAAATATTGTCTATCGATTTCTGTAGATAGGGGAGATTTTGCTCAACAGTGGGAAAATCAAGGGTTATTATGAAACCGATGGCCAAATTTTAACTGTATGCTACCACGAGGTAAAAAAAACCGAGTTTTATATTTTATTGAAAGTCTCTTCTAAACACACTGTTAAAAGGTAATTATTTCCAATAACCAAAATCTTCTTTGCGAGTCGACTCTGGCTGTTATCAAACTTCAGAGGACCAAAACTCCGCCACCGACAAGGCATTGCCGGTCGCTTCGTAGAGGTCGCTGAGCGCGCAGGTGGCTGGGCACGCAGGTTTGGGGAGAGACATCGCACTGGCAGGCCACCTCCGAGCAGCAGCCCCACCTGAACATGTTTTCCTTCGGCCTACGAGAGTCCGGAGTCTGTTTAAAGACTTCCATGTAATAATAACCAAAATAAAAAATACCTGTAGGTACAATACAATATTGTCTATTGCACAAAAAAACAAAACATTACAGAAAAATGTTAACAAGACAGTGAGGAACAAAGGCGGACTTATCGCCAAAGCAATATTATGTCCAGCAATTAACTGACTGGTAAAATAATAGGGCAAAAGAAAAATTCGCTCTCAGTTTATCCCCTGGGCCACTCAGCACCTCAAGAAAGCCCACGTAGGGTCTATCCTTACATTATTCATGGGACGTCTGTTGGAGGTGCCTTTGATTGTGTACGAATGTTAATCTGAATAGTTACATCTCTTCATTCATAAGTTATATCGTCAATCGATCCCGTATACCAGGAGTCAGAGTTTTCAACATTTTCGGCATACCAAAAGCAAGTTATGAACGCGAGGGCTATTTTTGAGAATGCAAAACCGGCGAATCAACTGATTTTTGTTTATTTATTTAACTTTATTACATGACATGTGAATGGCGGACTTAAAGCCGTAGGCTTTCTCTACCAGTCAACCAATCGGGGTTGCAGAAAAAGTGATTAATTTATGCTAAGTGTTATATAAGAGTTGTTATGAAGTTATAGTAAACTTACTTCTATATATACAAAACCTAAAAACAAAAATATATAAAAAAAACAAAAAGGAATTAAAAACTGTTAATAAAGCCATCTGACACAACACCGCCTAACGAGAATCAGAATCAGAATCATTTATTTTGCTAGAATACATGTGTAAAATGGTTAACAAAATTTTTCCGTCCAGTGTATTCTGTCTGCTAGCAGACGTGCAAAATTATTTATAACATTTAATTTCATTATATATTACTAGCTGTTTCCGGCAGCTCCGCCTGCGGTATATAGCCTATGTTACTTAGGGTGAATGTAGCTTTCCAATGGTGAAAGAATTTTTGAAATCGGCACAGTAGTTTTTGAGTTTATTCATTACAAACATACACACAAAAATACAAATCTTTCCTCTTTATAATATTAGTGTAGATGTAGATAGATATATATTACGATGTAAAAATAAAAAAAAAAAAAAACAATAATAAATTAGTTAACAATTCAATTCAAGTCAAACGAAAATCACTAAAAATATTATAAAAATTATTAATATAAATTGCTAATAAAAATTCTTGTAATTATAAATAACTTAAACAATATCAAAAAAAAAGGAATTTTCCTTTTCCGCTAGTACTTGTATGGTACGGTTGGCGGCAAACAATTTATTCGTTACATTTTTAAATGGGCAGCCAACTATGTTACATCACTGGATCAGTATCTAAATAATAGCATACTTTCTAGATGCTTTTAATGAAGAAATGTGTGAATGCACTTCTAACTTATGAATAAAAATATCCTGTGGCTGAAATTGTCAATGTAAAGGTGAGTGTTATTTTGAACATCAAAACTTTTTACATGAGATGTGTTATTGTTTTATACCGATTAATTTTAGTAACACATTTTGGTTAGAGTGTACGAAAGGGTGCGCAGTGGTACGAGACTTAGAACATTTTTTCATCGATATTTTTATGTCTTATCAACACCTATTTTTTTGATATCAGGGTTTGGGGATCACTAATATATAATTTGAGGTCATGTGACCATTTTTCCTGCGGGCGATGTTTTCCGAGTTAGAGTCAATTTTTTGAAAGATCGCCTTAGTGACGGAACCGACTTTATGGAATCATTAGGTTAGGTTATACGAGGTTATCTTCAGATCACCAATATGAGCGAGCGAGCGTTCAACTTCGTCACAAAACGTGACATTCAGTGAAATTTTTATTTGCGCACCCTTTCCGACACTCAGACCCACATGTTTTCAGCATAAATCATCATAACGCATTATCCTTGCAATATGGTTCTGTCAAGACGTATAGACGGCGATTTGTAATCTACACGAGTCACAATTACGTTCAAATAAAATTACAGACAGGAAAAGTTATCCGTCTTCATTATTCCTCATTAGAACAATTGAAATTCTTACAAAAAACTTGAGCTTAATATCACTTTGACTAATTAGTCCATTCAAAATTAGTTTCAGTTTTCAGACCGAGCTTAAATCTGCGTTCGTGAATTTCTTGGCAGCTTTTCTGATAGTGATATTTTTATGCCAAGTTTTCTCTGAGACTTCGCGATAATTTCTAGTTAAAATAATAGTCTGTCAAATCATCTAAATTAATTCTTGATATTATAAGCAAATATTGATAAATTGATTAATTAAAATGGCGAAAGTTTTCCATAGACTTTTCGATTATTATTCACATTTATGTATAAATTCATACAATAAAGATTTTTGTATGTACATTTATTTTTGTATAGAACTCTATACAAAGATAAAGGTTACATACAAAATTACTTCGTGATCGCAAAGCTTCGGTATAAAGTGCTTCGTGGTAGCATGCACTTATTAACAAACTAGCTTTTTCTCGCAGCTCCGCCCGCGTGAAAAAGTAGCCTATGTTTGACCCCGGGTCTTCAACTATATTCATACCGAATTTCATCAAAATCCGTTTAGCGGTTTGGCCGTGAAAGCGTAACAGACAGACAGACAGACTTTCGTATTTATAATATTAGTATGGACATATGGAGAAGCGGTAGGTAGCGGTAAGTTAGGTATAAAAATATTTAGTTAGTATTAAAAATAAACTATATCCTACAACGTTTTACGACATGAAAAAAGGAGAGTTCTAAGTTTGAACCGGAACAAAATAAACATGAAAATTGAAATAATGGCATACCATCATATAACTTTCGGATATGACACAGTTTTAATAACTCATAAGTGGTAGGCGTTGCCACGTTACTAGGTTACAGAGAGCCAAACAATTACCAAATTTTATTCGTATAAAGGTCAAATAAATAATTATACTTATATGTCATTCATATCGAGTGGGTTACATGGTCAATCGACCCTGTGCAGGGTGCACAGGACGGAGGAGTGTCAGAGTAATTACGGAATCGCCTTTCCGCCGCTGACGTGGCTCCTTTTACGACCGCTAGATGGCAGTTGGGACCTACGATGTGATAGGTAGAGTTCATGCTTGAGTGGTCTCCAGTTTGGTTGGAACATTGCAGGATTGAATCACCTGATTGTCTGATAATAAAGACGATTCCGTGCTTCGGAAGGCACGTCAAGCAGTTATTCCCGGCTGACATTTAGTGGCGTCCGCCTAAATGATAAAAACTTGTACCATTTTACACATTTTCTTTTTTAAATTCCCCATTTTTATCAAATGAAAACAGGCTTTTATCCATACAATCCCTTTTATTTTCCTTGCTTTTTTGAGCTACCTATCTCCCTATTTCGACATTTACATGATAATGTACACAATCAGTGACTATTACATGTAAAATTCCCAAAACGACTGTTTTATCAGATGTAAGTATGTCTTAGAATATTTTTATTCGAAACGAAGCCAAAAAGTGTAGGTAATGAGTTTGCGATTAATAGATAGATATGATTCTTGTTCATCCGAGCGTGATTTCCATGTAAATATGTATGTAAAAATCTTCATTGTACACAAAGAACATAGTAACAGAATACAGGGTACAACAAAATGCGAAATTATTCAAATATTCCGTTTACACTCTCTGATAACTTCAAGTCCAGGGTACGCTTTAATCATGGTCTAGGATAACTAATTTGGCGGTTATCGAATCGCAGCGGTTATGGTCCGGAGTAATATTTATAAAAAGGCATACGGCCCACCTGATGGTAAGTGGTCACCGTAGCCCATGAACGCCCGCAACACCAGGGGCATCACGTGCGTATTGCCGACCCTTGAGAAATCCTTTAACGCTAGCAACCCGTCCCGACGAAGTCGGGACGGGTTGCTAGTAATAAATAAAACAGATATACTCAATAGTGTACAAAATAGGGTTGCCACATCACTTTATTTTCAGCATTTTAGAAGGATTTTTGTAAAACGCTGATAAAACAAGAACACAATTTCCCACCTCGCCAGTAATTAACCCCCACCCCTATTCTCACCTACCCTCGGTTGTGGTATGAATAATTCAGCAGAACGTGACTGCTGTAAAAAGAAAAATGTTATTTTGTTTATTATTGTTTATTATCGATAAGTGTGGTAATTTTACGTGGCTTTAGTCTCTCATTAGGCTTTATATACCGATTTCTAAAGGAAGATTTCCTTTTCGGAACTAGTTATGAAACTGGGGTTACGAACGTGGATGGCGGGTTCTAAAGGCGTGTGCCAAATTAAATTAATAAATAATATTTTATAATAATTAAGCGATTTCTTAATCGCACCTAGTTGTCCAATAGTAACAATTTTCTAAACTAATGATTAGTTGCGCTTCGAGGAATATCTCGAGTGTTCTAACATTATCTATTAAGGATAATTTTGTACTATATATTTTTTTATGAAATTTGTTTTTCTACTAAAGTTCAAACTTATGCAATGCCAAAATCTTTCTTCACCAGTCGACCATACGGGAAAACTAAATAATTGTGTAAGAATATTAAGGGGTACTGGTACTGTACTTGTATAAAGTAAATAAATAGGTTTTATTTTACCTATAAATGTAAACTTCGCACTAACTTGAAGTTACTGTTTATCAACATCAGATGTCCCAACCCACCGGCAATATTGTTCTCGCAAACCTATCTTGATTCATGTCTCCGCTAAGTTGGCAGCAAGTTTTAACTTTATAACTTGTGGGAAATGAAGTGAGTTTGTGGCGTCGGTGACTTTAATTTTTTGTTGTTATGTTGCTATTTACGTTTTAATGTTTCATGAGAAGAACTGCTCATGTGATCTAGTGGTTAGACCTGGATGGAGCTTGTGGGTCCGTATCCTATGGGAAGCATATTTTGTTTTAGTTGATTCCAGTTTGGTTCCACATTGGACATTTTTTCGGCTGCAATTTAGTGGTCGATAAAGGAACGACCTTTGGGGCCGTTTTCCTAATAATGATACCTAGGCGTTAAGAGTTTATTGAGTCACTCAATATTAAGGAATTCATGTGAAGTTTAGGTATCGAAAGGGTAATTTACATTATTCTCAACCGCATTTCCTGTTCTTGCTATTTCCTCGTGGCCTTTTTACT